>OX276398.1:14800000-17200000 GCA_946251805.1 Cybosia mesomella
ACCGTTCTAATTTTATCCCATAGTTTACATGAATACTAACAACTTTTAATTATAAACCTATAAGATTAAAACTTTAACTAAAAGTGGAGGGGGGAAAAGAAAATCATAACTTCTAACCGGTGAACATTCTTGCCGTCGGAAACATTTTTAATCGATAGGCCATTTTTAAGTCTAAAATAAATGTCTGAAAACTTTTTCGCTAAAAGTTACCGTTTTCGAGAAAAAAAAATTATAAATAAATAAAATAAAATAAAATAAAAAAGCCTTTATTTTCTACTACGTGCGAATTCTTAAAAATTTAATTTAATGTAAATGAAAAAATTACGTTAAATATCGGTAGTAGTCGCCTCTACGGCGTAGGCCTCCCCTAACCTTTTCCACACTTCTCTGTCGCGAGCCATTTGCATCCACCCGAACCCACATTTTTGGCTGAATATATCTCTCCATCTCTTATATGGTCTGCCTTTTTTTCTCTTTCTATCCCTCGGAAGCCATTCTGTCAAGCGTTTAGTCCAACGGTTACTTCTCATTCTGCATATGTGTCCAGCCCAGTGCCACTTAAGCACCCTAATTCTCTTACGTGCGTCTGTTACTTTTGTTCTGTTTCTTATATTGCTGTTGCTAACCCTATCTGACAGTTTTATCCCCAACATACTTCTTTCCATCTTACGTTGACAGACAGCAATTCTTTGACAGACAGCAATTCTTAATTAACAATTAAACATGTTAATAAAATAATACCTATTAATTGCTTCACGAAATCTACCTGTGCGTTCCCCCTGCGGGAACGGATTTTTTTGTTAAGAAACATTCCACATTATTTAAAAAGTCGGCGAACAGCCGAACAAGGCACAAAGACCGACTCCAGATACCAAAAATAAATCTGAAAATGTTCCTAAATAATGTATACTGCATGTGTATTAAAATATATAATCACCTACCTGGTAGTCTCGAAAAATTACCTATAAGCTTGTTCCGCAACGAGTTTCGTAAAATGTGATAATAGTAGATTATTAACCAAGGGGATAAAGCAGTGTCTTCTGTCGCGGGTGACGATTTAAATCGCGAGCGTAACGAAGGACTCGAGGTTTACTCCCGAGCGTAGCGAGGGATTTAAGACGAGTCCTGAGTGTAGCGAGGGATTTAAGTTCACCCAAGACTAAGACAGCTTTGTCATCGAGGAAAATACTCTACTTTTCGTACCATTTGTGAAAAAATTAACACAATAATAATATGAGATAAGCATTTATTCAAAATAATGACAATTAAAAGTAAAAGTTAACATTCGAAACATTGGTCCAATTATTGATAGAGAGAGTTACATTTTTGTTTGGTACATTTATTGTTGACTAGCTGACCCGGCAGACTTCGTACTTCCCTTCCATTTCATTTCCATTCACCTTTTAAACCTTCTCTGGACCTCCACAAATAATTCAAGACCAAAATTAGCCAAATCGGTCTAGCCGTTCCCGAGTTTTAGCGAGACTAACGAACAGCAATTCATTTTTATATATAAAAGAGAAGAAGATGAGTTGATTTGAGTATTTCTCTGTTCTTGCGTCTGAGGAACAATGGCGTTATCAAACTTTTTCTATTTTATCACATAAAATACTGGCAGGTCACAAATAAAGAATTAAAACTTCAAATTTAAATTTCGCGCTCGAAAACCAATCAATCAATGTTTTTTTAAACTGTTGGTTTATTAATTAAAATATGAATCGCGCGCGTAATTTTTTTAAAGGCAGCATTTCATTTGCAAACAGCCTTTGCCCGCGAACGCCGCATATGATTCGAAGCGTGCAAATGATCAAATGTATGTGTAATGCTTTATATCCAAACTCAATGATGTAAACACAGCTGTAGTTCAGTATAAATTTCGGTAAGTATTCCAAATTTAAATCACATTCTCCCCCTAGAGGTGAATGAAATTCAGTACAATTTTCTTTCCCGGTTTTTAACAGATTAAAAATGACTATTGTTATGTTCGCTTTTTGTGGCATAGAATGTCACTTTTTTGAGCAAATGGTACGAAATAGTAGATTATTAACCAAGGGGATAAAGCAGTGTCTTCTGTCGCGGGTGACGATTTACATCGCGAGCGTAACGAAGAACTCGAGGTTTACTTCCGAGCGTAGCGAGGGTGTTAAAAACTTAAATCACGAGCGAAGTGAGGGATTTAAGACGAGTCCTGAGTGTACCGAGGGATTTAAGTTCACCCAAGAGCCCAAGACTAAGACAGCTTTATCACCGAGGAAAATATTCTACTTTTCGTACCATTTGCGAAAAAATTAACATAATAATAATATGAGATAAGCATTTATTAAAAATAATGACAATTAAAAGTAAAAGTTAACATTCGAAACATTGCCATTGGTCCAATTATTGATAGAGAGTGTTACATTTTTGTTTGGTACATTTATTGTTGATGAGTAAATTTTTTTAAAGACAGCATTCCATTTGCAAACAGCCTTTGCCCGCGAACGCCGCATATGATTCGAAGCGTGCAAATGGTCAAATATATGTATAATGCTTTATATACAAACTCAATGGTGTAAACGCAGATGTAGTTCAGTTTAAATTTCGGTAAGTATTCCAAATTTAAATCACATTCTCCCCCTAGAGGATGAATGAAATTCAGTACAATTTTCTTTCCCTGTTTTTAACAGATTAAAAATGACTATTGTTATGTTCGATTTTTGTGGCATAGAATGTCACTTTTTTGAGCAAATGCAATGGTACGAAAAAACTATTACCGTATACATGAATATTTAGAAGACAAATTTTGAAATGTATAAATTCTATCTTTTAACAATACATATTTACACAGAGTAACAATACATATTTTGACATTAGAGTATTATGATAATTCCGTGATCCAACAATATAATATTAATAAATTAAATTACAATTTTGACGAATTAGAATAAGCCCCTTGATATAATGTCGTTAAATCCAACCGCGTAGATTTATTGCATGTCAAAGATGTAAGACTTCTTAGTATTATAAATTATCTGTACAATATTTAAGATTTGCACGAATATGATGTACCTAATAAATAACCCAACACCTATAACCGACCATATTCTGGGAAATAAAGATTATTATTAGTATTTTCATGAAATTGACGGAGTCGCTGTCGTCGGATTCGGCGAGGAGGACTATCATATTTGTACACATTTAATTGTTTGAGAGAATAAAAGTTTTTTTTGTTCCTTCAATCCTCTTTGATGTGCATATGCATACGGCGTAGTTTACAGAAGTCCCAAACATTCTTGAGGCCCAAGCCAACATCACTTGCTAAACAACAGATGAGTCTGTAGCACAGGCTTTCCTATCAGGGTTGGGAGGTCAGACGGCAGGAGGTTCTAGAAAAGACGACATACCAATACAAACAATGAGCCTACCTCGGGATTTGCACTTGCAAACTTTGGACGCAACTGGGAAATATCTATGAGGATGATGATGACGGTCTAGTATACAGCAAGCGGTAATTAAAGATTATTTTAAATAACTCACTATTTTTCAGGATATAGAAGAAGGCATTACCCTCATGATGGGTGGCATCCTAACCAAGGCACAAAGTGACGAATTCAAAGTCATTATGGACTGGGAGCACTATGAGGAGGAGGATAATATTCCTGATGAAATTAAGCTTACTTTAATTGATAGTGGTATCAAAAAGCCGAGGTCTGAATCTGGAGACACGGAACAGGTAAATTATTCGTTTTATGGTTTTAATGCAAAGTAATACTAGTAATACGGAGGGTTTATGGGGCCCAACCGACATCACCTGCTAGCGGGTACACCTGCTGATTAACAAACGAGGCTCTGGCGCACGCTTTCCTCTCGGGAGGCCAGCCATCAGACGGCAATCGTTCGTGCAAAAGCCAAGATAAGTCAAATCCAGAAAAAGAAAGAGAGAGCGGACTCCGCGCTCCAAAGTATAGTATAGTAAGCTTTGGATGGAACCGGTACTAACGCTGTGATGATAACTTCCTATTAGATCAAAGTTTTTAAAATAAAGTTTAGTAACCCTTGATGTTAACTCGAGATCGAGTGATACTCGATCGCTCGCGCCAATCTAGATACCAAGTCTTCAGAGAGTCGTCCCGCGTCCGAGATTCTTCCGAGCGGCTTATCTATAGGTATATAAGCAAAGACGTGAAAGTGATAACCGGGATAAACTCAAGAACGGGTGGACCGATTTTCATGATCTTATATTTTTATAATTATGTATGTATGTATAATTGTTGGCACGCTCTGCGACCTGAACGGCTCGATGGATTTTAACCCGAGAGGTGTCGTTAGATTCGGTGTCGTTTTACTGTGAGACTGAAATACCCAGTTATTTAAAAAAAAACAAAATGGCGGATTTTTGGCGCTAAAATGTATGTTGTTAAAAAATACGTTCACTCAAGTTTTCGCTCAAGTTACGTCGGTACGGTTTTGACAAAAAATCCACAGAATTAGTAGAATCTTATTTAACAGATAGACTTCAGACTGTTGATGTGAATAACGTTAAGTCAAATGGATCAAACTTAAAAATAGGTGTACCCCAGGGATCAATCCTAGGACCTTTTCTCTTCTTGGTTTACATCAATGACCTGCCTAATATAATTGAAGCACAAGCTGGCATAGTATTGTTTGCGGATGATACGTCGCTAATATTCAAAGTGGATCGGCGTAATACAAATGCAAATAATGTTAATAATTTTTTGAACGCCATTTCAAATTGGTTTTCTGCAAACAACCTATTGTTGAATGCAGAAAAGACCAAATGCATTAGGTTTACACTGCCTAATGTGAGGCAAACACACGTTGATATCATGCTGGGGGGGCAAAGGTTGGAATTTGTAAATAGCACTACCTTTCTAGGAATTACAATGGATTCGAAATTGCAATGGGGTGACCATATCACTATTTTGGCCAATAAACTCAGCTCTGCTGCTTACGCTGTCAGACGGATTAGGCAGTTGACAGATGAATCTACTGCTAGGCTGGTATACTTTAGTTACTTCCATAGCTTGATGTCCTATGGAATACTACTTTGGGGGAATGCAGCAGATTTAGAAACTATCTTTATATTACAAAAAAGGGCAATTCGTGCCATTTATTGTTTAGGTAAGAGAGATTCTCTTAGGGAACGATTCAAAAATATTAATATTTTAACTGTAGCTTCCCAATATATATTCGAGAACATACTGTATGTCAGGAAAAATATATCCAATTTTACAAAAGTAAGTGACATTACAGACAGAAATCTGCGCAATAAAAATAAACTGATCCTTCCATGTTTTCGGCTCAGCAAAGTTAGTGATTCTTTTAGGGGGGAAGGTATACGCTTTTATAATAAATTACCTCAATCGGTCCTTGGTATGCCTGACAATAAATTTAAAACCTTTGTTAAGACCACCTTATGTAAAAAAGCATACTATAGGACAGATGATTACCTTAAAGACAAAAATGTCTGGCTTGAGCATGGTGCAGGCCCCTCTTAATGCTACAACTACAGCATAATATTGTAGTAGGCAACCTTTTTTTACCATATTTTAACTTTTTTTAAATTATTTTAACGTTTAACTTTGGTTAAATTTTTATTTTAACTTTTGTTTTTTTTTTATATACCTTTATTTATCTTGACACGAGACAAAAATGTACATTCGTCCATATTTAGTCTTAAGAAATCACTATTTATAATATGACGTCTCGAAAATGCCGCAGTGGAGTTTGTTGCGCCGTTTCTTCTCCACTAGGGCCTAGGAAGCGGTGGTAAACTTAGTTTTAAGCAGATTTTGACGTCAAAAAGATGTAATTACGTTGCACTATTTTGAAAAATAAAGACTTTGACTTTGACTTTGACTTTGACAAACTTTTCGAATAGGGTATCAAAATGAAGATCTTCAAAAGGTGATTTGAAAGATGTATATATAACTAAAAAGTATACAATAAAATTATTAATTTCAAAATCAAAATCCCGACCGCCCTAAGAACACCAAAACAATTTTGATAGCCGGGACCCATTTGCAAATCATAAACCGAATGAAAATTAATGGATCCTTCCTGCTATCAAATATAGTTTGGTCTTTTTAGGGCAGTCGGGCTTTTAGATTTTTAAATCTAAATTTGTCTGTGCTATTTTGTTTTTAGGTAGATTTCGATGAAATCGATCTACCTATTGGTTTCTTGACTACTGTCGAATTTAAAAAAAAATTCTTCATAGGAGGTCTAGTTATGACCCCCTGAGTCCGAAATGACCACTGGTCAAAAAGTTTATATATGTATGGTTCCACTTCCCAAAATTTGCGGCACTCTCACGGTCGCATTTTTGCCCCGATCGCTTTTAAACTGCGGTCAAAAATTGCTTGGGTGTAAACTTAGTTTAAGTTCGTGAACGGGTGGAATCCGGCCTAAGGGGACGGTAGGGCCTCACTTTTTGTGAAATCAGTTTTTCCTCAAAATTTCACGTTCCATGAAAGATATTCGAACCGTTCTAATTTTATCCCATAGTAGGTATACATGAATACCAACAACTTTTAATTATAAACCTATAAGATTAAAACTTTAACTAAAAGTGGAGGGGGGAAAAACCAAAATTTTTCGGGAATAAAAATCATAACTTCTAACTGGTGAACATTCTTGCAGTCGGAATCATTTTTAATCGATAGGTCATTTTTAAGTCTAAAATAAATGTCTGAAAAGTTTTTCGCTAAAAGTTACCGTTTTCGAGAAAAAAAACATGTTAACAATGCGCTCGACGTGGGTCATAGAATAGATGATATTGAAAATAGGTGCTTGAAAACTGGTTCCTGAAGCAGGATGAAAAATTTTCCACTCTTCTCTCCGAGTTTCAAACGGTCAAAACATCTATTGAATTCGTGAGTGACAAATACGATGATTTGGCAAAAAAATGTGAGGAAGATTTTGCCCGAGTAGTGCTGGAGGGACTGCAGCGAGCAAGTGAGCAACGTATAGCTGTACTGGAAACAAAACTTGAAACTTTAGAACAAAAATCTCTTAACTGCAATTTAGAAATAAGCAACCTACCGGAAAAACGCAGTGAGAACCTTGTTTCAATTATTGAGAGCATTGCCAGCAAAGTCAATCAACCTATATCATCCCATGACATTATAGCCGTCCACAGAGTCCCTCAAATGAACTCGAAAACTACTCGACCGAAAAATATTGTAGTAAAGTTGTCCAGTCAAATATTGCGTGACAATTTTATTTCAGCAGCACGTCTAAAAAAGGGCCTCTCCTCGGATGAACTGAATATAAATGGCACCTCACAAAAAATATATATCAATGAACATCTTACATTGCAAAACAAAAAATTGTTTCGCCAAGCAAGGGAAAAGGCAAAAGAAAATGGATACCGTTTCTTTTGGATCAAGCACGGTATTATACTTGTTCGGGCGAATGTATCCACAGCCGCCTTCACTGTTCGTAATGAGAACGACTTATCAAAAATTAAACCCTACACCCCCGGACACTGAACATATTTACTCTTGCTATAACAATCCAAAATGTATACGAATGATGTTTGCTCATCAAGGTAAAATTATAACAATATATTGCCTTAGTATATTTATTAATAATTTATCATACTGTGTGCGGTCTCTCTTTTTTGCATTACTCTATGTTTTTGTGAATACTTTAGTGGCTGGTTCGCAGTATTTAGTGCGCACCCACAAAGAAATAAAAGTTGCATCTGTGTTCTATCATAAGTTATACAATAAGCAAATATTATCTTATTTTATTACTATTAATTGTTACATTATCATGATAAAAGTGGAAGTTCTGAGTGTAGAAATCACAGACCCTATACTTGTCGTTAACTCTGTGGTACAAACTTCGCAGTGCAAAACCTTAATATGTGTGTCTCATCTTAATAGTTTTCATTTGCTTGTTATTGAATGTAAGGAGTACGGTGTAACGTCGCTCAGTAACTGCAAGAATTTTAAGAACGAATTAATTGCGTATGGTTTGCCTGGTTTGGACTCCAAGCTTTTTAACTACTACCTCCCGAGGTGCAAGTATATATACTTTTATCTGCATTCTAACATTTTGTTCCAATGAATAAAATTAACTTATCGTTTTATTATCAAAATTGTCGTGGATTGCGCACAAAGTTAAACACTCTTTTTATGAATATCATATCTTTCTCGTATGATGTCATAATCCTTACGGAGAACCGGCCTACCGCCCAAGTGTCGTCGATATCACAGCCGTCGAAATGTTGCGCTGGTCAAGGTCGACGGCCATTTTGTACCGCCCCATTGATAATCGATGCCGGCGCGGCGTAAGAATGAATGAAACGCTGTTTTTGACAGTTAAATAGCTGCCGCCTAAAAAAATTCAAATCGATCGCGTCTCATGAGCTGTCGTTTTGAATATTATTTTCTTTTCCGACGGTTGATTACGATGCCGATTGCACCTAACACTGGGCTGCTATGGCTTTTATGGGTGTGACTGCCGACGAGTGGGTTCTGCCGTCCTATTGCACCTAACACTGGGCTACTATGGCTTTTATGGGGGCGACTGCCGACGAGTGGGTTCTGCCGTCCTATTGCACCTAACACTGGGCTACTATGGCTTTTAGCCATTACCTCATGAGGTGCCGTAATGAAATGAGACTTCAAAGCGACGCCGTAGATTTGAATTTTTTTAGGCGGCAGCTATTTAACCGTCAAAAACAGCGTTTCATTCATTCTTACGCCGCGCCGGCATCAATTATCAATGGGGCGGTACAAAATGGCCGTCGACCTTGACCAGCGCAACATTTCGACGGCTGTGATATCGACGACACTTGGGCGGTAGGCCCATGACAGCGAGTATTGCGGACGGTGAGTTCATTGATAATCGTTACCTAGTGTTTAGATCAGATCGTGATCGTGTTGCTACTGGCAAACGTGATGGTGGTGGAGTATCGATTGCCGCCTTACGCACACTACGACCGTCGCAAATTATGATGAATTCCGTTTACGCTGGTGTCGAACATATTGTGGTTCAACTCCCCACTGCCAATAGCGATAGACGCCATATCATCAGTGCGACATACATACCACCGTCTTCCCCTGATGAGTGGTATAAATCCCATATAGATAGCTTACATAATCTCGTTAGCGGTGCTCGCAGCGACTCGTTCTTCATCGTAGGAGACTATATAACATACCTAGTATTCATTGGCATGTCCATAGCGACCACGCATACGTCACTCCTTTTCCAACTAAACCAATAGACCACGACATATGTGATTTAATGTCTATTACAAGTTCTTCACAGTACAACAAATTCAAGAATAGCATGGATCGCATTCTAGACTTGTTTATATCAAACGTCGAGTGCCTCGCTACCACTTGTGCTTCATTAGTTCAACCTGATGTTCTTTACCCTCCTTACAGCGTAGTGACATCGCTTCAAATAGAGATTTCACCGCTGAAACATAACCTAAGTCCTAGATATAATTATTATAAAGCTGACTATGACACAATAAGAAGTGAACTTTGTGGTTTAGACTGGGATCTGATACTCGGAGATCTCCCTGCCGAAGGGTCAGTCGAGGCATTCTATAATACTGTATATGGTATTGTTAAGTTACATGTGCCTCTTATTCAACCACGTAGTTCACACTTTCCTGTATGGTTCACGCCCGCTTTAAAACGCATTTAAAAAAATAAGGAAAGTGCTTGGCGGAAATGGAAAAAATATGGTAACGTGTCAGACTACGAGACGTTTTCAATGTACCGCAATCACTTTAAGTTAGAGTCAAAAAAATATTTCCAGCGTTACATTGATTCTGTTGAGGACAATATTCCTCTCGATGTGAAACACTTCTGGACATACGTTTCGAATAGGAAGGGAAAGGCGAATATCCCCGCTAATATGTATCGTGAAAATGAATACTCAAACAGCCCTAACGTTATATGCAATATGTTCTCTAAATATTTCACATCCGTCTACGAACCTTCCTCACTGGATCCTCAACATTGGTAGGCTCCTGTTGAGTTTGCTAATAATAGTTGTGCCTCTTTATCGGATATCATTTAACTGCTGATGTTATATTGCGGGGCCTGAAAAGAATTAACATTAACAAGGGGCCTGGCCCCGATGGTATACCTCCCATTTTTATTAGAAAAACCGCAGAATGTATTGTTAATCCTCTATATATTCTTTACAATAAATGTTTAACTGAAGGTATATTTCCCAATATTTGGAAATGCGCTTTTATCATACCGGTATTTAAAAATGGTGATAAAAGTGATATACAAAATTACCGTCCCATCTCTATTTTGTCCGCCTTGTCGAAGCTTTTCGAGAGTCTCGTTCACAGTGCGTTATACCCATACATTCACAGTATTATTATACCCGACAGCACGGTTTCGTTAAAAAACGCTCGACTACCACTAACCTAATGCTGTTCACAAATTATCTGTTTACGAATATGGATAACCAAATTCAAGTTGATACTGTGTATACAGACTTCCGAAAAGCGTTCGATAAGGTGGACCACAAACTACTCCTTGACAAGATCGCCTACAATGGCATCCGTGGCAACTTGCTAAGATGGTTTGTGTCATATATTGTCAACAGAACGCAAAAGGTTGTTGTCAATGGTTACGAGTCGGATGCCACTACCGTCACTTCTGGTGTGCCTCAGGGGTCAGTCCTGGGACCTCTCCTCTTTATTTTGATTGTCAATGACATTAAGCATTGCTTCACTAATTCGCATTTTCTCATGTACGCCGACGACATCAAAATTTATAAGGAGTGTCACGGTCCCCGCGATTGCTTATCTTTGCAGGATGACCTCAACCAACTTGCCCTATACTGTTCCCTTAATAAACTACAGCTTAGTCTACCCAAATGCAAAATAATAACTTACACAAAAAAGAGAATAGTTGTAACTCATAATTATGCGATACAAGACTTTACTCTGCAAAGGGTCTAATAGCATTCGCGACCTAGGTGTTACCCTTGACTCTAAACTACATCTGGACCTACACATTGAAAACATTGTAAGTAAGGCATACCAAATGTACGGCTTCGTCATGAGATCCTCTAAGGACTTTAAACGCCCCTCTACCTTATTACTCTTATACAACACTCTAATAAGATCTCAGCTTGATTTCGCTGTCCCAATTTGGGATCCTATATATAATAAGTATATAGAAAGACTCGAAAGGGTTCAGAAAAAGTCTCTACGTGCAATTCATTACAAATTACACCACTCTAAATATCCTTATCAACATTTACTTAAGGAGTACAACTTGATTAGCTTGGAGTCTAGACGCAAGCTTCTTATGTCCATGTTGTTGCATGGTATATGCCATAACAAGTTTGACTGTAGCGGCATCACTAACCAATTATGTTACGCGGTGCCCAGAACTGTACTGCAGCGGGAGGTTCGCGTGCCGCGGCTGTTCTACACTGGAAGGTGCAGAACAAACGCGAGCACGCGGGCACCTATTCGACATCTATTATTGTAGAGACGTACAACACACACCTGGCCGATGTTGACATATTCGCAAACTCACACTTCAAATTTAAAGCTGCAGCAATTGAAATTTTAAAAGCCTCCAAATAATCTACTGTCTATATTTATATACTTGTTTATAAACATAAAACTCGCATGCATTTTACTCACTTGCATATAATATTACTTTGCGGACATTGGTGTGGGTTATGCGTTTACCTAACAGACACATTTACTGTATACTTCTAATATCAATGTATAACGCATAACTGTTGAATGTTCTAATAAATAAATAAATAGAAGAAGTATAGGTCATAGAGGGGCAAAAAATATTTCTAACCGATAGGTTATTTTTTGCTCTAAAATAAATGTCCGACACGTTTTTAGCTCAAATTTACCGTTTTCGAGAAAAAGAAGAAAAAAATTAATTACTTCACGAAATATTGTTTAAAGTCCGTAGTTCTTATACTTATAAAATAATATTAATTGCTTCACGAAATCTACCTGTGCGTTCCCCCTGCGGGAACGGTTTTTTTTTTTTGCGGAAGTAGCTCCGGGCAGTGGGTGTGGTTATGTCAGCTTCGAACTGACTAAAACCTCCGATCTTAAATGCCGGCGTGCAAGGAGACATTCACGAAATAAATTCAGCTGATAACGTAAGGGGCCGTTAAAGTATTACGTAAGCAGATTTTTTGCAATTATTAACCCACCCCTCCCCCTCGTCAGCAAAACTAACCAAAGATCTTACCCCTCCCCCCATGCTTACATTAACATTGGTACAATTGATTGATTTATGAGCAGCAGTTATAAGTCTAGAAATAAGGAATAGGTTTGGAGTAGAGCACTATAACGCACATACTCGTAGTATTCATTTAAATAAACTTTACTGACACAAATATTAAACATAGAGTAAGTTACAAATATTATAATCTTAACTAATATTACGAACAAAACAAACTTCTTTTAAATTTTTGGTATGTATATTAATTCCAATTAACAGTCTTCAGTCCATGACACCCGAATCCATGATTGTAAGTTTTCGATGACGTTGGATGTTTGCTGCTCAATGTTGTGTGTCTGCTCACTTTCATCCGATTTTGGAATGTCTACGTCGTTCTCATCGAGCCATTCAATATCTTGATGCTCTAAGTTTTGAATAATGCACATCAGTTCATTAGCACGACGAGCAGCCATCCTTATAGGCCTTACTTTTATATCAGTGTGCGTGTTTACTATTTTATGGATTTTCTCGATGTGATGATTCAGTGACTTGACGGAAGCATGATAAAGACCACTGCGTTTTGCATGTTCGACTATTAGCTTCAATTTTACCGTCGGACAAAAATAATCATAGGGCATTTGCAGGAAAAGAGTGAAGAATTTAGGCATAGAGCTAAATATTGACTGAAAGATTGAGAAATTGCCCGCCATCATCCAAGACCAAGTCATCAACTGATCGTTTTACTTTTACTGGTAGTGGAAGAAACCTGTTGTTTAGTAATCTAAATAAATAACTTAGACTTAGACTTAAATACAAATAACTTAGACTTAGAGAATGAATGTCAATTTTTGCACCAAAGTTTGAAACTTTGAGACGTTTTTCGTGAAGACTAGTGCTAATTTGTCAACATTAAACTCTTATAGTCCTATAACGATTTTAGATAATGAAGGTAATGTAAATATTTTTCATCAGAATGTATGTGGAATTAGTAATAAGAAACTGGAATTAGAAATATATTTTCAAACACTTGATAAAACACTAGATTATATATGTATAACAGAACATTTCCAGAAAAACAATTCAATGAATGCTTTTTGCCTCACAGACTACCACATAGCTTCATACAATAAGAGAACTAAAAAAAATCGGGAGGGTAGTCTCATTTTGTGTCACAAAGACAGGGAGTTTGAAACAATTGACATATTAAATAATTTTTATAGGCCGGAATATTTCGAAATATGTTGTACAAAGGATTTGGAGACAGGCATGTTGCTGTTATAGAAGTCCATATGATGTAAATTTGGATGGGTTTATACAGCAATTAGAAAAATTATTGGAGTATTTGTTCAACAAAAAGTGCATCATATGTCGAGATTATAACGTTGATGTCCTAAAAAAAGTAAAAAATTATCAGAATTCGTCACTTTGTTAAAGTGTTACAATTTTAGGTACCTCATTAACACAACGACTTTTAACAGAAATGACAAATCTTCATGCCTAGATAACTTCTTAACAAATATACCTGACGATTGCGTAACGTCATGCACTGTGGATAATAACGGTCCTATCAGATGGGCACTGTGGATTATTTTGTAACATGAGGCTTGAAAGAGTCACAAGTAAAAATAAAAAGTCTGAACCTACAATTAGGCGTGAGAAACGAATTTTTAATAAAAAATAGTGCCTTGTTTGAAGCAGCTGTATTAAATACAAGATGGAATGACAGGTGTAAATTCTTTTTTATCAACTTTTGGTAAAAAAAATCGAAAATGCTACAGAAAGAGAGTGGTTCAAACAAAGCGCTTTAAAAGATGTACCATAAAGTGGATCGCGAAGGGCATTAAAATCTTTAGTAAAATGAAAAGATTTTTATATATGCACGCCCAAAAAGAACCCAGTATAATAAATTACAAAAATAAGTATACACGAATTTATAGGAGAGTAATCAAACATACAAAGAGGTTAGCCGTCGAAATACATCTGTATTCGGCCAAAAACATCAGCAAGGAGACTTGGAAATTAGTTAATCAATACATTAAAAAGAGAGGAAAACCACTCGACAACAACATATTTCTAACAATTGACAATAAAAGTATAAACACTCCACAAGAGGTTGCAAATCACTTAGCGGAAAGCTTTGTGTTAAAATCACAAGTAGCATATAAAAACAAAGATGAAGCAATAACATATTTAGAGGATTCAACAGCCAAAGTAGAAAGTAATTTGCATTTTAGCCTTACTAGTCCTAACGAAATCTCAAAGATAGTAAAGCAAATGCGTAACACAATATCATGTGGCTACGATGGCATACCGATAACAATTATTAAAGAGAACATCAGTACACTTGCATTTCCGTTATCACTGTTTTTTAACAAATGTATAAGCGAATCGGTCTTCCCAGATCAATTAAAATTGGCAAAAGTTGTTCCTATACATAAAAAGGGATCTAAAGGTGACCCAAAGAACTACCGATCCATATCCTTACCACCTACACTATCAAAAATTTTCGAAATGATAATTAAGTCTAGACTCGTCGCTCACCTAAATTTAAAAAATGTTATCAATCGCAGACAATTTGGGTATCAAAAACTGTACCTACACCAGGTACTACTGCCATGCCATCAATATGTTGGAAGACGATATACTCAGTAAAATGAATGACAATATGAGGGTAGCGGGGATATTCATTGATTTGAATTCCGCTTTTGATGCCATTGAACATGAACTGCTTCTGTGAAACTTGGAACATTACGGTATTCGAGATTCCGCTCTGCGATTAATGACTTCTTACTTACAAAGCAGAAAAATTTATGTTGAAGTAAAGGAAGTACCTAAATGAAGAAAACTATGAAATTGTCTATAAATCTAACATGATTAATATCAAGCGTGGAGTACCGCAGGGTTCAATATTAGGCACAATATTGTTCATCATAGTAACTATTGACCTGCTTAATTTCATTTAAAAAAGACAACCAGAAGCTAAAATGACTGTTTTTGCTGACGATACTAATGTAGTTATAGGAGCCAATGACCACACATATAAATGAAATGTTAGTGACTTTAGATGAATGGTTTTCAGTAAATAACTTAATAATCAATTCTAATAAAACTAATATAATATTATTCAAATTGACATTCAGAAACAATGACATAATAGACTTAACATTTAAGAATAACCATATCGAGTCAGTTCACAGTACGAAATTTATAGGTGTAAATATAGATTCACAGCTAAACTGGAAACAAGAACTAGAATTTCTAGATTCGTCAATTTCATCTGCATGTTATGCGTTGAGGAGTCTTAGAGATGAAATCGGTATCAAGCAACTCAAAGCAGTTTACTAGGCATTGGTGGAATCTAGGCTAAGGTTAGGTAGCATTATGTGTTGGGGGAACAGTTTCGAGTACAATGTACAAAGAGCTTCATCCTACAAAAACGGGCCATTAGAATTATGGTCAGAATATCACAACGTGAATCATGTAAGGATCATTTCAAGGCATTAGGTACCCAGTCTATATAATTATATTGAGTGTATTAAGTAATTTCGCCAAGTATATACATGAGTACGAGACAGAAAACGAAAGTAAAATTTGAGTAGAAACACGACGAAAAACGATAAAACAAAAAATAGCACCTAAACTAGACATAGTTAAGCATGGCGCCAGATATCAATCGGTGAAGTTGTTTGACAGGCTACCTGGGCATCTGAGAGACATTGTATATAACACACACGTGTTCAAATGTAAATGAAAAGAATTCTTGTTGAACAAACGTCTATAGTATAGCTGATCTTTAGATGATACTGCTCTAATATGTTACAGGTACCAAAAGAGTTTATATTTTTCGGACATGGACATTTAACTTTTTTAAATCGAAATACAATTTGCATGACATTTTTTATATTATTTTTATTTTTATTTATTGCAATGTAACAATTTTGACAATTATATTATTGCATGTTTGAGTGTTTACATCAATTTAGTTTACATCAATAAAGTTTGTGTTTTTTGTAGTGGATAAATATGTATGTTTATATATTTCAAACACAATGTAAATTGTTCATGAAAATAAATCAAATCAAATAAGCCACTTCTTGGACGACAGCATTCTGTGTTTCTGCATTTTACAATTTGAAGCAAGTATGGGCTTTCACGCACATGTTTTGAATACCATTTAATGTCTAGAAAATCAGGAAGATCTTGTTCGCCCGGCCCAACATATTTTGCAGTAATCATCAATGTCCATTGAACTCCATACCTCAGCTAACACATATCCTGCAAACTCGAAATTGGATCTTTCTAAATGTTCATCAATTGTAACGCCATGTTCATTCAAATGAGACCCAAAATGCTCATGAGGCAATATCAAACCAGCCAGTTCTCGACTAAGAGGAGCCATTCTGCGCTCTACTCTGTCATACGCACATCTGCCAGGAGCATTGGTAGCTACAAACAATGCATCGAGATCATGTCGCTAAGTGTTGTATAGCAAACCCTATAACTTTTTGATAACGCGGATTTTCATCTGGCCCTCCATCAACTGTCATGATTACCACTGGTTTTACAAATCCATTGTCAGTTTTAGCTGATGCTTGAAACTAATCAAGTTTGAGAAGCGTCTCGAAATCCAGAGCATAAGTATTTGCAGTAGATGAACTTTGCTTTCCACTTCGAATAGCGATGTATGTTGGTCCAGAATATCCAACGGTTTGCGGTTGTCCTAGCATATTAGAAGTGATTTTGATAATGTTTCTATTACTCATAACTAAAATGGTTTCATCACTCACCTTGGAAAAAAACGTAGTAGATTGGATTCATTCTTAGTCGCTGCTTGCAATTCTTCTTCAATTCTCTTAGAAACAATAATATCAAGTTCCTTGTCGGACTTTGCTTGTAACTTATTATTCCGCCACACTTCGTTAACTACCTTTTGAACATTTTGTACTTTTGTATTTATATGAGATTTTTTTTAACTTTGGATCAATTTTTGGTATAACTTGGATATGTCTATTTGATACGACATCTGATTCAACTTTGGCGAAAGTAGATCCACGGTAACACAAAGATTAACTTGCTTTGCTTACAACACGTCAAATCGTCAATCGTATCGAAACAAAACAATAAATTGACGGAAAAAATTTAGACAAGTGAATAGCGCGCGGTAATTCCCCTACTCAGTTCTAAGCGAGTACCTATACGTAAGTATTCATTATTTGTAGGAATCCCCGAAATTGTATTTCGTTTTCTGCATAGACAACGTACGGGTTGCGATATGTGTAAAAAAGTAAATAATTACTGCTGTCGTAATCACTATCTAGATCCCCCCCCCCATGGGGGGGGGGGTGGATCATCAAAAATAAGCAAAGCAAAGACAACCCCCACCCGCCCCTCTATTATGCTTACGTAGGTAATACTTGCACGGCCCCTAACCACATAACCTGATTCTAAGGCGGAATGAAGTTTGCTGGTAATGTAGGTCTAAGGGTGGGATTTCACTGATGAAAGTAATTACGATCACTAAACTGGGTTATCACGTCTTTTAGCTGTTAAATATTTATTTAACTCTCTGATTTCACCAGTGATAATAACTAAACTAAAAGACGTGATAACCCAGTTTAGTGATCGTAATTACTTTCATCAGTGAAATCCCGCCCTTAGACCTACACTACACTTCGCGTCGGAACGCCAATACATCATGTTATCACATTTAAATGACTAATATTTATACTAATTTAGCTTTCAATGTATTCGAGTGTCAGACTACGAGACGTTTTCAATGTACCGCAATCACTTTAAGTTAGAGTCAAAAAAATATTTCCAGCGTTACATTGATTCTGTTGAGGACAATATTCCTCTCGATGTGAAACACTTCTGGACATACGTTTCGAATAGGAAGGGAAAGGCGAATATCCCCGCTAATATGTATCGTGAAAATGAATACTCAAACAGCCCTAACGTTATATGCAATATGTTCTCTAAATATTTCACATCCGTCTACGAACCTTCCTCATTGGATCCTCAACATTGGTAGGCTCCTGTTGAGTTTGCTAATAATAGTTGTGCCTCTTTATCGGATATCATTTAACTGCTGATGTTATATTGCGGGGCCTGAAAAGAATTAACATTAACAAGGGGCCTGGCCCCGATGGTATACCTCCCATTTTTATTAGAAAAACCGCAGAATGTATTGTTAATCCTCTATATATTCTTTACAATAAATGTTTAACTGAAGGTATATTTCCCAATATTTGGAAATGCGCTTTTATCATACCGGTATTTAAAAATGGTGATAAAAGTGATATACAAAATTACCGTCCCATCTCTATTTTGTCCGCCTTGTCGAAGCTTTTCGAGAGTCTCGTTCACAGTGCGTTATACCCATACATTCACAGTATTATTATACCCGACAGCACGGTTTCGTTAAAAAACGCTCGACTACCACTAACCTAATGCTGTTCACAAATTATCTGTTTACGAATATGGATAACCAAATTCAAGTTGATACTGTGTATACAGACTTCCGAAAAGCGTTCGATAAGGTGGACCACAAACTACTCCTTGACAAGATCGCCTACAATGGCATCCGTGGCAACTTGCTAAGATGGTTTGTGTCATATATTGTCAACAGAACGCAAAAGGTTGTTGTCAATGGTTACGAGTCGGATGCCACTACCGTCACTTCTGGTGTGCCTCAGGGGTCAGTCCTGGGACCTCTCCTCTTTATTTTGATTGTCAATGACATTAAGCATTGCTTCACTAATTCGCATTTTCTCATGTACGCCGACGACATCAAAATTTATAAGGAGTGTCACGGTCCCCGCGATTGCTTATCTTTGCAGGATGACCTCAACCAACTTGCCCTATACTGTTCCCTTAATAAACTACAGCTTAGTCTACCCAAATGCAAAATAATAACTTACACAAAAAAGAGAATAGTTGTAACTCATAATTATGCGATACAAGACTTTACTCTGCAAAGGGTCTAATAGCATTCGCGACCTAGGTGTTACCCTTGACTCTAAACTACATCTGGACCTACACATTGAAAACATTGTAAGTAAGGCATACCAAATGTACGGCTTCGTCATGAGATCCTCTAAGGACTTTAAACGCCCCTCTACCTTATTACTCTTATACAACACTCTAATAAGATCTCAGCTTGATTTCGCTGTCCCAATTTGGGATCCTATATATAATAAGTATATAGAAAGACTCGAAAGGGTTCAGAAAAAGTCTCTACGTGCAATTCATTACAAATTACACCACTCTAAATATCCTTATCAACATTTACTTAAGGAGTACAACTTGATTAGCTTGGAGTCTAGACGCAAGCTTCTTATGTCCATGTTGTTGCATGGTATATGCCATAACAAGTTTGACTGTAGTGGCATCACTAACCAATTATGTTACGCGGTGCCCAGAACTGTACTGCAGCGGGAGGTTCGCGTGCCGCGGCTGTTCTACACTGGAAGGTGCAGAACAAACGCGAGCACGCGGGCACCTATTCGACATCTATTATTGTAGAGACGTACAACACACACCTGGCCGATGTTGACATATTCGCAAACTCACACTTCAAATTTAAAGCTGCAGCAATTGAAATTTTAAAAGCCTCCAAATAATCTACTGTCTATATTTATATACTTGTTTATAAACATAAAACTCGCATGCATTTTACTCACTTGCATATAATATTACTTTGCGGACATTGGTGTGGGTTATGCGTTTACCTAACAGACACATTTACTGTATACTTCTAATATCAATGTATAACGCATAACTGTTGAATGTTCTAATAAATAAATAAATAGAAGAAGTATAGGTCATAGAGGGGCAAAAAATATTTCTAACCGATAGGTTATTTTTTGCTCTAAAATAAATGTCCGACACGTTTTTAGCTCAAATTTACCGTTTTCGAGAAAAAGAAGAAAAAAATTAATTACTTCACGAAATATTGTTTAAAGTCCGTAGTTCTTATACTTATAAAATAATATTAATTGCTTCACGAAATCTACCTGTGCGTTCCCCCTGCGGGAACGGTTTTTTTTTTTTGCGGAAGTAGCTCCGGGCAGTGGGTGTGGTTATGTCAGCTTCGAACTGACTAAAACCTCCGATCTTAAATGCCGGCGTGCAAGGAGACATTCACGAAATAAATTCAGCTGATAACGTAAGGGGCCGTTAAAGTATTACGTAAGCAGATTTTTTGCAATTATTAACCCACCCCTCCCCCTCGTCAGCAAAACTAACCAAAGATCTTACCCCTCCCCCCATGCTTACATTAACATTGGTACAATTGATTGATTTATGAGCAGCAGTTATAAGTCTAGAAATAAGGAATAGGTTTGGAGTAGAGCACTATAACGCACATACTCGTAGTATTCATTTAAATAAACTTTACTGACACAAATATTAAACATAGAGTAAGTTACAAATATTATAATCTTAACTAATATTACGAACAAAACAAACTTCTTTTAAATTTTTGGTATGTATATTAATTCCAATTAACAGTCTTCAGTCCATGACACCCGAATCCATGATTGTAAGTTTTCGATGACGTTGGATGTTTGCTGCTCAATGTTGTGTGTCTGCTCACTTTCATCCGATTTTGGAATGTCTACGTCGTTCTCATCGAGCCATTCAATATCTTGATGCTCTAAGTTTTGAATAATGCACATCAGTTCATTAGCACGACGAGCAGCCATCCTTATAGGCCTTACTTTTATATCAGTGTGCGTGTTTACTATTTTATGGATTTTCTCGATGTGATGATTCAGTGACTTGACGGAAGCATGATAAAGACCACTGCGTTTTGCATGTTCGACTATTAGCTTCAATTTTACCGTCGGACAAAAATAATCATAGGGCATTTGCAGGAAAAGAGTGAAGAATTTAGGCATAGAGCTAAATATTGACTGAAAGATTGAGAAATTGCCCGCCATCATCCAAGACCAAGTCATCAACTGATCGTTTTACTTTTACTGGTAGTGGAAGAAACCTGTTGTTTAGTAATCTAAATAAATAACTTAGACTTAGACTTAAATACAAATAACTTAGACTTAGAGAATGAATGTCAATTTTTGCACCAAAGTTTGAAACTTTGAGACGTTTTTCGTGAAGACTAGTGCTAATTTGTCAACATTAAACTCTTATAGTCCTATAACGATTTTAGATAATGAAGGTAATGTAAATATTTTTCATCAGAATGTATGTGGAATTAGTAATAAGAAACTGGAATTAGAAATATATTTTCAAACACTTGATAAAACACTAGATTATATATGTATAACAGAACATTTCCAGAAAAACAATTCAATGAATGCTTTTTGCCTCACAGACTACCACATAGCTTCATACAATAAGAGAACTAAAAAAAATCGGGAGGGTAGTCTCATTTTGTGTCACAAAGACAGGGAGTTTGAAACAATTGACATATTAAATAATTTTTATAGGCCGGAATATTTCGAAATATGTTGTACAAAGGATTTGGAGACAGGCATGTTGCTGTTATAGAAGTCCATATGATGTAAATTTGGATGGGTTTATACAGCAATTAGAAAAATTATTGGAGTATTTGTTCAACAAAAAGTGCATCATATGTCGAGATTATAACGTTGATGTCCTAAAAAAAGTAAAAAATTATCAGAATTCGTCACTTTGTTAAAGTGTTACAATTTTAGGTACCTCATTAACACAACGACTTTTAACAGAAATGACAAATCTTCATGCCTAGATAACTTCTTAACAAATATACCTGACGATTGCGTAACGTCATGCACTGTGGATAATAACGGTCCTATCAGATGGGCACTGTGGATTATTTTGTAACATGAGGCTTGAAAGAGTCACAAGTAAAAATAAAAAGTCTGAACCTACAATTAGGCGTGAGAAACGAATTTTTAATAAAAAATAGTGCCTTGTTTGAAGCAGCTGTATTAAATACAAGATGGAATGACAGGTGTAAATTCTTTTTTATCAACTTTTGGTAAAAAAAATCGAAAATGCTACAGAAAGAGAGTGGTTCAAACAAAGCGCTTTAAAAGATGTACCATAAAGTGGATCACGAAGGGCATTAAAATCTTTAGTAAAATGAAAAGATTTTTATATATGCACGCCCAAAAAGAACCCAGTATAATAAATTACAAAAATAAGTATACACGAATTTATAGGAGAGTAATCAAACATACAAAGAGGTTAGCCGTCGAAATACATCTGTATTCGGCCAAAAACATCAGCAAGGAGACTTGGAAATTAGTTAATCAATACATTAAAAAGAGAGGAAAACCACTCGACAACAACATATTTCTAACAATTGACAATAAAAGTATAAACACTCCACAAGAGGTTGCAAATCACTTAGCGGAAAGCTTTGTGTTAAAATCACAAGTAGCATATAAAAACAAAGATGAAGCAATAACATATTTAGAGGATTCAACAGCCAAAGTAGAAAGTAATTTGCATTTTAGCCTTACTAGTCCTAACGAAATCTCAAAGATAGTAAAGCAAATGCGTAACACAATATCATGTGGCTACGATGGCATACCGATAACAATTATTAAAGAGAACATCAGTACACTTGCATTTCCGTTATCACTGTTTTTTAACAAATGTATAAGCGAATCGGTCTTCCCAGATCAATTAAAATTGGCAAAAGTTGTTCCTATACATAAAAAGGGATCTAAAGGTGACCCAAAGAACTACCGATCCATATCCTTACCACCTACACTATCAAAAATTTTCGAAATGATAATTAAGTCTAGACTCGTCGCTCACCTAAATTTAAAAAATGTTATCAATCGCAGACAATTTGGGTATCAAAAACTGTACCTACACCAGGTACTACTGCCATGCCATCAATATGTTGGAAGACGATATACTCAGTAAAATGAATGACAATATGAGGGTAGCGGGGATATTCATTGATTTGAATTCCGCTTTTGATGCCATTGAACATGAACTGCTTCTGTGAAACTTGGAACATTACGGTATTCGAGATTCCGCTCTGCGATTAATGACTTCTTACTTACAAAGCAGAAAAATTTATGTTGAAGTAAAGGAAGTACCTAAATGAAGAAAACTATGAAATTGTCTATAAATCTAACATGATTAATATCAAGCGTGGAGTACCGCAGGGTTCAATATTAGGCACAATATTGTTCATCATAGTAACTATTGACCTGCTTAATTTCATTTAAAAAAGACAACCAGAAGCTAAAATGACTGTTTTTGCTGACGATACTAATGTAGTTATAGGAGCCAATGACCACACATATAAATGAAATGTTAGTGACTTTAGATGAATGGTTTTCAGTAAATAACTTAATAATCAATTCTAATAAAACTAATATAATATTATTCAAATTGACATTCAGAAACAATGACATAATAGACTTAACATTTAAGAATAACCATATCGAGTCAGTTCACAGTACGAAATTTATAGGTGTAAATATAGATTCACAGCTAAACTGGAAACAAGAACTAGAATTTCTAGATTCGTCAATTTCATCTGCATGTTATGCGTTGAGGAGTCTTAGAGATGAAATCGGTATCAAGCAACTCAAAGCAGTTTACTAGGCATTGGTGGAATCTAGGCTAAGGTTAGGTAGCATTATGTGTTGGGGGAACAGTTTCGAGTACAATGTACAAAGAGCTTCATCCTACAAAAACGGGCCATTAGAATTATGGTCAGAATATCACAACGTGAATCATGTAAGGATCATTTCAAGGCATTAGGTACCCAGTCTATATAATTATATTGAGTGTATTAAGTAATTTCGCCAAGTATATACATGAGTACGAGACAGAAAACGAAAGTAAAATTTGAGTAGAAACACGACGAAAAACGATAAAACAAAAAATAGCACCTAAACTAGACATAGTTAAGCATGGCGCCAGATATCAATCGGTGAAGTTGTTTGACAGGCTACCTGGGCATCTGAGAGACATTGTATATAACACACACGTGTTCAAATGTAAATGAAAAGAATTCTTGTTGAACAAACGTCTATAGTATAGCTGATCTTTAGATGATACTGCTCTAATATGTTACAGGTACCAAAAGAGTTTATATTTTTCGGACATGGACATTTAACTTTTTTAAATCGAAATACAATTTGCATGACATTTTTTATATTATTTTTATTTTTATTTATTGCAATGTAACAATTTTGACAATTATATTATTGCATGTTTGAGTGTTTACATCAATTTAGTTTACATCAATAAAGTTTGTGTTTTTTGTAGTGGATAAATATGTATGTTTATATATTTCAAACACAATGTAAATTGTTCATGAAAATAAATCAAATCAAATAAGCCACTTCTTGGACGACAGCATTCTGTGTTTCTGCATTTTACAATTTGAAGCAAGTATGGGCTTTCACGCACATGTTTTGAATACCATTTAATGTCTAGAAAATCAGGAAGATCTTGTTCGCCCGGCCCAACATATTTTGCAGTAATCATCAATGTCCATTGAACTCCATACCTCAGCTAACACATATCCTGCAAACTCGAAATTGGATCTTTCTAAATGTTCATCAATTGTAACGCCATGTTCATTCAAATGAGACCCAAAATGCTCATGAGGCAATATCAAACCAGCCAGTTCTCGACTAAGAGGAGCCATTCTGCGCTCTACTCTGTCATACGCACATCTGCCAGGAGCATTGGTAGCTACAAACAATGCATCGAGATCATGTCGCTAAGTGTTGTATAGCAAACCCTATAACTTTTTGATAACGCGGATTTTCATCTGGCCCTCCATCAACTGTCATGATTACCACTGGTTTTACAAATCCATTGTCAGTTTTAGCTGATGCTTGAAACTAATCAAGTTTGAGAAGCGTCTCGAAATCCAGAGCATAAGTATTTGCAGTAGATGAACTTTGCTTTCCACTTCGAATAGCGATGTATGTTGGTCCAGAATATCCAACGGTTTGCGGTTGTCCTAGCATATTAGAAGTGATTTTGATAATGTTTCTATTACTCATAACTAAAATGGTTTCATCACTCACCTTGGAAAAAAACGTAGTAGATTGGATTCATTCTTAGTCGCTGCTTGCAATTCTTCTTCAATTCTCTTAGAAACAATAATATCAAGTTCCTTGTCGGACTTTGCTTGTAACTTATTATTCCGCCACACTTCGTTAACTACCTTTTGAACATTTTGTACTTTTGTATTTATATGAGATTTTTTTTAACTTTGGATCAATTTTTGGTATAACTTGGATATGTCTATTTGATACGACATCTGATTCAACTTTGGCGAAAGTAGATCCACGGTAACACAAAGATTAACTTGCTTTGCTTACAACACGTCAAATCGTCAATCGTATCGAAACAAAACAATAAATTGACGGAAAAAATTTAGACAAGTGAATAGCGCGCGGTAATTCCCCTACTCAGTTCTAAGCGAGTACCTATACGTAAGTATTCATTATTTGTAGGAATCCCCGAAATTGTATTTCGTTTTCTGCATAGACAACGTACGGGTTGCGATATGTGTAAAAAAGTAAATAATTACTGCTGTCGTAATCACTATCTAGATCCCCCCCCCCATGGGGGGGGGGGTGGATCATCAAAAATAAGCAAAGCAAAGACAACCCCCACCCGCCCCTCTATTATGCTTACGTAGGTAATACTTGCACGGCCCCTAACCACATAACCTGATTCTAAGGCGGAATGAAGTTTGCTGGTAATGTAGGTCTAAGGGTGGGATTTCACTGATGAAAGTAATTACGATCACTAAACTGGGTTATCACGTCTTTTAGCTGTTAAATATTTATTTAACTCTCTGATTTCACCAGTGATAATAACTAAACTAAAAGACGTGATAACCCAGTTTAGTGATCGTAATTACTTTCATCAGTGAAATCCCGCCCTTAGACCTACACTACACTTCGCGTCGGAACGCCAATACATCATGTTATCACATTTAAATGACTAATATTTATACTAATTTAGCTTTCAATGTACAAAACTGTGCCCAACTTACTGTACATTTTTTTTTTTCTAGTCTGATGAAAACACATTAAAGTATCGGACGTGGTGCGGTCTTTGTGCAGTTTGTGAGCGGATGTATGGGCGTTTTCCTTCCCGAGAGAAAGATCCACCGGATGGGGTAATTACTCGTATTTTTTTATTAATAGTATTAGCGCCCCTCCCTCAAACCGGGGCAAGACGGGGACACCGTGGTTCCCAAACCGGAGGGGGCTATCTCGAAACCGGAGATAGCCCAGGGTCAATTGGGGTGCGAGGGATATGCTCTATGGGCAACCTTACACCCCGGCGTCTGTAGACCCGAGACGGCGTGCGGTTTTAGTCGGTTCAAGCCCGACATAACTGCCCCCGCTGGCCGGCGGGGGGGGGGGTATCCGAAGGGATTTCCGCACAAGAAAAAAAAAAGGTACGTATACTTACGGTGTTTAGGGCCTCGTCAACACCTTCGTGGTCCCTCACCAGCAAGCCAGTACACATGCCGATTGCCGGACGAGGTTCTGGTGCAAGCTTTCCTCTCGGGGCTTTTTTTTTTATATTCATTCCGTCAATCGACTGCACCCCGCTGGATGGTGAGAAGCTAAGATGAAGTCCAGAAGATATGGGCCACCATCCCAGATGCTGACGATCCTAAAATGGTAGCCCCTACCTTGACGGCCTCAAAAGATGTTTTTTTCACGCCCCGCTTGAAGAACCTGGGATTGTAAGAAGAAGGGAACACGTGCGCGGGCAGAGCATTCCAGCTCTTTATCGTGCGACAAAGAAAGGAAGCACCGAACCGCTGAGTTTGGGACTATATGGTTTCCACCGTGTGCGGATACTGTGCGGAGCCATCCCAGAGATGAGAACAGTATTCCACGCAGGGGCGAATTTGTGTCTTGTACAAAAGACACCGCTGCCCCGGCGTGAAAAACCGTCTCACCATGTTCAGAACTCCGAGTTTTCGTGAAGCTGTTTTGATGACGCTCTCGAACTGAACAAACTGAACACTAAAAACTACATTTTTATTGTTCAGTTTGCAGCGAACGTCCATTCCGAGCATGTTAATGTGGTCCTGTAGTGGTAGCGGTGTGTTCTGAAGAGTTGGGAGAGGAAGGAAGGAGGATAACTTAGCTGTAAATGCGCAAGCTTGTGTTTTCTTGGCATTGAACTCGACCAAGTAATCAGATCCCCATTGGGAAATGCGGGTCAGGATCCGGTCGAGCTCAGTGACAAGTTGTCGTCTATTTTCCTCAATGTCGGTCCGCTTGGCCGCAGGGTGTCCGTAGTATCCCCCATGCAGAGTGCGATCATCTGCATAGCAATGAATGCTGCCAGTAGACAGCATGTCATTGATATGCAGAAGGAACAGAGTGGGTGATAGGACGGACACCTGAGGCACGCCAGCATTAACCTGGATGAACACTGAAGCCTGGCCGTCACATAAAACTCGGATGCTGTGCTCATGCAGGAAGCTGACAACCCAATTGCACAATCGAGTTGGCAGACCGTAGGCCGGAAGCTTGGAAAGAAGCGAGCTGTGCCAGCTGTGCAGGCTTTGGCGATATCGAGACTAATAGCCAATGACTCACCATGCCTGTCCATAGCCTCACCCCAGAGATGGGTGACGTACGCCAGAAGAGCACCCGTTGACCGCTTCGGTCTAAAGCCATATTGTCGGTCATTAATTAGAGTGATTTTCTAGATAACGCATGAGCTGTGTATTTATGATATGCTCAAACACTTTGCAGAGGACTGAGGTGACAGCTATGGGTCGAAAGTTGCCCGTTTCCGAACGATCCCCCTTTTTAGGGACCGGTTGTTTGTTCGCCTCCTTCCAAGCCCGCGGGACTTTTCCTGAGGAATAGGACAGGCGGTAAAGCCACGTTAGTGTTGGAGACAACTCCGCTGCACATTTTTTCAGGACCAACGCAGGAATACCGTCAGGTCCACTGGCTTTCCGGACGTCGAGTAACTGTAGGGTTGTTCGAACGTCGCATTGCCTGATACGAATATCAGGCATTAAGTGGTCGCAGCTGGGTAGCGTTGGTGGCTGTAATCCACAGTCATCGACACTTGGACATTTGGATCGCGCATTGCGCTTGCCCTGACCCAGGCGCGGAACGCCGACTGTTTTTGTTGAACAGCGTCACCGCACTCACGCCCGAACGAGGGGCGGGCTCTGCGGGCACTGGTGACTTCAGTGTATGGGATATAATACTCCATACCCAAACTGATGGAGGCGACTGTCACGTTAGCACAGACCAGACTGTGGTCGGACAAACCCAATGGGGCTCGCACCGAAACACGGTACTGGGCTGGGTGGGTCGTCAGCAGAAGGTCTAGCAAAGAGGGCACTTGACTTGCTATGTCTGGTATCCTGGTGGTCTGGAGTACCAGTTGTGTCAAGTCATGCGTGAGAGCGAATGCGTGGGCGGTCCGACCCGCATGGTCAGTTCTAAGAGATTCCAGCCAATCCTCGTGGTGGGCATTAAAATCTCCCAAAAATACCAATTCTGCTGACGGAAACCGCTCCTGCGCAACGTCTGCCGCCTGACTCAGGTGGTCAAAGAGTCGAGTCGTCTCCGTATCTCCTCCTTTATGGGAGCGGTATACGCATACCTATACGTAGCATATACGTAGACCTGGCTAGACGAGCCATGGTCCACGTATAGCGAGAGAATAGAAAAGGATGGGTCCTCCAGGCAGCGCAAGCGGCGACAACAAACATCCGCCCTGACAAACACACACACACCCCGGCTTTTCCAAGGAAGTTTTCCGCTATCACATAGCCGGGGTAGAGCAAGTAAGACGTGTCATCAGGGCGGCGTATTTGTGTCTCCGTCAGGAAAAGCAAAGCTGGCCGTACCGCCTCTAGGTGATGGTGGACGGCTGTGAGGTTTGAATGGAGTCCACGAATGTTCGTGAACTCAACCTCAAATGGTGTTGAGTTGGTGGGAGAGGGGTATGCCGCTGTAGATTCGGTACTTATACTTTGTGCTGCCATATTGTGATAAGAAGGGAAGGCGTGAAAAAGAAGTGACAGTCGCCGCAGCTGTGTGTGACAAGGCGCGGTGTTTGGTTTCATCGGTGAATATGCGGCATGGTGGTAGCCAACCCGCCGAACGGAAGGGCCCCCGTACCCTCCCAGCCAATGTGGACGCCGGGTCCACCGTCCGGTCACCAACTGGCACGACGAGCCACATCGTGATTATGCGCGACCTGGTGGGGCAGCCTTCCGGGGGTGGTAAGTCCTAGTCGGGCCCCTGCACTATGCCGCGGGCGGCCAGCGGCACCACCGTTTCTACGAGTCTCCCTGTCCAGCGGGTTGACCCACACCATGACCACACTCGACTCCACCAATACTCCACTGGTCCCATTCCTGCTACTCCGTCTGCCTCCTCATCCCCGGCTGTGCAGTTGCTGACCCCTGAACACAACCCAACCGAGGTTGGAATATTTGGAGGGTTTTTCGCAACTGCATGGTGGTACCAACCCGGACCAAAATTGTGCCACCAGTATCTTGCGCCAGAGCCTCGTCCGTTGTTTAGCAGGTGCACTGACTTGCAGGTGAGGTTGGCTTGGGCCTCAAGGAAGTTGATAGGCCCTATACACCCAACCAAAAGGTTGGGAGGTCAGACGGCAGTCGCTCTCATAGAAGCTGTATAAATCAAACCGAAAGGAGAAGTGAACGGTCCCAGGGCTTCGAGGTGAAAAGCTTGGATGCAACCGGCAACAACGCTAAGATGATAATGATTAGATACTGACAGGTAAAATATGGTAAGCACTCTAAACTCCTAAAACGAATATAAGTATCAAATATCTTTCCCAGCATCAGTATCTACCTACTATAAAGCGGGATGTTGCATTACTTGTCATATTGGCGGGGAGCAAACTCCGCTTCGATTTTGAAATACCAGGCATGGGTGCACCACCGCCTCCACTAGCTCTTTAAACCGCCATAAAGCACATATAACACCGACACTAAAAGATTGATAGTAAACACTATTGACTCTTGCTTAGCCAAGGAGCTTATATTACGAGCCAAAATTGCAAACTATTAGGTAGGATTAGTTTCTAGATAAGTATCTAGTAACTGGAAATCACCGTCACTATTTTTCATTCACCATTACCTTTCGACTCTGGCTTTAAATTTAATATTGTATTTTTTTTTCAGATCGAGATGAGTGACTTTTCTATGATAGGAACTAAATTAGCTGTACTAAACGTCAGCAGTGGATTAAAAGAAATTCTGATTAAAATAAGAGAACGTTAACGAAGTTTTTAGTGACAATGTTTTAGAATCTAAATACTTAGAGAACTACTTAGTTATACTTTATTTTGTTACAGGATCATTTAGGATACAATAAAAATGTGTGTTGATATTAATTATTTTATTCTGCCTAAGTACCTCAATGTTATTTTCATAAAGGCTTATTCATATATTATTTATAAAGGCTTTATTTATAGATGCTGGATGCGGCAAGCTGAAGACAGGGCGCTATGGCGCTCATTAGGGGAGATCTATGTCCAGCAGTGGTCTAGAATAGGTTGATGATGATGATGATAATTACTTTTATGTAACGGAATAACGACCTTTCTTAAATTTCGAGCTGAGGATAAACCATAGCCTCCTCTATTGTTGACACTAGAGGAGGCTATGGATAAACGTAAATTTTAAAGGAAACAAAGTATTACGGATTTTCCATGTTAGATGGCGCTGGGTAAATGTGGTGCCATAAATATTTTCCTTGTGTTATAATTTCCTTATTATACAGTACACAAGGATGTACCGCAAAACTACTAATCATTTCCATTCGTAGTATGAAGCATACATCGATTTCATAGTGGATCGAGGACCAAAGGCACGCACTATGTTTTAGAATCTTCGGTTTTGTATGGGAACGGGGTAGGATGTTCCTAAGCCATAAAGGCAGGATCCTCCGACCAGACGGCGCGGCGGTCAGCGACCCAAAAAAGCCTTTACGCCGAAGATAATAATACCTGACTCATCCACATAAGTCCAGGCATACTGAACAACTTTCTGCGGATGAGTTGCTTAATATTGAGTTTCTGCGGGTGTAAGTGCTATTCGTATTCCCCTTATTCCCACGATGACCTCTGGAAACAACTAACGGCCGGCCAACACAAGATCAACGAAAGGCTCATGGCGTGTCGGGGTGCGACTGGTTGGATCACCTCCAAGTTTGGTGCACCCTGGGCAACGTGGGCGATTGAATGCTCCTCTGGAGTAGCTGGCGTCAACGTCAACGGCCAAGAGTCTGACCAACCGGCCCTTTTCAGGGCCAGCTGACCCCATTGCCCGAGGGGGTCGGGGTATGGCGGGCCTGCAAGTCCCGCGGGGTAGCAGAGGGGTACCTGGAGCGACCCCCTCGGTCGCTCCAGGTACCCCTCTGCTCTTATCAGAGGGGACACTGCGAATGGCCCAGGGTCAGTTGGAGTGCGAGGGATATGCTCTATGGGTAACCTTACACCCCGGCGTCTGTAGACCCGAGACGGCGTGCGGTTTTAGTCGGTTCAAACCCGACATAACCACCCCCGCTGGCCGGCGGGGGGGTATCCGAAGGGATTTCCGCACAAAAAAAAAGGGCAAATGGCGTGTCCGTAGTGTTTCCGCGCGCGGCTCCCTAGATATAGGGGTTCTTGATCCCTAACAACACTTCGGAGTCGCTTATGTTGGTGGCCAAAGCCGGTTGGGGTCTGAGAGATATCCTTTCTAGGGCCCTTACCCTACAGGCCGATGTGATGAAGCACCGTGCGGTTTAGTCGGTTAAAGTCCAACCTATCACCACAAATTAATAAATAGTTACTACGTAACCTACCACATAATTATAACTTCGATGAGATAAAGCCCGAGAGGGATTCCGTTCACAAAAAAAGGTGAGTAGCTAAGTAGATATAGGTATCGGAGTGCTCATCAGGGTGACGCAGTACTTCACTGCGGAGCAAAGACTTGTTTATAAGTCGCAAGTTCGGCCCCATTAAGACGGGCGCTGAGAATTGTCGATAATCCAGTACTTTCAGGCAGTTTGGAATCTCTCAGCGATAGGAGAGATTTTTCCTCTCTGAGTGTTCTATCGCCTATATAATGTACTTATTCAGAAAAAATGTTCGACATGATGTCCACGGCCACATTCTATCATTGCACCGCCCAAACAAAGCACGGAATTCATTCTCACACATTGCAACCGGCACGGCAGCTGTGCGCAAGGTGAGGTATTAGAGGAATTTCATTCCACGCACGCTTAGGCTTTGGAATGATCTGGCTGTGGTTTTCCCAAGCGACTACCCAAAAATCTTCTAATTGAAGAACCCCATATGGGATTTTTACAGGGTCGGCAACGCGAATGTGACGCACCTGGTAGGTAGATACCATAAAATTTACTTAATCTATACCTTTGCTCCGTTCCTGAACATTATTTCACAATGACATTTTGAACAGTAGTGCAGTACTCAGACTCCGAGATAAAAGCGTTCCTATCGATGTTAATTTTACATATTTGTAATTATTACACATTAAAACGGAAACATCCAAAACCTTGCGACCTTTATCTAGTCGAATAAATCCTTTCATGCACATATGCGCTGTGCAATATTTAATTAATAAACCTGACCAGTTTCATCACAGTACAAGTGACTTGATTCAATGAGGGTAGCAAGTGCTAGCAGTCGACAGTTTAAATAGTCCTTTATCTTTTTGCTGTCTGGTGAGCCTGATGACTAATATCACACATCGAAATAAAACTCTTTTTAACACAAATAACAAAATAACATCAAATAAATCGCGATAGAATCCGAAAAATAAATCTTAAGTCAAGTTTTTTTTATTGATTAATGATTAATAATTTACATTATTTATGTTATTACAAATAAACCACCTGCTTAAACCACGATGGTTTTTATGCGAGTGGGAGTTTACATATTGGTTATAAACAACTAAATAATTACAGTTTAAAATAAACTAAGTACAGAATCTTCTATATTGTTTAAGAAATGGCTTTGTAAAAAAGTTTACGGTACGATAAACGGTTGCTGTGTTACATATTTTTGAACTATTTGTTCTGGCAAGCTATTCAAAATGTACGGTAGTATATATTTCTGATTTTTATTTGAACTTTCTTCTTTGAAAATGGCTATTTTAGTTTTGCATTGAATTGGTAGTACCTTTTTTTTTCGTGCCTCACAAAATTCTAATAATTCGTTGTAATTATCTTTATATTTACTTTTTACTTTCAATGGAACTATCGTTTTCAACAACCTTAACTGCAACTTGTATATTTTTTCAATATAATGTTTTGTAAGTGCGTCCATAGCTACATAACCCATAAATAATAACAGAGTCTGCCAAAGCGAGATAGTCCCTAAGCGCAAGGATTTACATTTAAATCTTTACGCTTTTGTATTTTAAATGATGTATTTTAAAATAAAATAAATTGTTATAAAAAAATTGTATTAATTGTATTAGTAAATATAGTTTACTAAGTACAGCTCTTAATTTATTACAAACATGTTCTATGTGGGCTCCCCAGTTAAAACGATTATGTATTATCAGCCCCAAGTATATATGTTCCTTGACTATATCTAGATTCGTTCATAAGCTGCTATGCTTACACTTAAGATTGTTATGTAAACATTCGTGATCGTGCACCATCTAGGTGAGTACATACTGGTGTTATGCGAGGATTCTATGCACATGAGTTTAGTTTTTTGAGCATTTATCAAAAGACCAACATCGTGAGCCCATTGACACATTCTGTCAAAGTTTTGATGTAATATGAATTCAGCTACTTTTATGTGCTTTTCTGCTACCAATAGACACGTGTCGTCACGTCAGCAAACTGGTATACGGAGCCGTGTGCAAATAGGTTGCATATTTGGTTTACATATTTTGTATATTCATTCGGGCCAATTATTGAGCCATGTGCCGTGCCTTTTTCGGTATTAACGCAGTTACTGTACTGATTCCCGACCTTTACTCTCGTGTACCTGCTATGTTGATATTTTTTTAAAGTTATGGCAGTGGGCCTCGTTTACCAGTCTGCTCCAATCTCTCATACAAAACTTTATATTGTAGCATATCAAATGCTATATTTATTTGTGTTATTCCTATATCTATAATAAATTATTTTATTTTCAATTCTTTAAGTAAATAATTGACATGTAACATTATTTCAAATTTTGTCGAAATCGATATATCGACAAAATTTGAATAATCTGAAACACCCCATCACTTCCAACGTTGAACGGTTTTTATTGGAGAAACTATTTTTGTACACCGCTCTAATGTAACGAATTTATTTAGCTACAAAAAAAAACAAACAATACTGACCGTCAACTACGCGCGTGGTTGATTTCAGCAGCGATTTGTAATTAATGTGATAATTTTTGTGTAACTGCGTGTATTTCTAATTATACGAAAACATGAGTTTAGATAGATCAGGACTGAGTGCTGACGGTAAGATCAAAATTTATTAGTATAACTTCGCGTTGGTGTACTATTGGCTTTAATACTAAAAGTTTTTCCAGAGTACTACGCTACGGCACTGCAAATATTTGATTATTGTGGCGCTGAGAGTACAGGCACCCTGCGTGTGGATACCTTGATGGACAAATTCGCTCCTTTCGTGAAAACTAACAAGTGAGATTATTATGTTCATTACAGTGGATACAAGATTTGTAGACGTACAGCATTATAATAGGATATACATATTTTATTATAGTCATCTTATGACTCCTGGACTTTAGTTAATCTTATCACAAGTTGTTTATTAATATATTTTATCTATTACCCTACCTCACTACAAATGTTTAAATTGGGTTCCATGGTTATGTAACTCCAGAAACATTTGGCTTACCTTAAAAAATATATATTCTGCCTAACATTTTGTCCAAACGCCAAAACTTCTTATGCAAGAGAATACTCTAGACTATAATAACACAAGTTCATTCACATAGTGAAATATTCTGTACTCTAGGGTTGCAGATATAATGTCTACCAGATCTCAAATTACAGTTACTCATAAACTCCAAGTAGGTCAAGTAACAATTAGTGTTTAAGGTGATTTGAACCTACTTGTGCTATTTACTCCCAGCTGGTGATAGTTCGATAACCTTTACTGGTATTTTTTTAAATTAGTACATAGGTAGTGGAGTAAATCAATCTTTAAACTACCACTTTTATTATAATTACATTTATGATACTGGCTCTGTAGAGAAATGCTTGGTGAGAGCACACCACATTATAATTTAGAATGATTTTGGTAGAATACTATTTTCCCTGCCATTATGGCAGGGAAAATAGTCTAGGAATAAGGAAAAATAGGCTAGGAATACATAATTTACAGAATGAATGGATTCATTAGGTACTAAATGTGTTTTTTTTGCTCTACCCCTTAATTAGGGAATTCTTAAGCATTCTAATTTATTTGAGGGTAATCCTTGAACAAAAACAATACATAACAAGAATATTTTTACGTAATGATTCCCAAAATTAATAATTAATTTCCTCAAATTTGAAACCAAAAAATCTGCTGAGACGTGACAAACTGCAACAAATTTCGCAAAAGGCAGGCAGCTTAATAGTGCATCATAATCCCTCAACAATTGCTATTATAACTTTAAATATTAATTGATGGTTTTAGGGCTGAATACAGTTACTTAAAATCACTGTTGGACCCAGATCAGGACAATGCTGAGATATCTGTTACGATGTTAGCAAAGACACTCCACAAGTATAGTGAGAATCAAAAGTCTAAAGTGGATTTGGATGAAAGGTAAGCCAAAACCAACCCAGTCATGATAATGATTTTCCAGTTAAAATTCCAAAGAATGCTGCATGGCATGCTCTATCCTGTACCAGTTTTTGTTAGATATCTTTAATTCTTTCTCTTTGTTGTATGGTTTGTATGCTGTTTTGTATTTTATGTAAGAATGGTTAAAGATTTTACTGTCATGCACTCACTTCTCAGAAAGGAATATGCTCTCCTCTAAAAATATGAATTTACTAGAAATATTGATTAGGACTTGGACTTAGTTTTCCAAGGAATAAAAGTATAAGCAAAGTTACGGCAGTGTTTTTTTAAAACAATGTCAGGAACTATTAAAGGAAGTCGATGAGTTCTGTTCGTGGACAAATGGACTGAGGACGAAGCCCAGTAAGTGTCACTGTCTGTGTCTGGGTAGCTGGGACACCAAATTTACCTCTTACGACCCGGGACTCTTCATTGGGAGTAAACCAGTTTCCATAGTCGCTGAATCGGTGCCATTTAAATTTCTTGGGAGAAAGATAGACTATAAAGGACGCACACCATCCTTAGATGAAGTTGTCGATTACGTTTATAAATGACCTAAATAAGATAGATCAGCTACCACTAAACAATATCAAAAAAGCTTGAATATATGACAACTACTTAACATCACGTCTGACTTGGCCTTTTCTGGTGTATGAATTCGGTAAAACCTTACTGGCGAAAATAGATGCAACTGTCATAAAATCACTAAAATCGTGGCTTGGACTAGCGCACTCTGCTGATTCCTCTGCTCTATTTAGGGATCAAAATAATTTTGGGAGTTTTTAAAATAATTTAGAGTTACCAAAGCCCACATCTTAGGTAAATCCCAAGATGTCACAATCAGGGCACTCCCGAAAGATAATAACGCGTCCGAGCTTGAATCTAGACTCCTATTCCATAAACGATTTATGATAGGGGCCCAGTCGAACAGAGTGGGGTTGGGAGTACGAGAGCCAGAAAGGGACCAGGATATACTTAAGTCCTTTCTAAAACAAGACGAAAATGATAAATATCGAGTGCACGCGATGAATTTGGAAATCCAAAATGAATGGTTGACAATGGGAGAGTTCTGCATACCGATGGCCTTAAAGTGGCGCACCGTGATCTATGACTGGTCGCCGGCCCTGTTAAAATTCTATCTTAACGCCTTTCAGATGACCCTCCCAGACCAGAGTAATCTGGTAAGGTGGGGGAAGGCCACAGAAAAACAATGTTATACTTGTGGTGAGGTAATAGGGACGGCTAGACACATATTAGTAGGATGTAGGGTGCTTCTCGATAGAGGCCATTACTCACGCCGCCACGATAAGGTGCTTATCATCATACGTGAAGCAATGAGTCTGGCAGTAGCTAGAGCCCAAAAAGGATTGACTACTAACAGACGTCATATCAACTTTGTGTCTGAAGGTTCATCCATAACATCCAGGAACAAACCTTATTCAATCTTAGATACTGCCCCAGATTGGACTCTCCAAATCGACACGTATGAAAAGCACTATAAAATTCCGGAGGATGTTGGGGTTTCGTCATCTAGACCTGACATATTCCTATATTCTAAGAGGTTAAAACATGTGGTTCTTGTGGAACTTACTGTACCGTGGGAAACAAATATACCGAAGGACCACATAATAAAGAAAAATAAATACTATGATCTCACAAACGAATTAGTCAAAAACGGTTACGTGGTTAATTTGTATGCAGTGGAAGTGGGAGCGAGAGGTATACCAGCAAAATCTCTCTATAACCTACATAAAGATCTAGGCCTATCGAGAGCTACAATAAGCTCATTACTAGGACGAATGTCTAAAGCGGCACTAGTAGGTTTGTATCAAATTTGGTTAGGCAGCGAGGGGAACTTGGGTAGTGAAGGTGAGTGTTGATGTACATCAACAAAAGGGGCCCCTTCTAAACCTACACTTGGGTCGCAAGTCCCAGGCACTGTCCCGAGTTCCCAACTCAGCAACGCGATGGACCCGGCACCCGCACGGAGAATCCATGGATTGCTAAGAATAAGCTCACATTTAACTACCTTCTCTCTCTTCCTGTTTGGTATATGAATATTTTTGGTGATAAAAAATTAAGATTATTGGTATAATTAATTCTTTATTATTTCAGTTTTAATTTATTGAAAAGTGGACAGGCGCCACAAGATTCCGATTCTGGCATATCTACTGATGGTAAGAAGAGATAACTGTGTATAGTGTATACTTATTTATTTTTTATAGATATATAATTTTTTATAAATATATTTTTATATACATATGGATGATCCCATAAATTCTAATTTGTAATTAAAAAACAATATCCCAATTCTTTGCAATTCCTTAAAAAAATCAGAAATTTCATTTGCTTGACCCGAGGAATTCAAGGGAAGGAAGAACTATTCTTGCCTCTAGGGCCTATCCAATCAAGTGAAGGGGGGTCTCTCCCTGCATACTACTAAACTTTTACGTTTCTCTTGTTTTAAAGACATCTGATAATTTGTTTAGGATTTAGCATGTGTTTTTCATACTAAAATGCCAGATTTGTGTATGAAAGATCACCAGTACATCTTCGATCAAAAAAATTTTAAGCTAAACTATGTGTTTTCTTTTCTTTCAGGCTTCCAGCTGCTGGAAGAGTTACAATGCGAGTTACAGGAAAAGAAACATCTGGCTCAACAATTGCGCTCTCAACTTGATTTTACAGACAGACAGCATGAGGAAGCACTTGCAGCATTGACTGCAGAACGTGATTCACTCAGAGTACATCTCAACATGTATGTATTTACCTTAAATTATAATACAGTAAATTATATACCTTCAGAGATTTAAAGACTTCAAACTTTCTTCTTTATCCAAGCCCTGATCCAGATACTTTCAGTTTTCACACTGATTAATCCAGACACAGTATTCAGTCTATTAAAAAACAACGCATTTAACTTTCTGTAGGAAAGCACATTACTGAGGGCTAATTTTCGTAATAAATAGATGTTCAAGATTTAGTTTTAATCTAGTCTCAATCTCCCAAAAAATTGTTGAAACTATTGAAAGTTTTGTTGTTTGAACAAATATTGAAATGTCTGATTGAGACTGAATCTTAAAGATCTCTTTATTACGAGAATTGGTCCTCAGAATGGTATATATTAAATCAAATCATTTATTTGCGCAATATGGATTTACTATATCATTTGATGTAAAGATAATTTGTCCACAGGTTACGTGAAGAGAACATGAGTCTTACTCACCTACGTCGTGACTACGAAGAGGTTTGTGAGCGACTGTGCAGCAATGACCGAGCTTTGGACGACACTCGACGCGACCTCGAAGTGTTCCGTCGGAAGAACAAGATTATGATAGAACAAGTCTCTTCACTAGAGAATGAAGTAGGCACTTGAACAAAATCTAAGTGTAGTTGAATATTCACGAAGGTTTCGTAGACTTTCATATGGCTAAATTACTAACAGTAATTATGATAGTGTGTGAGGATAGCGAACAAGACTCGACCCCTTAATCGATAAACGGCGTAACTCACTTTGACCGTCTGGGGAGTTACGAGATTTTGCGTATCAATTAAGGTGCCAATATCAAAGGGAGGGAATGAAACAAGGAACCTCCAGCGCGCTCATAGACATTAAGAATGCCGTTTACCGTGACTTTTATGACGATATTAAGTGAAAGCTGAGAGGGTTGTACTCTCCCAGGTGAACCAGAAAATTCGTGTTTAGAGAATTTTAGGCTCACAACCCAGTTTAAAACATATTACATATCATTAATCAAAAACTGTATGAATGGGTTTGTAAGTAATGTAACCTAAACTTTTTTCTGTTTCAATTTTAGAAATTAACCCTCCAAGAGCTACTCACGAAGTCAAAGGCGGAGTGCCACCGTATCAACGAGATGTACGCCGCGCGACAGTCGGATTTACTAAAGCAAACAGAAGCTTTGAGAACCGAGGGTGCCGACCTGGCCGTGCGGCTGCAAGACCAGGAGGGATTCGTGCAGCAGATGATCAAGGAGAAAGTATGTATTGACCTTTATGTATACATATATTATTACTTGTCCCGACTGACTGATTCGTCAACGCAGAGCTTAAACCGCTTAAAATTTTAGAAGTAGATGCCTTTTATGTTGTAGGCATATAAGAAAGGATTACGGTGGAAAAATAAGTGATGAACGGTTATATAGAAAATTCGTTATTTTCGAAGTAAGAAGCACACGTGCTTCTGTATCAGCCTGTTTTCTATGTTTTGCTACTGATGGCATGAACGGGTTCTACCCGATATTTTTTTTTTTGGTTCAAATACATATTTTGTTGATACCAAGTCATCTCACCTAATTCAGAGACCTAATTTTGTGACACCTTATATTTCCTATTAATACATTTTGCTGCCAAAGCGATATGTAAAGTATTAGCTGTGGTTTTCTCAACAGGTATTATTAGAAATGGAATTAAAAGATCTGTTGAACAAGTCGAACCAGACGCAGCTGCGCATGGACCGCAGCATTGACATCAGTTACACAGAAGACCAGATCCTGACAGCATTAGACAGTCTCAATGCCGACTCCCGCTTCTCGCAAGGTAGCATTTCTAAGATAATTCATTATCTAAAAATTTAATGGTATATTACATTTTTTGTGTGTGCACTATGCTAAGTATAAAGCTGAATGTTTAAAAAAAAATTGAATCAGAGATAGCTTATTTTTTTGACTACTGGAGGTATTCAAGAATTTTACTTTAATTATAAACTAGGTTCTGAACATGTCTGCTGAGTGGTACATATACTTAGATTTCAAATAACTGAATATGTAAACCACTTAACTTCATGGAGTTACGAGGTTTACGTATTAAGATGTCGATATATAAGGTGTCACAAAATTAGGTCTCTGAATTTGCTGAGACGACTTGGTATCGACAAAATATGTATTTGAAACAAAAAAAAATATCGGGTAAAATAAAAAAAATATATATAAAAAATATAAAAATAAAAAACATAATTCCCACACATCCGCTTAAAGAATACTGCGAGGAGACCAGATAGATAGCGGAAGCGGAAGAGTGAGACCAGCGTCACGTATGCTCGTCGCGTCACGTGACGCTGGTCACTGGTGGTGTTTTTTTTTTCATTATTATGTTTTTTTTTTATTTATTTTTTATTTTTTATTTTTTTACCCAATTTTTTTTTTGTTTCAAATACATATTTTGGCGATACCAAGTCATCTCACCAAATTCAGAGACCTAATTTTGTGACACCTTATATAAAACATTGCGTGAATTGATCGTTCGAGTATTTCAAGTGTCATCCCTTGGAAATGCCATTGCATAAATGTACGTTATTGGTTTTTTTATTCCAATAACAAGTATTTTGTAATGTTTCCTACCTTCATTACTATTTTAACGCTTACCATACGTGATATACCTACTTAGTTGCAAACAACAGTCAATGGTGATATTAAAAGATAAATAAACAAAAGAATAGGATTGGTTACAGTATTGTGAGTCTACCGATCACTTAAGTACATTTGTATACACCAACTCATAGCGTTACATTATTCCTTTAGACAATCGAATCCTAGACGAAGAGTCGTTCTTAACCGCCATTAAAGAAGACCAGGGTCGCTCTACCAATATGTCCCTTTTCGACGAGATTCGGCTCAGTTTTTGCAATATGTCCCGAATTAACGCTACTGGATTAAACTGTACAATGGGCGATAAATTTCCAAATTCATTCACTTGTGATACCTCCTTTACCGCTGTTGGAACGCAAACTGAAATTCAACTTTTTGACCATGATTACAAAGCAAATTCTTGTATGACGATTGAAACGCAGACTGATTTTGATTCCTATTTCGAGAGAGATAAACCTAAAAATGTTAATATATCGTATATAACAATTGAAACTCAAACTGAATCTGATTTAAAAGACGCATGTTTTAAAACTAAGATATTGAAGATAGCCGAGACACAGACAGTTTGCACGGAAAAATCAGACATCAATAATAATCACTCGAAATGTCTCACATGTGAAAAAACTACTAAATATACGACGCAATTAGAAAGAAATATCTATATGTCGCATCGTACTGTTTCCGAAATGCAACTAGAGTTAAATAGGTATGAAAATAATTTGAACGTTCTTGAGAAGTTTGTTGACGAAGGGAAGGAGAGAAATGGTATTTTACAAGATATAATAAAAAGCTTGGAAGCCAAAATCGATATGTTACAAGGCGCCTGTACTAAGCAAGGAGAAAGGTTGGATGGCTTGACGCAAGATGATTTCGCTGTAAAAAATATAAGTGGTACGCTTTGCTATTTTATATTGTGCAGTAATGTTCTGAAATTAGATTAGGTGGCGGTAAGGTAACTAGTATTATGATTTTAAATGCCATAAATAAATGTTAGTACATACTTATATTTCTAGCACAAAATCACTCAAATGAATTAAGATCTCTTTTGGATTATGTGGTTTTGGAGCTGTTCTGTGTAGTATGTGCCCTTATCACATATTTTCGGATATAGGTATATTTAATATTCATAGTTACACTACAAATTACGGTATTGTAGCTTAGGGCATGTTGTTTGAATGTTACTTAGTTTAGTTTTTGTGTTATTCAACTGGTGTCAGTTTAGTTTAGCCGTAACAATTTTGTTTTCAGTTCATAGTATTTTGTATTTATTTTACGTTCCGTAGTATCTTAGTTGTGTTATTTATCTATGTATTAAGGTAGTGTTAGTTTAGTGTATTATTGAGTAAGGTTTATTATTGTGTATAGTTAATTTATATAAACCGGTAGCGTAGCAAAGGCGTAACTATTTATACTGTTGACTGATGGCACTTGCTAAACATATTGAATTAGGTCACGTGTGCTGTTCCACTATATTTATTTGTTAAACCTAAACGGTTTCGCTTCACGAGAAAAATGTGATTCAAAACCAGTTAAGTTAAAAAAAGGAAATTATGTGTAACCAATACAAGTGACTTAATTCAATATGCAAAATTGAAGGTCACCTTTTGTACATTGTTTAGGACAGTGTAAAGAGATGAGTATTTAATCTAGTCGTGCGATGAAATCTCATCGTGTTTTCATACGATCTTAGACAATTAGGACAACGCCTTACAATAGCAGGTTTTGCTTTCGAGCCCACCTAGTACGATTCGACCGACTCCTATCACAATGAGTTTTGCTGTGTTAGTAATTAACGAGAATTCTAGTAAAGGCTGAGTCACGTTTAGATGATGATCATGAGTCATCACATCATCATCATCTTAGCGTGGTTTTGGTTGCATCCGAGGCTTTCACCTCGTCTCCCGGGTTCCGCTTACTCCTCTTCCTTTACATTTGGCTCATGCGGTTCTTATTAGAATGACTGCCGGCTGATCTCCCAACCCCGAGAGAAAAGCCTGCGCCAGAGCGTCGTCCGTCAATCAGCAGCTGTCCCGGCTTGCAAGTGAGGTTGGCTTTGCCCCGAAGTTCTTGGTGGAGCCCGATACACCCAACTCACGTTTTTTTAGTGTAGTCTTATCAATCTGCGGGATAGGTGCCAGTACGTGGACTGCGGGGGGTGCTTTTCCGAGCCATATTTTACGAGGTCTGGTGTGAGTCAAGGCAGCAACTTGGGCCCACTTCTCTTCATTTTAATGATCAATAGTTTACCAGATGTAGTTACTAACTCGACACCATTGCTTTTTGCGGATGATCTTAAATTAGTACGTAAAGTGGTACAGGATACCGATCACGACTTGTTACAGCAAGATATAGATAGGGTGGTCAGGTGGAGCGAAGACAACAAGCTTTACTTTAACGTGTCTAAGTGCTCCGTGTTGTCTTTTAGCCGTGCTCGCAACTCTCATCACTACCAATATCACATGGAGGGGGCGCCTCTGCGGCGCATAAGCGAGGTCAGAGACTTGGGCGTTCGTTTCAGTAGTGATTTGAAGTTTAACACTCATATTAATGAAGTATGTAAAAAGTCGTACCGTAATCTTGGGTTTCTTTTAAGGCATACAAACCAGTTTACCAATATCGGAGCTTTGAGAACCTTGTATGAGGCATTAGTTAAAAGTCACTTGGAATGTAATGCAGTAATCTGGTCCCCATCTGAAGCTAAGTACAAATTAATGCTGGAACGGATACAAAATAAATTTATTCGATTTTTGTATTACAAACTGTACGGCGTATACCCAGGGTATCCATTGTTGTATCCTACGTTATTTGTTTTGGGTATGGTAGGATGCTACAAGTTGGAAGTTCGAAGGGAGGTTGCATTAGCCACGTACGTGTTCAAAGTGTTCCGCGGGCACATTCACAACCCAGCTATCCTGCGGGAGGTCGGGCTGTGCGCGCCGGACGAGTGCGTGGGGCGGCGGCGGCGCCCGCGCCTGCTCGAGGTGGCAAGCGCGCGCACTAACCTGCTGCAGCAGGCGCCACTTACGCGCGCGCTGCGTACGCTCAACACGGTGGCCGAGCAGATAGACTGGTTTTCGTGTCCACTGAATGAGTTCACGAAGGCCGCTTATTGCGTTATATCGAACTAGATATTGTATTAGATATTATTTCTTATTAATATGCGTGTGTTTTGTTCATTGTATCTGTTGTCTTTTTGTTATTATATTGTATTTAGAAATGTCCTACACTATTGTATTGGGTCCTTCTGTAATAATAGTGTCTGTAGTAATATTAAATAAATAAATAAAAAAAGTTTATGTAGAAAAAACGTGTATTGTTTAGAATTATATCACATCCGTTTTTGATTCTGTAGAAATACATCTATGTGGTAGTTTGCAGGCGGACAGAAAAAAATTATAAACTAGAACACGAAATTTGAGTCTTGACCATGTTCGTTTTATTTTTCAGATACAACTTCAGTGTCTACACAAGCAGATATTCCTTGCGTGGACTGTGAGAAGCGAAATGTCGTCGGACGGCATCGAAACCTAAGGAGATTCTTTTGGTGGGTACAATTTTTAATAAATTACATACACACATTCCTCACTTCCATGAACCTCTGGAACTCCTATAAAATAAACCTTGTTAGGGACCTGAGTCTTACCACGGGATTGAGTTTATCATTCCTTTTACACGCAACTATATCCTTTTCCTCCAACTGTCAGGCGTCTCTTAATTCCACAGTGTGTGGTTGCAGGACGCCGATTAAGTGCCTGTTCCAAGTATTCGCGGTGCTCTGCTTCATATGCGCTATCTCGATGCTGTACGGCGTGAGTACGCGCGCGCGACCTGCCTGCCCCCGTGACGCCTTGCCGTGGCGATGGATGGACGCGCAGGACATCATGGACTTACTGCTAAGGATCGACTACGTGGCTGATGTACCTATGTGAGCACCCTGCACGACTCGTAGTTGCAGCTCCGATATCAGAATCATCTAACCTAATATTCATTGAAATTCAGAGTAAAGTCACGTAATTAATAGAATTTCTTGATGACAGTGGTAGATTTACTAGCATGCTGTGTAGGCGACAAATTTTGAGATCAACATTTTTATGTCTTACAGATATTATTAAAAAAGTCATATTAATCATCACAAACAATTCAACATGTAATATATCCCGCCCCAAAGTCAAGTCTCGTTTGGTTGCGACGCAGGTTAAATCGATGGGTTGTAAAAATAATCCCGGAACTAACTCATTGTAGACGTCGGTAGGGGCGGCAAAATTTCAATAGACTACTGGCGGCAAATATGTAAATCTGTCAGTGCTTGATGGGCAATAACACAGTTATAAATAAGACTGTAATTTTATACAACAATTGCTACTGTTAAAAGTACACACTAAGAAAACGCTGGCTGGTTCTTGCCCAGTATGCTATAAAAGGCTGCTAACAACATTTTTATACTCTTAATACGAGTGATCTGCAACTATAGGCCCTATAGGCCTTATGATAAAGTGCCTGTTCAAAGTCTTGAATAAATCTGTGTTTGTATTTTTGACGACGTTTTGTGTGTTATTACTATATAGGAGCTACTTGGTGGATGAATAAGTGACTATACTATGTAACAATATGTAACAGTTTGTTGTTATTTTGATATCTACTCCAAGAGAGTTATAGATTCACAAGAAATTGTATACCTCAATTAACTATTGGGTAGATGCGAGTTTTTTGGCCTGTCGGAAGACAGACTACTAAGACACACATTGTTGTTGACTGTGGAGTAGCAGTAATAGAACTCCATGTTTTACCTACTGCAAATGATTATACTATTGTTTCAATATGTATACTTCAAAATATAATAGCACCCAAAAAATACTGTCATAAAATTAAATACCTCACTACTTAATGAGTACATTTTGGAGATATGTAGCAACACATCCAAATGATAGAATTTACAATCATACTACCAAGTTCATTGTGAGTTTCTAGAAAAAACACACTTGCATATTATTATTTAACAAAGCTGCACCAAATAATTGAGCTTGTAGTCGACCTTAGGCGCGGGACAAACAGAACGGACGTAAGGCAAAGATGCGCCGAAGACGCTTCTAAGACGTGCTCGCGGTTAAAGTATATCAAAGAGACGGGGCGCAGACAGGGCGTGAAGCCGTTTCTCACATTACGTGTTATATTCTCCCACGTGTTAAACACCCCGCGCATCCCTTAACCCCTCCGCTTCCCCGCGCTGCGACGTTTTCTTCGCGTCTCGTCTCTTCTGTATGTTCCAGGATAGGGTGCAGTCGTCGAAAGCGTCTGGCTTAAGGGATGTACGGGTATTTACTTTAAACACGTGGTGAACCTGCGCACCTGCGCTGTACACCCGCGCCCACACAGCAAAGCTAAATGTGAGTAAGGTCTTCACGCCCTGTCTGCGCCTTGTTTCTTTGATATACTTCAACCGTGGGTACGTCTTAGGCGCGGCTTCGCCTTACGTCTGTTCTGTTTGTCCCGGGCCTTACAGTGACTAAATTTGCTTATGAGGCCTGTATATCCCACCAAGTAGCATTAACTTTTTTAAATTTACATTGAATGTAATGTCAGAATTACTTGAATAAGGCTGATTTTTACAATTTAAAGGCGAGCAGTTGGCTCGTTTATTTACGATCAAAGTATTATTTTATTGCTTTCGAGGATAGAACCAATGCTTTACCGGATTTCCACTCATATATACCATGTTGAGATTTCTCCACTTTGCATCCTTTGATGATGACAATCGCTGAAAAACTCGACATAATTTTATGTTCTGTATGTATAAAACTACAATAAAATCCTTAAGAGTGATCTAAAATAGTTGTAATCTCATTCTATAATTGTCAACTACTTAAATACCAAAAACTTATTATTGCATTTATTTTAATTTTAATATAATTAATTACATATAATGTAAAATACACATACAATATGGCACTTCTATTATTTTATCCTTAAAATAATTTTTAATACACATAATCTTACCGCATTTACATATTTGTAAATACATAACTTTGTGATTATTTTATATTTTTAATTAATTTTTGTTGTGCATGATACTTATTTTAATTATTTCAACAACAATATACTATACTGTGTGCTTCCTTTCTAGCTAATATTTCATTGACAGAATATGTCAACCGACGAAGGACCATCATTTTGTTCGCGTCTGTCAATATAAATAAATTATTGGAATTCATAATTGCATCCCTACTAAGCTTTCTTTTTTTTTCAAAAAAATATTAATTATATCTACATAAGCACAGCTAAGTAAGACAAGTTTCGTGTAATATTCGTTCATAACAAAATATTGAGCGTAAAGCAATCCATTTCTGTGATAGAGCAGTGCCAGTGAATTAGAGATAGTTTAAAAAATAAAATGCTATAACTTATAAATTTTAATAACTATTTGGTATATAGTGCCGCCATATTCTCTGGTTTAACTTAAGAGGAAACTGCATAAATACTCACAAATACTATAATGAACAATACAATTGATCGTCCAAACCAAGTGAAAATGGCGCCACCTTCTAATTATATTAAGTTTTAAAGTATGACATTTACAGATAAATGCATAGATAGTATATTATATATTACCAAACATTTTATGTTATAATTCTTGTAATAGTCGGTAATGTTCGGTTTAAATTGATGACTTTTAATAATAAAATATATATGTGGATTTGCATTTACCGAGAAACAAATCAGTTTGTTATTGGTTCTCATATTATAATTTAATATCTGGGGTGCTCGGTTTTGTTGTCGACGGTTTCTAAAGATGAAACCTACCTAGATCGATTTATTGCCCCCGAAACCCCTGTATACTAAATTTCATGAAAATCGTTGGAGCCGTTTTCGAGATTCAGATGAGCTGCGCCCGAGACTTCGTCCGCGTAGAATTATATTTTGAGGGTTTTGTTTTGCGCGGAACCCCCTAATTCTTTAAAAAAACGAAGCGAACCTTCAAATGTTCAATATGTATGGGAGTGACATTATTTGTTACACGTGAAATGTCGACAAATGTTGTCTCTCCCATACATTTCGGTCTTTTGAAGGTTCGCTTCGTTGCGATTCCACTAGTAGAATGTGACTTTGTCTACAGGCCCAGTAAAATTTTACCTTCAGTATTGATCATCTCACTGAAAAAATTTTGAGTTTCTTCTCGTGATTTAATATATAAATCTCGAAAATATAGAAAATTAATTTTGCAATTAAAATTTTACTAGATCACGCTTCTCAATATTTTATTAATAAAGTGTCCAATGTATATAGTTGTTAATATTTAAGAATATATAATATCCTACTATAATATTCTTATAATTTACTATGATTGAACTAACACTGCATTTAATTGCATTTATTTTATTAGATTATATTTTACTAGCTCATACGTTGACTATTTCTGTGTGACAATCAATTCATAAGCCGGAATCACTGTCCATCCTTGTTATGTATAGTCGTGTTTTGTAAAGTTATACATATGTTATAGTTTATGTTAGAATGTCATAGTTTTTTTTCTGAGTATGATTACCGGCAAACATCCTGAACAAAAGTCAGCGTAGTGGGGGCAAGTCCACATGTGCACAAATAAGCACATTGGGAGGTTCACAAATAAGCACATTGGGAGGGCAAGTTGCAAAGGCCGACTGATCAAATAATGACGCGAGCCCTTTGAACCCGGGATTGGTGCGCCCTACGCTACAACCAAAGAGACCTAAAAAACTTTTGCGCAGCAGTTGTCAAGATGTCTGCCAGTCACTATACTAGTTTTAGTCACAATAACTATTACTGATTAAAAAAAGACTCAATGAGAGAAAAAAGTAATATTTTGTTTTTACAAAGTTTTTAAATCTGGACTTAATATTCAGATAATATTTAAATGATCAGTCTGTAATTAGGCCGTCTCATTACTTTTATATTAATGTATCCAATTTAGTCGAATCATTCGTAACAATAAATTAAATTTCTCTAAAACCTGTTTCAATTACATATATTTATAACTAGCATCGCCCGCATAAGTCCTGCTCCCAGGGATCCTCAGGGATAGTGTAGCATTCTAATGATGAAAGATTTTTTAATCGGTTCAGTAGTTTCAGAGTTTATCGAAAACAAACAAGCAAATCTTTCCTCTTTATAATATTACTAGCTGTTGCCCGCGACTCCGCCCGTTTAAATGTAGGCTATCGCAACCATATCACTATCATACCCTATTTCATCCCCACACAGGTCGAAATTTCAAATAAACCCTTTTTTATAGACATATATATTGTTTGTTGTTTTATGTATTTTATTTTAGGGGGTGTCCGAAGGGATTTCCGCAGGGGGTCCGAAGGGGTGTCGTTTTTTTACGCGGCTACCTATTTCATAGAAGCGCACACCCCCTTATTCCGCACTTCGGTGCCACCTCGCCCGCCGCGTTGTTCGCTGCGCTACGTGGAGCCGCACGGCGCGTCGGCGTGTTTCTTGTTTTCTCATTTAGTAATATCTTTCGAATGGATTGTCCGATTTCAATAAAGTAATCAACAGTTATTGAAACAGTCTTTTTTTACGTGTGGGAACCCCCTCCGGCTTCACCCCATTGGTATTGAAACAGTCTTGAATATCATTTATTTGGATAAGAATGAATACATATCTATATATATCGTGGGTGTGTAATACACCTCTGCCTACCCCTTCGGGGATACAGGCGTGAAGTTATGTTATATATAATAACACGGTCTGGTCGACGGCCTCTGTGGCGTAGCGGTAGTTCATTCGACTGCTACGACAGGGGGCGCGGGTTCGATTCCCGCTCAGTGCAAATATTTGTATGCATGAATATGTATATTTGCATTGGTCTGGGTGTTTCTATGTATAATATGTATAGTATGTATTTACAAAAAAAAAGTATATAAGTATGTTTATCCGCATTCTGGAACCCATAACACAAGCTAGTTAAACTATGCTTACTTTGGGTCTAGAAAGCGCTGTGTAGAATGTCGTAGAATACCTATTTATTTATTATTTCGATCGGCATTTCTATCAACTTTAAAGATGTAAAAAAATGACATAACTAGGTACAATAGTTGGACATATGGTCTCGCGAAGTTTAGTTTTTTGTAGATATTAATATGTTCCAAAATATAGAATTTTTTTTTGGTTCTATCATCAACACTTTCTGCAGCGCATGCGACAGAAGACATTTTATGACTATTTTAAAGGATTTCTAAGGATCTCTAAATTTTGTCCTAGTAATAAATATAGCCTATGTTACTCAGTAATAATGTAGCTTTCTAACGGTAAAAGATTTTTAGGTAGATTTCGATGAAATCGATCTACCTATTGGTTTTTTGACTACTGTCGAATTTAAAAAAAAATTCTTCATAGGAGGTCTAGTTATGACCCCCTGAGTCCGAAATGACCACTGGTCAAAAAGTTTATAAATATATATATATGTATGTATGGTTCCACTTCCCAAAATTTGCGGCACTCTCACGGTCGCATTTTTGCCCCGATCGCTTTCAAACTGCGGTCAAAAATTGCTTGGGTGTAAACTTAGTTTAAGTTCGTGAACGGGTGGAATCCGGCCTAAGGGGACGGTAGGGCCTCACTTTTTGTGAAATCAGTTTTTCCTCAAAATTTCACGTTCCATGAAAGATATTCGAACCGTTCTAATTTAATCCCATAGTATACATGAATACCAACAACTTTTAAATATGAACCTATAAGATTAAAACTTTAACTAAAAGTGGAGGGGGAAAAACCATTTTTTTTCGGTAAAAAAATCATAACTTCTAACCGGTGAACATTCTTGCCGTCGGAAACATTTTTAATCGATAGGCCATTTTTAAGTCTAAAATAAATGTCTGAAAAGTTTTTCGCTAAAAGTTACCGTTTTCGAGAAAAAAAAATTAAACATGTTAAAAATGCGCTCGGCGTGGGTCATAGAAGAAGCATAGGTCATAGAGGGGCAAAAAAATAAATATTAATTGCTTCACGAAATCTACCTGTGCGTTCCCCCTGCGGGAACGGATTTTATTTTTAAATGGTCCGGTAGCTTTTAAGTTATTCGTTACATACAAAACAAATCTTTCCACTTTATAATATTATTGTAGATATAGTTCGACCGCAAACGCTATACGCGCGGGGTGGTAGGGGACGGAGTAGGAAAGAGCATGAATCGTATGTGATCGAAATATCGATGATATAGTATGTACGGTAAAATCAGCGAAATGCCTCTTGTACGCTGATGATCTCAAATTGAACATGGAAGTAGAAGCGGAGGAAGATTGTAGACTCCTTCAAAGAGATATTGACGACTTCTGTCAATGGATCATTATAAATAAATTGCATTTTAACACCAGCAAATGTCACGTAATGACCTTCAGTCGTCGTTTGCTATTAATTGACCATGAGTACCATCTTTATGATGATGTACCTACTCACTCGAGTTTTTAGTGTAAAGTGTCTGGGCGTAACTTAACACCCAAGCCTAACATTTAGTGACCATATATTTTTTATTTATTGATTTATTGCAGAAACATGGTTAAGTACATACGAGGGTCAAACTGAAAGTTCTTAGAACTGGCCACTTATAAACAAAATAATAAAAAAATAATTCTAAAATTTGAAAATAGAACTCTTTGCCAATATTACTGAGTATATATTTCATTCATTTATCATTTGTTTTACGATTTGGCGGCAAATTGAAAATTGTCTGTGTCACGTTAACATGAATTTAACACGAGAAAATTTTCGTGCAATGATTTTTTATGACTTTCGATGTCATTTAAGTCAACAAGAAAGTTATGATACACTACGATTGGCCTTTCACGATGAAGCCCCATCTCGTGCGACTATTTACAACTGGTTTAATGAGTTTAAACGTGGTCGCACTAATCTCACTGATGATTTACGTGAGGGACGGCCTTCTACGGCGACGACTGAAAATAACATCTGTGTTGTGCGGCGTATGATAGAGACTGACAAAAGAGTGACCTATCAGCAGATTCGGACAAGCTTAGGCATCGGTATGAGTCAAGTGCACAAAATCCTCCACGAACATTTAGCGGTCAGGAAGCTTTGCGCCCGGTGGATACCTCATAATTTGACTGAGGCTCAAAAACTCCATCGTGTGGATTGGTGCTGTAAAATGATTGAAAGATTTAACGGAGGTGACTCTAATGCTGTGTTCGACATACTAACAGGTGACGAAAGCTGGATTTACTGTTATGATCCTGAAACCAAAAGACAATCTGCTCAGTGGGTGTTTCCTTTCGAGGAGTTGCCAACTAAAGTGAAGAGAGATCGAAGTGCGGGAAAAAAAATGGTGGCCTCGTTCTTTGGAAGGATAGGTCATTTCGTAACAATTGTGTTAGAGGATCAAAAAACAGTTTCTGCAGAATGGTACACTACCAATTGTTTGCCACTTGTCTTGGAAAAAGTTCGAGAGAAACGACCTCGCAGTAGGATCCTCCTTCACCACGACAACGCCTCGTCGCACACCGCCAAGCGAACGATCGACTATTTGGCGACATCAAACGTTGAATTACTGGGTCACCCGCCGTATAGCCCCGACCTCGCGCCTTGTGATTTTTATTTATTTCCAAAAATTAAAGAAAAACTTAAAGGAAAGCGGTTTATGAATGCTGAAGAAGCGGTGGCTGCGTATCGCGATGCCATTGAAGAGACCCCTAAGGACGAGTGGGCAAAGTGCTTTTCCCAGTGTTTCCATCGCATGCAGCGGTGTATTGACGTGAATGGACAATATTTTGAAAAGATATAATAAAACTAGTAACTAGCTAATGTAATCAGTTTTTGATTTTCTAAGAACTTTCAGTTTGACCCTCGTAGATGTTAGACATTTAAATGATTGTCCAGCACGTTTCGCCGTTTTACCAGCATGCAAATGTAAAATTAAATATAATATAACAATGAAATAAAACAGAATACATGCAATTATTTTACACAATATTAAGTAGACAGTTAAGATATAGACTGATACAACGATGTCTTTTATATATGATACGATGTTATTTATATAATTATTACTATTAAACTAAAATAATATTGAAACTTATTACAATAATGTCAGCGTTCAGAATAATATTGGTACCTATGTCAGTAAATTAATCAATGATAATAATAATAATAATAAGTGGAATCTTATGTCAATATGAAAGAAAAGAAAGAAAAAATAATTTTGAAGTAGTTAAAATTAATGTCAATATTAATAATAAATTATGCACTATGAATGATTCTAATTAAAGGAAATTGTTTCATTTATTATTATTACAACACCCCATGAATTCCTCGACTGAGTAAAATGATTTTTCAATTAAATATTGCCTTAATCTATTCTTAAATTTTAGGTAAGGTAGCTCTCTTATATCTTTAGGGATGTTGTTATAGACCTTAACAACCATGTATCCACAGTTTTTTTGAAATAACGTAGTTCTCACGTTTGGAACAACCAATTTTGTTGGGTCTCTTGAAATATTTTTTTTTTCATCCGCGCATTTTTTAAATAGTGCCGGATGGTTTTTCACAAATATGCCAACCTCGAGAATATACATGGATGTTAAGGTTAACAATTTAAGTTCCTTGAACATAGGCCTACATGACTGCATAGGTCCAGCGCCACAAATGGCGTGTATACACTTTTTTTGTACAATAAATACTTGCTGTATATCTACAGAGTTTCCCCACAGCAAGAGACCGTATCGTAGTATGGACGCAACATAGCCATGATACGCAAGGAGTGCCGTTCTTTGATTTGTGACTTTGGTTAGTTTTCTGAGGGCAAATGCAAATCTATTAAGACGAGTTTTTACAGTTTTAATGTGGCTTTTCCAGTTGCAATGTTCATCAACAGTAATGCCAAGGAACTTGTTGCATCAGTTTCTTGTATTTCAAGACCCTGGTGTTCTATCAACAGGTCAGGTTTGTTAGCATTGTAATGCCGAAATTGTACATATTTGGTTTTGTTAATATTAGCTTCTAAATTGTTTCTGTTCAGCCAGTCTGTTACATTTGCAACAGCTGCATTTAAGGATCTTTCATAGATGGTATTTTTATTCTCATTAATGGATATGGTGTTTTCATCTGGTACGATGACACAGATATCATCCGCAAAGAGAGTACATTTGTGGCTAATCACTTGAGGAATGTCATTAATATAAATTAAGAACAGTAAAGGACCGAGTACGCTGCCCTGCGGAACTCCAAATCTATTATGTTTTAATGAGGATCTAGAGGATGTTAATAACAGATCTTCATTCAGCCTAGTAATTTCAACACATTGCTGACGGTCACTTAGGTAACTCTCTAGCCACTGCAAAGCTTTTCCTCGTATGCCATAACTGTCACATTTGCGCAACAAAATTTCGTGACTGACAAAATCGAACGCACGGGACATATAAAAAAATATGGCGGACACGCTCTTACGATCATCAATATATCTAGTTACATTTTTAATTAATGAAAAGGCAGCTAGAGTGGTTGATTTATTTTTTTGAAAACCATTCTGTTCCGGCGCTATAATATTATGCTTTCTTAAAAAGCCATTAATTCTAATGTACATTATCTTTTCAAAAATTTTGGAAAGTACAGGTATAAGTGTAATGGGGCGATAATTGCTTAGGTCTTCTTTGCTACCCTTCTTATGCAGTGGTTTAACTATGGACATTTTTAGCTGCGTTGGAAAAGTGCCTTCACTTATCGAAATATTCACCAAGTGACATAATACTGACGCTAGTTCTGCGGAGCAACATTTTATTATTTTTGTAGATATAGAGTCATACCCGACGGCATTAGTGTTATTTAATGACTTAATGGGCATAACAATATCCATTTCGGTACAAAGCATTAGAAAGATGGTAGAACTGTTAATATTTAAATGTGAATAATCAGGATTACAATCAATTTTCTTGGTTGTTGGGATAAAAAAATCGTTAAACTTACTTGCAATATCAGTAGCATTACTTATAGTTTGATTTTCACAAGTAATACATTTAATGTTAGTTGCAGAAGTCTCTAAGTTGTCCATTTTATTGCCAATTATAGCCCAAGATGCTTTGCATTTATTTTTAGCATTAAGAATAATTTTTTTGTTTATTTGCCTTTTTGAATCGATGATACATTTCTTAAGGAGATTTGAATACTGTAACAGGTGTGTTTTTTTTTCATCGCTTTTCCCTCTGTAATACAGATATCTTAATTTTCGTTTAGTAATTGTGGATTTTCTAATACCTTACTTGCTATCCCCCCTTGCTAAGGAGTCCTATAGACGCTTTGTATGTATTTGTGTTGCGGAATGCCCACGACTTCCAGAACCCTCACGTTATTGTGCTTTTATACTCCCCCCTGGTCAGGTGTAAGATGGAGGCCAGCTCCTGTATCTATATGGAGTCCCTATGCAGCAAATCAAATATTGATGCTTGAAAAAGTGCAGAAGTCATTCCTACGATTTATTTTCAAAAAATGTACCTACCAGTTATATCCCTTCATGTACCCCACCAACTATCTGCTGGGCGTATTGGGTTTTAACTCAATGGAGGTGAGAAGTGGCCAAGATCAGCTCACCGTTGCATGTAGGTCTCTTCGTGGATTCATCAACTGTCAAGATCTGTATAACCTGTTCTGCAGTTAATATGTTCCCAACAAATATTTAGCACACCGCGAGAACCGTCGCCATAGACTTTTTGCTCGGCCTCCCTGCCGAACAGTCGCCTGAGCTGACGCTGAGTCCCCAGTGTGTCGAACGCTGGATGCGCTTAAGGAGCTCCTGTCAGCTTACCCTGATTGCGATCTGTTTGCGTTATGTCTTATATTTTCCGAGAGTAGGTAAGTATGCAAGGAAATCTTCCATACAAATTTGAGATATCTGATTTATACTATGTTATGTTGTGTTATGCTATGTTAATTTTTAAGTCATTTAATGTAATTGGTCATAAACCGTTTTATTTAACTATAAATAAAATAATTAAATAAATCGATAATGTCGGACAGGGGCCTTACCATGATGACTTATAAACAGTAAGTTCAGTTTTGGAGCAATTCAATATTGCATAATGTGCACAGTATTTGGGTTAAAATTACACTTTCAGGTCCTACAGATCTGTAGGATCATAAAATTACCACTTTCCTGAGTGTTTTTTGCCATTTCTTAGAAACTTCGTAACAAAAATTCAGCCGCTACTGATATAGGTAGGTAGTGCGTAGGTGATGTTCAAATTAATCTATAAATTGTAAAAAAAAATATTAAACAATTTGAATACTATTAATAGTATTCAAATTGTTCAATTTGATTTTTTTATAATTTAAATACATATTTTATTTTGGGTGTTTGCAATACTAACTGTGACGGTCTTTATTCACCCCCGTCACGCCGCGCACATACACAATTAAGGCGCGGTACAGAAGTTGCGGTCGGTATATAGTATATAGATATATAGATAGACTATAGAAGAACTCATCTCTGAATTAAGGTTCCATTAACAGTGCTAGAGAACCCTATTACCAACCCACGTCTTCCGTTCGTCATGAATATAGTCGTGTCTTGGGCTGAATTATTTATACCTACTAAAGTTGCGTAGCCTTGCGTTTAGTTGCATGAAGTTCTGAAGAATTCTGAAAGGAAAGAATCCACCCTTATAAGGTAATATCGACACTTGATTTCAATCTACTAGCAAAGTAAGGTACATTAAAGTAGGTAAAACCACATCCAGCTGAAAGCTGATGGTTAGGACGTTATTTGGAAAGTTGTATTCCGCGCCTGTCAAGACTTAAATAGCAAACTGTGGTGAATATTTAGCGTGAATCGTGCACGTTTTTTTATTCTTTAGGCGTGAGTGTATGAGGCCTCACCAGGAATCTCACCTGCTGATTGGCGGACAATATTCTGGCGCAGGCTTTCCTTTCGGGGTTGGGTTTGATGACAGTTGCTCCCGTAAAAGCCAAATTAAATAAAACTGGAAAGGATGAATAGGAGAGCGGATCCCGGGCTCAAATGTGCAAGCTTTGGGTGCAACCGGGATGCGCACGCGAATGAAGAAGAAGAACAAGTACCCACATTGATTAACCAGCTAATAATTAAACACGGCACGAAATCTATACATAGAATAAAATCATAACGAGATGAAAACTATAATTGATATGTGTTCCAGGAACGATGCCAAAAATGTGATTTTTAGAATTATTGTATGTTTGTTTATCAGTTTGTCTGCTTTTTATTTTCGATGTCCGAGCATCACTTGAATACCGCTGAACAATTCGGTGAAATTTTGCATGAACAATTTTAGGGTTCCGTAGCCAAATGGCAAAAATTGGAACCCTTCTAGATTCGTCATGTCTGTCTGTCTGTCCGTCCGTATGTCACAGCCACTTTTTTTCCGAAACAATAAGAACTATGCTGTTGAAACTTGGTAAGTAGGTGTATTCTGTGAACCGCTTAAGATTTTCACGCAAAAATAGAAACAAAAAAAGGTACGTAACGTACCGTACCTTTTTTTTTTTTTTTTTTAAATCCCTTCGGAGACCCCCTCGCCGGCCAGCGGGGGCGGTTATATCGGGCTTGAACCGACTAAAACCGCACGCCGTCTAGGGTCTACAGACGCCGGGGTGTAAGGTTGCCCATAAAGCATATCCCTCGCACCTCGACTGACCCTGAGCCATCTCCGGTTTCGAGATGACGGAGGACGGAGGTTGTTAAGCGACCTCCGGCGCCTGAGTCGCCTGCGACGCGCGGCGAGCAAGTTGCGGGCTCGGCGGGCCGGGAGAGTTCTAAATCTCTCCCGGGCGCGCTCCGCCATCTCCTTCGCGAGCATTACATGCTCGCAGAAGGAGGAGCGGCCCACGCGCTCGCGCTCAGCACCATTGCCGCAATCATGCTGCTGAGCGAAAGGACTCCCACCCCGATGGCTGCCACGAGGTCACGCCTCGGCGCCTCCCACGCCGGGCAGTCCACCAGCGTGTGCAGCCCTGAGTCCTCGCTCACGTCACAGTGATGACACTCAGGCGTTGGCTCCTTCCTGATCCGATGCAGGTGGTCCCCGAAGTACCCCTTCCCGGAGATCACCTGCGTCAGTCGGGACGAGAGGCTTCAGTGTCGTCTCTCTAGCCAATCCTCCATGATGGGCCTTACCGCCGCTATTGCGGCGTGCCCTGCGCTTGGTCGCCCAAGTCGTTCCTTCCACTCCACCACGATGGCCTGACGGAGCTGGGACTACACGGCCTCGATTTCTCGATGCTCGGGGTTCCGTCCCTGCTCCCGCGCCTCCTTTCGCCACTGGTACAGTTGCGAAAGGGCTCTCACCTCCAGGTCCCATGACGGAGTTCCGGCAAGGAGACTCGCCGCCTCGAAGGAGATCGTGCGGTACCCGCGGATGACCTTGATGGCCATCACTCGCTGCGGAGCGCGCAGCATCCGCACACTTCCGGCCTTCAGCCAGACTTCGGATGTGCTCTTCGAAGTACCATCGGCCGTCGAGCACGAGCCCCAAATATAATATATAATACTATAATTTTGTTCACCCAGGTAAAGTGGATTTTTTAGTGTAGATATACTTAACAACACGCGCGGTAGTTATTAAAATGAATTATTCAATTCCATGAAGAAATCAGTTTTCGTTTTCTTATGATATACCTACCTATATTTTCTGTAAGAAGCTCCATTACTCCAACACAGATTCTTGAATACTTTAAAATCCTAAAAATGCGCAAATGTTAAAGGTTCGTAATAATAAACTGACGAAAATAAAAACCATTACATTAAAACTAACTCCCACAATCAAAGAGTGGTATCCGTTTACAAAGGAACCGGTAATCTTTCCCTTTTGTGAGTAGGTATAACAAAAGGTTTGCTGTCAAGGTGCGACGGGACAAAAGACTTATTGGCCCTCAACTGAGAAATACACTTGCGAAAACTTCCCACAAGATCCACAGTTTTTTTTCATCGAAGGGTCATTGCGTACGAAAAAATCTCTGTTATTAACGTTTTTATGTGTTGACCAAGATGTTTATCTAGTTATTTAATTTAGAACCACTTTGGTGAAGACGGCACTCGAGTTGTAAGATTTATGCGTTGGTGGCAATTTTTATTATTACTGGTAGATGTGTATAATACAAAAAAAAGGTAATTTCAATACGAATATTTCAGCGGACTAACAGATTAGGATTTATTAGTTAACATAACTACCTATAATTATATATAAAGTATATTAGTCGGCGTTTCTGCCCTCGGGGCGCAGTCGTAGCATATACAGCTGCTGTGCATGAGGTCGCGAGTTCGATTCACAAAGAATGTTTTTCTGTTAACTAATTCTCCGTAACAGCACGGAGTCTAGAAAAAATGGCCGATTAACAGTAGCAGACTCGTGGGCTAAATAATTTATAGAAACTGATGACACCGTTACCTTTCTTTTGGCCTTTAATCATCTTCGCGGTAGTACCTACCGGTCCCATCCGAGTCTGTCACCACGGAATCCAGGGTGCGCCTTCCGGTTTTTACTCTTCTACTTCGCACCATCTTGGGAATCCATCCATGGTAGTGAGATGAGTCCATTGGCACGCATGTCTGTGGGTATACCGGGTGTTAGGGTAACGCTCCCGAAAACGAAGACCGGTGATAGTGCTGAAGATAAAAAGAAATTGAGCGATTTTTTTTGGACCGTTAGTTTTTATTTTTAACTATCTAGCGTGAATAAAGCTAATCAAAAATTCTAAAAAAAAAACAATTGACCCGATATAAAAAAAAACGATAAATCACTCAATTTCTTCAATCTTAAGTACTATCGCCGGTCTTCGTTTTTGGGAGCATTTCCCTAACACCAGGTACAAGAGACTACATTTAGTTAAATGGAAAATCCCATATCTAGACTCTATCACCCTAAATTTCTTTTAAAGCTTACTTAACTCTTATATCAATGCGGCCGCTCTTTTTTAACAGTAAGTAGGTAGGTAATGCGTGTTACCAGTGATGACCTATGGACCCTAGGGTGCCGAGACGTGGTCTCTCACTATGGGCCTCATAAGGAAGCTCGGGGTCACACAGCGAGCTATGGAACTGGCTATGTTTGGGGTTTCTCTATGAGATCGAATCAAAAATGGGGAGATCCGTAGACGAACTAAAGTTACCAACATAGCAGAGCGAGTCAGCAAGCTGAAGTGGCAGTGGGCAGGGCACATAGCTCGGAGAACCGATGGCCAGTGGGGCAAAAAGGTTCTTGAGTGGAGACCACGTGACGGCAAGCGCAGTGTAGGAAGGCCTGCCGCAAGGTGGACAGACGACCTAGCAAAGAGCTGCGCTGACTCGGTGGATGCAGGCCGCTACAGACCGGTCGAAATGGAAATCGATGGGGGAGGCCTATGTTCAGCAGTGGACTTCCTACGGCTGATATGATCATGATGAGGTAGGTACTTAACCGCAATGACTGTTCACAAATTTTAATGAAGTACTTGAAGGAATGATTATGAATGGGTCCTCGAAGCACCGTTCCTACCGGCTTGTTGTATGTCATTATTCGTTTTCGTCTTTTGCCAGTAATGTAAAATTTAGTTTTTCTACGCAACAACTAGTACCACCCATATCAGCATAGATAACTAAACACCTTTATTTATACTTACTCTACCATACGACAACCTACACTGCATATCTATACGAACTAGGGTAGCAAAACAGAATATATTCCAAAATCAACCTTATGACCGTTTTAATATAGTTGATGTTACTAAAATTAGTATCTATTATATTGGTGCCCTGTCGCACACCTGTCGCGATCCGTGGGAATATGCTTATGAGGAAGGACTTTGTGTGTTGGAATTGTAATTGCAATTTATTCATTGACCGCGTTTTACTTTTGCTCTACTCATTATTATTATTATAGAGCTTCTAATTGTGTGAATGTGTTTTTATTACCTAACTACAATATACCTGTCCCTCACACATAGGTACCTAGGCAGGATAGTACTGTACCTACCTTTATTTTTAATAAAATATCCAGAGGCAAATACAGTACAGCTTTACTATGCTCACAATCCATTATTAGATAGGCACACCATGATTTAGGTATCAGGTATTCGAAGTAGGTTTTTAGGTAAGTAAGCTTACCGTATTTTTTTAATGACCTACATAGGTACTCGAACCAGTGTTGCCAGAGCCTAATCTGCCCAGGTTGCCATTTGTAGGTTGAAATGTTGCCATCTGAAACCAAAGGTTGCCATTAGAAAAATCTGTAAAAAAATCTGTTTTTATTTTAATAAAAATATTTATGCATATACCTATACCTATTGGGTACTGTTTATTGCTCTGCATTTTGGTTGATAAAAATTGAAATCCTCGAAGACAAACCAAAAACACTCTTTGCATTTGAAATTACCTACTTAGGTACTTTTTTTTTTTCTTGCGGAAATCCCTTCGGATACCCCCCGCCGCCCAGCGGGGGCGGTTATGTCGGGCTTGAACCGACTAAAACCGCACGCCGTCTCGGGTCTTAAGACGCCAGGGTGTAAGGTTACCCATAGAGCATATCCCTCGCACCCCACCTGACCCTGGGCCATATCCGGTTACGAGATGGCCCCCTTACTTGCTCTCCACTGTGCCATCTGCTAATCAGAGGGACTCGTGGAAAGCTTCCGAACAGCCCTCAACAGGGCCGTCCTCGCCTCGGTCGGAGTTGGCCGTAGGCGGCAGCGTCTCCCCCGCCCTAGGAGAGAGGCGCTGCTGTCTCCGTTGCCCAGGGTGCACCGCGTGGAGGTCCCCAACCAAGCACCCCAAAATACCTACTTAGGTACCTTTCGTCGATTTCATGCGCATTAACTTATGACTCTATGAGCAATCTTAAAAAGCGTCTTATTCCTATCCTAGGTACCCAAAAGGCTGGGAAGGGCGCTGATTATAAATAATGAATGAATGATGATTCAATCAGTAAAATTTGTTTTTCAAGGTATAAGTATAGGTAGCTTCTTCGATTAAAACAATAAAAAGGGAACTTACCAATAGATTTAAAAACAAAAGTATTTGTAAACCACGAAAACTTTCTTCCGTATATTACAAAATTTACAAAGTACTCTTTCACTTTCTTTAAGTTTCTTTGCACTGCACTGCACACTGCACACAGACACATAGGTACAAAAAAAAAGGTACTTTCTTCCATTTTTGTTTTGTTTTAGAGTTTTCATAAAATTACTTTTATCTCTAGATTCACCAAAATAGACCTTTTAACTGTAGAAATACGGGTACAATTTGTTTGTCTACTAATTAAGTATTGTTTTCAATTGGGAATAAAAATGCGTTCAAGGATTTGATTTTATTCAATTCGATGCGAAGATATTCGATATTTTTTTTACTGATGATCACGCGACGAGTCGATAAGTTGCCAAAAAGTTGCCATTTGAGCTTGGTTGCCATTTGGTTGCCACTAAGGGTCAAATGTTGCCAAAATGGCAACCAAAGTGGCCAAATGGCAACGCTGACTCGAACTCAGTTCTCTCTTGTACTCGGACGTTTCTACTGATCACTGAAGCATAGACATCTAATTCTATCATGTATATCTGCTCTATGATCTGAAGACATATATGCCTACAGACCACAGATTCCTACCAATAATGTACTCTTTGATTCCTGTCACGTCGACAATATTAAGAATGACTCTAAACTTTATGGAAACAAAAAGCAAGTCGTGCACTTGTATCCAACAAAATCATTACAGATTAAAAGGTTATTTACAAAACATTTCTCACGTTGTATTTATAAACATTGACCTACCTATATTTACAATAAAGTTTTTTTTCCACAACCCGGAAACATCCCCGGATGCGATGCTTTTTTTATTAGCCATGAGTCTCTGACTCAATAAAAACGACTTGAAAGTCAAAGGGAGCAGTTTTTGTGAGCACCTGTTTTCATGGGAACTATTGGGAACTTCATATGAGACACAAAAAAGGGAAGAGATTTTACGGAAATGTCGAAGAAAGTTAATTAGATGCCGTTTTCGGTTTTTTGAATGAGAAGCCTGTCTGGGAGAAACTAAAAGTTATACCTACTATTTTTACCCGAGGGGTTATTTGAAAATGTTGAGCCATAGACGCCATATTTGAGACTGGGTTCAACGTAGCAAAATATCAGCTTTCTAACTTTTTTTGAAATTGCAGTTTTTCTTCGAAACTTTAAAGCGACTAAATAATTTTCTTGTAGGTAGGTATATCTACCACGAGAAAAAAACGTCAAAAAGTTCGCACATTTGCACTAACTGGCCAATCAAAAAGCCAATAAAAGGACTAATCAACCAATAACGCGAGACTTCTGAGCCCGTGATTAGTTTTCTGGCACCTGTGATACAATGTTTAAATATATTAGTACAGGTGCCAACGTACCACATTATGATATGTTTTTCTTCTTTGAGCTGTAATAGATCATTGTGAACTCTTATTTGTGCAAATAAATTATTATTATTTATATAGCTATGATTGGTTATACTGTCCTACTGGATTTGTTTATCCTCACCACCTCACATTAGCCTTCAAATGCTTTCGAAAACAAAACTAAGGGTTCGTAGATCGTACGCAAGTTTCGCATGATATTTCCATCAGCGTTAAAACAGATGATAAATTAGTATTCCGTTGGTTTTCAAATTTCAGGAATCATAAGAATGTAGCCGAAGTCATCAATACACTGGCGAAAGTGCAACTATTTTTTTCGTGCGGATATCCCCCCGCCGCGCCGGCCAGCGGGGATGGTTATAGCGGGTTCGAACCGAGTAAAACCGCACGCCGTCTCGGGTCTTCAGACGCCGGGGCGTAAGTCTACCCATAAGGCATTTCTCTCTCAACCTGGCTGACCCAGGGCCATCCCCGGTTTCGAGATGGCCACCTCGGCGGATTTGGGAACCACGGTGTCACGGTGAGCATTATTTGCTCGCAGAAGTAGGCAGCAGCGGCCAACGCGCTCGCACTCCTCACCATCGCTGTGAGCCAGACGCCGAGTGAGAGAACTTCCACTCCTAGGGCTGCCACGAGGGCCCGCCTCGGCACCTCTCACGTTGGTCATTCCGCTAGCGTGTGCAGCCCCGAGACCTCGCTTGCATCACAGTGATGCCACAGGTGGTCCCCGAAGCAACCCTTCCCAAAGATTACCTGCGTCAGCCGGAAGGAGAGGCTCCCGTATCGCCACTCTAGCCAGTCCTCCATGATAGGCCTAACCGCCGCCGCTATTACGGCGTGCCCTAACCCAATTTGCAACCTAAGCAACACTGCGGACCTAGCTAGTATGTTTAAAATAAATAAATTACAGCCCATCTAGACTTAACTAGCTTGTATTATGGGTTCTAGTATGCGGATAAATACCCTTAGATATTTTTTTTTTAATACCTAGATATTGTAGTTAAGTACATAGAAACACCCAGATTTACATATACCTAAAGCAAATATACATATTCATTCATACAGATATTTGTACTAAGCGGAAATCGAACCCGCAACCTCTGACGTAAACGTAGCAGTCGATCGCTCTACCGCTACGCCAGAGGTTGTCAAATTGGTACATTGGGTAAAAACCTATATACCCAGCTATAGTAAATTTACTGTGTATGTAAACAAATAAATTATCTTCCAATCAGGCCATCCTGTGAGAAACCGAATTCATGCATAAATCACAAAAAAAAAAACTACAAATAAAGGGCGTTTGCCAAAACTGAATACGACGGCGTCGCTGTCGTCACTCCCTCTGAGGCGATATAAAATGAAATGAGCTGCTACGACTTATTTAGTGCATGAGAGCCTCAAGCCTGTGGTCTACTCTTTGTCTAAAAGCGGAATAGTAGAGCGATTAGACTGTGTAGTAGGCAGGTACCTTTTTTTTTCGTGCGGAAATCCCCTCCGATACTCCCCGCCGGCCAGCGGGGGCGGTTATGTCGAGCTTGAACCGACTAAAACCGCACGCCGTCTCGGGTCTACAGACGCCGCGGTGTAAGGTTGCCCATAGAGCATATCCCTGTGACACTGACTGACCCTGGGCCATCTTCGGTTTCGAGATGGCCCCCTCGGGTCGAGATGGCCCCCTCGGCCTTGCCTATATTTTAACAAGTTCAATACTACTTCAATAAGTTACAAATTCAACAGTTCATTATATCAGCAGATCGTTTCTTCAACAATTCACTATATCATGAGATAATCTATATCTATAGATCATGAGATCAACATCAATTTGTTCAACCACTTAAATTCGTTGTAGGGTAAATATAAATACTTAGGGCCCTCACCATATCAGGTGCCGGGGTGCGTAAATACCACTTGCGAAAATAAAGAGGCGCGCTCAGATACACGATGCGCCGCCACCCTGGGCCTGGGCCTGCTTTTGCTAGAGCGCCAGCTAAACTCAGCCGTCACCTCTAGGCCTGCGCTCATGGAGAACGAAGATCGTTCTGCGATTGCCGAGTGTTAGACCTCTCCCAAATTTTTTCACCTCCTCATTTACACGCTTCACACTCGCTGCCGACCATGACTAGCAATAGGGTCTGAAGCGTGAGAACTCCGGCTCCGAGGAAACGGCACCGTTCTATCCACTCTGGGCACTCTGTGTGTGTATGAAGCAGCGTGTCCACGGAGGAGCCACGGCAGTGATTGCACTCGGGCGTCGTCACGAGGAACTTACCGAAACAGCCATGTACGGTGAGCGCCTGCGTCTGCGGGTAGGAGAGGCTACCGTGGCGCATCTCCAGCCTTTTCTCCATGACGGGACGCCACAATCGAGGCGCGTCCTGCGCTTAGATGCCCGTGTCATTCTTTCGATCCCTCCATTAGCACCTGTACCTGGCTGGATTTCTCGTGGGGCAGACTTCAGATCTCGCCCCAGCTCCTCCTTGCGGCATTGTATTTGTGGCCCTCGCTTTCAGGTCCCATGGAGGCGTACCGGCTAGGAGAATTGCCGTCCCAATGGAGTTGCTGGTCGTATTATCGCCCATACTGGGGGCTTTATAAAGGGCCATAGACCGCACGATCCTTGCGTGAGCTTCTTGAGCTTCCGCAGCCAGTCTTCGAAAATGATATCCAAAGTCTCACCGTCCATCGAGTACGACTTATGAGCCCCAGGTACCAAATCAAGGGCTCGACGGCGATGCGTACACCTCCTACGAGAAGAGTAGAACCCTCAGGTGGCCAATTCCGACTCCGGAGCCATAGAAAAATAGAACCTCTGAATTATGGAGAGCCGCCTTGGGTACATTCGTCGAATACGTCTGAATAATGTACATGAAAATGTTGATTTCATGCGATCGGCCTTCTACCCCTAAGGCCCTGCGCACGGGTGCCCCGCACGGCTCGCACCTCTTGCACCCTCGGGTATAGACGGCCCTGGGCCGAACGAATCTGGCTGAAATTTGGTACAGGGATAGATTATAATCCGAAATAACACTAAAAGCTACTTTTAATTATTTTTGGAATAGGTTCCGGGAGTGGGTGGGTTGCGAGAACACGACCAGAATTCCACTCGGGCGGAGCCGCGGGCAACAGCTAGTTTAATATAATTACTGTCACATTATATATAATAATTATAATCATCATACATCGCTGCTTTATCTGCGAAAGTAGTTGTAGGTGTTGATTATGTTTTTCTTCATTTTTTCGTCCGTTATTTCTTTTAACCGACTTTATAAGAAAAGGTTCTGTATTCGACTGTATTCGTTCGTATTTATGTTTGTATATCCATGAATGTAGTTCAATGGTTTGATGAATATTATGTACTGTGTACTTTATGAAAAGTCACTGGAAAATTTAATGTACATGGCCCACCAACATCTTTGAGGCCCAAGTCAACCTCACTTGCAAGTCGGTGCACCTGTTAAAGAACGGATGAGGCTCTGGCGCAGGCTTTCCTCTCAGGGTTGGGAGATCAGACGGCATTCGCTCCAGGAAAAGCCGACATACCAATCAAAAACAATAAGCGGACCTCGGGTGCCGAAGTGCAAAATTTGGACGCAATTGGGAAATCGCCATGAGGATGATGATGACTGTGATCATCCCAAAATCAAATACTTAGAAGCTTCAATTGCTTGCATCAGAAGTAGGGTCTTGAAGCTTTTCTAAAGTACTGGAGCGATTTCAAAAATTGTTTCACCCTTAGAATGCTACATTATCCCTGAATAACATAGGCTACTTTTTATCCCGAAATTACCACGAACTCAAGACTTACGCGGGTGAAACCGCGTGGCGATGCTAGTTAATGATAAAAAGTGGAATTTGTATAAAATATCAATTTTTGAAATTATCAAGGATCAATAACTTAAATAATCCATAATTAAGTATAATATACAATATATGAAGTGTTTAATGAGTTAATGACAATAGAGGAAGCTCGTGAAGTGTGTAAGGACGAAAGCAGATGGCGGACTGTTTTCTCTGTCTACCCAGCAGGAGAGAAAAGGCGTGAGTATACATATGTATATGTGAAGTGTTTATATTTACCCTACAATGAATTTTTAGTGGTTGAACAAATTAATGTTAATCCCATGAACTATTAATGTAGTGAATTTTTGAAGAAACGATCTGATGATGTAATGAACTGTTGAACTCGTAACTTATTGAAATAGTAAACTGTTGGTTTTTTAAACAACAGTTTACTGATTGTTGAACTAATGAATTGTTGATCTCACGTACCTTTTTTTTTTTTTTTTTTTATCGTGCGGAAATCCCTTCGGATACCCCCCCGCCGGCTAGCGGGGGCGGTTATGTCGGGCTTGCACCGACTAAAACCGCACGCCGTCTCGGGTCTTCAGACACCGGGGTGTAAGGTTACCCATAGAGCATATCCCTCGCACCCCGGCTGACCCTGGGCCATCTCACCACTAACAGCATCGCTCATCCTGTCTCGTCTGAAAGCAGAGGAGTACGGAGAGCGATGTGTTCCCGCCAGGTTGGGTATTGGCCGACGATCAATGCCAACCCTATGAAGGGGTGAAGGGGAAGCCATTGACCGCCGCCCAGGGTGTACCGGCCGCTCCGATTCCGTTCCCCCCGGACTGCAGCGGGATCGGAATCGGAGCGACACTCGAGGAGGTTACCCAACACACACCCCTGATCTCACGTACCTATGCATCCCGGTAGGGGCTTTGTACATAATATATATGTAGGTATATAATATGTATATATGTGTAAATGTTTATTTTTTCTTTTCCTTCCAGAATTATATTCTCGTTATTGACGGATAAACGTCTGAGAATGACTAATATTGATGAACTAGCTAAGAAAAGATACATAATCTAAAATACCACACTGACCGATCGTGAGAAACGCAACTTCATAAGGTAAAAAAAAACTGAAGGGTGCTTAATCCCAAAGATGTTATTTGTACAATAGCCCTCAGAGTTCCGGCGCTCGGCATCGGGAGGAAGGAAGCGACCCCGTTATAATTTATCATATAATTTATAGAGTTCACACGCACTGATAAACTGCTACAGATTTTATTGAGCAGAGGATGTGTCAGAATTAGTTAATGGGCCGTTTTTTGTTAAGGATTAGGTAGGGCTGTGGCTTAAATAAAAGGATGACAACTTTTCTCAATCAATACGTTTCATTGACGCTAGATTTTCAATGTGAAACGACAGGACCTGTTACCTTCCTATGTATATATTCTTTTGAATGTATTTGATGAGTTTTTGATTAGGCTATTTTGTTTTCTTTTTTCTAACTATCATTAAACAGTTTTTCTACAATTTCATTGTTTTCATCAACTCAGTCTATAGTGCCGATAGTCTCGTAAACGTTCTCTACAACTCTCTAAATCCTTTTGGAAGAAAATCCCTCGGCATCTCAAGGTGCAAGCACGACTTCCCTAACAGGTTGTCTATCCTGCAAGTGGACCTGTGCCTTTTTTTTTCGTGCGGAAATCTTTTCGGGGGTTATGTCGGACTTAAACCGCACGCCTTCTTGAATCTCTAAGGCCGCAGTGTAAGGTGGCCCTAAGGTAATTCCCTCGCACCCCGGCTGACCCTGGGCCATCTACGGCTTTGACATGGCCCCCTCGGGTGTGGGAACCACGGTGTACCCATATTGCCTCAGAGAGGGGGGGCGCTTGATGCCCCTCCGCCCCGGCCTGCTTCTGTTGGAGTGACAGGTGGCCTCACTTTCCACTTCCAGGCCTGCAATCATGGTGGACGGAGGTCGTAGAGCGACCTCCGCGCCTCAGTCACCTGCGCCGCGCGGTGATTATATTGCGGGCTCGGCGGGCCGGGAGAGTTCTAAGTCTCTCCCGGGCTTGTTCCGCCGCTTCACTCTCGAGCACTATTTGCTCGTAGAATGAGATGAGGCGGTAGCGGCCAACGCGCTCGCGCTCCGCGCCAAGGCCGCAATCATGGTGCCGGGCGAGAGGACTCCCACCCCGATTGCTGCCACGAGGTCACGCCTCGGCACCTCCCACGCCTGGCACTATGCCGCGCGTCGCAGTGATGGCACTCAAACTTTGGCTCCTTCCTGATCCAAATCAGGTGGTCCCCAAAGCTCCCCTTACCGGAGGTCACCTACGTCAGTCGGTACAAGAGGCTACCGTGTCGCCTCTCAACCCAATCCTCCATGAAAGATCTTTCCGCCTTTATAACGGCGTGCCCTGTGCTTTATTGCCCAAGTCGTTCCTTCCACTCCACCAGGATGGCCTGGCGGAGCTGGGATTTCTGGACTATGATTTCTCGAGGCTTAGAATTCCGTCCCAGTTCCGGCGCCTCCTTGCGCCACTTGTAAAGGAATGCAAGGGCTCTCGCCTCCAGATCCCATGGTTGGTTTCCGGCAAGCAGACTCGCCGCTTATGACCCTGTCAGCCATCACCTGCTGCGGTTCCCGTAGCAATTAGGCGTTGTTGGCCTTCAGGGCCTCCGCCCACAATGGGCACCCGTATAGGGCCATGCGGACCAAACAATCCCCCCGTAGAGTCTTCTGCAATAGTTAGCTGTACCCTTCCCTAGCTTGGGAACGGACTTTAGAGATACTTACCGAAGTCCCACCGGTCATCTAGTAGGAGCTCAAAATACTTCAGTTGGCGTGGTGCCTATGCGAATGCCTCCGACTTTAATACTGGATCCATCGGGTGGTGGTAACCGTCTCCGCTATGGAGTGAGAACGCGCTCCGGATTTCAGCAATGCATCCTATTCCTATGACAGAGGCCTACAAAATTATAACTGTTAATAATATAAAAAAGTTGATTGATATCTGTTGCTTCTCTCCCTATATACCCAGAACATTGAACTAACTAGATAATCTAAAAACAAGATAAACAGTGTGTTCTCACTGTCGCCCCCACATCGCGACATATGACATTCTCATTATTCACAACTCATTGGGTTCATCACGCGATCGCATGGAATATCGTCATAGTTGGTCACTCACTAGCTATACCAAAATAATTTGCAGTTTATAACTTAAATTGCAATTGAATTTCAGCTTTAACGGTATGCAATAAAGCTGATTTCATAATTTTGTAATGGATATATTCATTTAAGGTTCTAACAAAGTTTAGATTGCATTGTGGTTGTTAGTAATACAATGGGCTATGGTTTATTTTCCGATAAATTCTTGTTATGTTAACTGCACAGATATGTTTGTTGATGTTAGTGGCTACCGTGGGAGAAACGGTTGGTCCTCTAATTAAATATTTATAGGAATGAAGTGCAGTATGTTTATTGTTAACCAAAAGGTCGTTTGTAGGAACACCTGGATGAGTCAACAACAGTTTAATTTTAACTCCGCAAAGAGAAAGCATAGTATACCATCCACTGCGAGCTCTAGTATGGCAGACCAATACCAAGCCTTTTGAGATTATTTCTGTGGGCTCGTCTTGGTCTGTCGCGGTAAGGAAAACTTGGTTGGAGCGCCCCCATATCCTATATGGTTAAATAAGCCTCAGCTGGCAGATAAACGCACCTTTTTAGACAGATAAGTCGAGGTGACTAGGATAGCCGACATTATAGTAATACATTCTTATGGTTATTCGTAATAATTGGTGAGTCATTATGTAGTCACCGGTCATGTCCTGATAAACCTGAATTTAAATAAAATGTAATATACTTCATCCATTCTACGCATTAGTCATGTATGAGTCATTTTATCATCTCGGTGAGTCCTGCTTTTCTTGTGCAATCACGGATTTTTTTTTGTTGAATTCGGAAATATTACAGGCAAATAATATACAAATTGTGGCTATAAGTATAGCCACAATTTAAATATTATTTGTTTTCTAACTATTTGGACTTTACTCGGGTAATTTGATTATAGCAATGGTATACTATAAAATCATACATAAAACCTAAAAATAAAATACATAAATAACTATAGGACTGTCAAATTGTATAGGGGTTGGACTTTTCATTTCGGTACAGTTAGTTATATGAGTAGGGCAGTACTAAAGTTATAAGTATCAAAGTATATTTTTCCGGAAACTGGTCTCAATCAAGTGGTCAGTAGACGCATCACATGAGTCCCTTGATCTTTGGTTCGGTCATCGCGTCACCTTGGTGCCCTTTTTAAATTATGGTAACTGTTAACACAGATTACCTAATAATAACTTGATCTCTTTACATGGTGACACTTATTTACTATTTTTTTGAGTCAGGATGTTAGAATGACAAATAATATAGCTAAGCAATTTCATTGCTTTTAAAAGATATATTTTTTAATAATAATGACTATTTGTTTATTCTGTCACAGACACATTTTCAAATAAGTATTTATTCAAATAAAATTTGCTTATATGCGTAATCCTATAATAAAAACGTTTAGATCATTTTAAACTACCTATGAATAATAAAATAAACAAATAATTAAAATTCAAGAACAAATATTTTAAAGTAATAGGGGTATATGGTCTTCTAATCTGTCCAAGCGGCTATCGGCAGGTAGTGCAAATTGTAAAATTGTACTGCATAGGTACAATCGACACGAGACACATAACGTTACACGAACCCTTTGCACCTCACATTCCCACACTCCGTGGGAATACGCACTCACCCCCGTTCATAAAGTACCGAATTACCTGAGCACGCTACTCCGTAATAAAAACTTAGCACTTTATGAGCCACCTTCCCTTTAAAGTTACGCTACAGTGCGCGCATCAAGTTGCTAGTAAAATGTTCAAGAATATAGTAAAAATAAATTCAATACTTTATGGAAAGGTATTCTACCATGAAGTACGAGGTTTATATGTATGGGCTGGCGAGAATTTGTGGCGGTTCTTGATAGACGTGCCCCATGGTCGCATTCCCATATTATACAGGATAAGGGGACCGCAGGTGTAGCTTCACTACTTATAGTTTTTATTTGTTTAATATTTTGATTAGTCAATATTATATTATTAATTAACAAAGAATGAGTTGATGTTGGAAAATAATAAGAAGATATTATTGTTTATTGTATAGATATTTTTTATACATACATACACCTAATTGCATTTTCATAGAACTTATCGATGTAGAGAACTTAAAATCTAACTTAACTTTGTCGCAATGCTTATAAAATTGTGATTGGTAGGTATTATGAGCTATCGCTTTGTTTTTGTCATATGCAGCAATTTAGGTAAGTACTCACTTATTCACTATGCATACACTATATTATTCAGAATAATGATAATTCGGTACCTATAATGGCACTTGTTTACAAAATTCACTTCTCATCCAATATCGAACGCGTACCTCTCAGACTCACTAACAACTGCGCCTAAACATTTTCATTCACAACGCACCCTACTATGAGCGAGACGGAACGAAAACAAAACATTCCGACACAGTTCCCAGCGCCTTCTTCCGTGCGTCAGACAGAGACAGAAATATTTCGAGTATATTGCTTCATATAAAGGATTCAAGACCGCAGGATAGAGGCAATTGAAAAGTTTGCTTGTACCGTTGCGCGAGAGTAGAGTAACTTCATAAGGTGATTGGCCACCGTCCGGCGCAGACGCGCGTAGTGCAGTGATAAAAATATAAATAAGTTGTGATAATGCCGTGCAGTGAGGATGATGATTCCCAAACTGGGTTTTCGGAGCCAATGCAGGGAATGTCAAAAGCAGAGTTGAGAAAGGTGTGTTTTCTTTGGAAATTTATTGTGTATGTGAAGTTTAACTATATTAATTTCTTATTTATAAAAAAAAAAAACTGAAGTACTTTTTGAAGTAATTATTAGACTTACTTATCCTATTTGCAATCGGGAAGAGTTTGAACCTGTCACGGGTTCCGTTTCTAGGGAAAACCATAAATGTCGCGGGCTCTACTAACTGAGCTGCTTGCTAGCAGCAGGCGGTTACTTCGGACCTTAGGACCCAGGACGTATGTAGATGAAAATTTCTGTTGTCAATGCAGTGACAAGGTAGCTCAGCTGGCAGACTATTCTGGATAGAAAGGGAGGATAGCACGTTAAGTCCTGTTGCCCATTAACGTATTGAAAAATGTTACATACCTAATTCATTCTTAAAAATGTGAAATTAATATTTACAATAGCGATGGCCTCAGTGGCGAGTGCGACTAGCTGTGCCTACGTGAGGTCCCGTCTACATAAACTAAAGTGTTATAGGGTAAGCTGACAGTAATAGTCGGACCACCTTCTACGACGACTGGCCAAATATATAGTTGGCGTGTCACTCGGTAAAAAGGCGTGAAAACACATAAAAACAGGGCTAGATATAAAAATCTGTAATAGGATGAATGGTGGTGTGATTATCTCGCTATCTGCCTATGAGTCAACGTATGCAGGTTCGATCCAACATGCGATAATGTTCTGAGTCTAGAAGCTGCCTGAGTTTTAATTGTGTGTTCGCAAAGTTCCCCGCAAAATTATGCAGCAAGAAAGTACTTTAAAAAAATATGTGGCTTTCTTATCAAGATCACAATTTCTACACAATACATCACCCTTCAGTCAAATAAGTAGTATATTTTATTTTCTTTCATATTTCCAGACAAACAAACCGATAATGGAGAAGAAACGACGCGCGCGCATCAACCATTGTCTCAACGAGCTCAAGGATCTGTTAATGGACGCTTCTGATAAAGACGTAAGTCATTGTTTTAATACAAAATAATGAGTAGGTAGGCAGGTAGGTACTCTTAGAGCGCTTAGTAATGCTTCGTTAACTCATACAGTACCTGGGTGACCGAGCTTAGCTCGGTTGTTTTTTCGACTTTCACTACAAATGAAACCTTTCTTGAACGATTTATCGCCCCCGAAACTACCTGCATATTGAATTTCATGAAAATCGGTGGAGCCATTTCTTTGGATATATACATATACAAGAATTACTCGTTTAAAGGTATTAGATATGTATAGTACAATCGTGCATTTACGCTCCCGAAGAGGTAGACAGACTCGTATTATATGCCCACTTTGAATTTTACCAGCTAAATTTTTGTTTCCACCTAAGGAGGCTTGCGTATTGATGTCACCGGGCACTTTGGACATTGGGAGTACTTCCTCTTCGCTTTTGTTTAACGTTTATTAGAGCTACAACAATCCTTGAGAAATCAAAATCGTGCCTCTTTAACTCGTATGCTGGTAGGTACCTAGGTACTGACTGTTCCGGTAAACGCAAACAGCAGAATTACCTTTAAACGTATTAAAATAATAAAAAATTGCAGGAATTCACGACCAATCATTTTTATGTTATAGCCAGCACGCCACTCCAAGCTAGAGAAAGCAGACATCTTGGAGCTCACCGTGAAGCACCTTCAAAAACTGCAGCGTCAGCAATTGGCGGCCGCCATCGCTGCAGACCCCGCAGTACTCCACCGATTTAAGTCTGGCTTTAATGACTGTGCGGTTGAAGTCAGGCGGTACCTCTCTCGTCTTGCCAGCGTACCTACAGGGCTTAGGCATCGACTTGGAAACCATTTAACCTCGTGTATTGGTGGCATGGAAACTCTTCAACCAAGAGACTATGCGCCACTCGTACCTGACCCACTAAGACTTGATGACGAAAGACCTAGCGCATTTCATTTTGTTAAGTCAACCAAACCAACTAGCCCACCTCTAAGTCCGTTATCATGTGATTCAGCTTGTGATTCTTCAACGGAACTTGAAACACCACCAAGACCAGTACAAAACTTTCCATTCCCCACACCTCCAAGCAGATCAGCTTCAGATCAAGATTCCAGTCCAGAAACTCAAAAACCAACAGTGTCCTCAACAACGATATCACCAGAAAGCAGACAAGAAGCTTTACGAAACAAAAAATACATGGAACCATTGTCAATTGTAATAGACGTGGAGAACTATAAAATTGGTATTGATGCATCTCCTAAAAGAGCAGTGGACTACTCCATCAGACATAAGTTAAAACGTCCTGTTGTAGATCTGATTGGACCTGCGCCTAAGTTTATCAGGACAGAGGAGAAAATTGTTACAGAACTAGCTTACAAGACTCCAGAGAAATCAGCGTTTTCCAGGCTTCCAGAAAGAATTCCAGTTTTCCCTAATAAAATATTAACCGTTCCCGAAAGTATACCATCAGCTATTGAAAAATTGAAGGAAAATAAGCCGCTCGCACCTCGAACTGTGATAAGTCACACAGCTGAATCTTTGGCCCGGTCATTCAAAAAGGAGGCTTCTAAAGACGACAAGCTAGAAGCTGACACGAGTTCGAAGTCTCCAGAACAAGGAACATCGTCTAGTTCGGAAATGTGGCGGCCTTGGTGATATGGATCTCCATAAAAATCATGCAAATGAAGAGAAACACAAGAGATAAAACCTAATCACATGTTGATTATTACATACGCGTTTGTTATGAAATAAGTTGATATTTTTAAGTCCAAAAGCTTTAATAGTAATAATAAGATAACAGATATCCTTAAACCTATCTAGATTCTCACTGAAGTAGTCGAGATATAGCTTTAAGAACTTACTTACCTATGCGGTATAAGTTTTATAGTATATACATTAAAAGTTATTTTTACTTTTGTTTTAGTAATTCATTGATTTTTACTTGTTCGCCAAGTTATGAGTGTGTTAATGAGTTTCATTTCTATACAGGTCTAGATCACATGCAAAACATATGTATTAACTATATATATAGGTATATATATATATATAACATAATTGTGTTAGTGATAACCGGGATAAACTCAAGAACGGGTGGACCGACCGATTTACATGATTTTTGATTTTTTAGATGTCTCCACCTGTATGTACTGTGCCTTTTTGTTTTATTTTTGAGAAAATCGCCACGGTGAGCTGCCGGCCCTTATTGTTTAGTGGTTATGTCGGACTCGAACCGACCAAAACCTCACGCCGTCTCGGGTCAAAAACAAATTCAGCTGATAACGTAACCAACATTACTTGAATCTAAGGCAGAACGATGTTTGCCGGGTTAAAAAGTAGTTTTCTGATTAAAAGTGGAAAAGATCCTCACTTGCTCGTAGTTCACCAGTTAATATCCCAAAGGTATGTTCGGGGAGTATGCTCTTAGCGCTATTGTCCAATTACAAGCGCCATTGGCCACTTATATTATCACTAGTTGTTACCCGTGGCATCGGCCGCGTGAGTTTCTGATCCCGTGGGAATATCGGGATAAAAAGCAGCCGATCTTACTTTTTTTTGAATTTCGGAAATCCTTTCTTATCGTATGCCTACTTCATACAAAGAACACGCCCTACAAGTTTTAGGTCACGATCAGCGGTTTAGGCTGTGCCTTGATCCATTAGTCATTGAGGACAAAGCATTTTATATGTATAGATTTTGGGCGAATAGTGGCCGAGCGTTCTTCGAACTCCTCACTTCATTCTTTAGACTTCACTTACACCTTACTATCAGGCGGGGTTAAGTCATATTGACGAGCCTTAGCTATATATAAAATTAAATTAAAATAAGAAATTTATTCAAGTACAAAGACATCAAAACAAACATCTTGCAGATTGTAGAGGTAAAGTTTGTTCGTTGGAGGTAATCTGGAAGGTAATCTGGAATTACTGATCCGATTCGAAAAATGCTTATACTAATTAGTAGGTATATATAATATAGCCAGGTATAGCCGTATAGGCAGGCCATAAAGGCAGGATGCTCCACCCGGGCTGTGAAGTAATCAGCGTGAGAACTTTTATTGCGCAATGCATGATTAGTATTTCAGCTTTATTTCGCTAGATGAGGAATAATATACATCATGTTGTGTCACCATAAATATTATTTTTAACAGGAAAAAAAATCGATTGAAAATACAATAAATTTATTGGCAAGCATATCAATCACATGACTGTTTGTACAACTAATTAAAAAACAACACAACGTTTGGAATTGCCAAGGTTTTAGTACGTAAAGTACTGACAATATTTTACTATTCTAGACTAAACTAAAGCTAAATATATTCGCCATAATTTTTAATTTTAATAAATTAAAACAAGTAGGTACATAACAGATCACAAAAAATAAATCAATAATAATCAGCCTTCACTATAGGCAGCAACACAACCTTAATAACTACATAATACTAATATTTAATAAATATTTTTTTGAAGGTTACAAATATTTTGGCAAACAGTAAGTAGCAAAAACAATGAAAGCGTAGATGGCGCCACTAGGATATTTGAAAAGAGGATTGTCTTGAAGGTGACGATTTAGTGGTAAAACATGTTAATACTACATTAAAATTTAAAATCTGTGAATGTTTGTTTAAAAATATAACAAGGGACAAAGGTATGCCACTGACCGGTACCAAGAACTACCAAGGTGCCGCTAAGAATAGTGTACTTCAACTTAGTAGCTTTGTACTTGGATTCAGATTGGGAAGAAGAACCAATCGAAAACGTCGGCTTTAGGTAAATCCCGGAAAAGTATTTGTTGAGGGGTGAACATTTTGAGAGCTGCTAGACATTATATATATTTTGTACTAGCTGACCCGGCAGACTTCGTACTGCCTCAATCGATGACAAACCTTTTAAACCTTCTCTGGACCTCCACAAATAATTCAAGACCAAAATTAGCCAAATCGGTCCAGCCGTTCTCGAGTTTTAGCGAGACTAACGAACAGCAATTCATTTTTATATATAAGAAGAAGAAGATTACTAGCACTCTACTTTGAGCGTTGTCATAACTGAATAATATGAAATATAATACATTATAACACATCATAGGTTATTTATCTTATACAGAGATTATGATAAGAAAAAAAATTACGTAATACCACAGGGTCAACACAAAAAGGAAGTGTTGTACTAAGATTTCCCTATAAAAGAACGCGAGACCCATTGCAGGGGTGAGAGTTTAGTGACAAGAGGTTAGATTATATCCAGTCCACTTCTTTATTTTACTTCTACCTAAAACTACTCACTTCAATCTATATCGATGTTACTACGTAGTGTAACTAATGTCACTAAATGTAACAGTGGCGTACTCAGATACAAAGTGTCACCATCTAGCGTCGAATACAAATATATTTGGACACTGCACAGGACGAACGCCGGCGCCGGTAGGAAACTGACTAAGGCCACGCCTACTGCGATGACGTCAGAGCCTAGTTGAGAATCACAGTGCACAGCTACTTTGGCCGCCTGCTCTTTGCATTTGCTCTGTGGGTCCTATGTCGGAAAATTGTTTAAGGGTTTATCTACAACCTCACTGCCTAGTCCATTGAAAAATTTGTCAGTTTGACAGGTTTTACTTATAAAGATAAATATTATAATGTCATAGACTTTAAGTTAAAAAGTAAAAGCCTTGTGACCGTGTGTAGGTCACTGAACTTCTACTAAACGGCTAAACCAATATTGACGAAATTTCGCGTGTCTGTGAGTGTGTGTCTGGGCGGCTGTGCAATCAAGCGTTAAGATTTTTGAATTATTTCTTAATTTGGACAGGACAACGTCTCTTAAGTCAAGTAGGTATCTATTTTATGGAAAATGTTGAAGAAGTTGTACAAGTTCTGATATCAATTAATTCTTTCTCAGTAATTCAGCCTGTGGAGGGGTCACAGCACCACTCTCTATTACTTTTGTTTTATAAATAAATATAATATAAATAGTTTTAGTGATACTTATTATATTATGTAAGTCTGCTGTCACTTTTGCTTGAGAAAGTCTTTCCGCTGCTGCTGAAGCTTCTGCTCCAGTAATGTTATCTTCTCTTGGTATTTGCCAGCTTCTCTCGTCAACGCTTGGATGGCCGAGTCTTTGCGAGCTACGGCTACCTTTACCCTGAGGAAAGTAGGTATATTTCTGTTAAGGCCGTTTGTACACATCTTTTTTTTTCATTATCGTTGATTTCTACGTATACTATTATGAAATTGTAAATAAGTTGTCTCAACGTTGGTGATATTTAAAAAAACTGGGTTATATTAAATGAACGATTCTGCAGATTTTTTTGTAATTCTTATCGCAATGGACGCTAAAACTACTGAACGGATTTGGGTGGTGTTTTTTCTTTTAGAAAAGTCTTGTTTAGACTTAAAATCTGCCGTATGTTTGATTGCAATTGGTTAAGTAGAACCGAAGATATAACCAAAAAAACGACAACCAACCTCCGCGGGCGGAGCCGCAGGCATCAGCTAGTATATTATAATTAGCAAACGATCCTTTTTAGAAAACGATTTGCAGAAGCTAAGTTAACTGCTATACACATAGAATAGGTTTTCTTTAATATAAATAAACAACTCTTTGGTATTTACTTACTCGGTGTAATAAGTTTGTATTATATATTTAAAAAATCGGCCAAGTGCGAGTCGGACTCGCCCATGAAGGAACCCTTCATGGGCGAGGGCGAGGGGTCCAACTATAAAATAAATGATTCATTTTAAAAGGAGTTACTCCTTTTAATATGAATCATTTATTTATACACCAACACTAACTTGGCATATAGCTGATGCATTTGTTCCTCGTGCGTCTTCTTCATATCTTCTATCTCTTTCTTCAGTGAGTCCACCTTGTTCTTCCACGACTCTTCACAACTGGCACGGATTTCCTCTCCACGAGTTTCAAGTTGAGTATTTTTCTGTCGAAGACAATAATATATCTTTTAACGCACTAGCTGAACCTAGCTGAATCCATGCTTCGCTTTGGCCTTGTCTGATATTACGTAATATTTATAGATGTTTAAACAACGGGTAAAAATGAAATGATTAGTATACATTTTAGCATCAACAAACTTTTGTCGTTGATTGTACCTTATGGTATCTGAAACGAAGTTAATCGGTCAAAATTTATTTCAGCAGCATTATATAATTTACAAAAAAAAAGCTATTAAATTGACAAAAAAATTTGATTGAAATCAAATTATATGACAAATATCACTTACTTCCGTCAAAAGTCGATTTCTAGTTTCTAGTTGAGAGATCATAACTTCAAGTTCGGCACCTGAAAATAATATTGTGTCAGTACGGACAAACGAATGAAGGAGTTCTCTAGTTCACTAACAACATGTTTGAACGTATAAGGCACCGCCAAAATCTTCGAGGTCAAGCCTGTGGAGGTACGGGGAGTGAGGGGTGTGTGTTGGGTAACCTCTTCGAGTGTCGCTCCGATTCCGATCCCGCTGCAGTCCGGGGGGAACGGAATCGGAGCGGCCGGTACACCCTGGGCGGCGGTCAATGGCTTCCCCTTCACCCCTTCATAGGGTTGGCATTGATCGTCGGCCAATACCCAACGTGGCGGGAACACATCGCTCTCCGTACTCCTCTGCTTTCAGAGGAGACAGGATGAGCGATGCTGTTAGTGGTGAGATGGCCCAGGGTCAGCCGGGGTGCGAGGGATATGCTCTATGGGTAACCTTACACCCCGGCGTCTGAAGACCCGAGACGGCGTGCGGTTTTGGTCGGTGCAAGCCCGACATAACCACCCCCGCTAGCCGGCGGGGGGGGGGTATCCGAAGGGATTTCCGCACGATAAAAAAAAAAAAAAAGGGGGAGTGAAATTCCTCCGACACCGAAGGAGGATCCTCTGACCAGGCAGTGATCACACCTTTTTTTTCGGGATGTTGTATAATATGTTATCCAGCGCGTGAAGTTCACTTTCACGATAAAGGATCTCAAACTCATTTATTGCGAAAATGGGTAATTTATAGGTAAATTATCAGTAAATAAAGTGGTCCCTCCATAATCCACCTGAAGGCATGCAATTTCACAGGTATTTTTAAATTTACATTGATTATGCACTAGTAATGATTATATAAAATTAACAAATTAACTACAATAATTAGTCCATTAAAGAGAATATGTCAGAATTTTTTCCTTTCCTTGGTACAAGTCAATAATGTATACATATCAAATAAAATTAAATTTAAAATATGTCAATAAATAAAGTAACACAATACCTATGTTATTTCTGGTTATTTTGCATGTCATTTATAAATTCGGTTACACTGTAATAGGCTTTTTCCACGAGAAATTGTCTTACTTTTCGTTTGAATACATTGATGTTTATGCTGTCTAATAATTTCTTTGGTAAGTGATTATAAACCCTTGGCGCCATACAGAGTAAACTGTTTGTCATAAATGCACTTTTGTGTTGAGGAAACAAGGAGGGATAGGGGGTTCTGTAGTGGTATCGAGGTAGTTTAGCTTCAGCCAACCTCACTTGCCACCCGGTATACCTGCTGATTGAGGGACGAGACTCTGGCGCAGGCTTTCCCCTCCGGGTTAGGACGTCAGACGGCAAGCGCTTTCAGGCTCTCAAAGCCTCGGATGCAAGCCGGAACAACGCTAAGATGGTGATGAATAATTGCTGACATACTGATGATTGCTTACATTTATCTTCGGTCTGTCGAACCCTAGCTTGTGCCTCCTGGTATCGCCTCAGTGTAGCTTGTTCTGTCTCCGCCAACTCCTTCAACTCTGCTTCGTATTGTTCTTTATTCCTCCTGTGCGATAAATTATTACAATAATTAGGCGTAGTTAAATGAAACCTCACCTGCAAGCCGGTACATATACTGATTGACGGATGAGGCTCTGACATCGGAACATTCCTCCCAGGGTTAGGGTATCAAACGACAGTCACTCCCGTAAAAGCCATAATAAACTGATAAACCATTCATAAAGGCGCAAGTGATGAAGAAGAATTAAAGATAAACTAACAAATTACCTGAGTGCATCCTGTAACTCCTTCCTCCCTGCTTGTGCCTCCGCGTCCATGCTTTCAATTGCCTTCTCTATCTCTTTGTCTCTCTCTTGCTTGTATTGCGCTGCGATCTCTAACGTTTTACGTTTTATTTGAGCCTGCTGCTCCGCTTCCAATGTCTTTTTATAGTCTTCTAGTTGCATTTGGATTTCTTCCTCTCTTTCTTTCATTTTCACCTGACAAAAATATTTGTTTCTTTTTAACGAGCAAACGCAGATCAAATAGAAATGTATTTACTATACACCAAGATTTTATAGTCGTTTTGGACCCGAAAGGCGGTTACTCGGAATAATTTACCGTAGCATTTTAATATGTCCAAATTGCTATACCGGTTATAATAAAAAAATCGGTTGTCTGTAAAGTCCGTTTACTGACGATAGTTGAACGTGACAACGTCATAAGAAAATACTGATGGAATTGTTGCATTTTCCAAAAGATTTTTTTTATTTTATTTGTTTAACCACTAAGATCGGTTATAAGAATTCACTGCACTTCATACTTGACGAAAACATGTAAGTGTATTATTGTATAGCAGCTATCCACGCGGACGCATCGCTCACTCAAGTAGGAGAGAGACAGATGTCAAACGCTGCCGAACGCGGAGGCAGATTGTGCCTCTTTGTCGCTCGTCCCGCGCTCTCGCTTGCACTTCAAGCCTTAAATGGAACGCCTCATTTTTTCGTGCGTGCAGCCGGCCCATCGAATTATAAGACGTTGTCACGTCAAATAGTTGGCTTTTCTATAATCTTTTTCACTCGTTCGAGTAGAAACATTATTAGCGCTTCGGTAATTCATTGACAGTTTTTAATGAATGAAGGTTCGTCCTTGTTCATAACTGCGCGGGAATATGTAGAGTAAGTTCTCTAAATATGGACTACGGTAATATTTCACACTGCAGGATTGCTCGCAGAGTGAATATAGCAACGAACGATGCTCTTAGCATGCGTGTCCTTGCTAGTGACTCACAGCGAGTCTTAGTCTTGTTAGCAGTTATTGCTTCCATAACTCGTAGCTGTAACTAACGTTTTTTTTTTTGATAATATTTTAACCTCAAAGTAGCATCAGTTTCTAATATAGACCACAACAGGGATTTGATATATGGACCGGTGGTCCATATTATATTCGTGTAGTCCGTATAATGAACCCAATTTATTTTTATTTTAAGATATGGCATCAACAAATGAAAAACGGAAAAGACAACAATGGGACAAATATTCCATGACAATGGCAATACTTGCTATCAAAGAAAAAAAAGGGGTTGTTTAAAAGCTTCCAAAACCTATGGTGTGCCTAAAACTACTCTGATTCGTTTATACCAAAACAAAGATGGGCCTTTGCAGGAAATAACCAATATCAAACTAGGGAGAAAAGCAACACTTCCTACAGAGTTAGGAAATGATCTAGCTGAATATGTTCTTCGAATGGAGGAAGCAGGATTTGGATTAACTCGTCGCGATATAATGAAACTCCACCCAAATCTTTCTTTTCGCCAACCCATTGGAACGTCCATTGCAAGACTGAAGGGCCTTAATAAAGAAACTGTCAACAGATTTTTCACATTGTTAGAAGAAGCTATGGACAAGTACAAATATACGCCTAACAACATATATAAATAGTAAAATATACTAAAAAAAGATGCCCCATTGACTCAACTTACAGCATCGATGGTAAAGTGTTAAAGGAGGTAAATGAAATTAGGGACCTGGGGGTTATATTAGACAGCGAATTGCGTTTCTCCACCCACGTGGATGCAGTTTCTAGAAAGGGAGCTCAAATGCTGGGGTTCGTTAGGAGGAACACAAGAGAATTCCGCCAAACCGAGACGAAAGTCTTGCTCTACAACGCGCTGGTTAGAAGTCATCTGGAGTATGCCTGTGTAGTCTGGAGTCCCACATATGCAGTACAATCACAAAGAATTGAAAGTATCCAGCGTGCGTTCACGAGACAATTAGCATACACTTTGCCTGGGATCTCACATAGGGCCCCTTATGACCAACGATTAACCTTCTTTAAAATGAAGACACTCCATCTTCGCCGCAAAGTCCAAGACCTAGTGTTCCTGCACGGACTTCTTAATGCCAGTATAGACTGTAGCCAGCTACTCTCTAGCATCGGACTCAATGTGCCCAGCCGAACGCCGAGACACCCAAATATAAGAACTTTCCATATTCCGCTCTGCAGAACCAATGTTGGCAGACAATCCCCTATGGTCCGAATCTGTTCCGAGTACAACTCATTAAGTGGGAGCTCGAACAATCTTGATATCTTCGTTGATTCCATCAACAAGTTCAAAAGAAATCTCTTGAAAATGTTTTGAAACCCTCGCGAGGGCTCTTCAGCATTGAGGGTCGCTAAAGGTTTCTCACTTAATTAAAATAATTCTGAGAAAAAAAAAAAAAAAACAGTAGGTACATGGAATTACAATTAGTAAAATCAATGCAATTATGTTTCTATTTATATGTGATTCTTGCAAAACAAAAATGAATTGCTTATTATTATTATTCTCCTCAATTAGAATTATTGTAAATATGTAAATAGTTTAATCTTTTCTAAAATTAATTGAATGATAATGTAATTTATTTAAATTTAAATTTATTAAGTAGAATCAAATATTTATGTTATTTTAATAGCTTCTATTTTAATGGCAAGTGTTGTGTATATCTATAATAGGTATGCATATAAGAATTGTAAAACGGATGCATGTCAGAAGATGAAGTTATATATGTATACTGTTGATGTACCAAAATAAATAAATAAATAAATATATAATGTTGACGATACCGGTATAACGGTGGTGCCCTCTAAAATGCCCGAAATACTCGCCGAGAAGGGAAAGCGACAAATCAAGGCTACAACGTCAGCTGAAAGAGGTTCGACAGTAACATGTGTATTGTGTATGAATGCTAGTGGCTCGTTTGTTCCACCCATGATGATTTTTCCCCGTAAGCGGAGCCCACTTCTAATGAGAGGAGCTTCTATTGGCTCAATACACGCATGCCACCTATCAGGGTGGATCTAAACTAATCTTTTTACTCGGTAGTTTAAGCATTTTTTGCAGCACATAAAACCCTCTGAGGCTTCTCCTGTACTCTTGATATTAGATGGACACGCTAGTCATACTCGAAATATTGAACTTATTCATTTGGCGTGAGAGAATAATGTTCAATTATTATCATTGCCTCCCCATTCAAGCCACAAGATTCAGCCACTCGATCGAACATTTATGGCTCCCCTTAAAAAATTCTTCTTTGAAGAAATCCGGTAATTTGTACGAAACAAAAATCAGGCCGCAACGCATTTGATGAATTATTTGGGCTTTCATATGTAAAAGCTCAGCGTACAGAACTAGCAATCAACGGTTTTCGTGTAACTGGAATTTGGACAGTGGATAAAAATGTTTTTCAAGACCATGACTTTATTGATTGTGACAATGATCAGTCAATGCCTAATCATATTCATCCTATTCAGGAAAACACTGCCCATTTGCCACCAGCCGTGCCCGCACATAACAGTGATGATTATGATTCAGACCAGACTTTCTGTGACGATACTGAGCCTCAGCCACTGGAAGAACCACAAACTATTAACGAAAAGTCATTAATATTAACGATGAAAATCCACTGGAATCGAACTGTGAACATGTTACAGATAAGCCACAATCGTCGACCGACAACACTATTGGTATAGATGGTTCTGAACCAGTTGCATCAATGAACGACCCTGTAGTCGTAAAAGAGGTGCAAAGTTTAAGTTCGTTAGCTGAAATTTCTCAACATAATGGTTGCTTGAACGAGATTTGTCACCCACTCTACTTCCGACTAAAAAGGATGGCGATAAAATTGAAATAGCTCAAGATTCCATCCTATCTAAAGATTCTACAAAATTCATAAATTTATCGCCTGGACTTTCTTTATCTCCTTATTTATCGCCACAACAACTATACCCTGTACCTTTTTTTTTTTTCGTGCGGAAGTCCCTTCGGATACCCCCCCCCCCCGCCGGCCAGCGGGGGCGGTTATGTCGGGCTTGAACCGACTAAAACCGCACTCCGTCTCTGGGTCTACAGACGCCGGGGTGTAAGGTTGCCCATAGAGCATATCCCTCGCACACCGACTGACCCTGGGCCATCTCCGGTTTCGAGATGGCCCCCTCGGGACTATACCCTGTACCTCGTATTAAGATAAAATCCAGCAACAGAGGAAAAAGGCATCTAAATCAATATTCCTTACTTCCTCACCGTATATAACTGATTTAGAAACATCGAATAGAAGAAGAGAAAAAACAGAAACATTGAAAAAAAAAGGAACTTCGACAAGGAGTTAAATGACCCAAAGGAAAGCATTAGACCAAAGAAGAAATATAGACCAGAACGAAAATTACAAGAAAATCTTAAGAAAAAGACGGAGACTAAAAAAAGACCAACCAAAAAACAATCGACAGAAAAGCTAAACAGAAAAGAAAAACAGCACGAAAGCAACATAGTTCAGCCTCTACTTCTGAAGATGATAATTATTCAGTCAACGATGATACTGACGAAAGTCCTGACAGAAGGCAGAATAATAACGCAAAATGCTTATATTGTGAAGGTTGTTTTTCTGAGGATATGCACGGGAAACTGTAGGTGGAATGTCAATCTTGTGGCCAATGAGCCCATGATATTTGTGCAGGTATAGAAGGAGACAAATATTTATGTGAATTTTGCAAATAACGCTACAGAGATTTGTAATTCAAATATAAATTATTGATATTTCAGGTTAATTAATTTAAATGTTTAAATTAAACTTGTTAAGTTAAGCAGATATTATTATGTTCGTACCAAAAAATGTTCCTATTTTGTTTATAGATTAGTGCATTGTGAGTACCTAATATTGTTTGGTCCATATTAGACACCCTAGGTCCATAATAAAAAACTAGTGGTCCATATTGAATTACCTATTTAAAAAAAGTTATGTTTGACATATTAAAAAAAAAAGATAATTAATGAAATGTAGCTGTAATGTTTTTTTTTCTAGCTTATAGTTAGATATTAATTCCTTGACTGATTGAAATAATAAAGACTTACATAGCTTGTATTGTTTTAGTTTTATTTAAAGAAATCCTTGTGGTAGTCCATATTTACTCTACCTATAAGACGCGCCGTATGTGCCTTATGAAAGGTGTTTATAAGAGGGCACTGACCACTTTAGGTTCTCCACTCATACTTTATGACAAAAGCCATAGGACCGTCAGAAATACTTTATTAAGATATCATACATACATATATACATAAAATCACGCCTGTTTCCCATTTAACGATAAATGACTTTATGGTCTATGTAGTGATAATAAAATAAACACAACAAAGGACCGCAAATAGCGAATATCAGACGTATAAAAATTATTAGAGCTGTTTACAAAATAATCAACTTACATTAAAAAGGTCCTCCACGTTCGATACACAACGGCCACTTTATATGGTTTTATGCTATTGTCTTTTGGCGTATTTCATGTGTGTATGTCTCTATCACTTTCAAGAATTCGACGACGTACCTATTAATAGTGTAAGTTATACACAACGGCCACTTTTTATGGTTTTATGCTATTGTCTTTTGGCGTATTTCATGTATGTATTTCTCTATTTCTCTTTCAAGAATTCGACGACGTACCTATTTATAGTGTAAGTTATCGCACTTATCACGAGTTTCGTATTCACGAGTATAAACAAGTCATTTTATCATAAATAAAAGTCTAGGGCCAAGCGGCGTATCCATCGCGCACCAAATTCATTATTTAGATAGTCACGCACAGCGTCTGCATAATAAGCCGTATGGACGACCTCGTAGGTACCTACTAATAGAGGCATAACCTCTTATAATTCTGATATTACTTTACATACATAGCATTACTTGATACGAACTACCAGTGGGATGACCTCAACAGACGGGCCCTAATAATTGATCGTTAATGATACCGGCACAAACCGCACAGACACTCGAGCGAGAACCATGCAACTGAAGAGGGCGCCGGGCGGGATGTCACTGTTCGAGTCCTGACATGTTTCCACTGGCGCTCTGAGAATCGGCTTCTGATTGGACGGATACCGAATGCGGAAATGATGAATGAAAATAATCGTAGTACAACGTAGTAAGCGTATTACGTGAAATTGAAAAGAGTTACCTTGAGTTCCCATTTAATTTGTGCAAACGACAAATTTAGGCCATTTTATAAAAAAAAATATTTTTTTGTTTTTCAAATAATTACTCCCAGGCGGTTCTATTATCGAAACTGTACCCAAAATATTTCGTTCCAAAACGACTATAAAATCTCGGTAGACAACTCGTATCGACCGCCATGTTCGAACAAAAACAAAGAATGAAATTGGACAATGTAAAAAAATATTCGAATCGAGAACCTGAGGGTTTACCATGACGTCATAAAGCGATCGTGTTCCGGGCGAGAAAGAGGGATGGAGCTAGATAGGGTGTATAGCTCCATCCCAATTTCTCGCCCGGAAATAGGTTATGGTAAGTCCACAGCTCTTTTTTTAAATTGGTTAATAAATGACTTCAAGACTTTTGTGGAGACATTCTGCATGCATTTTAATTCTTTCAAAACACATAGTTTTCTGATGATACGGTAGAGCCCTAATTGATATTTTCCATTTAGTTAAATTAAACAAATAAATTGTTGCACCTTTAGGAGAAACTTTAGAAGGAACTTACCTCCATTTTTTGTTTTTCCTGTTCAATATGCTGTTCCATTTCTATCCTTTTGTCTTCTAACATCTTCTCCTGTTCTGCCCTCCATTTTTCTATAATAAATATAGGAGTATAAACTTTGATAAGTATTCAAACAAACGATTAAGATAAGCTGTATATAAGCAGGCATTTAATTGGACTTGGACACAGATACGTAACTAGCGTCTATCAAATATTTGTACGCCACTAAATGAGGCAAAACATGGTGGACCTATATTTCACATCATTTAATTATTGCGTGCTATTGTATGTACACACATATTTTAGACAAATAAAAGATAGTACCTTTTATTATTTCCTTTATGAAATTTAAAATACATAGTATTATTATCATTAAAAAACCGGTCAAGTGCGAGTCGGAATCGCGCACTGAGGATTCCGTCCAAAACTGGATACCTTGTTTGAGGTTGGTACCAATTAAGCTAGACCTCTAAATTCTATGCGCGTCCATACAACTTAAAAACTTAAAAAAAAACAACTTATTTTTCCTTTATTTGTGCTATAAAACCGTGCTTTGTATCAAATTTTGTGATTCTAGGTCAACGGGAACTACCATATATGTTTTCGACCCAACACTTAGAATTGTCAATTTTGGTTAAAAGCAAAGTAAAGGGAAAATTCCGAAGGTAAATTTTGGTACTTACAAATTTGCCCATATCTTTATGGTGTTGACTCAGCACCCTCATTTTTATACAACTAATAGGGACTATAGACCTCAGTATCTGGTATAAACCAGACCAGGCCAACGTTTACTGTTTACTATAAACATTGTCTGGGGCCCCACCAAGACTTTCAGGGCCAAGCCCACCTCACCTGCAAGCCGGTGCACCTGCTGATTGAAGGACTTGGTTCTGGCGCAGGCTCTCCTCTTGGGGTTGGGAGGTCAGACAGTAGCCGCCCCCACAAAAGCCGCATAAGCCAAATCAAAATGAGGTATAACGCCTGGTTCAATCCGAGAGGCGTTTAGTTAGCGTTAACTAAGATGATAATGATGACTGTTCTCAATATTCTAGTACTATAGGAGGACTTAGGTTACCAAATTGTTCCCTCTGCTGGTTTTCCTTAGCAGCTAACTCTACAGCGACCCTCTCGTTTTCAGCTCTCATTTCTGCTACAAGGCGAGTACGCTGTTCTTGATACGTTAATTCTATTTCTAATATTTGCTTTTCTAACCTGAAATATAATATAATAGAATATATAATAATAATAGAATATAATACACTTGGGTGGCAGACAAGCACACGGTCTACCTGAGCGGTTTCAGGATTTTATAATTTACAAGGCAGAATATCCTAAGAGAGAGAGTGAGATCGGTCTAAAGCATTTGACACTGTTAACACTGTAGATATGAGTCTTTCTAATATGAAAAAAGCTCCTAATTGTGTTTCTTGATACTTGAGTTATACAATTCAGGGCGTAAACATATTACCAATCATCCTCCGAGGCTATGCAGAAAGGATATAATTACAGGCGTGCTATAGGGTGCAATACTTGGTCCTTTATTTTGAAGTAGATATACAATATCATAATATAAAAAAAGCATCCATATGTCACTGACTAGATGGGCTCCAGTTGAAAACCAGCGCCAAGTTTCCATCCGGGCACCGGACCCGTGCTGAACTAGGCACCCTTTTGGTACATTTGTCACATTATTAATCTTTAGATCTGTGCTTCTGTTGTATTTAGCAATTACCATAAACAGTCTCATGGTTTCCATTGGAATAAAACAATGTAATGTTTTGTTGTTTGTGACCACTTTTGTATTGTAAATGTATCTTCCTTTCTTTAAATATTAGATTATTTTTAAATATTTATTATTTTCTTAAATTACGTCCAGCATTCAAATAATTCTTACCTAGAACTAGCCACATGTCTTTCCTTCAACAATGCAGCCTCTTTCTCATCTTCAAGTGTTCTCCTCAACTCCTCAAGTTCTTGAGAGTGTTTAGCATGAGTACGTCCACACTGTTCAGCATGTTGCATCTTTATATCCGATATCTCTTTCTGCTGTCTCTCTGCCATTTCTCGAAGTTCTCCTTCCAAACCTTTCACAGTTAGCTCCTGTATTACAAAACTGGAAATGTATTATGGCTCTGCTACTAATTATTTTAATTGTAATGAAGATGACCGGAGTTAATGTTGCCTTTAACATAATTAAATGCATACCTTAATTTTCTCAGCCTTTTGTCTAACCCAACGTTGCCTTGCGACCTATAATAATAAGCAATAAAGTTGTGTATAGACATGCATATTAAATGAATTTGCAAATACAGGACAACATTGAACTATGAAATGAAATAACCAAAGCAATCTAGCTTTTTATAATTATTTTATGATAATATGTAAAATTGTGGTGCACATAGGGGCTTGTTTGTAGCGACAGTGCAATAAAAATGTCACATTCTTTTATTTACTTGGTACAATATGCAGTGAGATAGGAAGATAAAGAGTATCTAAGATGCTGAAATTGTAATCAATTTATATAGATATATGCTATGAAGTGATGTAATATTTATTCATTTTTGATCGCGATTTTATCATGGCATTAGCGGCATAAAAGTTGTCGCCTTTAACCTTTGGTTCATCGTTATCCTCCACCAAGGCGTTGTCAAGTTTAAGTGCGGGAAGGTTCAGAGATTGTCTGAAGAACGTAACAACCAGACTCTTTTCGTATTTATACTAACTAGCATAACAACTGGTGATTACTTCTAGAAGTCAACATTTACTATTTTTGTTAACTTACCTGCTTATACACATATTGCACATACTTATAATTACTACTATCTACAACGTATTTATATTTTATGTACATATTGTTTGAAACTATGGACACTACACATACACTACACATAATTTAACTGATTCCTAATGAAGTTGACTCCTTCAACTGTGACAAAATGGTTTCGGTCATTGAACTCAATTGAAATAGTAACACTCATTGTACTATGTTAATGATGTTAAATTATGTTATATGTATTACTAGTGTACAACGAAGGAATCTATAGTAATATGTTATTACAATGATTTCTCAATTACGTCCTCCTTTCACATACACAAATGCAGTCTTTTACGAGCTGTACCTGTTGGGCAGCTTGCATCTTATCATGTTGATTGCGCAGTTCAAGCTTGTATCGCTCCTCCAGCGCCTGTGCTGATCGCTTCCAGCGGTCCTCCAGTGATCGACGTTCATCAACCAGTTGTTCGATGCGGTGGTTTAGGGTTTTCTTATCGTTAATTAACTGTAAAATAATTATATTAACCAACTGTTGAATTCAATCAGTGAGACAAAAAATAATAAACAAATAATTATTCTAAGATGATGAGTAAGATGTTCCTTGGGGCATTCCACAATTACCTTCAACTTAACAAAGACTACTGACAGACTCATATATAGTGCCCTGATATTTTTCAAAGGACATACTGGTGGCCGGGTGGGTACCACCGTGCACGATTGCGAAAAACCCTCCATAGTAATCCAATTTCGGTTTGATTGCGTTCAGGGGTCAGCAAGTGCATAGCCGGGCAGGGAGATTGTGGTCGCAGCACTAGTGGGACCGGTGGGCAGCACTAGTGGGACCGGTGGGTGTCACTCGGTGCTGCGACTACAATCCTCTTCTGATGAGGCCGTCAAGCTGAGTGCCACCATTGTTAACATGGTACGTGTATGTGATGGTGACCCTCTTTCCTGCGACTTTACCTTCAGCTTACCATCAGGCGAGGTGAAGTCAAATTGACGTGTCCTAAATATATAAAAAAAAACATTTTTTATGTCGACAAAGAATCAAAGGTAAAACTTCATTAGTCGTTTAGCATTTAATAAGGTTGAATACCGGGTCAATAACGGGTCCCTTGCTGTGGAACCTTCTGCTAGATGACGTAGTCCTCATCTTCGACGGAGACTCGGCTTTGGAAATAGAAAGACAGGCCAACGCCACCCTCGAGCGTGTTCGGGCGTGGGGCGTCGCGAATAAGCTTAAGTTCGCCCCACACAAAACAAAGACCATGGTCATAACCAAGAAACTTAAATACGACAACCCACGTCTGAGCATGAGCGGGGTCGACGTTGGCCTGTCCGACGAAATAAAAATATTAGGTCTTACCATCGACCGGAAAATCAACTTTAATAGTTATGTGAAGAAGGTATGCACAAAGGCCATAAACATCTATAAAAAATTGGCTCGGACGGCCCGGATCACCTGGGGGCTTAACCCCGAGGTGATCCGGACCACCTATACAGCGGTAATAGAGCCCGTGATTCTATATGCGGCTAGTGCGTGGTATGAGGCGACGCACAAGGATGCGTCAGGAAGCAGCTGAACGCGGTTTAACGGGTGTTCGCTCAGAAATTAATTAAGGCCTATCGCACGGTCTCCTTGAACTCGGCAGTGCTGCTGGCTGGAATACTTCCACTGGACCTCCGAGTTCAGGAGGTGGCCTCATTATATGAGGTCAAGAGAGGAGTGTCCCAGCCGTGGCTAGAGGACAGGGAGATCGAGCGGCGGGCACCCATTTTGGCGGCCCCGCGGAACACATACGTCTGGAGTTCGACATCGTGGTAGACGAGGCACAATTTAATAGTGTAGACCCTCACGATCTCAGGATCTTCACCGATGGGAACAAAATTGAGGGCCGGGTCGGAGCTGCTGTCTCTGTATGGAACAGCCAGTCCGAGACCAAGGCCCGCAAGTTTGCTCTCTTGGCGCATTGCACCGTCTACCAGGCGGAACTCCTGGCCTTGCGAGAACCGGCGTGCGAGGTTGAGCGACACGACGTTGCCGCGTTCGGCATCTTCTCTGACAGCAGGGCGGCGCTCTTCAGCATAGTCAATCCGCACTTTTTCCACCCCCTTTCAGTAGAGACTAGGGACGTTCTTGGCCGCTGTAAGCAGCGGGGCAAGAGCGCCAGTCTCTACTGGACCAAGGCCCACGTCGGCCTGGAGGTAAATGAGAGGGCGGATTGCCTTGCTAGGGAGGCTGCCATAAGGCTCAAGAAGAGGGCCGATTATGATATGGTTCCTGTTTCATTCGCCAAGAGAGTCTTACGTCAGGGCTCCCTTAGCGAGTGGAACAGACGATATCAAGGAGGAGAGGCGGCCTCTACCACCAAAATCTTCTTCCCCTGCGCGGTGGAAGCATACAAAACCTTCAGGAAATTAAGCATAAAGGGCCCAATCACTCAGTTCCTCACGGGGCACGGTGGGTTGGCCGAATACTTGACTCGGTTCAAGTGCAAGGCGGACCCATCGTGCGCCTGTGAACCAGGAATCCCTGAAACATCAACAACAATGCCCCACATTGCGAGAGATAGGCTCCACATTGAAGTTGAAACCGGCATAAAAGTCGACAATGATGGCATCAAAACACTACTTAGAGAACACACCGAGCGAACTTTGGAATATGCTACCAAAATAGAAAAACAAATATAAGAAACAAGACGTAGACATTATCTGGGTGCATTACCTAATTATAATGTCAGCTAAGCATAGTCAATAGAGAAATTATTTATTTATTTATTTATTCATTCAGTTTGTTTATTCAATTAAAAACATAAGTTCCGCTGTAGATATAGCATTTAAGTTATAAGATAAGATATACTTAAAAAAAAGAAAACTGTTGCCTTTCAAATGTTGTCATAGTAATTAAGTCTACATACAAGTCGACATCCCCCCGCACGCGCTCGTGGGTAGACGTATTCTGTTGCACTCCGAGTGTTAAAAAATCTTTTTCAACAGAATTAACAGATTTCAGTCATATATCATTAGCTACAAAGCAACATAACATCGCGGCAAACATAAATAACAAATATACAACAGTGAATTGAGTGAAATAAATCAATAATAACATTCTTAAGTCTATAAAAAAAAAAAAAACTTCATTAGTGTTTGTGATTGATCGGACGGTGGTAGTGAATTTTTAAACTATGCTACTAGTGACGACCTCTAAGTGCATTTATTAGTGGCATTAAAAGATCAACAAATTTACCATTCACATAAACTGTTGGCGTGGCCTGGAGGTTAACACCGTAGACACAACATTGCGTGGTCGTGGTATCAAATCCTAGTGACCGGGCAAGCACTTTTTGTGACATATTTCAATTTGTAATATAATTTCATATATTAACAAAATGTCAAAATTAACAAGAACACCACCATGCCAACAAAATATTACATCACGTTCCGAAACGGATATCAAAAAACTATGCTCAGAAGAAGGAGGGTACTCGAGTAATATTGACAAAAGTACACAACGATCCAAGCGACGTCGACCATCCATCGAAGAGCATAGCATGAACGATAGCTTAGTGGACTTTAAGAACGAAATTAGAGACATGATACATAACATGATTTGTCAACAAAATAACCGTATGGACGAGTTACAGAATCATTTATTTGAAATAAAAGCATCGAATACCAAAATTGAAGAAACAAACACTGAAATAGAGAAATCGATGACATGTATAACAGAACAATTAACGTTATTAGAATCGAAAATAACAGGTCTCGAAAAGGAACGTAACTCAATGGAAACAAAACTAGTGCTACTTGAAGAGAAATTAGAGCTTTTTGACCGATCCATCGTCAAAACCACTGTCGAAATACGCAATGTACCTAAAAGACCGAATGAAACTAATGAGATGTTATACACTGCCATACTGAATTTAATGAAACACCTCGAGCTCAACATTCATGTATCTGAAATACGCGATGTATCACGTCAACCGTCGAAAAAAGAAAACCCTAACTCAGCGCTTACTGTCGAGTTTACAAATACTTTAATCAAAAGTAATTTTCTGTCTGCTGTAAAGAGATATAATAAACAACACTCCAATAGTAAGTTAAGCTCATCTGCCCTGGGTATAGCTCCAACGACTCCCATTTTCATCGCAGAACAGTTAACCGCTACTGCTAAACGCCTTTTTTATCTCGCCCGCACACATGCAAAGGCTAATCGTTACCTGTACTGCTGGACAGCAAACGGACGAATCCTGCTGAAGAGAGATGTCGATAGCCCATCTATTATAATAAAAAGCGAGTTACAGCTAAATCAATTATCCACTCGAAGCAACGACTGACTAGTACACCTTTCTAAGTTAACTGTACCTTATCTTATTATCCTTTATGTTATCATTGTAATTTATTTTAGTTCTTATTATAATTTAAAAATGATCTTAATTGTAGATACACATAAATACACACAATACACATCACAAAAAATTTACTTCCACGAACATAAATCCCAAATTGATCTATGTAGTTTTCACCGATGTTTATATTCATTATATACACCAATGTTCACACTACCCAATAACAATGGCCTTATTCCCAATATTCACAAAATCGTTAGCTATAAAAATGACCAATATTAGTAACGAGTTAATGGAAAACATTGATAACTTTTCTGTATCTGATTGTTACGTATGCTCTCCTGAACAAACACAATCATACATTAAAAACACAAATTACTATCTGAAAATTATCACCCAAAATATCCGATCTATACACTCAAATTTCTTAGAATTACAAACCTTACTTCATCGTATAAATGTTGATTGTAACCTCCTGGTTTTGACAGAAGGGTGGCTAAACTGTGCCACCAACAACTTAATACCCATCTTACCACATTATGTCTCATATAGAACCAGCATACACCTAAATAAAAACGATGGTGTTGTTGTATTTGTTAAATCTAGTCTTGTATCTACCTGCGAAGAACCGGATTTCAACGGTTCAGCTTCAGGACTGATTGTAAAATTGGATACTGATACAATAGTACTCTGCATCTACCGTTCACCCTCAAATAACGACATCCAACCATTTCTAACTGCACTTAATAACATACTCCAGTCACTCGCTAAGTATAAAACAGTAATTATAACAGGAGACATAAACATTGACATTAAACAGAGCTCATCTGTCACGGAAAATCATGAGTATCTAAACGCCCTAGCTTATCATGGTTTTTTACCTGCACATACACACCCTACCAGGGACGGAAATTGCCTAGATCATATCATGCTTCGCACCAGATCTAAAACCTTGACTCTTGTTTATGACTCGACTTTAACTGATCATTGCTCATCTTTACTATGCCTGGAAAATAAAGTCTTAAAATCAGGCTGTCGGCAAACAATAAAAAAGATAAATTATGATACCCTTGACTCAGTAATGAAGGATCTGAACCTTGACTCCATTCTATATATGTCGAATCCAAATAATGCTATTGATCACTTTATTATGACATTGAAAGCAGCTATAGACAAATGTTCTACAGTACTAAAAGTATCCGCAAAAAAAAGAACTTTCAAACCCTGGATAACCCAAGGTCTGCTCCGATGCATTCGAAATCGCGATTCTCTTCATAAAAAGGTAAAACAATCACCTGGTAACATTATAATAACAACCACCTATAAAAGATACAGAAAGTATTGTACAGCAATACTGAAAAAAGCAAAAAGACAATACGACACACAAGAACTGAATAAGGCCATGTATAACCCAAAAAAGCTCTGGGACACTATAAAAAACATCACAAACACAACTAAAACTAAGCACCCTTGTACTCAACTATTAACACTTTCAGAATCTCCGACTCAGTCCTGCAATGTTATAAACGATTATTTTGTGAATATTCCGAAGACGCTCGCAAATAACATACATAATAAAAACCCACCATCTCTATCGCAACCTCCTCTCACTGCTCGATTCAAAAAATCATTTGTATTGGAAAATACAGACACAGACGAAATAATGCTAACTATAAACTCATTAAAAACTTGCGCTGCTACTGGATGGGACGGTATCTCACCTTTCTTTTTAAAACGATACTCACGGATCTTGGCACCAACACTAAGCTACATATTTAACCTTTGCTTAGAAACAGCTGTATTTCCAACATCTCTCAAAAAGGCCATTATCTATCCCATCTTCAAAAATGGCAACGGAAATGTGGTTAGTAACTATCGTCCCATAGCAGTACTTAGTGCTTTATCTAAAATATTCGAACGCATAATTAACAAGAGATTGATTAACTATCTTGAACACTTTAAAATTCTGTCACCGCAACAATTTGGCTTTCGTAAAAATAGATCGACCAGCGATGCAGTACATCAGTTGATAGATCATATTGCAGAAAATCTAGACAGTAAAAGGAAGGTTCTAACCATATTTTTAGACCTCACGAAAGCCTTCGACACTATTCCTTCACCGATACTCCTATCTAAATTGGAAAATGTGGGTGTCAGGGGTCCACCGCTTGAGTTATTCAACAGCTATCTCTCTAATCGTTCTCAGCTTGTTAACATTGATAACCATACCAGTGACGTGCTTCCTATTCAGTACGGCGTACCACAGGGGAGTATTCTGGGCCCTACACTGTTTCTCGTGTTTATTAATGACCTCTGCAATCTGAATATACCAAACGCCCAGATTATCTCTTATGCTGATGATACCGCAATCACCTTCTGTGCTGAGTCATGGCCTGAGTTAGAACTAACTTCACAGAACGGCTTTAATACTGCGCTAAATTGGCTCTTATCACACACTCTTACTCTAAATATCAAGAAAACAAACTTTATAACCTTCACTATAACTTCAAAAACCCAGCCAAGACAATCACTATCATTAAAAGCACACTCATGCTCACCTGCACCGCAACTTAATTGCCAGTGTCCAACTTTAAATTCAGTTGATAACACTAAATATCTAGGAGTAATAATTGACAAACATCTGAATTTCAAGTTGCATACCATTACTCTCTCGGGTCGTATACGGAAACTAATCTACATATTTAAAACTTTACGATATATCGCAAACGGGTTTATCATTCGTAATGTATACTCGGCGCTATGTCAATCCCTGATTTCCTACTGTATTACTTGTTGGGGTGGTGCTTCCAAATCAGTGATGAAGCCTGTGGAGATCGCCCACCGAGCTATACTTAAAGTTGCTACATTTCGTCCTATCTTGTTCCCAACCACCGAACTCTATAAAACCTGCAACGTTCTGAATATTCGACAATTATACATACTACACACTCTTCTATTTCAACACGCCAGAACACCATACCGTCATATTACCAAACGCCGGAAAGACAAAATCTGCTCCATCCCACCCCCACGTACCTCTTTCATCAAACATTTTTCAATATATCTTGCACCATCTCTCTATAATAAAATTAATTCAAAATGTCCAATCTTCGGATTATCATACCATAACACGAAGAAGACATTGCGAATTTTTCTCTCAAATCTGAACTATGAGGACTCTGAAGGTTTTGTTACTAACTAAACCTAACCTAAACACACATACACATCACACACAAATACCCTACACAGACACCTCCACATACACACCGTCACACTTTGTTTTATTTTTAATTTTGTATTTATTTTAATTTTTTTAATTCTGTTATCGAATGCTGCTTTAAATTTAAAATATTAAAACCTGATATAAAACTCCTTTCATATCAGGGGGATGGTCCTGTTTCTCCTTAACACAGGCTACTTATAACCTATCTAGGAGAGCAGTAACTCACCCTATATAGTATTGTAGAACAACCGGTATGTTTTTAAGTATGCAACATTTGCTTGTAAAGCTACAATTTGATTTATGAATAAATGAATTATTATTTAAAAAAAATTATTATTTAAAAAGTCTGAATGTAATAATATCATAAGAAGCATATTATGTAAAAAAATGTATTTATACCATACCTACTCTAAAAAGCTTATTTTATTCACGCAAAACAGTGAATAAAAAGGCCTTTTATTCACTGTTTTGTTTTTATTCACTATTTTGGTGTTTGAATTTGGAACACAAAAATATATCCGGTCTCCATTTCAATGCTTACATAAACTCCTTGCGCTAAGATTCGAAATTCAAAACTCTTTGGTGCAAATAAATTCTCGAGATTTGATTGGTCGATATTTGCGACAAGGAGTTTGGCATTAGATTAAAAACTGTTTTGTGTTCTTTGCTGCCTTTATAAGAAATAAATATTGTTTCACAAGTTGCCCACTCTAATGATAATAATAAGAAAATTACGCTTAATTTCAGTCATTGCTCTAATTTTAATGTCCATTTCAATTAATGTAACAATTCTTATTTCTTGATTAAATTTCTATTTTCGCTTAAATTATGTCTTTTCTCGTAGTCATGGTATAAAGTATAGTATGCAACTCCTGAATAAAGTACGAATTTATATCGAGGGCCATGAATCACTCGCGTCCTTCAGGATTCTAACAGTTGAATCACTCGCTGCGCTCGTGATTCAATCATTAGAATCCTTCACTTGCTCGTGACTCATCTACGGCCCTCGCTTTAAATCCGTCCTTTATTCACTAGTTGCATAATATACTATTTGTTTATTAAATAAAAATAAAGAAAAGAAAAAAGACAGAAAGAATAGGTAGGTACACTTTACCCCAGATTATAGAATTTCCCTTCAGAGTATAAAAGGTTGTATGAAAGTGCAAGAATAAATGCGAGAACTAGTATGACAAAGAGGCCAGAATGAAAGAGGAAAGCTTAGGTTTTAAAATTAGGAAGGTGTTTTATTTGTCACAAGACAAAAATAGGCTCTGCATATCTACACAATAGGAGAGGTATGGTATACAAAAAAAAAAGGTTGAGAGTAGATAATCCGTTTTATAGCATCTAATGTATTCAATCAATATAGATAAAGATAACCAATCAGTCCTTTAGCAATCTATGCATCTTTGAAATTCAGTAGTCTATTTTTTTACTTTCAATGTTCAGTCGCCCCGGGCACACACCTCTGACTTTTCGTAGGTAAGTGTGCATTAGTAAATGTCAATTATCGCCCGCTTAATTATGTGCCCGGTAGATGGCAATGGGCTCGCCCCCTATTACATTGGGACCTTAACATAACTGGCGAATCGTGGGTGTGTAATACACCTCTGCCTACCCCTGCGGGGATACAGGCGTGAAGTTATGTTATGTGACATGTTTAGCTTTTGTATTTTTTATATATTGATGAATTGACTCATGGCCATTGAAATACAATTGTTTGGACCTTTAGAAGAGTAGTATTTATCCACTGACCTGGTCAATAAAGCTTTGGTGCCTTTTAATAGTTTCTTCACATTCCTGCTTCACTTTCGCGATATTGCGGATGGACTGTTTCTCCAAGTTGCTCACTTTATTGATCATCTAGAATATATAAAAAGCACCACTTTCATATCACTGCTCAATTTATTAAGATATTAATTTAAAAATTACTCGATCATCTAAATAAATCTAAAGTGTAAGTTTTGTGCGACGTGTTACAGTATAAGGGTTTCTAGTAGATATATAAAAAGAAGATCCAACAAACACTACACATATCAGTATACCTGTTCTTTGTGATTAGCAAGGCTTTCTTGCAAAAGTGATATGCAGCACGATCGCTCTTCTAGCTGTAACGACGCAGTCACCAGCCTTTGAGCCAGTTCTGTTTGCGGTAGTTTTAGTAGACCTTCAAGTCTGTAAGTCACATAGCATTATCAAATAAACATTATTTTTATAGAATGCTAGCAGGCTAATGAACAACTTAATTTCATTCAATAAATATTACCAAATTGCTATTTACAAGCCTCCACACATATAGGTAAAAAAACAAAAAGAATATAGATACAAAATTAGGTATTTGAGTAATTAATAAGTAAAGAAGCAAAAGAATGTGCTTTTCCACCAGAGATGTGCTATGCTACGATGCTATGGATGCGTTTGATATCCACCAATCATATTCATTGGTGCACATAGCTTAGCACTGGTGGAAACGGATTCAACTAAGATATGTTTTTTATATGGAAGGATGCGTGCTATGGATGCGTGCTGTGGATGCGTGCTATAGATGCCTGCTATGGGCCATTGCGAGTGGTGTAACTATGTGCAGAGCAGAGTACCTACAGTATGCCCGCGTTTTTCGCTGAAAGTAGACATGCCATCGTGGAAGCAAAAAGTTATTTTATATCTCGCAATGTGCGAAGAAGAACTCATGGAGGCGGCGCATCTTCGTAGCGCACCTTCCTCGCACAGCTACCTAGCGTAGTATTGGTGGAAACGGTCACATATTTTCGTAGCGTAGATTTCACATCTTCGCAGCATATAGCTGCATAGCTCATCTCTTGTGGAAAAGCACCCTAAATGGCGCGCTGTATTTGGACATAGGTACTGTTATGAAGTAACAAAATACTACGTTTGGTAAGGTGTTTCCCTATTAGTACCTACGTGGCGAGGACTGAATAGAAGAGATTTGAAATCTCGTAAAAATTAACAATAGGATGTGCGAGAATCGTGTTTCCGTAGCAAAATTAATAAAAGAATTGATTTAGCCGAGCTCGTGAGTACATATCACTCTGAGGTTGAGTCGAGCATCGCTCCGATGCAGTGCAGTTCGAAATTGATGACACCTAAGGTTCCGTCTTGCTTCGTTACAAAATTTGATTCCAGACTTGCTAATGGTGTAGGTAATACTCACTTTGGAAGACTATTCGGTGTGGTGTTTGTCACTACGGACAGAGCATCATTTGCGCTTTGTTCCACTTTCTCTAGAAATTCAAATATTTCCCTGAAATAAAACTCAAACACGTTAATTTAAGATAATTAACAGTCATGTATACATATTTTCAACTTTACATATAGTAAACGACGTTTTGGTTGGCACATCGGGAAGCAGAGAGAGTCCGGCTAAAATCAGTGTGCTTCCGTTTTGTAGAGCGTTTTCTCTGTCGCACATTATTCTGAGAGTTAGACATGGAGGATGCGACTCGATATCCTTTCGAGGGCTTACTTTGCCGGGGTGCCCGGCAATGGACACTTGGGGAGGACACCGTGTTGTTTTAGTCGGTCCGATTCCGACACGCCCACCCCATCGTCGTCACCGATGGGGTGAAGCACGTGGGGGTTTCCACACATATAAAAAAAAACCGGCCAAGTGCGAGTCGGACTCGCACACCGAGGGTTCCGTACAAACCTGTAGGTATATAAGTGTTTGATATGAGTTTCAACTTGATATCTCTACGCGTTCATGAGGAATAGGGTAATAAGTTTACAATTATTTGAAAAAAAAAGTGATGTAACTAAAAATTTAAGGTTTTCGGAATTTTCCCTTTATATGTGCTATTAAACATTGCTTTACGCCTAATTTCAAGATTCTAGATCGACTGGAAGTACCCTTTAAGTTTTGATTCCCTCGCGAGCAGTTGCGAGTTTGAAAATATGCGGCTTAAATTGCTATTTCTTTTGATTGCGTTGACATAAAAGTTTGATTTTGTTACAGCTTAAAGTTATCATAGACCTGAGTATTTGATATGAATTTCAATTTAATACCTCTACGCGTTCATGAGAAAAGAAGTAGTAACTTTAAAATTTGCAAAAATATTTTTTATTATATGATGTAGCTAAAAATTTACGGTTTTCGCAATTTTTTCTTTATCCGTACTATAAGCTTTACTTCGTACCAAATTTCAAGATTCTAAGTTCACGGGAAGTACCCTGTAGGTTTTGATTCCCGTGTGAGTTTCGAAATTTTGCGGAAATTTGCGGCATAAACGGCTGTATCTTTTGATTGCTTTGGCTTAGAAGTTTGATTTTTTCACAGCTCCAAGGGACAGTAGACCCGAGTATTAGATATAAATTTCAGTTTGGTATCAACTTTAGAGGATCAGAGAAAACCTTACGAAAAGCTCTGAATAATTCCCTATCGCTATTCCACTCTCGTATACACTGATAGCCATTTTATAGTTTATGAGCGGTCTACGTTTAAGTCAGTCCTATGTACGACAGAGAGAACGCTCTACAAAACCGAAGTAAGTCGATCTTAACCTGACTCTCTCTCTTCTTCCCGATGTGCCAACCTAAGCGCCGGGAACAGTACAAAACTTACAATTATGTGCAATGAGAAATTACATGCAATTTACAGCAGAGTCCATACCTGACCCTTCATATCTAATGCAATCGAAGTGAATAGGGAATTCCCACTTTAGAAGCAAAAAACCCAAATCAGTAAATACTGACATATTCTAATCTTTCAACTATAGACTCCCTTTTGAACTCTGAACACAAAATAAGTAAATGATGCCGGAGACATCGTGGAGTTTTGAACAGTTCGACTCCGAAATAATCGCTTCGTCGTGCCCACAAGAAATCGCTTACAATCAGGTGGACCAGTGCTACCTACAAAATATTTAAGTACTTAAAAATATATTTTACAAATTATAGATCTACCAACATAAAGTTATCTTTAGGCGAAGAACTCCTCTCTTCTTCCTTGTTTTCCGTTTGAGTGAGATTCATATTAGTAACTGCGGTCACAGGATTCTCCCCGAAACTCTCAATTTCTTTCAACATAGAGTAAATATCCAACACTGTAGACCTAGCAGTTAGTTCTTGAGGAGTTTTAGCTTCTTTTTCTAAAACAGGTACAGATGCAGCAGGTATTTTGTTCTCAACCTTTTCCTCCTGCATTATAGATTCAGGCACCTGTCTCTCTTCCGCATCTATTTCTTCAATATTTAGCATTCTCGGTGAAGGTGCAGATAAGGACATCCACGAATCAATGTCTTTGTCGTTCTGAACCCTGTCTATCCTAGCGCTCAATGGAGCTCGAGTAGCAAACAAATTTTTCTGATTTTGTGCTTGGTTTCTTATGTTTACAGGAATGGGACTTTTACCAACATTTCTCGGATTTCTATTATTCCATTCTTGCTTGAACCCTATAGAATTTTCTCTGAAGTCACCATTACTTTTTTCAGGTTTCTTTGAAATTTTAGGTACATTCTTGTAATCACCTTCTTTTACTTTAAGATAATTTTGTATCAGTTCTTTGGTCGAAATTTTGGACACATCTCTTTTGTTATCCAAAGAGTTTTTATTATTTGTAGGCAGATCGGGACTTTTGTTATCTGGAGAACTTTCATTGCTGTCTTGGTTAGATTGAAAATTAGATGCATCTTCAAACATTTTATCTATGTTGAGAGGTGTGGGAGACACAGCATCAGTCTTTATATCTTTAATAGTAAGTTCGTGGAGATTGTTTATAGCTTCCAGTTCTTTTTTGTAATCTTCAATAACTTTAGACGTATATGCTTTAGTAGTACTGTTTATAAGATAAGATGGATAATCTAAATTGGCATTTTTATTATCGGGTTTGTCACTAGTAACTTCGCTTATACCAGGTATATTCACTTTCTCCTTGACAGGAGAGTTTTGTGGAGGTAAAGTAATGTGCCCTTCTTTTTTTAGAAAGAAATCTTTATAAAGCAAGCGACTATGATTCAGTGGTTCGGACCACTGATTTTTGTCTATAGGAAACGTTTTTTGATAGACTTTAACATTGCTATTCGAAGAAATGGTACTGTCTAAACTCTTAGGTTGATCACCAATTTTGTCATGTGAAATGGATTTTGTCAGCACAGAGGTTGAAGGCAATGAATAGTTTTGTCTATAAGACTTCTCATCATTCGCTCCACTATCTGGATAACCAGAATCTTTCGATGAAGCATCTGTATGTACTACAGTACTAGACAACTTTCCCTTATATTGATCAAGAGGAGTTGTGCGAAAATCGTCATAGAAGCTTGTGTAAGTTCTAGGCTCACACATAAAACCATGCATAATCTTATTATATTCACCTTCATCTTTCATGTCTGCCACATAAGTGTTATGACTAGTCAAGCCACTATCTGCATCCACTTTATGCAGGTTTTCTTCCAAAGGAGTTTCTGGTGATAAACTTGACATATTTTGAGAAGGAACACTGTCTACGTCTTGTGTAGATTCCTCTTCCACTAAAGAAAGCTGTTGCTTAGTGATTGTCAAGCGGTGACTATAAGTATCTATTGCATCGTCCATCTCTGGTTGTATACTGGAAACTATTATAGAGCCATGTGCAAGTTCAGATTCTTTCCTAGAGGCAGAATTTTGGAGAGGCAGAAAGTAAGACTCATACGATTGTGTCTTATGTGTTGGAGACTGACTCCTTGCATGAAACATATTTTTACTTCTTGTAGGAGATGGAGTTCTTTCAATTAACTTGACCTCTAAACCATAATCTTGGCTTGACAAATCCTCATTGATTGTGTTCTCCATGGGCTTACGGCCTTTTTTAACTATGTTCCTATACCTTATGAAATTTTTCGAGTTGCTATTCTTGGGTTTTATGCCCAATTGTGCCTTAGCTTTTATTTTAGTCCCTAAGCTTATATAGGTATCTTCAGACCCATAGTCTGAAGCATTGCTGCATATTTCTCTGTTCTGTGATTGTTTAGTATGAGATTTAGAGTCACCTAATAGATCTGTTGTAGGTGGTAATACTTTTAGAATAGCCGGTGAATCTGCAAGGAAAAATTAAGCTGTATTTTTTGTTGCCTTTTAGCAACATGTATTATAAACAAAATAATAAAATATTTTTACTATTGTAAGACTGAAGCAATTCAGCACTGAATTGTTTCAAAAAGTTCCTTGTTGAAGGTTGACGTTCTTTGGCATCAGCTGAGAAAGGTCGCTTATATCTCTCTGGGTTGTCCTAAAATTCAAAAATATTTATTTTATTATTGTTTATGTCTATTAAATTAGAAGCTGCCTAGATAAAAATTACATCAGGGAATGCTCCCAAACGTTTCTTAACTAACATTGAAATAACTAAGAATTTCTTCAACCAATGCTCAGGTGAGTTGGCAAGCACTAGAATTGCTTCAAAGTGATCTTGCTATAACACTAAGTTAAGACTAAGGGGTAGAACTATGTTTTTCAAATGTCCAGCATGACTGGCGAATTATCACTTTGTTGATACGGAGTAAGTTGCAGAATGCTTTTCTCTTCTGTAGGCAAGTGTACAAGTGTTAATAAGTCACGGAAACCATGACACTTCACCTTAATTGATGAGGCATTTTAATTTAATCCTATTTTTGTATAATGTATAGAATATTATTTCGCAGAAATATAAAAACTAAATGTTTTTATTTTAAATAGCTCTGATAACCATGATGAATTTAAAAATAAATCCAACTTTAACACTGCATTGCCACCTGCCACCTTGTGGTAGGTATAACTAACAGCCAGATCAAGAACACGCAAACATAGAAGCACAGGTTGGGAGATGCCTATTTCTAGCAGGGGTCTTTAGTAGACTAATTGATGGATTGTGCACGAAATTATAAGGCGAGAGCATCACCTTAGCTACATAGGGGGCTTAATCATCTTTGGCACTGAAGCACGATAATTATTTATTTTCCGAATCATTGTTTTAGTACAATGCATAGTGTTTGCTTTGCTACATATCTATAATGAATAAACAATCTACCGGTGTAATACAAGTACTCTGCAAAGCAGACCGCGGTCGATTCCGTCCGTTCCTTTTGTCGTCTTTCTTTTTTCCTCTATAGGATAAATTCACAGGTGAGCCAAGCAGCCGCAAGTTATTGTTTTCCTTCGACATTTCACACACATGCCAGCTACTATGTTAAACAATTATACTTTGAAATATTTTTTTACATTCACGCCAAAGTCATTTCTTGTTTTGTTTATTTATTTCCAAGGCAAACGTTGCTAAGCAACTGTCATTCTGACATTATTTCCTTTGTGTTTCCAGTTCAATAAATAAATCAAGCATTGCATAGCATTTTAGTAATTCTTTAACGGTGCAAACATGAAGTATTTAGTGGAATTGCAGGCATTATACAGACATTTTATCATTACAACATTGTTAGTAGCACGAGTTGGATAAAATACCAGTTACATTTAAATACATTTCAAAGTGTATATACCTTATGGTTTAATACATAGATTATTATTGTTTAATATAAAATTACTGGCAGTTTGTATATATATGGGTATGTGTATTTTGCGTATTGTGTTGTATTTATGCGTATTAGTAGTTGGAAGAGAACCCGAGTAAATAAGTGTCGAAACGTGAATCGGTAGCGCCACTACAGCAAAAGGGTAGTTTAGTAATTTATTACTAAAGTAGGTGGTTAGAATAAGATACCTAAATCAAAGAGATTTATAATAGTAAAGACTATAAAATCACGAATAAAAGGTGAATTATAAATATTTTTGTCAAATAAAAATAATACCAAAATTATTAGAGCAGGTACGTAGCGAATTAAACTAAATAAACCTTTTCGACAAGGATTAACTAAACGCGCTAATGCATTGACGTCATCGATAAAAATACAATCGGTTCATGTATCATTCGCATGGAAAAAGTTCGGACCGGACCAAGACCGAACAATCGAGTAGATTTTTGTGCAGTTGAACCTTGAATTTCATTGCAACTATATGAGTCTTGATAATCGTGTATTGTGAAAATAATTTGGTGCATAATATTCAAAATTATTTATTAATCGTGAAAACGAATTGCCGCGGTAGTGTTTTTACTGTGTTAAAATAATTAAGAAGGAACAAAATGTTTAGCGGAATCGCAGGTACCTAAGTATATTTTATTTTTTATAATGACTAATAAAAGATGCGCAGAATTTAACAAAAAAGTTTAAATCGTGATCCTATAATATCAAGTCATTTTCATATTTTAAAGTAGACGCAGATACTTGTGCGCAGTAGTAGACTAGATTTGAATTCTACTTATTTCTTTGCACTTTTCATTTACCTAATGTACCTACTTACATTTAACACTGCATGCTACTATGAATGAATGTTTTTATTAGGTACTTACGTACTTAGCATAGATGCAGCGCGTTGAATCAAGTCGTTAGTTTTTTTCATTGGTAGATACAAAACGGGATCTACACTTAAATTATAATTCAGAAAAATATTCTAAACTCAACAATATAGCGAAAGGTAGCGAATAAAGGTTTATTAGAAGAAGTTTATTAAATGTTATATATACCTAATATGCTTACCTACCTATTTACTCATTTAAATAAACCTAATGTACCCACGAGTTAATTTTAGATTACCCACCAAGTGGGTACCTACTTACCTATGCCATAATTACATTTTGAACAATGTAGTAAGTACAGTCAGCGTCAGCGACCAAAGTAGCTTATCATATTTCACGATCACCTTAGCTCTAAAACCTCTATTTATTTTAATGTAATAGTTTAGTAAAGTAAAGTATGTAAAGTAATAGTTTGTAGTTATTGTACTTATTGTTCAACAAGTTGTTTTTCGCTGACTGTAGGTACCTACTGTTTCATCCATTGTCTTTCAAGAGCAACGTCCACACAGACCAATCATATTGTTACTGCGTTATTCAATGAAAAAGGGGAGAATCGGAAAATGCGGACCAAACCTGCACGTTGGATATTGTTCAAAATCATAGACTTTATAAAATATTTCTTTACGTACGAAAAAACTTAACTGGCCTATCATAATACCTTAGGTAGGTATAATACCTACCTTGGCTAATTAGCATTGAGGCTAACTACGATATCGAAAATATTTTAGCTTTTTGTGAATGCCAGTAAAGCATTACGACTGTCGTCGGCAAAGCACCCGCTTGTCATTATTTTTTCCTCCGAGCCTTTTTCCCAACTACGCGTACAAGGTTGTAAGTTGGGGTAAGCATTTAGTCATTTAATGTGAAGCGACTGCCAAGGTAATCTGTACCTCTACTAAATATACCGGAATAGCTATCCTATCAAGACGTAAGTAATACAGATACATAAGATTTCGTACGCATTGAATGGTAATCAAATCAATTTCAACTCTCACAGTTTGCCTCATGCAACAAAATTACAAGAAACAGAACAAAGATCATTTCAAAACTACTCATAATACATTGGTTTAAACTAAATAACATATAATATACAACTCTGTTTGGTATGAATTGAGGTGAATGTGAAGGTATGCGATGTAACGCAGGTTATACCTTATTTGTATTTGAACTAAAACTCCACAAATAGTAAGCCGTTACGTCATAAAAACCTGTTCCAACGCCTTCAACTTGCGTTCAAGAGCCAACTGGTGTGCATTTTTAGCGATAAACAGCACATAGGTAGGTACTTGAAAACATTATAGTTTCCAGGCGTGGATTCTGTTTTTAACGGCTAAAAGCCTTTAAGATAATATTGCCATAGTTTGACCTTCATACTATTAAAATACCTGAGCTAAAGATAAAGAATGTTTACTAACAAAACAACCGGATTATGATTATAAATAAAAATGTAAATTCTCTTAGTGATAACTGTTGTAAAATATACTGATCTTTCCCCTTGGACATCATCATCATCTTATCTTCAATAATAATATGTACAGTGTACATAGGTTTTTAAAATCGCAAGAAATGTTACGTCAGGTTACGTCTCAGTCGCAATGTAGTATCGATCAGTTTTATATTTCCACTAGCTGTTGCCCGCCCGCGTGGAATTCTGATCCCGTTCGTGCAACCTGTGTTATTTTGAACTATAATCTATCCCTATACCAAATTTTACCCAGATCCGCTTAGCCTTTTTTGCGTGAAAGATAACTAACATCCCTACATCCCCACAATCTTTCGCGTTTAAACCTACTATTAGTAGGGCTTCTTTCAAACTATTCTTACAGAAAAACGGAGTAGTGTAAGAAAAGATTCGGTGCGTATTGACTAAAATGCGAAAAAGTGGTCGCATTGCAGAGATTGTGAACCTTGGGGACACTTACTAGGAACATGGATAAAAGATGCAATCTTATGGCAGAGATACAATATATAGCTGACGGATGATGACGAAGATTTACAATACTAGTGCTCTAAATGATCGGCATAATAATATAAATATAATTCTGCAGGCAACTAAATGCAACCCAAAACAGTTGCGAAGTTGTAACTTGTGGTGAAGTCTTGTTATGGTAGAGCCCTCATTTACACACTTGACCGGGAAAATAGGCTACTCGCTCCATATCAGGTGGGCCGCCAGTTAGTGTAAAAAAAGGCTGATTTTACAAATAATTTGGACTGCAATAGGCTAATCGATTGATTGATTGATTGAGTTTAATTAAAACTGAACTGCATAAACTGGGATCTCAGTTTATAGATTTTCCCTAGTGAAATCCAGGCTTATTTCATTATAATATTTTTACTTGTTTATCAAATAGGTAAATCTATATAGCAACAATCGAATACTAATGAAAACCTTGGCTACGGAGTACATCCACGGTTAGAGCAAAATACACCTTAGTGCGCAGTGATTTGGTCTACAATAGACTACGTGTGCGAATGATAGACAAATAGTTTTGCGAACATGCAGTGGCACACGTGCTAGTTAGAAGTTAGAACTTAATGCGTAGTTGCGAGAATCACTATTTTATTTATAACTAGCTGTGCCCGTGATTTCCATCCGCGTGGATTTAGATTTTTAGGGTTTTTTTTACCAGTGAAAGTTCCAGACCTACCTAATTCAAACAGAAGGACAGTGCCTTTTAGTTATAATAATATGTGTATCCGTACATACGCTCATAGCATGTATTTAAAACCTGCTATTTTAAGATTACACATAACAGACACTTAAATTTTATTTATTTGTATAGATTAAGGTACTAAAAAATTGGGGTGTGTGTTGGGTAACCTCCTCGAGTGTCGCTCCGATTCCGATCCCGCTGCAGTCCGGGGGGAACGGAATCGGAGCGGCCGGTACACCCTGGGCGGCGGTCAATGGCTTCCCCTTCACCCCTTCATAGGGTTGGCATTGATCGTCGGCCAATACCCAACGTGGCGGGAACACATCGCTCTCCGTAATCCTCTGCTTTCAGAGGAGACAGGATGAGCGATGCTGTTAGTGGTGAGATGGCCCAGGGTCAGCCGGGGTGCGAGGGATATGCTCTATGGGTAACCTTACACCCCGGCGTCTGAAGACCCGAGACGGCGTGCGGTTTTAGTCGGTGCAAGCCCGACATAACCGCCCCCGCTGGCAGGCGGGGGGGTATCCGAAGGGATTTCCGCACGATAAAAAAAAAAAAAAAAAAAGGTACTAAAAAATTATGTGGTCCCTGCTAGAAATGTTGAAACACAACTACACAACTATAATTAGTTACTAAACCTACTAAATAACAGAAAACCAAAGAAAAAAGTATTGAATTACCCGTTAGTAATAATTTTTTTGAATCGCGTGGTGAGTCAACTATTTGCAATCCCACTCGCGCTTTCTGAGTTTGAGCGTTTATACACTGAGATTTTCTAGTCGTTTTGGAACGAAATATTTTGGGCACAGTTTCGATAACATGTACGCCTGGAAGTATTTATTTGTTAAAGAAAAATATTTTTTTTAATAAAAAGGTTAAAATGTATGTCGTTTGCACAAATCAAACGAGAACTCGTGGTAACTCCTTTCAATTTCACGTAATACGCTTACTACGTTTTACTACGATTATTTTCATTCAACATTTCCGCATTCGGTATCCGTCCAATCAGAAGCCGATTCTCAGCGCCAGTGGAAACATGTCAGGACTCGAACGGTGAAGTACGCGCCATTCCTCCCACCCGGCCCCTTCTTCTTGCTCGAGTGTTCGGTATCATTAACGATCAATTATTAGGGCTGAGGCAAGGCTGTTGAGGTCATCTCACTGGTAGTTCGTATCTAGTAATGTTATGTAAGTACAGTAATATCAGAATTATTAGAGGATAAACCTCTATTATTAGGTACCTACGACGTCGTCCATCCGGCTTATTATGCATACGCAGTGCGTGAATATCTAAATAATTAATTTGGTGCACCCTAGACTTTTATTTGTGATAAAACGACTTGTTTATACTCGCGAATACAAAACTCATGATGAGTTATACAGTGGTGGTCGTACGTCTTCGAATTCGTGAAAAGTGATAGAGAAAGACACACATTAAAACATTTCGAGCAGTTACTTTGTTCAGAGAAGTGTAAACTAAAAAGGTGCCTATGTAAGTTGATTATTTTGCAAACAGCTCTAATTATTTGAACGCGTCCAAAATCCGCCACTCGCAGTCCTTTTTGTTGTGTTTATTTTGACCATAAAGTCATTTATCGTTAAATGATATCCTAATAAAGTATTTCTGATGGTGCTATGTCCTTTTTCATAAAGTATGAGCGAATGTGGAGTACCTTTTTTTTTATATGTGCGGAAATCCCTTCGGATACCCCCCCCCCCGGCCAGCGGGGGCGGTTATGTCGGGCTTGAACCGACTAAAACCGCACGCCGTCTCGGGTCTACAGACGCCGGGGTGTAAGGTTACCCATAGAGCATATCCCTCGCACCCCGACTGACCCTGTGCCATTCGCAGTGTCCCCTCTGATAACAGCAGCCTCGTGCAATGGGGTCAGCTGGCCCTGAAAAGGGCCGGTTGGTCAGACTCTTGGCCGTTGACGTTGACGCCAGCTACTCCAGAGGAGCAATCAATGATGCGTCATCGCCCACGTTGCACCAAACTTGGAGGTAATCCAACCAGTCGCACCCCGAATGTGGAGTACCTAAAGTCGTAAATGTCCTCTAATAATCACCTGTTTCGCCGTGCCAGGATACCTATTCCCGTTTATATATATGCGTTTATATGTGGTAGTGATTTACGTAAATAAATATAATTATATTCCTCTCTGGCAAAGGTGCGTGATGGCTACTACCAGTCACATACATTATTTCAGTTAAAGGTTTCAGAGCTTTTAGGGCCTGCGCTGCATCGTACGTGTGCACTCATGAGGGCGCCTGTTTAGTGCACATAATACTGAGCTTATTTCGTGTAGATAATTTACTATTTGCACAAAATCGTGCATAAAATTCAATCGATTTGCACGACGTGTGGGCGCTCGCATGCGTCACCCACATGAGGCAGCGCAGGCTCTTATGATGAAACTGGTGGACTTGCGTGATAGGTTTAGTGATCTTAGAGAAAGCTATGAAGTGTTTGAGGATAGGAGCAGATGGCAGGTTGTTGTCTCTGCCTACCCCAGAAGGAAAAAGACTTGAGTATATGTATGTATGTATATGTGTATTTATTGTTATACAGGCTCTCATTTATTATTACTAATTAATAGTTACGTTAAAACAAAACCTTAATTAAGTAAAACAAACAATTAAATCAAATTTTATTTACAATGTCGTGGGTTTTAACTTTTCGCACGGAGCCCTTATTCTATTTCTAAAATTAAAGTAGACTATGATTATGATTACGCCTTGTAACATTACCTATCTTCCAGTGAAAGTCCCGTCCACATCGGGCCAGCCGTTCCGGAGTAAATCAGATTTTATTCACAATGTTGTGGATTTTAATTTTTTTACGCGGGTCTAATTATTTTTCAAATATGAGGCCTTGCAATATCACCTATCTGTCAGTGAAATTCCCCTCAAAATCGGCCAAGCTGTTCCAGAGATTACCTATGTCAAACAGACAGAAAGACAAAAAATTTAATACATTCATATAAGATCTGTTGTTTCGATGTTACAAACAGACAGTTCAATTTTCTTTACACTATAAGTGTAAGTTCAATTTTATTTATACAATAACACATTGTGTGTTTAAGAACTATTTATAATTAATATAATAATGATAATGACTAATTTATCTTAGTAAAAAACAGTAGGCAATTAATATATGGGATAACTGCCACTCCGCTGACTCCACACAGCATGATCAGTGCTTAGTGAATTACATTGACACGACACGGTCCACCACACTCAAGACAAACCATAGAAGAACGTTATACCTACTAATATTTATATTTATGAAGAATTCCAATCAGGAATACCAGGACAATAGTATCTTAACAATTTAATCTGCAAACAAACCCAATAGAATTCGTTAACACTGTCCATATGTATATAACGTGTCGCCGTGTAGGAGGGCCTTCCTTGAGTTAATAAAATAGGTATGTATATTGTAAATATTTCTGGAAATTATATTAAAGTAGTTGCTTCAGAGTACCTTTTTTTTTTTTTTTTTTATCGTGCGGATTCCCTTCGGATACCCCCCCGCCGGCCAGCGGGGGCGGTTATGTCGGGCTTGCACCGACTAAAACCGCACGCCGTCTCGGGTCTTCAGACGCCGGGGTGTAAGGTTACCCATAGAGCATATCCCTCGCACCCCGGCTGACCCTGGGCCATCTCACCACTAACAGCATCGCTCATCCTGTCTCCTCTGAAAGCAGAGGAGTACGGAGAGCGATGTGTTCCCGCCACGTTGGGTATTGGCCGACGATCAATGCCAACCCTATGAAGGGGTGAAGGGGAAGCCATTGACCGCCGCCCAGGGTGTACCGGCCGCTCCGATTCCGTTCCCCCCGGACTGCAGCGGGATCGGAATCGGAGCGACACTCGAGGAGGTTACCCAACACACACCCCTGCTTCAGAGTACCTACATAAAAACCTCCACGTTAGAATACATGGCTTTCAAGGGCGGTCAAGCGGTGTTGTTGGTGTTTATAGCAATATACCTAACATAATATATATATATATATAGATTACAAGCTGCTTCCCGCCGCTTCGTCCTGGCGTACTTCGCCCTCGTGGCACCCATTTATCCCAAATATAATTATTTATGACTTCTACAATGTTGTATGGAAATGTGTCCGATTTGTTGACATTCATGATTACTGCTCCTCTCTCCCGGGTAGAGTAGCGTGATGATATATAGCCTTTAACCAGCCTTGATAAAAAGGCTTGCCAACAGAAAAATATTTTTTCAATTTGAAGTAGTTCTTGAGATCAGCGCGTTCAACCAAACAAACTCTTCAGCTTTATAATATTAAATATAGATTATCAATAAAAACTTGAAAACAATAGTTTATAGAATGCACTTACGTTTCATTGACAGACATTCCAGTACCCAGTACTTATGAGGATGTGCGTTGTACCAATCGAATCATTTGTCACAATATCTGTTATTATATTAGTTATTGATCGATGTTCCAAAATTAGCGTCATTGGAGCACTTTTCCTCAGCTAATGAAATTAAAAATTAAAAAGTAACAAAATTTATCATATGGATACATCACAAAAAGTATAAAATATACGTAGTAAAATTCACCTGTATAAAATATAATCGATTTCAAAATATAAAGGTACGAACATGGTACTAACGAGCAAGCCCCGGCTACGCATTGCACCGATTGCACGTCTGTAATTGATTTCCTGGGGCTCGCTTCAGTAACGCCACGTTTTCAAAACGCGAGATTTCGATTTGATTAGTAAGAAAAACTTTAAAAAATATTTTAGTATTCAGTATGATCTGTCAATACAAAACCTACCTTCACTTTAGAGAGGTTATTAAACATTTAGAACCAGTCATAGTTGATTTCGTTTTCAATTAGATTTAGGTTAGATTTCGATGAAATCGATCTACCTATTGGTTTCTTGACTACCTACTGTCGAATTTAAAAAAAAATTCTTCATAGGAGGTCTAGTTATGACCCCCTGAGTCCGAAATGACCACTGGTCAAAAAGTTTATATATATATATATATATATGTATGTATGGTTCCACTTCCCAAAATTTGCGGCACTCTCACGGTCGCATTTTTGCCCCGATCGCTTTCAAACTGCGGTCAAAAATTGCTTGGGTGTAAACTTAGTTTAAGTTCGTGAACGGGTGGAATCCGGCCTAAGGGGACGGTAGGGCCTCACTTTTTGTGAAATCAGTTTTTCCTCAAAATTTCACGTTCCATGAAAGATATTCGAACCGTTCTAATTTTATCCCGTAGTATACATGAATACCAACAACTTTTAAATATAAACCTATAAGATTAAAACTTTAACTAAAAGTGGAGGGGGAAAAACCAAAATTTTTCGGGAAAAAAATCATAACTTCTAACCGGTGAACATTCTTGTCGTCGGAAACATTTTTAATCGATAGGCCATTTTTAAGTCTAAAATAAATGTCTGAAAAGTTTTTCGCTAAAAGTTACCGTTTTCGAGAAAAAAAAAATAAACTGTTTAAAGTCCGTAGTTCTCTATATAAAATAATATTAATTGCTTCACGAGATCTACCTGTGCGTTCCACCTGCGGGAACGGATTTTTTGAGATTTTAATATTTGTTAGTTTTGAAATCATACGTTTAAATAACGTAATTTTACCGAATCGAGCCCCTGTTCCTCAAAAGTGTATTAAGGTTGAATTAAAATATCCTACTGCAAAAAATATTTGAATGACAGTGAAACCGTGTGTGCATGGTGGTTTAGAAGTGTCTAAGTAAGCGGAAAAACAGACAGACGACGCGGAAAAGTGACTTTATTTTATAATACGCGTAAATGGAACAGCCAATAGTAATGACCCTAGAAACTAAAATATCACAATTATATAGGCTATTACAATAGTTAATTACTTATCTTAATCATTTATAAACAACATGGGACATAAATAATTTATAGACGCAAATACGAAGTAGAAGCTAATTAGTACTTAGTTGTAGCTAACTGTTAGCTCTACTCAGTTGTTGAATCTTCTACATAAATAATCACGAATACCATGGCGTACTTGTTCCTGAACTAGAGTTTAATTCCCTCTTCTATTAGTAGCTCTACTGATTTTGAATCTTTATTAATGTTGTAGGCGATAGAATTAAAAATAAAATAATCGCTCTAGAACTTTAAGCTGAGAGCGATCACGGGTAGTAGGCAAGATGCTACTGGCCCCCCGACTTATTAAGTAAAACGTACAGGCACAAAATTTAATGTAGGTAGATACAGGTAGGGGTGTGTGTTGGGTAACCTCCTCGAGTGTCGCTCCGATTCCGATCCCGCTGCAGTCCGGGGGGAACGGAATCGGAGCGGCCGGTACACCCTGGGCGGCGGTCAATGGCTTCCCCTTCACCCCTTCATAGGGTTGGCATTGATCGTCGGCCAATACCCAACGTGGCGGGAACACATCGCTCTCCGTACTCCTCTGCTTTCAGAGGAGACAGGATGAACGATGCTGTTAGTGGTGAGATGGCCCAGGGTCAGCCGGGGTGCGAGGGATATGCTCTATGGGTAACCTTACACCCCGGCGTCTGAAGACCCGAGACGGCGTGCGGTTTTAGTCGGTGCAAGCCCGAAATAACCGCCCCCGCTGGCCGGCGGGGGGGTATCCGAAGGGATTTCCGCACGATAAAAAAAAAAAAAAGGTAGATACAGGTAATAAAGTTGTTACGTTCTAGTAATAAGAACGAACATTGTAGGTACAAAATTAAGAATTAAAATATTCGTCGCTTCAAATATCACATCACACACTGACTGATCGATAAACGGATTATTTTAAAGAATACGTCATAAGTACCTACCTACTATTTATTCAGTAGCTACTAATAACTTGGGTCATACGTGGCATTCCTGTTAACCCTGCAATTAAGGTAAAGTCGATAGTGTACTTACTACTCAGTGAGGTTTGAACTCGTAGCTTTAACGTGTGTACATGCAAGGTGACACGTCTGTTGTATTGTTATTCTAGGTAAACTAAAATAAACTAATAATTTAATGTCTTATATATGAAACTACAGTGGACTAGAATAGGTTGATGATGATGATGATGATGATGATATGAAACTACGCACTACGCAGTTTTACTTAGTTCAGTCTTTGCACAAAGTTGTTAATGGCGTTATGGCGTTTTAAATAATTGAACGTCTCACTCAACTCTCAAGTCACGTTCGTACTCAGCATTATTAGCACTATTACGCATTTCGGATGAAGAACTATTTGAGCAACTAAGCTACATAAAACTGCACAAATAGCCCAAGTTTCTTAGCAATAGCTTAATAAATAGCGCATGATGTATTCAATCACTAATGGCTAATAGTCCGGAATTAGGTTCATCGTTTCGCTAACAAATAGTCAATAGTAACGATAGTATCTATTAGAAAAATAACGATAAAATATTTAGGTATATTATTGCTTTTCGTAAGATAAATACCTCTAGTCTAGTCGACAAGGTGAAAATGGTCTAAAATAAGGATAGTGCTCTTAAAATTATGTATCCTCGTTGTATTCGGAATGACGCCTATAAAAATGTGCCAAAAACTTGTATTAGCACTTACGAGTAATCAAATAAAGTTATAAACAATTGAAGATGAAAAAAACAAGGCATTTCGTTTTTCGTCAATATTTCATAGATAGACTTTTAAGAAATTTCCAATAAAAACTCTCTGCCCCCGGAACTCTTTTTCCATTATTTATAATTGTAATTTAGCGCTTTTGTAATTTAACGAAAAGTCTCCGCGCGACATTTGTAGGTTGCGCCCCGTGGTCAAAAGCAGGTATGACACTTTTTTTTTAAAGTATCAAATACAAAAATTATTGTAGTGTGTATAGTATTATTGAGTTATCACACATAATTTTAATAGCATTATCTCTATTGTAGAGACCATTTTCAACTTGTCGACTAGACTATTAAGAGAACTCTTTGTTAGCTTTATATGGATAATAATTTTGTCGATTAAATAGTTTAAATTGTGTATTTCGCTTTAATTAACGAAAAGAAATACCGACCATAAAAATATCTTCTAAATCAAAACTCGTCGAAACAAAATAAGTTATGCGATTTTGAACTGTTCAATAAAATTATACCTAGTAAGACTAAGAAGAATAATTGTGAAGATGTCTAACTGTACAAATACGATAAATTGAAGTGCAGTCAATGAACAAAGGAGAAGCCAGTCAATGAAGTTTGAACGCGATCTATCGGCATAGTCAATAACCATCCGATTGTACGAGATGGCATGAGCGCTTAACGTGTAATGAGAAGCTGAGCATGACTCATTGAAGCTATTTGAATTAGATTTTAGAAAGGAATAATAATACAGCTCCGTTACATAAGAAAGAATAATTAAGTATAATATCATTTCAATTTTGTTGATAGGTATAGACGAGCATATGAGTAGGTACCATGTATCGTATCGTATCGAATATAGCATAATTCCTTGTAGAAACAAGGGATAATGCTATTTATTTAAACAAAATATTGTAAATAGGCTTAAGAGAACCATATGGTATTTTTATTTTGGATATCATTTTTGTTTATGAATGCGAGTAGAGAGAAAACGTTCGAGTGGAATTAGTATTTCAATTCTTTACCTTGAGTTATTTAAAAACACTGCTGTACATTTAGTACATGTGTACTCAAATTATAAATTAATGATAAGAACTAGTTTCGTAGTTCACGGTCGCTGTAGAGTCTTTGGATTCTTTAGCGACCGAGAAGTACAGAGCAGTTAGACTTTAATAGACGGTGATTCATTCGTGGTTGTACCGGTTGTACGGCCACAGCAGCAGAAGCATGTTATAAAAATGTAATATTGTTTATTTATTAAGAACATTAATAATAATTATTTTGATCGTAGGTTTAGAAATCTAGAGATATACCTAAGTTATAATAATTTAGCTGATTCTCGCGGCGCCCTCATAGACTACTGTAGTAGTCGTTAAGGCGAGGCTATTCTACGACTAAGGTATTTTTGGCATAGATAAGTTCCCACTTCACGCCACAGCGAGGCGCTGGCGATCCGTGTGTTTCTCGTCAATTTACAGAAATACGACGAAGGTTAACTTAAGGTGGTGTTGTAGTATCAAAACAAAAAGTGACGCAATTGTTATTTACACAGATCTTCTAGTCGCACCTTACATAATATATAATGATTACAATATTGTAATATAGCTAGCTATCAGACAATCGTTAACGTAAAAGCTTATATGAACTAAACTATGAAAAATAGCAATAAATAAATAAATAAGAACAAAATAAAAATTGTAGGATAAAGTAGACAACGCCATCTAGACCCAAGCTTAGCAGAGCTTGTCATATTGGTTCTAGAATGCGGATAAACATAATTAAATACTTTTTTTGTAAGTAAATACATATTATACATAGAAACACCCAGACCAATGCAAATATACATATTTACACTGAGCGGGAATCCAACCCGCAACCTTGGGCTTAGCAGTCGAATGCAATACCGCTACGCCACAGAGGTCGTAGAAAAGTGGACCGCAGACGCCAAACTGCAAGATCTTGACAGGGCCCCATATACCCATTGGGAGCATACACTAATGGGGCCCATACACCCATGGTGCCCCATACATATATGTAACCCGTGGGGCGCCATTCATCTATGAGGTCCCATACGCATAAATCACTCATGGGGCCCATACACCCATGGGGTGACACATACCCATGGTACCCCATACTCCTATGGGGCCCCATACATATACGTTACCCATGTGGCCCATATATCCATGGGCCCCATACACCTATGGGGTTCCATAAACCCATGGGTTCCATATACCCGTGGGCACCATTAAGATCCGTAGAGCATCTGGGTCCATGCAAGATGTGAGACGGCAGTCGCTCCCCCAAAAGTCACAATAAACCAGGTAGGAGGAAGGAGAAGTAGTACCGTGGGCTCCAAACGGAAAGCTTTGGATGAAACCGGGATTGGAGGGCGGATTCATGAGGTTAGGCCCCAAAGCAAAAGCTTCATCAGGAATGAAAACATAATATTGATATTCAGAGTAGTGGTAGTGTTGAAGGTTCAGGTCAATTTAAATTATGTCGCTGGTAGGTACTGTTGACAACATTTAGTACCACCATTCGATATACTATATGTATATTAGTACCAATGTCAATCATTACAAATTCTTGTATTGAATCGTCTAATGTCATAAGACATTTTATTGCTATTATAATGCCGATACATCACTTAACTTTAATATTTGTGCAATGAGTAACTACTTACTTATTTACACAACTTATACTTTACAGAAAACAGTGTACTTATACTAGCATTGTATTCGCAAAAGTTCGAGTCTCAACTTTTTAACATTGGATTTGTACATCTGGCACATTCTCTACGATGTGGCATTTACGCTAAGTAACTTTTTTTTTTTCGTGCGGGAATCCCTTCGGATACCCCCCCGCCGGCCAGCGGGGAAGTACCTACATTTAAAAATCGAATGATTTCGCTGTGTGCATCTGCCGCAAACTGACACACGTCCTGCCTCTAACACGTTCCGACTCGCCGAACGCGTCATGTAGGTAGAAAACGTAGGTATTTTGAATTTCCATGGTATAATTCAGAATTTATGTAAATTTTGATAACCTTTTTTCATTCTTCCTTCATTTCTTCTTCATTCTTCATTTTGGTATCATTTTTATTTTCGTAATCTGAACAAAACTAAAATGAAACTGGAATGCGTTTTTGGTTAGACCAATCTTTGAGAGCTAATTCTAGCGAGGAAAATGTCATCGTGTATCGGATAACCGAAAATATTAAATTCAACAGCCTAGAATAACATATATGATTTCCAAATTACAGGGATTTCTCATTATCGAAAAATCTTTATCAAAAAACACCCTTCCTCAGGGGCCCACGCCTTAAGTTTTCTAAAAATTGTTGGGGGTTACAAAGATACCACTTTTGTATTTTTTGCAAACAGTGCTCGGGAAAAAATACTTATAAGTACTTACATAATGAAAGCTCACAACTTTTATTTTTATTATTAATACACTTCTCCGAATTCCCAACTGTATTCGATATCCTGAAATTTGGCACAGGGCTAGATTATAGTCCGGAATAACACATAGGCTACTTATTATCCCGGAAATAGGTTCCTATGGGTTGCGGGAACGGATTCAGAATTCTACGCGGGCGGAGCCGCGGGCAACTGCTAGTATATATATAAATAAATAAATATAAATGGGCTATCCAACACAAAAATAATTTTTCAATTCGAACCAGTATATCCTGAGATAAGCGCCTTCAACCAAACAAACTCTTCATGCAGTTTTATAATATTAATATCTAATAGATTATGTATTGTGAAAGTATAGATACTATGTTGTTATTTTATTATCATGTTAAAACAATGACAGTCACACTAAACAAATTTTAACATACGAATACAATTTGTTTAGTGTGACTGTCAATTGTTTTTAACATTTTTCATAAGAAATGCCTTAGGGTCCCGCTCATGCACTCTCTACACACCCTTTTAGACTTTTAGATTTTTGTTGACTAGACTACAAGGCTGGATTTCACTAGGGAAAATCTTTTGTGATAAACGGTTCCATGTTTAAAAAGCGTGATAACGTAATGCAGCTTTAATTAAACTCGGTGCAAATTATGGGTTAAATCAGCGTTTTTTTATCAGCCCACCTCATATGCAGCTATTTTCCCGTTCAAATGTGTGCAAATAAATGATGGCTCTACCCTAACAAGATTTCACCACATGTTACAACTTCGCAACTGTTTTGGGTTGCATTTTGTTGCCTGTAGAGTTAATTATAGTATATATATAATATATAAATCTTCGTCATCAATGGAACCAAGTATTTCTAGCCAAACAAATGAGCAGAAATTCTCTAACATCGAAACCGAAATTCTTTTAGATTTATATACCTACCTAGTTTATTTGTTTACTAATATTATAAAGGTAAAGTTTGGGGTGTTCTGAGTTTTTAGGGGGTAATCTCTGTATCTACCAAACCGATTTTGAAAATTCTTTTAACAATAGAAAGCCACATTATTAATTTCATAGGCTACTATCCTAGGGAGCAGAGCAGTAATCATAAATGTCAACAAACCCAGCAGATTCTCATACATTATATGAATGCCACAAGCGAAGCCGGGAAGGGCCATCTAGTCACAAATAGTGGAGTTGTACAATTTGTACTTACATATTACATATTGTACGACATCCCTCTGACCTATTGTTTGGGCCCAAGATACTTTACAGATCTTGATGGGGCCCACAGGTGTATGGATCCATGGGTGTATCGGGCCCATGGGTGACGTATGTGTATTGGGTCCCACAGGTGAAAGAGGCCCCATAAATCTTTATGGGGCCCTAGGAGTGTATGGGGCCTCATAGGTGTATGGGCCCCATGGATGTATGTGTATGAGCTCCATGGGTGACGCATGTGTATGGGCCCCGTAGGAGTATGGGGTGCCATGTGTCGATGTCACCGCACTAGTGTGGGCTCCATGTTTGACATATATGTATGGGGCCCCTTAGACGTGTCCAGCCCATTAGTGTATGGGGCCTCATAGATTTAGGGGGCCCATTACTGTATGGGGCCCCATGGGTGTATGGGGCCCCCACCAAGATCTTGCTGTATATATAATAGACTGGTTAAACCCAACCCCAAGCCGGTTGGGTTTAACCAGTCTATTTCTATTTTTTATAGTTTGGTTCAGCTCACCTTTACGGGTGCGATTTTCTGATATTACAATATTATAATTATTATTTATAAGCTTTATTCCCTTTATCTAAAGTGCTAATAGAAGATCTTCTACGTAAGTAATAGTTTCGTTATTATTTGTGTCGATACTACTGAGTGCCGGATAAAGGTAACTTGACGCCCGAAGCAATCTTCTCCTGTGGGCCTCAGGGCCTTAAGTGAACTAGGTACAAAGAATTAATTTAAAAAATAGACATATTAAAACGTATCGTAAGTAGAATGAGTATGTGTTGTTCCTCCTACCTTATCCCATGTTAGGTGGGGTCGGCACAAATTGATTTGATCACTTGATCATTTTTGGTATATGAAGGACGAAAAAGACAAACAAAATATTCAACTGATATATCGTTGGCAACGATAACAAACGCCTCTCATCGTCCGCATGTCGCTGACAACAATCAGCCGATTGCGTGCCGGCTGGTGGTATGTATAATATAACCACCTGCGAGCGAGCGAGCGGAAGTGAGGTCATGACCAAATCGAACGTCAACGACACTTTAAAATGCACGGATTTTGAAAATGCTTTAACTTTCGTGTGCTTGTTTTATTTTTCTCGGTCGTCTCTGGGCCCCCCCTAGACGGGAGGCCCTAAGCAATTACTTAAATAGCTTACAGTCTAATCCAGGACTGATACTACTACGACACCACCTTAAGTTAACCTTCGTTGTTTTTGTATGTTGATGCGAGAAACTGGACGCGGACCGCAAAAGCTCCGCTGAGACGTAAAGTGGCAACTTTGCTACGCCAAAAATATCTAAAGTCGTAGAAGCCCTCGCCTTAAAACTTACAGAAAACTTGAAGGTCCACAAAAGCTACAACATTTGCAAGTTTCAACTCTTCATATTAATTAAATCGAACGTTGTCTATAGACTTTCAGACTTTTCTCGCGAAAAACACGGTGTTTTTGCTATTTACCGGAAGATCTATAGAGTATCGTTGGTATTGTGTAAAAATTAGATCTCCATTGCCGTCGGCGTCGTACAATTCTTAATGCTACGTTTATTGTTCTAAGTGGTAAAAATAACATGGAAGCCGAAATGGATTGGTAGAAAAACAACATTTTAGGATACGGTATGTTTGGTCGTTTTCTCAAATTGTAGAATTGCACGAATTCTTAAACGTGAGTATTCTTATATGATATAAGTAAGGGAACCTATTGAACTTAGGCCAGTTTTTGACATTTTACATTCTTTTAAATAAATGATGATAATAAGACCTATCAAATAGGAATACATAGAAAGATCAGCTAATCAACTACATAATTCATGCGGAACATTCGCGGTAATCCCTTCGGATACACCCCCCCCCCCCCGCCCCCGCCGGCCAGCGGGGGTGGTTATGTCGTGTATCGACTAAAACCGCACGGTGTCTTCCCCAAGTGTCCGTTGCCGGGCACCCCGGGTAAGCCCTCGAAAGGATAACCCCAGGGTTGCCGGCGGACTTTGGCCGCCACCGCGGCCTCGCCTGGTGGGTTCGGTTGTACCTAGTTAAATACCTATATCAACCCTCCAGTTTCGTATAGGTACAGTTCCTTGTTTAAAAAAAGCAATGCTTGAAGACCGCTGATACTAGATATCAACATACCTACTATAAAGTTCTACGCTAAAGTTCTAATGCTATAAACTATAAAATCACGCATTATGACAGTCTTACTGAAAATCCTACAAACTAGTCTGCTTAATTTCCGTCTGCAAGTTCTGGCTGTAGCAAAATGCAGTATTAAACATACTAAACAATGTCAACAAATAAAAGCCATGTGACTCACCAAAACAGCGAAAACAAATCTCACCGGTTGTAAGCGTTACATCATCAAGGTCAGCCAGTACTGGGGCCCGCCATTATATTAATAACTAACTCATATCACCTCTCTTTTTCTAACATATTATTACAATATCAAGGGGGAATAGGATAGAGGTATAGTGAGACGGTTCTTAGGCAACGTTGCGCACCGGAATTCTTTCTTGGCATTTGCAGTAATTAAGCCTTTGGGCATCAACAGGAATAGCGATATGAACGAGCGACACATAGGGTAGGCAGGACATTGTAAAAAAGAAATGAAAAGATTCCTAAATTGTTGTGGGTTGCCTGCCTAATTTTGATTTTGCATTTCTTTTAAAGTCGAACTTAAATATCAAATCAAGTTGTACAAAACCGGTCAAGTACGAGTCGGACTCGCGCACTGAGAGTTCCGTACGAAACTGGATCGAGGGGCGCACTTAACTTGCTGTAGAGCCTCTAGTCTTGACATAAATAAATATCCTACGACATTCTACGCAGCGCTCTCTAGACCCAAAATAAGCATAGTTTAACTAGCTTGTGTTATGGGTTCTAGAATGCGGATTCTAGGTTACGGTTCTCGGATTTTCCGCTTTACTTATGCTATAAGACTTTACTTTCTGCAAAATATCATGATTTTAGCTAAACGGGATGTAACCCTATAGGTATTGGTTCCCTTGCGATAATATCTTAACACAATATAAAACAAAGTTGCTTCCCGGTGTCTATTCGCTGAGAACTTCTAAACTACCCAATAGATTTTGATGCGGTTTTCATCAACAGATAGAGTGATTAAAGCGGAAGGTTAATAGTTTGATACTATTTTGTGATAATTTGTTGAAATCTGACGATAATTGTTTAAAATGACGAAAGAAAGCCGACTGAGAGCTTAAGAAAATAAAAAATATTTTACAATAGTCTACATAGCGCATCTAGACCCAAAGTAAGCATAGCATAACTAGATTGTGTTATGGGTTCCAGAACGTTTTTTTTAAATACACATATATTTTACATAGAAACACCCAGAACAATGCAAATATTCGCGGGAATCGAACCTGCTCCTCTTGACGTGTCTATCTTACCCTTTTGAGAAAAAGTCTGCGATGGCATAATATATATCTCTTTGTAGCTGGTTACGTAAGTTCAGTTACGTATGTGTGGTATACATGTTCCTGTAGGTAGGTATACGCATTCCTGAGAAACAGGTCTTGACAGACAGATATACAGATATTTATTTTGTGATGTGGGTAACTAGATATTTAATGTTTACGGATTTTTCCCATTGTACTATGAGACCTTGCTTCTTGCCAAATTTCATGACTCTTGTTCAACAGGACTACAGTACCCACTATACATACCCTTATAGGTTTTGATGCAAAGGGCAATTTTGTGAATTTGGCATCTCGAAGCCGGAGATGGCCCAGGGTCAGTCGGGGTTCGAGGGATATGCTCTATGGGCAACCTTACACCCCGGCGTCTGAAGACCCGTGACGGCGTGCGATTTTAGTCGGTTCGAGCCCGACATAACCGCCCCCGCTGGCCGGCTTATCCGAAGGGATTTCCGCAACCCAAAAAAGAATATAAGTTCATAGCATAAGATTAGTGCATAATATAGAAAATAATAAGTGCATCGATAAGCAATTATAAATTTATAATGGGGCCTTAAATCGTTTTTAATTATTTATTAATGAAGTCAGACATCTTTCTATCTAAATATATAAATTTCGCGATTCTAGGTCAACGGGAACTACCATATAGGTCTAACTGTCCCAAAACCTATAGGGTACTGCCGGTTGACCTAGAATTGTCAATTTTGATTAAAAGCAAGGTCTTACAGCACAAGTAAAGGAAAAATTCCAAAAAAAAATTTGGAAGTAAGGTAAATTTGGTTAGGTACGTAAAAGTTTTCGCGAAAAAAGAAAACATGCTGTCATACGGATAAGAGTGATCTTATAAGGGTTCCTTTTTTACCTTTTGAGGTAAAAAAAGTAATACCAAGAAGTTAGTTTTATGTTGCTATGGCAGTTCGTGACTAACGTATAAAAAATTACTTTTAGAGTCATTAATACGTACTATACGTAGTAGGGTATAAAGAAGTCATTAACCATAGCAGTTGTATAAATATGAATAACGTAATGTAAATGACATCACAGGCGGTAGATGGATCTGATGTCAGCTTGCTTGAGCTCGGACAGTTATTTCAATTGTTAACAGGCTTGTATTCCTGATGGGAAATCAGTCGTTAATACCTACGCAAAATTAAAGTAATGATTTAACAAAATGAGATTCAATAACACAATATTCAAGATATTGCAGGTAACCAACGTAATTAATCGTTTTTGACTTAGTTGGGTGTATTTTTTAGGGTTCCGTTTTTTGCTATTTGGCAACGGAACGGATTATAGATTCGTCATGTCTGTCTGTCTGTCCGTCCGTATGTCACAGCCACTTTTTTTCCGAAACTATAAGAACTATGCTATTGAAACTTGGTATGTAGATGTATTCTGTGAACCGCATTAAGATTTTCACACAAAAATAGAAAAAAACAATAAATTTTGGGGGCTCCCGAGACTTAGAACTGAAACTCAAAGTTTTTTTTTCGTCTAACCCATACGTGTTAGGTATCTATGGATAGGTCTTTAAAAATGATATTGGGGTTCTAAAATATTTTTTCTCTAAACTGAATAGTTTACGCGAGAGATACTTCCAAAGTGGTAAAATGTGTCCCCCCCCCTCTAACTTCTAAAATAAGAGCGTGATAAAACTAAAAAAAATATATGATGTACTACCATCTAAACTTCCACCGAAAATTGGTTTCAACCAGTTCTAGTAAGTAGTTTTTTTTAATACGTCATAAATCGTAAAACGGAATTTACCTTTCATTCAATCAACTCAAATATAAAATTTAAAAAAATGCATTATTATGATACTTACTGCTATGGAACCCTTCGTGGACGAGTCCGACTCGCACTTGGCCGCTTTTTTTCAATTATGTGTAATTTCCGAATTATAGTTAGGTACTAAAATCTCTTTAATAACAGCAAGATCTGCTGTTGAAAAAAAAAACGATGTTCAATAATAGAAAAATTGTGTTGAACGATTCATGTGGGTGGGTCGTGTTCTAACTTCTACATCGCAAATGGTGCTGTAGTACTCATAAAACCAGTCTAGCTCACCGATCGATACCTAGATCTAGACACTCAGGCGGCTAATATTGTGTTATTACCTTTATACTAGGAAATTGTGTTAGTTTACGCAAGGAATGAAATGTATATGAGTGCAAAAACGTGTAGGCTATTGATTTTCGATTATATTCATTGCAGCTTCTGCGTTATGTGATATATTCAAGGCGATATTATAGTGACCAAAGTGACGTAATATTTTGTTGCTCATGGATCATCCGAGATCTGTAATGCTTTTTTTGGTCGTTGTGAGTCATTCATTCATACATAGATTCTACAGTATTAAATATGACTAAACAAAATTTATATCCATCTATTAAATAAAAGTGGATGACCGAGCTTTGTTCGGTTCAAATTTTTTCGAAGTTTTCTAAAGACAAGAATTGCTCGTTTATAGGTATTAGATTATCTTCCTACTCTTGAAGAAATTTATTTAATAACATCAAAGGAAATGTGTATAAATGCACCACTAGTGACACGAATGTTACTCTATTTTTGAATTGCGCATTCTGAGCCCCCCCCCCCCCGCCCGCCAGCGAGGGCGGTTATGTTGGGCTTGAACCGACTAAAACCGCACGACACCCTAGCTTCTGAAGACCCGAGCTGGCGTGTGGTTTTAGTCGGTTCCAGCCCGACATACCCGCCATCGATGGCCGGCGGGGGGTATCAGAATGGATTTCCGCACGAAAATAAAGCTACTTAGCACGTTCGCTTCTGAAGGATGTGCATCCTACATACTTTATAAAACTCAATATAATCCAAGTACCTGGGTACCTAACTAAATTGTTCCCACTTAGAATCTATTTGGCGCATCAATCAGCGTCGATTACGAAACAGTCGGAACAGACGAAGTCGATGATCCCAAGTTGACCGACTCGCATATACTATTTTTGTTCGGTCAATCAGACAGACAGGTCTATGTGCTATTTATATCGATTTTTTTTCGATTTGACCACTTTACAGTCGCAATAATCTAAAAAGTGCAATGCGACACATCGGTTTGATAGAAGATAGACAAAGAACGTAAATCTTGCACGATTCGAATGAAAATAAAACAATTCTAAAATTAGAAGTTATTGGTTAAACAATTTTTAAATGAGTAATAATGTATAATATTAAGATGATGTAATGTAATGCGACATATTTCAGTTAAAATTTCTACAATTAATATACAATTATGACGGTATTCGGTATTCGAGACGGTAGAAGTCCTAAAAAGGTTACGTTCTACTATTTACATTATGGAATTTTAGTGTTGTTACATTTTAATCGTTAAGGTTAATCAGTTCATATGACAAATCGCAAGTTAGCATGGGAGCTGCTAAACCACGAGTGTTCTTATGGCTTAGAGTATAGCTCAACTTATTTCAAATACATTCGTATACGATACACGCAATTTCATACCAAAATGTTTCATCTTAAAATTCGATAACTCTTTTGTTTTCTTAAAGTTTTAATTAAAAAAAATTACACGTACTTTTGAATATCTGGCTATAAGAGGAAGTAAACATCAGCATCCAAAAAATTGTATCTATTTCGTAAAAGCACGTCAAAAATAAAGTTTTGCAATATTTCATACAAAAAGAAATACAACTGTATTATAATATAATTTAAAGTTACATTTTTGCTTTAAATAAGTTTAAATCAAAATTATTAGTAATTAGATAGTTACATGATATAGATACTCGTAAAATAGGAATCATAATTGATACATTTCAGTAACCTATCCTACTCATTGCTTGTTATTACCAACAACTCTCAGTCTAGTTCATCATCAAACAACTCTTTGGATATTAAAAAACTTGTCTTTTTATGCTAGAGATATATAAGGATCAGACAGTAGTAGTTTATGTCTATACAACAAAATTTGCAGAACGTCTTTGTTAGTGGCTGATCTGGTACACTTCCGAAGTTTTTTATGAACTGAAGATGGCATGTAAGAGCAGTTATTAACTTATAACTGCGCGGTTCTCAACGTATACCTATTGACAATTTTTTTCTGGATTAAGAGAATCCCGATGACATGGTTTGTAGAATTATAGATAATAATCTAAAACCTCTAAAAACTATAGTAAAGTTTCAACACAATGTAAAGATTGGTAAGAAAGTAAATAAATGAAAAAATCTCTTGATTAACTCTTCATCAACACCTGTGATCTCTGCAAAGCATTGATAGTTTAGAAAGAATCACCTGGCCCTAAGTAATTCTCGGCAACGTTTTATCGATCTGTATGTTTAAATTAGGTAATCTCGGTAACGGCTAGGCCAATTGTGACGGGACTTACACTGGCAGATAGCTAATATTATAAGTCGTAACATATTAACATACTTTTATCTTAGGAAAAGAATTGGGATACCACGCAAAAAAATAATACCCAGATGTTAGGCCACGCAGTTGAAGTCGCGGGAACAGCCAGAATTTAATATAATAGTAGGTTCATAATTTCTTAATGCATAATCTTAGGAATAATAATAATAATAGCATTTATTTCAGACAAAATAATCCATATGTTGTTAGTTACAATATATACTTAATTACAAATTAAAAACTTTTACGTTACCTTACTTTAACTTACTTTTATGTTAGTAGAAATTAAAAAAGGCTTTATTTTTAATTATAATTATTTATTAAAATATAAAAATTGAGGAATAAAAGTAAATGTCACCAAATTAAAAATATAAAATAAAATATTTGAATTTTAATTATTAAAACATATAAAATTTAAATAATAGTTAAAATGATTATGAAATTATTAGAATGTACTTGAAAAGAAAAAAAAAACAAACAATAAGCCCGCCCAATTACAAAAATTAGAGAGAAAAGAAAGATTGTAATTCCCAGGAATTATTTTTTTATCCCTCGGATGACTTTTTGCTTCTAGTTCAGAAATGACGCTATTATTTTTTATCCTTACAACCCAGTATAGGTAGGCTCGTTAAAGGACCATCATTAACTAGAGACCGGCAGCACCCGGCAGCAACCAAACCTCCAATTAAAAAATAAAAGACCTGAAAATTTCTTTACGTCACTGAAAAAATAATTATAAAAAGATCCTAAAATCTTTTTCAGAAAAACTATAGATTTTACAAACTATAGATGCTAATTCGTCGATTAATGTATAACACTGATATACTTCCTTGAAAAACTTCCTAATAATCTTATGTTGAACTTGCAAGTTGCATTACGGCTAATTTAATTGGCACGAAAATATAGAGTTCCAATATTTGCGCTAATTTTTCGTATGTAAAACTAAGATATTTTAAATTTTTGCTACTTTATTCAATAGTTCATATCTCTGAGAATCTAATAAGTACTATGACAACCGCTTTGGAATTACGACTTTCAAAAAACCATTTATGAGATGGAAACTACCGTTTGGTCCCACAGTGTTGATGGAGGCAAATCAGCTGCTATCGTTTATTCTCACAATACATTTGTAGACACCCAACCCAACACTAAACGACAGCTGTCAAAATGCATGTTTTAGATTATTTCAACTTGTAAGCTAGGTAGGTATTATCATAGACCATCATAGATATTAGATAGATATTGTTCTATGCTATTATGAATATTTTCCTTAAAAAATCGACAAACGAAAGGAGCAATATAGGTATTGTGTTACACTACATACAATTGAAATCCACAAAATTTGCAATGCGTCTATCCCAGAATATCAATTCAACCTAGGTTAACTTCATCAGGTTTTGTTTTACAAATTACAACCAAGGAGGATCTACAGACAGATCGTATAATTTTATTGCTCATGGCACGTTAATACCTGAGTGTGACCACACCACAGCACAGACCCGGTCCACTCGGCGCACCATGTATGTAGGTACCACACCAATCAACCGTTCAATTACACATCATACTTAAATCTACTTATTTGTCTAACTGTCTGACTTTAGTGCAGGGTGCGACTGAAATAAATTGAGCTGAGCGAGCAGGACTCTTACTGAAAATAAAACATCTTACCACGGTCGCGCGCTCGTGAAACTCTTTTTCGGTGATTATTCCTCCATGGTACATCGGACATGAACCATCTCGCTTCAAAACACTCCTCAGTGTCCACACTATCACCGTGGTAAATTTAAGGTAAGATCGCGCGAGTGGTAACGTAGGAGTTCAGCCACGAACAAACGGCTATGACGGGTATAAGAGCTTCGTTCGCTTAGCTCAATTATTAACACAGTATAGATATGGAATATCACAATAAAACCCACCATAATATGTAACTTAAAAGTATTTCTAGTGCTAATATTACGCAAATGCACGTGCCTACCTATTTGATAACTACTATCAGTCATTAATACCATCTATGCCTATACAGTAAACTATCTTTTCACATGTCCTTATAACAGTTGAAAATTCCGTAGCTTCCGTAGCAATAAAGTAGAGCATGAATCATATTACATTAGTTGAAAGATATAAATAATTTGAATAATTTTAAAATGTATTTTCATGCTGTCCGATAGACAAGAACCTTGGTGAGTTCTTTTACTTGTATCTTAAAATTTTTCGTTGGCACCGTAGGCACCCAAGTCACAACCCTAGTACAGATTTTCCCTTCACTATTCTGCTGCGTGGTAACTGAGACAGCAGTAGTCAATAAAAGGTAAATCACCTAAAAATGGCGTATAAAATTTTGTTGCAATGTTTTGTTTGTGAAAAATTATATACACTATCTATATTGCAAGTTTGTCTCTATATTGCAAAAATTAAGTAGGTTTATTTAGTCGGTTCAAGCCCGACATAACCGACCCCGCTGGCCGGCGGGGGGGTATATGAAGGGATTTCGCACGAAAAAAAATATTTAAAAAAATAAAGGTATATAAAAAAAATTTAAACGCCACTTATTCGTATAGCGCCGGACAAACAGAACAGACGCGCGTCCTAGATGTGTCTTTGTAACACCCCGCGCACCCCTTAACCTCTCCGCTCACCCCAAAGATACATCTAGGACGCGCCTCCGTTCTGTTTGTCCGACGCGGCGCCTATTACCGAGTTCCGAAAAAAAGGAAGGTTCTCAATTCGTCAGAATCTTTTTCGTTTTTTTTTTATGTATGTTATACGATTACTCGAAGTCGTCTGAACAGATTTCAGAAATTTTATAGGGTTGTACTTCCCAGGGGGTCCCATTTAAATTTCATGAAGATCAGATGATACGTTTTGAAGACAGACAACGGAACTCTTCAATAAATGCCAGTGAATCAACCGTGATTGCTGCTAACGCATATCTAGGCATTGTTTATACTATAACATAACATCACGCACCGGCCCCTCTTTCCCACTGGCCACTGTGGGCACGTGCCCAGGGCCCCGCGATCGAAAGGGGCCCCTTGGTTCCAGCAAGATCACCAAATGATAACCGAAATCAATTAACGAAAAACATATTGGTTTTGAAAAAATCAAATGATATTGGCTGACTACAATACTTAGTTGCTTATTAGTTTTTACTTGCGTGAAGTTACTCCAAGGTATGGATATGTTACCAGAAATTTATGAAATCTAGGAATTGTATACAAATCCTACTAAATTTATATAATTCCGAAGCTATTTAGGAAGTGTATAAAATATTGTTTCAAAAACTATTTAATACATAAACAATATACAAACAAACAATCCTCAAAAAGCAGGCACAGAAAAAAAAGAAAAATAACTGAATTCAAAAGTCAAAAATACGCGTAACACTTTTCTATTGAAGTCGGTGCCAAGCCAAATAGGTACCTTTTAGAAAACATGTCTCACCGAGCATGCGATGATGTTGTAAGCGTAGGTAGAGTCTCCACGTTTCTAGCCACACAATCAATGATATTGAATTTTTATGTTGTGTTTCGGGTTTGGCACCGACTTCGGAAGAAAATTCTTACGCGTATTTTGTTCTTTTGAATTAAATTTGTGATTTAGTTTTGTTTTCAGTGCCGGTGGTTAGTGGTTTTAGAAGCTTTATTTTTTTATTAAAAAATTATTGACTTACTGCTATCTCCGTAACCATGGCACTTTTAATAAATTTCTAATAAAAGTATTATTGTGATACTTTGCATCTGTAACCTTTTGTTAGTAAATGTTTAGTCTACTTAAATAAGTTAATAAAATATAACATCAGCGAACGCTTTATGAAATATCATTGATATTATTTATTATTCAGATACTAGTAAAGCGTTCGAAGAAATAACTACTAAGCCCACGTATCCCATGAATAATATCAGTGGACGTAGGTGTAACCTTATGTAATTTGTGCGTCTAAAATAAGCAGAGCAGGACTTCGTGAGGATTATTTCTGATCAAACTGGTTGTTTTATGCTACGCCTTGCGATGACTACTAAAGCCGATAATATTCCACGATACGTTTACCGAGCTACTTTTGCTATGAAAATCAATAAAAAGGTGGAGTTCTATCGCGAACCGTATGGGCTATGGGGTCGATATAATAAATTAATCGACGTACAAGCGTTACTTTGTCGCTTATAGGTTAGGACAATTAAGTCAGCTAATGATAAATAGATGCTATAAGAGAATAATAATATGCGTGCATGCGAAAATAATAATAAATGTCAAATGTGTTCTCGTAACAAAATTATGTTGAAAATATTGAAAATTTTGTTATGAGAACACCTTTTTTGATATTTGAGAGATCGAGACTAGATTGAGACTGAATCTTGAACACCTTTTTATTACGCAATTGGCCCTCAGATGTATGAAATTTCGAGCTTCAAACTCTGAAAATTACGAACTTCCATACAAACGTTCATCCCTTCTTCTTTCTTCTTCTTTTTTCACCTTAGAAGTGAAATTTTCAAAAATCCTTAAGGATTCACCGCCGACATTTTAGTGTAGGGCCAGCGGTTTACGCTCTGCGTTGATGAATTCAGTCAGTCGGGACAACGGGATACATATAGTACTTAAAGCTTTTTTTATTGAACGCGCTAATCTCAGGAACTACTGACTGGTTGGAATTGAAAATTGATTTCTGTGTTGGACAGCCCATTTATCGAGACTCGTTATAGGCTATATATCATTACGCTACTGCCCAGGGGAGGGAAGCAGTAATCTTAAAGGGCAACAAATCGGGTAACTTTCCATACATTATTGTAAAACTGTTAAATTATAGGCATGTATGGATTAAATGGGTGCCCTGGGGGATCGAAGGACTCAATGTATTTATTATGTAGGTAACTGTATTGTGCTGTTTTTAATCGTCTAAAACCGCAGGGGCGTTTCGGAGCATTGGCGAGAAGACTGCATCCCTCTTCGATCGCAAAAAGAAGGATGTCGAGCAAGTCGCCGTAGAGAAGGCACAAGACGCTGCCCATGTCGTAGAAGATCAGGTCAAGAAGGCCGGTGAAGTGATCAGCGGGGCCCAGAAAAATGCCAGTGATGCTGCTAGCTCAGGTTTTTATTACATATTATTGTAATATTAGTTTATCACAATAATTTGATAATCATTGAAATCTAGAGATTTCTAGAGATCAGAATCTAACATAGAATATGTCCAAAAAAATAACACACTGATAAGAACAACATTAGTCTAAATCAATGACTTCAATGCATACTAGACAAGGAGTTCAGAAGAAAAAGTGTGGCACACTTCGGGGGTGAGGCGGGAACGGGGGAGGGGTGCGGGACGCCTTGCCATAGATTAATAATTTTGGCGCCCTTAAACTACTTTACATTACCGATGACAGGTGATGATCTCATATAAAATCCGATAAAATAAATTAAATGTACTCTATGGCTATGAGAGCAACAAAAAGTGGCACCAAAGTTGCATCCAAAAATCTATACAATTTTTTTTGTTCCGAACAGTTTGTCTAGTATACATAGAAGACTTTGCCTTGGCCATTATATTTTTTAAATTTAATTTCCGCAGTAAGTCATTGTTGTCTACTGGCTGACATTTGGCTATTAAGCCAATGTCTACAGCTACAAAGCCTTCAATTTCCAAATCTTTTCGAAGAGGAAAAAATCGGCAATCAGCATGTGTAAAGTCTAAGCAATGAACGAAATCACAGATAGCCTATGTTGGACCTAGATAGGTAGCGCTTTATAGGTAAACCCTAGAATATTATTATTATATTCGTAGGTAATACATTACCTTCCTATTACGAAATATAAGTGACAACTTCTGTAATTTAATATCACGCTATTTCATATTTTATGAAAATTACTAGGCTATATTGTATACTATATGGGATAACCGTAATAATTAATGAGCGTGATGGTGGATAATGGACGGTTGTGCCTTGTTGTAGATAATAAGACACAAAAATGATCTTGCTAATAAATCACCTGTCTCACCTGTTAGTAAGCAATCTCCGCGATTTATGAACATTTGTAACTGGCGCTTTTCAGCTGCTGAGAGGAAGAAAAATGAGGAAATGAAAAAGCACAGGAAGAGAGATATGGTCTGTACCTTATCTCTAGTCTAGATAAGGTGGAGACCTTATCTCTCCAGTACAAGAGGAGAGGAGTCTCCATGCAGGACTCTCACCAACTCCACAAAATTCAGGATTGCTATATAAAATCGATAATTTATAATATATATACCCGACGATTCCCCGTCCACAAGCATAGTTTTACACACCTCTCAGAATTAAATTGTAAAAAGACAATGATAAATTAAAAAAAAATACATATACAGCCTCTGATACGAAGAACGCGGCCATTGATGCTCTGGACAAGGAGCTGTCGAAGGTGTCTCTAGCTGCCGGTGAAGCATGCGACGCCGCTAACAAAGCTGTAGCCGATGGCAAGAAGGTGGTTGATACTACCAAAGGTAGGTAGCAGACTTTCTAGTAATAATTCGACTGTGTTTAGTCTAGAAGATAGATAGATAGATAACACTTTATTTGTACACCATTTACAATACACAAGTAGTACATTAACTATTATTAAAAGGTTATTTCAATGTACAAAGGGCGGCCTTATCGCTAAACGCGATTTCTTCCAGGCAACCTTAGAAGACCTTTGAGGTAAATAAAAGAAATTGATTGATTTCAAAATCCTTCTCTTTAGGCGTTAGACCTTATACTAGTTAGCTTTAGCTTCATCAAAATATTAATTTTGTTTTTTTTTTAAGGCACCGTAATAATTACTATCTTCAGTAGTTAATAGATTTTGCTAATTTCTTTATTATCCTTTTCTGTAGACACACTAGCTAAAACGGTAGATAACACGAAAAAAAGTGCGGACTCTGCAGTCAATTCAGCCAAAGGTAAGACTAAACTTTTTTTCAATTACTCTGTTCAATTAACAGAATGGGCACTGTTTTCTTACTGGCTTTATAAACAAATGTTTTCTTCCATCTCTAAAATCTTCTGTAATTTTCTCTAAGAATAAACTATGGAAAGCATATTTAGCAGTACAAAGACCCCGTTTGTACAGCCATTGACTTCAGTTTACACAAAGGTAAAGGAACTTCGTCATGCTTTTTTTGAAGTGGTTGGATCTTTTAGTTTTGGCAACTGCACACTATTCTTTGCTTAGCTACATATTTATTTGTTGTTCGTTATTTGAATTGATTAATAACAATGCATGGATCTAATTTATTCTTTAAATGGGTGCTGGTCATAAAAGGTATTTGGTAAATAATCTGTAACTGTTTTTTTTCCGCGGATTATTTTTCTGTCGTTGCGGAACTAAGATACAATGGAAGAACATTGGTTTACCATTGTATACTTTGTTTACTGATTTTACAGACATTGTCGCGATTGTCACGGGTTTTATGTCATGACATGTACCTACATTGACATTTTTCATTCATAATCTTATGCAATGTTACTATTATATATTAATGTTTTTTTTTTAATTATACATACACTTCATTCATTACTATGTATGGTTCACAAACATGTTTTAAACAGTTTGCCTGTGAACTCAGTTGAGTCTCAGTCTTAACGTATTGTTAAGTTGTTTATGATTCTATTTCATTGATATATTTATTTGATGATATTGTTACGTGCGCGGGGTACAAATTAAATGCCGTTTATACAACGAAGAAGTTTATTCGCTCACCACAAACTAGACAACTAAATAACTAGCACACACAGTACTCTTCAACAGTTCCAGTCGCTCAGCAGTCCACAGTAGTCCACAGTAGTTCCTTAAGTCGCAGGTATAACTCTCTTGAATCGCTTCGGTAAGATGTGTTCACTTTCGCTTCCGAAAATTAACGGACTCGTGTCGATCGCTGGGCGCCCTTTTATAGCTCTTAATAAAGAGGGTAGAATGTTCCGGAATCATCTAGAGATAAGATACTAGAGCGTTACTAGAGTAGGTATTTACTGGGGCGTTCGAGAAAACAAGTACCTACACAGTCGTGCCGACGATAAAGGTGAATGCCCTTGTTATCGCAATTTGTAGGTAAAATAGGTATAGGTATTTAAAGGGCTTGTGATTTTGTATTGATTTTTTTCTGGATTATTCGACACGGATCGATAGAGTACTTCAACATTATCAATGCGTTTTAATTTCTAGAATATTCGATCAGTAGTTTTCGAGATATCGATGATCGTTGTAACAATATTTTATAATATATTGGTATTTATTTATTCATATTATATTATATATATTACTTTGATTATAGTTATTGATTTACTTTGTAGATACAGTAGGCAGCACATTTCAGAGTACTGTAGATAGCACAAAAAAAATTGCACAATCGGCTATTGAAACAGGCAAAACTTACGCTACTTCTGCGAAAGGTAGGTTTCACATTTTATTCATAACTTTATCTATATACGTATTTTGTTAATTGTATTAAATTTATGATATTGCTTTATTATTTATAGATACTGTAGCGAATACAGTAAACAGTACTAAAAATGCAGGACACTCAACCGTAGATACGACGAAATCATATGTAGATAGTGCTAAAGGTATATTTTTTTTGTTTCTTTAGTGCTTTTTTGTCCTTTTCATAGAACTCTTAATAATTCTTATTATTAAGACTTCTATAGTCGTTGTGTTTTTTTTGTGTTTGTGTGCGAGCGTGACCGCTCTTGTCATTAACAGTTCCTTTATGTGTTTTGGCTAATAATGCTTTAGATACCGCACAAAGTTCGTATCAAATGGCGTCCGAAGTTTATAAAAGTGCTACCAGTTCTGCCTATGACATGGGCATGTCTTATTTTGAATATGCTAAAGGTATTTAATGCTATTTTTTAACTAAGTACGTATTTATTATTTTACTGAAAGTTAAGCATTCCTTGTTTATTTATTTTTTTCGCACTACGTATGTTTGAAGTAAAAATGTTTTTTATTATTTATTTAGATTTTATTTTTCTTTATATTTTTAATCATAGATACAGTAGCCAGCACAGTAGATAACACAAAGAAAACTGCCCAAAGTACATTAGAAACTGGAAAATCGTACGTCGATTCTGCCAAAGGTAACTAGAATGATCATTTATTAATTCTGTCAGCAACAAAAAATTGACTGTTATTTATATTTTCCAACTATCTATTTTTGGTCAGTACCCTATTTTCACGGCCAGTCTTCTAAAATAGTGACAACATGATAGTAAACAGATACTTAATGCTCTTATAATATTATCGTATTTTAGATACAGTGGCGAGTACAATTCAAAGCACAGTAGATACAACCAAAAATGTTGCACAATCCGCTGTTGAGACAGGCAAAACATACGTTAACTCAGCTAAAGGTAAATAGATATGTTGTGTTGTACCATAATACCTATTATTGTAATAAAAAATATATGTGTTAATAAGTAACCAAATTACAATATTTATAAACAACGGACAAAAATTATTGTCCCTAAATTCTTTATTGGTCAAGCTATTTAATTAATGATTTAGTTTCGTTATTTCTCTTCCTAGAATTATAGATGAAGTTTAAAGTGGTAGGTAATAGCAAATCAGTTACACTACAAAATAGTTAATATTGCATTAACATATTATAGAAAATATCCGCAGTACCCACATAATATTGTAACCGAGAAAACAGCAGTTTGTTTATTTGCGGTTACTACAGCGTAAGTCACGTATGTTAAGATAGTAGCTATTTATATACCGATATCACAGCATAGTGTTACTTTTGTTTTCTAATCTGTTATTCTGTCATACTTCATTCCTTTAGGTATTTATAACAATCTCGTAAATGCTCTTATTGTAGATACTGTAGCAAACACAGTTAGCACCACAGTAGATACTTCAAAAAATGTAGCCACTGCTGCAGTTGAGAAAGGCACGACGATGATTGGCACCGCTAAAGGTAATTTACCTTAATCATATAATAAGGATCTATTATAAAATAGATCCTTCAATAATAAGAACAATATATAATCCGTGCAGGGTTATTGTATAATTGCAATATGTTACGTTAAAAGGTATCTTTCTATTTTTAAATTTGTAGAAAGTGTCACAAACACCCTAAATACAACTGTAGATACAGCTAAAACTGCCGCGGCAGCTACTTACGACAAAGGCACCGCCCTCTACGGCACGGCTAAAGGTAGTTTATGCTTTTGTGACGTTATTATTTAGCTAATATCAATGTTATTGGACTTTTACTTTTTATGGTTTATTTTTGACATTTATTTATTTCATAATTAGATACGGTAGCAACTACTGTAGACACCACAAAAAATGCTGCTGCATTCGCAGTTGAGAAAGGCTCAGCAGTTATTGGCAATGCTAAAGGTAGTATAGAAATGTCTTATGGCTGTTTTGTAATTGCTGTATTTTTATGCATTTTTTTTGTTTCATTAGACACTGTAGCAAGCACTGTGCAGACAACATTTGACACTACTAAAAATGTTGCTGCGGCAGTTGTAGATAAAGGCACCACACTAGTTGGAACTACAGTGGACACAACTAAAAATGCTGCCGCTGCTGCCGTTGACAAAAGCACAACATTTATTGGCAGTGCCAAAGGTAGAATACAACATTTTATAAATTCCGGTCTAATTACTTTAAGTCTTACTCGTTGTGACTAAACTGGCCGTTATTCGCTGTTTAAATACCCTACTTGTTAATTTAAAGTCACAGTAGATACAAGTAAAAATTTAACCGCAGCTGCCATTGATAAGTAATCAATAAATAAAATCCATTTATTTCATGTAACATGATACATAATTAGCTTTAACCATTTTTATGAACATAATTGCACAGAAGGTACTCTAGTAGGTGCTACAAGGGTAATTTATGCCCAGATACTTTATATGCATAGACACCGTTGAGATAGAAAATGTTACCGCTGCTGCTATCTACAAGAGCACAACATTCATTGACGCAGCTAAAAGTTATATAATACTTAACATTCATCTCGAAGAAAACGGAAAGAGCATGAACGTTTATATGTGATTATTTGTGCTACTTGTAAAATTCCATCTTTTCGTTTGCATATAGACACGGTAGTAAACACGGTTCACGCGACTGTCGATACAACCAAAAATGTTACAGCAACTGCTTTCGATAAAGGATCATCATTTATTGGAAGTGCAAAAGGAAGTGTTATCTTTGTTTATCTATGAGTTATGTTATTACGTATTTATATTCTACTAGGTATTGCATGGGATTCTGATCCCGTTCCCGCTTTCCATAGAAACCTATTACAGGGATAAAAAGTAGCCTATGTGTTATCCCAGACAATCTATCCCTGTACCAAATTTCAGTCGGCGGCAGGTTCCGCCGTTAGAGCGTGATTGAGTAAAAACATCTAAACATCTTCACAAACTTTCACATTTAAAATTTGTGTGTGTGTGCTTCAGCTAAATTACTGTGTGCTTTTAAATTGCAATTTAATCATTGTAGTTCGTTTCTTATTAGTTGCCAACCTCCATTTATTTTTATTTGTAGATACAGTAGCGAACACAATTCAGAACACTGTAGATACGACAAAAAATGTCGCTGCCTCAGCAGGCGATAAAAGCACATCGTTATTCAATTCTGCGAAAGGTAAAGGTATATATATAGGTATGCCGCCACCGCCTTCTTTTGCGAGGCAGCGATGCGCGCAAAAGAGACGGCAGAAAAAGTACAGAAGCGGTCTAGCACTCTCTCGTGCGGTAGAAGGCGCACCGGGCGGCGGAGATCACAGAACGATCTCCGTCCTCCATGAGCGCGGGCCTGGGGGTGACGGTCGGGGCTCGCCGTCACCCTAGCACAAGCAGGCCCAGGGTGGAGGCGCAACATGTTTTCGCGAGCGCTTCTCTTAGGGGGAGGGGGGATTAGATCCCCAATAAAGCGTCGGGGTCGCCCATCGCTGGCGACCGGAGCCGGTCGGGGTGTCTGGGATATCCTTCTTAGGGCACACCAGATTCCCCGTACCACATAGCTGACGCAAGAGATACCGTGCGGTTTTAGTCGGTTCAAGTCCGACATACCCATCTTACCGTTAGGTCCGGTGGGGTCAAGCCCGTGGAGGTTTCCGCACGTAAAAAAAATATGTAAAGGTATATGCGCTTATAAAAAAATATTTAAATTTTTGTGATTGGTGTTCATAAAACAAATCATTCACATACCGATTTCACGTGCCCTAATAGAAAGAATTTAAGTAAATTGATATGATGGTTTTGATAATAAGAGCCTATAAAAAAACACTGATTCGTAGATACTGTAGCGAACACTGTACAAGGCACAGTAGACACCACGAAAAATGTAACTTCATCAGCTGTTGACAAAGGCACATCACTCATAGGAACTGCCAAAGGTATTTTAATCATTATATAATACTTATATGTAATAGAAATCATTTCTATAGAAAGCTAAAGAATTAAAACAATGGCTTCGAGAGCTTCCGAAGGGCTTAATTAATGCTATTATGACATAAGGAAACATTACATTTCATTATAAAATGTTGTAGATACCGTTGCTCAAAGTTATAATTCAACTAAAAACGCAGCTGCATCTGCTGTAGATACTAGTGTATCTTACGCCACCAGTGCCAAAGGTAGTTCGATCGAAATTATTTTGTTTTACATATTTATTTTTATATATCACTTTTATTTATCTCATTATTTTATGTTTTAGACGCTATTGCAAACTCAGTAGATGCCACGAAAAACGTAGCATCATCGGCTGTAGACAAAGGTGCATCATTTGTAGAAAGTGCAAAAGGTATTAACTTTTACTACAGAGAAGTCGTTTATAACTCAGTTATACATTTCGGGAATTTTATTATTTAATTTTAGTTTCACCTCGTAGATACGCTAGCGAGTACTTTTGATTTTAAGTTGACTTAATTTTGTTGTGAATTATGTTTTCATTACTTATTATGTGTACATACAGTAGCAAGTAGGTACACAAAATAACTCATATAGTATATTAAATACGAGTTAGAGTGCCTCTACTTTAAGTTGATACAAATTTAATGTAACTTTGGTTGGAAGGTGTAAATGAATTTGTAGTATTTTCAGATTTTCATTTGATATTTTATTTATTTGTTATGACTATGAGTTACTAAGTTATGAAACGTACCATGAAGTTTGATGTTTTATAATTTGCAAATAACTCGATTCGCTGATCGAAATTGATACACACACCACACACACAAGGTATCTACTGAATAGAATTGTAAAATGTTGTAGATACCGTTGCTCAAAGTTATGATTCAACCAAAAACGCAGCTGCATCTGCTGTAGATACTAGTGTATCTTACGCCTCCAGTGCCAAAGGTAGTTCGATCGAAATTATTTTGATTTATTTATTTTTATGTATCACTTTTATTTATCTCATTATTTTATGTTTTAGACGCTATTGCAATCTCAGTTAGTAGCACAGTAGATGCCACGAAAAACGTAGCATCATCAGCTGTAGACAAAGGTGCATCATTTGTAGGAAGTGCAAAAGGTATCAGTTTCTATACCACAGATTTCTAACATGTATATTTTGGGGAATTTTTACCCGACTGCGCCAGAAGGAGACCCGACTGCGCCAGAAGGAGGGTTATGTTTTTCGAGAGTAGGTATGTATGTATAATTGTTTGGCACGCTCTGCAGCCTGAACGGCTCGATGGATTTTAGCTTCAGAGGTGTCGTTAGATTCGTATTCACTGTGAGAGTGACACTGGGTATATCAAAATAATAAAAAAACGAAATGGTGTATTTTGGCGCTAAAATGTATGTTATTCAAAAAATATTTTCACTCAAACTTATCGAGTAGGGTATCAAAATGAATAACTTTAAAAGGGGATTTCAAAAATATATATATCATAACTAAAAAGTATACAATAAAATTATTATTTAAAAAATCAAATAAACCGACTGCCCTAAAAAGACCGAAACAAGTTTGATAGCAGGCGGGACCCATTAATTTTCTTTGGGTTTATGATTTGCATCTAGGCCCGTCTGCTATCAAACTTGTTTCGGTCTTTTTAGGGCAGTCGGGATTAATTTCACCTCGTAAATACGCTAGCTAGCACCGTAGATACGACAAAGAATGCTGCAGCGGGAACTGTAGCTAAGAGTCTATCATTTTTAGGCTCTACTAAAGGTATTTTAATATTTTGGGTTTGCTTTATTTTACTTTTGCATTATTACCCATTATTATTTTGTGCATGCACTAGCAGGCATTAATTAAGATTCTCAACGTAGATACTGTGACACCCGGGGTGTGGGCGTCACGTGTGTTTAAGGCGATGAAATCACAAGACTTTTTGCAGAGAAAAGATATTATTTATTTTCACCACGCGCACTCCTATTTATATTAACAAGGGATTTACGCGGGGTTGTTTAACTTTAAATAGCGGACGGGGAAGTGAAACGCGGCTTCTGCCCAAGGATAGGGCTTAAAGCGGGATTCTCATCAGAATACTTTCCGAAGCTTCAGTCGGAACGTTTCCTCCAGACCTGTCCTGACTCCAACTGTCCAGGCCGCCTTTGTTTTATAACATTCCTAATTCAAAGATTTAAACTGGTACAATAGTTTGATTTAATCTCTGACACATGATGGCCAGGAAAACTAACTGTAGTGCTCGAACGAGGTCCGACGCTACAGTACAGTATACGTATAGCGACCGGGATTAGCGCTAAGATGATGATGATAATCAGACATTAAAAAAAGATATATTTTATTGATTATGAAGTATATACTTTTAAGTTTTGACATGTACTATATTGAAGTTGGATGTTTTATAATTTGTGATTGGCTGCATTGAGTATACAATTGATACACGCTAGGTATCTAGAAAACAGAATATAAACGTTGCCGATACCGTAGCTCAAAGTTATGATTCAAACAAACGTGGTTGCTCTGGATACGTGTGAATTCGAGCAAAATATTTTTGTTCTATTATTTGTATATTTTACTTTTATTTATTTTATGTTTTAGACGCTATTGCAAACAGTGTTACTAGCACAGTAGATGCAACAAAAAATGTAGCATCATCAGCTGTAGACAAAGGTGCATCAATTGTAGGAAGTGCAAAAGGTATCGACTTTTAGACTACCTACATAATACGTATATTATCTAGTTAGATATGTTGGAACAGTTTATAATTAGTTATGTTTGATAACTTGAGAAGAGCTTAAATTGAAACTGCTATGACACACACAAAACATTAAATTTACTTATAAAATGTTGTAGATACTGTAGCGCAAAGTTATGATTCAACCAAAAACGCAGCTGCATCTGCTGTAGATTCTAGTGTATCTTACGCCTCCAGTGCCAAAGGTAGTTGATGGAAATTATTTGGTTTTATTTATTTTTATGTATCACTTTTATTTATGTCATTATTTTACGTTTTAGACGCTATTGCAAACTCTGTTAGTAGTACAGTAGATGCCACGAAAAATGTAGCATCATCAGCTGTAGACAAAGGTGCATCATTTGTAGGAAGTGCAAAAGGTATTAATTTTTACTACAGAGAAGTCGTATATTTCGGAAAATTTTATTACCCATTTAATTTTAATTGCACCTTGTAGATACGCTAGCGAGTACCATAGATACGACAAAGAATGCTGCAGCGGGAGCTGTAGATAAAAGTGTATCATTTTTAGGCTCTGCTAAAGGTATTTTATATTTTAAATTGGTTTTATTTTGCTTTTGGGTCATATTTTTCATTAGGTATATATTATTAAATTGTAGATACAGTTGCAAGCTCTGTACAAAATACAGTAGATTCAACGAAGAATGCCGCTGGAACGGCAGTTAATAAAGGTGTATCTTTTGTTGGAAGCGCTAAAGGTACACAAAAAATCTATGAAGTCGTTTGGCTGCGTCTACATAAAAATACATTTACCATTCAATTCATGAATTTGTGTTTCATTTAATTTTTTGCATGCCCTTTGTGTGCTTGTCGTGCTTAATAACTTTAACTTTCTTTTTCTGTTTTAACCCTATTTTGCTAACTTTTCCGTAGATGTAGCAAATACTGTATTTAATTCAGCCGAGACGAATGCCTCTGAAAGCTTAGAATCTGAAGGTAAATACTATTTTTCTTACGCTTTAGCTAATTACTTCAACTAACGAGACTGGTGAGTGTGGTTGGGTAATTATAAAAGAATTTTGAACAGTTTACTAATGTAACGCTGAGATTGAAGATACGTACACTGGTAAATAGATAGATGAAACAATACATCGTAAGCGGCAGTTACACCGACTATCATCTACATGTACCTACCTAGGTAGCGGTACTTATATAACACAACAGGTAGCTATTTGAATCTCAAAATTTTGAATCACAGTCTACGACACAGCCAATGCTACATTATGTAGAAGCTATTTAATAATAATAATAAATAAATATTCTACGACATTCTACACAACGCTTTCTAGACCCAAAGTAAGCATAGTTAACTAGCATGTGTTATGGGTTCCAGGAATGCGGATAAACATACTTATATACTTTTTTTTTGTAAATGCATACATATTATACATAGAACTCCCAGACCAATGCAAATAGACATATTCATGCATACAAATATTTGCACTGGGCCAGAATCGAACCCGCGCCCCCTGTCGTAGCAGTCGAATGCACTACCGCTACGCCACAGGCCGTCAACTACTACTTATGACATAAAAATATTCGTGACATATAGTCGGTTCAAGCCCGACATAACCGCCCCCGCTGGCTGGCGGGGGGGTATCCGAAGGGATCTCCGCACGAAAAAAAAAAAGGTATTTCTGTTTTCATATTGTACCATCAAATTAACGCCTGTTTCATACTTGAGTTATTAACAATATAGCATGCACATAATATATTCAAAATGCCAATAGAGTGTGTTTGATTGTGATTTATACGATATCACCAAAAAAATGTAAACTGTAAGTCTTACTTGTTTTTAGAAATATTCCAAACAACGCATCCTTTCGAAAACGTAACTGACGAATACGAAAGTACGATTGATGATACAACTAGTAGTTACTACATTAAGCATTATAGCTTTACTTATAGATTTAGATCGGAAAAAGAGAACAGAGAGTCGCCTATACGTATATAACACATCGGAGAATTTCGAATATCTGGGACGTGTCTAGGTGGCTCAGCTGGTCAGAGCACTCCCCCTGTAAGGGACTGGTCGCGGGTTCAAGTCCCGCCCTAGATGTTCTCTTTTTCCGATCTAAATCTATAAGAAAAAGTAAGCATACAAAATGCTTAAAAATTTAATTGAATTATAGCTTTACGTTAAATGGCGTATAGCTACCTAACTGACTAAGCTTCGTGAGTTTATTGCGTGGGTGGCCTAACGTTTAATGATTGTTATGGAATTTCTAATGTTTGATAAACGTTGTGGGCTCAAATAAAAACCTTTTGTTTGAGGCAAATTAAGTGATAACCGAGTTTGTTGTTGGATGTATTGTTTTACGATGACAACATCAGTTCGAAGGTTCCTCTATACAATGCGTCATATTCGTGCCTAGACATGTCTTCTGTTATCTATAGATACTATGTAGGTATACAGAGCTACTACAAAACATAGGTAAAGTAATTATTGTATTCTACCTATTCTAGAATAGAGTCTAGACTCTATATACCTACTTATAGGTAGCCTACATTGGTTGATATGGTCACTCAAGTCAATCTCGTGCGGTACGGTGTACTTACACGGTTTAGAAGAAAGCATAGGTATATCATGAAGGCCCGATGTTTAGAGATCCGATTCTCAGCACTCCATGGATTCACCGTGCGGTCGCCGGGTCCATAGCGTGGTACAGAGAGGAACACCATGACGGCGACTGGGACTTGCGACCCAGATGTAGGTTTAGGGTGGCCACCTTGTGATGCATCAGCGCTCACCTCCACCGTCAGTAGTGTTCCCCCCCTACCTATCCAAATTTGGTAAGATCCTAACAATGCCGCTTTTGATATACGTTTTAATAAAGAGCTTACTGAAGCTCTTGGCAATCCGAGGTCTTTAAGTAAGTTGTACAGGGATTTAGCTGGAATTCCCCTTGCTCCTACTTCTACGGCATAGAGTTTAACCACGTAGCCGTTTTTGGTTAACTCGTTAGTCAAATCAAAGTATTTGTTTGTCTTTATAGCGTGGTCTTTAGGTATATTAGTTTCCCACGGTACTGTGAGTTCTACAAGCACTGCACGCTTATGCGATCTTGAAAAAAGGAATATGTCGGGTCTGGATGATGAGGCACAGACATCCTCCGGTATCCTATAGTGCTTCTCATACGTGTCTACGAGTATTGTCCAGTCAACGGCAGCTATCAAAATTGAATATGGCTTTTGAGGTGATTTCTTTGAGCAGCCTTCCTTTACAAACGCAATGTCATTTCTTTGGTTTGTGGTTAATCCTTTTTTCGCTCTAGCTACCGCCAAACTTACAGCCTCACGTATGATTTCTAATACCTTATCATGACGGCGCGAGTAATGACCCCGGTCTAATAGCGTTTTACAACCCACTAGTAAGTGCCTAGCCGTACCAGTTGCTTCACCACATGAGTTACATGTTTTATCTGTGGTTTTCCCCATCTGACCAGATTGCTTTGGTCGGGGAGGGTCAACTGGAATGCATTTAGGTAAAATTTAAGTAAGGCCGGTGACCAGTCGTATATTATGGTACGCCATTTTAAGGCTATGGGAATACAAAATTCACCTAGGGTCAACCATTCGTTTTGCATTTCTAGGTTCATTGCGTGCACCTTATACAAAATCTTTTCTTCAAGCAGACGAAAACAACACGTTTTCGTCTGCTTGAAGAAAAGATTTTGTTATTTCTTTATCTGTTTGTCTCTGAATATTACCTAGACCTACTCTACCAGTCTGCGAGCCTATCATGAATCTTTTATGGAACTGGAGGCGTGATTCGAGCTCCGATGCATTTTTATCTTTTGGAAGGACTTTTACTATTTCGTCTTTAGATTCCGACAAGACGTGCATTTTAGTTACTCTTAGGTGTTTATAGAGTTCTGATGGCTTCTTAAGCGTCATTCCAAAATTATTCGCGGATCTATATAGTGCCGACGGGTCGGCCGACTGAGCTAGCCCTAGCCACGACTTCAGTGTCTTCGTGACACTCGCATCTAGTTTTTTGAGGAGGCTCTGGTTTATATCATATATAAGAAACGGCCAGTTAAGACGCGAGGTTAAATAATTGTCATAGATCCAAGCTTTTTTAACATTACTTATTGGTTGTTGGTCTACCTTTTTTAAATCGATAATGAAACTATCAATTAATTCGTCCAAAGCTGGAGTGCAACCTCTGTTGTCAATCTTTCTTCCGAGGAATTTAAAAGGCACGGTTTCAGATATAGTTGAAACGTTTTCCCCGCCTATACTAAGCCCTGGGTCATATGAAGTATACCTGGTACCCCGCCTACCCAGACATAGACAGTAGCATTTGCTAGGTTTTGCTCTCATTCCATCTGTCCATTTAATAATCACCTACGTAAATACAGGGAAACCTAGCCTAAAATCCGAATGGCCTCAATAAACAATACCCAACTATCTCGCTTACTTTTCTTTGGCAAAAGGTCGAATGTGCTTTTTTAGTGTAGGTACGTGTATATTCTCATTTTACCCTTTCACTTACCTACAATATTCCTATCATTCATCAGAAACAATCAACACCACGGTGGACGCGACTAAGAAGGCAGCGGAGGATGCCAAAGAGAAGGCTAGACTCGCAGCCGAGGCCGCACAAGAAGAGGCTAAGAGAGTCGCTAGTAAGTACCTCCTTCTATTTATCCATAGGATAAGCTGAAGAGTTTGTTTGTAATATCTGCTACCGGCGCGCTCTGGAACTACCTGTGGGAAATGAATTATTATTTTTTGCATTTTATAGTACAGTTCTTGGAGACGGTTACCTATAGGCTATTTAACATCACGCGATGACCCGTAGGAGCTGTGCATTCAGAAAAAAGTGTTAGGAACACGCGTGTGGCCGCTTGCCGAATAGAACCGAGTGCGGCGGGCGAAACCGCGGGGTACGGCTAGTATATATGTAGGTATTATACCTATAACTATATGATTATTACAAAATACCGTCTTAACAGTTTGGTTTGTTCTGTGTGGAAAACCTCGACGAAAATATGTTAATTTTCTGGGCGATTTTCATAACAATCTGTCATCTGTCAAAATGATAATATTTAACTGATGAATTAATGATGAATATTTTAAATGATGAAGATATACCATAGATATACCTGGTATGTGATGGATGACGTATCTACTCAATTAAATACTAAAAATTCACGGAAAAACACTTCACGGACCATACCCCTCATGATTTAGAACAACCCTATGTTAACACAGTAATGTCTAACAAGTGGTTTAAATCAGGAAACTAATACTTCAAGTATATACTACAAACAATCATAGAAAAATGACACCCCACAAATTCTACTATAATCGGGCTGTACTAACAGATAGGAGTATTCACTACAATAGACCAGATATAACTCTACAGGATAAAATAAGAAAACTTACTTAATAGATATTGCAGTCCCCAACACATAATTTACAAAAAAAAACAATATCCATAAAAATAAGCAACTAGGTATGCAGAGCTAATAGAAGAAGTATTAAAAATCTGGAGTTCTCTCCACAAATGGTGTTATTCCGAACCATCTTCTCCATAGTTTAAAATTTTAGAGTCTATACAAGAATCTTTATATATCAATATATGAAAACGCTCGGACATAATATACAACACATTCTGTATTTACTTGGTTTAGGCCCGTAAATACAGTTAAAACCACTGAAAAAACCTAAGAAAAAAATAACAAAAAGACAAATAATAATTACCTACTTGTTTCAATACTTTTACATAGTAATTAATTTACATTTTTATCTATATTTGCACTCTTTTTTTCGTGTAGAAATCCCCTCGGATTCCTCCCCGCCGGCCAGCCGGGGTGGTTATGTCGGGCTTGTACCGACTAAAACCGCAAGCCGTCTCGGATCTTCAGACGCCGGGGTGTAAGGTGGCTCATAAGGCATTTCCCTCGCACCCCGACTGGGCCATCTCCGGTTTCGAGATGGCCCTCTCGAGTTTGGGAACCAAGGTGTCCCCATCTTGCCCCGGCAATCCGGGTAATCTTTATTTGCACTGAGGTTTTGTGTCTCTTACAATAATGCCCTGTCATATATAGAGTTCTCAAGAACATTTACTAAAGATTAAATTAAGCAGCTCATTTAATTGTAAAAATATCTAGACACGACTAATGTAACATTTGATTATCAATTTGACCTGCCGGCCGACTTAATTACTCACCTCAGCAGGTCAAAATGATAACACTATTTCACAACACAACATTACACTACACGAGTATAAACAATGGTATCTACGTGTAGAACGGAACACAACTAATGAAATGAAATTATTTACCTACTAGCTGTTGCCCAAGGCTTCGCCAGCGTAAACTTTTGCTCCCGTTCCCTTTTCCAATGGGAACCTATTCCTTGGATGAAAAGTAGCCTATGTGTTATTCCATATTATAATCTATCCATGGGGATAGATTATGGCTAAAATTTGGTATAGACCAAATTTTAGCCATTCCGTCTAGCCATTACAGCGTGATAACGTATAACAAACATCCAAACATCTTCACAAACTTTCGCATTTATAATATTAGTAGAATAGGGGTCAAGAAGTTACATTAAGAATTGATATTGTATGTCTGCTTTGTAATTCAAGGTACAATGCTTATTGGCTACAGGTCCTTGCTTGACTAAATAACCCTATCAAATGAATGTAATGTGGCAGTTACATCTATCGTTCGAAAGTGATGGCATAGGCCTGAGGACCTATTTTCTGATTTAGTAGCCAATAGTCTAAACTTACCTAATTCCGTCCTTCACGGTGGGTTGTTAGACAGTTATTTGGTTAGAGGACTTGTAGGTAATCTAGTTTTACAAATCTTATTAATGAGAATATTAAATTGAAGCTATTTAGTTTAATGTTATTTAATATTTTATTAATATTAAAGGTCCTACTAACATTTTCGGGGCTTAAGCCAACATCACCTGCAAGTCGATCAACGGACAAGGCTCGGGCTTAGGCTTTCATAATTCTTGGTCTTAAGACGACCAAAATTTACTGAGAATTCGAGGCAGCCCTGATCGTACCGATTGTATAGCTCGCTCCCTTAATACGAATTAAAAATGGATCAGTAACCGCGGTTGCCGATGTCTGCCTTCGGAAGTAACCGGGACGGTGGCTGAGATGATACTGAATGAAGCTAGTAAAAATGAATTCAAATAGATATAACGGTCTTAAAGTTTAGATAAATTGGTTTATCATTTTGTAGGGTACAAAATTACAAACTAATTTATCTAAACAACTCCTGATATTAATTATGTCTATTTCACAGACGCGGCAGTCGAAGAATCTAAGAAGGCAGCCGCTGATGCTAGCAACGCTATCAACAGTACCGTCGATAACACTTTCAAGCGAGTGGAGGGCGCCACTGATGAGGGCATCAAGAATGCCGGACAAGTTGTCGATGCAAAGATCAAGAACGCTGACAAATATCTAAGCGAAAAGAGAGATAATGTAAGTATTAAAAAGGTGTATGTGGCCAAAACTGAAGATCTAACTTTACTACTAGGTATTCTCGTTAACTCTCGCCTGTTAAGTTTCAGTGCTTGTGTTAGGAGTACCGGCAACCTCAAAAGTAAAAGTATTTTATTCATCTTTTTACAATGTAGTTATACGTCGTTCTAGTGTTGCAAAAGTTTGGCAACCTTGTTGGCATCTGTAATTTTCCATCTGGTGGGCCATGTGCTTCTTTGCTACCTTAATAGGTACCTATACTGAAGCAGTTAGATAAAATTTGTAGGCTTTAAGTTAATGACACTAAGCATTGCAGAAAGGACTTGGTGATTCATAATAAAAAATGTAAAATAAAGCCTTTCTATCTACCGACATTATAAACATTGTTTTGAAAGTTCTTACATCTGAGTTTAACTATACTGGGTGACTGTAATGTATATATAAATATAAAAAACCTTAGAAAATGCCGTGAGGCGAAACCGGTCAGGTGTAATTTATTAAATATAATAGTGGAAAAGTACAAGTGAGACATTTATTTCAATATGTGTAGCAAGTTCCACCAAGTGCCCTCAATCAACAGTATAAATAAAAATAAATTCGACTTTATTGACAAATTATAAATGCGTTATTTCCAGGTGATCTCCGGTCTGTCGACTGCGGCTCATGACGCATCACAAGGAGCCGCCGGATTCCTCAACAAGGGACTCACCGCTTTCCCCAAGTAAACCTCCATCACCACCTGTCAATCATCACTACCTTACCACATTTTTTGGAAAATTCACAGGAAATAATAGGACTTGAGCTTGTAGGTAAAAAACTCTTTCCGTAAATCACTACTTTTATTAATACATATTTTATTTGCAATGTTAAAACGTGGAAAAATATATATGTATACATACTAAGTATAATATAAAATTGAGCAAATAGTAAGCTACCAAGAAGCCAATGAGAGGTAGGTAGGTACATTTGAGTGACCTCGGGAAATTATAGCTAACGCAAGTGATGTAACCAATGTTAGATGCAGCCTCGGTGAGGAAGAACATATTTAATAAATGTACGAACTAACTTGCGTTATATAAAAACCGTTTCTTTCATAATATTTATTTATTTATTGCAGAAACAAGGTTAAGTTCATAGATGTTAGGTACAGTTAAATTATTGTCCAACACGTTTCGCTGTTTTACCAGAACCAGTTTAGTTAATATGTAATATCTAAGAGTCGGTCAGCGGTTTCTGACATTACTTAATTGATTTATCTAAAGCTCAAACAACCTGAAAATTATTATTTTGTAGAAATTTGGCAACGATACATTCAAATATTTGCGTAAATATTTTGGTAAATTAATTAATAATTTATAATTAAATCCAGTAAGTTTTCCTCAAAACATGGTTTACCAATCGATCACATTTTGTTTATAAACATGCACATTGTTCGTAAGTTTTGTTTTAATTGATAGTACAATACATTGTATAGGTTATAGCAAGTAATTTTGCAATGCTATGAACAAAAGCAAATGTTTTAAACTACTGTTATTATATGTTAATTTTATATTCTTTGCTTCGCAATGTTTATCATGATCTTTCAAAAATAATTTGCGACTGAAATATTATTCTAGCTATGTTTAAGTCACAAAATTGCAATCTCACATTTAGGCGTCTATCTAAGATAAGTTTAAGTTACTATAACCTGATTATATAACTTGCATTTCGAATGCATTTTGCATACATATTTGTGCTTGGCTTATTACCGTCCATAAATAAATAGCCTTAAAGATAAATTGTTCCTTCAATAGTACCTTATATAATTACACGGGTTCACAGATGCGATGAATAAAAACAAAGCTAAATATGATATATAATTATAATATTTGTTAAATAACTGCTTAGCAGTCTATTTTATGATAGGAATATATGGATGTTATATTATTATAGTATGAATAATTTTAACTGAATAAAACTGCAGGTATAAAATGTCGCTATTTAAATTGTTGCATAAACATAAATACATTATTTTTGTTCAATGTTATGTATGCATACCTTCAACAGTCTCCATTTTATATTCATTGACTCTTTTTGTGTTAAATTTATTGTCGTATTACTCACTATATGTTGTTTAATAAATACATGCGACCCATAACCATGATTGTTTAATTTATAAAGTAATACTACTATTACCTGCACATCACCCTTTTTGTCCGTGCGGATATCCCCTTGGATGCGCCCCACCGGCCAGCAGGGGCGGTTGTGTCGGGCTTGAACCGACTAAAACCGCACGCAGTGCCGGTTCTTCGGAAACCGGGGTCATTTCTCTTGCACACCGCGCATCGCGGGCTTTGCGGAGCGGGAGAGACCTAATACTCCCAGACCCGCCCCGCCGCCTCGCTTCTCGAGCATTAAGGCGAGGGTATTCAACGACTTAGGTATTTTTGGCATAGTAAAGTTAGCTAGCGCTAGCGGTGCGCGTCCAGTGTTTCTCGTCAATATACAGAAAAACGACCAAGGTTAACTTAAGATGGTATTGTAGTATCAACACAAATAGTAACGCAAATGTTATTTACACGGATCTTCTAGTTGCACCTTACATAAATGGAATGAAGCTTATAATATGTCAATATACGAGTAGCTATCAAACAATCGCTCGCGTGTTAGCTTATATGAACCAAACTATGAAAAAGAGCAATAGGAGAGTGGAAGCCAAGCTGCAAGATCTTGATGGAGCCCCATATACCCTTAGGGCCCCCTAAACTCATGGGGGGCATACACTAATGGGCCCCCACACATGTATGGGGCCCCATACATATATGTAACCCGTGGGGCGCTATTTGCCTATGAGGTCGCATACACATACATCCATGGGGTGACATAGACCCATGGCACCCCATACACCTATACGCAACCCATATGGCACACACCCCACCCCTTATGGCACACATACGTAACCCATGGGACCCATATACCCATGGGTTCCATACACCTATGGGGTCCCATAAACCCATCCATATACAACAAGCAAGATGTGAAACGGCAGTCGTTCCCGTAAAAGTCACAATGAACCAGGTCATGGCAAGGAGAAGTAGAAGAGCGTACCCTGGGCTCCAAACTGTAAGCTTTGGATGCAACCGGGATTGAAGCTCGGATTCATGAGTTTAGCCCCCAAAGCAAAAGCTTCATCAGCAATGAAAACATAGATATTCAGAGGCAGATAGTAGTAGTCTTTGGTAGTGTTGAAGGTTCATGTTAGTTTAAATTGTGTGGCTGGTAGGTACTGTTCACAGCTTCGGGGACCACCTGCATCGGATCAGGAAGGAGCCAACGCCTGAGTGCCATCATTGCGACGCGAGCGAGGACTCAGGGCTGCACACGCTGGCGGACTGCCCGGCGTGGGAGGCGCCGAGGCGTGACCTAGTGGCAGCCATAGGGGTGGGAGTCCTCTCGCTCGGCAGCAAGATTGCGGCAATGGAGCGGAGTGCGAGCGCGTGGGCCACCGCCACCTCCTTCTACGAGCATGTAATGCTTACATGCAATGTAATGCGCCCGGGAGAGATTTAGAACTCTCCCGGCCCGTCGAGCCCGCAACATGCTCGCCGCGCGTCGCAGGCGACTCAGGGGCCGGAGGTCGCTTAACGACCTCCGTCCTCCATGAGCGCACGCCTGGGGGTGGCAGATGAGGCCACCTGTCACCCCAGTAGAAGCAGGCCGGGACGGTGGGGCGTCTAGCGCCCCGCCCTCAAACCGGGGCAGGACGGGGACACCGTGGTTCCCAAACCCGAGAGGCTATCTCGAAACCGGAGATGGCCCAGGGTCATTCGGGGTGCGAGGGATATGCTCTATGGGCAACCTAAAGAAAAAAAGGTACTGTTCACAATATTTAGTAATGTTATAACTTTATTATCAATGTTTTTTTAAAATTGGTTGAAAGGTTGATGGATATTAAAGATACTACTACACTACTACTTCCGTGGGATTACTGACTTCTTTGGGAGCAATCAATGAATAATAATTTACATGTACGGAGTTCAGTAAATTTTCATAAATCTCAAATAGAATCAAAACGAAGCTACGAGGAACTATGTTGTTGCGTAACTTTGACTTTGAAATATTTGGATTGCGATATTCTGATTGCCACGCCAAAATTCTGGTCAAAATAAATGTAAGCTTCTTGATTACATACTATTTAGTCTGTGTTATATACGTAGTTTACTTACTCTGTAGTTGTGGTTATTATTCTAGAGAGCTTTTACTGCTAAGTACACAAATATGTATGAAATTATATTTACCTAATTACCTAAAATAATAACAAAATAAATACATGTTTTTGTAACTCTCGATTCCAAATTCTACGGAATCGATAATCGAATAGAATCATAAACGATTATATGCTATGGGGTACCCTACTAGAGCTGTCAAAACTATCATCCTTTATTTGACAATGTTTAATATATGTAGGTAACAATCTAAATATGGCAGGATTGATTAGAGCTGGAGTTTCTTTAGCTAGAAATGCTATTTTTTCTACATCTCACCGCTCCATAGCTACTACAAAGCCACTAAATATAAAAGATAGTAAGTTAAAGGTGTTAATAGAGTACAATTCTTGATTAAAATTACCATAACCTCAAAATTTGTAAGTTGATGAGTACAATTTTTATTTTTAGTTCGTGAACATAAAGAAGGTTCTAGTGTCATCGTTGAAGGTGTTACAGTCGCCTCACCACGTACAGAACTATTGTTACGCGCGGAGAATATTCCGGGATATGAACCTGTTGACCCCACAGCAAAGGAGCCACCTTGTTATATGTGTGCCTTAGCGGTAGACGTTAAACATACAGATGTTTTAATTCTTAGTCAATTTGTAAGAACTGATGGCTGTATGTTGCCGCGACGAATCACTGGACTTTGTCGGCGACAACAGAAAAAAATGGGGAAATTGGTCACAATGGCACAGAAAGCTGGTTAGTTACTATTCCACCTATTTTTTAACACAACATGGTTCTACTTTTGATGTAAGCCATAACACGGCCAATTACTAGCTGTATTTCATGAAAATTATATGAGTAGGTTTTCTATGGAAGCAAGGAGCTTGAAAAATCAAAATATAATCAATTACCCCTATTAATAACACTAAATCCATTTAATAGTTGAAGTAGCCAGTGCTCAGTTGTCATTGTATGACCACCAGCTTTTGTTACTGATCTATAACAATTTTCAACGTACAGGGTATCTTATTAATAAATAATTCTTCAAATCGTTCTGTAGCTGAATAACATGCCAAATACTGTAAAGTTATTCATTCTGGCCTCAACTTCAATTACATAGTTGTCTTACCCCACCCTAAATATTATTTGTTTGAATTATTTTCATTATATGAATCAATTTTCAGGTCTAATGATTAACTTGACTCCAGCCAACTGCAAAAAGGATCCTAAAAGAAGACGAGAGCACAAAAAATTTAACACATACTTTGATGAATGTACAATCTTCATGAAGAAAATTCCAAAACCAGTTGACAAATTTAAACGCTAGTGTGAAATTTGTTTAACATAATATAATACTAAAGATTTAATTAGCTGTAAAAATTGTATCATATTATTTTCTTTGTTTGAATTACCTTTCCTCTTGGCACAAAAACTTTAATTTTGCATCAAGCAGGGAACCACACAGGTACCAACTTTTAACAAGTTCATGGTAACAGCCAGTTATATGAGACAGCTTCTCTCATGCTAATGCTTCTCACTGAGAGATCCCTCCATATGTAGTAGCAATATCCCTTCTAACCATTCTTTTCAATATAATGTACTTCCAAGTTGCCCATATCTATACTAATATTATAAACCTGAAGTTTGCTTGGTTGAATGCGCTAAAGTTGAAGAATTCTTTTTGTGTTGGATAGCCTATTTATCAAGGAAGGCTATAGGTTATATATCATCACGCTACTATCCAGGGGAGCGGAGCAGTAATCATATATGTCAACAAATTAGACAAATTCCATACACTATTGTAAAAAAAAATCGATCGGTTTATTTTTTCTATTAGCATTATTCACGCTCCATCGTCTTAATAATTAATAGTAACCAGTCGTTGACGACCGGCGACGTTCGTCATACTGAGTCATTGGGCATTCTTTTTTTGTAGGTTAAGTGAAGTACTTTTTTTTATGAAATTATTATTTAATTATTTAAGCTGTACTAACACGTTGGGGAGACTAATAAAAGATAAAACAAAAAATTAACAAATCGAAAAAAAAAACTCAAATTTTTATTTATCTTCAATATTATCGCCATCTTCGTTTTCGGGCACAGACATAGGGAGCATTTCCCTAACACCCAGTATTTCTACATGAGACCTAAGTTGGAGAAATAAAAAGCCTACTAACTATATTTTTTTGAGGAAATGCAGGCGTGAATATATTCATATAAATCAGAATTAAAATCTGTTACGAGTTACGATATCTCCATGTATATAGGAGTCACAGCAGAAATTACCTTGGGAGTAACTCAAGCCCCTATGAAACCCGCAAGAAAGGGCCACTGTAAAAACAAGCACTCACCATTCCTGTAATCCATTAAATGTTTGATTTCTGCAATCCGGCAGAATGAAACAATTCGGGTCGTAGGGTTGCGAGATTTTTTCATCATATTTTGCTCGGCCCTCTGTCGTGGTTTCTCGCAATTTTCCGCTAAAAGCCCAATTTTGCCCAATCTCGGACGACATTGGGCCGGCCACGTGTGATTGTGCAAAAGCGGGTACCAGCTTATCTGCCAGCCGGTGCACCTGCTAAACAACGGACGAGGCTCTGGAGCTTACTTTTCTCAGGGTTGGGTGTTCAGTTAGAAGTCGACATACCAATGGAAACAATAAGTGGACCTTGGGCTCCAAAGTACAAACTTTGGACGCAACTAGGAAATCGCTGAGGATGATGATGCGTGATTGTGCAAAAGCGAACCCACCCGTAGTGTGCGTAGCTACATGCTGCGGTACATTTCGAATGTAGTGAGCGGCACAGACTGCGCCTATTTATTTTACTATGGAATCGGGCCACATTATAACCTCATTATAATGGGTGTTTCCTCGTGGCCAAACTAGATTGCCAAACTGATTTGGCCACGAGGAATAATATTTCCTTGACGCCATCATTATAATCTTGGAATCAATCATCAGTAACACAACCTCAGGATGGGCAAGACAATCTATGTCTCATTTGAATCATATGAAAATGAGGGCTCATCATGCCACATTAACTAAGTATGATAAGGAATGCAATGCAGGATAAATGAAAAAAAAAACCGGTAGTTTACTTTCAGTTTTCGTTGTTTTAGTGATGATTAATTTATTATACAACATATTCAATACTGTATTACCAAATAAAATTACATTATTATGCTGGTAGGTACACTCATTTAACAATATATTCCATGTATAGTGACGTCACAAAGTACATACGATGGAAAAGTTGCAAACACTTTTTCCTTTTAATTTTTTGACATTGATTTTTCTATTTCGCATCATTTTTGAAAACCTTTGCGTTGATGTTTTGTTGTTGAAAATATGACTGTGGTTTTGATAGCCATATTAGAAAATATATTTTTAAGTATCAGTTTATTGAGGAGTTGGAGTTCACTCACAATATCAAGTTTAAAAAAATACTAGTAACCGTTTTTACTAGTAGGCCCGTTATCACTTCAGCTAAGCTCAATTGCTTGTGGTAGGATAGGAGTGCTTTTGTCCTTGCGAAGGTGTGTCTACACTTAGCGGGATCCCCTGTCATAGAGATGCGTGGGTAGTTTAGGGAATTAGTTCTATCATCCTATGTTTTCGATCGCGCTTAGTTACAGAAATATTTGAGTAGAAAGGAACCTACAGCCTAATTTTGCTTTAACAACGGGATTAGATAACATAATAATTATTTACACTACATTTTGCATCAGATTTAGGTTCATTAGATTAGTTAAACAAACTACTCTCAGTCAGTCAGCATACATACTAATTATACTCCGTGTCATATGGCGTTTTTTTTTAATATGATGATGAACTAAGGCAGACTTAAAGTTTAAGACAAATTTGAAGTTCACCAATCTTATATTAACTAAGTATCCAGCTGGTTGGAGGTTTCTTTCTACTCAAATATTTCTGTAACAAAGCGATAGAAAAACAGAACTAAAGTTTGAGACCAATCTGGAGTTCATCAAGCTTATATTAACAAAGTATCCCGCTGGCTACAGGTTAGTTTTAAAAGTTTTTATTTCCTTCAATATCACGGAACAAATTCAGTTTTGTTTAGGATTCGATAGAAAAAATATAGAATTAATTCCCTAAACCACGCAAGCTTCTCTATGACTTGCGATTCCGCTGAGTGTAGAAACCCCTTGAGAAGGAATGAAATTGGTACATTCTGACAAAATGTGCTTTTGTATTGTATAAATCTTCAACAAGTTACAGAATAAATTGTTGTAGAGAAAGAAACCCAAGTACTTATATATTAGCATTTGTTGAGATGTCATGTTTGGGCCTAAGCATTCGTAATGATTATTTCTAACTCATTAACTAGTCACAAAATACTACAAAACAGATAAAAATCTTACAAAATTGCAACACAAAAGCATTCTCTATGCAAAAAAATATTATTATAAACTTTATATTAACCTAATTTAAATTTTCTTAACAATTTCTTTTTTCTATAAACATTGCCCTAAAAGTTGTTTTAATTTTATTAAAATCTCTTATTGTTAATACAAATGCAGTCTAACACATAGTTTGCCTATTCTCGTAGAGCCGTGCCAGCGATTATTTGGTACAACCGAGATACGAATTCATCGAAATCACAGCCTTTCGTAAAGGTACAGGTAGCCGAGGTCTTTAGGCGGGTTTTCTGAGCAAGCCACCTGAAATAAACATAAATGTATAAACTTTCATCTTAATCTATACATATAAAAAATGAATCTATATTTCCCTTGGTTATGGCATCACGCGTGAACTGCTTGACAGATTTCGCTATTACTTTTTTGTTGGTTTGTTATTATCGGAAGAAGGTTCTTATGAAAGAAAAAGTTAAGAAGGGCGCGATTGATATATTGACTAAGTACTTTTAATTCGGGTACGATGTTTAAATGAAATCATTTTTGGAGACAAATTAGATTTTATAATTGTCCTTCAAACTTAACATTACAAGAGTCGATCTAAGACTAAAACTAAAATTAAGTACATGGTTAGTTCTTAAGCTTATCGCGGTCGCGACAGACCGTCGCCAATGCATCTCGCGACCTATCAGTGATAAGAAAGTGCTGCGTTGAAGCTTAAGGCCCTACCGCAGGCTATGGACAGGAAATAAACTATTCTATTGAATTATTAATTTGTGCACATTTCACAGGAAAATTCATTATATCAAATTCAGGTAGGCAGGACAACGTCTGTTGGATTAGCTAATATACGATAAAATTATAATTGTGTTGCCTAAAACCATTTCAAGCAGCTCAGTAGTTTACATTATAAATATCACTAAACGTAAACCGTCATATTCTCAATATTTAATTGAGTCGGCGTAATAAGCTGTGAGATTATACGTCTTGCATTTTCATAGAATTCTATATATCCATTCGCTAAGGACAGCCGTAACATGTGGTCTGGCTTAACGGTTTCAGTGTTCCTATCTTCATTACTTGCGAGATACAGACAAGCTACCGTGTAAAATATTAAATTAATGTATGCTGAATTTACTTACTTTATTGTCATTGAATATGACCCACCGGCCCTCGTGTAATACGTGGCAAACGTAGTGACCGACCATTGAGGATGTGCCCATGTGTGAGATGAATGCTATCAATTTGTATTCTGTAGACGAAAAAAATTAAAAAGCATTAGGTAACTTCTTTATTGCGATTTATAATAGTTTATTTTGGAAAACTGTACATTATATTGTCGGAAGTTTACTCGCATTTCACACAATGAAATAAAACTATTTTTAACGGATTCTATCGCGATTTATTTTATTATTCACATTGAACCCGACGTTTCGGCCATGGATGCTGAAAAGCATATAGATATAAAATCCGTAATTTTTTTTTTTATTTCAAACTGTGCATTGTTATACTTCCATTAGTAATAAAAAAAAATGATGGAAAAGTCACTTTTAGACTTTTAGTACCAAAATATCGTAATTTAAGTGTTAGAGCCGTGTTTTTCCTAGCACAAATAGGTCGGATCAGACTGGGGAAGTAGCATTGTCCAACTAGGCATAGTCGCCATGAAACAGTACGCTGTAATCGTATGGTCGCCAAGATTGCTAGGTGCCTTTGGTTGATCTACTTCTTTTCTTTTTTTGAATATGTCCTTCATTTGCTCCCACAGTGGGAGGCAATCCAGAAAACTCAATGATAGCATCTAAGGCCCACCGCAGCCTCATGCGTGCGCACGTTGCGGGCACCCGCGACCTGTAATTTTAATGCATCGACTGGGCACTGATTTGTTAATGATAATTCTATGGCTGTCAGGGTCGTGGGCTCCTCCATATATGCCGATTCCTTATGGCTCTTTGCAGAGATATACATCTACTCTAATAAATAATATACATACTGCATTATCTCAAACTAATTAATATTTGCAGACCAATAAACTATACAAAGACCTATACAATATACGATTTTCTTTTCGTGTTCCGTAGCGTGCACACGTGAGCGTGCGCCGCCCCCCGCATCGCGATAAAGGGTGACCGCATAACGCAACGCTGCTCTATGTATTTACACGAATCAGCACGCCGCGCTGGTACCGGCTTCGTGCGCACGCATATGGCAGCGGACGTCCTTAGCTCAGAAAGCTCGCTCGAGCTTTGTAGAAAAATAGTGAGTCAAAGAAACACTCACTCTCAGGGCCGTCCCGGCAGCCCAGCGCCCTGTCGTGCGCGGGCGCGGCAGGCGCGGCGGGCGCGTCCTGCGCATCCAGCTCGTCGGCGCGGCTGAAGATCCAGTCGAGCGCGCGCGCCACGTCCCCGCCCGTGGCCGCCAGCGCGCGCGCCGCCTGCGCCCGGGTGAAGCCCATGCCCATGATCTGCTCAACGCTAGCTTCGTCCACCGGCGCGCCCGCTCCTGGCTCAGCGCCTGCTCACACAAAGGGAAAAGGATTTACAACTAAATGCTTCTGAAGATAGGCGAGGTAACTTGTTTCTATAATAATTATCGCTACTACAAATTAAGTTGTAGACTTTTGATACTGAATAGTTTAGTAGTAGTTACTTATTTTATAATAGACTAGCTGGCCCTCCCCAGCTTCGCCCGTGGCGTAATTCGAACCCCCGTTACACACATTTAACCCGTGTATGCCTGTAATTTATTAGTTTTCATATAATGTTTAGAAGGTTCCCTTAGGTGGTAGTCTATGAAACTCGCAAATAATGTGGCTTTCTATTGGTAAACAAATTTTCAAAATCGGTTTTGCTGATACCTCTTACAACCTCACAAACTTCACCTCTTTATGATATAAATATAGACGATACCTGGGCCGCATGAGGCCCCACCAAGATCTTCGGAGCCGAGCCAACCTCAACTGCAAGCCTACTGATTCACGTACGACTTTCTGGCTCTGGAGACCGGAGGATCAGACGGGTAGTCGCTCCCATAAAAGCAAACCAAATCATGAAAAGAAAAAATTGGAAAGCAGACACCGGGATCCACGGTGTAGGCTTTATCTGCAACTGAGGCGAATGAAAATTTCGTCGGATTGGTGTCCTAGTAGTCCAAAAATAGTAAGTTACCTCTGGAGCCGGGTGGCTCGAACTTGTTGGCAAAGTCCCAGTCCGTCATGTGCTCCATAAGCCAGTTAGACGCAGCCTCCATGCCACTGTTGTTTGTGTAGTACAGCGCCTTCTTACACGCCTCCACCGGGAATCCCATGTCTAACTACAAAACACAGATAACCTATGAAAAATGCAACAATCCTTTACGAAGACCTAATGACGAAGATATAATGGAAATGGAGAAAAAAATATTTCGTTTCGACGTTAAGGTAGGGACCACCATTTTAGATCCACCATCTGGAATGATGGCTCGTATCTTCTGGACTTCACCCTAGCTTCCTACCATCTAGCGGCGTGCAGTCAATTGATAGACTGAATAGAAAAAAAATCTTTGTAAAACCTTACGAGTTGTGCAAGTAGGGCTTCGTCGTAGACAGGTGCCGGAGCCTCGGGCGCGGCCTCAGGCAACAATACCTCGCCCACCTGCAGCCCGCGCCCGCGCAGACAGGCTAGGTCCACCTGCAACAAACAACACACTATTCACAATTCACACACACACACACGATCATAATTGTCAAAAACAAATATCGGGACTGGCGCACGAGGTCAGTGAGATGTGGAGGGTGTATTCCACCGAAATAATCCCAGTTGTTATTTCCAAAATATATTGTAAGGTTCCTCTCTCTGAACTCCTAACCATTGGAAGCTTGGTCTCAGTATGTGATGCCGGTGTGACACTTTTATATTTAGTATTGAGACCCGGTTGCATCAGAGGCTCTCAACTAAGAGCTTTTACTTTTATACTTTTAACCTCCTCATGGTTGTATCCTGGGAATTGGCAGGGATAACTTCTCAAATTATTTTTGGCTTGCAATAATAGTACCTTTTTTTTTTATCGTGCGGAAATCCCTTCGGATACCCCCCGCCGGCCAGCGGGGGCGGTTATGTCGGGCTTTTTTTTTTTTTTTTTTTTTTTTTTTTTTTTTTTTTTTTTTTTTTATAAAAAGAATATTAGCAACCGAAATTACTAATATTCCCCCTAACCCCTCCAGCTAAGCTAAATTGCTTGTGTTAGGAGTGGGTTCACGTCGGTAGTGTAATGGCCAGGATTCGAACCCGGGACCTCTCGATCGTAAGGTCGACTCCTTAACCACTAAGCTACCGACGCTTTCCTTGAACCGACTAAAACCGCACGCCGTCTCGGGTCTACAGACGCCGGGGTGTAAGGTTGCCCATAGAGCATATCCCTCGCACCCCGACTGACCCTGGGCCATCCCCGGATTCGAGATGGTCCCCTCGGGTTTGGGAACCACGGTGTCCCCGTCTTACCCCGGTTTGGGGGAGGGGCGCTAGTCGCCCCACCGTCCCGGCCTGCTTCTGCTGGGGTGACAGGCGGCCTCACCTGCCACCCCCAGGCCTGCGCTCATGGAGGACGGAGGTCGTTAAGCGACCTCCGGCGCCAGAGTCGCCTGCGACGCGCGGCAAGCATGTTGCGGGCTCGGCGGGCCGGGAGAGTTCTTAACCTCTCCCGGGCGCGCTCCGCCATCTGGCATCCTTTGCGAGCATCACATGCTCGCAGAAGGAGGTGGCGGCGGCCCACTTGCTCGCGCTCCGCACCATTGCCGCAATCATGCTGCCGAGCGAGAGGACTCCCACCCCGATGGCTGCCACGAGGTCACGCCTCGGCGCCTCCCACGCCGGGCAGTCCGCCAGCGTGTGCAGCCCTGAGTCCTCGCTCGCGTCACAGTGATGACACTCAGGCGTTGGCTCCTTCCTGATCCGATGCAGGTGGTCCCCGAAGCACCCCTTCCCGGAGATCACCTGCGTCAGTCGGTACGAGAGGCTTCCGTGTCGCCTCTCTAGCCAATCCTCCATGATGGGCCTTACCGCCGCTATTGCGGCGTGCCCGCAATAATAGTACCTACACAAATTAATAGTATGCATAATGCAATTCAATTGAAAGCATTATAATACCAAACAATATTTAAAGATATTGGTAAAGTATCGGTCAGAATATTCATCATAACATATGCAGCACATACGTTATTTGAAGATGTTATACGAAATGAAAACGAAGATGTCATATTTAAAAAAAATGGAATTTGTAGTGATTATTATGCAAGAGCTTTTGTTTTTTGCTTCTTGCTTGAACTTTGTTTATACAAAAACAGTCTCATTGCTGCTGTACCTAGTAGCATCACTGTAACACTGACCTCCCACGGCATGTCAACAGCGACGTCTAGCTTAGCAGGTGTCCAGTCTTCTTTGATAGTGAATTTCTTTAGCTGTATCAGTAAGTAATCAGGGAATGTTGCCAAACGGGTGATTCTGTAACGAATTTCAACATGGTTAATGACTATGGTTTGATTTATTATGTATCATGAGAAGTTAATTTATGAAAAAACTGTTGTGGAAGTTGGTTTGATCCCTGTAGCTACCCAATTGTAATTTGGTGCGGTTAGCAATAAAACATTTTTTCTTTCTTTTTTCTGAAATATTTTATCTAAACTGCCCACCGACATCCCTAGCAATAGCAACCCATTCTGGGTATGTACTTGATACATATTACAGCGCTAATGACAATAAATGGAACGGGTAAATGAAGCCGCCGACCGAAGCGGAAAATTTGTATTTAGATAAATATGTGGCTGGGTGTATAGGGCCCCAACTAGAACTTCGGATGACAGATGAGGCTCTGGCGCAGGCTTTCCTCTCTGAGTCGGGAGTTGAGACGGCTGTATATAATGCCCATAAAAGCTGTATAAGCCAAGCCAAGAAATCCCAGATGCAACTGGGAATATCGTTAAGATGATGATAATGAATAAGTAATACATACTTATGAGCTGTAACCTTCTTGTTGACGGCGCTGCTGAAGAACTGTTCGACAGATTCCTCTTTCATAAAACTCTCTAGGCAAGCTTGAAACGGTATGTGCGGCCGAACTAACTGAGACGGGTCTCTATAATTATAAAAAAATAATATAATTAGTATGCTGAAATTTAATGAGGATTACTGAATCTATAATGTAGCAAGTAATTTCAAATAATTTGGGCTTCGAAAAGTAGCTGTGAATTGAATTAGAAGACACCATCGCACATTCATACAAGTCGAGCGTTCAAAGCTAATTACAGTACCCGGCTTTTGATTTTGCACGTGAGAAGAATGAGGTTCTGGCTAAGGTCGGCTCGTTTCGGTTTTGTAAACTATTTTCTCTATCACATAGCTCACGTCTACGGCTTGATATCGCTAGTAATTGAAACCGAAGTTATGGTTTTAATAGTTTACAAATAAACTGTGAGTCTGATGTGTGATAGACAGAACACTCTACAAAATCAAAGCGAGTCGATCTTAGGCTACTCTCACTCAGCGTGCCAAATCAAAATCCGGGTATACTGTGCAAGGTGATATGACGGGTATTGTAATAAAATTGACCTATGAAAGCAAGCGTGACGCGTGGACCGCACAGGACGGACGTCGACAGTACAGTGACAAGGCCCCGCCTACTGCGATGACGTCAGAACCTACTTGAGAATCACAGTGTACAAATGCTTTGGCCTCCTCCTCTCTCTGTTTGCTCTGTGGGTGTACTCACAGGCGCTGTCCGGTGGCCTCGGCCTGCTTGCGGCGTGCCTCATAGTCGCGGAGTTCGGCCGTGTTGCTGGCGGCGGCCAGCGGCACGGGCAGCGGCAGGTGCTGCTCGGGCCGCGTGGTGTAGCGCACGCCGCGGGACTCCGTGCACTGCACGCGCTCCTCAACGCTAAAGCGCAGGCACTCCGCCGGGTTCCAGCTGTGGCGGCTGTGGCGCTACGGAACAACACTTATTTTAAATCTCGTGTCTATCATTCATCATCATCATAGCGTTAGTACCGATTACATTAAAAGCTTGTACTTTGTCAGCAGGTGAGGTTAGCTTAGGCCCTGAAGACCTTGGTGGGGTCACTATTGACCCCTAATCTAAATCTGTGTATAATGTCTTACAAAAGTGTTATGGGATATAATGCTTTGTATTTCCCAAACCTTTTATGCCCATTTACTATTGGTTACAAAACAATTTAAAATACGTCATGACTAATCATAAAAGTGATTTAAAAAAAAAGGAATAAAGAAAAGGTCCTAAACACATGTTAATTGTTTTTTATTACATATCAGAAGTGATGAGGTACTAACCTGTAGGGGTGTGTGTTGAGTAACCTCCTCGAGTGTCGCTCCGATTCCGTTCCCACTGCAGTCCGGGGGGAACGGAATCGGAGCGGCCGGTACACCCTGGGCGGCGGTCAATGGCTTCCCCTTCATAGGGTTGGCATTGATCGTCGGCCAATACCCAACGTGGCGGGAACACATCGCTCTCCGTACTCCTCTGCTTTCAGAGGAGACAGGATGAGCGATGCTGTTAGTGGTGAGATGGTCCAGGGTCAATCGGGGTGCGAGGGATATGCTCTATGGGTAACCTTACACCCCGGCGTCTGAAGACCCGAGACGGCGTGCGGTTTTAGTCGGTGCAAGCCCGACATAACCAGCGGGGGGTATCCGAAGGGATTTCCGCACGAGAAAAAAAAAAAAAAAAAAAAGGTACTAACCTGTAAGAGCGATAGCAAATGTAAGTAGAACTCATGCGCATCCTGTTGACGTTTGCTCATAAATTCGGGATGGTCCTTGCCAACAAGGTTGCGGTACATATGTGGGGAAACTCCAGCTTGGGAACCTTCTGACCCCGGGAATGAGTAACGGCCTGAGAGCAGACCGACACCCAGCTTTGCTCTATAAAATAAAAAAGACCTTATTGATAGTACATATACAGTGCTACACACGAGACAGTAGTTTGCAAAATAAATATAGGTATTACTTAATGATATTATCCACTGTGCCCCGCGACTTCATCCATGAGATACTTCGGTCCACCGTGGCAAAATGAATTTTAAAATACATACATACATACATATAGTCACGCCTTTTTCCCATAGGGGTAGGCAGAGACAACATCTTTCCACTTGCTACGATCTTGGCATACGCCGGTTACGGGTACTTATGACCTGGCCCTTTTATTTTAAAATATTGTATGTTATTTTACCTGATTTGTTGAGATTTGATTACCGCTCCGTTCTCCTGGGCAGTAGCGTGATGATATATAACCTAAACATTCCACGATAAACGGGCTATCTAACACCAATTTTTCAATTCGAATCAGTAGTTCCTGAGATTAGCGCTTTCAACCAAACAACTAACTTCTTCAGCTTTATAATATTAAGTATAGATTCAGTTTAACGCATATATTGAATCAGATGATACCTAACATGTTAGGTAGGTATATTTTTTTTATCAAACACATACATAAGCGTTCCTATAATCACATGAAAATCTGATTGTAGCATTGTTGTAGCAATTAATCAATGTGACTGGAGTGGTAAAAAATTGTAAAGCATCCAGACCTTAATTTTGAAACTGAATGACAAACATTAGATATTCATGGATAGCAAACATACAATTTTTAAGCATGCTGTTTATACTAACGTTTGTACATTGAAGTCGTTGACAGGATCGTCGGGGAAAGTAGCAAAAATTTCTGGTGCACCGTCCACGAAGCGGCGAACAAAATCTGGCATACGGAACATTACCTGACAAGGAAACGTTACCAAATATACATATTTATAGGTTCTAGCGTATATCTTGTAATGTTGTCCCCATCACCCCCTATTAATTTTTATTTCTTCTTTTTTATGTGCTCATCTGCAATCAGTAATAAATTATAAGCAGGTATATATATGCCCTCGACCTGTTCAATCGCAAATAAAACGTGTGCGATGGGCATCCTCCATCGAGGACAGCCACTCATCATAGTCAGATTTCTGTATACAATGTCTTTCCTTTTGAGGCGTTTTTGGTAGATGCGCTTAATTAGACGCGCCGTAACTACGTTCGGGTGATTTTCTAGCCGCTTTTGATATATTCACGGTACAAAATCGGTCCCAACACCGAGCCCTGAGGTACCCCTGCTCTAAATTTGGTAGAATTTAGAAGTTGTTTCAGTTTTCAATGCAGACAAACAGTATTATTTTTCTTCCAAAGATTTTCTTATCTTTTCAACTAATCTATGAACCTGCTCTATGGTAGTGTTGCTACCTATTAAATGGGATTGAATACAGGTATAAGTGAATTGTGGGTGTTTATTCACCTTTATCTAACCCTTCTGAGGTAACTGGCGCAACTTAATTTGCCTCTAGTGAAAATTAAGTTGAAGAGTAATGGGTTCACAAAACAACAAAACTACATTATGTTATTTCCTACACTTCTTGGTACCAATTTGAAATTACAATCTACATATTAAATGTGTTGCCTTTATTCTTCACTAAATTATAATTATGTTAATTTGTTGTTAATAAAGGTAAAATTGGAAGACATACACCACAATAGGCTAGTTACATTTTAACATACCTGTACCACACTGTTTATATAGCAAGTATTGCCGAGGTTGTTGAGCCCGGTGAGTGCAGGTCCACTCAATGGTCTCAGTTCACTGCCAGACTCCTGAAGAGTGTTCCATTCACCACTTCGCTGGTTGAGTTCCAACTCTAGTTCTACCATTGATTTCTCTGTCTGAAAATACAATGACAAGAACATATAAATATACATATATACTGTATTATTTAAACTAAGGAATATAAAATTAATAGGAAAAGCCCTGAAGCAATTGGTGGTGACACAATGCTGTGAAGTTGTTTAACATAATTCGCAATGCTATTGTTTACTAATAGACATCAACATTTTGGCTTGTTCTCCGTTCACGCCGTAGTAGCGGCCGTAAGTTCATGGAGGACTGGTTAGCGAGGTGGCACAGGAGCCTGTCGTACCGGCTGACGCTGGTGATCTCTGGGAAGGGTTGCTTCAGGGACCACCTGTGTCTGATCAGGAAGTAGCCAACGTCTGAGTGCCATCACTGTGATGTAGGCGACGACTCAGGGCTGCACACGCGGAGGGAGTGCCCGGCGTGGGAGGCGCCGAGGCGGGCCCTAGGACTGGGAGCCCTCTCACTCGGCGTCTTGCTCACGGTGAAGGTGCGAAGCGCGAACGCGTGGGCTGCAACCGCCTCCTTCTGCGAGCAAGTAATGCTCAAGGAGGCAGCTGACCGGGTCTGGAAGAGATTCAGTTCTCTCCCGATTCGCAGAGACCGTGAGGCGCGGAGGCAACTCAGGCGTCCGAGGTCCCTGAACTACCTCCGTCCTCCATGAGCGAAGGCCTGGATGTGGCAGTTGGCGCTGAGCGGTGGGGGGGCGGCGCGCTGCGTCCCCCCGCCTCTATCCTGGGACAAGACAGGGACACCGAGGGACCATCTCGAAACCGGAGATGGCCCTAGGTCAGCCGCGGTGCGAGGGAAATGCCTTATGGACCGACCACCTGACACAACCCGAGACGGCGTGCGGTTTTGGTCGGTTCGAATCTGACATAACCACCCCCGCTGGCCCGCGGCGGGGTTTATCCGGAAGGATTTCGCACGAAAAAAAACGGCTTGTTCTGTTGAAAATTATAATCAGTTACGTCGCTGTTTCTTATGACGTAATTCGTCTTAATATGTGGGTTTGGCGGCACTTAATTCTGAAATAACGAGGTTTAAGGACACAGCCTCTTGATTTTGTGTTCTATGATTTTGAAAGAATATGAGAATGAAAATTGACAATAGTATGGTAAAATTGGTTTGGTTATGGATGAGGAGTATTTGGGTAATTCTATATTTATATTCTGTTAATTTGTTCTCAATCAAAACACAGAAATTGATGGGCTAAGCTAAACTTATTGGCTAACATCTTTCAAATATCATCTTTTTGTTTTTGGTATTATGCAACAAATAGCTCACATGATTAACCAGTTGTTAGGGCACATTAGACAATTCTATGCAGCAGCATATAACATACACTATATCACGAAATTTAAGATAATTACATAACTTTAAACTCATTATGCACTATCTAGACAAACGTTGATGTTGTCGTAAGTACCTTTTGCAATTGCTGAACGTTGATGCCAAAATGCTTAAGATGTTCTGCAAGATAGGGGTCCTCCACCATATCATCTTCTGCATAAGAAAATACATCCCCTTTACCGTCTGCGGTGATAGTGCCCAATTTGACAGCTAGAGGATATCCAGTTTCACGATAATGTTCAACCTGAAATTAAATAAAAAATTATTTGAATGAATGGATCACGCCCGAGAGGCTGAATCTGGAGGGAATTTGCCACAGGAATAGTCTATTCTTAAAAGTAGCCTACTTATATTTTTCCCGAAGCTAATAGTAAATATTTCAGGCAGGTTATTATTATTATTTCCGATTACCTGAGCGCCGTAATTCACCCATTTTCCCTGCAGGCAGGATACGTGATCACATCTTTTATCCTTATTCTTGAATATTGCGTATAAAATTGACAGATAAAAATCCAAATCAAAGGAATTTTTCAGTAGGAGAAGAGAATTCACTCAATTCATGTGTACTAAAATATAAAGCTATACCAATATACTGTCATGATCAGACTGTCCGAGACCACATGCTGATAAAAATGAGCATAAAAATAAATTCACAGTACTTCTTTTGTTAGTTAATTATCGCTTTAAATACTAACAGCATGATCGTTTCCACCAGAACCATCGAAAAACCGTCTCCCGCAGAGAATTGAACCATCTATCAGGTTCAGCCATAGATTATTTGTGAGGTCACACTTGGCGCACTTCCAGCCGGAAGGAGGAATCTTGACGCCATTGTCTAGCTGCTTTAAACTCACTGCATGGCTGAAAAATGAACTTCATATTTAGAGGGGAAATAATGAGGTAAATTTTTTAGTTATCTTTTTCTAAGCTTTGTTACATGGCGTGGGTAGGCACACTGGCCAATGTAAGTAGTAATGATTTTTGTTATTTTTGGGCACTTCTATTTTATGTTGCATTTCCAGATAATGTTCTTTAGCTAAGAGAGTGCCTGACAGGCCAGCAGACAGTACTATGGGGAAAAGGCGACAAGTTTTTGTCAAATTTTTTAAATGGCAATCATGGTCTGATACAAATCAATATTGGACTGATCTTGTAAACTATCCAGCAACCAATAGGAATGGGAATTCTCGTGAACTGCGTGGCCAAAAACCCTATGAAAAATAACACTCTTCGGGTTTACTACCACTTCACTAAATTCGTCTGTCGATAAATGGTTAATTTCAAATATTTCTCAGGCTTCAGAAGCTCTAAGTTTAAAACGATTTATCAATTGCTTACACAGAAACCTCGCGTTTCTCGCCATCCCAAGTTCCCGCCATTGCTGCCATCTCCGCAATTTTAAATGGAGATTCAGCATCTATGACAGCTTGAACAGATTTGTTGACCTGCAAATTGTACACATGGAATGAAATGACTTGCTTATTGTTACTACAATAACAGGCAAAATATAAGTTTTCTGCATTTGTACCAGGCAGGTGACAGCGATGCGGAGGAATTCTTTGATGCATAGACTAAGTATCTATATTATATAAAAATTAATTTAACTTTTTGTCTAATTTTACTTATTTCAATTGCTTTCTGGCGTAATTTTCATTAAGTAAAGTTAGTTCGAAAACTACATTGTAAAATATTGCACAGTACTAACCGAAACTCATAAATTTACAGCAACTACAATTTCAGTTACTAGTTCAGTGTTGAAACTTATTTAAAAGATTATCCACAATTCAATGATTCAAACTTACAGCTTCAGGTAAAGTAGGATTAGGCCAGGGGTATGTGTGGAATCCAGGCAGCACTACAATGTTGTAATTGTCTGTGTAGATGTACTTAGGTTTGCCGCAAGCGGGATCGAATCCTCCCTCTACGCCGATCGCGAGTCGAGTTATTTTTTTCTCAGGACCGTCACCGGTTTTTTCTGGTTCTGGCACCTGGTGATATAAAGTAAGAAAAGATACATATATACTGAAGCTGATTAAATTAGTTAATCTTTTTGTCAATCACATGGTTTATTAAACAGGTGGCTTATTTTATTTTTTTATGATATCACGAGGATATATAGACATACATGTTTACATGTCAGTAGACTCTGACCTGCATCTGGACAGTATACAAAGGTCTCAACGCTCGTCGTAACCGCTAAGTAGTGATTGTTCGAGCGATGTGTCAAATCAGTATTTAATATTTAGAAGGTACTAGTGGTTCCAGTGCTTCGCCGACCGCTCCCGCGGCACGCTCGCTACGCTCGCTCGGCTCGCGCTCTGTTGGGGTCACAGCTGTAACCTAACCTAACCCACTTTAGTAGCAATAGGAAAAGTAAATGTTTGTATATCATGTTGATCCTGTTATATTTAAAATTACTTACTATTTTGTCTATAGGTACTTTTACTTCCGAGGTGTTGGCCAAGGTGAAGGCCAACGTCGACCTCAAGGCCCTCGAGATCCCGGGCGTCCGGTGCAATAGCACACGGACAGGAGCCCGACTTCTCGAGGTCCCTGGCGCCGCCAGTGGCCCCAAGGCCGACGCCCTAGCGGCTCGGCTGAGGGAGTCGCTGGACGCAGCCGACGTCCGGGTGTCCAGGCCCATTAAATGCGCAGAAGTGCGCATTACGGGCCTGGACGACTCCGTCACGGCAGAAGAGCTCAGGCTCGCCGTGGCGGAGGCCGGGGACTGCTCCCCGGACACAATTAAGGCAGCAAGGCCTGCGCCGGAGGGGAGCCGAAGCCGGGAGGCCGGCCTTCCGCCCCTAGTTCGCAGCGGGATGCGGAGATGGGGGTTCCATAATGGATCCTCAACTCCGCATCCTGCAGGCGAACGTTGGCCACGGTGCCCATGCTCAGGACCTTCTGCGCCAGAGCATGGCACAGTGGGCCATAAATGTTGCCGCTGTCGCCGACCCATACACCCACCGGTTCCTCGGGCCTGCCTGGGAAACCGCGCTGGATGGGTCGGCGGCACTGGTGCACAACCCTGCCGCCGGCAGCCCCCCTCTTGCCGTCGTTGCAAGGGGACCCGGCTGCGTGGCGGCGGCGTTTGGGGATATAGCGGTCGTGGCCGCTTATATCACGCCGAACCGAGACCAAGCTGCATATGAGCAGTGGCTCCGTCAGCTGGCCGTCGTCGTCAATGCCTGCCAGCCCCGTCCGGTCCTTGTGCTCGGGGACTTCAACGCCTGGTCGTATGCCTGGGGTTCCCGACACGAAAGGGGCGCGACGGGGCATAGAGGCAGGGCACTGGTGGACTGGGTCGCACGACTCGGCCTAGTCCTCCTAAATCGGGGAGCCGTGGACACGTTCGTGACCTCGAGGGGTAGCTCCATCGTGGACCTATCGTTCGCGAGCCCCTCGTTGGCGCGACGTGTTCAGGGCTGGCGCGTCGTTTTGGGGGAGGACACAAGTTCGGATCACCGATACATTCGGTTTGACGTGTCCCCCCCTGCGAGCGACGCGCCGGCTGCACCGGCTCCACCCGAGCCACGTTGGGCGCTTAAGCGACTTGATCGGGAGCTCCTCCTGGAAGCCGCCATCGTACAGGCCTGGGTCCCTGCGCCGGACAGGCCTGTCAGCATAGACGATGAGGCGGAGTGGTTCCGGGAGGCCATGACCCGTGTCTGTGACGCGGCGATGCCTAGGGCTCCGCCCTATAATCCGAGGGGTCAGGTCTACTGGTGGTCGTCGGAGATCGCGCAGCTCAGACGGGGCTGCGTGATCACGCACCGCCGGTGGGCCCGATTCCGTAGGAGGCGTCGCCGCCCCGCAGATGCGGAGGCCCGAGAGGCGGAGTTGTACGAGGGATACAGGGAGGCCAGACGAGCCCTCCGAGCGGAGATAAGGCGTTCCAAACGGGACGCCTTCCGCGAGCTGCTGGAGACGCTGGAGCGGGACCCTTGGGGGCGGCCCTACCGGATGGTGAGGGGCAAGCTGCGCCCCAAGGCAACGCCGTTAACCCGGTGTCTCCAGCCGGATCTGCTCGGAGGAGTTGTTGGCTCCCTGTTCCCAGCGCGGGCGGTGGAACATGTTCCACCGCAGATGACTCCGCCTCGGTTGTGCATGGCGCCCGACGTGGAAGACGACGACGTGCCCGAGGTCACTTGGGTAGAACTAGAGCTGGCGGTGAGAAGGCTAAGAGCCAAACACACCGCCCCGGGACCCGACGGCATTCCAGGCCGAGCGTGGGTCCTAGCTCTAGTCGACGACGCTCTCGAGCCCCGACTGAGAGGGCTTCTCAGCGCATGTTTGGACGGGGCCAGTTTCCGAAATTGTGGAAGACGGGGAAACTGGTCCTCATCCGAAAGGCGGCGACTCGCCGTCCGCCTACCGGCCCATAGTGTTGCTCGACGAGGTGTGCAAGCTCTTTGAAAGAGTAATTGCGAAGCGCCTCGTCGAGCACCTCTCAAGAGTGGGGCCGGACCTGGCGGATGGCCAATATGGTTTCGGCCAGAGACGCTCCACCGTGGATGCCATCATGCGCGTGATGGCTCTGGCGGAGGATGCAGTGGCCCGGGGTGAGGTGATGTTGGCGGTGTCCCTGGATATCGCCAACGCGTTCAACACCTTGCCCTGGAGTTGCATTAGGGAGGCGCTCGTGTATCACGAAGTGCCTCTCTACCTCCGCCGCATAGTCGGGGCGTATTTGACGGAGAGAGCCGTCATCTACCCAACCGTGACCGGTCTCGGTCGGCGTGAAATGTCGTGCGGTGTTCCACAGGGATCGGTCCTGGGGCCGCTCCTGTGGAACATCGGATACGACTGGGTGCTTCGCGGTGAGCTCGTAGGCGGTGCCGCCGTCACGTGCTACGCGGACGACACGCTCGTGACGGCGTGCGGGGCGACGTACCGCGAAGCGACCCGAAAGGCCACGACCGCGGTTGCCCAAGTCGTTAGGCGGATCCGGCGGCTGGGTCTCGAGGTGGCCCTGCATAAAACCGAGACCCTGTTCTTCCATGGGCCTCGGAGCAAGCCACCCGAGGGATCCAGTCTCATCGTGGGAGGAAATCGCATCGGCATCAAGCCCCAAATGAAATATTTGGGGCTCGTGCTCGACGGCCGATGGGACTTCGGAGAGCACATCCGAAGTCTGGCCCCCAAATTGAAGGGCACAGCTCTTGCTCTGGCTCGGCTGTTGCCCAACATGAGGGGGCCCGATGACTCCTGCAGGAGACTCTACGCGGGGATCGTGCGGTCCATGGCCCTGTATGGGTGCCCAATATGGGCGGAGGCCCTGAGGACCAGAACTGTGCAGATGCTGCGCGCTCCGCAGCGAGTTCTGGCCATCAGGGTCATCCGAGGGTACCGCACGATCTCCTTCGAGGCGGCGAGTCTCCTTGCCGGAACACCGCCATGGGACCTGGAAGCGAGAGCCCTTTCGCAACTGTACCAGTGGCGAAAGGAGGCGCGGGAGCAGGGATGGAACCCCGAGCCTCGAGAAATCGAGGCCGTGCAGTCCCAGCTCCGCCAGGAAATCGTGGTGGAGTCGAAGGAACGACTTGGGCAACCAAGCGCAGGGCACGCCGCAATAGCGGCGGTAAGGCCCATCATGGAGGATTGGCTGGAGAGGCGACACGGAAGCCTCTCCTACCGACTGACGCAGGTGATCTCCGGGAAGGGGTGCTTCGGGGACCACCTGCATCGGATCAGGAAGGAGCCAACGCCTGAGTGTCATCACTGCGACGCGAGCGAGGACTCAGGGCTGCACACGCTGGCGGACTGCCCGGCGTGGGAGGCGCCGAGGCGTGACCTCGTGGCAGCCATCGGGGTGGGAGTCCTCTCGCTCGGCAGCATGATTGCGGCAATGGTGCGGAGCGCGAGCGCGTGGGCCGCCGCCGCCTCCTTCTGCGAGCATGTAATGCTCGCGAAGGAGGTGGCGGAGCGCGCCCGGGAGAGACTTAGAACTCTCCCGGTCCGCCGAGCCCGCAACTTGCTCGCCGCGCGTCGCAGGCAACTCAGGCGCCGGAGGTCGCTTAACGACCTCCGTCCTCCATGAGCGCAGGCCTGGGGGTGGCGGGTGAGGCCACCTGTCACCCCAGCAGAAGCAGGCCGGGACGGTGGGGCGACTAGCGCCCCTCCCCCAAACCGGGGCAAGACGGGGACACCGTGGTTTCCAAACCCGAGGGGGCCATCTCGAAACCGGAGATGGCCCAGGGTCAGTCGGGGTGCGAGGGATATGCTCTATGGGCAACCTTACACCCCGGCGTCTGTAGACCCGAGACGGCGTGCGGTTTTAGTCGGTTCAAGCCCGACATACCCGCCCCCGCTGGCACGCGGGGGGGTATCCGAAGGGATTTCCGCACGATAAAAAAAAAAAACAAAGGTACTTTTACTTTTTGGTTATTTTTTGCTGTGATATTTTGATTACGATTATATTAATTATCACAAAATATATGTAAGTAATTTAAGTAAATATTATATACTGATTTGACACATATGTACTTTTTATTTTGAGAAAGATTAGAGAGAATGACCAATCTGCGCAATTCGGGTTGTGATAGGAACGAGACGTCAGGTCAGGTTAGGAAGAGGGTTACGTTCGGAACAAATATTACATTCTTTTTTCAAGTTTCTAACCTAACCCGTGACCGGGTCAGGTTCGGAAAAACTAATCAGTTTTTACTCATGGCATATATACAGTCTTTGAATGTGTAGGCAGGTTACAATCCCACATATTTAGGGGTCATAATAATGTTAAGTTAGTATACTTACTGGTTCTTTAGTTCTCTTGATGTGTAAAAACACAGCATTACCAGTTTTTTGGAAGTACTGTTCGACATAATTGCGTCCAAAGCCCAAAAATGTTACAAGTGATACATATAATCCTGTGTCTGACTCCTGAAACATATAAATAAACTATGGTTGCTTATCTCTGTGGATCCAAATTACCCTTTGGTTGGCCATAAGTCAACCAGAAGTGAGTTTTGTTTTTTGAATTCTGAAAAAGGAGATATTGCCTCTTTGGCAGTATTTTAACGCCTCTACCGTCCGATGAGCTTTTGCAATCAGTTCCACCCTCTCCTTTCCTATACAGGACAACATGTGCAAGGCTGAGGTATCACCCCACCTCACACGGTGCAAACAATTCTGTTAAGAATAGAACAGTTCGGCACCTCTTTCCTTAGCCACAATCAAGATTTGGAAGTCTTTACCAACACACTTGTTTCCTTCTTCCTACAGTCCCGGGTCCTTTAAGTGGGGTGTGAAAAAGCATCTGATGAGGCCATCAAGCTGAGAGCCACCATTGTAACATTATCAGTGTCTGTAATGGTGACCCTCATTCCTTTAAACTTTACCTTTAGCTTACCATTAGGAGAGTTAAAGTCATAATGACATGACCATTATAAAAAAAAAGAATTGTACAACACTAGCTTCAAGCCCACCTACTTGGAAACAGATTAAGTAGGTAATGATGTATGAATTCTGAAAGTAAAATTGGTAGAAATTGTTTTACAGAAATTCTTCACCATTCTTTAGTTAATGAATCAACTATGCTATCATAAATATATTTCATACTTTACTTTATACTAAAACTATTTAACTAAGTATTGTAATAGTATAAAATATTGATTCCTGTATATACAGTAAAGAGAAATGCCAATGACATTACATATTCAGAATGCCCTTATAATTTGCATAAATGATAATGTCTTATCATTCCTGCAAAATGTATAGGGGCAGGCCATGCAACAACCAGAACTAAACACGCTATTGTCAGGAAAACACATTAGATTACTCACAAAAAATGGCTAATTATGTAGACTTTTTCTTAGGAGGATTTCTGATACTCTGTGGATTTGCATTAAGTTTATTGAACCTTAGAAGAATTGTGAAGAAAAATCAAGTGTCCATCCCTACAGTGTTATTATCAGAAAATATACTTTTAACATGCATTGGAATTGCCTTCATCACCCGATCTGTGTATGAACTGGGTCCAGTAAACAATGAAATAGCTGATATAGAAGAAAGGTCAGCATTTTTTATGAAGACTAAACATTTCAACTGTAATTTTATGTCTATACTTATGAGTTATGGACCATTTATTGTGTCTTTGGTAAACAGTTTCTTAAGCTTGATCATTGATAACTATATGCATTATAGGATGATTGTAGATGTGAAAATAAATGAAGATGAGAATGAAGTGCGAGACCTGAGTGATAATTTTAGTGTGGATACTGGACTAAAGATCAAAACCTTATTTTCATTTATGAAAAAGTATTTTACACTTATTGCTGTCACCTTACAGTGGATTTTGCCTGCTTCATTAGCTTTGGCAATGTACTTGATAGACATAAAGCAAATGACCTTAACAAATGGAGGAAGAAGTTATGGCAAGTCTTGCATGGCATTGCTAGATGTAAGTGAAGAAAATTGTACCCTGCTATTTAATAGAAATGATGCTGTACATTTACGCAATAAATATTTTGTAGAAATATATGATAGAGATTTAAATAATACCAGTGATAAAAGGGTTGATGATATTATTGAAAATGTCTACAATATTCTTGCTAATTTACAGAATGATACATATTATGCTGATGCACTTGTGCACAGCACAACAGCACCTTTGTTGCAAAAGCCAAAACAGAACTTTGGCCAAAAGTGTATGAACATTTGCTATTTGGAAAACAAGAACTTGTTGTTGTACATGTTTGGAGTATCAGTTGTCAGTTTTTTTGTGCCTATCACTATTTCTACAGTAATATTGACTAAAATTCACATGATGAATGTTAAAAATCAGAATGTCAAAACATATGTGAACCGAGAATTACTGTATAACATATTATTTTGGACTCCTGTTATGTTTGATACACTTTTTTCAATAACACTGTGTTCTTACACTATGAATGGAATGAGAACTTCCATTTTCAACGTTGTTGCAAATATTTATCAAGCTATTAAAAATATTGTCAATGCAAAATATTTTAAAGATAATAATTCTATAGTACCTATTTAAACCAAAAAGTTTGCTCTAACATTAATATTGGAATGTTTAATGCATGTTATTTTCTAATAGGATTCTTACAGCAAGTAGGCTCACATCCTCTTGCAATTAAGTATACATATTCTATATTACTAGTAAGACTAGGTCTGTATGTACAATTTTTATATTATAACTGAAAATTTATAGTGATTTCACTTCACAAGTTTCAATTAACCAAAAGTTTGGCTATGGGCTGTTTAGATAAGGATATTCTATAGATGTGTGAGATACAGGTATTTAAATATAATTAATTATTATAATAATATAATTAATAATATTACATACTGAAGCAGTCAAAAATAATCGCGTCCGAGAAATTTACCTTAAAAACATTATTGGAACCTGCTCCTGCACCATATATATTTCACTGAGTTTAATAATTAGTCTAGTTTTAATATCTCTACGTATTATAATGATTTAATTTGCTTACAATTACAGATTTTTCACAATAAGTATAGTAATTTCAGGTTATAATAAAAAGTGCAACTCACCGGATTGTCAAAAGAATATACACATTCATCTTTGTATACAAGTTGTTGCGGCCCAGGTGTTGTAATTTTAGATAAATGTGGTGTTAATAGATCTAACGACGCCATGGCGCTGTTTTATTAGTTTAAATCAGATTTTGTCTATAATATTTTTCAAAATCGGGATAGTTTTCAGCGTCACTCCAAAAACCAAAAATACTGCATACCATAGCTACATACGGTAGGGATATTTATTTTTTTGAATTTTTATGGCTTGGTTACAAGACCTTTAAGCCAGGGGTTGGGAATCTATGGGGTTCAGTGTGACCAACTCAAGTGAGAATCCTGAACGCCTGCAAGAAAACTGATAAATCCTGCCACACATTTGCCCAAAAACTGCCGAAATAATGCCGAAATATTGAAAATAAAAACAATTATTTTATTGAAAGTTTATAATTTTGACATAAATTATAATATAGTTAAAAAAGAAATAATCAATAAATCAAGACATTGCAACATTAAAACTAAAATATTTAGTTAAGCGATATAAATGAAGTACCTATGTACCGTAAAAAAATAATCGGTACCAGTTGTCCCATGTGACTAGTGGGAAGTCATTTTATAAAAATATCAGTATCATTTGGCCAATGGGACAAGTGGGCCATAATCATCTCACCAGCCCCATCACGGGACTAGTGGGATAGACTTGATTAAACTTAAGTAAAATGTTTAGATATCGAAGAATTTCTTTCCATCCATGACGACTGGTCACGTTCCCGAAAGGCTGGCGGAATTACCAAGTAAGATGCCAATTCTTTATACCAAAAAATGCCAGCCCTGTGGTTATGCGAATGACGTGAAGCATCGACTTGTCACTTTGCAATTTTTTTGATAAGCGACCGTGCTCTGGTACCCCTGATGTATTCTCCTAGTGTTTCGAACCGCAATGGCTCATAAACAGAATGAGTAACTGTATATATTATTAATCCGTTTATTAAACTTAAATACATATTAAATTATATTTTTAAATAAATTCTATACAAAAAAAACCAAATATATTTAAAAATGTAAAAAATAGTGGCCCACCGGCATCGGGTACAGGGACCAAGCTACCGGTGGTTAGGGTTCCAGAGAGAGGAATCTCCTCACAATACGTGCCGTGTCGAGGAGCACTGCCTTCTGCATCAAACCCTTGACCCAACTGCCTAACGCGAGCCTCTTGAGATGTTGATCGAGGCTCTTGGCAATCAGTCCGTGAACCGATACAACTATCGGAACAAGTATCGCCGAATCCACACTCCACATGTCGACAACCTCGTGAGCCAAATCCAAATACTTTATTTCTTTTTCTTTTTCGGCTTTCACAAGATTCTCGTCATGTGGAATGGTGATATCGATAATTATTGCTCGGCGCTCTGATCAACACTATATCAGGTTTATTGGCTACAATAGTCCTGTGAGTGATGATAGATCGATCCCAATACAACGTGATATGCCCATTTTCGAGAACTGCGTCGGGTACATACCTATAGTACGGTACCTCTGATTCCACAAGGTTGTACATTAGAGCAAGCTGTTGATGAACAATCCTCGCTACTTTGTTATGTCTATGCAAATATTCGCCGTTGGCAAGACGAGAACAACCAGAAATTATATGTCTAAGGGATTCTCCGGGACGGTGGCACGCCCGACATATGTCAACCGTACCATCCTTTAGAATATACTTCCGATAGTTATTCGTCATCACAACTTCGTCCATAATTGCAAAAACAAAACCTTCGATTTCCCCAAATAGGTCACCGAAGCGTAGCCAAGACACAGATGCTAGTAAGTCTATATCAGGGCCATGGAGAGCCCGATAGAAACGTCCATGCAACTCCTTGCTCTTCCATACATCCATACGGTCATTAATATCTAATACCATAGGTTTGCGCCAGTTCTCTTTAGCCAAAGTTAGCGGGGTAAGTCCGATATCCACCATTACTACATCACGATGCATATCAGCTTCATTGTGTAGGAAGTATTCCCTGAGGTTGGACACCTCACGGTTATGGACGGATTTGGCATTTAAAAAGCCACGTCCCCCGCATTTCCGCGGTATGTACAACCTCATCACAGATGAACGCGGATGATGCATTCGGTATGCAGTAAGAAGCGTACGGACTCTCCTATCCAGGGTGTCTAATTCAGTCTGAGTCCACCTGAGTATGCCGAAGGAGTACATTAAAACCGGCATGAGCCAACCATTATAGGCGCGCACCTTTTTACCGCCTGACAAAAGACTTTTAAGAACTTTTTTCAAGCGGCCAAAGAAACGCTCCCGTAAGGATTGATATTATTAATATTATTATATTTGTGCTATTTAGGCGGATTGAATAAACATACAGTTTCCGCCCGATTCTGCCCGATAAACGCTCAAATGTAGGGAACAGTAGCGTAGCTTGCATGGGTGTCACCTGGGGCGGATATTGTAAGCACCCCTAACTCAATCAAAACTGTTAAAATAAAAATATACAAGTAATAATAATTTACGTTTTATTAAAATAGGAGCTTTACAAATATTTTTTTATATATTATGTCAAAGAAATTTAGTTAATGAAAAGAAAAATTTCTTCCACTTGCAAACTCCGAAAACACGTCATCGAAATGTAATATTTTGTGATGTTTCAGCGTTCAAATACCAAGATTGATTAATCCGGTTTCAGTTATTGTAGACCGCAAGTAATTTTTAATTAACTTTAATTTGCTGAAACTCCTCTCACATGAAGCAACTGATGCACATATTGTAAGAAATAACTTTAGGACGACCATTAGATTTGGAAAAGATTCTGTAAAATCCCATTTCACAATGAATTTCAAATAATCCAGTATCTTTTTGAATAAGTTTTACGGGTTTTTATAGGTTTAACTGGATAACCGGATAACTGGATAACTGAAATCCACGGTTAGTTGTCACCCATAAGTGGGTGACACCCGTTGCGGGCCGCCCGAACCCCATGCTATGCCACTGGTAGGGCATTAACTTAATACTAATAAAATGATATTTTTACTTTATATTTTTGATTCAAATACTTGTAAATACTTCGCTAAGACCGTTTAAATAAGAATTTGAAATCATCAAATTCTTACTAATATTATAAATGCGAAAGTTTGAATGTATGGATATTTGTTACTCTTTCATGTCTGTCTGGAATAACACATCCCTGGAATAGGTTCCCATGGGAAGCGGGAACGGGATCAGAATTATATGCCGGTGAAGCGGAGAGATTTTCATAAAAATCGATATAAGTATCGTTTTCGAGGGTTCCGGGGTTGTTGATTACGAATATACTATCCATTTCACGATAAAAGATAGTGGACTCGAAGTTTTTAATGAAATCAATATGGTTATCGTTTTCGAGGTTTTCGGGTTTGGTAATTAGGAATATACCATCCATTTCAGGATAAAATCTGACGGACTTCAAATTTTTAATAAGATTAATGTGGGTATCGTATTCGAGGATTTTGGGGTTGGTGGTTACGAATATACTATCGATTTTGCGATAAAAGATGGCAGAAACGAAATTTTCAATAGAATCAATTTGGTTAACGTTTTCGAGGTTTCCGGGGCGTATGATTATGAATTAACTATCAATTTCACGATAAAAGATGATGGACTTGAAATTTTCAATGAAATCAATATGGGTATCATTTGCGAGGTTTTCGGCATGGTGATTACAAATATACTGTTACGTGCGCGGGGTACAAATTAATTGCCGTTTACACAACAAAGAGGTTTATTGGCTCACCACAAACTAGACAACTAAATAACTAGCACACACAGTACTCTTCAACAGTACAAGTCACTCAGCAGTTCACAGTAGTCCACAGTAGTTCCTTAAGTCGCAGTTATAACTCTCTTGAATCGCTTCGGTAAGATGTGTTCGCTTTCGCTTCCGAAAATTAACTGACTCGTGTCGATAGCCGGGGGCCCTTTTATAGCTCTTAATAAAGAGGGTAGAATGTTATGGAATCATCTAGAGATAAGGCACGTTATTTATTTAAGTAGAGCGTTCGAGAAGAGTAGGTATTTACTGGAGCATTCGAGAAAACAAGTACCTACACAGTCGTGCCGACGATAGAGGTGAATGCCCTTGTTTTTTTTTCGATCAGTAGTTTCCGAGATATCGACGATCGTTGTAACATTACCCCCTTCTTAGTCATGCTCGTCCCGAGCATCATTTATTCCATGATATCGCGTCAACCTATCCACATGGACTACCTTTGGTTTTCCCCTAAGCCCCTTCTTGATGCGGTAGGTGACGTCATTGATTCTTGTAACAACCGTATAGGGTCCTTCCCAGCGAGCTTGAAGTTTTGGAGATCTTCCTTTTCTGCGTAGCAGATTGTGAAACCATACCAGTTTTCCTTCTTCAAATCCGTTGGTATTTGCATTTCTATCGTACCGGGTTTTCATCCTTATACCTGTCTGCAAATTGTTTTCCCGTACCATTCTGTGCACCTAGTCGCCGGTTTTGAAGTTCACTCACGTAGTTCGTCACGGGCTTAGGACTATCGGGTGGCGTACCGGTTATTGCATCCACTGGTAGCCTTATCTCTCGACCAAAATTTACTTTAGCTGGAGTGTGTCCCGTACTGTCATGCACCGCAGATCGATAGGACATCAGGAACAGTGGGATGTACTGGTCCCAATCTCTTTGGTGTCCATCGACAACTTTAGCTAAGTGATATTCCATAGTCTGGTTAAACCTCTCGACCATTCCGTCTGACTGCGGGTGCGCTGGAGTCGTACGGGTCTTATTCATTCCGAGGAGTTTGCACATTTCTTGAAATAGAGCAGACTCGAAGTTCCGTCCTTGGTTGGAGTGGATCTCCATAGGTGCGCCGTATCGACTGACCACTTTCTGAACCAGTTTCTTGACTACAGTGACGGCTTCCTGGTTGGGTGTCGCCAATACTTCCAGCCACTCAGTGAAGTAATCTTGCACTACTATGATGTATTTGTTACCCTCATCAGTCGTTGGAAAAGGTCCAGCAACATCAATGGCGATACGTTCCCACGGTGCTCCAACGTTGTACAGCTTCAATCCTCCTTTGCTTCTTGTCTGCGGTCCTTTAACCGAAGCACATGCAGTGCATTTACGGCACCAATCCTCGACATCTTCCCGACAACGAAGCCAATAAAACCGCTGTCGCACCTTAACCAAAGTTTTCTTGACTCCGAGATGCCCGCCAGAAACACCATCGTGGATGTGCCGTAAGAGTGGGGCCGCCTTGCTTCGTGGTACCACTACTTGCATGGTTACTTCCTTACCGTCGTTAGACTCCCATTTCCTATACAGGACATCTTCTACCAGAGCTAAGCTCACTGGGCCCAATAGCTTTTGGTGGTCGAACTGTAAGCAGATACGTCACTCCATTGGGGTTTGCTGTCAAGCTGTTTCCAGTGCAGTATAGGTTTTAGATCATCATCATCCTCTTGCACCTTCTTCATACTGCTTCCAGTCCATTCGTCGTCAAGTCCATTCACCTTTATGACTTTAATCTCTTCTCGGGCTTCGTTTCTCTGACAATGCTTGCAATCTTCGACACACGGCCTTCGTGACAAAGCATCAGCATTGCCGTGCCCTTTTCCACTTCGGTGTTCTATCACAAGGGGAAATTCCTGTAGTTGCTCGATCCATCTTGCTACTTGGCCTTCCGGATTCTTGAATTGCAGCAACCATTGTAGCGCAGTATGATCTGTCCTTAGTGTAAACTCTCGTCCTGTAAGATACTTGTTAAAATGCTGTAAAGACTTCACCACAACGAGAAGTTCACGACGAGTAACACAGTAATTCCTTTCCGGTTTAGATAGCGATTTATTACAACATGGCGATCTCCCTGTACTTGTGACAACACGCCACCTATTCCGGTGTTACTGGCATCCGTATCCACATTGAATCTACTTTCCCTAGTAGGATAACCCAATAAAGGGGCTTCGCACAATCGTTGTTTAAGCGTACTGAAAGCTTGCTCGCAATCCAGGTCCCAAACGAAGTCTCGTTTATCTTCTGTCAGTCGGTGTAGTAGTTTTGCAATATCCGAGAAATGCTTAATAAAGCGTCTGTAATACGCGCATAGTCCCAGAAATGCGTGAACCTCCGTTTTGTTCTTTGGAACAGGCTATTCTTGAACGGCTTTTATCTTCTCGGGGTCGGTTTTGACTCCTTCCGTTGAGATGACATGTCCAAGATAGCTGACCTTTTTAAATAAAGCGCACTTCTTTGGACTCAGTTTAAGGTTAGCCTCACGAATCCGAGTAAAAATTTTAGCAGGTTCTTCAGGTTTTCTTTGAAACTGCGTCCCATAACTATAACATCGTCCAGGTAAACCAGACAGACGTCTCCGAGTAGACCTACCATTACTCTTTCCATGAGGCGTTCAAACGTGGCGGGTGCATTACATGCACCATATGGCATGACATAAAAATGCCATAAACCGTTTCCAATTCCTGTACTAATGGCTGTCTTCTCTTTATCGTCTGGACTGATCTCCACCTGCCAGTAGCCACTTTTTAAATCGATGGTTGAAAACCATTTCATACCGCTAAGCATATCCAGGGTATCGTCGATTCTAGGCAAAGGATAACTGTCTTCCTTCGTGACATTATTCAACATTCGGTAATCCACACAAAACCTTGTACTGCCATCCTTCTTTTTCCCTAGTACCACAGGTGATGACCATGGACTCGTAGAAGGTTCAATCATCTTGTTATCAGCCATGTCTTTAATAACTCCTCTTCTCTTGCCCATGGTAAACGTCGAAGTCTTTGTTTTATAGGCCTGGAGTCACCTGTGTCAATCCGGTGTTTCACGAGGCCAGTCCTTCCACAGTCATTTCCCGTTGCAAAGATGTCTCTGAATTGTAGCAAGAGGTATCGGGCTTGACGCAATTCTGATGCCGATAAGTTTTCCTTTGAATTCTCGAGAAGTTGCTGGATGTGATCTTCGGAGATTTGTGTGCCGTCTTGTTTAGTCGTAGTGCTGTCTAACCGCCTCAGGTACGTTACTTCCTCACATTTTCCTACCACACTATTCTTCTTCAGGAGAACTATTTCGTCACTGAGGTTGAGGATTCTCACCCTAGTGATTCCGTTCGGCATCAGTAAGGTTCTCGCTGTTATTAAGGTTTGATGACTGCCCATATAAGACATCTTCTTTGGTCAGTCTTCGCAGGAAACCTCACTCTGACTAATGTTTCCGATTTAGGAGCTAACGTCGTATCCGTTAAACAGTAAAGAGTGCACGGGTGCGATCCTTGTAAACAAACTCCCTGTTCAGGAAATCTCAGCACTTCTCTAGGTCCAATATATCCAAGACACATCGGTGGTTCCTCAAGAAATCCAGTCCCAAAATGCAATCATCAGTAATATTAGCAATTTCTACTGACTGGTGATATATTTGGTCGCCAATTCTTACCTCTACATATGTTTCACCGAGGACGGTCACTTGCTGGCCAGTAGCAGTCTGAAGCTGGCACTCGGTAATCGATTTTCCCACCTTTTTTATGAAGTGGTAGAGTAAAGCAACAGTCATTTTGGCCGTTGCATGAATAGGCCGACTCGACCGGGGAAGCACCACCCTCTCACAGAATATCGACGCCAAGTAACAGTATTTGAAATGTTGCGTTCCGTTTGGTGAGTGAGAGTGCCGGAGCCCGAACTCCTTTCCCATCCCCTTCCAAACTCCTTTCCCATCCCCTCCCAAACTTCTTTCCCATCCCCTTTCCTTTACAGGGTCGGCAGCGCGAGTGTGACGCCACTGGTGTTGCACACGTCCATAGGCCGCGGTAACCGCTTCCCATCAGGTGGGCCGTGTGCTTATCTACAGACTGTTTCCATTGCCAACTTGAGTTTTGTGATGGTTGGGGCCTCATATCGACCAGCCAGCGCCCGCCCCGCGACCCTGGCGACATTTAGCTCCACTTGGGTCCCGGAATCCGTGACCCTCCTCCGTTTCCTCGAAGGACACTCTGACTGGATATGACCCTTTCCTCTACAGGAATAACATGTTGGGAGATACCGCGGCTTCCTCTCCTCTGTAACTATCTCCTTGACCTCCCTGACCTTACTTATCCCGACATTCTGCCGTACGGTTTCCACCTCAAGGCCATAAGCCAGTGCTTCTTTTAAGGTCTGGTGGTGACGCAACTGTACACTAGTTTTCACTTCTGCGTCCCGTATACCGTTTAGGAAGGCCTCCAGTAGAGTGGTCTCGATCATCACGGGTGTCGATGAGTAGGCCCGACGAACGAGCCTTTCAACCTCTACAGCCCATGGAGGCTTTCACCAGCATTTTGTTTCCTCTCGCGTAGCTGCGCTCGGTAGACATTCTCCAGGTGCTTGTCGCCGTAGCGTGTGTCTAATGCTTCCATCAGGGACTCCAGTGTCCTTCCTTTAGGCGGCAAGTTTTCCAGTATTACTAAGGCGTCTCCTCGTAATGCAAGTGTCAAGGCCATAAAGGACTCCTCGTTGCTCCAGGCTTTAATTTTAACCAAAATCTCAAATTGGAACTTGAAGGCTGTCCACGAGGAAGTTCCATCGAAGTGTGGTAGGTCGAACTTTGCTGATGATTCACCATCATCAGCAAAGTTCGACCTACAGTCGCGGCAACAGGTCCGCAGGTTCTTAGCCTGACAATCTCTTTTTCAAGCTTTTGCAAGCGGTCGTCCACAGGTCCGATCTCTTTTTCAAGCTCTTGTAAGCGGTCGTCCATGGTCCCAGTTTTCAAAGCCACTTCCTTACTCAGCATTTGCAAGCCGTCTTCAAGGTTCTTCACTTTATCTCCTAGTGCATGGATGCCTGCATCGATTTTACCCATGACAGCTTTCTGGTTGGCCTGCATCATCTGTGGACTAGCCTCTTGATTGGCCTGCATCTCTTGTATGGAGACCTGCATCGTCTGTCGACTAGCCTCTTGGTTGGCCTGCATCTCTTGCATGGAGGCCTGCATCATCTGCCGACTAGCCTCTTGGTTGGTCTGCATCATCTGCTGCATAGAAGCCAGCAGCGTCATCATGTTGGTATCTAACGAGGTTCCATCTGGGGCTGCCGTAGTTTCCGCTGAGATGGCAGCATCGGCCTGACGCCCTTCCTCTTCAAGGCTCCGTTGACGCGCAGCATCCATTTCCACTTGACGTCTGGTCCGTGGAGTACGTCTTTCGTCTTCACGTGGTAATAACGGCATCGCACTTCTGACACCAGTTGTTACGTGCGCGGGGTACAAACTAAAAGCCGTTTACACAACAAAGAGGTTTATTCGCTCACCACAAACTAGACTACTAAATAACTAGCACACACAGTACTCTTCAACAATCCAAGTCGCTCAGCAGTTCACAGTAGTCCACAGTAGTTCCTTAAGTCGCAGGTATAACTCTCTTGAATCGCTTCGGTAAGATGTGTTCGCTTTCGCTTTCGAAAATTAACTGACTCGTGTCGATAGCCGGGCGCCCTTTTATAGCTCTTAATAAAGAGGGTAGAATGTTCCGGAATCATCTAGAGATAAGGCACGTTATTTACTTAAGTAGAGCGTTCGAGAAGAGTAGGTATTTACTGGAGCATTCGAGAAAACAAGTACCTATACAGTCGTGCCGACGATAGAGGTGAATGCCCTTGTTATCGCGATTTGTAGGTAAAGCAGGTATAGGTATTTAAAGGGCTTGTGATTTTGTACTGACTTTTCTGGATTTTTCTTCACTTTTCGGTAGAGTACTTCGACACTAACAATGAGTTTTAATTTCCAGAAGATTCGATCAGTCGTTTCCGAGATATCGACGATCGTTGTAACAATACTATCCATTTAGCGATAACAGATCGCTGACTCGAAATTTTTACTAAAATCAATATGAATATCATTTTCGATTTTTTCGGAGTTGATAATTAGTGTAATTAGGAATTACGAATATACCATCCATTTTGCGATAAAAGGTGGCGGATGCGAAATTTTCATAAAAATAAATATGAGTATCGTTTTTGGGGTTTTCGTAGTTGGTGATTACGAATATACTAAAATATGGTGTACATGATATTTTCAATACGATCAATATTGATATCGTATTCGAGGTTTTCTGGGTTGGTGATTACCATTTCGTGATAAAAGATGGCGGACTCGAAATTTTCAATAAAATCAATACAGGTATAATTTTCGACGTTTTCGGGGATGGTAATTACGAATAAACCGTCGATTTTGTGATAAAAGATGGCGGACATGAAATTTTGTATACCATCAATATGGATATCAATTTCGAGGTTTTCTGGGTAGATCTGGTCTGGACGAATCAGAGCTATCCATAGAAGAAATTCCAGATGAAGACACTGAAACAAGCCAAATACCTTTGACAGACGAACCTGAACCATCTACTTCTGGTGTAAGAAAGCAACGAGTTTGTTGAAACTGATCCTCTACTTAGCGATAGTGATTAGATAGATGTTCATGAAAAAGAGATCCGATTCTCAGCACTCACCGTGCGGTCGCCGAGTCCATAGCGTGGTACAGAGAGGAATACCATGACGGCGACTGGGACTTGCGACCCAGATGTAGGTTTAGGGGGGCCACCTTGTGATGCATCAGCGCTCACCTCTACCGTCAGTAGTGTTCCCCCCCTAACTATCCAAATTTGGTAAGATCCTAACAATGCCGCTTTTGATATACGATTTAGTAAAGAGCTTACTGAAGCTCTTGGCAATTCGAGGTCTTTAAGTAAGTTGTACAGGGATTTAGCTGGAATTCCCCTTGCTCCTACTTCTACGGCGTAGAGTTTAACCACGTAGCCGTTTTTGGTTAACTCGTTAGTCAAATCAAAGTATTTGTTTTTCGTTATAGCGTGGTCTTTAGGTATATTAGTTTCCCACGGTATGGTGAGTTCTACAAGCACTGCACGCTTATGCGATCGTGAAAAAAGGAATATGTCGGGTCTGGATGATGAGGCACACACATCCTCGGGTATCCTATAGTGCTTCTCATACGTGTCTACGAGTATTGTCCAGTCAACGGCAGCTATCACAATTGAATATGGCTTTTGAGGTGATTTCTTTGAGCAGCCTTCCTTTACAAACGCAATGTCATTTCTTTGGTTTGTGGTTAATCCTTTTTTCGCTCTAGCTACCGCCAAACTTACAGCTTCACGTATAATTTCTAATACCTTATCATGACGGCGCGAGTAATGACCCCGGTCTAATAGCGTGTTACAACCCACTAGTAGGTGCCTAGCCGTACCAGTTGCTTCACCACATGAGTTACATGTTTTATCTGTGGCTTTTCCCCATCTGACCAGATTGCTTTGGTCAGGGAGGGGAGGGCGGTGCATTTAGGTAAAATTTAAGTAAGGCCGGCGACCAGTCGTATATTGTGGTACGCCATTTTAAGGCTATGGGAATATAAAATTCACCTAGGGTCAACCATTCGTTTTGCATTTCTAGGTTCATTGCGTACACCTTATAGGTGTTGTTTTCGTCTGCTTGAAGAAAAGATTTTGTTATTTCTTTATCTGTTTGTCTCTGAATACTACCTAGACCTACTCTACCAGTCTGCGAGCCTATCATGATTTTTTTATGGAACTGGAGGCGTGATTCGAGCTCCGATGCATTTTTATCTTTTGGAAGGACTTTTAATATTTCGTCTTTAGATTTCGATAGGACGTGCATTTGTTTTGTTTATAGAGTTCTGATGACTTCTTAAGCGTCATTCCAAAATTATTCGCGGATCTATATAGTGCCGACGGGTCGGCCGACTGAGCAAGCCCTAGCCGCGACTTCAGTGTCTTCGTGACACTCGCATCTAGTTTTTTGAGGAGGCTCTGGTTTATATCATATATAAGAAACGGCCAGCTAAGACGCGAGGTTAAATAATTGTCATAGATCCAAGCTTTTTTAACATTACTTATTGGTTGTTGGTCTACCTTTTTTAAATCGATAATGAAACTATCAATTAATTCGTCCTAAGCTGGAGTGCAACCTCTGTTGTCAATCTCTCTTCCGAGGAATTTAAAAGGCACGGTTTCAGATATAGTTGTTTTCCCCGCCTATACTAAGCCCTGGGTCATATGAACTATACCTGGTACCCCGCCTACCCAGACATAGACAGTAGCATTTGCTAGGTTTTGCTCCCATTCCATCTGTCCATGTACAGAAATCGTCTACTCTACGCAGTAGATCCTGGCACTGCTTTGGGTTACGAGTCAGTATTGCCAAATCGTCCGCGAATGCGAGGATAGACTCCTTATATTTACCGTTTAGCTTAAACCGATAGCCCCACTTCTTGTCGTGTGTGGAAATGTTGTCTATTAAAATATTTATTACTATATTGAAAACTATAGGTGATAAACAGCAACCTTGGAACAAACCCACATTATAATTTAAAGGTTGCGTGTATCCATCTTTGGTATTAATCACAAACTTTAATTTACCATAATAAGAGGATATTATTTCCCAAATGATGGACGGAAAGTGATACCATTTTAATGCAAACAACATAAGCTCGTGTTGTACTGAGCTACTGAGCCAAAAGCGTTTTCTAAGTCTATCCAACAAACTGTTATTTGCTTTTCATTTGATCTGGCATCTTTTAAACTTTGCGCCAGTAAAGAATTGTGTTCCAGACATCCTGAAATTCCGGGTAGGAACCCTTTTTGGTGGTTTGGTATGAAATAGTTATTATTGATCATGAAATTTGTCATTTTAAATTGAAGCCATGAGAAAAAAATTTTAGAAATTGTATTGGTTAATGCTATTGGTCTAGTGTCTTTTGGACTAGTTACTATTTCTTTCTTTGGAATGAGCACAAAATTAGCCCTGCCGAAGGCCGCTGGGACTTCTTTACTCGACCAGATCCTATTGAATATGCTTAGAAGATGTTTACGTACCGATGGGCATTTTTTATAGATAATGTAAGGTATGCCATCAGGCCCTGGGGCGGTTTCTGTTGGTTTCTTTTTGATTTGGTGTTCTATTTCGTCTAAGCTAGGTGGATTACAGTCAAATGTGAAATGAGGGCTTAATGGTTTTTACGCGTTTGGTTTACTGTATTGTTTTTCGTATTTAGGCACCTTATAATTACTTTTATAGTAGCTATGGATCTGATCGTTACTTAGCAGTAGACTATCTTGCTTTCTGTCGCTAAAAATATTCCTCGAGTACTTAAACGGGTCCTTATCCTTGTTTTCATTTATTATTTGAACAGAAATTCCTTGAATTAATTTCAGTATGGACCTTAAAGCTCTGGCCAGTTGATGACTAAGTTGATTATCGCCCATAGCTTTAGCAAACCGTAGTCGTTTGATAAAGTCCCGCTTTTTCTTTCTCATTTTAATTTTGAAGGCGTTTTCTCGGTTTTCTCGGTTTTTTCGCGCGTAAGGTAATGATGGTGGGTAATGCTCATGTAGGTATGAGTAAATGCTAACCTGGAAAGATTCTACCTGACTGTTTAAATCCTGCTTTGTTCCGGGATGTTCTAACAGGATGACTAAGTTTTGGTCGTGGGCTTTCCAGGTGGTCGACTTTAAAGAGGGAATGCTAAGACGGGCCCGGATTTTTATGGGCTCCTGGTTTGTGTCACACTCTGACTCACCTTGGTATATATGAGGGTCAACTCTATCCGTGGCAATAGTTGAAGAACTTACAGACGGCTGTCTTGCTCCAACACCATCGTGTGATTTTAAGTGCTTCAGAAACCAGGCTCTCTTCTTGTATACTTTCCCGCACGTTGCACATGTTAAGTCCGTATTCTCGCCATTGTCGTTCGTTTTATCCACCGGTGGACAATTCTTTCGCCCCCCCTCTCGGATTGTCCTGGAGGTATTTTTCTTTGTTGGACTTTTAGCGATAAATTCTAGGGCAGGGCTTGCTAGGCCCTTGCCCGCAGCTGTCTTTCCAGCAGTCCATTGTCTTTCCAATTGTCATCTGTCTTTCCAGCGTCAACTGTCTTTCCAGTAGTCATCCCGTCTCTCCGGGCTGTCCGATTTTAAAGAGATCCGATTCTCAGCACTCCATGGATTCACCGTGCGGTCGCCGGGTCCATAGCGTGGTACAGAGAGGAACACCATGACGGCGACTGGGACTTGCGACCGAGATGTAGGTTTAGGGTGGCCACCTTGTGATGCATCAGCGCTCACCTCCACCGACAGTAGTGTATACTTTATGCAAATTACTGTGTTTTATTTTTGGGTTGGCAGCGCGAGTGTGACGCCCCTGGTGTTGCACACGTCCATAGGCCGCGGTAACCTCTTCCCATCAGGTGGGCCGTGAGCCTGTCTGCCACCTGAGTGGTATATAAAAAAAAAATTATCTTGTAACTATTCTGTAATTTATAATAACTATTCTGTGATTTATATTAACTATTCTGTGATTTTCATTAGTCAATAGATAAGCACACTTACTTATTTAATATAGAATATAGAAAATGAATGTAATTTGTATTTTGATAAATATCTATAATGGTATATAGGTATGTAGTTTTTAAACATTGTAATAAAAAAAATTAAAAATACTTTTTTAAATTTTTATTTTATTTTATGAATCATAGGCTCACGTTGGGTTCACGTTTAGCTCACCTGTCTTAAGTGACGATGGGATTTACGATGGATCACGTTTGCCTAGACGGAAACTGTTCACTCGAGACTTGGAAGATTCCGAGGTTATAGCTTTCCGGAAACACAGACTTAGGCAGGCAATTTCACTCCTTAGCTGTACGCATAATAAAAGTGTCGCCGAAACGTTTCGTGCGTATGACTGGAATTTCCACCATGTAGCGGTGGCGTGTCGCTGTGCGTCTGGTCGTTTGTTGGTGGAAATGGCTTGAAGGTATCAAGTTGTGCCATTCCAGCGCACACTCTCCGAAATGCATCCACATATCGTCACAATGATGGGGTTGGGCATAGGTGGCTGGATGTAGTTTCTTTTCTTAAATCGATTCTGAAACATCGACTGCATGGATACTGGTGGCAATATCTGTTTACAGTGTTTACCCCGTTTTTGACTGGACCCGGCTGGCAACACTGTACGGGAACAAAGTTCAAAAATCAAAAGTCATTGCTTCTTTGCGAAGTATCAAGTAAACAAAGTCTAAGTTGAATTGTTTTGTTCATAAGTTTTATTAGAAAACTAGTAAAGAAAATAAGCACAGAGAAGTAATCTGAGTCTATTACAGTATTTAATATTGTATTTGAAAGTACAAGAAAAACAAAATGGTTCTAAAGCTATATTATGATCTTATGTCTCAACCTTCTAGAGCTCTATACATTTTACTGAAAAGTATAAATTATAATTTTGAGCCGAAATATGTGGATTTGCGAAAAGGTAAGTCTAAAGCATATTTTACTACACATAGGCCTGCTAGTGGCAATTAAGCATATAGCCCTCCTGTTGACCGGGACTCAAACATGACAGACATGTCATGTTTGAGTCCCGGTGCCTATTACTTGGGAGCCGATTCTTTTTCTGGCAATATTGAAAAAAACCGGCCAAGTCGCAACTAAGACTCGCGCACGTAGGGTTCCGTACCATTATGACGGGAATCCCCTTTATTTATTTTAATTTAACTATTTATTTTTGAAGTGAATATATAACTAAATATTCGGTAAATATTTGAAGCGTCTTCCTGTTGCCGTTATTGATATCGAGTACAAAACGGCAAAAAGATGTTTCTTGTAAATTTCCCTTAAATATTTATTTTATTGTTTTTAGTATTTGTTGTTACAGCGGCAACAGGAATATATCATCTGTGAAAATTTTACTGACTAGCTATCATGGTTTATGAAATACAGCCTGGTGGCATTAGTAATAGTCTCATTTCACCCTTTTGGTACGGACCCCTAAAAAAGACAATCACTATTGTATCTATTTTACTACTCGTACGCCTGCTAGTGGCAAACTAGTATATAGCCCTCCTCATGGCAGACTCATCCTTTTGAGATTCGTGGTTAGTTAAAAAAAAGAGATTAGGGTTAGTTATTTAAAATTATCAAGGATAAATATATTGTGCTCTACCCATTGCAAAAACACAAGTTATTTATACTGGTGGTAGAAATTTGATGACACAAATTTGTCATAAAAATTGCGAAAAACCCTCCATAGTAATCCAATTTCGGTTTGATTGCGTTCAGGGGTCAGCAAGTGCATAGCGAGGCAGGGGGATTGTGGTCGCAGGACTAGTGGGACCGGTGGGTGTCACACGGTGCTGCAACGACAATCCTCTTCTGATGAGGCTGTCAAGCTGAGTGCCACCATTGTTAACATGGTACGTGTATGTAATGGTGACCCTCTTTCCTGAGACATTACCTTCAGCTTACCATCAGGCGAGGTGAAGTCAAATTGACATGTCCTAAATAAAAAAAATAAAAAAAGTTATATTGACCACGATCTTCTGTATTGTGTTGGAAATAACTCATTGTGCAGTTCTGATTAAGGCAGTAAATATAGCATAACTTGCTTTAAAACTGTAAAAAATAATGATAAACCTAGCTGTTGCCTGTGGCTCTGCATGTGTGAAAAATGTTGCGTTGGTCAAGGTCGGCAGTCGCCCCCATAAAAGCCATAGTAGCCCAGTGTTAGGTACAATAGGAGGGCAGAACCCAGTCGCCCCCATAAAAGCCATAGTAGTCCAGTGTTAGGTGCAATAGGAGGGCAGAATTCAGTCGCACCCATAAAAGCCATAGTAGCCAAGTGTAAGGTGCAATAGGAGGGCAGAACCCAGTCGCCCCCATAAAAGCCATAGTAGCCCAGTGTTAGGTGCAATAGGAGGGCAGAACCCACTCGTCGGCAGTCGCCCCCATAAAAGGCATAGTAGCCCAGTGTTAGGTGCAATCGGCATCGTAATCAACCGTCGGAAAAGAAAATAATATTCAAAACGACAGCTCATGAGGTGCCGTAACGAAATGATACTTCAAAGCGACGCCGTCGATTTGAATTTTTTTAGGCGGCAGCGCTATTTAACTGTCAAAAACAGCGTTTCATTCATTGTTACGCCGCGCCGGCATCGATTATCAATGGGGCGGTACAAAATGGCCGTCGACCTTGACCAACGCAACATTTCGACGGCTGTGATATCGACGACACTTGGACGGTAGGCCCACTGATCCTTCTCCCGCATCCTAAGAAAGCATACTCTAGGGATGAAAAGGTAGCCTATAATACTATCTTTATATATATATTTCTTGTGTGCGTGTGTATGTCACTGAACTCCTCCTAGACGGCTGGACCGATTTTGATGAAATTGTGTGAGTTCTAGGGGATTCGAGGATGGTTTAGATTCACAATTTGGTCCACTGGAAATAACGACGTGTGTACAGGACAACGTCTGTCGGGTCTGCTAGTATTATATATACACTAAATTTCAGACAGATCCGAACGGACATCACACTTAATTGAGTAGCGATCATCCAAACAACTTACAAACTTTTACATTTATAATAGTAGGATGTCACTTGCCAATGTTTAATTACTCTATGTTACATTATTTTCAGCGGAGCATTATTCCGAAGAGTTCAGTACAATCAATAGAATGCAAAGGGTTCCAGTAATAGATCATAATGGGTTCATTTTAACTGAAAGGTAAATTATATACTTAACATCTCTCTCTATGAATGCGAATGTAGGCAATTATTCAGTGCCTAGACTGGACGAAGCTGTTAGGGAAGCATACCATAAGGCATGCTCACTCAATGTAATAAAAGCCCAGGTAAAGGACAAATACCTGGTGGACCAAAACACTAGGGAAACAAAGGAAAAAGACACGGTGAGCTCTCAAACATGCTATGTAAAAGGATGATGGTAAGAGTTGGTGCGCTGGTAGAGAGGAAAGAAACGCATACAAGAAAGAATGTAGAAGGGAGAATCTTGTTCTATTTTCCTTTCTGGAAGCAAAAGCGCAGAAGTTGAAAAACAACCTGAGTTGGCGTGAATAATGAAAACATTCTCTAAAGTGAATACGTGTAAACTAGGAAATATCAAGAAAGGGAAAGAGTTCCGAACGGATCACAAGAGATACTTGAGATCATGCTGGAAACACACTTCCCAGTAAGCGAAGAATATGAAGACGATAACACGCCAATAGACTCAAACCCCAAAGAGGACCCACACTTGAAGGCCTTTATCACAGAGGAACATTTACAGTGGAGCATACAATAATTCCAGCCATACAAGGCGGCTGGGCCAGAAAGAATTTTCCCTTTTTTTTTTTTACGTGCCGAAATCCCTTCGGATACCCCTCCGCCGGCCAGCGGTGATGGTTATGTCGTGTATCGACTAAAACCGCACGGTGTCCTCCCCAAGTGTCTGTTGCCGGGCACCCCGGGTGAGCCCTCGAAAGGATAACCCCAGGGTTGCCGGCGGACTTTGGCCGCCACCGCGGCCTCGCCTGTTAAAATGTTACAAGTAGCCAGCAAGTACATAACTAAAGATATCCTGGCTCTCTAGAATAGCAGTACAAGAGCCAGAATGATATATCCCAAGGAAATGGAAAGATGTAAGAGCAGTGTTTATACCTAAACCAGGGAACACATCATACCAAGAGGCCATATTGTTTAGGTGTATTAGCCTCTCCTCATTCTTTCTTAAGATATTAGACGAAATCCTTAACAGGATACCAAGAGAACAAATAGACAAAAATGGATCTTAACTCCACCAAAACCAACACACTTATAAGGAGGGCAAGTCCACTGAAACAGTCCTCCATAATCTGGTGACTAAGGTGCAGATATCAATAGACAATACATAATACACACTGGGCTGCTTCCTTGATGTAGAGGGCACCTGTGACAGAGCTACCCCAGACTCAAATAGGCCGCACAACACCGTGCAAGAATAGAAAAGCACATATCAGAATGCGTGAAAGCTATGCTAAGACTCCTGCTGATAAAAACAGAGATTGCAGAAACGACACACACGGTGGTAGCTAGAAGAGGCTTCCCACAAGGAGAATGTCTATCACCAACTAGTGAACTAGATTAACAACATTTACACACAAGTGTATTTGGATGATGGTGTACGCCTGATCAAAGGCAAAGTCCTCAGCCTAAAAAAAACCTCAACCCTGACAAAACCAAAATAGTCTTGTTTTCCAAGAAAAGAAAAATAGGGAGAACTGCGCCTAGATATACAAGACTTGGTAATAGTCAAGGAAGTAAAATATCTAGGGGTAACACAGGATAGCAAACTTACTTTCAAGACTCACATTAGCATAACATGCTTAAAGGCCAAAATGCCCATGATGTAATGCAAAAGCGCAATAGGAAGAGTCTGGGGGCGACACCAGCAATAGTGCTATGGATTTGCAAAGCACTTATCCTGCCACTAATTCTACATGGTGCCCTAGTATGGTGGCATAGGACTGTCATGGGGCGAAATAAAGTAGAATTAGACAAAATCCAAAGGTTAGCGGCCCTGATGACTACGGTCGGGATAGCGCGCTTCATATTGGGGCTCAACCCCTTGGATTAAGAAATAAAAAGAAAAGCAACTGCACAATGGTTCAAACTTAGGAGCACTGGCCAATGGATCGGAACCATTATGAATAAAGGCCATGCCAGTATCAGCAGAACTACGAAGAGAAGCTGTCGATAATCCTCTCTAACAATGACCAAATAAGGAAGGAGAGAATCTTTGACAAAAAGTATAGAGTATACATAGGACCAAGAGAAGACGCCAGTGGTACTGTCTGCTACACGGACGGCTTAAGGAAAGAAATAACAAAGCTCAGGATCTGGAGTGCACATCAAGTGCGAAGACGGATCAGAGATAAATAGATCAATAACTATACATGGGTCTTTCAAGCGGAAGTCTACGCCATAATGGAATGTGCTGAGATGGTCTAACACCTGATCAACATCAAGATCAACATCACAAGGCTGAACAAAAACCGAGACTACACAATAGGCTACGCCGACGACCTAACAATCCTTATCTCAGAAAAGGTAGCGGGAACGGTCTGTAACTTAACCCAACAAGCCTTACGCATCGTAGAAAAATGGTGCGGGGAATTTGAACTATCGGTGAATCCGAACAAAACCGAGTTAGTCATGTTCACGAACAAAAGGGTATTAGGATAGAATACCGATTACCCAAACTCTTTGACACGGAACTCCAACTGTCACAAGAGATCAAATACCTTGGCGTTATTCTTGACAGCAAGTTAAAAAGGGGTAACCTAGACAATAAATTGGAAAAGGCCGGGATTACCTTCTGGCAGTGCAGAAGAATGATTGGTACAAAATGGGGGCTAACACCGAAAATCATTCTGTGGCTTTACGAAACAGTATCGTCTGGTGGCCAAGGACCGAAAACAGCACAATAGCGGCTAAACTACAACGGACCCAAAGACTAGCCTGCATGGCAACCACTGGATGCATGAAATCTACGCCCACCGCGGCAATGGAAGCCATGCTCGGACTCCCACCCTTGGATCTGTTCATCCGCCAAGAAGCAACAGCTGCGGCTATACGCCTAAGGGCACTCAATCTATGGAGCCTATGATAGGAGCAATAAATGATCGTGATAACAACACGTATTCGACAAAAAATACAAGATCCAACTTCATGAGGACCACCGCTGTGAGGCTTTATGCCCAACGGAATTACGCATCCTCACAGATAGATCAAAAACTGGTACAGGCACCGGGGCTGGCGTCTTCTCGGAGTACGGCCAGGAGAGTGGAAGGCCACTCAATACGCATACTCTCCGACATGGTCGTGCTGCAAGCTTTAAACAGCCACACTATAAACTCGGAACTAATACTGGAATGCCATCTTAAATTGAACCAAATATGCCACTTCAACAACATAACCCTGGAATGGATTAAGGGCCACAGCAGTTCGCGCGGCAATGATGCAGCAGATGAGCTTGCCAGGAGAGGATCTGACATGGTGATAATGGGACCTGAGCCCATAATACCGATCCCCTTTGCATACCTACGAACCATAGTAAACAAACGAACGAGAGATCAACACAACAGCTATTGGATAACTCTGGAAGTTTGCAGACAGGCGAGGGAAGCCCTCCCTGTGCTTGAAAATAGACTGACCAGGCGTCTTCGACAACTGACCAAACGGCAACTGCGCACGGCCACAGCGGACATCACGGGGCACGGCTCCTTCAATAAACACCTTTATTTTAGGAATCACCGACAGCCCTCTCTGCAGAGCTTGCATGAGAGAGGAAGAAACAGCGACACACGTGCTCCTACACTGCCCTGCAAACCGCCACATACAGGGTTAAGTACTTCGGAAACACGAGTACGCTTCGGGAGATCGCCAGCAGCGTGAATAGCTTGCTGGCGTTCTTCAATGAGTTGGGGTGGATCGAATAAAATGCCCACCCTCACGCAAAAACCGCACCTTGTCGTGGAGTTGCGGATACCAGCCCGTGATACCATACCATACCAACATCTACAGCGACAGCCAGACGGCGCTGAAGGCGCTAAGCAAAGTGGAAATAACCTCAGCAATTGTAAAGGTATTCAAAGAAACACTAGAGAAACTGGCGAAGAAAGTCAACTTAATGATCGTCTTTGTGCCCGAACACGAGAGCAACGAGACAGCTGACAAAATAGCCGGAGATGGCGCGATATCCAGAGACACCGCCACCACCACCCCACCCCGCGAGACTACTTCCTCCGCCAGGCGCCTAACGCCTGAGGGGCCTGAGGACGGCAGTTGGCCGACTCGCCGTCCTTACAGAAGCAGGCTGTGGCGGAGGCGTGTCGTGTGTGCCTTACACACGCCTGCCAACTCACCGAAGCGGGATAAAACCCGACCCCACCAGGCGAGGCCGCGGTGGCGGCCAAAGTCCGCCGGCAACCCTGGGGTTATCCTTTCGAGGGCTTACCCGGGGTGCCCGGTAACGGACACTTGGGGAGGACACCGTGCGGTTTTAGTCGAGACACGACATAAGCACCCCCGCTGGCCGGCGGGGGGGTATCCGAAGGGATTTCCGCACGTAAAAACAAAAAAAAAAGCCGGAGATGGCGTCAATATAAATTTGGTGAAGCCTGAGTTCTGGCTCCCAATATCGCACAGAATCACCAAAGGAGTAATCAGCTGGAGTATTACAGCACAAACCAACCGAAGATGGAGATCAATGACAGGTATGAGACTAAAGGTAAAGGTTATTGATGAGAAAAAGACGGGCCAACTGACCAAACTCTCAAGAGGGAAATTTAGGCTTGTCATAGAAGTAATAACAGGACACTGCAGACTAAACAGACAACTAACAGTGATTGGAGTGAACACTGAGCCCAGTTGTTTATAGTACTTGGACACAGAAGAGACTAGTTTCCACCTGCTGGCCAAGTGTACCATTACTCAATAATTAGATTGGAACTTCTGGGATCAGACACACTGGACATGGAGGAGTTGAAGGATCTGAACGTGGAACAGATCAGAACAGATGAAGACAAAGTGAGGACACAAAAAGTATTGAAGGGGCACTGTGAATGCTGGATTAACCACGCTCTCCCCAACCTGAGTATTCGGGAAATGGATGAAGTGGCCCGCAAGCTTTGTGTGTGGATCATCCATCCGGCTTCCGGCGTCCATATTTGAAAAATTAAATATATATAGGTATTTATTATGTTGTCTTGTTTAACAAGGATTAAAACACCTTGAAGGTACCTCTGCAGATTTCTACTGCATCAGGTACCTATTGCTACATGTTTGGGTCCCAGCACAGTATAAGCAGTAGGTTATCTTAATAGAAATGGGCCGCTGCCGGTTGAGATGTGTGAGCGCGCGCTGGGCGCTGTGTAGGCACGTGCTGCCACGCACATATTAGTACAATATAAGGTAAAATACGCCGGTCGCAGTTTGGGCCGTACCGTGAGTGAAATCGCTTGCGTTTTCGTAGCGTAGGTAGGTACTGCACGGCTGCTCGCATTCGCCTTCTCCCACTGGATTTAATTTGATTAGCGCAGTTTATTTTTATTGAGCGGTTTATAACATATAGACGATAATGAAATATTTATTTTATTATCATAAAATAATGAGGTATGTACATAAACTCAGGCGCCGGAGGTCGCTTAACGACCTCCGTCCTCCATGAGCGCAGGCCTGGGGGTGGCGGGTGAGGCCACCTGTCACCCCAGCAGAAGCAGGCCGGGACGGTGGGGCGACTAGCGCCCCTCCCCCAAACCGGGGCAAGACGGGGACACCGTGGTTCCCAAACCCGAGGGGGCCATCTCGAAACCGGAGATGGCCCAGGGTCAGTCGGGGTGCGAGGGATATGCTCTATGGGCAACCTTACACCCCGGCGTCTGTAGACCCGAGACGGCGTGCGGTTTTAGTCGGTTCAAGCCCGACATAACCGCCCCCGCTGGCACGCGGGGGGGTATCCGAAGGGATTTCCACACGATAAAAAAAAAAAAAAAAAAAAAAAAGGTATGTACATAAAAGGCCTTTTAAATATTTAGTATTTACATTAGGAAATTGTATAAATTTATTAAAACGTACGTACGTACGTAAGTAGGGTCATTTTTTTTCTTTTTACAGGCTTCCACGTTCATACCTTTTTTTTTCCTATTTTTTTTTATTTCATTTCTAATTTTATTAGTCAAGCCCTTTCCTTCAATATCCATATTGAGGGAGCTGTGAAAAAAATTGTAATCGGCCGTCTTTTGGCGGCAGCCATTTTGGATTTGAAATCTGTTATAGTGTACATTATTCTAATTTTCAAGCCTATTCATTTGATACCCATATTGAGGAAGTTGTGGAAAAAAATAAAGGAAATTTGCCATTTGTAGTGGCGGCCATCTTGGATTTGAAATTTGTCATAGTGAATAGTATTCTACTAGTCAAGCCCTTTCATTTGATATCCACATTGAGGGAGCTGTGCCGCAATCTGACTAATCAAGTTTAGTCAAAAATTATCAGGTGTCTCAGTTGATTATCCGGTAGGGTAGGAATCACACTTTCCTGCTGCTTTCTGTAAAGCTGATGTAATTTGGTAAATTAAAAATCTGAATGTAATAAATTGTTATATTCCTGATTTCATGCCTGTATATTCCTGAAGTCGCCAGTATTTCGCATAATACATAAATAAATATACTCGACATTATACATTCTACTCAACACTATCGCTATTCAAAGTAAGCAAAGCATAATAGGGAATCGAACCCGAGACCGCCGAAGCAGCAGTAGCATACCATAATATAATATCGATATATTTCCATTACGTGGGGCAGACTGATAAGGTTAAAATGTGCCTTAGAACTTTTGTCGTTTAATTTAATTCAGCATTCACTAATTTGTATGTATACAAAAATCTAACAAGCATTATAATATGTTGCATTTTACAGTGTGGCAATACTGAAATACTTATCTAGAGAGAACATAATACCAGAGAGTTTGTATCCAAAAGACTCACAATCGCAGGCCCGAGTTGAAGAGTTTCTGGAGTGGCAACATATGGGACTCAGATTACATTGTGCTATGTATTTTAGGGTTAAGGTAATATATTTTATAAGTAATAGTCTCAACAAAATATGCATTATATACATTATAAAGCATACATACATATTCATACTCGCCTTGTTCCCTGTGTGATAGGCAGAGGCACCATCTGCCTCAGTGTCTAACATACGCTTAAATCGGCTTACATACTTCACTACGTATTCTACATAGACAGAGAAACCATTACAAGGTTTCTCCGTTTACGCTTCACTTCCTCTTTCCTCTTCTGTCATTAAACCTTTCAGGCAAGCTACCCGGTTTCAAGTGCTTTTGAGCTGCCCTTTTTTCACAAGCCAGTACACCTGCTGATTGACGGACAAGGCTCTGGCTCAGACTTTCCTCTCGGGGTTGGGGGATTAGCCGGCAGTGACGTAAGAGCCAAAATAAACCAATGAGTAGGAGCGCTCCCCTACTCATTGGTTTATTGTAGCTCTTCAACCAAAGTGCATGCTTTGGATGCAACCGGAATTGGCACTCAGATGATGATGATGGCTATACTTAATAATTATAATCATTTATTACACCATGTGCTATTTCATTTGTTATTCAACGTTACGATATTACAATTTGTTATTCAACATTATGCTGTTCCATTTGTTATTGAAGTAGGTACTTAACAATGCTGCAGTTTTAATAGTAAAATTATTTTACATTGCAGTGCTTGGATCCTGTACTTTTTAATAAGCCTGCAGACCCCCGATCTGTATCCGGTTACGAAAGTCGCATGTTATCTGCACTTACTGACTTTGATACAAAGTGGTTAGGTCGTGGCATGGATTTCATTGTAGGCAACAATCCAACTGTGGCAGATTTGTTGGCAGCATGCGAGTTAGAGCAACCCAGTAAGTATCTTAAGTTGTTTAAGAAGTTCATTTTAACATTTTTGGCATATTTACTACCGCATTTCCACGACACGGTCATGAAAACGTGACTACGTCAGGGTGTACAGTGTATACATAATATACAGGGTGAAAAGGTTAACGCTGTCCAGACGATTAGTTCGTCAATTTAAAAAATATTGTAAGCTTTTAACTAATATGTTATCAGCATCACATGAATCTAGGTACAAAAAGTTTTTTTTAAAATATATATAGTCATATGTTCGTAATTTGCACTTTTATCATAGTAAATGTATGGTATCCGTCAAAGTACAGAATTTTTAAAACGAGATTATTTTTGTATAATTTTTAAGTTTTAATTTGAATTTTTTATTTTTGTTTCTACTTATCAGATTAGTTCATAAGCCGTGATACAGTAAGTATATGTACGGGAATCGCAAAAGTACAAATTGTGAACACATGAAATTTTTATTGAAGTTCTTTTGGCGCGTTAGGGAAAAATGATCACGTCACGAAAAACCAACACCCTAAAACCTATCCCACTTCCAGATGACCTAGAAAGAGGATATTTGGTATCAAAGTAGACTATGAGGCATATACAAAGGAAACAATCTAAAAACTGAAAATTATTGATAACTAGTTATTAAACTAGTTATTTAATATGTATTCATTCATTGAAAATTAAACGTACGACATAAACAATGACGTAAACTGACATCGATGTCATTCTGTCATTGTTTTTTTTTTAATGAAAGTAGGTACTCCTTGGGTGTCCTGGGTCTCCCCGTGACCATGGCTGCTGAAAAGCAACCGAAACGTCGGGATCAATATAAAATAATATCGAATAAATAGCGATAGAATCCGTTAAAAATAGTTTTATTTTAATGTGTGACATTCTTCCGACAATATTAAGTAGGTACTATCAAAAGTGTCGAACGTATTCACAAAGGAGTATCAAGGTCATATATTTATATTTACTTGTAATGGAACGTTTCCAAATATTTTGACATAATGGCTGCGTTCCGTTCCGATTAACACAGTAATTTAAGTACACGTATACTTTTGTTTATTATTATTTTATTTTCTAGATTATACGATGCAAATTTCAAATAAGTTTAAACTTTTGCAATATCTTTAATATTATAAAATAACTGTCTGGACACACTTAACATTTCCAGCCCAGAATACTGACTGTCATGTTCTCGCACGGGAATATCCTATAATGATATATTATAATAATACTAGTCTTTTCCCGCGGCTGAGGCGCGGCGGGTATAAAAAAAAGAATCCGTTCCCGCAGGGGGAACGCACAGGTAGATTTCGTGAAGCAATTACAGTCCATCAAATCTAAGAGGTACCGTTTGACGTTTCATATTTTTCAAACCGAAACAACTTTGTTCATACGTACATTATTCAGTTTCGATAACCTTTTTCATAAAACCATGAATTTAGAAAGATTTCATTATTGTATCTGTACTGTACAATTCTTAATATCTAAATGTAATTGAAAACTTTCAAACAAAGCAAAATAACACATATTTACACAGTAAATAATTTCTAATAGTTATATTCTTGACCTCATTACAAAGTTACGTAGTTAGGTCACTGCACGTAGTGTTGCGACTCTTCGGATACACTTGTATGCAAAAAAATCGTTTACATATACGAAAAATCGAATGTATTATTTACAAATTACACTTGACAACCAAACAAATATTTTTTCATGTGAATGGGATTTATCTCACATATTACGATTACATAACTAAATAGTTATGTAATCGTAAAATATGAGATAAAACCCATTCACCAAAAATACGTATTTATAAATCAAATATATTTGCTTCTTTAAAAAGTTGTCGAAAGCGATTTGTCGATTTTTTATTTTCGCGCCCAAATAAGTCGGGGTTTCTCGCGCTAACGCTGTCGAAATAGTAAATGGAGTCAGGGATAGTGTTTTTTACATTTATTTTTGTGTATGATAGTATGGGTTTGCATATTACAGAGAAATAAACAAATTTTTAACAAGCACATCCATTGATTTTACAATTACAATTTTTTCTTCTAAGTCTTATTTCTACGTCTAAAACTAATAAAAATAAGGTATGTAGAACCCATTCACAAAAATGTTGTTGCCTGATGTTATAAATTAACGACGTTACTGCGCGACCGCATATTGCACTGAATACACAGATACCCTAAAATAAATTAATTTAATTATTTTTAGGTCAATAGGCAAAATCGCAGGTGTCCAAGTCTCTACAATTTTTTTTTTCTGGCAACACTGCCAACTACAAGCGCACGCGGTCCGCTCGGTCGGTTCGGCGTCAGCAGTCTCTCGCCATCTTGGAAGCTGACTGTGCGCGTACTTGCTTTCTCGTTTGTGTTTTACAATTTGTGACTTGGCTATTACTTTTCTGGACTGATCATTCTTTATCCGTTTACCTTGGCAATATTTATACTGGACTCCGAACTAAGCAAGTGTTTATTAATAATGTCGAAAAGAGGACGTACTTTGAACAGCCAGGCTCGTGAATTGGTGGTGAAATTACACGAGTATTTTGAGCGTGAATCTCAAAATGGTGGACTTCTACTGCCAGTTACACAAGTTCGGGATCGCGTCGGTGAAGCTCTCGGTATTGGTAGCCGCACCGTTGGCAAAATATTAAGTGAAAAATATGGGCCTTCGGGGAGTGACAGTAACGTACTTCACACACCGAAAAAACGAAAAAGAAATAAACCTGTGACAGGCATCGATGAATTCGATAGTCATGCTATTAGAAACCATATATACGGGTATTTTACAAGAGGCGAATTTCCAACATTGGCAAAGTTATGTGCAACTTTAAAAGATGCCGGGCTGTATAAGGGAAGCATAGAGTTCTGCTATCAAATAGTTACATTATTGTTTTACAGGTTATGCAGCAAGACACAACACAAAACCACCCTTCAGTGTCAAGAAAATGGAAGGTTTATTAAAGGAAGCATGTGCCCAAGTTACACAGGAAGATTGGAGTAAAGTAGTACAAAAAACAAAGAAAATAATAATGGACGACTTCGAAAGAGACGTACACTTTGATAATGTAATGGACAATCAACTGGTCATTAATTTAAATGACGATGATGACGAAGACGACGATACTAGTACTAGTAGTGAATAAAAAAATATCCTAAACATTTCTTTTATTTAATTATAACAATTGATTTCTTAAAATTCGGATATTATAGTAATCGATCTCTTAAAGTTCGGATATTATAGTAATCGATTTTTTCATCCCATCCCTATCATTCAATTGTCAGAACTGTCAAACGGTACTTCTTAGATTTGACGGACTGTAATATTATATTTTAACATGTTGTTTTTTTTTTTTTCGAAAACGGTAACTTTTAGCGAAAAACTTTTCAGACATTTATTTTAGACTTAAAAATGGCCTATCGATTAAAAATGTTTCCTACAACAAGAATGTTCACCGGTTAGACGTTATGATTTTTTTCCCGGAAAATTTTGGTTTTTCCCCCCTCCACTTTTAGTTAAAGTTTTAATCTTATAGGTTTATAATTAAAAGTTGTTGGTATTCATGTATACTATGGGATAAAATTAGAACGGTTCGAGTATCTTTCATGGAACGTGAAATTTTGAGGAAAAACTGATTTCACAAAAAGTGAGGCCCTACCGTCCCCTTAGGCCGGATTCCACCCGTTCACGAACTTAAACTAAGTTTACACCCAAGCAATTTTTGACCGCAGTTTGAAAGCGATCGGGGCAAAAATGCGACCGTGAGAGTGCCGCAAATTTTGGGAAGTGGAACCATACATACATATATATATACATAAACTTTTAGACCAGTGGTCATTTCGGACTCAGGGGGTCATAACTAGACCTCCTATGAAGATTTTTTTTTTAAATTCGACAGTAGTGAAGAAACCAATAGGTAGATCGATTTCATCGCGATCTACCTAATTGCCTACGACCATTTCTCAGACCTACCAAATATACACAAAAACTTAATAACAAACTGTTGTGCCGTTTCAGAACATTTACATAAAAAACACCGTGACACAAGATTTTTATATAGCGGATACATTATGCACAAAATATTGGCTAAGACGTAAAATATTTGATGAAGTAGACTGACTCCTTTGAAAAACTTATAAAGTTTGGATAAGATGACAAGACTAGGCGACCCTGTATACTCTATACATCATTGAATCATCATCATTATTTTATGATGATTGATATGACGCAAATAACTTATTTATTCCGTGGTTTGTTGTAGAAACACGAATGACAATAATATTATAATTCGGGAACCAAGTCAACCTCGCCTGCCCGCGGTGCACTCTACTGATTAACGGAGATGGCTCTGGCGACCCGCCAACACGCACTGGACCAGCGTGGCGGGTTATGGTCCAAAACCCCTAAAACGATAATGGACAGAGGAGCACGGCCCCTAGTGCCCGGGGGCTCCAGCTGCTATACTGACGTTGACGGGCGTCGGTCGAGCACTGGAGTCAGGGGTGCTAAGAATCTCTGGGCGAGGTGACGTTGACGGACGTCGGTCGAGCACTGGAGTCAGGGGTGCTAAGAATCTCCGGGCGAGGTGCTACCGTCAAACGACCTCAGGCAGTTGCTCAACGGAATACCGACGTAGTTTGTCGCTGGTGACATATAATACGCGCACATTAAGGACAGACGAGAAGATCATTGTGCTGGAAGAGGAGATGAACAAGCTGCATTGGGACATAGTGGGTTTATCGGAGGTCCGAAGAGAGGGCGAGGACACGACAACCTAAGTCACGACAACCAAAGTCTGGCAACTTGTTCTACCACCGAGAGGGCGACCAACAGTCCCAGGGTGGTGTCGAGTTTCTCGTTCACAGATCCCTTGTAAACAACGTGGTATGTATCAAAGAGGTACTCGTTGAAGGTCATACAGGTTTACGCACCGACTTCGGCGCACCCTGGCGACGAAGTAGAAGTTATGTATGAGGACATCTATAGGGCCATACGTACTTCCAAAACATACTTCACTGTTGTTATGGGGGATTTTAATGCAAAACTGGGTAGGAAGGGCGATGAAGAGTTGAGAGTGGGGTAATTTGGACGTGGGCGGAGAAATCCCAGGGGCCAGAGGTTGGCTGACTTTCTGGAGAAGGAGGAACTCTTTATGATGAACTCCTTCTTTCTCATAGGAAATGGACTTGGATGAGTCCCGACGGTTGCACGAGGAATGAGATCGATTTCATTATGTCTACGAAGAGACAAATATTCAATGATGTCTCTGTGATCCACAGGGTGAAAACCGGAAGCTATCATAGAATGGTTAGAGGCACATTGAATATCAATGTCGAACTGGAAAGGTTTCGACTAATGAAGTCCACGCTCCGACCTACTGTAGCCCATATACAAAACCCCGAGAGCTGTCAACTCGAGCTCGCAAACCGCTTCTCTGGCCTGGAGGATTGCGTTTCTGTGGACGAGGTCAACAAAAGGTTGCTAAAAAACTGTCTACAAGGTAGGGGAAGTCTTCTTCAGACCCCGCCGGAAAGATAGACCTCAAAAACTATCAGATCACACCCTCGACATTATGGCAGAACGACGCTCATTGACGTTGCAGACTTCCGAGGACGCTGAAGCATATCGGCAGCTCAATAGACGGATCTCTAAATCCTTGGGACACGATGTTCGTGTCTTTAATACTAATCATATTAAAGATACGATAGAGCAAAATAAGGGCTCTAAAGTGTTCGCAAGAGACTTGTCTATTGGGCAGAGCCAGTTGACGAAGCTGAAGACGGACGACGGCAGTGTAGCGTCTACTAAGTCAGAGGTACTGAGGGAGATCGAAAGGTTCTACGGACAGTTCAATACCTCAGTAGCTAAGCCTGTTGCTGATTTGGATAAAGATCTTAGAGCCAAATTAACCCGACACTACACAGAAGATATTCCGGACATCAGCCTGTATGAGATTAGGGTGGCCCTCAAACAGCTCAAGAGCAACAAGGCGGCGAGTGAGGACGGAATGACATCGGAGCTTCTGAGTGCCGGTGGAACACCGATACTGAAAGCTCTACAGAGGCTCTTTAATTCCGTCCTGCTCGAGGGTACTACGCCCGAAGCGTGGAACAGAAGCGTGGTGGTTCTCTTCTTCAAGAAAGGTGATAAAACCTTATTGAAGAACTACAGGCCCATCTCGCTTCTGAGCCATGTTTACAAGCTGTTTTCGAGGATGATCACGAATCGTCTCACACGCAGGTTTGATGACTTCCAGCCTCCCGAACAAGCCGGTTTCCGTAAAGGCTATAGTACCATAGACCACATCCATACGCTGCTGCAGATTATACAGAAGACAGAGGAGTATGTTTTGCCACTATGCTTGGCGTTCGTGGACTATGAGAAAGCCTTCGATTCGATCGAGACTTGGGCGTTGCTGCAGTCTCTTCAGAGGTGCCACATTGACTATCGGTATATCGAAGTGCTGAAGTGCTTGTATAAAAACGCCACCATGTCGGTCCGAGTACAGGATCAGAGCACAGAGGCTATTCCGTTGCAGAGGGGAGTTAGGCAGGGTGATGTCATCTCGCCGAAAGTCTTTACCAATGCAATGGAAGACGCCTTGAATCTTCTGGATTGGAAAGGATTCGGCATCAATATCAATAGCGAATACATCACTCACCTTCGATTTGCTGACGACATTGTGGTCAAGGCAAAGTCTGTAGAGGAGCTCAGCACTATTCTCGGAGGCCTCAACAGAGTGTCCCAGCGGGTGGGCCTGAAAATGAACATGGACAAGACGAAAGTCATGTCAAATGTCCATGTGTCGCCCACCCCCGTATTATTGGGAGGCTCACCTCTCGAAGTTGTTGATGACTATGTCTATCTGGGACAAACCGTCCAACTAGGCAAATCCAACTTCGAAAAGGAGGTCAATCGACGAACCCAACTTGGCTGAGCTGCGTTCGGGAAACTGCGCAACGTCTTCTCGTCCAAAATACCGCAGTCCTTGAAGACAAAGGTCTTTAATCAGTGCGTGTTACCAGTGATGACCTACGGTGCCGAGACGTGGTCTCTCACTATGGGCCTCATAAGGAAGCTCGGGGTCACACAGTGAGCTATGGAACGGGTTATGCTTGGGTTTTCTCTACGAGATCAAATCAGAAATGAGGATATCCGTAGACGAACTAAAATTACCAACATAGCAGACCGAGTCAGCAAGCTGAAGTGGCAGTGGGCAGGGCACATAGCTCGGAGAACCGATGGCCGGTGGGGCAGAAAGGTTCTTGAGTGGAAACCACGTAACGGCAAGCGCAGCATAGGAAAGCCTCCTGCAAGGTGGCAGACGACCTAACAAAGAGCGCAGGGACTCGGTGGATGCAGGCCGCAACAGACCGTCGAAAAGGAAGTCGATGGGAAGGCCTATGTTCAGCAGTGGACTTCCTACGGCTGATATGATAATGATGATCTAAATTTGTAACCCCTTTTTCATTGCACAAATTTAACAGAAGCCCCTACTTCTGTTAAATTTGCAACCGTTATATGATTTTACGATCCAACTAATGAATACCACCACAGAAGTATTATCGAGATAATATCTGTCGAGATTATATCGATATAATATCTGTCGAGATTATATCGAGATAATATCTCGATAATATTTTTGTGAATACCACTGTGATGAAAACCTTGTGTCTCCGAATTCGCGTAAGATAGGGTTAGCAATAGCACGTCGTGTTATTACAAACATATTATTTCACCTGTGCTATTACTAATTATTCTGTATATTATTGCAGGAATAGCTGGCTTTGATCCTGCAAAGTTCAAGAACATAGCTATTTGGTGGAAAAAAGTTCAGGAACACTTTAACCCTTACTATGATGAAGGACATGTTACTGTAAATAAAGTGATTAAGAAACAATCTAAAGTAGTCTCTAAGATCTAGGAAATAAGGTTATTCCAATTGTAGCATTTCGATATACATTATCATGTAAATGGGTAATTAAGTGTATATTATTAATCAGAGGCGAATCACTGACAGTGTTGGCAGGTCGCACAAAACCTCTTTCTTCTTTAATAAATATAAATTGGTTCATCAATAAAGAAGTATAAATCAGTTATTTTTAAAAACTAACCAATTTAATTAATGTTCACTCGGAACTACTATAGTCCTCTATACAAGTTACTATAGAGGACTATAGTAGTTCCACGCAATCGATAACAAAATGTATCTACCTAACAATTTTGGGTAAATCATATAGTAGACAATATTTTATTTTCAGACTAACCACACCTTAATACGCAAACCTCGCTCGTGACTCTCCTTACAGAGTTCGGGGTTCGCGAATTCAGGCGTCGATGTACATAACAGGCATTATAAATTGGCAGCAGCGCCAGCAGCATTTTATTAATATGTTTGTTTTTTTTCTAAGTTCTACAGCAATATTTTTAGAAACCTAAAATTGTGTCTATTTTTAATTGGTGTTCAGAGATTTGTTAAGTTTTAAAATATAATGGTAAATGTTAAAATATTTTGAAGTTTTGTATCTATTAATCCCCGACGCAAAAACGAGGAGTTTTTTTTTCCTTTTAACGTGTGGGAACCCCTACCGTTTTCACCCCATCGATCGGTGCCAACAATGGGGCGTGGGGATATGGCTTGTCGGAATCGGACCGACTAAAACCACACGGTATCCTCCCCAAGTGTCCACTGCCGGGCTCTCCGGGTAAGCCCTCGAAAGGATAACCCCAGGGTTACCGGCGGACTTTGGCTGCCACCGCGGTCTCGCCTGGTGGGGTCGGGTTTTAACCCGCGTCGGTGAGTTGGCAGGCGTGTGTAGGATACACATGACATGCCTCGAAACTCGAGGGGCAGGGTTCTCTCCCGTTCCTTCTCCGCCGTCTCTTTCGCGCGTATTATGGTGTTACTGTGGCGTTGTCTCCCGGTGGATGCGCCACAGATACTTACCGAAACACCCGTGTCCGGTAACTATCGGGCACATCCGGTAGGAGAGGTCCCCGTAGTTCCTCTCCAACCACTCCTTCATGATCGGCCTCAACGCCGCAATGGTGGATTCCCCCAACCTTGGATGCTCAAGTCGCACCCTCCATGTCTCCATGAGTTCCTGGCGGAGCTGGGACCGCTAAGCCCTGGCTTCTCGGGGCTCCGGCCTATGGCCCTCTTTTGCGCCTCCTTGCGCCATTGGTACAACGACGCAAGGGCCCTCGCTTCCAGGTCTCATGGAGGGGTCCCGGCTAGGAGACATACCACCTCGACGTAGATCGTGCGATACCCTCTGATGACTGACGGCCATCGCTTTTAACGGCCTGTTTAGAACAGCCACGTTGCGGGCCGCCAGTCTCCGCCCATACGGGGGCACCGTACAGGGCCATGCTTCGCACGATCCCCAGGTACAATCTCCTAGTCCCTTAACGTTGGGCATTAGACACGATAGCGCGGCCGCAGCCGAGGGGGGCGCGGAGCCTCTTCGGCGCCTTCGTCGCAGCGGCTTTGGCCGCCTTCTTGACGGCTTTTTTCGTGTTTTTGGCGGCTCCCGCTACCACCCATCCCTCCCTCCTGGAGGAACATTCGGGTGCAAGGGGAGCTAAGCTTAATTGCTTGTGTTAGGAGTGGGTTCACCTCGGTAGTGTAATGGGCAGGATTCGAACCCGGGACCTCTCGATCATAGGGTCGCCTCCTTAACCACTAAGCTACCGACGGAAAAGATTCTCAAGAGTCACTAACCAAGTTCAAAAAGGAGAAGGAACTATGTTTGTCTGTTTGTCTTTTTTATATTTTTTTTATAAATATTTCCGTCGTTTATGAACCAATTTTCGAAATTCTACTTGTATTGGATATAATTTAGCTAGCCGTTTTTTTTGCCTTTTCTTCTGCCAACTTTAGGGGCAACTTTGAATTAATTTTAAATCAAAAATGAAAAAAGATTTTTTTTTATGGAATTATGAAGAACAGTTAACAAACAGTTGATGTAGCCAAGAAAAATAATTAGAAATTGATTCTCCCCCCCCCCCCCCCCCCAATTTAAGACAGCCCTCAGGTGGTCACATACAAATATTGGTATTGGACCTTGTACTCTGGAGATACTCTTAAAATCGAGTAGAAAATGTGAAATGATCAATTATCTTTTGTCTGAGGAAGGGTCTGAAGCTTAATGTGGCGTAAACTGAGTACTTGGCTTTGAACTCAACATGGAGCGGATCTCAAGAAAGAGCGGAAAATTTTACGTCCGGATACGCGTTTAGGTAGGTTGTCCCTGGGTAGCGCTAAGAGGTGGATTAGGGATCACGCTATCTTCGGTATTGAATTGTTCCCACTCGTAAAATTTCTCGTTCTTTTCGAGTCCGGTATAAGTTATAGGGGTTCCCATTAAAAAAGATGAGGTTGACCTTTAAATAACCTTGAAATTGAGGTGCAAGGTCAAATCAGAGGTCACCTTTGGATTCCTCGCTGAAAGTAGGGTATGACTTTTGTGTCACGACTAACCTCGTGCGGTATTCCGAATTTTCCAGGGTTTCCATACTTTTTCCTCACCCAAATTTTGCAACACTGCTATTGTTGTCAAATGTCATATGGCTTAAAGGTCTTGTAACCAAGCCAAAAACTTCAAAAAAAATTGCCGGTTGTCAGATGTCATGTCAGATTTTGATTTGAGCTTATAACATGGGCATGCAACTCTCATACATCGGTTTAAAATTTTTGCTGTGCTAATTTAATCTGTGGTCACGCATTCTCACCCCATCTAGTCGTGAGGAGTAAGAAGTATTTTTTTTTTAATTTATTTAATTGTTGTCATTATACGAAAGATAGAAGAGTTTGGTAGTAAAGTTATTACCATGTCTTTATAATTTATATTATTATTTATATGACATTTAATTACTAAAACATTACTTAAATTTTTGAAATACAAAAATACTGTTTCAATTCCTATTTTGCTAGAATTCATTAAGATATGGTTAAATTGTGGTAGAATTTAAAATCATAATAACACTTTTCAACGCGTCCGTTAATTCAAAGTCAAAGTCTTTTTCAGAAAGAAAATCTCTGCCGGCACGTTTCAATGTTTTGAATGTACTGGCACTTTTCTTTTTTGAATTCTAATATTTACGACGATTTACGTTCAGTTTTGCTCACTGCTCCGTGTCCTAGACATATCCATTACAATAATTACAAATACTTAGGAGTGATCCCTTTGTAGTATCTCGTGATCATAACAATCGGCTCTCATTAGGAATTTGAAATTTAGTTTTCATCTATTCTAGACATTTTTATCAAGTACGGGTAAAAATGCGTGTAAAAAAGTGTTGTGTTACAGGCTGCGCAGTCACAAAAGATGATGGTGAGTTTATTAAATTTAATTAATAGTCAAACGAATAATTCGTAAACTTATTGCGCAATAGGTACTATTTCTACTCCCGAGGGATATGCTCTATGGGCAACCTTACACCCCGGCGTCTGTAGACCCGAGACGGCGTGCGGTTTTAGTCGGTTCAAGCCCGACATAACCGCCCCCGCTGGCACGCGGGGGGGTATCCGAAGGGATTTCCGCACGAAAAAAAAAAAAAGTTATATTTCTACTGAGATTCTTACCAACTCGACTTGTGTAGGTAGGTACTTTATAGTTACATTTATTTTTAATAAAACATTCACAATAGCCTTATACTGTAGCCAACTTAATTTATTATTATTATAATTAACTTAATCGTTGACTAAATAAATACCAGATTAATTTATTTCTTGTAATATCAACAGTGAATCAAATTCAGAATTTAGTCAGAAAAATTAGACATATAGACTTATAACAGATATAATTTCAAAGTGTTTTGATTTGAAATTGCTGGTAGTCCAACCAGCAATTTTATATAAATAATATGTAGTATAAAAAAGTCAAAGTAAATCTTATATAGATCACCACATCTTTCATATTAATCTTATAATTTATTGAAAATTCTACTCTTGAGGAAATGAAAGTGGGATGAAAAAAATATATATAGAAGATAAATAAAAGCTTGTAAAACTTTACTTTTAGAAGCTTTTATTTAACTTGCCTTCATCATATGTATAAATGGTTTGAGTCATCAACAAATTTTATGTATTATGTGTTCTTTTTTTATTATTATAAAATAGGACATGTCAATCTGTCTTCACCTCAGCTGATGGTAAGCTGAAGGCAGGAAAGAGGGTCACCATGACAGACACATACAATGTTACAATGGTGATCCTCAACTTTACTTAAAAAAATGAGGTCATCATTTTTCACACCCCATTTAAAGGACATGAGACTGTATGGAGAAGGAAACATATGTGTAGTAATGGTCTTGAAAGTTATTTGCAATTATTGTTGTAAGACTCTCTAGATTGTGGACAGTGGACTAACCTGACTGTCAGTAATATTTGCAAATGAAATATTTAGAAATTGTCAGATAACACCTTCATCCATTGACATCTTCAATTGCCTTTTTGTACTGAAACCACTTCAAAATTAATATGTCAAAGCCCTCTTTTAGGTGTTGACAGTTGTTTCATTATTTCATGTGAGTTATATTTCGATGTAAAAACACCTTTTTTTTTTCTTTTTAGGTTTGCCTCTTCACCGTTTCTCTAATTTAGCAGTCAATCCTGAACTTTTCATAACATGGATTTTGCGTATTGGTGGTAGTATACCTGAACTGGATAAAACATATGTTTACGACTCTTTAAGAGTATGCAGCAAACACTTCAGGACTGTTTATCTGTACCCAAAAAGTTGTCTTTGTAAATTAACTGTATCAGAGCTACTAATACCAGGTAAATAACTCATATTCCCCCTAACCCCATCTAAGCTCAATGGTCAGACATAGGCTGAATATTATGTAGAACTGACAAGGAAGAGAGTACACTTTTCTTTTAACTATAATTTGAGCCCACATAAGAGGGAGCTAGTGTATAGCACTCGACAGGGTACTTTCATAGGTTAGAGCAGTTGACGAAATGTGGATATACCCACTGAAAATACTAATTTAAATATGTATAAATTATTAGCTGTTACGTGCTTCAAAATAATATAAATAAAAATTTGGTTTCAAAACAGAAACCCGAATACTGAAAAATAACATTCTAAAAAGTATTAAACAAGAAAATACTGAGGTTGGAAGCCACTTCTCCAACAAAACAATACATTCTAGGGAAAAGTGGTTTACAACCACAGTTATCCTTGATATTTAGTTGTCTAATACGTTTTTAATTTTGCAGTAGTTCAATTTTAAATTAAGTTTATAACTTAAGGTTTTTTTATCTTCAGGTCATGACCAGCAAGAAACGGAGGCACATCTTCCGTCTACTTTTACACCACTCTCTGAGACTCTCCTTCCTTCGACGTCTGCAGCACTGCATCATTTGGAATGCGCTGTTGCAGGAGCCGAAGTTACAAGAGATCATATACAACAAACTTCAGGTAAAGTTCATCCCAGTTCAAACTTGTATTCGTACTTGTCTAATTTCCTGCTAAACATATTTTAAATTAGCAACATACTACTTTCAATTAGTTATGTAAGGCTTTCGACTATATTCCTCGCGCAGTGATCTGGTGGACACTGGGGGCTAAAGCGGTTCCAGTTCTATATTGATACTATCTGAGACATGTACAACGATTCCGATTACGAAACCTTTCTCCATCACCTTCGGAGTACACCAGGGATCTGTCCTTAGCTCATATCTGTTCATTGTGATGTTAGACGCTTTGTCAGACAACATCAGAAACTCCTATGAGCAGCCTCCATGAGTTCTTATGTATTCTGATGACATCGCGCTGGTGGATTCGGACAGGGGCAGATTGGCGAGACCTGTGGAAGCATCTCCTTCCATGTTCTCACATGGAAGGAGATGCTTGAGGCGGCCTGAAATAAATGCTGCGAAGACAAGTATATGGCGCTAAACTCCACAGATCCTACATCCGTCTGTATAGGTGATGATTCGGATGAGCGCATGGACCTGGTTCTAGGTTAAGTACCTAATATAAGATATTGTTATGTATTGCATAAAATGAACATAACATAACAAAACTTCACGCCTGTATCCCCGAAGGGGTAGGCAGAGGTGTATTACACACCCACGATTCGCCAGTTATGTTGAGGTCCCAATGTAATAGGGGGCGAGCCTATTGCCATCTACCGGGCACATTATTAAGCGAGCGATGATTAACATTTATTAATGCACACATAACTACGAAAAGTCAGAGGTGTGTGCCCGGGGCGACTGGGGATCGAACTCGAGACCTCGTCTCAGCAGTCCGTTACGTACGCCACTGGGCTATCGCCGCTATGAATAAAATGAAAGCATGTATCAAAATTCAATTTCACAAAAAAGAATTCCTCATTAATTTATGGTTTTTCTTTCTTTTTCAGCTAATTCCATCCAAAGAAGTCACTGAACAAACTAGAAGAATGTTAAAGAAAACTAAACAATCTTCCAGTTTGTTAAAGAAGATTGTTGTATTAAGAAATAAATTAAAGGAACAAAAGGACCAGGTAAACGCGGCACATAAAATGTTTAAAACCATTTTATTCCGCAAGGTTCTCAAATCTTTGCCTGTGACAACGCAAACATTTCTAAATATGCAGTTGACACAGCAACGTAAAAAATATCGAGGTAGGCGTTTTAATTTAGATGATAAGTTATTAGCACTCGCTATATATAATATATATCAAAGCCCAAGTGGATCCTTTCTTACTATGGACAGAAACGCACTCTCGAAACCGGAGGTGGCCCAGGGTCAGTCGGGGTGCGAGGGATATGCTCTATGGGCAACCTTACACCCCGGCGTCTGTAGACCCGAGACGGCGTGCGGTTTTAGTCGGTTCAAGCCCGACATAACCGCCCCCGCTGGCGGGGCCTCTGTGGCGTAGCGGTAGTGCATTCGACTGCTACGTCAGGGGGCGCGGGTTCGATTCCCGCTCAGTGCAAATATTTGTATTCATGAATATGTCTATTTGCATTGGTCTGGGTGTTTCTATGTATAATATGTATGTATTTACAAAAAAAAAAGTATTTAAGTATTTTTATCCGCATTCTGGAACCCATAACACAAGCTAGTTAAACTATGCTTACTTTGGGTCTAGAAAGCGCTCGCTGTGTAGAATGTCGTAGAATATTTATTATTATTTATTTATTATAATAAACTTGAAACCATAATAATCAAAAGTTTGAATAACAACTCTATAACATTTTTGAAATATCTTTGCTTCTATTTTTAGAGGAAACATTTACAATAAAATATTTCAGCCTGTGGCAAATAAAGAGGTAAGTTATTTTAGTAAAATAACTAATTTATAAAATATGCCCAGCAACAAGCATCATTAATGATGATTTTAAAAAATATCCCTCATGGCATATATACTGGCAACAGTTTTTCAACTTCTCCACTAAATTCAATTATTGTAACATAATTTATAAAGGAATAAATTAAAAACATCATGGAAGTGGATACTGTCTGTCGTTTAGTAGGTTTTGAACTTGCAGGTGAGGTTGGCTTTGGGTGCTAAGAAACCCCAGGCAACGAAACCTGCAATGCCGTCCTTCATTTCCTGGGAGAAGTATTGCTGCTGGAAGAAATTTCTTTAAGAAGCAAGCAGCAGCTTGAGCCAATACTTTTTGTGCGTTTAGACGACTTCGGCGGTTACTAAGGCGAGCGGGTTCGCTGTTCTAGGCTGATGGATACATTTTCTGATCAGATCATTGTTGGACCAAGCTTTAACCCTATCTGATGACGTCATCAGATAGGTTCAGACACACACTTGGATACATTGTCAGACCAGACAATGTATCCAAGCTAGTTTGTATGTACAAAAACAGTATTTTTCAGATCTGCGAGAATAATGAAAAACCCTAATAATATATAACAAAATACCTAATAGTTTCAAGATACTCATACTATCAATTCATTCTAATATTATAAATGCGGAAGTAACTCTGTCGACACTCACGCGGGCGTAGCCGCGGCAACAGCTAGTTTCAAGTACTCTAATACTAGTTTAAAATAAATTTTACTTATCTCTTCCAGAAAACAACTACTTCCAGAGGAATATTATGATACAACACTTTACTTTTGACTCGTTCAATGGACGGTCATATAAATCAATGGAGTAAAACTGCGTCTAAATGAGAAAACATTCCGGTAAGTTTTATAGTAAATTAATTAATACGTAAAATACACACAGCAATTATGTGTCAATCGGCTGAGATAATGATGATTAATAAAATGGCAGATCTGCGAACGGCATTGCGCTTATTAAAGCAATTTTCCTAAACTGTTATCCCACGGAATACGTTACCAGGTAAAAAATGCCTTTTTATTTTTTCGTGCGGAAATCCCTTCGGATACCCCCCGCGTGCCAGCGGGGGCAGTTATGTCGGGCTTGAACCGACTAAAACCGCACGCCGTCTCGGGTCTGCAGACGCCGGGGCGTAAGGTTGCCCATAGAACATATCCCTCGCACCCCGACTGACCCTGGGCCATCTCCGGTTTTGAGATGGCCCCCTCGAGTTTGGGAACCACGGTGTCCCCGTCTTGCCCCGGTTTGGGGGAGGGGCGCTAGTCGCCCCACCGTCCCGGCCTGCATCTGCTGGGGTGACAAGCGGCCTCACCTGTCACCCCCAGGCCTGCGCTCATGGAGGACGGAGGTCGTTAAGCGACCTCCGGCGCCTGAGTCGCCTGCGACGCGCGGCGAGCAAGTTGCGGGCTCGGCGGGCCGGGAGAGTTCTAAATCTCTCCCGGGCGCGCTCCGCCATCTCCTTCGCGAGCATTACATGCTCGCAGAAGGAGGTGGCGGCGGCCCACGCGCTCGCGCTCCGCACCATTGCCGCAATCATGCTGCCGAGCGAGAGGACTCCCACCCCGATGGCAGCCACGAGGTCACGCCTCGGCGCCTCCCACGCCGGGCAGTCCGCCAGCGTGTGCAGCCCTGAGTCCTCGCTCGCGTCGCAGTGATGACACTCAGGCGTTGGCTCCTTCCTGATCCGATGCAGGTGGTCCCCGAAGCACCCCTTCCCGGAGATCACCTGCGTCAGTCGGTACGAGAGGCTTCCGTGTCGCCTCTCTAGCCAATCCTCCATGATGGGCCTTACCGCCGCTATTGCGGCGTGCCCTAGGTAAAAAAGTACCTGTGTTAATCCAGTAACTGGTCTTCAAATCTGGTGGTGTGCCAATTTTCATTCAAATCTGTGCAACAGTTTACGCGTCATTGCGTAACAGACATATGGCAAGCTCCTGTTTGTCAAGTCTCCTATTTGAGATGGCAGTCGGCCTGCATCCTTGTACCTACCAAAACTATATAACTACCACAAGAACCAGTATTTTCTAAGTCAAATGAAAAGTATCCTTCTGATGCAACAAATATCCTGGTGTTATTCTTCCCTAAAGATATATTCACAAACTTTCACATTTGTAGAATAGAATGGCTGTTTCTTTCTTGGAATAAGCTACAGACAACAAAGGAGATACGATACGTTTACATACAATAAATATGAATAACCTAAGCCGTATGTACATTATTGGTCTCGCATATTCTACCGCAGTTTGGTGTAAAAAAAATACATAACAGCTCTTATTTCTACATTCATTCAGTGTCTACTCGTTATCATTGCATTAATATTTGTATGATAATTGAATTGAATTGAATGTAATTAACAAATGTAATATTTTTACCTATTTAACATTAGGATATCCCGGCCACCCCTTTCTACTTCTTAATGTCTATATAATGATTCATTCTTTTTTCCAGGAAAGCAACCACTTCCAGATGAGTGCTATGATACAACCGATATTTAATTATTGTTTGATCTACGCTTGACTAGTTCATAGGATATGTATATATACCAATACATGAACTAAGTGAAAGTTAACTAGACAAAGTTTATCCCACGAAATGAAACTTATACGAACACCGATTAACCGAAAAACTGCATAACGGAAGTACAATCTCCATCCGCGCTTTAATCTTTCTACTGTAATTGAAAATTTGTGATAAGAAGTAATTTTTAGGGTTCCGTACTTGAAAATGAAAAAAAACGGAACCCTTATTAGTTTTTAAGTTATATACATACATACAGTCACGCCTCTTTCCCATTGGGGTAGGCAGAGACCACATACTTCCGCTTGCTACGATCCTGGCCTATTATTTCGATTCTTTTTTTTTTCTATTCTATTCTTTTTAAGTTATGACTCATTTATTTGATTGCCATATCCTATAAAAATGTTGTAGCGTACTTACTTAGATCAATGACTATATGAATAGATGAAAAGAATAGAATAGAATGAAATAGTAAATTCTTTATTAACATAACATAACATAAACTCACGCCTATATCCCCGAAGGGGTAGGCAGAGGTGCTAGCACCCACATTTCGCCAGTTTATGTTTAGGTCCCAATGTAATAGGTGGCGAGCCTATTGCCATTAACCGGGCACTTATAAACCTGCGATAAATACACACATAACTTCGAAAAGCATCGAAAAGTCATTGGTGTGTGCCATGGTAAAACCTGGGATCGAACCCGAGACCTCGTCTCAGCAGTCCATTACCCATACCACTAGGCTACCGCGGTTGTTTCAAAATTCTTTATTGTACACTAATAAATACTACACATATTATCTATATTCTGATACAGAAAGCAAACTGGAATGTAAACAGATATTGTAATTTTATTTTGATTTGAAAAGAGTAACCGTGAGTTTCTTGCCAAGTTTTTGTCTCATAAGCACTGTTTGCTATTTAATCTGCCCTGAGAATCTGGCAATAAATGTAGAAGCAGTTGATTTAATTTATTCTGATGTCTATACAAGTATTTCTTTATGACCTATGTGAATTTGATGTGAATAAAGACATTGAATTGATATTATTTGTAATTGCTAGTTTTATATATTATATTTAATATTTGTTTTAAATATAAAAATAAAAATTAAAATGAATGTTTGAAATGTCTTAAATTGGTTCATGAAGATTGTTTAAAAAAATCTGCTTTCTTATTCTTCAATTTTATTTTTATTCAAATATTACTTTCAGCAGATGTTTTAGATTAATTAATTAATAGTGCACTACTAACTGAAAATATTATTTATATTATGAAGTTATTGTTGAGTACTCTGTGAATCGTGCAGTAAAAATGTAAAAACAGTAGATTTAACTTATATTTGACGTTCTTATGTGTGTTACTTTGTGACCTATGTGAATTAAGAATGTTATATCTTCTTTATAAATAAAAATGAATTGCTGTTCGTTAGTCTCGCTAAAACTCTGGAACGGCTGGACCGATTTGGCTAATTTTGGTCTTGAATTATTTGTGGAGGTCCAGAGAAGGTTTAAAAGGTGAATAAATATGGAAGTTGTTATCGATTGAGGCAGTACGAAGTCTGCCGGTTCAGCTAGTTTTTATATAAAATTAACAATAATTACAATCAATGAAATATTCTAACGTGGTTCATTGTGATAAATTTACAAAATTTCTGCTTGCTTATTTTTAGTTGAGTTTTTATTTGATATTAATCCATTACATTAAGTAATAAATAGTGCATTACTGGTGAATATATAGTGATAACTGAAAATATAATTATGTATTTTTATTTTGAAGTTATTGATATACCTAATACACATTATTTTTAATTATTACAGTGGTATTTTTAAGGCCACCACCATTCCTCTGAGAATGCCATGATGTATGATTGCTATTTTGTAACTTTCAAGATATTTTTTAGGAATATGGTGCAACTGTTTTCCTTGTGGCAGGAAATTGTAATTATTCTTTTTAAAAAAATCTGATATGACCCGCAGTTACCAAAGTAGTGATCTATATCAGAATGCTTAGTAATCATTAAATAAATAAAATATTAAATACAATATACATATAAAAACCAAAATATATACATATAAAAATACAATATATATATATATATATATAACTCCAAAAAAAAATGCACTGAGTGGGATCGAACCCGCGCCTCCCGTGTAGCAGTCGAATGCACTACCGCTACGCCACGGGGCGGAGAAACAGCGCCATCTTGTTTGGAGGTTCCGTATTAATGAAATCAAATGACACTAATGACAGATGGAATGAAATTGAAGAAAAAAACATGAGTTGCGCATCTATTTCTAGTATAAATATAATCTATGGCTTTTATTCTTGAAGCTAAGCTTGACCCACAGATTAGAAGATATGTACATATTAGCTGGACCCTGGGAAAAGAGGAGAGGAAAGTTCTGGAACACCTTAGTTGGCATAATGGACTTGCAGAATAAATTTATACACATGAATGAAGACTGAATACATTACAATGTATTTTTTTTTCAACAGTCAAATGCTACTACATTTTCCTTCCAGCAGTGTAGGTCTATGTTGTGTATTTCACTTTTGATTGTGCCGAACGAATTTACTGACTGATAGTGCAGCAATCAGTACTGGTTAAGTAGGTACTTCGTACTCGTTGATAATGTTAATGTATTATTGTGACGCAGTATCATCTACCTATATCTCGTTGTGCAATTGACTATACTTAATATTTTTATTGTTATCACAATGAAAGTTAAAGCCGTAAATTTATGGTAGATAGACTTAGATAAAGTTATTACTTAAGTCTTGGTGCTTACAATATTTTGGTAATAATATAGTAATGGCACGGTCAGTAGTGTGCGATTTACGAAAAGTATTTACAAGTAGTGTGTCGGCAGTGTTACCGGAGAATCTTATTAATAGATCAGTAAAATACAATCCTGTAAGTCAGCAGTTAGCTATTGCTGGTGAAAATTATAATTTACAACATAGAAATGTATATTTGGTTGGAACTGGAAAAGCTGTTCAAAATATGGCAATTGAAATTCAAAATATTTTGAGTTCGAAAATTAAACATGGTATCATTAGTATTCCTGTTGGCAGTTCTAATTATAAATCTATGCATAATATTCTTTTTTATGAAGGAGCAGAGAACAACCTCCCAGATGCTAATGCTGAAAGCACAGCAAAAGCAATTAAAAACGTTGTTATTGGATTAGGAAGAGATGATTTGCTATTGGTTTTAATCTCAGGTGGAGGTTCAGCACTGATGCCTATACCTAAGCCGCCAATAACATTGGAAGAAAAGTCAGCTCTAATTAAAAGTCTAGCGAACTCAGGAGCTGACATAAAAGAACTCAATACTGTTAGAAAACAACTGTCCGGTCTGAAAGGGGGCCAGTTAGCAATAAGAGCACAACCTGCACAAGTTATATCTTTAATACTTTCAGATATTGTGGGAGATCCCTTAGATTTAATAGCTAGTGGTCCTACAACAGAAAATGAAGATGACCCCTCCAAAGCTATTAATATAATTGAGAAATATAAATTATATGATCAACTTCCACAATCAATTAAAACGGTTTTAAATGAAGATCCTGGTGTAAATACATTTCCAAGAGATAATGTTAGAAATTATGTAATAGGATCAAACAGATTAAGTATAGCAGCAGCTGTAGCAGAAGCAAGGAATCTAGGTTATTGGGCTCTAGGTGTTTCTAATATGGTAACTGGTAATGTGAATGACATAGCACATGAATATGCCAAACTAACTAAACTGTTTTGTTTAGTTCTAGAAGGGCAGTCAACTTTAAAAGATTTAATACTAGATTTAAAAACTTACTGTATTCCAGGACTTGACCTAAACATATTAGAAGATATTCACTCTATTGAACAAAAGAATTTGTGCTTGGTATTTGGAGGTGAAGTTACAGTCGAAGTAAAAGGGCCAGGAAAAGGTGGCAGAAATCAACACCTTGCTTTGGAATTCTCAAACTTTTTAGCTCTAGCAAAAAATGATTTCATCAAATTTGATATACACTTCTTAAGTGCTGGTACTGATGGCATAGATGGACCAACAGATGCAGCAGGTGCTATAGGACACCTTAACCTAGTCTCTGAAGCTAAAAAAGAAAATTTAATTCTTCAAGACTATTTGAACGAGAGTGATTCTTACAATTTTTATAAGAAATTCAAAAATGGAAGCCTCCATGTTGTTACTGGTCACACAAATACTAATGTGATGGATATACATATCATTATAATAACGAGGAAAGGAAAATAAGTAACACATCTCAAGTTATTTTGTAATAATATATTCATTGCCTCTATTTAGATGATAGTTTTAGAAATAAATGTAAACCATTTTGTTTATTCTTCTTTTCTTTTAGTTTAGCTGAAGCTAAAACAGCTTTTTGGCACAGTCCTGCAAATTTATCCTTCTTCTTTTTGTTGTTATTTATAACTTTTGGTTTCTCTTTTACAGTACTGGTCAATGTATTACTTTTATTTCGTAATGAAAATATATCTAATGCATTGGCATAAACATTTACTTCTGCTTTAGGGTTGATTTTCTTTTTATCTACTTTTTGTTTATTATTTGGTTTTGTAGATTCAAAAGGTGCTATTTTTTTAATTGTTATTGGGGATTTCAGCGCTAGCTTTTGTGGTTTCATAATAGGGGTAATTGTGCTTTTTTTACAAAACATGCAGATTTGTTCCTGGAAGAAAAAGGAGGTTATAGTTAGGTATATAAAACTATTATAAGTAATAATAGACTATTTCCGACTTACTAATTCATTACTGAATGGCAAATCTTTTCTAGATTGGATATGTTCTTTTTTGTTGTGAGTTATTTTTCGTGATTTCAACCTTTGTTTTTGTCTTTTACTAAGTTTGATTGGCCTCACCTGTAAAATACAAAATTTAAATATGTAACACACAGACACACAATAAATTAGTGTATAATTAAATCAAAAATAATTCAAGTTCATCTATTATCTTTACATAGTGTAAAAAATAGTTTCTCACTATCTGTATGCTTCTGATCTTCTAAACTATACAATGGATTTTGATGCTGCTTTCATTCTCACAGGTATTCCTTCCTGAAGGCGTACAGGTATGCAGGAAGGCATACATGCACATTATATAAACATGTGTCAATGATTATAAAAACAGAATTTTGGGCGCTGTCATTGGTAACACTGATTAAACTTGATGAGATGTGTAATTTTTTTTTCCTTGAACAGGGGGTTGATAAAAAGGTAAGTATCTATTTAGTGATAATGCTATGTTGATGTTGAATATTCCGGTAAAGATCTTACATACTTTGATTTCAGTATTCTTAGACCATTCAATACAGCAGTTGGGGCACCTTATTTTGGAAGAAAAATGTTTCTCTGGTAGTCCATATCCTCTTGTCACATCTTTGCACCGCGTTCTGAAAAATAAAGCTAATTTGTAATACAATTATATGATATGACCGTTTTAAATTAACAAAGCAGTTATGCTAACTTACAAATAATAGCTTTTGAGTATGAGATTATTGCTATTATGAGATTTAGGGATAGCAGACGCAATGTTATAAAGCAATCCGACTTGTGCTTCAGTCATATTCAATATGTATCTAAATATAAATTAGGGATGTAAAACAGCAGACTAAGGTTATGATACAAGAAGTGCATAACATTAGCAAAATTGACACATTCCGTTCTGAAATTCGAATAGAAAACAACGAATATGCTTAATACCTGAATATATCATTTTGTCTATGCCTCATCAATTTTTAGGTAGAGACAACAGCCTGCCATCTGCTTCTGTCCTTTGACTGATATTATTGAACTTTCGTTTCGTCACGAATCTGTTCATACTAACATATATTTTTGCATACATACATACGCATTGGCTTAAAGTACACACAACCAAAGAGATAGCATAATACAAGAGTATAATAGAGGTCAGTGATTTAACCTAACTCAAGTTTTTTTTTTATATCTCCAATGTACAGACACAAATAATATACAATTTTATAATAGTATAGATTTAGAGGTCCTGTCAAGGTAACTCTTTGGTCGCCCATAAAACCTGTACTTACCTACATAGAAAAGTGGGTCAGTCGTACGACTGGCGAATCTGCCGGAGGTTTTTTCTCCTTTCCTGGCCATTCCACAGCCAGCGTGAACCCACTCCTGACACAAAGAATTAAGCTTAGCTGGAAGGCTTAACTGAAATACTAGTAATTACAGTTACTAGTACCTACCTCCTCTTCCTTAAAAACAAAAGCCAGGTATGAGTCTTGCGGGCACCGGAGGCCACAGTTTTGGAACATACCTCACTCCTGAACTAATTTCACCAGCAATAATAATTGTAGCATTCCCTCAAAACAGCGTTCCTTTGGGTAGTTCCGACCAATGTCTATTGAAGTCTGTATCCGTCTACTCCCCGACCGACACTAGTGCCAGGGGCTCCCGTCGGGTTGGCGGTATAGGTTAGTAGATTGGATGAGATGCGATCCTTCTTAGCATCTTACCCTTGGTTTTTTCCAGGTTTTTTTTTGGTTACCAGTTTTCGTTTTCTGACGTATACAGTATCACAGAATATCGACGCCAAGTAACAGTATTTGAACTGTTGCGTTCCGTTTGGTGAGTGAGAGTGCCGGAGCCCAAACTCCTTTCCCATCCCCTGACAAACTCCTTTCCCATCCCCATTCCTTTATAGGGTCGGCAGCGCGAGTGTGACGCCACTGGTGTTTCACACGTCCATAGGCCGCGGTAACTGCTTCCCATCAGGTGGGCCGTGTGCTTGTCTGCCACCTTAGTGGTATAAAAAAAAAAACGTATTCATGTCTGGCGGGGCTTGATCATGGTTTGGCGCCAAATGCGGTCGTGCTGAAGCACTTAAGCACGCAGTTTACTTGGGTTGGGTCAATGACAGTAACCGCGGTGCGGGGGATGTATCTCAAAAGAAGAGAGCCTACAAGAGGACCACCAAGTCTTGCAAGAAGACTTTGCGAAAGGCCCGCTTTGACCATATTGGCCGTATTGGAAATAAACTTGTATTGTCTCCAGTAACGCGTTTTGGGCCCTAGCAAAGTCGGTTGAGTTCACATTCTGCTGCCCCTCAATGCTTCCACTGCAGAAACCTGCCGGGACACTGACCCACTTTGCTGACGAAAAGGCAAATTTAATTGCTTCACTTTTTGCAGAGTCTTGGCGGCTAGATGCCGGTACGATGAAGCCCTCTGTTCCTCCTGTCGGATGTGGAACGCGCATGGCAGATATCAGCTTCCGATATCCCACGTAGGGTTCTAAGTAATCTGAACGTGAATAAGGCCAGTAGACCCGATAGGGCGGGCGGACCCTGACAATGGCCTATGGCCTGCCCGTTGGCTTATGTGTCTGGATGACCGATTTCCTGAGGAATCTGTCTATCTGAGTGGTCGTTGACGGCTGCACATCCGGCCCATTAGCGATCAGCGCTGGGTCCCTCAGGGGTCGGTACTCTCGGCGACATTATTCTTGTTCCATATAAACAACTGCTCACATCCGATGCTTTTGAGTACGCAGATGACAACAGAGTAGTCAAAAGTTACGAGTCCAACCCCCGAGCCAGCGTGGGACAGATCTGGTCTCTCCGAGAGGCTATTGTTGAGCGTTTGAATTTGTCCTTGAAGGTGGTCTCCGATTGGGGTGATGCTAACTTGGTCAATTTCTTATGCTACTAAGACCCCAAGCGAAGTCAATTTCAGCCAAACCCTACATTCCGAAATGCACCTGTGCCGATAAAGCTTCTTAGCGTAACTCTGACATCTACCCTCAACTTTGGGTCTTAAATTGAGGCTAAAGCGCAAGTGGCTCCTAAATAGTGGGGCATTCTGTCGAAGGTGCGACAGTACTTTACACCGGAACAGTTTCTCAACTTGTACCAAGCGTAGGTTCGATCCTGTATGGAGTTCTGCTCGTATCTATGTAACGGCTCAGCTAAATACCACCTAGACGCGCTAGAGACGATAGAAAGACGTGCCAAGAGGCTCACTAACAACGATGCACTCGTTAAGAAAAGGCTTCTGAGTCTTGAACATCGACGCAAAGTTACAGGCCTATAGGTTTTTTATCGAATGCATTTTGGAGACTTTTCGCTGGAATTTCACAACTTGATACTTTAAAGCCCTTTCCACCAACGAACAACCAGACGCACAGCGTGTGTCATGGTGGATATTCCACTCAACGCACGAAACGTTTCGGCGACACATTTACTATGCGTACAGCTAAGGAGTGGAATTGCCTTCCTGAGTCTGTGTTTCCGGAAAACTATAAGCTCGAAATTTTTAAGTCTCGAGTGAATAGGTTCCTTCTAGGCAAACGTGATCGTAGACCACATCGTCACTTACGACCAGGTGAGATAGAGGTCGAACGAGAGCCTCATTAAAAAAAAAACTGCACTGGACGCACGCAAAGTAGCTAATCGCGCAGCTAATCCCAGACTGCTGACGAGTAGTGCGACAACCGGCGCGCGGCGCTTCCCCTACACAGATCGTGTGCATTGCATGATTGCATATGCTTTGCTCTAACATCTAGTACGATCCGTTCATACAGGCCCATCGGATTCGCGTGCAGTTATTTTTAACAGATTACAAAAAGAAGGACGTTCTATGTTCGTCTGTATTTATTTATTTCTTTTGTTCATCGATATCTGTTCTACTCGTACATACTATCTACATAGGTACTAATATTATAAAGTGAAGGGTAGTTTTTTGGGATAATTTTCGGAACCACTTTTGCTATTTGCAAAAAATATTTCACCATTTTATCCCCGATGGACATAGGCTATTATATTATGTGTAAATTACGATTGCTTGAGGTAAAAAAACAACTCACTATACCGAAGCGAAGCGAGAGTGGGTTGCTAGTTTTTTAATAAAATAGTTTATTCTAAGGCGAGGGCGTTCGACGACTTAAGGTATTTTTGGCGAGGCAAAGTTGACACTTTACGTCACAGCGAGGTGCCGTCGGTGCGCGTTTAGTATTTCGCGTCAACATACAGAAAACCAACGAAGGTTAACTTAAGATGGTATTGTAGTATCAACACAAATAATGATGCAACTGTTGGCCCCTACACCCATGGAGCCTCATACACTAATGGGCTCCCACACATCTATGGGGCCCGTACAGTCATTGGGCCCCATACATATGCATCACCCATGGGACCCTTACACTTGTGGGGTCCCATACACGTATGAGTTCCATATAAACGTGGGTCCCATAGGCCTCATCAAGATCCTTGATCTAAGACTAGCGCCCCTCCCCCAAACCAGGGCCAGACGGGGACACCGTGGTTCCCAAACCCGAGGGGGCCATCTCGAAACCGTAGATGGCCCAGGGTCAGTCGGGGTGCGAGGGGGGAGGGGCTCTAGTCACCCTACCGTCCCGGCCTGCTTCTGCGGGGGTGACAGGCGGCCTCACCTGCCACCCCCAGACCTGCGCTCATGGAGGACGGAGGTCGTTAAGCGACCTCCGGCGCCAAGTCGCCTGCGACGCGCGGCGAGCATGTTGCAGACTCGGCGGGCCAGGAGAGTTCTAAATCTCTCCCGGGCACGCTCCACTATCTCCTTCGCGAGCATTAGATGCTCGCAGAAAGAGGTGGCGGTGGCCCACGCGCTCGAACTCCGCACCATTGCCGCAATCATGCTGCCGAGCGAGAGGACTCCCACCCCGATGACTGCCACGAGGTCACGCCTCGGCGCCTCCCACGCCGGGCAGTCCGCCAGCGTGTGCAGCCCTGAGTCCTCGCTCTCGTCGCAGTGATGGCTCGCTTGGATGGTTCGCTCTTTACAGGAGGATCTGGACCGTTTCCAAAATTATTGTGTACTAGCTGTCTAGTGTATACTAGGCTTCGCCCGTGGCATACTTCGCCTCGTGGCACCTATTAATCCCAAACATGCCTGTAATTTTTTTTAATTTTTAAAACTGATCTCTACGTAAAAACAATCCTTGGACTTCAACGAACATTTAAAAAAAGAATTGGTCAAATTGGTCAAGGTGGTGTTGAGTTATGCGCTTAACAACACATTTTGCGATTCATTTTTATATTATATAGATTGAACAAACTCGACTTAGATGTATCCAAGTGCGTAAACCGTGGCGCATTAATTATATCTATACACTTCGAAATATTCCTTTGACCAGGGTTACATCTGTCAGGGATCTTGGAGTTACTTTTGACTGGAAACTTGTCTTCGATTTACACATTAGCAACATTATTAGTAAAGCAAGGAAAGCTTTAGGTTTTATTTTAAGAATCTCAGCCGATTTCAAAGTATTAAAATGATTAAAATTATATACTGCTCTTTCTTTCGTAGTCTCCTTGAATATGCCTCACCAGTATGGTACCCGATTTCTTGAAAGCATACAACGAAAATTTTTAAGGTACATTCAATTCCGATCTAACTGTTTTCTGTCTTATTACTTTACTATACTCGCTGTAAAAAAACATATTTTACCTCTTTTTTTTTTTTTTTTTTACGTGCGAAAATCCCTTCGGATACCCCCCCGCCGGCCAGCGGGGGTGGTTATGTCGTGTCTCGACTAAAACCGCACGGTGTCCTCCCCAAGTGTCCGTTGCCGGGCACCCCGGGTAAGCCCTCGAAAGGATAACCCCAGGGATATTTTACCTCTAATAGAGCGTGGTAAAATAGCGGATTTGACATTCTTAATGTCTATTTTTAATGGATCAGCAGATTTACCGGAGCTGGTATACAGGGTGGGCTCGGTTCCAACACATCTAAAAAATATTTTTAAAACCCAATTTCTCGGGGACCTGCACCTTAATTCTTAAATACTTGTTTTTTTTTTAAAGAATATTAGTAACCGAAATTACTAATATTCCCCCTAACCCCTCCAGCTAAGCTAAATTGCTTGTGTTAGGAGTGGGTTCACGTCGGTAGTGTAATGGCTAGGATTCGAACCAATGACCTCTCGATCGTAAGGTCGACTCCTTAACCACTAAGCTACCGACGCTACAAAACTTAAATGAGTAATGTGTTTTAATATTCCGATACTGTTCACTATACTTACTGTTTGATTCCATCAGCTATAACACCGTGAATACACCGGATGCACGGCGTAACTGAAATGCCTCCTGCGCCCACCAGGGAGTGAAGCCAGTGGCTTGACGCATCGTGTCTTAAGAAAGGGCAGGTTCTCATAAAAAGTTTAATGATAGTGAAACATGCTCGTGAAATGTGCAAGGTGCAAATTGGCGGGCTGATGTCGCTTCCTACTTCGAAGGGAGCGTGAGTAAATGTATTTTGTGTATTTTTTTTTATCTTGGATACTTTAATATGTATAAGGTACTTCACCTCGCCTGATGGTTAGCTAAAGGTAGTCTCAGTTATGGTGACCACCATTACAGACACTGATATTTTGAAGTACAACATTTCATGTAGCTGCTTCTGGTTAGAAAAAAATGTACGCGTCTTTCAAAATTCATCCCTAAGGGTCAAATAGAGGAGATCAGATTCAATAAGCGAATTTATGGAAATCTCTTATATGGAAAGGGAAATACTAGTTTTGAAGTTAGAAGCATGAGATTCAATATAAAAGCTTCTTTTCATTTACATTTACAATTGAAACCGGTAGGTGGCGGTGCAATCGGGTTATATGATTTTTATACAATTTCATTCCCGGGCTAAACCGGGATCCGGGCCGCTTATTATGAACTAATTATATGACAAGACGAAATATCCTTCAAGTGTCATTAAATCGAATCTCCATATAAACGTTTGCTTCTTTTCTGGCGATAAGGGCGATTATTTGTTTAATATTATTAGGCAATGAAAATCTTTTATATCATCTAGGTACTAGGTGTTACCCCCTCACAAGAGTGGGGCCGGACCTGGCGGATGACCAATATGGCTTCCGCCAGAGGCTCTGGCGAAGGATGCAGTCGCCCGGGGTGAGGTGATGTTGGCGGTGTCTCTGGACATCGCCAACGCGTTCAACACCTTGCCCTGGAGTTGCATTCAAAAGTCAAAAGTCAAAAACCATTTATTCTGCATAGACCATTAATACGGCACTTACAAAACGTCATAAAAAAATAAATAATCTAATGTTTGGCAAATGGACCACCGGTTCGAAACGCGGCCCTGTCCTGAGAAGACTCCGGCAAGAAACTCAGCGGGCTGTTTTTTTTTTTGGTCTATTTACAAACATATTTACTTAACCTAAGTACAATATTCCATTTGAGTAGCATAGAGAGAGAGCAAACAGTTCATATCCAAGCTTGTTTGTCGTCTAAATAGTCTTGAATTTTATAGTAGCCTTTTTGGCAGAGTTTACTTTTAATTTGGCTTTTAAATTTATGAAGAGGTAGATTCTTCATTTCACTAGGAAGCTTGTTGTAGCATTAGGGAGGCGCTCGTGTATCACGAAGTGCCTCCCTACCTTCGCCGCATAGTCGGGGCGTATTTGTCGGAGAGAGCCGTCATCTACCCAAGTATGACCGGTCTAGGTCGGCGTGAGATGTCGTGCGGTGTTCCGCAGGGGTTGGTGTTAGGGCCGCTCCTGTGGAACATCGGCTACGACTGGGTGCTTCGCGGTGACCTTATAGGCGGTGCCGCCGTTACATGCTACGCGGATGACACGCTCGTGACGGCGTGTGGCAGGACGTACCGTGAAGCAACCCTAAAGACCACGGCCGCGGTTGCCCAAGTCGTGGGGCGGATCCGGCGGCTGGGTATCGAGGTGGCTCTGCACAAATCCGAGGCCTTGTTTTTTCATGGGCCTCGGAGCGAGCCACCTGATGGATCCCGGCTAATGGTAGGAGGCATTAGCATCGGCATCGAGCCCCAAATGAAGTATTTGGGGCTGATACTCGACGGCCGGTGGGACTTCGGTAAACATCTCCGAAGTTTGGTCCCCAAGCTGAAGGGCACAGCTAACGCTTTGGCGCGGCTGCTGCCCAACATGAGGGGACCCGATGACTCCTGCAGGAGACTCTACGGGGGGATCGTGCGGTCCATGGCCCTATATGGGTGCCCAGTTTGGGCGGAGGCCCTGAAGGCCAATAATGCCCGGCTGCTGCGGGAACCGCAGCGGGTGATGGCCAACAGGGTCATAAGGGGGTACCGCACCATCTCCTTCGAAGCGGCGAGTCTCCTTGCCGGAACTCCACCATGGGACCTGGAGGCGAGAGCCCTTGCAGCCCTTTACAAGTGGCGCAAGGAGGCGCTGGAGCTGGGATGGAATCCTGAGCCTCCAGAAATCGAGGCCCAGAAATCTCAGCTTCGCCAGGCCATCCTGGTGGAGTGGAAGGAACGACTTGGGCAACCAAGTGCAGGGCACGCCGTTGTAGAGGCGGTAAGACCCGTCATGAAGGATTGGCTCGAGAGGCGACACGGAAGCCTCTCGTACCGACTGACGCAGGTGATCTCCGGCAAGGGGAGCTTCGGGGACCACCTGTTTCGGATCCGGAAGGAGCCAACGTCTGAGTGCCACCACTGCGACGCGAGTGAAGACTCGGGGCTGCACACGTTGGCAGAGTGCCCGGCGTGGGAGGTCCCGAGGCGAGAACTCGTGGCGGCAACTGGGGTGAGAGTCCTCTCGCTCGGCGCTATGATTGCCGCCATGGCGCGAAGTGCGAGCGCGTGGGCCGCCGCCGCCTCCTTCTGCGAGCAAGTAATGCTCGAGAAGGAGGCGGCGGAGCGAGCTCGGGAGAGATTTAGAACTCTCCCGGCCCGCCGAGCCCGCAACATGCTCGCCGCGCGGCGCAGGTGACTTAGACGCCGGAGGTCGCTCAACGACGTCCGTCCTCCATGAGCGCAGGCCTGGGGGTGACAGATGAGGCCGTCTGTCTCCCCAGCAGAAGCAGGCCGGGGCGGCGGCGCGACGCGCGCCCCCCCTCTCCGGGGCAAGGTGGGGTCACCGTGGTTCCCACACCCGAGGGGGCCATCTTGAAACCGTAGATGGCCCAGGGTCAGCCGGGGTGCGAGGGAATTGCCTTATTAGGTCACCTTACACACCGGCATCTGAAGACCCGAGACGGCGTGCGGTTTAAGTTGGTTCAAGCCCGACATAACCACCCCCGCTGGCCGGCGGGGGGGTATCCGAAGGGATTTCCGCACGAAAAAAAAAAAAAAACCCGCGACTTTATCTGCGTTAAATACTGAATAAATAGTATATAATAATAGTTCTGCAGTTCTGAACCCAACATCTATGTAGGTATCTATCTATACTATTGTAAAATTGTAATTTAGTTGTGTCTGTACATTGGAGATATTAAAAGAATCAGAATCGTTCATTTAACATAACCCTAGTATATGTTGGGTTATGTTAAATGAACGACTCTGAACACAAAAAGAGTGTTTGGAATTCTTGTCTGTTTGTCTGTTTGTGCCGATGGACGCAAAAACTACTGAACGGATTTTGATGCAGGTTTTTCTACATCTATATAAAAAAGAAAGATTTGTATTTTTGGATGTAACGAATAAAATTAAAAACTACTGGACCGTTTTCAAAAATTATTTTACCGTTAGAAAGCTACATTATCACTGAGTAACATAAGCAATATTTATTACTAGAAAATTATAAAGACCCTTAGAAATCCCTACTAAAATCAACCCAAGATGAAAAAAATAGGTCATGAAATGTCTTTCATCGCATGCGCTGCGGAAAGTATTGATGATAAAACAGAATAATGTTCTATAATATAATAGAACATATCAATATCTACAAAAAACTTCGCGAGACAATATGTCCAACTATTGTAGTTATGTCACACTATAAGTACTTTTTACATTTTTAAAGTTGATAGAAATGCCGAACAAAATCAGGCCATGTTATCCATACCTTTTTTTTTTCGTGCGGAAATCCCTTCGGATTCCCCCCCGCCGACCAGCGGGGGCGGTTATGTCGGGCTTGAACCGACTAAAACCGCACGCCGTCTCGGGTCTACAGACGCCGGGGTGTAAGGTTGCCCATAGACCATGTCCCTCGCACCCCGACTGACCCTGGACCAACTCCGGTTTCGAGATGGCCCCCTCGGGTTTGGGAACCACGGTGTCCCCGTCTTGCCCCGGTTTGGGGGAGGGGCGCTAGTCGCCCCACCGTCCCGGCCTGCTTCTGCTGGGGTGATAGGCGGTCTCACCCGCCACCCCCAGGCCTGCACTCATGGAGGGCGGAGGTCGTTAAGCGACCTCCGGCGCCAGAGTCGCCTGCGACGCGCGGCGAGCAAGTTGCGGGCTCGGCGGGCCGGGAGAGTTCTAAATCTCTCCCGGGCGCGCTCCGCCATCTCCTTCGCGAGCATTACCAGCTCGCAGAAGGAGTTGGCGGCGGCCCACGCGCTCGCGCTCCGCACCATTGCCGCAATCATGCTGCCGAGCGAGAGGACTCCCACCCCGATGGCTGCCACGAGGTCACGCCTCGGTGCCTCCCACGCCGGGCATGTTATCCATACCTTTGTATTAATTCTCATCCAAATAAATATTCGTATTCAAGACTGTTTCAATACCTGTTGATTACTTTTTGATTATTCAAATCGGACATTCCATTCAAAAGATATTACGAAATTAAAAATACGGAATTAGAAATCAAGAAACGCCGAAAACGCCTGTAAGGAAATCGCAATCTAGCGGGATTTAATTCAAAATTTGAACATTGTTTTATCTATTGTTTATTGGGGTCTAATTATTCCACAGCCACTACTTAAAACGGCGGCATTTTTTGTGGATAGATAAACATAAATATTTTTCTATTAGGACTCGAAATCGACTTCAATTTTTCAATTTTTTTAATTCATTGGACCCGAAATCAAATTAAATGACATTAATATAATGAGGTATGTATGCGTCGGGGCTGACGCCACAATACCAGGCCCCCTTCACTCCATATACTTGCGCGCTATAATTACCTACCGCCCGGCCGAGAGGCCTCGGGCCGTTTACGGACCAAATTTCAGTGCGGTTTTCGCTTGCGAAGCGCACGCACGCTGTTTAACTCTAATCGCTCCGTTCGTACGCGTACCTACGATGCCGTCTGGTGCCTTATGTGCTGTAGATGGGTGCAAATCAAGTAAAAGAAGGGATAAACACCTAACATTTTTCCATTTACCTGTCAATGAAGAAAAGTAAGTGATAAACTATTACTGTTTTTTGTCGTTTCAAAATTATTTTGAATAGGTTTAGTCTAGATGATACATGATTAGCTTGCCTTTCAGACACAGATTTACATATTTTTGTTACATAGAAACGTCATGCTTACCTTAAACACTATTTTAACAACGTTTAAAATTATTAATAAATTGATAAATGTTAATAATCATTCAATGTGTTTATTAGTATTATTTATTCATAATATAAAATTTTAGGATTGCCTAGTTTGGAATCTATTATAAATTCGTCATGTCTGTATCATTCTGTCCGTCTGTCTTATCTAGGTACCCATCTCCTTCCTTAGACCTGTCCAATTTTTTTTTATTTTTTTAGGCGTGAAACATGGGCTGAATTGATTGGCGGGCCCGATTTAGCAAGGCCAGACACCAAGCCAAGAAGTTATTATGTGTGTGGTCTTCATTTTGAAAAGTCGGTGATTATTCATAAACCACAATTACGATTTGACGCTTTGCCTACAAAACTGCTGCCATCTCTACCAACTACTTCAAGTGTCAGTACTGAACCAGAATCTAAGGAAATATCGACACAAACCAAATATTCGAATATTAATATACTATCAGCCATTACCATCAAAGGCGCAGATACAAAATTTATTAGATTCAGGATTTTTTCTACATTAAAATTTCATAACCGAGAATTTAGAAAGGGTAAGAAATTTATAAAAAATTCTATAAAATAAAACACATGAAACTTTTAAAGATTTTTTATTTATTTTACCTACACACTGACCTCTATAATTATGTTTTATCTAGATGTATTGCACAGTCAGCACCAATTTATAAAAAAAATATTTTATAAACGATACAATTTTAAACTAGGTGCCACCTAGTCAGAAGTAGTCGGAATATATTCAATAACATTACACAAAAAGTTATGTTAGTTTAATTTTATCAAAGAGGCAGTCCTGCGATTGCTTTGGGATCGCGCGGTGCGAAGCAATCTCAACTGTACGCTTAAGCATTTAGGCACATTTTAGCATGCAGTGGTTGCTGACGCGACGGAGTAGTCTATTATAGCAGTAGGTTTTGGAATTTTTCTACTGAGTAAAGTATCTGTTACGTAGTAACTATTTAGTAATCTGTGACAATACCTCGTGTTGACGAAATGATAAAAACACAAGAATTAATATTTATATGGGCATTTATTTGCACAAAAAAGCTTCCTATATCGAGTTTAGGGAGGTTTTACACGAATATATTTATGTTTAAAACGAACTGTAGGGAATCGCGGATTCTGCTCAAGGATTGAGCCTACAATCAGTATACTTGGAACTTCTCTTCGGACGGCGGGACGAGGCCGGAGCCCCAGACACCCGCTGTCAGCAGCTTGTCCACCAAGCGATTGTTTTTCTTGTCTAAACTAAATTCAAATCAAAACAATTTATTTTTAATCTCTGACACATGATGGCCAGGTCAACGAACTGTAGTGCTCGAACGAGGTCGGAACACTACATCCAGCTACGCCCCATGGCCATGCCATGTGACAGCTACGCTAAAGCCCTAGGTAAACTAATCTGGGACACAAAAAAAAAAATTATGCGAACTGTCCCTTACAATGGGAATAACGAAGCAATCTTTGTAATAATTAGTAATCGTTAGTAGAATCTCAACTTATAGCAATTAAGCTGTAATAAATACTGAAAAACACGAACAAAAAAAATTGCTTCATTCTTGGCCAGGCAAAAAACCAGAATAAAAGAAGCCTGGCCACAATCGGCCTATCTAAATAAATTAATTTGGTATCATTTAACGATACGTTTTAAGGTTTGTCCTGAAGGGACTTAAAGTACAGAGTACTTTTAAGACCTACCTAACTAATAAACAAAAGATGACATAAAGTGACTTATCCTTACACATTATGCATATGTAATTATAAACCTCTTACATCGCCTACGAATTACTAAATTACTTTTTAATCAACATTAAAGAGAAAGAGAACTTCGCCCCATAATGAGGAGTCTGGTGAAAACCCACTTTCAACCATCGCAGGCACCTATGTCCATAGCGATTTGACTCTCTTACAAAGTTTAGATCTCCACTCTCAACATTAGACGAAAAAATAATTGCCTAACCCCTACGCTATGACGTCACGAATATAACAAAAAAATTTTTTATTTATCTTCGACAGCGCACCACATAGAATAAACAGAGAAAACATAATATTAACAATACATATTACACAACACATTATTTACTACTATAAATTATATTTTGAAATACATTCTTTATAAAAAAAAATATTAAAAAAAAAAAAAAATAGTGGCCCACGGGTATCGGGTACGGGGACCAAGCTACCGGTGGTTAGGGCTCCAGAGAGAGGAATCTCCTCACAATACGTCCCGTGTCGAGGAGCACTGCCTTCTGCATCAAGCCCTTGACCCAACTACCTAACGCGAGCCTCTGGAGTTGTTGTTCGAGGCTCTTGGCAATCAGTCCGTGAACCGATACGACTATCGGAACAATAATCGCCGAATCCACACTCCACATGTCTACAACCTCGTGAGCCAAATCCAAATATTTTATTTATTTTTCTTTTTCGGCTATCACAAGATTCTCGTCATGTGGAATGGTGATATCGATAATTATTGCGCGGCGCTCTGATCGATCTATCAACACTATATCAGGTTTATTAGCTACAATAGTCCTGTCAGTGATGATAGATCGATCCAGTACAACGTGATATGCCCATTTTCGAGAACTGCGTCGGGCACATACCTATAGTACGGTACCTCTGATTCCACAAGGTTGTACTTTAGAGCAAGCTGTTGATGAACAATCCTGGCTACTTGGTTATGTCTATGCAAATACTCGCCGTTGGCAAGACGAGAACAACCAGAAATTATATGTCTAAGGGATTCTCCGGGACGGTGGCACGCCTGACATATGTCAACCGTACCATCCCTTAGAATATACCTCCGATAGTTATTCGTCATCACAACTTCGTCCATAATTGCAAAAACAAAACCTTCGGTTTCCCCAAATAGGTCACCGAAGCGTAGCCAAGACACAGATGCTGGAAAATCTATTTCAAGCCCATGGAGAGCCCGATAGAAACGTCCATGCAACTCCTTGCTCTTCCATACTTCCATAGGGTCATTAATACTTAATACCACAGGTTTGCGCCAGTTCTCTTCAGCCAAAGCTAGCGGGGTGAGTCCGTTATCCACCATTACTACATCATGATGCATATCAGCTTTATTGTGTAGATGTGTCCCTGAGGTTGCACACCTCACGGGTATGGAGGGATTTGGCATTTAAAAAGCCTCGTCCCCCGCATTTCCGCGGTATGTACAACCTCATCACAGATGAACGCGGATGATGCATTCGGTATGCAGTAAGAAGCGTACGGACTCTCTTATCCAGGGTGTCTAATTCGGTCTGAGTTCACCTGAGTATGCCAAGGAGTATGTACATTTAGACCGGCATGACCCAACCGTTATAAGGCGCTCCTTATTACCGCCTGACAAAAGACTTTTATGAACTTTTTTCAGACGGCCAAAGAAACGCTCCCGTTACGATTGCTTCATGCTAGCCTCTGTAATGCCTAACGCCTGCGACATACCCAGGTATTTATAGGTGTCGATTGCAGAGAGAGACCTGAGTTTTGTGGAATCTGAGAGCTCAAACCCATCAGATTCCACAATCTCACCTCTTTTTACATGCATGACCGCACATTTGTTCACACCAAATTCCATCCTGATAGAGTTACTAAAGGTTTCGGTCATCTTATTAACGCTATCACTTGGGAATTGTTGGGGGCAAATAATTTAAGATCATCCATGTAAAGGAGGTGGGATATGTGTAGCCAGTTTTCCTCTCCTGGATATTCACCAGCTGACCCAGACGGTATGGTAATAAGAGCTCACTTATCCCAGGGCGCTTGTTCACAAAGATAATAAATACCTAACTAGGTAACAATAAACACAAAAATAAACTACAAATAATTAACTATATTTGTGCATGTCAAGGGGACCCTTCAAAGAAACAAATTGGAGGTTTCATACATATAATTGTCCAAAGATTACATACACATACAGCAACTCAGAACGCCAGTGCTAATCTAAATACAGAAAATAATACACAATACTTATGCATAAGTCCTTGGCTGGGTTTTCTTGAGATATCACATAATTCAAACAATCTTGAGCTAACTTTCGGAGCAGCAACGATGCTGGTCTGAGTTATGGTGGAACAGTTATTAGGAGAAGGTTATTCACACCTTGACACTCTCCTGAACTCCTTATTGGAGCAGTAAAACGTTGGGCTGAAGTTTTACTTAACAATGTTAACGAGTAAGGTTATGTAAAAATAAAATAAAAAATCAGTACGTGACCTTGTGGCCAAGATGGTCCGTCTCCGAGGTGAGCCGCGCAGGTCTTGGGTGTGATCTGTGAACCAGTGCGATCTGTGAACAGAATCCGGCCTCTTCCAGACAAAGTTCACGTCTCCAGCCTCTTTGATTTTTAGGTGTTTCCAGGTGTCGCAGTGCACGCAATGCCCAGGATCAGGGTGACGAACAGCTCACAATGCTCGATACTCTCTCCAACCAAGAATTAATTTCACAATAAATTACGCAGCAGAAATGACAGACCAAACTCAATTACTCCACAGATAACAGATCAAAAAGTCTCGACTCACGTTCGTGACCTGTATTTATAACACACTCAACCGAATTTACCAGAACAACTAACCCCACATCCGGCTTCCACCTGAGCCTTACTTATTACTAGAATCCTCTCGAAATCCGTCAGCACCGGAACTAAACGGAAATTTCTAGACACAATTCTAATCTCCTTACAAAAAAATGTAAACAGACACGCTAAGCGGAGTGGCAAATTACAGGCGCCATCTCGCGGCCAACAGCGTACAATTCAGAGACCTCATCGATATCATGAATGTTAAGTTGTTAAGACGAATCAATAGATGTCCCTAAGATGCATAAAAATTGTTTCATATGACCTGACCATCTCTCCGCAATCGACAGCCTAACCCTGAACTATCCAGCATATAACTAAGAGGGTTCAGTGCCAGGCAAAACTATAATGGACTAAGACTATCACCCTGGAATATGATACCCATTCTCGCAGATCCATCGACACCCTGGATAGCAAAGGACCGTACTCCATTGCCCCACACATGCCTTCAGGAAGGTACATAGAGTTGTATTTTATACAACTCAAGCACCCTCAAGAGCCATGTATGCGGCACGGAGTCATAGGCCTTTTTGTAGTCTATTAAACATGTCGCCAGGTCCTTACGATTACGGCGTGCCTATTGGCTAATGGCCATATCAATTATAAGGAGCTCTTTAGTGCCACGAGCCCCACTTCTACATTATTAATTTTATAAGAACAAATATTACTTTGCCTGAAAGTATTTTTACAAGAAATTCCATCATTTAGCTCAGTTACACCAGGACCACCAGTTTAACGTTTTCAAAACTGTTGTGCTAGAACAAAGCAAACAAGTAATATAGGTATATTACCATGTTCTGTATTTTTCACTTTTTAAATCACAAATTAAACGAAAACCCTATGCTATCCCACTATTGTTATTCGTACTATCCTGTCCTACTATCCTATCCTATCCTACTATCCTATTTCCTATCCTCCTACTAATATTATAAATGTGCAAGTTTGTGAAGACGTTCGCATGTTTGTTACTCAATCATTCTTTAACGGCTTAATTGTATCTGGCTGAAATTTGGTACAGGGATAGATTAAAGTTTGGAATAACTTATAGGCTACTTTTATCCCTGGAAAAGGTTCCCATGGGTTGCGGGAACGGGATGAGTATGCCGCGGGCAACAGCTAGTCTATTAGAAAGGTCTTGGCAAGACTTAAAATTTGCCATGTTTGATTGCAATTAGTTAAGAGGGGGTATAAAGATAAATTGTCAATCTTAGATTTGATTTTTATACTCGATACTCTCTATTTTAATCAAATCAAAATCAAATCAAAAAGCCTTTATTTATTCCATTAGCAAGTACAATGGCATGAAAAGTATTTAAGGTTTTAGTTTGTTTTGCATGCCGTCTGGACCCCTAATTGGGTAAAGGCCTCCTCCAGAGATTGCCACTCGTGGCGATTTTTTGCCAGGTTGGACCAATTACTTGTTCCGATAGATTCTAATTCGTCCTTCCACCTTGCTTTTGGTCGACCTCTGCCTCTGTACCCGCGAGGTCCACTCCAAACAGTCACTGTCTTCGTCCACCTGTTGTCAGTGTAGCGGGCAACATGACCCGCCCACCTCCACTTCAGACCTCGCGCAAAGGACAAGGCATCTATCACGCCAGTTCGTTTTCTTATTGCCCTGTGGCGGACTCTGTCTCTCAGTTTTAAGTTTAGAGAGCTACGCTCTAGGGCTCTTTGACATGATGTTAGCTTTCTGTTGGTTGTTGAATTAAATATCCACGTTTGACATCCGTAAGTGAGACAGGGTAAGAGGCATGAGTCCATTACTTTCTTTTTTAGTTTTATGTCCACGTTTGATTTCATAACTTCTTTATAGGCCCAGAACTTTTTCCATGTGATTGATATACGCCTGTCTATTTCTTCTATGTTATTATTTTTGCGAAAAGATACTTTTTTGCCTAGATAGATATAATCATCAACATAATCTATCGTGTTATTGTTCACTACAATAGGAGATTTGTGGCGGTTTGACATGACCTTCGTTTTTGATATGTTCATTTCTAGGCCGATGCTTCAGCTTGCGTTATCAAGTTCTGACATCATGGATTGAAGCTCCGCAGGACTCTCGGAGAATAGCACAATATCGTCTGCGAAGCATAGATGGTGAAGGCGTTCGCTGCCGATTTTTAATCCTCTTTTGTCCCAAGGTAGATATTTCATAGTGTTTTGGAGGACTGATATGAATAATTTAGGTGACAGTGGATCGCCCTGTCTTACTCCTCTATTTATTTCTATTTTTTGACCGCAACTTTCTAACTTGATTTTACTAGTACTGTGTTCGTAAATGTGTTTGATGATTCTGATATATTTGTTGTTCACATTTTGATCGCAAAGGCCTTTCCAGATGCTTTGATGCGATATAGAATCAAATGCCTTCTTAAAGTCTATAAAAGCAAGATATAGTGGTCTGCGAAACTCGTAGTATTTTTCAATTACTTGTTCAAGTACTTGGATGTGGTCAGTGGTGCTGAATGATTTTCTAAAACCTACTTGCTCTCTCGGTTGGTGTTTTTCTATGTCGTTATTAATTCTTTCCAGTAGGCAGTTAGCGAAGAGTTTGTACAAACATGGCATTATACTTATGGGTCTGTAATTTCCTACGTCTGTCGGGTCTCCTTTCTTATACAACAGTACTATTTCTGACTCTGTCCATGTCTTTGGGACTGTTTCTTCATCTAGAATTTTGTTAAATAATAACGTTAGGGGGTTGTGGATCACTGTTTTAGCTAACTTTATGGCTTCATTTGATATTCCGTCGGTACCGGGACTTTTGTCATCTTTTAATTTCTCTAGTTTACTTAATATGTCGATCTCATTAAAGTATGGTGTCTCTGTGCTATGATTTAATGCAGTTAGGGTTTCTATGTTTTCATGATACGAGTCATTTGAGGCGCTATATAGCCGTCGGTAGAATTCTGTAGCGGAGTTTATGAATCCGCCCGCGTTTGCTGCTTTGCAGCGTTCGCGTTCAATGATGGTATCCATTGTTTAGCAGTATTCAGTTCTTTTATAGCCTTCTTTAGACTTCCTGAAGATTTTAAATGTTTCGTAAATGTAGATTCTCTATGATCTTTATAGTTCTTTTTAATCTCTTTGTTGGTTGTTTTGAATAAGTAGGTGAGTCTAGCTTTTTCCTCTTGGCTTAGATGTTGTTTGTGAAGTAGTTGGCTTCTCTCTTTCATTAAGTTTAAGGTGTGTTCTGTAAGTATTTTTGGTTTTTGACGAAGATCTTTTTGTTTGCTTAGGCAGGTTTTGATTGTGTTTTCAATCTCTTTGTAGTATGTGTTGACTTCTAGAATTTCGTTTCCTTTCTCAGAGAGGTCATGCTCTGCGTTTTTCAGGTTAGTGATGAATGCTGATCGGTCTTCAAATGTTTTAAGTTGGTTTCTTGGAATGGTGAAGTTTTTCCTACTTAATTTCATGGTTTTTAATATAACTGTACCTCGTAGCATCTTGTGGGGTGTTGGGAAACCTGTAGATATGGTTTCGAAGTTGATAAATGAGCGTGGGGAATTTGATAAGATAAAATCAATCTCGTTTTTTGTATTCTTGTCGGGGGAAAGCCATGTCCATTTTTTCTTTTTATTTTTCTTAAATAGAGTGTTGATTATTGTTAGCTTGTGCTCGTACGCGTAGTGAAGTAGCCTTTCTCCACGTTTGTTCCTGATTCCGTAACCAAATTTCCCCGTGATCAGCGATTCTTCCTTTTTTGGTTCGCCAATTTTTGCATTGTAATCTCCCATGATTACCACATTTTTTCCTGCTAGCTCATGGGCCAGCTGAACATCTTGGTAAAATTTTTCGACCTCATCGTCACTGGCTCTTTTTGTTGGAGCATAAACTTGAATGAGAGAAAGATCGTAATCATCAATTTTTAGTTTTAGTAAGCATACTCTCTCCGATATTCCTGTGTAGTTTTCTATGTTATGTTTTAAATCTGTTTTTATTAAAAATCCAACGCCGTATTGGCCTGGAGTTTGACCCGTAGAACACAAGATGTGGTCTTCATCTTCTGAAATTACTGTTCCTAGACGTCGTACTTCCGATAGTCCTATGATATCATATTTTACCTTTTTAATTGTTTCTTTCAGTTCTAGAAGTTTTTCCTTGGTACTTAGTGTATTGACATTATATGTGCAGATATATAGTGTATTAAGCAGTGACTTTGGCAATATATTAATGTCTTTGCGGTTCTCTGGAGGGTTATAGTCGCTAAGTCTTTGTTACTCAATCATTCTTTAACAGCTTAATTGTATCTGGCTGAAATTTGGTACAGGGATAGATTAAAGTTTGGAATAACTTATAGGCTACTTTTATCCCTGGAAAAGGTTCCCATGGGTTGCGGGAACGGGATGAGTATGCCGCGGGCAACAGCTAGTCTATTAGAAAGGTCTTGGCAAGACTTAAAATTTGCCATGTTTGATTGCAATTAGTTAAGAGGGGGTATAAAGATAAATTGTCAATCTTAGATTTGATTTTTATACTCGATACTCTCTATTTTAATACATTGTATAAAAATATATGACCAAGGACTCTATTAGAGTTTGAAAAAAAAAAAAACCGTTCCCGCAGGGGGAACGCACAGGTAGATTTCGTGAAGCAATTAATATAATTTTATTAACATGTTTAATTTTTTTTCTCGAAAACGGTAACTTTTAGCGAAAAACTTTTCAGACACTTATTTTAGACTTAAAAATGGCCTATCGATTAAAAATGTTTCCGACGGCAATAATGTTCACCGGTTAGACGTTATGATTTTTTTCCCGAAAATTTTTGGGTTTTCCCCCCTCCACTTTTAGTTAAAGTTTTAATCTTATAGGTTTATAATTAAAAGTTGTTGGTATTTATGTATACTATGGGATAAAATTAGAACGGTTCGAATATCTTTCATGGAACGTGAAATTTTGAGGAAAAACTGATTTCACAAAAAGTGAGGCCCTACCGTCCCCTTAGGCCGGATTCCACCCGTTCACGAACTTAAACTAAGTTTACACCCAAGCAATTTTTGACCGCAGTTTGAAAGCGATCGGGACAAAAATGCGACCGTGAGAGTGCCGCAAATTTTGGGAAGTGGAACCATACATACATATATATATATATATATATATAAACTTTTTGACCAGTGGTCATTTCGGACTCAGGGGGTTATAACTAGACCTCCTATGAAGATTTTTTTTTTAAAATTCGACATTAGTCAAGAAACCAATAGGTAGATCGATTTCATCGAAATCTAACTAAAAGTACATTTGACGAGTAATTACTACTACTAATTACTACGTTCTTCTTCCGTGCAGAACGCTCCCTTTCTATCGGACCTAATCCGAGGTAACGGGCATGGTTTGATTCATTAATCAGTCGCAGCCTACTGGTGTGATGGTACCACGCCTAGCCAAGGCTGTGTTAAATTATTTTTATCTATTCAACGCGCCTACCGTATCAGAGTGCCAGCCCCCTACCCAGATAGAGGGGCGAAGTGCACCTCCAACGCGCTACGTTGTGGGACTCGTCTCCAGACTTGAACATCCCTCCACTGGTCTTGACCGTTTCAAGAGATAATTAAAATGAACGCGAAGAGAGGACAGTGAAAATATATACAACAAACAGTTAAATACGTTACTTTTGGTTACTTGTCTCACAATTATTCAATCGCACGTCTAAGTACAGTTTACAAGATAACGCTCCTCAACGACTCGTATTCGTACTGTGAATCTTCCGTTTACCATAACTGGCGCACCGCCTCTATGCTTCAACCACGAGCCATCCAAAGGTATGACAAAACGGTTGTAATAACTTATACGACAGTAGATAACACTCTCGGCACGTTAGCTTCCTCTGCACTCCTTCATACGATATTCGTAATCCGTTAATCATCAGATAACGCCGCTTCGCTTTTCAATGAATCAAAGAATCAAGAATCAATTTCGTCTATTCAGTTTAGGCACATAAAGAGCACATATGAATGTCAAAGTTTTACAATTTCGTTTGTCAAAAATATCAAAAAGATGTAAATAAATCATTTGAAAATGATTCTTTCGCTGGTTCGGTAGTTGGATCTACTGAGAAGAGACCAGCAAGAAACTCAGGTAGATCATCGTTATCCTTTCTTTTTTATTTATTTTTGAATGTCTGAAATGTGTGATGTCTGCCTCGTTGGTCTAGTGGTTGTGATGAGCGACTGCGGATCACGAGGTCGCGGGTTCGATTCCCGCCCGTGACAGTGAGTTTTTGTGAGACCCACAAATTGCAATTGTCCCGAGACTGGGTGTTTCTATATATTACATGTATGTATTTACAAAAAAAAAGTATAATAAGTATGTTTATAATATTTCCGTTGTCTAGTATCCATAGTACAAGCTCTGCTTAGTTTGGGACTAGATGACGAGGTGTGAATGTGTCACAATATTTATTTATTTATTATTTATTATAGTTTTTTTTAAATTTATAGATTGCAGAGCAAATGTCGTTTATACAAAAGCCTAATCTACCGTCTAGCTTGTTACATGTTTTTGTACTTTTTGTTTTATTATTTAATTGCTTATGTGTGTGTTAGTTGTAAGTCCGTTATTGCTTTAGGGGATACCCTGTACAAAGTGGTAAAAATATAAAATAAATAAATAAATGTAACTTTCAACCAAGCATCCTTATCACAGGTACCGTTAACCAATATCAACGCAGTATCGATTCAAACAATACCGAACTTTACCGATAATTAATACGCAAGTATTCTGGATATTCTATTACTCAACCGTGGATAGTAATGCATTAACTATAGTAGTACCGTAGTAACTATAATAGTAGAGAATAGGAAAATTAACTCACCAAGTCTCGTATAACTTGCTCAGTGCTTCACCCAAAAGTGTCACACTCGATAACTAACTTGAGCTCCTGCCCTGCTTAGTCCACCTCGCGAGTCATTCAACGCCTTTTTTTTATCCCAAATCTAGTTTTCGTGTTTGTAAGTAATTTACAAACCCAAAAATCTAAATTCCCCAAAGCTTCCACACTTTAACAAAACTGGACTCCAATAGTTTGCACGTGTTTGGGTCTTATATTTGTATAAACTTGGTGCAACGTCCTGTTATGTCTGATTATGACGTCGGATTTATGGACGTTTAACATAACAACGACTTATACCAGATGTTTTAATCATGTATAGAGAATAATTAGGAAATATTCAGTTAACAATGTTTTTCAGATGTACCTTTTGGAGTTTAATATTTTTATATATTATTACGTGATTAGTGTACTATCACACTGGTACTCTGATCACACAGAGTACTAGCCTAGGGTATTGAAGAAAAAAATATGAAAGTAATATATACACAGGTCTATGAAATATATATTTTTAATAAGTCAAAATTATGTCAACAAAAGGACATTCAGAAGAACAGTACAATGGTCAATATATGTCTTGAAAAAAATATTCTATGTACAGTTTTCACCTCGTTACGATTTTATTATATGTACCTATAGATATACAGGTGTTTTTTTATATCATTAAGTAATTATCTAGAAAAGACTACTTACATAATGCAAAGGGGTGGTTAAGTACTGCGTGCGCATCGGTATCGGATTGGACGGGAGGATTTAGGGGTTGGACCCTTACTCCGCAGGCCCCTCGCACCTCAACACCACGTTTGGTCTCCGAGCCTTGCTAGCCGACAGTCTTCATCGTACAGTGGCTCTAAAAGGACACCTTTAAGCGTCTTTGCATAGTAATTTTGTTACCTAGCGTTCGTTTATAAAAATAAAAAGTTATCTAAAACGTGGCATTAAATAACTGTTTATTAATTTATTTCGCGTGTTTTTTTTGATGTGTAATAATTTAAAATAAATATTTAATATACTCATTTATTGTAGCGGTTACGTTAAAAGTGAATACATATTAACTGATGCTGTCTATTTAATGATTCATAAGTGTTGATAAATGGTTTAGGTTCAGCCGCTAGTTTTTGATGTAGAGGAGTTTCAGAAGGGTCAGAACTTTTAATGATTTATTTTTAGTCGACTTAATAAAAGAACCAGTATTTAAAATTACTTTACTACGCTATTTTTAAATTGAAAATAAAACGTTTTAAAGTACAGTTTTAGATATTAAAATAATAAAATATTGACAGTGTATAAGGAAATATTAGTGAAAAACAATAAAAATGTATTCACATAACGAAGATTCGCAAAACAGCAGAATTTCGAACGCTCCTAAAAAGCCTCGGAAGCCCAGAGCTAAGCCAACAGAGACGTAAGTTTTCCTACTTTTACAAATATAAATTGGTTACAAGCCACGCAGTAAATAAATAGTATTTAAATGATCTGTCGTCTTTTAGTTTTCAAGTGTTTAAAATATTTATATTGCTAGTTTGTATTTTAATTAATAATTCTATTTCTAGGACCAGAAGCGGGCGGATTCAGACACGGTCATCTGGGTGGACCAGCTTTGTTGGTTCCCAAAATGAAGTGAATTACAAGCCACTTGAATTACAAGTGCACTCAAACACGCAATACGCGATACAGGAGTAAGTTGAATTTAAATATTATATTTACATTTTTGTCTTGCATTTTTACATTTCATTTATTTAAACATTTTACTAATAACCAACTCTATTTCTAGCGCTAAAACAGGGCGGATGCAGACACGATCATCTGCATCTACCAGCTTAGTTGACCCGCCACAAGCGTTACAAGGGCACCAAAATACCCATTACTCAAGTCTAGAGTAAGTTGAATTTGAATATTATAACTATTAACATTCTTTTTTCTTGTATTTTTACATTTATTTTCTTTAAATATTTTACTTGATTATAAGTAAAATATTTAAAGAAAATAAATGTGTGTTTATAATCTTATACCGCTAGAGAAGGGCAGATACCGACGCGAATATCAACGTCAAGTACACAAGTTGACTTGAAGTATATCTCGAGATATACCACTGCCACACAAGTATTACAAGGGCACCAAAACACACAATATTCGATTCAAGAGTAAGTTGAATTTGAATATTATGTTTGCATTTCTTTTTTTTTTGCATTTGTTACTGCTTTTATTTAAATATTTTACTAATAATCATATTTGTGCCGCTAGAACACAGATACCGATAAGTATGTCGTCATCTGTCCATTCTGATGAACCACAGTCGCAGTATATTTCGAGATATAACCAAAATACCCAATATCCGATCCAAGAGTAAGTTGACTTTCTTCTTCTTTATCGAGTCAATGGCTCTTAACAATATACTGACTTCTTGCTATTTTTTATCGGCCCAATACTTGGCCACAGCTACAGCATTGTCCGTTACTTTACACAGGTCCTCGATGGTACAGGTGGAGAGGCACAGTGGGCAAGAGAGCAATTGCTACATGGACTGGGTGGGGTCCTGCAATCGTAGGGCACTTGCGACTGGTCAATAGGATATTATATTTATATTTTTTACTTTCTTGCATTTAAACATTTTACAAACACGTAACTCTATTTTAGCGCTAGAACAGGGCGGATGCAGACACGTTCGTCTGTATCTTCAAGATTAGTTGACCTGCCAAAAGCGTTACAAGGGCACCAAAACACCCAGTATTCAATTCAAGAGTAAGTTGAATTAAAATACAATATTATATTGATATTTCTTTTTTCTCGAACTCATACATTTATTTTTTAACGTATTTTCTTTCTCAGCCAAATAAACATAGCAAATAGAGCGAATCAGATAATATATCCTAATATGGTGGTTCCAACTTCCATTACATATGTCCCACAACAGCTGACGGAGTAAGTATCTTATACTAATAAACAAACAATTATTTTCTGAAAAATCTAAAAACCTAGTACCCAGGGTACCCAGGTACTCATTTTAGTGTAGTTTAGATATAATTAATACACTATTACTGCATTGCAAAATTGTTTTGTTGTTTAGGCAATCTGCGGGTTCCTCCAGAAGGGCGTCAAATGAGCCACCTGTAACACAGGTTAGCCCGGGCACTCAACAGAGGCCAGTGGTTCTTGAGTGCCCGGCATCAAAATCAAACGGGTCAACCGCTCAAACGATTACGCATGAAGTTGAAGAAGGAAGAGAGAAATCGAATCAATTCATTATAACAGAAGATGAAGTCAAGTTTCTAAAAATGATAAGAGCCAAAAATATCGATGTGGCCAGACTAAATGTAATAGTCACAAATAAAGATTATGTCGTGTCAGATCATGCAGATCCCATGGAAGAGCCTTCACAAGTGGAGAAAGATGAGAACTGCAATAATAATAGGGAGATTAATAAAGAAACTTATAACCAAATTGTGAGGTGTAGTGATATTAGCAAAAGTTATTGGCTAGCGTTCCAAATGGAGTGGCAGCGAAGAGTTGCTCAATCAAATTGTCCGATACCAAATCTACCAATGTTGACAATGAGCCCTGCGAATCCTAGTCCAGCCACTTATACCCCTGCTGAATTCTCTCAAGATGATGAACAGCAACTACAAGATACACAGTCGATTCTAGAGAACACTATGGCGGAGAACAGTGGCTCTAATGTAGAACCTATGAATTCTCAAATACAAACTGATACACAGGTATTAATTATCAATTTTTATTAGTCTCATATTTTACAGCGTCTTACTACTAGAAAATTCAGTTACCTACCCTATATGATTGCAGATGAACCAGCAGTCAATTTCATGACAAATACCACAAGTGCGATCACAGGTATTAATTTTTACATTTCCAGTTTCATATCTTTACAATGGCTAACTACTTTAAGATTCAAAAACATGTGTTAATTATACATTTTTAGCTAATTTTTTGCAGTATATAAGGAGCCATCGGCATGTGGTACCTCAACGATCGCGCTTTAGTACTAGAAGTATGAATAGAAACATTAACCACTATGGAAACACTAATTCAAGCTATTGGCCACGATATCACGAGCGATCACAACCCCCTCGAGATATGAATATGGTAAACTTCATACAGGCCGCTGCGTTTTATATGGATGGCCGAACTCAATCCAGCGGACCTTATGATTTCAACCGGATGGCTGGTAATTTTCCACCTCATTATTATAGGCAATAAGTGGAAGATATTCAACCGTAATAAATAAATAAATATGAACTTAAAAATTAAACCGTCTTCAAGAAACAAAATTATGAAATTCAAATATGAATAACTCAAAATTATGAAATAAATGAAAAACTGCCCTACAACTTTTGTAAAATTGATGGTAGTAACCCAGGTTTTTTAAATGATCAGCGCTTAAATATGTCACCTGTAACACCGGTTAGCCCGCGCACTCAAGAACCGCTGGCACCTGTTGATTGCCAATCAAACCGACGAGTCAAGCGCTCAAACTTCTACGCATTAAGAATAGGAAGAAATAGAGAATTGGCATCAGTTTATTATCACATAGTTAGAAATTATTTAATTAAATTACTAATTAAATATCATTATATTACGAAGCTGAAGAAGAAACAGTAAATTAAACCAATGTATTATCACTAAGCGAGAATTAATATTTTTGAAAAGATTACAAGCGAATTGAGAATAATGAATATATTGCGTAATGTCGTGCACAACCCATAGAAAACCCTTCACAAAGAGAAATACGAGAACTGCAAAAGTACTTCGCCATTTTTCTTATTTTTTCTTATTTAGGACACGTCAATTTGACTTCACCTCGCCTGATGGTAAGCTGACGGTAAAGTCTCAGGAAAGAGGGTCACCATTATACGCTTAGGCTTGTAGACATGTAGGCTTGACGGCCTCATCAGAAGAGGATTGTCGTCGCAGCACCGCGTGACACCCACCGGTTCCACTAGTGCTACGACCACAATCCCCCTGCCCGGCTATGCACTTGCTGACCCCTGAACGCAATCAAACCGAAATTGGATTACTATGGAGGATTTTTCGCAATCGTGCACGGTGGTGGCCCACCCGGCCGAATTTTGTGACAAATTTGTGTCATCAAATTTCTACCACCAGTTAAATTTGGTTCTGTCTCGAGCTGCGCGTTTCGCCTCGAGCTATTTCAGCCCTATCGTCTTCAGTTTTGCAGGCACTAAACGTCTCCAGGTCTGTTTAGAACAGACATCTTTCCACTTCCCTCCCTCCCAGAGAAGGCATTCCAGGAGCTCTTGTGAGAGTGTGACCGATCCAGGTCGATCCACTTGCGTCGCCTTGATCTGTTGACCTGTATGGTGTTTCTTGACTGAGACCCACAGTTCTTCATTGTGGATCTTTTCGAGTCAGAAAATCGCATCGGGCGAAAAATACTTTGAACAGCTGCGTGATATCTTTAGTCACTTTGTACATTTCGCACCCATGTACGTATGAATAGCTCATGCTGCGCGTCACAAATGTCACAATATGCAATGTAATGTTCAGTTGGTTGTATTTTATCACTACTGCATTTTCTTAATTTAAGCAATATGTGTACAGGTGTACTGTACTATAAGTGTTTCCAGTTTTAAAATCTTTGAGAGAAGTTTTAGCTTATTAACGTAATATAAAATATAATAAGAATGTAATTTAAAAAAATCGACTTTTAAAGTTATTAATACGAAATAAAAATTTAGTCCGACAGTTTTATTAAAGGTTGGTGCACTGGCACCGGTTTTTTTACATATTTAATAGAAATATTTCTTAGGTACTGGTACCTAGTAAACATACATACAGTTCAATATATATAATATAGTGCAGTTTAGATGAAATTACATATATACGTGACGAATTGGTAATCACGTTCTTTTTTGAAGTTGATTAACTTGTGCATTACAGTTATTTAATAAATTACAATATGGCGATCTTCTCTGAAATGAATTCAATTGGATTGGCTCGTTACTCCTTGTCACAATGAGAACATAATGATTTTTTAAAATAATATTTTCCCTTGATTGTTCCCTTGATTTTTTTTCTAAAGACCCAGTACCCTGTGTCCCTGTGTCTGTTGGTCGGTGGTACATTTATTGGTCATATTTTATGAAAAGTTTAAGAGCAAATTAAATCTTTCACAAGGAGATTATAAACCTAGTTAAATATAACTAATTATTTAAATCAATTATTCCAGTGTAATTTTTTTTATCTAAGTCTAATTCGAAATTACTGATTATTCCGAACCTGACCCGAAAACCGGACCCGGTCGCGGGTTAGGTTAGAAACTTGAAAAAAAAATGTAACATCCCTGGGGTTTTATATTCTCAATCTTTGTAACAAATCATAAAACCTAACTAATAACTAAACTTGACTAATATTAATTTTAATATATACACTGTTTGTATTAAATTGAAATCAATCTGTCTCCTGCATGCTTCTCGAGCTAGGCCAGATAGGGAACTTAATAATTAATATTCTTTGTACAGACTTCACGAAGTGACATTACTTTAAATTTTAATTAACGTAGAATTTTGAACATCAAACTATTAAACTAACTAACAACGTTACATAGTGTTAAGCAACTTTTGTCGTTGACTGTACATAGAATTCCACTAAGGAAAATTTATGTATTCTCTGTTTTTAGTTCATGACAGTTCTCGGGTTAAAATAAAGAATATCTTTATTTTTTTTGGAATCCATCAAGCCGTTTTTTTAGATCTTGAGAAACGAACATATAGGAAATCAGCAAACAGACACGGTTTTAGTTTTTAGCTAATTTTCGGAATTTTCTTTCTTTTATTCTTTTTTTATGTTTTAGTATAGTATACGTAGATCCAAGTGAAAGATTTGTATCAGCCTTTTAGCTTTAAATGTTGAGTTCGGAGATAGTTGCACCTTTTCTCTTCCGCTGTTTGCTAATAAAAAATAACTCACCCTCAGTGCATTTTCAGTAGTAAAAAATTAGATAAATAATTAACTATTATTAAATATTTTTTATTAGTTTGAATTAATCATGTGCTGATGCGTGAAATTTAATTGAACTACAACTGAGTTATTCTAGATTTTGTTGTAAGTTTTTATGCGAATGCGATGGAGAAGAAGTGCTTTTAATATTGCTGATTTTATATTATGCACGTCTATCTATCTGTCTAATGTGTCCGGTAGATAGCAATAGGCTCGCCCCCCATTACATTGGGACCTAAACATAACTGGTGAATCGTGGGTGTGACACATACACCTCTGCCTACCCCTTTCGGGGATACAGGTGTGAAGTTATGTTATGTTATGTTATCTATCTGTGTATATTTTTATAACTAATTTTGACTAATTTCTTTTTGAAGTTGATTTGATGAAAAAAATAATAATTTGGTAATTTTTAGTTTTACGTAATTATTACACGAACTAGAAATTGACTAGGGTTTTGAGATGTTTTTAGTTAACACCTCCACCCGTAGGTCGTATTAATAAGTCAATGTTAGTCCAAACCTTGAAAAATATTGAACTGATTTTGATCAAATTCGCACTGTTCCCTATGTTGAAGTAAAATTAATCTAGTAATGAAGTCAGCTAAAAAAAGAAAAGTCACAATCCAACTAGTAAATAGTTTCGGAGAAATTCGAGGACAAACACCAAAATAAATACATACTTGAAACGCGTAATATTGTTGTCCTAATAATATTGTTTTAACTTTTAACGGCATAATTATCATAATTTTAAACCGCATTAACTTAGGCTTGTGGTCATTCGAACATTATTAAGTAATCATGGGAATCAATAAAACACATAAAAGTGGTGAATAGCCTGAATATTGTTCATAAATGGTTTACAGCATATACATATCGTAATGATTAATTGCATGTAGTCCCTTCTTTTATGTGAAATGTTCAGCTCACGCCGTTTTTATAACTATACACAAAAACATTCTGATGCTGATAGGCATTATGGTTCGTGATACCTTTTTCACTCAGAAAAATAAAATAAAATTTCATTTATCACCACGTATGTAACTTAACTATTACGTTCGAACAAAATTTATTACAGAAATTTGTCGGATGATCTCAAACACTATAATATTTTAAAATAAGAAAAGAATAAAGTGATAGGTAGAAGATCTGAAAAATGTATTGTTTACTTACATAAATTAACTACTATAGTTAATAATAAGTCATTGTACTCTGTCGTTGTTTGAACTTAACTGTATTGTACATGTCGTTGTTAGCACTTAAGTTTATTATAGGTACATGTCGTTGTATGAACTTAATTGTATTATACTGGTTATAGTCATCCATGATAATGTATTATGTGTTACATTATATAAGTACTAAATGGTTTTAAATAATTGACTAATTAAAAACTAATATTTATATTTTTTTAATTTAAATATTAAGAAAGTATGATTATAATTCGTAGATTCCGTAGATACTTATAAGAGCGAAATGAATACAAAAATTTAATTTATGTTATACTTATCTGTTACCTCGTACGTAAAACAAGCATTTTAAATTCTATATTAAATGTTATTTGCTCATTATCTTGGTAGACCTTTTGTAAGTTTTGAACTTATTTTTGGTTTGGATCAATAAGCACAAACTGCAAAGTTTTAGTAATAAATTATAATATATTACTGTTTTAAATTACTTAATTATGACTGTACAAGTTCTCATTAGCCCCAAAAGAGTTACGGATTAAGCCGTATTATTCGTATTTTGTCATAATTGGCACTTAATTAACTTGAAATATACAATTATAAACAACTTTTTTAAAGTTCTACACACACTTTTTAACATTTTGATGGTGGTAGAGCCCTTCCTTTCCAACACGAATAGGCCAGCTCTTCCGGGGAAGTACCACCCTCTCACATGATATCGACTTTATGAAGCAGTTCGCTGTATTTCATATGGTTTGTGAGAGAGCCGGAGGCCTTATCTCCCTCCCAATCCGGTTTTCTTGTTAACCTCTTTTTCCTCACTGATCTCTAAATACCGAATAGCAGATGTTTACTCATCAGCGCCTCTCGTTAGCGAGGAGGAGGAATCTAAACATAATGAGGTCCACTAGAGCACAATTTGTTTTTTAAAAGCACAATTTTTATACGGTTTATTTTTTGTGTATGTACAACAAATAACCCTCAAGTTTTTTTAATCGTAATGCACCACTTATGCACAATTTTAACATTTTTTTTTACTCCGTGCGGGTAGTGGATTTTACTCTAAATTTCACCTCTTATTGACACCTACAATATAACATAAAGAACAGAATAAGGAAATCGCTACTCACAATTTTATTTTCCAAGAAGCTTCGTCAATCAGACTATAACCAATGTTTCTCCTCCTCCTGTGCAGGCAGCAATGCGCGAGTGCCACCTCTAAGGTTCAATTCAATTCAATTTTTATATATGGCAACTGAAGTCGACGTATGTGTCGACAATTCTGCCAATGTCAGACGTGAAGTGGAGTTTTTGTGACCTGCTTATAAATTTTGATGGACTGAATGTGAGCATTGCAGAGTGACCATAAGATACTGAAACAAACACAAATAACAAACACATATATATACATATAGACACACATAAATGGTTAGAACATGTCCAAATACCACAACAAAGTTAAGACGAATAGAGGTTGTCATAGTCTGATGGCGTTGCACCGAATAAAGGCAATCAACAGCCTGAAAAGTTCTGGAGAAAAATGGGTCAACAGAGAAGCAAAATTCATAGGAGTGGGTATATTAAGATCAATTAAGCAAGTGTATAAGTCAGGATCCAAATTATTTATGGGACAGTTGAAAAAAATATGGTCTAAGGAGCCCTCATCCAGGCCACTCTCACACAGGGAGGAATCTCGTACGCGTATTTTTTGCAAGAACACTGGGGAGCAGCCACCCGAAGACTACAGACTACAGATATAACACTCTTGGGAACTTTTTTGTATCTATAGAACCAAGGCTTTGGAGTTATGTCTTGTTGAACCGCATAGTAAAATTTACCTTTGATCTTGCTGCTATTGGACCAATCGGCTTGCCATGATCTCTCAAGGTGAACTTGGGGTAGACTTAGGAGATCATATCCTTGGTGAGTGAGGTGCTTAAGATCTGACGATGGAGCCACCTCTAAGGTTGAGTACTCATGAGAGACAAGACAGTTTTAAGACAGACTATTACTTCATAAACAAAGGCATCAAATACCTACAAGATCCGCATATTGATAAATCTGTGTTAAGGCTGTCAAATGCTGTCAAGGCTGTAAAATCTCTAGTCTGCGCTCACCCTAATTTGTGCCATCAGAGGTTTCAGTGGCGCGTTCACTTGGCAGTACATGAAAAGGGAGAAATTCTTCAATGCCTTATTCTGTGCTACGCTTAAGATCTCTTTTTCAATTTTAATTTCATATAAATTTATTATTATATTTTGTTTGTAAATACATATAGGTATTAGGTATAATTACATATAGGTATACCACATATATTGCGTCGCAGGCGACTCAGGCGCCGGAGGTCGCTCAACGACCTCCGTCCTCCATGAGCGCAGGCCTGGGGGTGGCAGGTGAGGCCGCCTGCCACCCCAGCAGAAGCAGGCCGGGACGGTGGGACGACTAGCGCCCCTCCCCCAAACCGGGGCAAGACGGGAACACCGTTGTTCCCAAACCCAGGGGGCCATCTCGAAACCGGAGATGGCCCAGGGTCAGTCGGGGTGCGAGGGATATGCTCTATGGGCAACCTTACACCCCGGCATTTTAAGACCCGAGACGGCGTGCGGATTTAGTCGGTTCAAGCCCGACATAACCGGCCCCGCTGGCCGGCGGGGGGGTATCCGAAGGGATGTCCGCACGAAACAGAAAAAAGGTATAGTACATATATTATTAACGTACTCAATGGAATATATAAATATAAGTGTAGAAAATCTTCTGTATGTCGATTTTAGGTTAATAATATTATTATAATCTCTATCTTATTGTAAATGAAAAGGCAGACTCTCAGTGTCAATTATTAACGTAAAAGGTACCTTATTCTAGTACCTATGTCTAGAACTCAAAATAATGTGAATGTTTAATTATAGTTAGGTATACATAGTTAGAATTAACTGTCTATATGGTTCATTTAACATTGTAGCTTTGTACATATTTTGTTGTAAAGTTCACACCTATTAGATAGTTGTAAATATGTGTGTATTGTGTATTTTGAGCACATTATTCTAGTGTTAATAATGTGTCTCGTATCCCGCTACCTCTATTATTACAATATATAGCCCGCTTGTAAAAAAGTTAAGAGCACTCTTTACACTTCGCGCTCGGCGTAACTCGATCAAATGATGGAAAATTTAATTATATTAAAATGAATGGAACCCGTTGTTTTATATATTTTTTTATCAAGATAGAATATTTAAAAAGTTGGTTGAAAAATTGGACCTAAGCTCGTAGATAGTTCATGAAAAAATGTGAAAAAGAAAACATAAATACTTATAACTACTGTACAAATATCTAATCACATATAAAGTACAGATATTTTACAAGAATGACACGTATATGTACATAAATAATATAATAGTAAAATAAAAACGATCGAAATCTAGTATATGTTCACATTTTAATAGGTATATTATATTAATGTAAATACAATTGTAAATAATAAACTGTACATTGGGTCGCACTAAAAGTTTCCGGAATGAATAAAAAAATACTTTTATGGTCAAAAAAGAATATATTGTTTCTCAAAATATTCTCCCTTTGCGTCAATGCACTTGTTCGTTATTATACCAATTTTAAAATCATTTGTACCACTCCTTCGCGGTGACGTCAGATACATGTTTCTCATACTATTCGACAGCCTCTTCTGGTGATGAAAACCGTTGATCACGTAATTGATCCCTAATTTTATCGAATAGAAAAAAGGCAGGATGGCTAAGTTCTAAATTTTCACCTTCACAAACTCGTTTGTCTGTCTGGCCGTGTGGGCACTTGCATTGTCCTGGTGTAAGATGATACGGCGTTTATGGTTATTTTCACAGAGTTAGTCAATAATTTCCGACAAACAAACACACGACGTACCAGTAACTATTCACATTACGAAGTTTATCTGAAGCAACAGTGGCGTGTCCAGTTTTATTATAAAAAGAAGCAATCATCCGTTTACAAGCTCTTTTCACGCGGGTTTTAGTTGGTTTCGGTTCATCTTTAAAGACCCAACGCTGGATTGCTGTTTTGTTTTGGGATTGTAGCAATAAATTCATGTTTCATCACCTGTTATTATGTCCCACACAGAATTTGACGACCCTTCGCGTTGTCTCTGTTAAACATGGCATGGCAGCAAGTGACGCGATCTGTTTTTCGAGCCGCAGTCCATTGTGTGGGATCCATCAAGAGCACAGCTTTTGACTTTTGATTGAATTTGGCCCCTGCCTATGTCTAAGGATGCCCGAATCTCATGGTAGGTCACATGCCTGTCTGTTTCTATCATACGGCGCACAAAACAACAACAACATCAATGTTTTTTGTTGTTCACAGCGGTACATGCGCGATCTTCACGAAATTCACCCCTTTTTTTCCACTGGTACAGCAGCGCAAGGGCTCTCGCTTCCAGGTCCCATGGAGAGGTCCCGGCTAGGAGACATGCCGCCTCGACGGAGATCGTGCGATACCCCCTGATGACTCTGACGGCCATCGCTTTTAACGGGCTGTTTAATACAGCCACGTTGCGGGCCGCCAGAGTCTCCGCCCATACTGGGGCCCCGTACAGGGCCATGCTTCGCACGATCCCCAGGTACAGTCTCCTAGTGGGGGCGTTGGGTCCCTTAACGTTGGGCATCAGCCGCGATAGCGCGGCCGCAGCCCTCCTCAGTTTCGGGACCAGACTTCGGAGATGAGGTCCGAAGTCCCATCGGCTATCGAGTACGACCCCAAGGTACTTCATCGTGGGTTCGATGCCGATGCTTACGCCCCCTACGGTTATGCTGGTTCCCGCAGGTGGGGGGCCACCTGCGGGAACCAGCATAACCGAGGCCCGTGGAAACACATAGCCTCGGATTTGTGGAGAGCCACCTCGAGTCCCAGCCGCCGTATTCGACCCACGACTTGAGCAACCCCTGTCGTGGCCTTTAGTGCCGCGCTTCGGTGCGTTGCTCCCCGCGCCATAACGAGGGTATCGTCAGCATAATACGTTATGCTGACACCCTCGAGCAACGAACCGCGCAGCACCCAGTCGTATCCGATGTTCCACAGGAGTGGCCCTAGGACCGACCCCTGCGGAACACCGCACGACACTTCTCGCCGCCCTGGCCCTAGCCAGCTCGGGTAAACTATGGCCCTCTCGGATAGGTATGCCTCGACAATGCGGCGGAGGTAAGGAGGCACTCCGTGATACGCGACGCAAATATTTTTATAATTTCTCCAACATGTTAAAACTCCAACATGTTATAATAACTTTTTAAATATTTAATATGTAAGTGAAGAAACTTTGAGTGCGGCCTAATTAATAATAATTGTATTGTATAAACCTACTCATTAAATGTCTTAACAATTTTTTTGAAAGCTTAATTACTGAGGAAATAATATTGATAACTACCAGACCCGGCAAACTTCGTTCCACCTTAGAATCAAATTATGTTGGTTACCTTATTAGCTGAATTTATTTCGTGAATGTCTCATATTTTACTTATCCTAATTGCTAGTATAGGCTACCTTACACCCCGGCATTAGAGACACGAGACAGCGTGCGGTTTTGGTCGGTTTGAGTCCGACATAATTACTTCCATTGGCCGCCGATGGGGTAACCGTGGGAATTTTCATAAAAATACCTCAAAAAGGCACAGTATAGGCGGCGACAAATCTAAATGAAAATCGGTCAACCTGTTCTCATGTTATTAACGGTATCACTAACCCAACTTTCTTATATTATATTATATAGATTTTATTGCTATTATATACTAGTTGATTCCCACGGCTCCGCCCGCGCGGACGTAAGTTATCGTTTTTGGTCATATCTCCGTTTCTACTTAACCAATTATAATCAAACATACGGCAGATTTTAAGTCTGACTAAGATCTTCTCTCTAATTGATCTCTGATACAAAAAATCGTAGGAAATTCCATTCAGTAATTTTGTGTCCATCGCGAACAAACATAAGCCGACAAACAGATAAATAGATTAACAGATATGATGTTCAGAATCGTTTATTTAACATAACCTAATTTCTTTTTTAATATATCCAATGTACAGCCACAACTAATTTACATTTTTATAATAGTATAGGGATATACTATATATAATAGGATTGGGGCGTAGGTTGAGGGATAAAATTTGTGTGTGTGGGCAATGCGGTTAGCGTAATGGGCACCTTTGGCCCAGTTACGGTGAGGAGCGGGTTAATAAATTAGACCTTAATTGTACCTATTTTTTTTTTTTTTTTCGTGCGGAAATTCCCTCGGATACCCCCCCGCCGGCCAGCGGGGGCGGTTATGTCGGGCTTGAACCGACTAAAACCACACGCCGTCTCGGGTCTGCAGACGCCGGGGTGTAAGGTTGCCCATAGAACATATCCCTCGCACCCCGAAGACCTTAATTGTACCTATAACTTGCTTTGTCATTATTTTATTTAATACATATTTCAGAATAAATTTGACTTTCTAATACCAATATCGTTTTTTTACCTTGTCTTCACATCCACTTTTCTATTTCTACATATTACAATATTTACTTGATATCATTTTGTCATTTTGCATATCAGAAAAGGACAGAGTCATGCTTTTCCGAGTACGAATAGCCTGATTCGGTCGCACTCAACCGTAATAGATACTGCATTTCGTACATTAGCTTAAACCTTAGCCTTTCGGACCTTAACCCTTCTCTAGCCTATCTCTGTTTTGACTGTCTCCTAAGCCTACCCTGCGCCAAAGCTTTGTCCGTTGATTGGCAGGTTTACCAGCAGCAGGTGAGCTCGGCGGGAGTCCCGAAGAAGTTACTTTCTTGTTTGTGTGTTTTCTACTACTTAGTTGGTTCTTCTACCTACCTAACCTAGAGTAGAGTAGACTAGAGTAGAGAATATAATATAATTTTGAACACGTTGCGACACGACACTTGTTCAGTAATCAATATCACAGCTTTACTAGTAATGTTCACTATTAAATGTACATAGATCTCCAGCGAGTGCTAGTAGAGGACCAGACCAGTCGCCCCTCGTCCAGTGCACTCGCTGCCTGGGCTACGGGAAGCGATACTGCACCAGTGAGGTGACGGCAGACCTCTGCATGAACTGCGTGGAGCATCCTCACTTTAAGGACGAGGAATATCCGAGGAATACCTATCGTCCCTGCTGTACAAATTGTTATCGGGCCACTAACCAAAAGGAATATCACCACGCCTTTGATATTCACTGTCCAGTTAGAATGAAGTGGTATGCGGTAGCCAGAGCATCAGTGGCGTATAGCTAGGGATGCTCTGGGTACCATACCTGATTAAAGCAATAGCACCAAATTTTTAAGATTTTTTTGAAATTACTATTCCCAAAGAAAATAAGACGTCAATGTTGATGATAATATTTGAAATATTATATGAGACTTATATTTAGGAATTTCATAAAATAGCTACCAAGGAAATCAAATAAAAGTTAAATGGTTAACGCAAAAATGCTTAATACATAAAAAAGTTAACTACATATTAAACACAAAACGTTCACCATACATTACACACGATTATTATTATTACACAACACCTCTGTATCAACACACTACATTCTACATCAAAATTCTGATCCCGTTCCCGCAACCCATGGGAACCTATTCCCGAGATAAAAGTAGCCTATGTGTTATTCCGGACTATAATCTAACCAAATTTCAGCCAGATCCGTTCAGCCGTTTTTGCGTGAAAGAGCAACAAAGATACATACATACATACATACATACATACATAATCACAAACTTTCGCGTTTATAATAGGATTGTATTAAACACTTGATATAATTTTCTTGTGAAAATTAAACCGAGCTGTAAACTATGAACTCCTCTTTCCTTTCAAAATAAATAACTAATCATACATATTAACATCTTAATAAAACATTATTACCATCACTAAACATTAATCGGAACATTAGTATAATATCATCAAATATATAATACGAGTATATATCTATATAAATCAAATATTTTATTCTCATTATACCTTCAATAGGGGTAATAGGACCACCCGCACGCCCCCTCCGACGCCCGCACCTGCTCCTCGCCCAAATGTTCATGAAATGGAGGTCGTCTCAACCCCCGAGATACAGAACTGGATGACATCTATTGAGCAGTGCCTTAATGAGGTATGTACCATCGCTTCAGAGGGTAAGCTGAACTCTGAGCAGAAGTTACGTGTTAGCACATTGTGCCGTAGAGTGGGAAGTGGCACCTCTCAAATGGCAGTTCAATATCAGTCCCTTAAAATGAAAGCGATCCAAGCTAGCACAACTGTGCAGGCGCTGCAGGAACAGCTTGATCTATCTCGCAATCTACATGACCTAAAACAGACCATTGAAGAATCTTCCAAGCATGCATCTGGAACATCATTCGCCGATATGGTAAAAAAGGGTACCAACAACTACTTACCAAAAGCGAGCTTCAGTTCGGTGGCGATTTATCCCAATGATAAAGCCAAGACAAGTGAGGATACCAAGTCGCTGGTCCAAAAAAATATATGCCCTGAGCAAATGAAATTGCAGGTAAGAGGGCTGCGCAAAACAAAGAATGGTGGCGTTATCATCATAAGCACAGACACAAAGGGAGACATCGAAAAATTGAAGAGATCAGCCCAGCTAACAAATTCAGGCCTTACTATTGATGACCAGCATAAAAGAAAGCCGAGAGTAATAGTGATCGGGGTGCCAACTGTTATGCAAGAAAAGGAAGTATTTACCTGCTTGTACCACCAGAACCTAGGAGATAAGCTGCAGGATTATAGCCTTGAAACTTTCCTATCTTCAATCAGGCTAAGCCATAGGTCGGGTAAGAAGGAAGCAGAGACCTGCAACTACGTGATTGAAGTGCCTGCAAACATCCGCAAAGTCCTGATCACACAAGAAAGGGTATTTGTGAACTGGTCATCTTGTCCCGTTAGAGATTTTACGCTGGTTACACGATGCTATAAGTGCCAACAGTACGGGCATGCTGCAAAAACATGCAGGGAGGCGTCACACACCTGTGGACAGTGCGGAGAGTTGGGACACTCGGTGAAAGACTGCACAAAAAGGACGGAGGAAGCAAAATGCGCTACTTGCTCACGCTTCAAAAAGCCGAGCAATCATGCCACAGGCGCGACGGACTGCCCAGCAAAACTAATGGCTGAAAGAAGGTATATCAACTCAATTGATTATGAAGGCGCCTAAGAGCGCCGGTTACGTAGCTATTAACTGACCTTTCTTTGTTTCGTATAGTTTTAGTTAATTTTAGTTTTATAATCTATAACAATGATTCAGAATATATTAAATGACCTAGATAACTTCTCGGTATCAGAGTCTAGGACGTGTGAGGCAGAAGAGTGCAAACAATATCTGACCTCGTACAGTAACCCATTAACCATTATCACACAAAACATACGTAGTATCTATAAGAATTTTGATAATTTTCTAACATTACAACATAGAATAAATATGAATCCTGATGTCATTGTATTAACGGAATGTAGGCTTGCTTTACCATATGACATACCACTAATACCGGGATATAATATGTACAGAAGTAATACAACATACAACCAGAACGATGGGGTAGTAGTTTATACAAAAAGTAGTATTAATGCAGTTATCGAGGAACCAAACATGCAAGAATGTAACAGGTTATTAATAAGAATAGGGTCAGAAATAGCGATACTAGCAATATATAGACCCCCCTGCTTTACAGATAAGTATAGGTTTATTGAATCATTAAATGACACCTTGACAAACCTAGCTCCCTACAAATGCGTAGCATTAATCGGAGACATTAATATAAATATCCTGCAAGGACAACAAGACGTAAAGGAGGATGCCTTACATTACCTCAACCTCTGCTCATTTCATGGCTTATTGCCTACTCACTCTTTTATCACGCGTCAAGCAAGTGGCTCTTGCCTTGACCACATCATGCTAAAATCGCACTATCCTTCACATGCACTTGTCATCAATTCAACTATAACCGATCATAATGCTGCCCTACTAATCCTGAGTTGCAAATTACCTAAGGTAGATAAAATTCGCATAGTATCTAAAATAAATATGAATAAACTCGAAGGCGATTTATGCGACATCGACTTTGACCCAGTTTACTATTCTGATGATCCGCAATTTTGTATGCAATACCTAATTGACAATGTAAAAAATGCAATACAGAAAAACACCAGTGTAACACGATTGTATAATAAAAAAATTAGCTTGAAACCTTGGATCACACCAGGTCTCATCCGATGTATGAAACACAGGGATCAACTCCACTTGAAATGTAGACGTGACCCTGATAATATAACGTTACAGATAACATACAAAAGATATAGAAATTTTTGCAATGATCTGTTACGTAAAGTTAAAATAAGCCATGACAAATTAGAACTGGAAAAGGCAGGGACGAATAGTAAATTGATATGGCAACATATTAAGAATATAACATACACCACGAAGCAAAATGAATCGCCCTCAAGTTTATTGTGCGCCCATTCGTCACAGGTAACATCAGCTAACATAGTGAATAATTTCTTTTTAAATGTTGGTAAGCGTCTTGCGCAGCAAACTCAAGCACGCATACAGTTCCCCACAAGCCCTCCTTTCCCTAGTAGAACTACGTTATCATCTTTTGTGCTATTAGACACCGACGAAGAGGAGGTTGAAAGGCTAATCATGAATTTAAAAGATGATTGTGCTATTGGTTGGGACCGCATATCAAATAAAATCATTAAAAAATTCAGGCATATACTAGTGCAACCATTAACTAATATCTTCCAGAAATGTCTATCGACAGGTGTTTTCCCTAAGTGCCTTAAAAAAGCTATGATAATCCCTGTGTATAAGTCTGGAAAGAAAGATCAGGTAACAAATTACAGGCCTATTTCCTTACTTCCTGCAATATCAAAAATACTAGAAAAAATTATAAATAATAGATTGATAAAATATTTGGAGGATAACTCACTTTTATCAAATACCCAGTATGGTTTTAGAGCTAACAGGTCAACGGCTGACGCTGTACATCATCTGACTGATTATATAGCACAAGAGCTTGATAAGGGTAATCACACAATAGGAATCTTCCTGGACCTTGCCAAAGCTTATGATACGGTCTATATTCCTAAGCTGTTAAGTAAGCTTGACAATATAGGAATAAGAGGAATGCAGCTGGATCTACTCAAAAGCTATTTAGAAGAGCGTACTCAATGTGTGAAGATCGGTAGTGTTATCAGTGAGGACCTTGAGAATACCTCATTTGGCATTCCCCAAGGTAGCATATTAGGAAGCACACTGTTCTTAATTTATATAAACGAACTGTGTAATATAAATCTAGAACACGGAATGATCATATCATACGCGGACGACACTGCCCTCCTTTTTTCTGCTGGGTCAGAACTAGAGGCGTATGGGCGTGCACAGCGTGGATTTAACATCGTAAACAAATGGCTTCAGTACAATTTACTAACACTAAATGCAGATAAATCTAAATATATTACATTCTCGATGCGCAAAAGATCGACTACGACCCGAAATGGCCCACTGCAAGCTCACTATTGTCAAGACCCTAATTACAGAGAAAGCAACTGTAACTGCCCAGATATAAAAATAACAGACAAAATAAAATACCTGGGTATTATAATAGATGAGAATCTTTCGTTTAAACAGCATAGTGAAGCACTAACTAAGCGACTTCGCAAGTTGATATTTGTGTTCAAAAAAATAAGATATATTACTGATTCAAAATTAATTAAACAAGTCTACTATGCCCTTTGTCAGTCAATACTAACATACTGTATAACATCATGGGGAGGAGGGAGTAAAACATTGTTGTTGCCCATCGAGAGAGCTCAGAGAGCGATCCTCAAGGTAGCAACGTTCCGCTCTTTCCTATTTCCCACCAGCCTCCTATATAAATCCTGTGAAGTACTAACAGTCCGCCAGCTATTTATATTGAGCACAGTACTAAAACAGCATGCAGCACTTCCCTACAGCACTGAAGTCATTAATAAAAGACGGAAAGATATTGTATGCACTGAAAGAATTGCGATAAAACACGAATATACAGGCAAATTTTATTTATTCTTGGGACCGCTTTTGTATAATAGGATAAATGCTGTAAAAAACATTTATTCTCTTAACTATATCCATTGTAAGCAAGCTGTGAAGAAGGCCCTCCAAAATTTGTCCTACGATCAGACAGAGGAGTTAATTAATGTTTTAAAGTAAGTAGTGTTAAGTAGTATAAGCACAGAATAAATAGTAGTACAAGTAGTATAAGCGAGACATTGATTTCGCATTGCTTCGCTTTGCAGCGTATTATTCTTCGTAAATTGTCATATCTGTAATATAAACTTGATTATTTTAAAATTACTATAAACGCACTTGACGCCTGAAGCACAGGACTACCTAGTTCAGGCGCACAGAACGTAATATATTTAAATACCTATATAAGACACCTAAGTATACACTCATAAATAAGTATATAGTTTATAGATATATATAAACATATATCTAAGGCATGCATATGCGCTAATTATAATTTAATAATGCATGATAGATTAAGGAACTATGTAAATTTTATTGTACAATGTTTACTGGAATAAATTATTATTATTATTATTATTATACCTGAAATAACAATTAGGCTATTTCAGGTTTTATCCCTGGAAATTATGTTCCCATGGGTCCCTGGAACGGTAACAGAATTCCATGCAAGTGAAGTCGCGGGCAACCGCTAGAAAATTATAAACGGGAAGAATTAAATTGAGATAGCTCGATCCCTATGACCTTGACACTTGACGACGCGGCACCTGACAGGGGTGGCCGTGACGCGTCGGCGGCATGGCGGCAGGGAGTGAGTAAATTTGGGAAAATCTCCCCTAATAACAACTGACGGGTGAACATAAATGAACTTGAATTGTCTTATAAGGGTCGACATACCTACCTATTTCAAATATAAACGACAGGTATCGACGTGAGCAAGCAAACGTTTGTTTCTACTTTGACAAGACATTGAATTTAGAGCTACTGATTTTCAGTTTTTTTTTTTTTTTTGTATATTTAGTCCGTCCAATTGACTGTACCCCGCCTGATGGTAAGCTGAGGTAAAGTCCAAAAAGTAGTGGCCACCATTTCTAGAGATTGCCCCTAGAATGGTGGCCCCTACCTAGACGGCCTCAACAGATGTTTTTTCACGCCCCGCTTAAAAAGCCCAGGATTGTAGGTAGAAGGGAACACGTGAGTGGGTAAAGCGTTCCAGTGCTTTATGGTCCGACAAAAAAAGGAGTCACCAAACCGCTTGGTTCGCGATGGTATCGATTGCACTGTATGAGGATGACACCTAAGTCCTGCACGTGTTGTTCGGGACAAGAAGGGAGAAGGAGGAATCAATTGGAATAACTCATCGGAACATTCACCATGGTAAATGCGATAGAATACTGCCAAGGAGGCTATATCTCTACGCAGCTGCAGAGATTCTAGAGAGCTGGTGACCTCAGAACTATCAATGATCCGGACTGCCCGTCGCTGCAATCTATCGAGAGCGTTTAGTAAGTACTGAGCGGAGCCATCCCACAGGTGAGAACAGTATTCCACGCAGGGACGGATTTGAGTCTTATATAAAAGACACCGCTGCCCCGGCGTGAAAAACCGCCTCACCCTGTTCAGCACTCCGAGTTTACGAGAAGCTGTTTTAATAACGCTCTCAATGTAATTTTTATTATTAAGTTTGCAGCGAACTTCCATACCGAGCATGTTGATACTGTCCTGCAGTGGTAGTGGTGTATTCCGAAGAGTTGGGAGGGGAAGGAAAGGAGATACCTTTGCTGTAAACGCGCATGCCTGTGTTTTCTTGGCATTGAACTCGACCAGGTTCTCAGATCCCCATTGGGAAATGTGGTCTAGGTCCTGATCGAGCTCAATGACAAGTTGCCGTCTTCTCTCCTCGATGTCAGTCTGCTTGGCCGCTGAATGTCCGAGATAACGCCCATGCAAAGTACTGTCATCTGCATAGCAATGTATGCTGCCCACGGACAGCATATCATTGATATGCAGAAGAAAGAGAGTGGGCGATAAGACGGACCCCTGAGGCACACCAGCATTAACCTGCATGAACTCAGAAGCCCGGCCGTCACAAAGGACTCGGATGCTGCGCTCATGCAGAAAACTGGCAACCCAGCTGCACAGTCGAGATGGCAGACCGTAGGTCGGGAGCTTGGCAAGAAGCGAACTGTGCCAGACCCTATCGAAAGCTTTGGCGATGTCAAGGCTGATAGGCTCGCCATGCTTGTCCATAGCCTCACCCCAGAGATGTGTGACGTACGCCAGAAGATCACCCGTTGACCGTTTTGGCCTAAAACCATATTGCCGGTCGTTAATTATGGAGTGATCTTCTAGGTAACGCATGAGCTGTGCGTTAATAATGTGTTCAAACACCTTGCTGAGAACTGAGGTGACAGCTATGGGTCGATAGTTGCCCGGATCGGACCGATCTCCTTTTTTGGGGACCGGTTGTACGTTTGCCTCTTTCCAAGCCCCCGGGACCAATCCCAAGGAATAAGACAGGCGATACAGTCGCGTCAGCGTTGGAGCTAACTCCGCTGCGCATTTTTTAAGAACTACCGCTGGTATACCATCAGGGCCACTGGCTTTCCGGACGTCGAGTGACTGTAGTGCAGCGCGGACGTTGCATTGCCTGATACGAATATCAGGCATTGAGTGGTCACAAGTGACAGGTGTTGGCGGCTGCAAGACAAAGTCGTCGATTCGGGAGTTAGCCGCAAAGAGGTTAACCAGCATATCTGCTTGCTCTTGCGGCTCGTGAGCCAGTGAACCGTCAGGGTAACGCAACGGGGGCAGCGATGGCTGGCAGAAGTTGGATTGCACGGCTTTGGCCAGTCGCCAGTACCCACGGCTACCCGCGGGATGTGACATGAGTTGCTGACCAAGCCGTGCTATGCGCTGGGCATCCGCTCTGACGTATGCCCTCTTGCAGTCCTTAGTGGCCCTGTTATACGCCGCCTTGAGGTGCCCTGCATTCTGATCGCACTCGACTCGTGCCCTAGTCCACGCGCGGTACGCCGACCGTTTCCGTTGAACAGCATCAGCGCACTCGCGCCCAAACCAAGGCCGAGTTCTGCGGGCGCTGGTGACCTCAGTGTGTGGAATATAATATTCCATACCCAAGCTGATTTCACCAGCGACGGCAGAAGCACAATCCGATGGGTCCTTTCCATCAAAGCAGCGCTTAGACCACGGGACGGATGCGAAATAGTCTCGCATGCCGTCCCAATCCGCTGACGAGTAATGCCATAGCCGTCGCTTTATCACCATAGGTTGTGGAGGTGCAGTAACTGGCACGTTGGCGCAGACCAGACAGTGGTCGGAGGAACCCAGTGGAGCTCGTACCGAAACTCTGTACTGGGCTGGGTGGGTCGTCAGTAGAAGGTCTAGCAGAGAGGGCTCATGACTTGATATGTCTGGTATCCGGGTGGTCTGTTGTACCAGTTGAGTCAAGTCATGCGTCAGTGCGAATGCGTGGGCGGCCCGTCCCGCATGGTCAGTTTTGAGAGAGCCCAGCCAGGTCTCGTGGTGGGCGTTGAAGTCTCCCAAAAATACCATTTCGGCGGTCGGAAACCGCTCCTGCGCAACATCTGCCGCCTGACTCAGGTGGTCGAAGAGTCGAGTTGTCTCGGTATCCCCGTGATGGGAGCGGTATAGGCACACGTAAACCCGGCTAGAAGAGCCATGGTCCACGTGTAGCCAGAGGACAGAAAAGGATGGGTCCTCTAGGCAGCGCAAGCGGCGACAACAAACATCCGCTCTGATATACACGCACACCCCGGCTTTTGCAAGGAAATTTTCCTCTACCACATAGCCGGGGTAGAGTAAGTAAGACGTATCTTCAGGGCGGCGTATTTGCGTCTCGGTGAGGAAAAACAGTGCCGGCCGTACCGTCTCAAGGTGATGGTGGACGGCTTGGAGGTTTGTATGGAGTCCACGAATATTCGTGAACTCCACCTCAAAAAGTGATGTGTTGGTGGGAGAAGAGTATGCCGCTGTCTTATGTACTTCATATCTCATTTGCGCTGCCATAATTGTCTTAATAGGAAGTGAAGGCGTGAAAAAAAGAGGAGACAGACGCCACAGCAGAGTTTGACAAAGCGCAGGGTTTGGTATCGCCTATGGATGCATGGCATGGCGGGAGCCGACCCGCCGAACGGAAGGGCCCCCGTGCCTTCTCGAGTGTGATCGCCGGACCCACCATCCGGTCACCAACCGGTACGACGAATCACATCGGGATTATGCGCGACCTGGTGGGGCAGCCTCCCGGGTTGGTTAGTCCCGGTTGGGCCCCTGTACTATGCCGCGGGCGGCCAGCAGCACCACCGTTTATACGGGTCTCCCTGTCAGGCGGGTCGACCCACGCCATCCACACTAGACTCCGCCAATACCCCACTGGTCCCACAACTGCTGTGTCGGCTGGGTCCTCATCCCCGGCTGTGCAGCTGCTGAACCCTGAACACAACCCAACCAATGTTGGGCTATTTGGAGGGTTTTCCACAGCTGCATGGTGGTACCAACCCGGACCATAATTGTTCCACCAGTTTCCAGAGCCATGTTGGCCGCGCCAGTGATTGCTAGATCGCGTGTCCGCTCTCCACGTGGGTCAGGTGTTCGACCCGGACGTATGGTTGGATTATAGAGAGCACAAGTCAGTGTTATTTTGGTATGTTTTATTATCACTGAGCATTCCGTCTGTATCCAAAGTCTAAATTTGTAACTTAAGCAAACGGTCACATTTTTGAGAACTCCATTCATATAAAAAGATACCTTTTTACCCTTTTTTTCTTTTTTTTCATGCCCTCTCCCACATCGGGGTGTGGTTATGTCGGGCTCGAACCGAACAAAATCATTCGCCTTCTTGGGACTCTAATGCCGTGGTGTAAGGTTGCCTCATAAGGCAATTCACTTTATTAGTTCCCTGTAATTGTAGTAGTGTAGTTTGTAGCAAACAAATGAGTGAAGCATGAAGAATATATATAGTGTCCCGTGCTTCGACTGATGACGTTAGTGATGCAGTGAGTATCTAACATCAATCTATGTTCACATCAATTGTCAGAATCATCATTTGGTTTATTTTGGCTACGGGAGTGACTGCCGTCTGGCCCCCTGAACCGGAGGGGAAGGCCTGCATCAGAGTCTCGTCCGTCGATTCAGACTCGACAGGTTGGTTTGGTCCATGAAAATATTTATAGAGTCCCATACACCCTTATATTAAGCCCCCGAAGAGCCCTATCCGTCAATTAGCAGGTGTATTGGCTTGCAGGTTAGGTGGCTTAGCCCCAAAGGGTGGGGCGCCATACACACAAATCGAGACTTCGTATGGTAGTCATGTTGGAGATGCATGTCGGTTTGGCAACACCGGGGAGCTAGAAAAGAAGAAGAAAGTAAGAAACATAAATTTGATGCAATCAGGTCACATTAATTGCTTATGTTCAAATTAGTTATTTCATGCGAAGGGGTTTCCAGCTTAGCATGTGCCAGGCGGACGGAGCTTGGTGCTGGTTTTCGACTGAAACCCATGTGTCTCTTGTATAGGTTAGTGTGAGAATATTGTATGTTTGAGAGCATAATACTATGTAGTGTATAACATTATGAATTTCTGATTATTATTTAAAGATATTATTACAATAATTCAACTTTAACTGACCCTGATATAGTCGTAGTAACAATTCTAATCACACCGTACTTAGTCGTACTCAGTGTTAACCCAGATTAAGCGGGGTATATTAAGATTGGCTGGAATTAAAGTCGAGTAACTTTTACTTATACACAATTATGAAAGGGAATGAAGTTTAGACGATATTAATGATATTTTTTTATGCTGAAGGATTATTAATAATTATTATTCGTAGTCTAATAAATGAGTACTTGGAGTCAATTTGTTAAAACTTTATTTAAGGTTGCATCTCTACAAAACGAGACAAGTAAAGTTCTATATGTCGCAGCCATTTGGCTTAACTAGCTAGGTAATTGGACTCCTTAGCGGTTCATTAAATGTTACAACTAAACGTTGCAACTTTACGTTTAGTTTGTAGAAAACCTGTCTTCCTTTTCTCATTTCCCTTCTCTGTAGATAGCATAACGCTAGTGGCACTGGTATGGCAAGCGTTTATAGGCCACGGTAACCGCTTACCATTAGGTGGGCCGTGTGTTTTTTTGTAGTGTAAAATACATACAATGAAAATGAAAATCACAAAGTGAAGCATTTCACAATCCTTTATTCATATCGTTTAACTTAGGTACTAAACTTATTTATTAATTATCTTATTTACTTCACAAAAGCCTGGCATATTCATCCAGTACTTAGGCAGCCACCAACAGAGAGGAAATGTCGTCCGTAAATACATTCAAACATTATCCATACAAAGGTCGCACAAACATTAATTAAGTTTGAAAAATGCATTGGAGTACTTCATAGTATCATAAAACATAGCTGCATAAAACCTCTTGTAAATACGAATTCCACGAATAGTGAAATGTAATATCATGTTTGTAAAATCGATATGGAACGGTGGAGCAGGTAGCTGAATTTAATTTAATGAAAGTACGTTCAGTACAAAGGATGCGCTGAGCCCCAGCCGTTTCCATGGAGACAGACAGCCGGGAGAGCTGAGTGCATCTCGCCCCGGGCAACATAATACGAGCTTCGTGTTTTCCAACTAGCATAGTATACTTGTAATGCTGATTGAACAAACTTTTCCGAGTATGAAATCGTTAATAAACTTTTCCTTTAAACGGCTTCTGCTGTCTTCTCTTTGAAGTGAAATATGTTTGGGCGGGCCTGGCGGTAAAATTGATTGTGTACCGTGATGGCACATGGCGAGATGCTCTTTTATGCCGTCTTATATACAACTCTTTACTGCTATATTATTTGTTAAATAATAATAATAAAACTAACGAGCTTGAATTTTATTCAGCTCAGTGCGAAATTAATATTGTTTGCGTCATTTCATTCTTCATTAAAGTCTGCAATATATTTAATTTCATTTCTGCAACTTGCACCTGTTGTACCTTTCACTTCACATCGAGCAGATGTATTGTCGTTGAAGCAGAAATTTAATTATGATAGATATCATAATTTTTGGGATGCCGCCGCTGGTTTTCGAGATTTGGTTGTAAAATTACTATTCTATGACAAAATCCCAATAATTGTTTTCCGACCTGGCTCTCGAAACCTGTTCTACACGATCGCATGATTACTTTTTAGTGTTTCCTTTTTATACTACTAAGGTAGCAAACAAGCACACGGTTCATCTGGCCTTAAGAACACTTGTAACACCAGAAATCACTTGAAAAAAGCAAGTAAAAGTAACGACTCGCTACGAGTACCAGTGTCGAGGGGTCCATATAAGCCGATTCCTGCCGCCTTAACTTTGCAGAGATGGCAGAAATGTACCTATATGTTACACTCTAATAAATATTATACGTTATGCATTATCTAAAACTCATTATGTTTGCAGACCGTTCTACTAAACATTACGAAACAAATAATTTTAACAAACACATTCGCTAAAATTATAGAAATTCTTAAATTACGTCAATACCTATTTCTTGCCTCAGGAATTCTTACCTACGAAATTTCTTTCGCAGCGCGGCGTTCATAGTCAAGCGTCTAATAGAAATGTGAACCACTAAACCAACTAAACTTTCAAATTGGCCCAAACAACGCCGTCTTTCAACGAATACTTAGATTTCTCGTATAAATCCATGTATTTGCGTCTTTATTTATTAATATAAAATTGAATATTAGAAACTGTAAAAATTGCATCGTAAAATCGTAAAATTATATAAGTCAACTTGCAACATTAACCAACCGTCCGCCCGGTCGCCATTTTGACGTGGTCTGTCGTCTGTCACTCGCAACAAAACGCCCGTGATAATCACACGCATTTACGTTCGCTGAGTTTTCTTTCATATTTTTTATACCTCGAGTTGAGTAGTTTTGACTCTCACAGAGTTCATATCAATATCGTGAGAATGCCGAAAGGACGTGTGTTGAAAGGACAATCGAGAGAATTAGTGCTTAAACTTCATGATTACTTTGAGCAATAAAATCAAAATGGCGGTCCGCTTATACCAATTTCGCAAGTGCGAAACCGAGTTGCGGCCGCGTTGGGTATCAGTCTTTCAAGTGTAACTAAAATTACTACGGAAGCCTACGGCAAGAGCGGCTTAGAAAATAACAAGTTTTCTACACCTAAAAGTAAACGCTGGGCTCGTGTTGTTACAAATGTTGACGATTTTGACGCTGACGCCATTCGCCGTCATGTATATGACTATTATCTGAAAAATGAAATTCCAACTTTAAGACATCTTATTGTTTCTTTGAAAAGAAATGGTTTATTTCGTGGTGAAAAATCGTCTTTGCCCAAAGTTTTGAAAATAATTGGCAGATATAATATAATGGACAGAGTATAATTGTTTATTCCCGTTGTCCCTTTGTTTTGAAACGTTGTTAATTAATTAGGATATTGTTAAAATATTTGTTTGTAATTCTTGAGCTTAATAAGTGGTGTGTACAGTGTAATAGTGTTTTATATATAATAAATAAATATTCTATGACATTCTACAAAGCGCTTTCTAGACCCAAAGTAAGCATAGTTTTATAGTGTATAGTGTTATGGGTTCCAGAATACGGATAAACATACTTATATACTTTCTTTTGTTGTACATATTACACACTACATATTACACATAGAAACACTGAGACCAATGCAAATAGACATATTAATTATTTTTTTTATATATAGGACACGTCAATTTGACTTCACCTTGCCTGATTTTAATCTGAGGGTAAAGTCTCAGGAAAGAGGGTCACCATTACATACACGTACCATGTTAACAATGGTGGCACTCAGCTTGACGGACTCATCAAAAGAGGATTGTCGTCGCAGCACCGCGTGACACCCACCGGTCTCACTAGTGCTGCCCCTGCCCGGCTATGCACTTGCTGACCCCTGAACGCAATCAAACCGAAATTGGATTACTATGGAGGGTTTTTACCCACCCGGCCGAATTTTGTGACAAATTTGTGTCATCAAATTTCTACCACCAGTAAATGCATATAAATATTTTTGCACTGAGCAGGAATCGAACCCGCGCCGGGGACGCGGATTCGATTCCTGCTTCGTAGCAGTTGAATGCACTACCGCTACGCCACAGAGGCCGTCAAAAACAGAAACATTGTGCAAATAGGTCGGTATTATAATTGTTTCTGGTTTTAGTAATCTGTTTTGTAGGTTATTCAATGGCAGCTTTGAATTTTGACTGTTCTAGACAAGATTATTGTGTAAAATATTATTCGTTACCAGAGGAAACATCGTTTGTCAATATTTTAATTTTGATAACCATGTCATAAATTCATGTCATGCTCGTTCTATTTTATTGATAATTATTAGCAAAAAGATAGATTTTCATAGTTGTTATTATTGTTCATACCCATAAGACTAAGACTAAGACTTCACTGTCCGTCCGTCTGTCTGTCCCCAGGCTGTATCTCATGAACAGTGATAGCTAGACAGTTCAAATTTTCACAGATGATGTATTTCTGTGAACGCTATAACAACGAATACTAAAAACAGAATAAAATACAACAAATGTGTTTTTTTTTGCCGTTTTTTTGCTTGATATTATTATAGACGCTTTAAATATTCACAGAATATTTGGTTGTATATTTATTTTAAAAATAATTGATGAAATTAAAATAAATGTTTAATGGGGGGGGGGGGGAGGCTTAATGAAGGCCAGTATAAATAGAAATTATTCACTAATATAGCATACTGCTACTAAATGTCTATATTATCCGCTAGCAGTCTAGTAGCCCTGGCAGTTCAAACACATCATGATGTAAACGGTACCTGAGAATTGAGCGCAACAGGCAGCCCGTAGTGTTTACCGTATTTCCCCCGACCGGGCAGGTGGTGGCAACAGGAGCGGGTGTAACACCCTGCCCATCCTCCTGATGTAAAAGTAGTGCCCATATAGTATTTGTTCGCTCTTCTGATATAAAATTATTACGTTTTCTTTTATGGAAGTTATAAGCTTTTTCATTTCGCCCACAAGTATTTCATACGATATTTAACTAATATAGTAATTACCTTTAAGCGTTTCGTTTAATTGATTTGAGTTTTGCATAATTTGCAATGACATATTTGCGTACAATTTCTCGACTTGTCTAATCTCGTTCTCGTATGACATTTTTTCAAAATCATACGAATTTCGAACAAATCGGTTTGAAAGATTTGAATGCAAAATTAACCATTCGAACTCGATATTGGCACGGTATTGTCTTGATAATATAGGGACATCCAGTATTTTATAACAAGACGATTACACGTTTTTTTTTTGTTTTCGTGCGGAAATCCCCTCGGACCGACTAAAGCCGCACGCCGTCTCGGGTATTGAGACGTCGGGGTATATGGGTGGCCTATTAGCTATTTTCCTCGCACTCCATCTTGCCCCCCCAAAAAATTGAGGTGAGCAACGCGCCGCTGCCCCGGCCTGCTATCATTGAGCATTGAGGTCGTTGAGCAACCTCCTACTTTTGAGTCACCTCCGCGTCTCGCGGGCTCTGCGGATCGGACCTGCTCGGCCGCCTCCTTCTCGAGCATTACGGAGGACTCCCAGTCAGAGGGCAGCCACGAGGGCTCGCCTTGGCACCTCCCATACTGGGCACTCCGCAGCGGGTGCAGCCCTGAGTCCTTGCTTGCAAGGTTTGTTCGAAACCAGTTCATACCGTACTTCATATTACTGTACCACTTAAATCATCCATAATTATTAAAACCATGATAACAATAAACGTAGTAGGCAACTCGCTTGTCCTATCGTTCGATACAAAACATCTTTTGCCAGGAGTCAGTGCCAGAGTTTAGGCTGCAAAATCTATAATACACTTAATAAAAAACTAAAAATTGTAAAATTGAACAAGAATGAGGTTAAAAGAAAGGTTACTGCTTGGCTGTTTCAGCTGGATTATGTGGAAACCGAAAACCTACTAAAATTCATAGAATAAACTAAGATACTCAACACACAGTCTCCTGCACTCTCATTAATCCAATTCATTCAATTCACCGATCGACCACGTATTAATCATAAGCACAAACACAAACTCACCATTATGTGCGCGCACATACACACACACACACACACACACACATACTCTTATTTCAACACATACACATCCCCACCCTAATACACAAATACACAAACACACCTCTCACCCTCACACTCACCCTACTCTTTTTATATATTAATTAATGTCAATATTATACTTAATTATCCCTATAACCCTAACTTAATTATCCTCTTTTAGTTACAAAAAAAAAAAAATTTTTTATTTGTTCATATCTTAACGCGAAATTCACAATGGATAATGATATTGTAAATGTGATCGTTTGAGCACTGACTCCCAAAATACAGGCTTCAGCCTAGTTTGGGAACCAGTTACCTGTACACAATGTAACTCAAATTTTGCCTGATAAATAAATGATAAGACCTTGCAATGTAATACTTTTTTTTGAGACCAATAAACAATTTTATATTATTTTTATTATAATAATATGATATCTACGTAAAGCAAAACCATTAAGAAATGTACAAAGAAAACAGAAGCTTAAACCTTCTATTTTCATCCATCGCCATGACAATACATATCTTCTTATAGAATTCCTAACTCAGTGTAGCATAAAAATTCTCAGACAGATCATATACATGACAAAGATATTTGATGTATAAGGACGGAGGAGAAAGGACAAAATATAAAAAGGGAAGTCTGGCGGTGGGCGACAACGATATATGATTGAGGGAACACTTTAATGCTTTTCGGGAAAGTTTCCTATTTATAACGGAACCATCTTTGTCGTTTATACGTTAGTAGCTGCAGTTTGCTGCTCCGCCCGCGTGTATTTAGATCCCATTCCCGTAACCCATGGGAACCTATTCTAGCGTTAAAATAATGCTATGTGATATTCTAGACAATAATCTATCCCTGCACCAAATCAACATGTATCAAATTTGAAGATGCCTTTTATTATGGCTTTGGTAATTCACACAATTTTTTATCTATGACACCTAAACTAGGAGATGGAACAAAATCCTGGGACCACGAGAAAACAGCGGAGAAGTCCTGTATCTTTGGCGTCAATACATTCTTCAAGAATAATATAACACAAATTTTACTATCCATATTTAAGTAGGATACTAATTTCAATAAAATCGTTCACTATAAACTCAATAAACATGTCAAAAAATACTATAGGTCAATCATATCAATATATCGTAAATATAATCAATCATTTTATCATTATAAATTTCTGAAATTTTACAATAAATAACTCAACTGAAGATAGAAAATAGAAAATTCTTATATTTATAATTCAATTCACTTAATTTGTTAATAAAGTAAAACAAGAAATGTCAGTAACAAAAGTACTCATTACTTGCTGGTGAGGCAAATATTACTCCAAGATTAGGTTTGTCTGTTAAGCAGCAATTCTGTGTCATCGTATGAAAGCGTTGTCAGATCTTCGCAGACTTTCTTTTTGCAAGGAGTGGTTACGAGTAAATATATATTTAAAATACGGTTTAATTTATTATAAAAGAGGGCCCAGGAAATTTATAAACCTTGTGTAAAAGTTCATCCTAAAATTGCTTAAAACGACTGGAAAATTTAGTGCTAGACTGCGTGACTGACGTTTAAATAAATAAATGCCATTAAATTTTTGTAGCCACATTCATGATCATGTCAATTTCATACATTATGTAACGTTTCCACTGGTATTATCGCTGATATTAGGTCGTTACATATGAAATTGCCGTTTTTTTGAAGAAATTGGAGGAAACCCAATTTTCAGTACTAACATTTTTGCATTTTTTAGGAATGACAAATCCAAATTTTATATTTTTTTTGTGTATGAATGAGACAACATTAAGCGAACAAACTTCAACTTTTATTACATTTTTGAAAAGTGACAGCTGTTAAGTAATACGAAATTTATCATCAAAATGGATAGCATTTAGGAAGTAGTGTTTCTGAAGATCGAATTAATTTATCAAGCGGCCAATAAAAACAAAATTTAATACAGAGTTGTAAAATCTTGAAATCAACTTTCAAACGAAATATAAATAATGGAAATAGCTATTAAATTACAGCAATAATGAACTCATGAATTTGTAAGAAAATTTCGGCAATTTCATAGGTAAAGACCTAGTATAATGTCACTTTGTCTAGAGTCTAGAGGCCCTGATCAGCCCAATGGTGTCAAACAGTGCATTTTCTTTTGGATGTCAGATGCTTATAAAGTTTTAAATCGATAAGATAATTATAAAAAGTACGTTAAAATCGATTACCAAGATTAACAAGGTAATAAAATCTTGTGAAGTAATTTCGCAGTCAAACCGTTGGTACAGTTTGTAACCGCTGTTTATTACAGTGTGCCTGACCACCTCTGCTAAGAGTTCTTTCAATTAATTCTACCCTCTCCCTACCTATCTTGAACAATACGTGCAGGGCGGAGGTGTCAATTCCATACAGTGCAAACAATTACATTTCGAGCTAAATGGTTCAGAACTTTTTAACAGCACTGTGATACTTGACCAACACACATGTACTCACTACAATACCAGATTCAATTATCGAGGCATGCATACATAGAAACACCCAGACTAGTGTAAATATACATATTTGTGCATAAAAATATTTGCTCGGGAATCAAATCTTCGATCTCTGACGTGTAGCCGATCGCTCTACTGCTACGCCACATCATTGCCACATGGTACTGTGTACTGTAGAGGCAGAAGTAAATGTACGACTATTGTCTCTGCTTTACTAAAGAGGGACAACGGCGTGCCTATATGTATATAGTTTTGTAAGTAAAAACCTTTGTACTACTCATGAGAGGGAAAAAAAGCGGGCTAAAGAAATGAGTGTTTTGTGTGAATTGTTATATGTGTTTATTCTCGTAGTGATATTCGTAGCACCGCTACGCTCGTGCTACGCTTACGTTACGAAATTATATAATGTACAAATTGTAAAAAATACTTATTTGGTTACGTCAGCTTATTGAAGATTTTGAACAGAACATTGAGCTTTGCTATTGAGAGGCATGATGATGAAATATTGGAAACTTTTTCACATTTTTCCAATCATTAAGGCCTAAACTATTGAAATATGCATAAAACTTTTTGCAATACACTTTTAACTTCTTTTTCACATGACTTCAAATAATTACAAGTTAATCTTGAGAATTTCTTAACAAGTTCTTCATCAAATTTAGGTTTTCTTGTAGTTATGATATTTCTGAGAAATGTCTTATATATTGCTACTAAAAGCGAAAAAATAATAAATTATATGGGAATGTTGGATTTTTTCTAAACATTTCTTCAATACGACCTAAATATAGTTAAAAGTTAAACATGAAAAAGTTTAAACGATGTCTCCACCGAATTCCATTAAAGAAATGAGCCTCAAGTGATTGGAAACTTATCACAATCCGATTTGGCATGTTTTACTTAGTTTGCAAAGTTACCCTCGTAGAAGAAGTGTGTCAACATTTTATGAACAGTTTATTTCCAGTATGGTACTTTTTTATCTTTTTGAATAAATGTGTTTTATCCAAAGAATACGATATTTAGTAAGTTGTATTATAAGCTGTGAAGCAATTTTTACACTGCCTGTTACTTTGATACGCTCTCTAAGAGAAACTCGAACACCCTATTTATAAATTGCACGTGTAGCTCACTTTTAAAATACAGAAACTGGTATCGGTATGTTTGTTTACGGCACACACTTAAAGTAATTGATTGGTTACTACTTATTTCTATTATATCTGCGTGTATACTTTTCGTAGTTATCTCTACAATTTTCGTTCTGGTCATTGATTTGAATTACTTATTGGTAGAAAAAAAAACTATTCATAATAAGAAGTTGACGAATCTGTTATGATGTGAACTAGTGGCTAGAGTTGGTAGAGCCCGTAAAAACGTAGCCGTAGACAATTGAGCCGTTTAAGCGTATACTATACTTACTTAGAGAAAGGTGCTCCCCAGCCTGCACACACGCCTGCCTACTCACCGACGCGGGATAAAACCCGAGCCCACCAGGCGAGGCCGCGGTGGCGGTCAAAGTCCGCCGGCAACCCTGGGGTTATCCTTTCGAGGGCTTACCCGGGGTGCCCGGCAACGGACACTTGGGGAGAACACCGTGCGGTTTTAGTCGATACACGACCTAACTACCCCCGCTGGCCGGCGGGGGGGTATCCGAAGGGATTTCCGCACGTAAAAAAAAAAGGTGCTCCAAAACCACCGGTTATTGATTGACCCGGGAATGTACAGGTGTCATCAAAACATTGGTCAATCAAAATAATTAGAAAGTTCTTCAACCGTACTCCAGAGATTTCCTTGAATGTTTAACAAGCTTACATTTGTAACAATTCACTCTTTGTTAAATTTTCTATATTAAATATAACATTATAACGTATGTCCCCTATCTGACATTCAGTGAGGTATGAATTCAGTTGAATTTTGTCACCAAAAATCAAAGAACATTAAGAGCGGTCAACCCTTTATAATCTTTATACAAACGCTCATATTGCTTGTGATTACCGGGTTATTGTAACACATTTATCTTTAATTTGTTTTGTAGTAATAGGTTATCTTGTGTTATACACTTTGGTTTTTATACAAGCAAAAATCAAAATTTATAGAATTACTTCAGCATAAGCCTCCGAAATTCCGCTTATTTGCACAGACTATACCTGAACTTTGGCTGCACATAGTGCACTCATAATTATTGGAGTAAAAAAACATCTCTACATAAACCTTGCACATGTAATGGAGATCCTAAATAACAAACATTCATTTGACAAACTTGTAAGGTCTATAAAAACACGTATTTCCTAAACGTCAGTCAATGTTACTGGAAATAAAGCTTTTATTATTATTATTTTATGAAATTTCTTAACTGCTGGTTGCCACCAAATAGATGCTATTCGTAAGTTTATAATGTAATCATTTTATTAGAAGCTTTCTTTCTATTTCAATTTCCAAATTCATTTTTCAGATTACCATTTGTATTAAATTCTCAAGTAAGTTGTGATTGTGATATTTGTGCTATAGAACATAATCTAAGTAATCGTTAAAACTCAGCTTGGCTCACTTTGGTGGAAAACAGACTTTACTACGAATGTTGTTTGAGAAATAATGCCATTGTTGATTACAAGCATACGTAAATATACCCTATTCTTAGGTATTAGAGTCTAAATTTGTCAGGATGCGTCCAATAAATCTTGAATAATAAATAAGCTATTTTCGGAATTTGTCTGGATGGGTGATATTGCGTGGGTGGCCTCTCTACGCTTGTTAAGTTACTTATCATTTATTACTAATGTACATGTTCGTCGTCTACTTTTAGAAAATAATAAACATTTAAACATAAGGCAAATATTTTCCAACGGCTCACATTAAAAAATACATTATGGAATAATAATATATATATATATTACATTGGGACATAACATAACTGGCGAATCGTGGGTGTGACACATACACCTCTGCCTACCCCTTCGGGGATACAGGCGTGAAGTTATGTTATGTTTATGTTATTTTATTGAATCTAACTGTAATGGCCAAACCACGTTTCCACCAAATGTGGAAATGTGTTTTGTTTCACATATTTGTTTCACCGATGGTTCACATAATACCCATTATTATTACATCTTCATAAGTCAATCAATAACATGGCTACTGTGTTCCAGATTCAACGTGGACGTCCAAAAACTAGGTCACTCTAAAATATGTAACTATGAGTCATTGCTATGAAGTCCACTGACTTCATAGCAATGATCACCAGTGGCAGAGAACGTATGCTTACCATATTGTACATTATCATCATCATCAGAATTACCACGGCGAATGAGTACCGTCATATACACACTACTTGTAATTAATCATATTTAATTAAAATCCAATCAAAAACCAAAACAAAATATATTTATTCATGTGGGTCACAAAGTAACATTAATGCATATAAACATCATGCTTCTACATTTACCTTAACTGCTAGATTCGCAAGGTAAATAGGTAAAGCCTGCGACATAAGAACCTGGCAATAAAAACTGTCGACCACAATTTTCTTATCGCCAGTAATTAAATTTGGTCTCGTGTACAAATTGATGTGTGTGAATTACGATGGCTTGAGTTAAAAAAAGCTTCTAGAAACTGAGGGCGGGTTGCTAGTTTGCTAATATAGTGAAAGTGTAGAGCCGGCGGCGTCGGTAGCCAATTTGTCCAAAGGGCACATATCAGTGTGAAATCCGCCCTTACACAAACATTTCAAGTCTATGTATGCGTACAATGATTGAGTCATTTGTTTATCGCTGAGCTTTTAATATCCGGGCTAATGAACACTATGCTAACAAATTTTAAAATGTAACTAGATATATCAGGGTCCAAGTTTCATTTGTCAACTACATTAAATTGAAACACAGAGGGCCCAGGGTGCAGATAGGCACGCCGCAATAGAGGGCACGCCGCAATAGCGGCGGTAAGGCCCATCATGGAGGATTGGCTAGAGAGGCGACACGGAAGCCTCTCGTACCGACTGACGCAGGTGATCTCCGGTAAGGGGTGCTTCGGGGACCACCTGCATCGGATCAGGAAGGAGCCAACGCCTGAGTGTCATCACTGCGACGCGAGCGAGGACTCAGGGCTGCACACGCTGACGGACTGCCCGGCGTGGGAGGCGCCGAGGCATGACCTCGTGGCAGTCATCGGGGTGGGAGTCCTCTCGCTCGGCAGCATTATTGCGGCAATGGTGCGGAGTGCGAGCGCGTGGGCCGCCGCCACCTCCTTCTGCGAGCATGTAATGCTCGCGAAGGAGATGGTGGAGCGCGCCCGGGAGAGACTTAGAACTCTCCCGGACCGCCGAGCCCGCAACTTGCTCGCCGCGCGTCGCAGGCGACTCAGGCGCTGGAGGTCGCTTAACGACCTCCGTCCTCCATGAGCGCAGGCCTGGGGGTGGTGGGTGAGGCCACCTGTCACCCCAGCAGAAGCAGGCCGGGACGGTGGGGCGACTAGCGCCCCTCCCCCAAACCGGGGCAAGACGGGGACACCGTGATTCCCAAACCCGAGGGGGGCATCTCGAAACCGGAGATGGCCCAGGGTCAGTCGGGGTGCGAGGGATATGCTCTATGGGCAACCTTACACCCCGGCGTCTGTAGACCCGAGACGGCGTGCGGTTTTAGTCGGTTCAAGCCCGACATAACCGCCCCCGCTGGCACGCGGGGGGGTATCCGAAGGGATTTCCGCACGATAAAAAAAAAAAAAAAAAAAAGGTACAGATTTACCGTTTTAAGAGGAGACGTAAGCCCACCCATTAGCAACCCCCTTTAACAGCCATTACCAGCTACACAGATGAGTGTTGCATTATGATCCATATCGATTGCGAGAGGATAATTATATTTCATAATATTTCCTTGTTTTAAAATATTCTCTGCTTATAGAGGGAGGAGGGAGAATGGGGACAGTAATAAATTCTGTTGCAATTCATTTTCATAAAATAAAATTTAGTTAGGTATAGTTGAAAGGTATAATGTATTATGTAGTGGTATCATTCTGTTACATTTTTTTTTTCTTATTAAGTCTCGTTGGCGTCTTAGCATAACTTAACGCTTTTGTTTGTGTATAATCGTGAAGTCCTGGATTCTATACCTGGATCTAGCATAGTATTACTGAATTTACTGTAAGTAAATTTTTCTAAGTAGTAGTCTGGACTCTGGAAACATATGCGGTACTAAGCTCACCGTGAGTCTATTTTACATAGGTACATAGAAACAGGTAAAGTTAGAAAAAGAAAATTAAAGAGACGTGGGAGTAGCCTAGTGGCTAAGGTCTTAAACTTGCAATCGAGAGGTCACGGCATGGAGCCTCGGCCATTAAACTTCAGACGTGAACCTACTCCTAACATAAGTAACGTATTGAAATAAAACTATTTTTAACGGATTCTATCGCTGTTTATTTGATGTTATTTTATATTTTACATTGATCACGACGTTTCGGTTGCTTTTCAGCAGCCATGCTAATAATTAGCAACTTATTATTTATTATATATCATATATTATTTATTATATATAGCAACTTATTATATATTAGCAAATTATTAGCAACTATTTTTAACGGATAGAATCCGTTAAAAATAGTTTTATTTCAATGTGTAACATTCGCGTAAACTTCCGACAATATCATAAGTAACGTATATAGATAGGGGTTAGCGAGATCACAAGCAATTTCCGTTACTAAACGAATTAACGCACCCTCTCACTGTGAAAAACTAGCCAGACGGGGGGATCACTCATCCCGAGCCCACTTACTTCTCATCTCATGACATTGCATGTTGAATTTTGAATTCTAAGGTTATTGGTTTTTACCCACTAAAATGCCCAAAGGGTTGAATGTATTCGGTATTAAATAGGTGTAGCCAGTATTCTTGTCCTGGTTACTCACCGGCTAGACCAGGTGAGCAGATGAGTTCTCAATCCCAGGGCGCCTTGTCTCAGAGGTTACAGTTGGTGCATGGGTCAGCTGATCTCCAATGAAAGAAAACTCACAGGTTGGCAAATATATATTTAGGAGCCACTCTACAGACACAATACAGATACATACATTCACAGGAAACAAAGACACATAGAAAATAAAGACACGGAATAAATATAAGTTTAAGTACACAGAGATATGCTTGAGAGTAGTGATAGGTCACAGCACACAGACAGATATATAGAATAAGTTACACAGAAGGATATAACATAACACAGGTACAGGTACACTCATATGTAGATAGTTTAATAATTCTGCTCACCAGAGCTAGTCACGGGGTGGTTCTCATCCGGTGCCAGTACCTAGTGGTCCCGCTCAGTATTGACAAATCAGCTTTGCGCCGGTCAGTAGTGATACAAAACAATTACAATAAAAGATTGCTTGACCTTATTGATCCCGAGTCTCCGCGGGGCCCCCAGTGGTTGTGCTTAGGCAGAACAGATCCCGGAGCGTCCCTTGAGATCCGCGTTCCCAATATATATATATATATCCAGGCCTCAGCTATTGACAACCTCAGAGTCACTGCCGTCTGAATCGATTTTAAAGGTACGTTCCGAGACCAAACGACCCTGCGATCAAGATATACAACTTTTATCAATAACAAATCCCCATTATGCGAATACACTGACAGCAATGGAATAAAATAACTTACCAGTTCAAATCTGGGCACCAACACACACACAAAAGTTAACCTAACTTTTCGAGCGTCAAGGTAATTAAAGATATGGAATATGGACACTCTTAGTGACTTCTCAAACAACAAAATAAAAATGAATCATAGGGCTACTGCGAACATCCTTATATATGAAATTAATTCTGGATCTTGCTACAATCATTCCCATACTGATAATCAACTCGAAAATTCTATCAATGAGTATAACGCCCCCTAACGTGGATTAGGCGAATCACGATTAGAGTCAGCCACATCGAGGCATTCGCAGTAGTTGCCACTGTGTCCACAGATGGCGCTAACTACAATTACACCATTTTCTGTAATCTACTGTAACATAGGTTAACATGGTTAACCCAGAATAACCATTTCAGGCCGTGTCTAAGAATGAATATACCGACCGGAAACTGATGAAGTGAACAAATCGAAATACTTAAGATTATCAGGCATTTTGAGATTGGAAATCTTAGTCGAGTTCATCAACATTTCTTGATCATTCTTGAACAAGTAATTTATGCACACATTTATAATGCCCTTTTTTTTCTTGCGGAAATCCCCTCGGCCAGCAGGGGCGGTTATGTCGGGCTTGAACCGACTAAAACCGCACGCCGTCTTGGGTCTTCAGACGCCCGGGTTGCCCATAAAGCATATCCTTCGTACCCCGAACATTTATGGTTAAGCGACCTCCGGCGCCTGAGTCGCCTGCGACGCGCGGCGAGCTTGTTGCGGGCTCGGCGGGCCGGGAGAGTTCTAAATTTCTCCCGGGCGCGCTCGCGCTCCGCACCATTGACGCAATCATGCTGCCGAGCGAGAGGACTCCCACCCCGATGGCTGCCGCGAGGTCACGCCCCGACGCCTCCCACGCCGGGCAGTCCGCCAGCGTGTGCTGCCCTGAGTCCTCGCTCGCGTCGCAGTGATGACACTCAGGCGTTGGCTCCTTCCCGATCCGATGCAGGTAGTCCCCGAAGCTCCCCTTACCGGAGACCACCTGCGTCAGTCGGTACGAGAGGCTTTCGTGTCGGCTCTCTAGCCAATCCTCCATGATGGGCCTTACCGCCGCTATTGCGGCGTGCCCTGCGCTTTGTCACCTAAGTCGTTCCTTCCACTCCACCACGATGGCCTGGCGAAGCTGGGACTGCACGGCCTCGATTTCTCGAGGCTCGGGGTGCCGTCCCTGCTCCCGCGCCTACTTTCGCCACTGGCACAGTTGCGAAAGGGCTCTCGCCTCCAGGTCCCATGGCGGAGTTCCGGCAAGGAGACTCGCCGCCTCGAAGGAGATCTTGTGGTACCCGCGGATGACCCTGATGACCAGCACCCGCTGCGGAGCGCGCAGCATCTGCACACTTCTGGCCTTCAGGGCCTCCGCCCATATTGGGCACCCATACAGGGCTATAGACCGCACGATCCCCGCGTAGAGTCTCCTGCAGGAGTCATCGGGCCCCTTCATGTTGGGCAGAAGCCGCCTGGTAGCTCGGAAGCCTGGTAAGCTTCCGAACAGCCCTCAACAGGGCCGTCCTCGCCTCGGTCGGAGTTGGCCATAGGCGGCAGCGTCTCTTCCGTCCTAGGACCCCGCGTGGAGGTCCCCAACCAAGCATCCCTCGTCGTACTTTACCTGTGTGCAAAATTTCAACAAAATTCAACCAGCCGTATTTGCGTGATTGAACAACAAACAAACACAGAAACTCGTTCTTACACGTTATTAGTTAGGATTATGTCCATTCGCGAATGGGGTAAGTTTACTGGAGGTGAGTTTATAGCGAGCAGGGTTCTAATTGTTCGAAGTATTGAGTAGTTTAATTTGTTTGTGTAATCCTTATTTATAATACCAGATTTTATCCGCGGCTTCGCCCGTGTTGTTGTCTGTTCCCGTTTCCGCTTCCCATTGTAACGTATTCCAGGGATATCAAGTGCGAGTTGAATTCGCATGAAGGTTCCGTACAAAACTGGTTGAGGGGTGAACTTAACGTTGCTGTAGAGCTTCTAGTCTTGACGGATAGACATATAATTTTTACAATTTTTCTTTGTGACCTTATAGTCAACGTCAAAATTTGATGATCATATCCAGGTATCAAAAAAATATAAAAAATAACAGCCTAGAACTATACAATAAATCTTTCATTTGCTATTGAATTCACACAATGGCGCTGATCCTATTGCTCATCTCACTAAACTAAAATAGCTTTAATTATATTTTATTTGAATTACTTAGTTACTTTTGTTCTATTTGAATTCCGATTTAATTTACACTTTAAAAAGGTAGCCTAGTTTAGACTGTTTTGTAACAAGACAATCGGCTCCAACATATCAATCAATCAATCAATTAGCCTAAATATAGCCTATTGCAGTCCACTGCTGGACATAAGCCTCTCCCATTGTACGCCATAGCACCCGATCCTCCGCCTTGCGCATCCAGGCTATCCCAGCTACCTTTTCAGATGACTCCAACATATACAGCCTTTCAAATGTATTTCAAACAAAAGACACAAATTAGGCAATGCAGAAAATGAAAGAGCCAGAAGCTAAATTAAATTAATAGTGAAAAAGAAACGTAGACGTAGACACTTTAGTGTCAACGAATATGGATGGTTTTCATTAGCTAAGAAACTTGTTGCTACTCTAATTTTCGATAATAACGCTGTAATCACGCTTTCATATTTTCAAGCAAATTTGGACGTCAAGATACAATGTACTCATCATTAACTTCAAATACTTACTTTTGATACTTGGATATGATCATCACCTTTTGACGCTGACTGTACTACAATTTACGGTTTTTAGGGTTCCGTTGCGGAATGGCAAAAAACGGAACCCTTATAGATTCGTCATGTCTGTCTGTCTGTCCGTTCGTATGTCACAGCCACTTTTTTTCCGAAACTATAAGAACTATGCTGTTGAAACTTGGTAAGTAGATGTATTCTGTGAAGTGCGTTAAGATTTTCATACGAAAATAGAAAAAAAAACAATAAATTTTGGGGTTCCCCATACTTAGAACTGAAACACAAAAAAAATTTTTTCATCAAACCCATACGTGTGGCATCTATGGATAGGTCTTCAAAAATGATATTGAGGTACCTAATAACCGCCCCCGCTGGCCGGCGGGGGGGTATCCGAAGGGATTTCCGCACGAAAAAAAAAAGGTACCTAATATAATTTTTTTGTAAACTGAATCGTTTGCGCGAGAAACACTTCCAAAGTGGTAAAATGTGTGTCGCACCCCCCCCCCCCCTAACTTCTAAAATGAGAGAATGATAAAACTAAAAAAAAAATATTATGTACATTACCTTGTAAACTTCCACTGAAAATTAGTTTGATAGAGATCTAGTAAGTAGTTTTTTTTAATACGTCATAAATAGTAAACCGCAATTTACCTTTCATTCAATCAACTCAAATATAAAAATTCTACTTGCTGCTACGGAACCCTTCATGGGCGAGTCCGACTCGCACTTGGCCGGTTTTTTGATTTTTCCCTATACTTCTCCTATAAGACTTTACTTTCTTATAGCTTTTGCCATTTTAACTATTAAAAAAATATATAACATTTTATTTGCCTAGTAATTGGAAAGCTATTTAGACGAATAGACTATAAATTTTTTTCAAATGAAATATTTTAGTCACTTTAAGCATTTCATATACCTACATAATAATTGCCTTTTACATCACACAATTTCAATGAATATCATCTGAAATATCGTAAAATATTGTAACGAAAATTGCAAGTTCGCGTCGGTGCCACGTAATGTTTTTAAAACGTACACAATTATAATCTTTTGATTGCTATGACGTAGAAGTTTAATTTTTCATTGTTTTAAGACGTTACAGATTCATATAAATGTCAACTTGATACATCTACGCGTTCCTGATAAAAAGGTCTTGACAGACAGACATATTGATAATTTTTTTAACTACATATTTACTGTTTTCGAATTTTCTCCATAACTTGTGCTATAAGACCTTGCTTCTTGGCAAATTTCATAATTTAAGCTCAACGGGAAGTACCCTATAGGTTTTGATGTCTGGTACAATTAGGTGAACTTTTAATTGCAGCAGTTTGATTTTCTCACAGCTTTTAAAGCTTTTTTTTCACAGCTTTAAGGCGTTACAGCTTGATTCCTCTATGCGTTCCTGAGAAAAAGATCTTGACAGACAGAAAGACAGCCAGACAGATAGTAGGATATACTATATACTACTATATGACGCATGTAAATGCTGATTGTTTATATTCAATGAGTAATCATGAGTGAGGAACTTTGTGCTGGATAAATTCGCTCGAGAACAAATGGTTATGAAAATCCTATAACCAGATAATTGCGAGAATAGACCTACAGGATCTAATTGCGAGTATTGACCAACTAGGGACAAATTCACACGAAGTGTGTGTGAATTTCTCCCAAAAGAACTACGAAATTTAATGAATTTTATTATTAAATTTCATGTTTTTTCCTACCACATTTTTAGTAGGTATATGCAATTTTGTGCTTCTTACTTGTAAAGGAACAAATGCAAAACGAATATATCAAATAGTACAGGTATCTACAGGGATTAGCGCGTTCAACTAATAAACAAATGTTTCAGTTTTATTATTAGTATAGATATACTACTGCTATCGCCTATCGATCTCTGAAGAGGTAGGTAGAGTTATATTAATACCTACATTTTACCAACTCTAAAATAAAACCTGGGATCGTCCGGTCTGGGATTGTCCTACATTTTGCTCGCAGCGCTAGATAGACGCCTTTGTTCCCGTTGAGTAACACCAGTTTGTGTCATACTGTTACTCAATTGGACAAAAAATCCCGAAAAATAACACTGTAAATCATCATCATCATTTAGTTGAAGGCATATTTCAACAATGATTTTATTACAAAGAGGTGTTACTTAGCAAGATTCTGTTGTTACAGTGTTACCTATAGGGAACTAAAAGGCTTCAATAAATTACAGTGTTACTTTTCGGGTTTTTTTTCCAATTGATGAGTAAAAGTATGACACAAACTGGTGTTACTCAACGGGAACAAGGCGATAGAGGATTGCGTAAAAGTCACTTAGTGGAATACTTTTATCGACGCAGGCAGCTAATTGACAGCCAGTGCACAGAATTGCGTTACAGACTCGGTGACGTACGCTAATGGAGACTGATATATAAATTTTACGTGGATGCATACTACCGTTCTTATACGAGTCCAACACTCTATGAATGATGTTAAAATAACTTTACGGCGACTTTAAATGAATTATCAAATAAGCTATCATAGGGTAAGGTAAATCTAGTAATGGATGTTTGTATTATGGGTTACAGTGTTACATATTTTGCAATTAGTCCTTCGTGCTATTAAGTAGTAGGTACATTTGGCGTTGGGGTGTGTGTTGGGTAACCTCCTCGAGTGTCGCTCCGATTCCGATCCCGCTGCAGTCCGGGGGGAACGGAATCGGAGCGGCCGGTACACCCTGGGCGGCGGTCAATGGTTTCCCCTTCACCCCTTCATAGGGTTGGCATTGATCGTCGGCCAATACCCAACGTGGCGGGAACACATCGCTCTCCGTACTCCTCTACTTTCAGAGGAGACAGGATGAGCGATGCTGTTAGTGGTGAGATGGCCCCGGGTCAGCCGGGGTGCGAGGGATATGCTCTATGGGTAACCTTACACCCCGGGGTCTGAAGACACGAGACGGCGTGCGGTTTTAGTCGGTGCAAGCTCGACATAACCGCCCCCGCTGGCCGGCGGGGGGGGGGGTATCCGAAGGGATTTCCGCACGATAAAAAAAAAAGGTACATTTGGCGTTATTAAAAATTTGTCTGCAGTGCTCGTTTTGTGTTCTGTACTTTAAACTCTAAGTAGTATTTTTATGGAGACCCAGGGCTTTCAACTTTCGAGAATGATTTCACCTTACTTTATCCTTGTTTTAATACTGTATATACCGTATCAATTACACAATATAGTAGCAGGAGTATCTATTAAGGTATTTAGTTGATAGTTAAGAACACCTAACCACTGTTGAGCTAAAATATTGTTTATTGTATTACATACAGTTTGTACACGTTTAGGTTTCGGAGTCGCACTTTCTCGTTTTGTTGTTGTTATCTATATATAAAAATGTGAAGTAAAAGCTTTAGATCTTTTTAAATAATCTTGAGCGCACGTTCTTGTGTGAGATTTAGCATAGTTATAGGCACAGAACAAAAAGGTGTTTATGTGGCCGCAATAAGATCTTCGGCTATACTCACCTGCAAGCCGGTACACCTGCTGAATAACGGACCAGGCGCTTGCGCAGGCTATTTCCTCGGAGTTAGGAGACTAGAAGACAGTGGCTCCCATAGAGCCATATAAGCCAAACCAAAAGGGTGAGAAGGAGTAAGCAGACCCCGAGCTCCGAGGTGAAAGCCTCGGGTGCATCCGGGAACAACGCTTAGATCAGGATGATGGCATCAATTTGATACGTGTGGTTAATGGTTGAGCCTTGGAGAGGTTCCTAAATAGCCCAGATAAAACACTTTACTAAAAATAAAATGAGAATATACGTGATTACTCGACTTGACATAAGTAATTTTTATACCGTTTTTTTATTATGATGAATAATAAAAATGTTATTTCAAATTAGGTTTTGAATCTATAGTAATGTAATGAATATAAATAAGACTCTACGTATTTAGAATTTTATGTATTCTCGTACGGCAACAGAATTGTGCACCTACTTGTTGCTAGCCAGGCATGTTTGTATGCCATGAAAACTCTACTGCAGCTCATTAAAGGATGAAATGAGATAAGTAACGTTGAAACTAACCGAGGTTTATGGCATTACACTTATTCTTTACGGTTTATATCGACTTGACGGGTAGCCAGTTGAATTGAAAGATTCTCTGTCATTCATATTATAATGAGGAGTCGCAACTTGTATTTTATTATAATATCTTTTGATACATATTGCTGCCTTAGGCATAATTACTATATATATTATCATAATAGAGATCGTGGGTGTGCAATACACCTCTGCCTACCCCTTCGGGGATACAGGCGTGAAGTTATGTTATATAGATCATCATTTTTGATTTTCAGACAGCGCAAATATTTTTATGCGTGAATATGTCTATTAGTATTAGAGGGTTTCTAAGTTTAATATGTAATTTTCTAATAATGGTATATTTTATTTACATAAATTAATTACTATTAATTAGTATAAAAACAATATCTGTATACCTATATACAAAGCTGCAGGTTTAGGCGTCAAAAAATTCCTCCCCATCGACGTCAACTGGGAGGGTGGCCAGAAGGCTGGCGGCATTGCCACGTTGAATGGCAATGCCAATCCTTTGTGCGAGGTATGAACCAGCCCTCTGGTCACGGGTAGCGTCTATAAGCCGTTTTGAAATTTCTTTAAATAAAAGACGGGCACTTGGACCCCAAGATCCCAGCGTCTCAACCCCAAACGGCTCAAATATGTAATTACCTGTTAAATTACTGTATTTGCGCCGTTTAAGGGTCTCTGCCGAAGCAGCGGCAGCGCAGGCGCAGTCCGCAGTCCCTGGAAGATGTGAAGGCGCAAGGGTGTCAGCACATGTCGCATCCCACACCAAATGCCTTCCCATCTTCCAAGGCACCAACGACATCCCATCCGGCCTCTTGCCATCGTCGCGCGCCAAACCAGTAGGTTCTAGTACGGCTGGAACGCCGGCGGTGACAAGAGCCCGACGGATAATGTCATTGATGTACGCGTGCCGCGAAAGCCGTCCTGCACTCCTGCTGCATGAGAGGCCATGGTGTCCAAGGCTACCCACTTCTTCTCCACAGCGACAACGATGCGGAGAAACGCAAGGGGCACCCAAACGAAGGCAAGCAGCGATACGGAAGGTGTTATCGTCCAACATGGTACCAATGTTGGGCGATGGTAGGGCTTGAAGCCAGACACCGGATTCCCATTCCCCCACAGCCAAAAGGCGAGCACGCTCCGCAACATTGGTAGAAGTAGAAATGAGATGTTTTCTTACCATGTTGCAGAGCGGCACGTCCCATTGCCTCTGGGAAGATGGGTTACCTGGCAAATCAGCGTTTGGGCAAAACATTTTCCAAGCATTTAAAGCTTCGGCCTTGCCTGGCACTTCCGAATTAGTTAGGCTAGGGGTTAGGATTCTTCTAACTAATTCATCCGTGCCATGCACCGAAGATAGAAATGCTGGTAGACTTACGTCGGTAATTTTGCGAACGCCGAGCCCGCCTAGACGCACAGGCATGGATGCCTGAAGCCAGACACGGTCGTTCATATCCACATTTAGAATTTTGCATAGTGTGTTTTGAATCACGCTATCCATTTTACCTAAAAGAGCCAAATATTTAAAAAGTTGAGTTGATCGGAGAACATGTGTAAATTTAGGAACGAAAAGACAATACCGAATTATAGTGAAAGCAGAATGGATGTTAATTTGTTGCAAACGGTCCGAAACTTCACAGAAATTTTGAATCTTTTCTTCTACGAAAGAGTCATATGCTTCCTCTAAGATTGGGGACCCAAGGAGGCGGAGTGAATCTTTTTGAACAATTTTTAAATTTGGGGCCAAAACGTTGAATTTTGATAATGTGGAAATGATGTCAATGTTATCACTCAGAAGAATTTCACATTTAGTGGGATTTAATTGCAAACCAATGGATCTGAATTCATCTTTTAAAAAAGCCAAATCTTTTAAAACTGTATTAACGTCTCCTCCTAGGGTCCCATCATCTAGGTACCATATGTTAAATTTAGAATTTAGCTGCCGAATTACAGGATGTATAGCAAGGCTGAAAATGAGTGGCCCAAGAGGGTCACCTTGTTGACACCCGACTGATGATTCTAAAACGTTGTCCTTGTATAATAATTTTGAAGGGTACCTGTAACATTGCCAGAGAAATTTAAAAATTTTGGGGGTTTCCAATTTTGCTTGTGTCAACAATGTGTCCCTATTCACTGAGTTGAAGGCATTCTTCAAGTCAACTTTAAGAATGACTTCTCCTCCATTGCAGCTAAGGTACGTTGACAGGGCATGTACGGCAGCCTCGCAGCCCCCTTTGGAGCCAAAGCCAAGTTGCAGGGGCTGGAATTGGTTCGTCAAATCTTCGCTGTAAGCTTTACAACATAGTTTGGCTGCCATACGCCTGTACGTACACCCTACGGCAATGGGACGAATACCACCGTCTTTCTTACGTAAGGCGCATAAATTGGCGCCATAAAGTAAGTCGACGATGGCATCGCACACATTACCTGATAGCATGAGGTTTATTAAGGCCGTTAGCTCCTTCAAAAGTGCATCGCCAGCTTCCCCGGGACCCAGTAGGTCTTTTAGGTGTTGCGGGGTCAAACCATCTAGGCCGCCAGCGGATCCGCTCTTGAAAGAACTAACTGGCAGCTAAAACCTCCTTGGCTGAAACAGAGAGAGATTCGTCATCCCTATTTGGAGGTTCTGGAAATGAAAGGTCAGCAGCAGGTGCTGGATGCTTGCTCCTCAGTTCTGCAAGAGTATCTGAGGAGTAAGCAGCCACCACATCGCTGCTAAAAAGGAGTCTTGATGCGCCCCTTATGTCACCTTCCCTTAATTTGGATTCTACATAATGGTAAAATAAATAATAATAATAATATGTATGTATTTAAACAAAATGTATTAATATGTTTATCATAAGAACCCATATTACAAGCTATGCTTAGTTTGGGTCTAAAAAGTGCATTCTAGATACACCATCTAGAATATAATTTTTCTTAAAGACCACTCCAGTATTCTAGCGAGGGATGTAAACTTGAGCGCGTCTTTTCGTCATTGTAGGCCTCGGATTATAATCTGAATATATACAGAGTATACTTAGTCTGGCCATAAATATTGTTAAAATTAAAAATAAACAAAATATTATTTGAATTTGGAATCGGTCATTTTTATATTATGATTGTTCATGGTGTTTTCTCATTTTGGCGCCAATACATCTATACAATTTCTTTTTTTTAAATATTTAGTTCGTCAAATTGACTGCACCCCGCCTGATACTAAGCTGAGGTGAAGTCCAAAAAGTAGTGGCCACCATTTCCAGAGATTGTCCCTAGAATGGTGGCCCCTACCTAGACGGCCACAACAGATGTTTTTTCACGCCCCGCTTAAAGAGCCCAGGATTGTAGAAGAAGAAGGGAACACGTGTGTGGGTAAAGCGTTCCGGTGCTTTATGGTCCGACAAAAAAAAAGGAGTCACCAAACCGCTTGATTCGCGATGGCATCAATTGCACTGTATGAGGATGACACCTAAGTCCTGCACGTGTTGTTCGGAACAAGAAGGGAGAAGGAGGAATGAATTGGAATAGCTCTTCGAACATTCACCATGGTATATGCGATAGAATACTGCCAAGGAGGCTATATCTCTATGCAGCTGCAGCGGCCCGATCGCCGTAATTTTATGCAGCGCGTGTTGACTGCGTTTGCGTCTTAACGCTTGATTTCGTATTGCCGTAATTAAGTAATGGCGCACACGTCACGCTCACCTTAACGCAGTGCACCGCCGTATTGTCATAAAAGAACGTGACTTGCGCGTATTTTGTATCGAACAAAAACGGTATCGCGCTAAATTTTGACATTTCATAAATGTCAAACGAAATGTCACTTTGCAGTGTTTATTACTTCTTGATCAAGTGTTGGTCACGCATTGCAGAAGTGTACGGATTGTTAACTTTGCAAAGCTTGTAAGTAACTTTTATGTCATTTCCTAGTTTTCTTACAGATATCTAGTAAAATCATACACAATTACCGAGTAATGTACGTACCTATCTTATAATACCATACCTTTCTTTTTTTTTTCGTGCGGAAATCCCTTCGGATACCCCCCCGCTGGCCAGCGGGGGTGGTTATGTCGGGCTTGAACCGGCTAAAACCGCACGCCATCTCGGCTCTACAGACGCCGGGGTGTAAGGTTGCCCATAGAGCATATCCCTCGCACCCCTACTGACCCTGGGCCATCTCCGGTTTCGAGATGGCCCCCTCGGGTTTGGGAACCACGGTGTCCCCGTCTTGCCCCGGTCTGGGGGAGGGGCGCTAGTCGCCCCACCGTCCCGGCCTGCTTCTGCTGGGGTGACAGGCGGCCTCACCCGCCACCCGGCACCAGGCCTGCGCTCATGGAGGACGGAGGTCGTTAAGTGACCTCCGGCACCTGAGTCGGCTGCGACGCGCGGCGAGCAAGTTGCGGGCTCGGCGGGCCGGGAGAGTTCTAAATCTCTCCCGGGCGCGCTCCGCCATCTCCGTAGCGAGCATTATAATACCATACCTTTCTACTTTTAGGGCATAAAATTTGAACATGAACGATTTGCGTTGGCAAATTTTAGATTTGGCGGATCATGAAGATCACCGGCGTCGCCATCGTATTGAGGCAAGGCGATCCCGACTTCAGGCAAGGAATGTTCACTTCCGTGATATGACAGAGACCCAATTTATAAAACATTTCGGCTTACCAAAATTGCAGTCCGAAAGCTTGTGACAATGCTCACACCCTATGCATGCTTACACATGCTATACTTTATCCAAACCTTTTTTTTTATATATTCTATGACATTCTACACAGCGCTTTCTAGACCCAAAGTAAGTAATAGTTTAACTAGCTTGTGTTATGGGTTCCAGAATGCGGATAAACATACTTATATACTTTTTTTTTTGTAAATACATACATATTATACATAGAAACACCCAGACCAATGCAAATATGTCAATGCTCTGATGAGTGGCTGTCTCGAGATACATGACAATCAATTCGGTTTCAAATCGGGACTCTCTACTGAAACAGCCATTCTGTGTTTGAAGCAGACTGTTAAGTACTATACTGATCGTAAAACACCTGTCTATGCTTGCTTCCTCGACCTTTCGAAGGCGTTTGACCTGGTTTCCTATGATATCCTCTGGGATAAACTTAGCGACACATCCCTGCCAAGCGAATGTATTCGTATTCTCCAATATTGGTACGGGAACCAGATCAACGTAGTTCGGTGGTCGGGGACGCTGTCTGAACCATACACGTTGGAGTGCGGGGTGAGGCAAGGGGGGCTGACCTCGCCAATGCTCTTCAACCTTTATGTAAACGCACTCATCGAGAGGCTGAGCAGCATCCATGTCGGATGTCACGTTGGTGGAGTTTGTGTGAACAACATTAGCTATGCGGACGACATGGTGCTGCTGAGCGCCTCGGTTTGTGGTCTGACTAAGCTGCTCGGTATTTGTGAGGATTATGCTCTCAGTCATGGCCTGGTCTATAACACTAAGAAAAGTGAGTGTATGGTTTTTCGGGCCAGAGGTAAGTGTCCAGATAGTATCCCTAGCATAAAATTAGACAATATACCGCTAAAAAGGGTTGACACCTTCAAATACCTTGGTCATCTGGTAACCTCTGACCTGAAAGATGATACAGACATGGAGCGGGAACGTAGGGCGTTGTCTGTTAGAGCGAACATGATAGCGCGCAGGTTCGCGCGATGCTCGGCGGAGGTTAAGAACACTCTTTTCAGAGCGTATTGCACCTCATTCTATTCGAGCGCACTGTGGGCTAACTATACTCAAAGGCAGTACAGCGCCCTACGAATTCAATACAACAATGCCTACAGGGTGTTGTTGGGGCTGCCGCGGTACTGCAGTGCGTCGGGGATGTTCGCTGAATCACGCATTGATTGCTTCTATGCGACGATGCGGAAACGGTGCACATCCTTGGTGCGCAGGGTCCGCGCCAGCTCCAACACCATCCTGAGGATGATGGCTGAGAGGTTCGACTGTCATTACATTAACCATTGCTGTATGATTAATGTAGTGACTATAAAATAAATAGTCACAACACCAACATATCATCGATCTTATTATTTACAAATCTTATTATTTATTTCAATGCAAATTTTAACCATTAATTATTTTATTTTAATCTTATTTGAATATTATCATAATTACATTTATTCAACTATGCTGACATTGATTTATCATTTAATTTTTTATTTTTTATTTTTCTGACATATGTTATTAATTGAGATTGTGTGTTGTGTTGTATTATTATTCATTATGTATTATATTTTTAATTTATTTTTAATGTAATGATAGTGTATGATCCAAATGTTGATCGAAATAAATTGATTGATTGATTGATTGATTGAAATAGACATATTCATGCATATAAATATTTGCACTGAGCGGGAATCGAACCCGCGCCCCCTGTCGTAGCAGTCGAATGCACTACCGCTACGCCACAGAGGCCGTCAAATGAAAAGGAATCTGTTCAGCTGTGAATGTAAATGTTATTTTTTAGATGTTTGTTGTCTGCGAGGATGCTTCACTACGATCCAGTATTTGCTGGGCAGATCGTGAATGCATGTGCTGTACTGCAGAACATGGCTCTACGTACACAAATTCCTGAACCTCAACTTACTTTACAAGAACGCAGGCGTGAGGCTTTAAATCAAGTCCGCAGGGTGGCTGCTAAGGCAGTGTTGAGACAGACTTAAGCACTACAAATGCTCGATAGACGTGTAAATGTTGAGTTAATGCAGGGGAGAACAGTTCAACAGGGTCTTATTCAGAGGCTTTGGAACGAGAGGAACCTCATATAATTAAAAAAATATATAAAGTTTGATTGAAAATTGTTTATTATTTTTACATCTGAAATCATCTTAATTCTACACTTATATTTAACTTAAGGTCTTTGGTTGGCTCATCGTCAGAACGACGACAGCGGCAGCAGCAACGTTTACTCTGTAAGCTAAATATACATTTTTAACAGTGGTCTACTATCTTCACATGACAAAAGCTCTTTTTCTTATCGCATCCCTGACTTCAAATAATGATAACTCACCTTTTTTAACCACATGGATTGTGCAAGCTCCCTAGTGGCCTCTGCAGTTTGGAAGCTGCCAATTGCTTCACGCTCTCAGCTAAAAGCTATGATGTGCTTTTGCATCAAAGGGTCTCCATTCTTATTAGCATTCTTCTTGACTCCTCTAGTGCACTATTTTCAGTTTGAGGTACCTCTTCCTGATAGTTGCTACCTAGCCGAATGGTTAACAACTATCTGTAGATTCTGCAGAGTACGAAGTGTTCGAACAAAGGTGAAAATACTTTATTAAAATAATGTTTGATAAAACATGTATTTTATTGACAACAACCAACTTTGAAGTGCTCAAATAAAAAAACAATCTGACACACTAGTCACATTTAAATATAAGTAAAAATTGTACAAGGAGTATTTATGCCGGTATCACTAAATAGTCCTTGCTTCAACACTCCTCCTCAATTTTGACTTCATACAAACTTTCATACAACTCCCATACTTAATGTACACCACACAAATTTTCCTTTCAGCAAAGGTTTGGTCAATGAATCAGCAACCATACGCTCTGTCTGAACATACTCTAACTCAATGTGCCCATGTTCAACTGCCTCTCTCACAAAATGGTGGCGTACAGCAATATGTTTTGTACGCTGATGATGCACAGGGTTGTGCGCAATTGCAATAGCAGATTGGCTGTCACTGTAAATCTTGATCGGCAACTCAGTTTGGCCGGTTATTTCAGCCACAAATCTTTTCAGAAAAATTGCCTCTCTTGCAGCTTCTGACATTGCCACATATTCAGCTTCAGCTGTAGATAATGCTATGGTCTTCTGCTTCTTGCTTTCCCAGCTGACAGCAGCTCCCATATGCAAGAATACTGCTCCTGAATAAGACCTCTTATCATAGCAGGAGGCATGACTTGCATCTGCATAGCAATGAATTTCATCTGATATCCCTCTCTTAAACATCAGTCCAAACTCTTTAGTTCCTTTTAGGTATCTTAACACGCGTTTCGCAGCAATCCAATGCTCGTCATTATAGTTGCTGTTAAACTGACTTAGATAGTTAACCGCATATGCTATATCTGGTCTCGTGCACACAGATAGATACATCAAGGAACCAATCACACTTTGATATGGTATGTCAGGATTGGGTATATGTCCCGGTCCAGGTTTATTAAGATTTAGACCTGTAACTGCAGGCGTAGCGGCTGGCTTGCAGTCCTCCATACCAAAAGTCTTCAAAACTTTGTTGACATATTTTGTTTGATCTACTTTGATCCCTAACTCGCTTTGAGTTATCTGCATTCCTACGATAAGTTCAGCTTTGCCTAAGTCCTTCATTTCAAACTTAGACATGAGATCCTGCTTGACCTTGTGTAGTTCAGCAGCGTTATTCCAAAAAATCAACATGTCATCGACATACACTGCTAGTATGATCACATTGTTGACTTTTGAACTCGTGTATACGCAGGGTTCATTCTTTGATCTCTTGAATCCTAGCTGTAGTAACTCATTATTGAGTTTAGTGTTCCATTCCCTTGGGGCTTGCTTCAGCCCATACAATGAACGTTTCAATAAACAAACATGGTCTTCTTTACCTTTCTCTTCGAAGCCTTCTGGTTGTTTCATATAAACAGTTTCCTGTAGTTCTCCATTAAGAAATGCTGTCTTAACGTCCATCTGATCAATCTTGAGTCCTTGTCTCACAGCTTGAGCGATAAGGGCTCGTAAAGAGGAATGTCTCACTACTGGCGCGAAAGTTTCTTCGTAGTCTACTCCGTGCCTTTGACTAAATCCCCTTGCAACAAGGCGTGCTTTATACCTTTTTCTATTCCCCGCCTCTTCTTTGACTCTGAAGAGCCACTTCGAGTCAACGATGTTACACGCCTTTTTTGGTTTCGAGACAAGTATCCATGTCTCATTTTTCTTCAGCGCATCAAGCTCCTCCTGAATTGCTTGTCTCCAATGCTCGCTGTCTGATCTTGAAAATGCCTCAAGCACTGTCGCTGGATCTCGTTCTGTCTCGACGTGATAAAGGATGTAGTCAGGAAACTCTTTTTTCTTTCTTTCCCTGAGTGGATATCTCCTTTCACTTTCTTGTTGTACATTTTCAGAATCATCAACTGACTCACAGTCTTCAAATATTTCAGTTCCTGGTTCTCTAACTTCAGTTTCTGGTTCTGTAACTTCAGTTTCTAGTTCTGTAACTTCAGTTTCCACTTCCTGAATTTCAGCCTCCGGTTCACATTCTTCCTCTTCAGGTCTCGGACTCACCGATCCATACTGTATCACTTCCACATTCACGATTCCATTCGGATCTCCATTGCCAAGAACTCTCTCTGGAGGCGTGTGCACAGACTCCACAGTGTCTTGAATTTGATCACTTTCTGATTCAGGAAGTATCATGAACTCCACCACATTCTCCACTGAGTTCTCTGTGTCTGTGTGTTTGCTGTTTTCCAGGAATACAACATTTCTGGCTTTGTACTCTCTTCCTGTTATAGGATCTATAAGGCTTTCGCATTGTCACAAAAACCGGTATGAACCAATTCCATGCTCTTCGCATCCCATTTGGTTCGCTTCTGATTTGGAATGTGCATGAAAGCTTTGCACCCAAAAGTCCTCACCATGCTCAGATCACATTTCTTTCCAGTCCATTTCTCCTCCGGTGTCATGTTTCTCACCGCAATGGTTGGTGATCTATTTTTCAAGTATACTGCATGATGGACAGCCTCTGCCCAGAACCGTTGAGGTAGTCCAGAATCTTGCAGCATACTCCTTGCTTTTTCACAGATGGTGCGGTTTGCCCTTTCCGCAACTCCATTTTGTTCTGGCGTGTAGTCAACCGTTAATTGATGATGAATTCCGTGTGCCGCTAGGAAGTCATCCATCCGTTTGTTGACATACTCGGTGCCATTATCCGATCGCAAAATCTTGATCTTCTTGCCCGTTTGATTTTCAGTATAAGCTTTAAACTCTTTAAACTTTTCAAAAACTTCATTCTTTTGTTTCAAAAAGTATACGAAAGTCTTACGCGATAAATCATCAATAAACGTAACAAAATAAAGATTTTTACCAATAGAGGGAATACGCATAGGTCCGCACACGTCCGAGTGTACTAAGCCTAGGACCTCAGTAGCCCTCGTACCATTTTTAGTAAAAGGTTGCCTAGTTTGTTTTCCCATAATGCAAGAAATGCATTCAAATTTACAAGAACAATTTTGAAAACTCACCCCAGTTGCCATCTTGTCTCTCAGTAACTTCAGGTTTCTCAAGCCCAGATGCCCCATACGTCTGTGCCATAAAACCAGGTCATTTGGCTCACCTTCTGATGTAACGAGTGCAGAACCGTATGAACAATTCTTGATTTTGTAAATACCTCTATCTTCCACACCTGATCCAACATATTCACCATAGACCTCACATCCGTTACTCCTAAAGATGTCACAGCCGTTCTCTGTAAACACTAATACATGACCTTTCTTAGCTATAGCGTTCACACTCAATAAATTAGATGCTAATTTTGGTACATAAGTCACATCACTTACCGTCATCTTGTCAGACACTACCTTACCGACACTTTCGCCCAGTACCTCGTTTCCATCTGCACACATAACTTTCAAAGGTCTAGGAGTCTTTTTTAAATCCTTCAGCCAAGCTTTCGTCTTCGTCATGTGCGTAGAGGCTCTTCACTCCAGAGTCGATCACCCATTCTTCTCCAGTTACATGTCCAGATGCAGTTCCGAAGGCAAATGCTTGAAGAGCTTCCTTCTTTGGATTTTCCTTCTTTGGACATTGGTAACACTTATGAGGACCATCACAGATGTAGCACTTCAATACTTTCTTTGTAGATTTCTTAGTATTGTTCTTGCTATTTCTGTTTCCTTTATTCTTTGTCAGTAGTGCTGACGTTGACATCTGGCTTCCACTATTTGAAGCAGCATATGTATCTTCCATTTGAAACAGTTTGTTTTTTACATAATCCGACGTTAGTGCAGTGTGACTATTCTCAATCGTGATTTTCAAAGGTTGGAACTCTGGTGTTAGACCTTGTAGAAGAAGGGTAGCCAATAGCTCATCATCGACTTCCTTTCCAATGACTCTTAGCTCCTGGGCTATTGTTAATACAGCAGTAACGTAAGCCCGTACCGTTGAAAATTGTTCCAATTTCAAACTGACCAATCTGGACAAAAGGCGACAGCGATTATTCACGCCTTTATCCTCAAACGTCTTACTCAGCTCAATCCAAGCTTGCTTTGCTGTCTTCGCAGACCGTATATGCACAAGACATTCAGGTAGAACCATCATACCTATCTTGGCTTTTGCTTTCTGGTCTTTTTTCACGGCAGTTACATCAGTCGGGTTTGGCTCTGTGCTAGTAAACTCCCAAAGATCTTCGTAGACAAGTGCCATCTCCATTTGTACTTTCCACGTAGCATAATTGGAGCTACCCTCTAGCCTCGCCATTGGTGGCATGCTTATACCACTACTACTTGCCATTTCGACTGAATTCCCTTCGTTGTCGTCTCCACTTCCTGTGTTCGACATCCACTCTTGCTAGTGGCGCATAACCTGATAGTTGCTACCTAGCCGAATGGTTAACAACTATCTGTAGATTCTGCAGAGTACGAAGTGTTCGAACAAAGGTGAAAATACTTTATTAAAATAATGTTTGATAAAACATGTATTTTATTGACAACAACCAACTTTGAAGTGCTCAAATAAAAAAACAATCTGACACACTAGTCACATTTAAATATAAGTAAAAATTGTACAAGGAGTATTTATGCCGGTATCACTAAATAGTCCTTGCTTCAACACTTCCTCCCTCAACCTCTTCGTCTTGGTCTTAAATATATTTAAATGTTTGATAATATTTCAATTTACTCATTCTATTGAAACCTTAAATTATTTATATAATTGTTTGTTGTTAAATAAACATACCTTAAACATGTTATTTCATGTCACTCATAACAACCACCTATAGTGCTTTTTTAGTCTACGGCTTTTTTCTAAATAGGATGGTATGCAAAGGGATACTACCGTACATCCATATTTTGTGTTCAATATCTTCGTTTTAATACCATTTTTACCATGCTTAAAACAAAACCAAGTGTTTTGTTTGTGTATAAACTTAGATCCAAGGTTATTAAGCGTGATGTAGCCTTGTAATAACAACGTTATTCGTGGACATAGTCGATTACATACCGACTAATTAACTAGAAGATTTGATATTGTCGGAAGTTTACGCGAATGTTACACATTGAAATAAAACTATTTTTAACGGATTCTATCGCGGTTTATTTGATGTTATTTTATATTTTACATTGAACCCGACGTTTCGGTTGCTTTTCAGCAGCCATGGTCACGGGTAGACTACCCGTGACCATGGCCGTGATTATAAAATAACATCAAATAAACCGCGATAGAATCCGTTAAAAATAGTTTTATTTCAATAACTAGAAGATTGTCAAATCTTGGATAGGGCAACACACACTGGTATCACGCGTAGGTGAAGTAGACGTGCAGTGTACTTGACATTGACGCGTAGTTCTATTTTACGGCAATACCAACGGTTGTTTGCGTTTAGGGTTAACGTCGCTTATGCGTGAACTGCACGTACACTCGACTAATGCGTCATAAAATTACGGCGATCGGCCCGTAGAGGCTCTAGAGAACTGGTGACCTCAGGACTATCAAAGATCCGGACTGCCCGTCGCTGCAATCTATCGAGAGCGTCTAACAAGTACTGAGCGGAGCCATCCCACAGGTGACAACAGTATTCCACGCAGGGACGGACCTGAGTCTTATATAAAAGACACCGCTGCCCCGGCGTGAAAAACCGCCTCACCCTGTTCAGCACTCCGAGTTTGTGTGAAGCTGTTTTAATACCGCTCTCGTAATTTTTGTTATTAAGTTTGCAGCGAACGTCCATACCGAGCATGTTGATACTGTCCTGTAATGGTAGTGGTGTGTTCCGAAGAGTTGAAAGGGGAAGGAAAGGAGATCACTTTGCTGTAAACGCTCATGCCTTGCATTGAACTTGACCAGGTTCTCAGATCCCCATTGGGAAATGTGGTCTAGGTCCCGATCGAGCTCAATGAAAAGTTGCCGTCTTCTCTCCTCAATGTCAGTCTGCTTGGCCGCTGAATGTCCGAGATAACGCCCATGCAAAGTACTGTCGTCTGCATAGCAATGTATGCTGCCCACGGACAGCATATCATTGATATGCAGAAGAAAGAGAGTGGGCGATAAGACGGACCCCTGAGACACACCAGCATTAACCTGCATGAACTCAAAAGCCCGGCCGTCACAAAGGACTCGGATGCTGCGCTCATGTAGAAAACTGGCAACCCAGTTACACAGTCGAGATGGCAGACCGTAGGCCGGGAGCTTGGCAAGAAGCGAACTGTGCCAGACCCTATCGAAAGCTTTGGCGATGTCAAGGCTGATAGCCAGTGACTCGCCATGCTTGTCCATAGCCTCACCCCAGAGATGTGTGACGTACGCCAGAAGATCACCCGTTGACCGTTTTGGTCTAAAGCCATATTGCCGGTCGTCAATTATGGAGTGATCTTCTAGGTAACGCATGAGCTGTGCGTTAATAAAGTGTTCAAACACCTTGCTGAGAACTGAGGTGACAGCTATGGGTCGATAGTTGCCCGGATCGGACCGATCTCCTTTTTGGGGACTGGTTGTACGTTCGCCTCTTTCCAAGCCCCCGGGACCAATCCCGAGGAATAAGACAGGCAATACAGTCGCGTCAATGTTGGAGCTAACTCCGCTGCGCATTTTTTAAGTACCACCGCTGGGATACCATCAGGGCCACTGGCTTTCCGGACGTCGAGTGACTGTAGTGCTGCGCGAACGTCGCATTGCCTGATACGGATATCAGGCATTAAGTGTTTACAAGTGACAGGTGTTGGTGACTGCAAGCCAAAGTCATCGATTCGGGAGTTAGCCGCAAAGAGGTTAACTAGAATATCTGCTTTCTCTTGCGGCTCGTGAGCCAGTGAACCGTCAGGGTAACGCAGAGGGGGCAGCGAAGGCTGGCAGAAGTTGGATTGCACGGCTTTGGTCAGTCGCCAGTACCCACGACTACCCGCGGGATGTGACATGAGTTGCTGACCAAGCCGTGCTATGGACTATAAGTCCTTAGTGGCCCTGTTATACGCCGCCTTGAGGTTCCCCGCATTCGGATCGCACTCGACTCGTGCCCTAGTCCACGCGCGGTACGCCGACTGTTTTCTTTGAACAGCATCAGTGCACTTGCGCCCAAACCAAGGCCGAGTTCCTGCGGGCACTGGTGACCTCAGTGTGTGGAATATAATATTCCATACCCAAGCTGATTTCACCAGCGACTGCAGAAGCACAATCCGATGGGTCCTTTCTATCAAAGAAGCGCTCAGTCCACGGAACGGATGCGAAATTGTCTCGCATGCCGTCCCAATCCGCTGAAGAATAATGCCATAGCCGTCGCTTTATCTCCACAGGTTGTGGAGGTGCAGTAACTGGCACGTTGGCGCAGACCATACAGTGGTCGGAGGAACCCAGTGGGGCTCGTACCGAACCACTGTACTGGGCTGGGAGGGTCGTCAGCAGAAGGTCTAGGAGGGCTCATGGTATCTGGGTGGTCTGTTGTACCAGTTGAGTCAAGTCATGCGTCAGTGCGAATGCGTGGGCGGCCCGTCCCGCATCGTCAGTTTTGAGAGAGCCCAGGCAGGTCTCGTGGTGGGCGTTGAAGTCTCCCAAAAATACAATTTCGGCGGTCGGAAACCACTCCTGCGCAACGTCTGCCGCCTTATAAAGAGGAAAGGTTTGTATGTAAGTATTGTAGTACCGGGGGATTGGGTACCACGTGTGTATGAGATGACGAAATTATACGACTTTAAGGGGAAAAGATATTATGTATTTATTAACCACACGCACTTCCTACTTATATTATTAGGGATTTACGCGGTTGTTTTAACTTTAAATAGCGGACTGGGACGTATAACGCGGACTCGGCCCAAGGATAGGGCTTAAAGCGGGACTCTTCCCAGGATACTTTTCTCAGCTTCAATCGGAACGGCTCCACTAGACCCGTTCAGATCCCGAATGTCCAGGCCGCGATTGTTTCATTCTGTTCCTAAATCAAACCTTTTAAAAATGGCACAATAGTTTTATTTAAACTCTGACACATGATGGCCAGCGGGCCGATCGCCGTAATTTTATGCAGCGCGTGTTGACTGCGTTTGCGTCTTAACGCTTGATTTCGTATTGCCGTAATTAAGTAATGGCGCACACGTCACGCACACGTCACGCTCACCTAAACGCAGTGCACCGCCGTATTGTCATAATAGAACGTGAGTTGCGCGTATTTTGTATCGAACAAAAACGGTATCGCGCTAAATTTTGACATTTCATAAATGTCAAACGAAATGTCACTTTGCAGTGTTTATTACTTCTTGATCAAGTGTTGGTCACGCATTGCAGAAGTGTACGGATTGTTAACTTTGCATAGCTTGTAAGTAACTTTTATGTCATTTCCTAGTTTTCCTACAGATATCTAGTAAAATCATACACAATTACCGAGTAATTTACTTACCTATCTTATAATACCATTCCTTTTTTTTTTTCGTGCGGAAATCCCTTCGGATACCCCCCCGCTGGCCAGAGGAGGCGGTTATGTCGGGCTTGAACCGACTAAAACCGCACGCCATCTCGGGTCTTCAGACGCCGGGGTGTAAGGTTGCCCATAGAGCATATCCCTCGCACCCCGATTGACCCTGGGCCATCTCCGGTTTCGAGATGACCCCCTCGGGTTTGGGAACCACGGTGTCCCCGTCTTGCCCCGGTTTGGGGGAGGGGCGCTAATCGCCCCACCGTCCCGGCCTGCTTCTGCTGGGTTGACAGGCGGCCTCACCCGCCACCCCCAGGCCTGCGCTCATGGAGGACGGAGGTCGTTAAGTGACCTCCGGCGCCTGAGTCGCCTGCGACGCGCGGCGAGCAAGTTGCGGGCTCGGCGGGCCGGGAGAGTTCTAAATCTCTCCCGGGCGCACTCCGCCATCTCCTTCGCGAGCATTATAATACCATACCTTTCTACTTTTAGGGCATAAAATTTGAACATGAACGATTTGCGTTGGCAAATTTTAGATTTGGCGGATCAGGAAGATCGCCGGCGTCGCCATCGTATTGAGGCAAGGCGTGCCCGACTTCAGGCAAGGGATGCTCACTTCCGTGATATGACAGAGACCCAATTTATAAAAACATTTGGGCTTAACAAAATTGCAGTCCGAAGGCTTGTGACAATGCTCACATCCTATGCTTGCTTACACATACTATGCTTTATCCAAATCTGTTCAGCTGTGAATGTAAATGTTATTTTTTAAATGTTTGTTGTCTGCGAGGATGCTTCACTACGATCCAGTATTTGCTGGGCAGATCGTGAATGCATGTGCTGTACTGCACAACATGGCTCTACGTACACAAATTCCTGAACCTCAACTTACTTTACAAGAACGCAGGCGTGAGGCTTTAAATCAAGTCCGCAGGGTGGCTGCTAAGGCAGTGTTGAGACTGACTCAAGCACCACAAATGCTCGATAGACGTGTAAATGTTGAGTTAATGCAGGGGAGAACAGTTCAATAGGGTCTTATTCAGAGGCTTTGGAACGAGAGGAACCTCATATAATTAAAAAAATATATAACGTTTGATTGAAAATTGTTTATTATTTTTACATCTGAAATCATCTTAATTCTACACTTATATTGTTGACTTGGTTGGCTCATCGTCAGAACGACGACAGCGACAGCAGCAACGTTTACTCTGTAAGCAAAATATACATTTTTAACAGTGGTCTACTATCTTCACATGACAAAAGCTCTTTTTCTTTTCGCATCCCTGACTTCAAATAATGATAACTCACCTTTTCTAACCACATGGATTGTGCAAGCTCCCTAGTGGCCTCTGCAGTTTGGAAGCTGCCAATTGCTTCTCTCAGCTAAAAGCTATGTGCTTTCGCATCAAAGGGTCTCCATTCTTATTAGCATTCTTCTTGACTCCTCTAGTGCACTATTTTCAGTTTGAGGCTCCCTCAACCTCTTCGTCTTGGTCTTAAATATATTTAAATGTTTGATAATATTTCAATTTACTCATTCTATTGAAACCTTAAATTATTTATATAATTGTTTGTTGTTAACGTAAACATACCATAAACATGTTATGTCATGTAACCCATAACAACCACCTATAGTGCTTTTTTAGTCTACGGCTTTTTTCTAAATAGAATGGTATGCAAAGGGATACTACCATACATCCATATTTTGTGTTCAATATCTTCGTTTTAATACCATTTTTACCATGCTTAAAACAAAACCAAGTGTTTTGTTTGTGTATAAACTTAGATCCAAGGTTATTAAGCGTGATGTAGCCTTGTAATAACAACGTTATTCGTGGACATAATCGATTACATATCGAGTAAATAAATAGAAGAATGTCAAATCCTGCGTACGGCAACACACACTGGTATCACGCGTAGGTGAAGTAGACGTGCAGTGTACTTGACGTTGACGCGAAGTTCTATTTTACGGCAATACCAATGGTTGTTTGCGTTTAGGGTAAACGTCGCTTATGCGTGAACTGCACGTACACTCGACTAATGCGTCATAAAATTACGGCGATCGGCCCGCAGGTCAATGAACTGTAGTGGTCGAACGAGGTCGGACACTACAGTATGTTTGTAACGAATTGGCTCATAAAGTACTGGACCCATCTTAAAAATTCATTCACCATGTCAATGTTACATTATCACTGATTAATATAGGCTATTTTAATTGCAAGAAAAAATAAGGATCCCTACTAAAACTACAATAATGTTACCCAAGGTGTAAAAAAAATGCCTATAAAATATCTTTTATCGCATGCGCTGCGAAAACTATTGATGATAGAACAAAAAAATGTTCCACAATATTAAAGAACATATCAATATCTACAATAGTATGTGTCTATCTATTGTAGTTGTGTCACTATAGCTACTTTTTAACATTTTAAAATGTAATATACATTTCGACCAAAATCAGATCAAGTTATTTATCTATACTAATATTATAAAGAAGAAAGGTTTGTATGTAAGTATGCTTGTAACGAATTGGCTCATAAAGTACTGGACCCATCTTAAAAATTCTTTCACCACTTCAATGTTACATTATCACTGATCAATATAGGCTATTTTAATTGCAAGAAAAAAATAAGGATCCCTACTAAAACTACAATAATGTTACCCAAGGTGTAAAAAAAATGCCTATAAAATATCTTTCATCCCATGTGCTGCGAAAACTATTGATGATAGAACAAAAAAATGTTCCACAATATTAAAGAACATATCATTATCCACAAAAAATGTCGCAACACACACTATAACTACTTTTTAACATTTTAAAATTTAATAGACATTCCAGCCAAAAGTTATTCATACCTTATAAATATAATGATGATGAGGCCTCTGTGGCGTAGCTGCGACAGGGGGCGCGGGTTCGATTTCCGCTTAGTGCAAATATTTATATGCATGAATATGTCTATTTGCATTGGTCTGGGTGTTTCTATATATAATATGTATGTATTTACAAAAAAAAAGTAAATAAGTATGTTTAAATCCACATCCTGGAACCCATAACACAAGCTAGTTAAACTATGCTTACCTTGGGTCTAGAAAGCGCTGTGTAGAATGTCGTAGTTTTTTTTTTTATACCACTCAGGTGGCAGACAAGACGTGGGCCCACGGCCCACCTGATGGGAAGCGGTTACCGCGGCCTATGGACGTGTGCAACACCTGGGGCGTCACACTCGCGCTACCGACCCTGTAAAAACCTTCTAATGCCCTTCTTGAAGAACCCCATTATGTAGTCGCTTGGGAAAACCACAGCATGGAGATCATTCCACAACCTGAGGGTGCGCGGTATAAAGTGCCTTTCATATCTAACTGTACGCACCGTTTCCGGTCGCAACGTGTGAGGATGAATTCCCTGTCTGTGGCGAGCGGTGCGATGATAGAATGTGGCCGTGGGCATCATATCATACAATTCTTCTGAACACACCCCGTTATAAAGGCGGTAGAAAACGCACAGGGAGGCGAAATCTCTCCTAAGGTTAAGCGGTTCCACACTGCCTGTAAGTATGGGATGGTCGACGATCCTCAGCGCCCGTCTTTGCACCGAGTCAAACGGGTCAAGTTGGTATCTAGGTGCTCCGGCAAAAAGGTGACAGCAGTACTCCATCTGGGGCACTTATAAAGAAGAAGTCTTTGCTCCGCAGTGAAGTACTGCTTCGCCCTGTTGAGCACTCCAAGTTTCTTAGATGCCAACTTGACCTTGTCTTCCAGGTGACTGCGGTACTGGACCTCGCTGGAGATGTCGACACCGAGAATCCCGATACTTTTAGAGATATTAAGTGGTGTGTCCAGGAATTGTGGCGCTACAATAAATGGGGTTTTCTTAGCGGTGAATGCACATACTTGTGTCTTAGTGGGGTTGAATTAGACCAGGTTTAGTCCACCCCAATCGGACACTCTTGTGAGAGTAGTCTCGATTTCAGACACAAGTTGTTCGCGACTTTCTTCCACTGCGGACCGAGGGATGTTAGCTTGGCCCGTGTAAAATGCGTCCCCGGTACTGTCGTCCGCATAGCAATGAATGGAGTCATCAGACAGCATGTCATTGATATGCAGGAGGAACAGGGTCGGAGACAGCACGGAGCCTTGTGGAACACCAGCTATTATGTCCATGTGGTCCGAGCAGCTGCCGTCAACGACGGCTTGGATGCTTCTATTGGACAAAAAGCTGGCGATCCAATCGCAAAGTCCTCGAGCAGTCCATAAGACGGCAACTTTGAAAGAAGACCTCTGTGCCAGACCCGATCGAAGGCCTTCGCTATGTCGAGACTAGTGACTGCTAGTGCCTCACCTTGACTCTCGATGGCTTGCACCCAGCGGTGTGTGAGATACACAAGAAGGTAACCGGTAGAGCGACTGTGGCGGAAGCCGTACTGTCGGTCGCTCAATAGATCGTTTCTTTCAAGGTATCTCAGTAGCTGTATGTTAACGACACGCTCCATTACCTTCGAGAGAAGAGAGGTGATAGCGATAGGCCTGTAATTGGATGGTCCTGTTCTATCACCTTTCTTATGCACAGGATGCACGAATGCAGTCTTCCACGAAGCTGGGGCACACAGGGCACAACTCTGGAGCACACTGCTTAAGCACCATCGCCGATATGCCGTCAGGCCCATTCGACTTGCGAAAATCTAGGGATTTCAATTCCCGCCGGACCACCCGTTGTGTGATTTTGATTTCTTCCATAGAAACACCACACCAGGGGATAGTGGGTGGCTAGGCATTCCCATCATTCATGGTCGAGTTTGACGCAAAGAGGTTACCAAAAAGACAGGCTTTCTCCCTTGCGCCATGGGCCAGATTGCCGTCAAGTTTTTTCAGCGGTGGCAGACAAGACCGACAAAAATTTCACTCGGCAGCTTTGGCAAGCGTCCAAAATGCACGACTACCAGATGGGTACTGCGCCAGCCGTCCACCAATTCCGCCGATGAATTCAAACTTAGCCCTGGCCGTTGCTCTTTTACTGGATCTCGAGGCGGCATTTAATTTCCGCTTCACCTCAGTGATATTAGGATCCCTGTTAGCAAGAGCCGTGGTCCAAGCCTTATAAGCAGATTGCTTGTGAAGTCTTGCTTCTCTGCAAGGCCGATTAAACCACGGGCGCTTACTTGCTCCTGTTGCGATCCAGCGGTTGGGAATGTAGCATTCCATGCCCGCTAGAATCGTCTCAGTAACTGCTGTTGCACAGGAGCTTGGATCTTCAGAAGTGAACCAGAGCCGCCTCCACGGGTACGAAGCAAAGAATTCTCGCAATCCATCTCAGTCTGCCGACTTATACTGCCAAACATGCCGCCATTTGGATGGCCGAGGTGGTTGTGGCCGTGCGAGAGGCACTGGCGCCCGGACGAGGCAATGGTCTGACTTACCAAGTGGTGCTTCCATAGTTATGGAGTATTCATCCGGGTGCGTAGTCAGCAGAAGGTCCAGTAGAGAGCTTCTATGGGTCTCGATATCTGGTATTCTAGTGATAGAATGAACCACTTGCGAGAACCCATAGGTCAGGGCAAATTTGTGAGCAGCCCTTCCCGCAAAATCAGTGCTCGAGGACCCCAGCCACTCAATGTGATGAGCGTTGAAGTCCCCCAAGAACACTAAGTCCGCGGTGGGGTACTGCTCAATAGCCTAGTCTGCCGACCGCTGCAGGTACTCAAACAGTTGAGTCGTTCCCAAGTCACCGCTATGAGACCTGTAAAGGCACGCATAGATACGGGTGTGACCCCCGTGATCTATACGTACCCACAAAATAGACAGGTCCCTGTCTTCAAGGCCATTAAGACGGCGGCAACAAATATCATCCCGGACGTACAAGCATACCCCGGCACGCCTCAAAAAATTGTGCTCGAGTTTGTACCCAGGATACATTAGGTAGGCTGTACCGGCAGGGGATGATATTTGTGTCTCCGTTAGGAAAAACAAGGTCGGCTGAGCGGTTTCAAGGTGTTGGTGGACCGCGTTGAGGTTGGTATGTATTCCCTGATTTTGCAAAAGTCCACTTGTAATGTGGACGAGGATGCCGCTGTCGAAATATTTTTCCTTTTACTTTTCGCCATTTTGAGAAGGGTTGGTGGGGAGAAGGTTAAGAGATATTCTGTGCTGACAGCGCAGCTATTTATTTATTTAATATAATTCCTTACCTAATGAAATATTTTCTCAAGCAAGGCTGTTTGAATACCTGTAATTTACTTTTTAGTTTATTAAAATCGGACATTCCATTCAAAAGATATTACGAGTTTAATAAAATTGAAATAAAATTAATTCGTCCCTACGCCACAACCGTGAAGCGCCGCAACGCCGGGGCCGGAGTGCAGGAGAGGGGCACATCTATGAACTAGGATGCTGCGCGGCTAGGCGGCGTGTCTCCTTGCCGGAACCATGGGACCTGGAGGCTGAGTCTGAGGCTTGAGTCGCCTGCTCGCCGCGCGTCGCAGCCGACTCAAGCGCCGGAGGTCGCTTAACGACCTCCGTCCTTCATGAGAGCAGGCCTGCGGGTGGCAGGTGAGGCCGCTTGTCACCCCAGCAGAAACAGGCCGGAACGGTGGGGCGACTAGCACCCCTCCCCCAAACCTGGGCAAGACGGGGACACCGTGGTTCCCAAATCCGAGGGGGCCATCTCGAAACCGGAAATGGCCCATTTTTATTTTAGTAAGTTTTTAATTCTTTTCAGAACTACTAAGAGCTTATTACCAAAAGTTCTAATTAGAACTACACAGTTCAACCTTCCAATTAAAAAGTTCATTTCAGAACTATTTAAACCTTCCGGTTAAAAAGTTCTTATCAGACCTACTTTTAAATTAGTTTATTCAAACTTTTCTATAAAAAGAAACTAACAATATGCTTAGAAAAATAAAGACGCAGCTATCTCAAAATAGTTCCCAAGCGAGATTATCAAAATCAATCTAGAATCAATCGAGAATCTTCTTCTGAAAATTCAGATTGTCTCGCAAGTCAGAGAGAGTACGTATCGCAGTCGAAGCCAGAGAATCTAGCGCTGAACGTCCGCAGCGCCTTGCTGAAAACCGGGCCAGAATCTCACGAGCACGTGCAAGGGAATCTAACGCTGAACACTCGCAGCACCTCGCGTAGAATAGAGTTAGGAACTCGCAAATGCGTGCACGGGAATCTAGCGCGGAATGCTAGCAGCGGCTTATGGAACAGAGAGATAGGCAACAGTCGTTAAGAACAATAGAATATTAGCCCATAGTAATAGATCGGCATTCCGCTACGATCCACAAATTGATTATGCTCATCAGAACAGCATCCAAATCGGAGCGATGAATAATATTTGTCCGAAATGTTTTGCTAAAAAAAAGACTGATGAAACCAATCCTATCCAATGGATGAAATCCTGTGTGATTTTATCTCGGGTGATGAAGATAGCTGGCACCTAGAACCATGTGGCTTATTTTAATAGATGACTTAGGACTTGCAGCCTATAAGAGACGTACTGGTCATTTCTTAACTGATAATTAAAAAAAAGCAGCCAAGTGCGAGTCGGACTCGCCCATGAAGGGTTCCGTAGCAGTAAGGAACATAATGCATTTTTTTAAATTTTATATTCGTGTTGATTGAATGAAAGGTAAATTGCGTTTAACGATTTATGACATATTAAAAAAAAACTACTTACTAGATCTTGTTCAAACCAATTTTCAGTGGAAGTTGACATGGTAATGTGCATCATAAATTTTTTTTAGATTTATAATTCTCTTACTTTAGAAGTTACAGAGGGGGGCGGGGGGACACATTTTACCACTTTGGAAGCATCTCTCGCGCAAACTATTCAGTTTAGAGAAAAATGATATTAGAAACCTCAATATCATTTTTGAAGACCTATCCATAGATACCTCACACGTATGGGTTGGATGAAAACAAAAATTGAGTTTCAGTTCTAAGTATGGGGAGCCCCCAAAATTTATTGTTTTTTTTCTATTTTTGTGTGAAAATCATAATGCGGTTCACAGAATACATCTACTTACCAAGTTTCAACAGCATAGTTCTTATAGTTTCGGAAAAAAGTGACTGTGACATACGGACGGACAGACAGACAGACATGACGAATCTATAAGGGTTCCGTTTTTTGCCATTTGGCAACGGAACCCTAAAAAGCATATGGTGGTAAAATCGAAACAACTACTGAAGCGGTACGCAAAGGGAGGTCACAGAAAAAAATTGTTTAAGGATGAGAAAATTTTTACTACTGAGCAACATTTTTACAAACAAAATGACCGTATTTATGCTCACAGTTCTAAGGAAGCTTCCCAATTAGTCGAGAGAGTGCAACGTGGGCATTATCCGACTTCAGTGATGGTTTGGTGGGGTATTAGCTGAAGGAGTGACTGAGCCATAGTTTTGTGAAAAAGGTATCAAAACATCGGCACAAGTGTATCAAGATACCATTCTTGAGAAGGTAGTGAAGCCTCTTAACAACACCATGTTCAATAACCGTGTAGGTAGCATAGTGGTTAAGGAGTCAACCTTACGATCGAGAGGTCCCGGGTTCGAATCCTGGCCATTACACTACCGACATGAACCCACTCCTAACACAAGCAATTTAGCTTAGCTGGAGGGGTTAGGAGGGATATTAGTAATTTCGGTTACTAATATTCTTTAAAAATAAAAAAAAATAACCAAGAATGGTCCTTACAGCCAGACTCGGCGTCGGGTCATAAATCTCGGTCTACGCAGTCTTGGTTGGAAGCGAACGTTTCAGACTTCATCAGAGCTGAAGACTGGCCATCGCATCGTCTAGTCCCGATCTTAATCTGCTGGATTATGATTTATGGTAGTTTTAGAGAGTACGGCTTGCTCTAAACGCCATGATATTTAGGAGTCCCTAAAACAATCCATACGATTGGCAGTGAAGAATTTTCCCATGGAAAGAGTGCGTGCTTCTATTGATAACTGCCTTCAACGTTTAAAGGACTGTATTGCAACCAATGGAGACCACTTCAAATAAGCTTCTTATGTATTTAAACTATCATGGTCACTAATATATCGGACACTCTTAGAAACACATGGTAAATATCCCGGTAACTCTAATACTGAAGCTTCTTATGTTTTAAATTGTTTTATATTTATGTATTAAACTATCACACTGTAAAAGTAATAAATGTTATTTGCAACAGATTTTTTTTTTCATCTCTTCTGTTCGGAAAGTTTAATTTTCATGGGTAGGTAGCCGGGTGGAAAGTAGCTTATTTCATCCCTAGTGAGGAAAGTATTTTTTTTTTTAATTTTACGTTTTGCCATGAAGTTCATGATAATTCAGTTACGTCATAATGCCTTGATATCATGACGCTTTTTTAAATGGCCGCCTAGATGCACATCTCGTGACTTTCAACCCTTGTCTAACCATCTACTATTTCTTTGTTACAGTATTTATGGCAAGACTTTATAAAAACAATGCAAATAAACCTATAACGAACAATATTTACATCGTTGAATGCATTGAGCTATTAATTATCATTACTAATAGCTCAATCATTATTAATAGCAATGTTCGATCGCTCGACCATGTCTAAAATACATAAATAAATGATTTATAATATTTAATTAAATGCACACAGACATACATACGCATACTATTAATACATTATTATTAGTAATACTCAATACTATTTTAATTCACGTTAGTTCTAAACTTAAGGTACCTTTTTTTTTATCGTGCGGAAATCCCTTCGGATACCCCCCCGCCGGCCAGCGGGGGCGGTTATGTCGGGCTTGCACCGACTAAAACCACACGCCGTCTCGGGTCTTCAGACGCCGGGGTGTAAGGTTACCCATAGAGCATATCCCTCGCACCCCGGCTGACCCTGGGCCATCTCACCACTAACAGCATCGCTCATCCTGTCTCCTCTGAAAGCAGAGGAGTACGGAGAGCGATGTGTTCCCGCCACGTTGGGTATTGGCCGACGATCAATGCCAACCCTATGAAGGGGTGAAGGGGAAGCCATTGACCGCCGCCCAGGGTGTACCGGCCGCTCCGATTCCGTTCCCCCCGGACTGCAGCGGGATCGGAATCGGAGCGACACTCGAGGAGGTTACCCAACACACACAAACTTAAGGTACCTATTTAACATTTTAGAAATATACATAAATAGCTGGCCCTTCCCCGGCTTCGCCCGTGGCGTACTTCGAACCCCCGTTGCACCCCTTTAACCCATAGGTACATATTACGCTCGTAATTAATTAGTTTTAATATAATCCATGGGAACTTGCTTGATTTGTTGACATTTATAATATACGCTCCGCTCCCTTTAAGTAGTAGTGTAGTAGCCTTTGACACTCATAAACAATGTTTTTTTTCATCTCTCCTGTTCGGAAAGTTTAATTTTCATGGGTAGATAGCCGGGTGGAAAGTAGCTTATTTCATCCCTAGGATGGGAAGTATTTTTTTTTTAATTTTAGGTTTTGCCATGGACTCCATGATAATTAAGTTACGTCATGATGCCTTGGTAATATGATGCTTTTTTTTTACATGGCGGCCTAGATTCCCTTTTTACTAGACTAGATATAAGTACAATATACGTAAGTAAATACTTGTACAAATTATTACAATATTTTAATTATCATTATTATACGCTTAAATCGTCATAAGGAGCTCAAAAGTCACCAGACCTAGTGTTAAAATCGCCAGGGTGCGTACGTTACACTGAATGGTTCTCTAGCCATTAAAAAGTATGAACATAGGCAATAAACATAACACATAACATAAAATAAAACTATTTTTAACGGATTCTATCGCGGTTTATTTGATGTTATTTTATATTTTACATTGAACCCAAACCTTGGTCAACCCAAGCGAAGCATTGGCACTCGCGTCAAAGAATACATAGCTGACATAAAACACCAACGCTCAAAAAAGTCTGCTGTATGTGAACACGTGCAACAGGGGACCAAACATTACTTAAGATTTGATAAACCACAGATACTCGCCAAAGAAAATCGATTCCTACCTAGGATGCTCCGCGAAGCTATTGAAATTAAAAAACATCCTAATTTTAATAGAGAAGATGGTTGGAATGTACCACCAGCTTGGGACCCAGTCATTCACTTATTAATTCCAAGAAAAAACAAAATACAACAAGATTTCATGACACTGTGAGCTCATTCTGCGTAAATAGTAACACCAACAATTCAACATAGTTCGGGTACTTTGAGATAACTTTCACTTCAAGACAACAACCATCTTTAGTCTCCCCGTGACCATGGCTGCTGAAAAGCAACCGAAACGTCGGGTTCAATGTAAAATATAAAATAACATCAAATAAACCGCGATAGAATCCGTTAAAAATAGTTTTATTTCAATGTGTAACATTCGCGTAAACTTCCGACAATATCACATAACATAAACTCACGCCTATATCCCCGAAGGGGTAGGCAGAGGTGCTAGCACCCACATTTCGCCACTTTATGTTTAGGTCCCAATGTAATAGGTGGCGAGCATATTGCCATTAACCAGGCACTTATAAACCTGCGATAAATACACACATAACTTCGAAAAGCATCGAAAAGTCATTGGTGTGTGCCATGGTAATACCTGGGATCGAACCCGAGACCTCGTCTCAGCAGTCCTTTACCCATACCACTAGGCTACCGCGGCAATAAGCTATATGAAAAAAAATCCTGGTTGAGGCGAAAGTCACCGCAGCGCCAGTTCATTTGCTAGCCCACCCAAACTATCAAAAAAGTTGGATGATTTTTTTTTCTAGTTATAAAATATTTTCATAAGTTAAAAAAAACATAACTGTTCGTGGCCTCCTTGTTGTACTAGGCCAGTCAGAGTGTGACACTGAGTGCGATGGTCGGTGGCCCACGGTTCCAACATTATATCCCGCTTCTACATGCCCAGTGAGAACAGAATGAAAGAGAACATACAGCTCCGCCCTATTGCGCAGTAATTCAATGCGCCGATAGGACAGATTGAATCTCGCTAGACTCGAAATCTGACCATACACCACATACGCTCTTGACTCTCCAACGTGGAATTTGCAGTTAACGGGAGCGGCAATTAAGAGACGTAGAAAGTTTTTAAGGCGAGAACTTTCTAAACTGATTAAAATAGTACATACTCATAAGCGTATGAAAACGTCGTACGTTTTGATTCATTTAATAAATTTCAAACTTACGATGTTGTAAGAGTATAAGAACCAAGACATCGGTCGACAATTGAGTGACTTACACGAAAAAGTTTTAAAAGTGAGATCTTTATAAACGGAATAAAATCGTACTTGTAGTCGTATGAAAAGGTCGTACGTTTAGATTCATCGAATAAATTTCAAACTTACCATTTTGTAAGTGAATTTGAAACAAAGACATCGGCCGCAACCGAATACTTTTTATTCGAATATACAGGGTGAGTTTCAGAACGTATATCTTTGAACCACTAAACTATAATGATCTACAGAACATACAGAGTGCTTTTAAAAATGTATTTATTCAAATAATTCCACTAAATAAGCTTTATAAATGTTTTTGGACTTAAAAAATGTATTTTAAGATATTGTGACTTCACATTTTTATATTTAATATATTACTGTCCGAAACAAATATTTTTATCAGTAGTATCAGTCTATGACACTGAGTTGAAAAACCAAGTTAATAATTATCGGCTGGTTATTATGAATAACTAACAACCCGATGGTTGTTTTTTATATCATAATGATTAGATTACTTGTAGGAAATTTAGGTAAACGATAGGCTTTTTTTAATCTAATCGCGTTTATGCGATCATTTTTCACATACGATAATCCAGTGTCTCTTTGTCAGAGTAAAGACCACTGTGGCGTGGCGATATTGCATGCAACTGCTACGTCAAGGGGCGTGGGTTCGATTCCCGCTTGGTGCAAATATTTATATGCATGAATATGCTATGGCTTGCTTATGCAATCAATGGAGTTACATTTAATTTTTTAGTTTTATTTTACGACTTTTTTTACACTTCTTAACAGATGAGTGAATGAACCGAATCATAGTAAATGTATGGGCGCTAGGCATCACAAAAATACAAAAAAAAAAAAAACACACACGTGAAAATCAGCACTACAAATGAAAGTGAACTTCATATTCATATTTTTACCTACCTTTAGCACCTGATTACTGACAAATGGCCGCCGGCAAAAGCTAGTTGTTATATATGTATCTATGTTGTGTGTGCCGACGCATCTATAAGGTGTATGCAATCAACGTCAGTGCGTTACTAGCAAGCAGTGCAAAGCAGTGGTTTCACTTGTCTGTCCCTCGCGTACTTAACACTAGTAAATATAAATTAATATGCATACTCGTATTCAGCATACGCTCAAGGTACTAACCTACACTAGCTTATCCTATACATTTCATCCTTGTAAAAATAAGTGAGTTCTGGCAACAGTGGGATCTTACTCTATAAGGTTGCTTTTGGATAAGGGTTCAGCTGTTTCCTATTGAGGCACGGAACCCTAAAAAGGTTAAAAAATAAACATAATATTAAAACTAAAGTTCGATAAGTATATAGGTAATTTACAAAAAGAAATGAAATTCCACCAAAAACTTTGTAGATAGAAAGAAAGAAAAGTTATCAGATCGTACGGAAAGCCAAGCTTCTGACTCTACACAGTCTACACGCCTTTTTTTTTGTTCAGGTAGGAATAAATGTTCCTCATATCGTACGGTATTGGGAAATCACGTGGTTATGTGAGGCTTCTTCTGCGAGATAACTTCCTCGCAGAAGGACGCAGTGAGACTCCTCTCGCTGAGGGCCATGAAGTGCAGGATGGCTGGCAGCGAGAGATTGACGAGGTCTCAACGTTGCACCGCCAAAGCTAGACAAGCGTATGCTGTACTGAGTCCGCGCGGTAGGGGCAGTGAAGACAGGCAGGGCTCGGTTCCCTCCTGGCGACTGAGAACAGATAATTTCCGAAGCAGCCGTGTCCGGAAAGCGTATCAGTCTGTCAGAAGGAAAGGGTCTCGTGCTATCGCTCCGCCCACTCGCCAATTACCGCCTGAAGCGCCGCCATGGTGCAATGACTTGCACTCCATGGTGAGTATTCCGATGAGCTCTTCCAATTAGTTCCACCCTCTCCTTTCCTATGCAGGACAACACGTGCAAGGCTGAGGTATCACTCTCACACGGTGCAAACAACTATCAAGAACCAAGCGGTTCGGTACCTTTTTTTATTTGCCGCAACCACAAGATTTGATAATCTTTACCAGCACACGTGTTCCCTACTTCCTACGGTCGCGGGTCCTATAAGCGTGGCGTGAAAATGCATCTGATGAGGCAGTCAAGCTGAGGACCACCATTTGTAACATTATCGGTGTCTGGCGGTGACCCTCATTTCTGAGACTTTGCCTTTAGCTTACCATCAAACGAGGAAAAGTCATATTGGTGTGTCCATTATAAAAAAACCAGCCAAGTGCGAGTCGGACTCGCCCATGAAGGGTTCCGTAGCTGCAAGTAACATAATAATGTATTTTGAAATTTTTGTATCTGAGTTGATTGAATGAAAGGTAAATTGCGGTTTACGATTTTTGACGTATTAAAAAAAACTACTTACTAGATCTCGTTCAAACCAATTTTCGGTGGAAGTTTACATGTAAAGGATACATCATTTTTTTTTTTACTTTTATCATTCTCTTATTTTGGCAGTTACAGGGGGGGGGGGGGGCACATTTCACCACTTTGGAAGTGTCTCTGGCGCAAATTATTCAGTTTCGAAAAAAAATATATTAGAAGATTGATAGGTCTTTAAAAATGATATTGAGGTAATATCATTTTTAAAGACCTATCCATAGATACGTATATCCCCACACGTATGGCTTTCATGAAAAATTAATTGAGTTTCAGTTCTAAGTATGATCCAATATTTTTTTTCTATTTTAGTGTGAAAATCTTAATGCGGGTGCACAGAATACATCTACTTACCAAGTTTTAACAGCATAGTTCTTATAGTTTCGGAGAAAAGTGGCTGTGACATACAGACGGACAGACAGACAGACATGACGAATCTATAAGGGTTCTATTTTTTGCCATTTGGCTATGGAACCCTAAAAAGGGTCAGGGACTCCAGCTGAGTCGATCAATCAACCATGATGGCTTAGTGGGTGGCATCTCGCCACCCGCGGACCTCTTCGGGCGGAGGCAAAAATAACGCATTGTTAGTGAATTATGTTCTGTTCATAGGTCATAGGAGTGTCTACGTCATTCTTATGAAACGGCCAAGCTACACGTTTTGACTAAGGTGTAGCATTTGTAGATAACTTAAGACTAGGATTCACGCAGAATACTACAATAAATTTTTGTACTCGTCTTGGAATTCATTTGTCATGAAAATGTTTTTGGTGAGATAACTTTGTCTCTATGGTTGATAATAAATAAATAAATAGCTTTGGCGTTATACTTTCAGTCCCATTAGTTTATTTTTAAATAGTTTTTTTGTACGTTGTAGTTAAATTTAAATTAGTTTTAGTAGTAATGTTCAATGCAATTATTTATTTGATTGACAAAATTCTTACCGTTAGTACCCAACTAAACGATATGATTAATATTCACATACTCAAAATTGATCAGCCCTATATTTATTTATAGTGCATGAAAATCTAACGATAATTATTTTCTATTTCAGTCACCATTCACGAAAAGTTTTCAAATTGCAGCAGTAAGACAGTGATATGATGAAAACCATTGTGGATGTACAGGGCTTCACATCGGACACCAATAACTTCATACCAAAAGAAATAGCCATCCAATGTCCAAACCAAGTTTTAGTTTTGTTGATTCAACCACCGCATGCTTTTACTGAGCTGTCGCTAAAAGAAAAAACGACTGTCGATTGGCTACAAAAAAAAAAATTTTTGTTTTGGGCGGGAGGTTTTGTACCGTACAATAAGTTTTCAAACTGCATCGAGTTTCTAAAATGTAGCAATATATATATGAAAGGCCAGGGAAAAGTGGAATGGCTAAGAGAGGTACTAAGCGATGATCCGGACGACGACAACGGTCACTGTGTGGCGATACCCAAAATTCATAATTTAGAAGATTTTGGGTGTCCAAATTTTAAAAGTATATATGAAAGATACAATAAGTTCAATATACCATGCTGTGATTATCATCCAAGTCATTGTGCATTCACTAATGTTCATTATTTAATGAAATGGACTGTTGATGCTAAAATTTTTGATTAATAATTAGATTTTACGATTAAAATTGAACAGCACAATTCAAGCTGATCTCTAAAGAATTTGTTTTGTACTATTGATGTCACATGAATTTTCCCAGTATTTTCTAAAGTCTCCCAGTATTCTGCACACAGTGACTGATATTGTAGTCGTCGTCATTTATTTTACTTCTGCCAGCCTTCGCTGCCCCCACTGCGGTACTCTGATGGTTCATTCCGTTCCATTCTGAAGGTGGGTCGTGAGCTTGTCCGCCGTCTCAGTGGTATAAAAAAAACGTGCGGAAATCCATTGCCCCTGATGGGATTCTAGCAGTCGTTCTGAAAAAATGTGCAGCGGAGTTGACTTCAGCGCTTATGAGACCGTACAGCCTGTTTCCCTAGGAACAGTTCCGCGAGTTTGGAAGGAGGCGAACATACAACTAGGAGGATCGTTTGGTTCCAGGGAACTATTGACCCATAGCTGTCACCTCAGTTCCCTGTAAGGTATTTGAGCATATCATAAACGCATAGCTCATGCATTACCTAGAAGACCACTCCATAATATCAATGATTGGCTATATGGCTTTAGACCTAAACGGTCAACGAGTGATCTTCTGGCGTAAGTCACACATTTCTGGGGTGAGGCTATGAACAGGCAAGGCATGGCAAGTCATTGGCTATTAGCCTTGATACCGCTAAAGCCTTTTATAAAGTGTCATGTACAGCTCGCTTCTTTCCAAGCTTCTGGCTTACGGTCTGTCTATCCGATTGTGCAATTGGGCTGCCAGCTTCCTGTATGAGCAAAGCATCCAAGTTATCTGTGATACACACATCAAAAAAGTCTAAGCAACATGCTTAATGCTACATAATTCTGCAAATTATATTGGACAATTATTCTACTTTTTTACCATAGGTTGGCAGGTATGTAACCTTTTTGGTTCCAGATTACCTACTCGCTGGTTAGAAAAAAAAAACTCTTTTCTTTTTTTTTCATAAAATTAAAAACTGATACATTAGTTCCAATTTAAATGTGTTTTCTTTTGATAATTAAGAAATTTGGTATCGTTTGAATTTTATAGTTTTAACCAAGTTTTAATAGAGTTTTTAGTTTTTAGAGGTTCACGTCGGTAGTGTAATTCTCGTAGTCTCGTTTTTCTCGATCGTAAAGCAAACCTAAATTGAAATGAACGATTCTGAAAACAAATTTTTTTTTGGATTCTTGTCTGTTTATCTGTTGGTATGTTTGCTTGCGATGCATGAAAGATCCTTTTTTTTGGTAGAAAGGTCTTAGTCAGACCTAAAATCTGCCATATGTTTGATTGCAATTGGTTAAGTAGAATCGGAGATATGACTAAAAAACTCGGACATCAGCCAGTACTTAATAAAAAGAAATAATCATAAAAATAATATTTATAAAAATATATTTAAAAAATATAAGAAATCATGTCCCTTTGGCATCGTATAAAGTGATGGTAAATTATTCCCAGTCCAGCGTGACGTGCATTTTTTTTAAATAATGCTAACCCAGCTTGATTCCAAGCGTTGGAATTTATAGGCCACGATTCTAAAAGCTTACAATCTAAAAATGGTTGTATTTGGTTTGTTGGTCAGCCTCGAAAGATGAATTTCATGCCTCGAAAAAAAAAATACGTGTGCGTGTGCACAGTTCTAAATCCTCGTGCGGCGCAAAAAGGAAGATATTGAAACGTTTGGCGCTCTTGTCTGGTAGATTTGATAGGTAATAATGATACTGAGATCTCATATAAGGAAAAACAAAAACAAAATTGAAATACTGTTCATCATGATTGATATTTTAAAGTTTATTCACAAAACTTTAACTTATTAATGACATGAGATAACTTACACTTCAAACTACAAGACAACCACCATCTTTAGTCTGTCCGTGACCATAGCTGTTGAAAGCAACCGAAACGTCGGTTTCAATGTAAATAAGAAAATAACATCAAATAAATCGCGATTGAATGCGTTAAAAATACTTTTTTTTCAAATTGTTAATGACATATGATAATTAAGAACAGAATTGAAATAGTGACGCTGAGTTTTTGTAGAACTTGATAAGACTAATCTTTAACAATCTTTATACTGCAAAAGCGGGCGGTGCGGGCAATTTATAAGTTGGGCCCAAGAGTCTCCCTCCGAGAAAAGTTCAAAGAAATAAACATTCTAACTGTAGTTTCCCAATATATTTTAGAAAATCTTTCATATGTTAGAAGAAACATTTCATATTTTTTAAGGCTTTGTGATATACATAACGTAAATACTAGACATAAAAACAATCTTGTGGTTTGTAATAGTCGACTCCACAAGATTAGTAATTCCTTTCAGGGTATTTGTATACGCTTCTACAACAAGCTTCCTAGTGAAATGAAGAATCTACCTCTTCATAAATTTAAAAGCCAAATTAAAAGTAAACTCTGCCAAAAAGGTTATTATAAAATTCAAGACTATTTAGACGACAAGCTTCCAAGCTTGTTGGATATGAACTGTTTGCTCTCTCTCTATGCTAATCAAACGAAATACTCGTATTGTACTTAGGTTAAGTAAATATGTTTGTAAATAGACCAAAAAAAACAGCCCGCTGAGTTTCTTGCCGGAGTCTTCTCAGAACAGGGCCGCGTTTCAAACCGGTGGTCCATTTGCCAAACATTTGTTTTTTTTTTTTACTAACATAAATAGTGGGTGCTCCTTGTGTCTCTCCACATCGGTGTCACTAGGGAGAAACAGTCGACAGCCTTGGGCATCACGGCTTATATCATACACATCACAATGATATTACCCACCGGGTTCTCGTCACGGCTGACATTCCAGCTGTGCTTGTGCTGCTGTGGTATGTACGGAGACTCTCAAACGGCGCAAATATAATAATATAGCCAGCAATTTTAATTTTGAGCCGTTTGGAGTCGTAGCACTTGGTTCGTGGGGTCCGAGCGCATGGTCGCTTTTATGATTTTAAAGAAATCGCAAAGCGTCTGGTCGACCCTTCGCGACACTGAAGGGTGGGTTTTTTTTCTACAAAAATTTATATTGCCATACAGCGCAGCAATACTACCAGTCTTTTGGGTACGTTACCAGTCGACATCGATGGGGAGGAACGCTTCGACACCGTAACTTTTTACTTTGTATATACATCCTCCCTCCCCTTTTTTACGATGTAAATAATGTAACTCATAATGTTTTTTCTAATTAATGTTTTTCTCACATTGTGCCAATAAATCTACAGTTATACACAATGATACAATTATTTTATAAGTAACACATTTTGGAAGTTTACAGCCAATTGCATAACTAATTGTAGGTGAATACAGCATGCATTAATAATAATAAATATGTAAAAAACTAACATTATAAATATGTAATCTTCTTTCTACCATCTTACTAATATTATAAATGTGAAAGTTTGTGAAGATATTTGTAAGTTTGGATGTTCGTTACTCATTCAAGCTCTAACGGCTCAAGGGACCTGGCTGAAATCTTGCACAGGGTTAGAGTATAGTGTGGAACAACACAAAGGTGACTCTTTTTCTTGGAATAGGTTCCCATGGGAAGCGGGAACGGGAACAGAATTCCACGCGGCGAACCCGCGGGCAACAGCTAGTATAACATACTATGTAAATGGTTAGCAAAAAAGTAATTTGTTGTGATAGTGAGTAATTCAAATTTAAATTTAAATTTAAATTTAAATTATTGTTCCATAAATTGGAATATTGTCTGTGAAATTCGTGTGACAGAATTTGGGGATTGGTACTCGAAATGTAACCCAAAACTGTTCTTCTATGTGTTCTAGACAAGTTATTTGGTATATATATGACAAGGTATATACAATTTGTTCACGCTGTGATCTTAAATTGATACCAATTTTATTATTCTTCGCAGCCAATCAAGTAGTATCTCGTATCATAGAAGTTATTAATAATAAAGGTTATTTAATTCATATAAATTTATTTTTACTAAACATTTTATTATGAAACTTACCAATACAAAAAATTTGCGTATATTGGGTTAATATTCAGTATGTACCCCGGCGTCTGAAGACCCAAGACGGCGTTCGGTTTTAGTCGGTTCAACCCCGACATAACCGCCCCCGCTTGCCGGCGGGGGGGGGGGGGAATTTCCGAAGGGATTTCAGCACGAAAAAAAAAGTACCTACATCGTTCCCCGATGATGGTCAAATTGAGACAAATAGTCTTGACTATTCGTTTCCGTTGAGCGAACCTGAACTTGCTTTTATGTATATAACCTAGGGCTAGTGCTATAAATGAAATAATTATATTTTTAGGTTAATCTAGTCAGTATAATATTGTGCCTCGAAGATTATTAAATGTGAATCAATTTATTCAATTGGTATCTATTTAAAGTCATAGATATAAAGAAAATTGAAGACATAGTTAAATTTAATGTAAAATTTATTTAATTGGTGGCGATACAACATATACGCTTAAATCATTTATATAAAAATTTAAGATATAATTACATTTATTGTAAAATGTAGTTGTTAATTTCATTGTTTTTCTATTGATGTATATGTCAAATCATAGAATGTAAAAATTGAAAAGAAATTAATTATTATTAGTACTAAACCACAAAATTTATTTATGAAACATTTATAATGAGGCATTATATGCCTTGTTGTATGTTTTACGCCAAAGACAGATTCATGATGTGTATCAAGTATCCGTCATTGCATGCCATACATTAGCCATGATGATTTCTTTTGTATTTAATTGAAGTTCCATGACGAGCTATACCAAATTTTAGACGAATCCTGTGTCTCTTTGCTGAATCTTTTAAATATACGAAGTTGAGATTATATCTGGTTATATCAATTTTAGACAAGAGATAATTTAGTAAGGTGCTAAGGTTCGGTTTGTTTTGTTTGTACTTTAAATATGTGATTACATAATTTGTTACTATAATTACCTATATTATTTATAATTTATAAATTGTTAATAAAATGGAAGAAATAATTACATTTAATGTAAAATGAAGTTTTTAATGTAAATCAATTTATTCAATTGACGTTCATCTAAAATCATAACCAGGGTGGCCAAATTTCAGATACGACTGGGTGCTGCGCGGTCCGTTGCTCGAGGGTGTCAGCATAACTTGTTATGCTGACGACACCCTCGTGATGGCGCGGGGAGCAACGTACCGAAGCGCGGCACTAAAGGCCACGGCAGGGGTTGCTCAAGTCGTGGGTCGAATACGGCGGCAGGGACTCGAGGTGGCTCTCCACAAATCCGAGGCTATGTGTTTTCACGGGCCTCGGAGGGGGCCACTTGCGGGAACTAACGTAACCGTAAGGGGCATAAGCATCAGTATCGAGCCCACGTTGAAGTACCTTGGGCTCGTACTCGATAGCCGATGGGACTTCGGACCTCATCTCCGAAGTCGAGGGGGACTGCGGCCGCGCTATCGCGGCTGATGCCCAACGTTAAGGGACCCAACGCCCCCACTATGAGACTGTACCTGCGGATCGTGCCAAACATGGCCCTGTACGGGGCCCCCGTATGGGCGGAGACTCTGGCGGCCCGCAATGTGGCTGTTCTAAACAGCCCGTTAAAGGCGATCGCCGTCAGAGTCATCAGGGGGTATCGCACGATCTCCGTCGAGGCGGAATGTCTCCTAGCCGGGACCCCTCCGTGGGACCTGGAAGCGAGAGCCCTTGCTTCATTGTACTAATGGCGCAAGGTGGCGCTGGAGCAGGGCCATAGGCCGGGCCGCCGAGAAATTAGGGCTCAGCGATCCCAGCTCCGCCGGGAACTCATGGAGACATGGGGGAAATCCACCATTTAGGCGTTGAGGTCGATCATGAAGGAGTGGTTGGAGAGGCACCACGGTGACCTCTCCTACCGGATGTGCCAGATATATACCGGACACGGGTGCTTCGGTAAGTATCTATTGCGCATCACGCCGCAGTGCCAGCACTGCGAGGATCCTGGCGAAGACACGGCGCTCCACACGTTGGTGGAGTGCCCTGCGTGGGCGAGTCAACGCCAGGATCTCGTTGCAGTCCTGGGCGTGGACGTTCTCTCGTTGGAGACCATGGTGAGGCCACGGCCGGAAACGTATGGCTCCGACGGGAGCAAGTGGCACGCCGCCGCCTCTTTCTGCGAGCAGGTAATGCGCGCGAAAGAGACGGCGGAGAGGGAGCGGGAGAGAACCCTGCCCCCCGAGTTCCGCACGCCGCAGACTCGTCTACGACCGGGACTACCGACCTCAATGATCGGGGCCTGAGGAGGGCAGTTGGGCGACTTGGCGTTCTTGGGCCGTGGCGGAGGCGTGTCGTGTGTTTCCTACACACGCCTGCCTACTCACCGATGCGGGATAAAACCCGACCCCACCAAGCGAGGCCGCGCTGGCGGTCAACGTCCGCCGATAGCCCTGGGGTAATCCTTTCGTGGGCTTACCCGGGGTGCCCGGCAATGGACACTTGGGTAGGACACCGTGCAGTTTTAGTCGATACGGGCATGAACCGACTAATACCGCACGGTACATAGCCAACCCCATTGGCCGGTGGGGGGTATCCGATAGGATTTCCGCACGTAATAAAAAAATAAGGGTGCCCAAATTAAAGTGTTTGCATTTATTTAATGAATAAAGAAAAAAACCACATAATATTTATTTGATGTTAATAAATGTTATAAGTGATTAGTTGTTTATTTTAGACCTTGACAATTCGTTTGGATCAGTTCTTGAAGAAGATATCAGGTAAATGATCGCCCTTACAGCGGATGGCTGTTCCAACAGGATGGTGCTACAGCCCCAGTAACTATCATCTAATTGCGCAGTAAGTTCATCGATCGCCTATTTGGCAAAAATGGCGTTTTTGACTGGCCTCCAATATCGCCCAATTTGACGCCAACGGACTTTTTTCAATGGAGTTTTTTGTAGTTTAAAGTCAAAGAACTCAAGGCCTATATTTGATGCAAAATAGCTACTATATAGAGACCACAACACTTCTCTTACATGGATAATGCTGAAAAACGACCTCATTGCGAAATCCTGTAATATATCGTCATCATCACCTAATCACCATATCATCTTCAAGAAGTGATGCAAACGCATTGTCAAGCTCGTAATAAAGAAGTAATCACTTAACGGTAAATAACCCTTAAATGGGGCCACTCGTTGTGAAAAGGTAGCTGTGTAATTGAATAAAAATATAATATATTAAAAGAATCTTTTATTGGAACGAAGTTCCTTTTCGCGAGTTACGAAAGGGGCCTAGACGGAAAAAATTAAGACTGTAACGACACTAACAATGCGCGGATCGGTGCGCAGAAGTTACAAAAGCAAATTAAGATTGTAACGACACTTTTTGCTTTGGTAACTTCTGCGCACCGATCCGCGCATTGTTGTCACGGTACTATATGGATACTTAGGGTGTCATTGTCAATATTTTCTCTTATGTAAAAATAAACTACGGTTGATTTAATATTTTCAATGTGTTTCCTTGAGGCGTAAAAGTGGTGACCCCGACGTGATGGATATCATTTGTGAATTCACTAATGAATAGGAGTTGACGAGTACGACGAGGAGTTTCAGTTTCTGAAGAACTTTTCAAAAGCGGGTAAGTCAGCGGCTTATGATCAGTAAAAATTATCAGTTAAATTAAGGCCATGACTTGTACGAAAAAATAGACAGACAGAGTGCATATATATATATGTGTGTGTTTATCCACTTTCTTCACACTCCATACAGGGTAAAACTGGCTCGTTAAACAAAATACGAAACCTATGAATATACTCATTTTTCTGATAATCTTAGAAAACATAAACTTGCTAGATGTTTCGCTTTTTCTGATAAGAAGTGTATAATTTAATTTTTAAATTAAAAAGTTTAAATATATTAAGAAGACGAGAAGATCCTATAGAGTTTTATAATTATTATATTTATGATTATATTAATTTAAAATTTTTAATTATAATAAATATTTTCTTGGGGTGATAAAAAACAAAAAAACCTTTTTTAATTAAATTTCACAAATAAGTGAATAAGTGATCCAATATTACTAATAAAGAAAAAAAAACTTTTTTTAGTTCGTTTAAATATAATTTTTCCATTCTTCCCCTGAATTTGTTGAGCCAGAGACCAAAAAAAACTTTTGTTTCAAGATTGTTATACAGTTTATTATTGTCTAAAAATCTTGTATATGAATATAATCTTCTATATAATTGTGTATTACACAGTAATAACAACTATTTCTGTTTTGAGTAAATACTTTATTTGTCGTACGCTCCCGTGACGGACATTGTGTGGTTTTAGCCGGTTCGATTCCGACTAACCGCTTCGATTCGACACGTAACAAAATCCTATTGTGCCTAGAATAAACTTTGACTTTGAACTTACTTGTTGTTAGAACATTATATAGCCTATTGAAAAGTTGCATTAGGAGATTGAAAAGTCAGAGAACGCAATTTTATTCTTTGGATGTATAGACACCAGTGTAATTTTAAACACGGGAGAGACAGTTGACCCCCTCACCCCGAGAGGAAAGCATGCGCCAGAACTTCGTCCATTCATCAGCAGGCATACATGCTTAGAGATGAGTATGGCTTGTACCAGACTACCTTAATGGGGCCACATGCACTGTAGAAAACCAGTGACAGTTCTAATATTTGTAATGATTAATTTTTTCCCAATTTTGTATACTATTAATTGATGGCACTTGGTGGAACCTGCTACACATGCATATATTAAATATAATAGTGGAAAAGTACAAGTGATACATTTATTTCAATATCCCAATTTTTTATTTATTTTTATCATTTTATTATCTTTGGTTCTACGACTAACAGTCACACAACTAAAGTTGCAGAGAATTTATACTAGGTATAACTGTGTTTAGCTGTCCTTGGCCCCGCAATCGGCTTAATACAAACAAGCTGTTGTGTCTGCCTACGCTGATGGGAAAAAGGATTGATATGTTTATTAAAAAAAAAAAGTTTATTGTTGGTCTTACGTAATAGATAGCGAGCATTCTACTGTCACCCGGGTATATTTCCTGATAAATATAACAGACAATACCCCAATAAACATTTATTAAAATTATTATTCTGCGTATTACTCGAAGCTAATGAGGCAATTACTTATCATAAATAATATCCATTCTTAATATAATAATTGAGTCGATTCCGCCAATATATTTACAATCTTTTCCTGTACACGTGCAAAGCACAACACGATTTGTGAGTCGGATAAAATTTACCTAATGATAGGCTTACGACATCATTTTCGTCTGGTATATACTTCACAAGGAGCTTATCAGTACAAACGATACTCAAACACGTGCAAGGTTTCATCAATCTATTTCAGTTTACTTTGTGGGATGCTAAAAAATACATTTCTTTGTAAAAAAATCTGTTCCAAAAGCAGCTCAACGATTATTATGAACTTAATTGAAATTTCTAATAAGGCTTCTGCATGGAGACATTTTCCACGTCTACCTATAGTGTAGGTTTATTTGATTTCAGACCGATTAAAGAACAAAATGTTCAAAAGAATTCTCAGACAACGTGGGACACTTACCATCGAATACCACGAATCACCTAAATTTCATATCGAAATTACAGTATAAAAATGTATTTTAGATTATTAGGGAAGGGATGTCCATTTAAAAAATGTTGGCTTAGGAGCTTTTCACATAGTTACTTACCTGAACCCTCTTAACGATCTCCGTCCTCCATGAGCGCAGGTGGCCTTACCTGTCACCCTAGCAGAATCAAGCCAGGGCGGCGGAGTGATGTGCGCCTCCCCTCTCCAGGGCAAGATGGGGACATCCTTGAGGGGCTATCTTAAAGCCGTAGATGGCCCAGAGTCAGCTGGGTTGCGAGAGAATTGCCTCATGAGGTCACCTTACACCTGGCATATGAGACCCGAGACGGCCTGTGGTTTTAGTCGGTTCGAGTCAAATATAATCACCCCCGCCGGCTGGGGATTTCCGCAAAGTATAATAAATAATATTCAAAAGTATATTTCAATGTAAATAAATAATTTGATTAATTTAAATGATTAAAATTAATTTAAATTTAATCATTATTTTTCATAGTCGTATTTAAAATCCATGATTTAATTTGCGTACCTACCAACTAAAAACAAATGCTATTGTCAATTTTGTCGGCGCTCAGACCAGCCGATCAGCGGATTATCCGCGTTAGCGATGGTGGCGGCTAGAAGCCTTCTATTAGTGTACCTGAGTATAATGAAAAAGGGTGACGGGGTGGAAGCATTGCGTGTGGGTTTAATTATTTATACATATAACAAGCTAGCTGTTGCCCGTGGCTCTACCCGTGTAGATATCGATTACCGCAACCAACGAACTATCTATCATTTCCTATTTCATCCCCATACAGGTTGAAATTTCAAATAAAGCTTTTTTATATACATATTTTTTTTTTTTCGTTTTATGTATTTTCTTTTAGGAGGTGTAATTTTATATCATTGACCTACCTATGTCATTGATTCGCATTCCCCTGTCCCGCAGTTCGGTGCCACCTCTCCCGCCGCCTGTCTCGCTGCGCTACGTGGAGCCACCCCGGCTCTTCGACTTCTTGTTTTCTAATTTCGTAATATCTTTTGAATGGCATGTCCGATTGTAATAATACAAAAAGTAATCACCGGGTATTGAAACAGTCTTGAATACGAAATCATGTGTTTTGATAAGAATAAATACAAAGGTAAATATGGTCTGATTTTGATCGCCATTCCTATTAACTTTAAAAATGTAAAAAAAAAGTTATATACAAAAGTTGGACATATATTGTAGTCTCGCAAGTTTTTTTGTAGATATTCTATAATATTATAGAACATTTTTTGTTCTATCTTTAATACTATTAATAATTTTTAATACAAAGATAAGATACAAAGATTTAATATCTTTAATACAAAGACATTTTATGATATATTTTTTGCATCATGGGTTGGTTTTGTAGGGATTTTAAAAATCTCTAATTTTTTCTAGTAATAAATATAGCCTCTGTTACTCAGTGATAATGTAACTTTCTAACGGTAAAGGAATTCTTGAAATCGATCCCGTAGTTTTGAAGTTTATTTGTTACATACAAAAATATAAAAAACCAAAAATATATTTTTTTCTTCTTTATTATATTACTTTAGATATATAACATTTAACTTTTGATATTGCCGGAAGTTTACGCGAATGTCACATATTGACATAAAACTATTTTTAACAGATTCTATCGCGATTTATTTGATCTTTTTTATATTTTACATTGATCCCGACGTTTCGGTTGCTTTTCAGCAGCCATGGTCACGGGGAGAGTAAAGATGGTTATTGTCTTGTAGTTTGAAGTGAATTAATTTTAATTTTAAGGTATTGCAAGAGATATTGAATAAAAATATTTTTATCATGGACATATATGTAGTTTGATAGTCGCAGTGACAAATGTGATGTGGGTTCAGTAATTCTGTAGAAGTTTAACTGAACTTAACTAGATGGCTTCGCTTGTGTGAAAAAATATGAGTGTTGCGCTGAAGTCGAATTAGTAGGCCAGCTTAGTGACCCCAAGAATCGTGATTACAATAGGTAGTGGAGTGCATGGGGGTTTAGACCTATTACTTTTGTTTTATAGTAAAAGGATTTTTAAGGTAGAAGTTGTATATTGTTTTTATACTATAAATTGCAAAGATTAAGTACCAATTTTTTGTGCTTTCTAACTTTTTCATCACTCCCCCAGTATTCCCCTAACACAAGAAATTCATTTTAGTTAAAGGAATTAATGAGAGTTCTGATAAAATGAGATCAATGTCACGAACAGCAATTTACTCGAGTTTATTGACAATGAAGTGATGAATCAGTTTTAAATATTCTACGTAACGCCGCGCTACGGTAATCTTAGCAGCGTAGACCGTACGTAGTAGCATATAATATACTATAAACATTAGGCTTATTCTGAAGTAGTATTTTCTTGTAAAATTACTGTCTATGGTCATAAACTTCGGTTTATGTCATCACGCTATTATAGGTCTGATAGGAGCAGCAGAGCAGAATCAATCAAGTTATTATTGACTATAATTTTAATATTACAAGGCAGATCTTCACGAAATTTGCTGTTCGGGAGAACTCAGATATAATCAGTAACCGGAGTATAAATCATCACACTATAGCAAAGAGGTGATGAGCAGAAAATATAGAATGTCGAAATTCCACATTCTACGTATAAAAGATCGAGACTCATAAACATTTCATAATTACTATCATCACGCTATTATATTGAAGATTCGGACAAAATTTATTTCAATTATTTATTAAAAATAAGTTAATAATTATTAATTAATGTAATTATAACAGAAAAAAAAAACGGAACGTGCGTCAAGATGGACGTATTTTAAATTAAAGCAGAAATATATTTTAAATAATATTTTTTTAAGCAGAAAAGGGACAGATTTCCCCATATTTTCAAAATACAGATACCTGCCCAGCTTGGGCACGAATTAAAATAAGTAACACAAACGAGCATATTGTATTTACAACTTTTCGGACCGTAACATTGTTCTCCGACAATCTGACAGTGGATTCAAGCACACCGAAATAAAACATAATCTCAATCATCTCCAGAGAAGCCGGCCGTCATAGTTCATTCTTTTCAGTTGATCGCTTTAGTTGATCGGAGTGGAAAACACGAAGCCGTCATACGTTGCGTCGTCACCAAATATTTGAAAATGTTCAGTGATTTTAGAAGCCATTCTAGTACCGGTGCAACGCGAGGGCGGCGCTTCGGTCCATCACGTTGCTAGGTTGCGAAGGCGCAGGCGCCAACTTTGTCAATTTTGTTTATTTTTATAATTTTATCGTGTTGTGTAATATAATAGTTATTTTTAAGTTTCTAAGTTAAGCGTGTATATATGCAAAGAGACTGCAGCAGCGAGGCGGAAAATATTTGTGCAAGTCAACTTGTACAGTGCCCGGATTGTTCCCAGGCCCGTTTTTTTAAAGGTAAGCGGGGTTTGAAAGTGCATTTTGGGAAAGTACACAAATCCCAAAATGCATTTTCAATCCAAACAAATTCGCCAATCCCTACCTTGCCTAGCACCCAAATTCCCTTATGGCAAACATTATCCAAATTTAAAAACTCGGTTCCGATTTTGAAGAGAGTTCCCCGTGGCGCTAGGCCAACTGTAGCACAGAATCTCACTCGGTGCATAGCCGTGGTAGTCCGGGAGAACTCTCAAAGCGCCTGGGAACAATTGCTCACCTTCCCTTACAGGATTCTACATATTTCAAATGATCAGGCCACTAAAAAAACATTAACAACACAAATAAAAGAAAATTGTACTTCATCTCATATTTTTGACCCAAATTTCACAACTTTCCATAAAAATTCAATTTACCACTATGTAGAGTCCAAGTTAAGAGAAGGTGATATTAGGGGAGCTGCGAGGCTTTTATTCAGCAGTGATGTTATGGCGCCTTGCTCTCCAGATACTCTGGCAGATTTGCAGAGCAAGCACCCGTCTCCTGCTGATAACCTTTCCTTCCCTGAGCCTCTGGAGACAGACGCTGAGTGTCTTAGTGTATCAGCCAAGGACGTGTTAGCGGCCGTTGGCTCTTTCCGGAGTGGGTCTGCCGGCGGCCTTGATGGCCTAACTCCTCAACATTTAAAGGACCTTACCAGCGTAAGCGTTGGAGAAGCTGGCGACGCACTCTTGAAAGAACTAACGGCCCTAATTAACCTGATGTTGTCCGGCAATGTGGACGAAGGTATCATCGATTTACTGTACGGCGCCAATTTATGCGCCTTACGTAAAAAAGATGGTGGTATTCGTCCCATTGCCGTAGGTTGTACATACAGGCGAATAGCAGCCAAATTATGTTGCAGAGAATATAGAGACTCTCTCACAAATAAATTCCAGCCCCTGCAACTCGGCTTCGGCTCCAAAGGGGGCTGTGAGGCTGCTGTTCACGCCCTGTCCACGTTCCTTGGCTGCAGTGAGGGAGAGGTTATCCTCAAAGTTGACTTGAGGAATGCCTTTAACTCGGTTAACAGGGACACTTTGTTGACACAAGCCAAATTAGAAACCCCCAAAATTTTTAAATTTCTTTGGCAATGCTATAGGCATCCTTCTAAATTACTTTATAAGGATAATATCTTAGATTCAGCGGTAGGGTGTCAACAAGGTGATCCTCTTGGGCCAGTCATTTTTAGCCTGGCTATTCATCCCATTATTCAGCGACTAAATTCCAAATTTAACATCTGGTATCTAGATGACGGTACTCTTGGTGGTGACGTTGAGACAGTATTAAAAGATTTGGCATTTCTAAAAGAAGAATTTAGTTCAATTGGCCTAGAATTAAATTCCACCAAATGCGAAATTTTTCTTTGTGATCAAACTGACAGTCTTTCGGTGCTCTCAAAATTCAATGCTTTGGCTCCAAATTTAAAAGTTTTACAAAAAAGTTCTCTCCGCCTCCTTGGGTCACCCATTCTAGAAGATGCTTATGAGTCATTTGTGGAAGAGAAAATACAAAATTTTTGCGAAGTCTCGGACCGCCTGTGCCAAATTAATATTCATTCAGCCTTCACCATTATTCGGTTTTGTCTTTTCGTACCTAAATTTACACATGCTCTGCGTTCATCTCAACTTTTTAAATGTTTGTCTCTTTTAGGTCGAGTGGATAGAGTGTTGCAAGACACTCTATGCAAAATTTTAAATGTAAATTTGAGCGACCGAGTGTGGCTTCAGGCGTCCCTCCCAGTTCGCCATGGCGGCCTCGGCGTTCGCAAAATTGCAGATGTAAGTATGCCAGCGTTTCTATCTTCGGTCTACGGCACTGAAGAATTAGTCAGGAAAATTCTATCTCCTTCACTGATTGATTCGGATGTGCCAGGTAAGGCCGAAGCTCTAAATGCTTGGAAAATGGCTTGCCCAAATACCGTCATGCCCGCCAACCCATCTTCCCAAAGGCAATGGGATGAGCCGCTCTGTATTGGCGTTAAAAAACATTTAATCAGTACAGCTACCACTGCAGCTGAGTGTGCTCGCCTATTGGCTGTGGGGGAATGGGAATCTGGTGTTTGGCTTCAGGCACTTCCTTCGCCCAACATTGGTACAATGTTGGACGACACGACCTTCCGCATCGCGACTTGCCTACTTTTGGGGGCACCGTGTGTCTCTCCACATCGATGTCTATGTGGAGAAGCAGTCGATTGCCTTGGACACCACGGATTATCTTGCAGCAGGAGCGCAGGCCGCATATCCCGACATGCTAATATTAACGACATTATCCGTCGGGCTCTTGTCACCGCCGGCGTGCCAGCTATTCTTGAACCTGTTGGCTTGGCGCGCGACGATGGCAAGAGACCGGATGGTATGTCGTTGTTGCCTTGGAAGATGGGTAGGCCTTTGGTGTGGGACGCAACTTGCGTCGACACCCTGGCGCCTTCCCATCTTCCAAGTACGATGGATTGCGCATGCGCTGCAGCTGCATCAGCGGAGACTCTCAAACGGCGCAAATATACCAATTTAACTGGTAATTATATTTTTGAGCCGTTTGGAGTCGAAACGATGGGTCCGTGGGGTCCAAGCGCGCGCGCGCTATTCAAAGAAATAGTGAAGCGCCTAATCGACTCTTCCCGTGACCATAGGGCTGGCCTTTACCTCGCTCAAAGAATTAGTATCGCTATTCAGCGTGGTAATGCCGCCAGCCTTTTGGGCACGGTTCCAGTAGAGATCGATGGGGAGGAATTTTTCGATGCCTGAAGTTGCAGTCTCTCCCTTCCTTTTATTTTATTTTTGTATATATTGTATTATATAGTATTAAAATAAGACAATAATTATAACAATAAAATAACACTTCATGAACTTATTTCGCTGCGTTTGTCGCAGTTTGTAAACAGTGACGTAGGTAGTTGATGTTCTTTATTTCACAAAAAAAAAAAAAAAAAAAAAAAAAAAAAAAATGTAATTATAACAATGAAATAACTTAATACATGTTGGACTCGATACATTTTTTTTTTTCGTGCGGAAATCCCTTCGGATACCCCCCCGCCGGCCTGAAATGTATTATTGAGAGAAGTTGATGTCCTACAGTGGACTACAATAGGCTAATATAAATCTTAAGGCTTTCACGACCGGCGTTGCATGTAGAATATACTGCTTCCGGGCTGTTTGGCCGTGGTCCATCAGAAACTTGTGTTCCAGACGTTTCGTCGATCACTGCGGTCGACATCTTCAGTGGTATACGTCGGGACGCCGTCGAGTGCGGAGAACCTTCCTCGGCGGCGAACTCGGTGCGACTGATGTAAAGGCCCGAGTCACTGGCGTATTTATAGGTGCAATGGGAGGGGCTAAACAACGTGATCGCTCTTGATTGGTTGAGAGCTGCGCTACCGATGCGCTCGATACTGATTGGTCGAGGCTAAGCAAGGGGGATACCGGGGATGGTGGCGGCTTCGTCATGTTTGAATTGTGATGACGCGCGGCTCTCAGTGCTGGATACCAATCTTTTTGGAGATGAAAACCTTCGTTTTTTCTATTAAAATTATTGGGATGCTTGAATATTTCGATGGCTTCTCGACATAGCCGTGGGAAGAATTGTGAAGTGGTGGCTAGAACCTTCGTGTTCTGAAATTTGATGGTATGATTACCATCCTCCTGGGTGTGTTCCGCAACCGCTGACTTGTCGAAGTGGCCGAGGCGGCAATTTCGTTCATGTTCTGAAAGGCGGGTCTTGACGCTTCTTTGAGTAGTGCCCACGTATACCGAGCCACACGAGCAGGGGATTCGGTAAACTCAAGCCGAAGATAGTGGGTCACGAGGGTCCTTGACTGAACGGTGAAGATTACGTAACTGCGTCGTGGGCTTGAAAATAGGCTTAATGTTGTAAGATTCTAGCAGTCTCCCGATACGATCTGTTGTACCATAAATGTATGGCAAAAAGGCCTTCCTTAGAGGGGCAGGTTTCTCCTCATCCTGGTTCGTAAGAGAAGATTTCCTCGGATGAAGAGCTCTTCGTATCTCCCGGGCAGAGAATCCATTGGCTTGGAAGGCCAAGTCCAGGTGGCGTAACTCGTTTTTAAGGTGTTGGGGCTCACAGATGCTCTTAGCTCGGTGGACCAGAGTCTTGATGACTGACATTTTCTGTCTGGGATGGTGGTTGGAGTCCTTGTGTAAGTAACGGTCTGTGTGTGTAGGCTTTCGATAGACCCGGTGACCAAGGCTGCCATCCTCTTTTTTGGATACCAGGACATCGAGGAATGGCAGGTCTCCGTTCTTCTCTACCTCCATGGTGAACTGGATGTTTGGATGGATGCTGTTCAGGTGATTCAGGAACTTAGTCAGCTCCGTGTCTCCATGACTCCAAACCACAAAGGTATCGTCCACGTAGCGGAACCAGACCTTAGGCTTCTTGGGCGCTCGTTCAAGAGCGGCTTCTTCGAAGAATTCCATATAGAAGTTCGCAACTACAGGACTGATGGGGTTTCCCATGGCTAAACCCTCCACTTGTTCATAGAACGTGTTGTTCCACTGGAAGTATGAAGTCGTCAACACGAACTCGAACAACTCTGCGATGTCCTTAGAGAACAGCGGTCGGATACGTGACATAGCTTCCATGACTGGAACTTTCGTGAACAGAGAGACGACATCGAAACTGACCAGACGATCATCCGGGTGTAGTTTGAGATTCTCAAGTTTCTCCACGAAGTGGCGCGAGTCCTTGATGTATGACGAGGAGGATCCAACATGTTGTTGAAGCAGTCTGGTGAGATACTTCGAGACTGGATGAGTGGATGAGCCAATAGCGCTCACGATGGGCCGGAACGGTACTGAAGGCTTAAGGATCCTTGGGTCCTTTGGAATCTTATAGGTGGCCGGGTCGAGAAGATCTTTGATCTTGGTCTCATAATCCTTGGTGTTGAGGACTGCTGTGGCATTACCCTTGTCAGCTTTTAGGATAACAATATCCTTATTAGCCCTTAGGTTCTTTAAGGCTTTCCGCTCTTTCTCCGTGATATTGCTCCTCGGTGGTTTGGCTTTCTATAGAATTCTGGAGGACTCTTGGCGGACCCTCTCAGCCAGTTCCTCGGGAAGCTTGCGCAAGCTTGCCTCAACGTTGGCGATGATATCTTCCACCGGAACTGATCTTGGGGTAATGCCAAGAAGCCTAAGGTCTGGTTCCGCTACGTGGACGATACCTTTGTGGTTTGGAGTCATGGAGACACGGAGCTGACTAAGTTCCTGAATCACCTGAACAGCATCCATCCAAACATTCAGTTCACCATGGAGGTAGAGAAGAACGGAGACCTGCCATTCCTCGATGTCCTGGTATCCAAAAAAGAGGATGGCAACCTTGGTCACCGGGTCTATCGAAAGCCTACACACACAGACCGTTACTTACACAAGGACTCCAACCACCATCCCAGACAGAAAATGTCAGTCATCAAGACCCTGGTCCACCGAGCTAAGAGCATCTGTGAGCCCCAACACCTTAAAAACGAGATACGCCAACTGGACTCGGCCTTCTAAGCCAATGGATTCTCTGCCCGGGAGATACGAAGAGCTCTTCATCCGAGGAAATCTTCTCTTACGAACCAGGATGAGGAGAAACCTGCCCCTCTAGGGAAGGCCTTTTTGCCATACATTTATGGTACAACGGATCGTATCGGGAGACTGCTAGAATCTTACAACATTAAGCCTATTTTCAAGCCCACGACGCAGTTACGTAATCTTCACCGTTCAGTCAAGGACCCTCGTGACCCACTATCTTCGGCTGGAGTTTACCGAATCCCCTGCTCGTGTGGCTCGGTATACGTGGGCACTACTCAAAGAAGCGTCAAGACCCGCCTTTCAGAACATGAACGAAATTGCCGCCTCGGCCACTTCGACAAGTCAGCGGTTGCGGAACACACCCAGGAGGATGGTAATCATACCATCAAATTTCAGAACACGAAGGTTCTAGCCACCACTTCACAATTCTTCCCACGGCTATGTCGAGAAGCCATCGAAATATTCAAGCATCCCAATAATTTTAATAGAAAAAACGAAGGTTTTCATCTCCAAAAAGATTGGTATCCAGCACTGAGAACCGCGCGTCATCACAATTCAAACATGACGAAGCCGCCACCATCCGCGGTATCCCCCTTGCTTAGCCTCGACCAATTAGTATCGAGCGCATCGGTGGCGCAGTTCTCAACCAATCAAGAGCGATCACGTTCTTTAGCCCCTCCCATTGCACCTATAAATACGCCAGTGACTCGGGCCTTTACATCAGTCGCACCGAGTTCGCCGCAGAGGAAGGTTCTCCGCACTCGACGGCGTCCCGACGTGTACCACTGAAGATGTCGACCGCAGTGATCGACGAAACGTCTGGAACACAAGTTTCCGATGGACCACGGCCAAACAGCCCGGAAGCAGTATATTCTACATACAATAGGCTAGTTGATTGACACATCAGCATTAATAGGTAATAGGTAGGCTCGCGTTCCGGCGGGGGGTATCCGAGGGGATTTCCGCACGAAAAAAAAAATACTTCGCGTTTGTTCAGTGCGTGTACCGAGCGAGCACAGTAAAAAAAAACAATTAACAGCTCTGCTACCAGTCTCATTTAACCCGGAGACAAGGGTGACGAGTGAGGCAACGGGCAGGTAGTATTCAAGCCGTAGCCCCACCACTCACTTTCGCGCAATCACTACTTCGTTCCGAAGCGTGATCTAAAGCCGACAGTGGAAACGCAAATAAAACTAAAACTTAATATCTAACTAAAATAAAGTGTCTAATGATCCAGATCTACACCAATGTGCAATCAGCAAACGGTACCAAATCATTAATCAAACACAGAAAGTCGGTACGAATATAAAACGGTTCAAACAACAAAAAACCGTAATTTTATAAAAACCGGTAAATCGAACCTACTAAAAACGCACGAGGCATTCGAGGAACCGCTCCGAACTTAGAACAAATAAAAATAAAGTAATATCAAAATTCCCGGGAAGTTGAATTAACGTTTCAGTGAATCGGTTAGTTCGGTCAGAATCGACTACCAAAAATTACCCGAAAATCCCGAGAAATATTAAACTATAAAATTAGCTATTCCAAACTCTCGGATACAAACAAATCAAATTATACATTAATTTCAATTTTATAGCAAGTAAACCCCGATAAATATCTATTCAGAACTCCCGGCGGGTCCAATCAAATACATGAATAAACAACAATTCAAAGTTAAACAGATTTTTAGCACGTACTTGTTTCAATAATCAAATTAAGCCGGAATTGACACCCGATCGAAATCGACCAGGACATATTTTAATTACAATAACAATTCCAAGTTTTAAGGTGAAAATAGTCAAATTCAATTGCACCAAAAGACAAAATAATACCGATAAATTAACACTCAAAATGGCGGACTCTAACCGCGTGTTAAGTTTCAAATTGCAAACCAAAATTAAACCAATCCGTGATTTATTATCAACAATACACAAAACATATTAATAAATGGGTCACTGACCTTCAATGGACCGGGATTCAGCCGGGGAAGTAGCAAAGATTGGAAAGTGTGCCTATTTAGTGTATCTAACTATATGTGACATGAATGTACGTGTAATTGAAGATACAATAAACTAATTAAGCAATAAAATAAAATGTGATTGTTTACTTCCCTTAGAATGTGGGTTCCAAGTCCAACGAACGCGATGGGCGTATTCACTTTATTTTACAAAGAGTTTTACATTAAATAGCTCGATAATTAATTTTCCCCAATTAATCAACATTCAACAAACAAAGTCACAACAATGTTCCCTCAAAGCGCTTGGCAATGCCAACCAAGAAAAGCGCGAACACCGGGTCTACCAAACGAGCTGACGAGCCCGAACCTACTAAAACCTCACGAGCACATGGTCCACCAACGAGCCAACGAGGCTCGGACCCTCACAAAGCGACAACGCGCTCAACTCGTCATGTACTGGCGTCATAGTTCACGTACAATAATGCGCGGGTACGTAAAGAAAAAATATGATTGGTGTTGGTCCTATCAATACGCGGTACCAACATCAAAACATAAATACTTAACTGTTATAATAGATTAAAATTAAACAGCGTTAATATTTGCTTACGTTTAACTATCAAACTGCCCATATTTGTTGAATTTATTATTATTATAGCGTAAATGTTGGGAATATTCTTAAATATGTTAATTAACGAACTTCAAAGATATATGTACCAGACGGGCTGTCGAAGCTAGTTCGAAATAAATCAGCGGGCCGATCGCCGTAATTTTATGACGCATTAGTCGAGTGTACGTGCAGTTCACGCATAAGCGACGTTTACCCTAAACGCAAACAACCGTTAGTATTGCCGTAAAATAGAACTGCGCGTCAACGTCAAGTACACTGCACGTCTACTTCACCTACGCGTGATACCAGTGTGTGTTGCCGTACGCAAGATTTGACAATCTTCTAGTTAATTAATCGATATGTAATCGATTATGTCCACGAATAACGTTGTTATTACAAGCCTACATCACGCTTAATAACCTTGGATCTAAGTTTATACACAAACAAAACACTTGGTTTTGTTTTAAGCATGGTAAAAATGGTATTAAAACGAAGATATTGAACACAAAAATCCCTTTGCATACCATCCTATTTAGAAAAAAGCCGTAGACTAAAAAAGCACTATAGGTGGTTGTTATGGGTTACATGAAATAACATGTTTATGGTATGTTTACGTTATAACAACAAACAATTATATAAATAATTTAAGGTTTCAATAGAATGAGTAAATTGAAATATTATCAAACATTTAAATGTATTTAAGACCAAGACGAAGAGGTTGAGGAAGCCTCAAACTGAAAATAGTGCACTAGAGGAGTCAAGAAGAATGCTAATAAGAATGGAGACCCTTTGATGCGAAAGCACATAGCTTTTAGCTGAGAGCGTGAAGCAATTGGCAGCTTCCAAACTGCAGAGGCCACTTGCACAATCCATGTGGTTAGAAAAGGTGAGTTATCATTATTTGAAGTCAGGGATGCGAAAAGAAAAAGAGCTTTTGTCATGTGAAGATAGTAGACCACTGTTAAAAATGTATATTTTGCTTACAGAGTAAACGTTGCTGCTGTCGCTGTCGTCGTTCTGACGATGAGCCAACCAAAGACCTAATATAAGTGTTGAATTAAGATGATTTCGATGTTTAAATAATAAACAATTTTCAATCAAACGTTATATATTTTTTTAATTATATGAGGTTCCTCTCGTTCCAAAGCCTCTGAATAAGACCCTGTTGAACTGTTCTCCCCTGCATTAACTCAACATTTACACGTCTATCGAGAGTTTGTGGTGCTTGAGTCAGTCTCAACACTGCCTTAGCAGCCACCCTGCGGACTTGATTTAAAGCCTCACGCCTGCGTTCTTGTAAAGTAAGTTGAGGTTCAGGAATTTGTGTACGTAGAGCCATGTTGTGCAGTACAGCACATGCATTCACGATCTGCCCAGCAAATACTGGATCGTAGTGAAGCATCCTCGCAGACAACAAACAATTAAAAAATAACATTTACATTCACAGTTGAACAGATTTGGATAAAGCATAGTATGTGTAAGCAAGCATAGGATGTGAACATTGTCACAAGCCTTCGGACTGCAATTTTGTTAAGCCGAAATGTTTTTATAAATTGGGTCTCTGTCATATCACGGAAGTGAGCATCCCTTGCCTGAAGTCGGGCTCGCCTTGCCTTAATACGATGGCGACGCCGGCGATCTTCCTGATCCGCCAAATCTAAAAATTGCCAACGCAAATCGTTCATGTTCAAATTTTATGCCCTAAAAGTAGAAAGGTATGGTATTATAATGCTCGCGAAGGAGATGGCGGAGCGCGCCCGGGAGAGATTTAGAACTCTCCCGGCCTGCCGAGCCCGCAACTTGCTCGCCGCGCGTCGCAGGCGACTCAGGCGCAGGGCACGCCGCAATAGCGGCGGTAAGGCCCATCATGGAGGATTGGCTGGAGAGGCGACACGGAAGCCTCTCCTACCGACTGACGCAGGTGATCTCAGGGAAGGGGTGCTTCGGGGACCACCTGCATCGGATCAGGAAGGAGCCAACGCCTGAGTGTCATCACTGCGACGCGAGCGAGGACTCAGGGCTGCACACGCTGGCGGACTGCCCGGCGTGGGAGGTGCCGAGGCGTGACCTCGTGGCAGCCATCGGGGTGGGAGTCCTCTCGCTCGGCAGCATGATTGCGGCAATGGTGCGGAGCGCGAGCGCGTGGGCCGCCGCCGCCTCCTTCTGCGAGCATGTAATGCTCGCGAAGGAGGTGGCGGAGCGCGCCCGGGAGAGACTTAGAACTCTCCCGGTCCGCCGAGCCCGCAACTTGCTCGCCGCGCGTCGCAGGCAACTCAGGCGCCGGAGGTCGCTTAACGACCTCCGTCCTCCATGAGCGCAGGCCTGGGGGTGGCGGGTGAGGCCACCTGTCACCCTAGCAGAAGCAGGCCGGGACGGTGGGGCGACTAGCGCCCCTCCCCCAAACCGGGGCAAGACGGGGACACCGTGGTTCCCAAACCCGAGGGGGCCATCTCGAAACCGGAGATGGCCCAGGGTCAGTCGGGGTGCGAGGGATATGCTCTATGGGCAACCTTACACCCCGGCGTTTGTAGACCCGAGACGGCGTGCGGTTTTAGTCGGTTCAAGCCCGACATAACCGCCCCCGCTGGCACGCGGGGGGGTATCCGAAGGGATTTCCGCACGAAAAAAAAAAAAAAAAAAAGGCGACTCAGGCGCCGGAGGTCACTTAACGACCTCCGTCCTCCATGAGCGCAGGCCTGGGGGTGGCGGGTGAGGCCGCCTGTCACCCCAGCAGAAGCAGGCCGGGACGATGGGGCGACTAGCGCCCCTCCCCCAAACCGGGGCAAGACGGGGACACCGTGGTTCCCAAACCCGAGGGGGTCATCTCGAAACCGGAGATGGCCCAGGGTCAGTCGGGGTGCGAGGGATATGCTCTATGGGCAACTTTACACCCCGGCGTCTGAAGACCCGAGACGGCGTGCGGTTTTAGTCGGTTCAAGCCCGACATAACCGCCCCCGCTGACTAGCGGGGGGTATCCGAAGGGATTTCCGCACGAAAAAAAAAAAAGGTATGGTATTATAAGATAGGTAAGTACATTACTCGGTAATTGTGTATGATTTTACTAGATATCTGTAGGAAAACTAGGAAATGACATAAAAGTTACTTACAAGCTTTGCAAAGTTAACAATCCGTACACTTCTGCAATGCGTGACCAACACTTGATCAAGAAGTAATAAACACTGCAAAGTGACATTTCGTTTGACATTTATGAAATGTCAAAATTTAGCGCGATACCGTTTTTGTTCGATACAAAATACGCGCAAGTCACGTTCTAATTTGACAATACGGCGGTGCACTGCGTTTAGGTGAGCGTGACGTGTACGTGACGTTTGCGCCATTACTTAATTACGGCAATACGAAATCAAGCGTTAAGACGCAAACGCAGTCAACACGCGCTGCATAAAATTACGGCGATCGACCCGCAGAACTATACGGGCGCAAGAGAAATCCCGCGATTCCGAACCACATCAAGCAGCTGATGTCTGTATGTACACTCAAAGCAGGATCCAATTCTAAGACTTGAAATCAACGACAGCTTGTGGTTGTAGCTTGGCGGTGAATACTGACAGTACTTCGAGGGTAGCGCGCGGGTTATCCTTTCGAGGGTTTACCCGGGGTGCCGGGCAACGGTCACTTGGGGAGGACACCGTGCGGTTTTAGTCGATACACGACATAACCACCCCCGCGGGCCGGCGGGGGGGGTATCGGAAGGGATTTCCGCACGTTAAAAAAAAAAAGGGTAGCGCTAGTAGTAGGTTAGTTCGGGGTAAATAAAAATTTACTCCTTCATACTTTCAGTTTTCTGGGCTGATATTGGCTCATTCTCGAAGGTACAGTTCGAGCTATTGAAGGCCCGTTGAGGTGACCGCAATTTGCGAACAAACCGTGGTCGCTTATCGTGGTTCGTAATTCGAGTCTTTACTATTACGAGAGCCGGCCGATTTTAGCACGAAAACGGTCTTTATTCTCACCACAATGAAACCATATCTACATACATATTTTCCCGAGCTGTTATCTGATCTTGATGAAACAAGTACCATCGGATGGGGAACGTAATCACCTATCCGATGGTAAGGGTTTCCGCTTTATAATCCATACAGTTTAGATTTTGTACCTGTTTAACTGTACCGTTACGAACGATTGAACTACTAGTTACTACTTTAAAGTTAAATTATATAAAAACGATACTATTTATCGAGATGAGGGTTGCAGACTCTAATAACTGTTCATATTGGCTTATAATAAAACATCTTTACGAGAACTTTTATTTCACACCTACCATACTACATATAAAAATACAGCAATACGTTAAAATAGTAGTTTATGCAACTGTCATATAAGAAGGGATATTAAAACACGAGAGTCTGTTCGGCGAAGCCGAATGCGGTAATAGGTTGACTCGAGTGTTTTGATACCTAAGTTATATGCATTTTCATACACTACTTTATCTTCACTCATAGGAAAAATTGAAATTAAACAAAGTAGGTAGGTTACAAGGGCGCCATTTTTTTCACAGTTCGAACTGCGCATGCGTGCGCGTTTTTTTTCATATTCAGCCTAAAACCTTAGATTAGTTTAATGAATAAAAAAAGATAGCGATACTATAATGAGTTTTTTAACACCCTTGCTCGTAAAGCTGATGTAATTCCACGTCACAAACGTGTGAAGACTGAGTTAATAAATTAGAGTAAGAAATATAACAATTTTGACCCATTAGTTGTCAGTTTTAGACAGGGTCTAATTCAGTGCTAACATTCATTTGTTATTCGAAAAGAATTATTTTTTAACAATTCTACACGTTTCTATTCTAATTCCAATGACCTGCCTAATAGTTTGGGCCTATAAATAGCAGTTAGGCACTTATTCGTAGAAGTTGTCAACCTTAATTCGGCCCCGTCTGAGCTATTATATTGCTTATGTGGTAGAGTTGGCTTCAAAATAAATCGGAAATATTCGGTCCTTACATTTCTATATATGTAGTGTTACATTAATCTTGTAACTTTTAAAGTATTTGTCGTTTATTTTGTTGTTTGTAAAATCCTTAAGTTCGTAACATATTTTATCTACACTCAAATCGAAAAATTCGAATTACGAATTCAAAGACGATTCTATACATACGCACTTTATAAACGCATATACATAAAATTAAAAATAAAACTTATTATAGTACCGCCAACTGTATCATAATAGTACATTACGATATTAGTGCGTAAAGATGGTTATAACGTGCGAGGCGGAATTTCAACCCGAGCCGTAGGCGAGGGCGTAATTGAGCCGGGCATGTTATAACCAATACGCACGTATATCGTATGACGTTTTTAACACATTTGCGAGGAAACAGAAAAAAACAACATTTTATATTTTGTTCATTTTTATTTATTGAAACAGTTAGTGAAGCGCTGCCTACTGACTGGCGCCGCGCGGCGATTAGTTCGAAATTTGAATAGCAACAGCGCGCTGCTCACTAGCTGGAGTCGTGCTGTGGTTCCCCCACGGGCCTCGGAGGGGGCCACCTGCGGGAACCAGCATAACCGTAGGGGGCGTAAGCATCGGCATCGAGCCCACGATGAAGTACCTGGGGCTCGTACTCGATAGCCGATGGGACTTCGGACCTCATCTCCGAAGTCTGGTCCCGAAACTGAGGGGGGCTGCGGCCGCGCTATCGCGGATGATGCCCAACGTTAAGGGACCCAACGTCCCCACTAGGAGACTGTACCTGGGGATCGTGCGAAGCATGGCCCTTTACGGGGCCCCCGTATGGGCGGATACTCTGGCGGCCCGCAACGTGACTGTTCTAAACAGCCCGTTAAAGGCGATGGCCGTCAGAGTCATCAGGGGGTATCGCACGATCTCCATCGAGGCGGCATGTCTCCTAGCCGGGACCCCTCCATGGGACCTGGAAGCGAGAGCCCTTGCGCTGCTGTACCAGTGGTGCAAGGAGGCGCTGGAGCGGGGTCATAGGCCGGAGCCCCGAGAAATCAGGGCTCAGCGGTCCCTGCTCCGCCAGGAACTCATGGAGACATGGAGGGTGCGACTTGAGCACCCAAGGTGGGGGGAATCCACCATTGCACGGGTGTTTCGGTAAGTATCTGTGGCGCATCCACCGGGAGACAACGCCGCAGTGCCAGCACTGCGAGGATCCTGGCGAAGACACGGCGCTCCACACGTTGGTGGAGTGCCCTGCGTGGGCGAGTCAACGCCGGGATCTCGTTGCGGTCCTGGGCGTGGACGTTCTCTCGTTGGAGACCATGGTGAGAGCCGTGGTCTCCGACGGGAGCAAGTGGCACGCCACCGCCTCTTTCTGCGAGCGGCGGAGAGGGAGCGGGAGAGAACCCTGCCCCCCGAGTTTCGTAGTCTGCGGCGAGGACGCCGCAGACTCATCTACGCCCCTGGACTACCGACCTCCATGATTGGGGCCTGAGGACGGCAGTTGGCCGACTCGCCGTCCTTACAGAAGCAGGCCGTGGCGGAGGCGTGTCGTGTGTGTCCTACACACGCCTGCCAACTCACCGAAGCGGGATAAAACCCGATCCCACCAGGCGGGGCCGCGGTGGCGGCCAAGGTCCGCCGGCAACCCTGGGGTTATCCTTTCGAGGGCTTACCCGGGGTGCCCGGCAACGGACACTTGGGGAGGACACCGTGCGGTTTTAGTCGACACGACATAACCACCCCCGCTGGCCGGCGGGGGGGTATCCGAAGGGATTTCCGCACGTAAAAATAAAATAAAAAGGTGTTTTATTATAAGCCAATCTGAACAGTTATTAGAGTCTGCAACCCTCATCTCGATAAGTAGTATCGTTTTTATATAATTTAACTTTAAAGTAGTAACTAGTAGTTCAATCGTTCGTAACGGTACACTTAAACAGGTACAAAATCTAAACTGTATGGATTATAAAGCGGAAACCCTTACCATCGGATAGGTGATTACGTTCCCCATCCGATGGTACTTGTTTCATCAAGATCAAATAACAGCTCGGGAAAATATGGATGTAGATATGGTTTCATTGTGGTGAGAATAAAGACCGTTTTCGTGCTAAAATCGGCCGGCTCTCGTAATGGTAAAGACTTCTACGAATAAGTGCCTAACTGCTATTTATTACCCAAACTATTAGGCAGGTCATTGGAATTAGAATAGAAACGTGTAGAATTGTTAAAAAATAATTCTTTTCGCATAACAAATGAATGTTAGCACTGAATCAGACCCTGTCTAAAACTGACAACTAATGGGTCAAAATTGTTATATTGTATTTAGAAGGCAAAGAGAAGGACAGTGCATATTATCAAGTGCCTAGAAAGAAAGAGATCGTTCGTCATAGACAAAATTTAAATTTAGTATTTTGTCTGGTATCATATAATCATCTTATGTCTGTGCGCTAAACGATCGAATCTCTATTATTTTGTTTTTGAACTGATTCACAATCATTTTCACATATTGCACAATTGTTTTAAATCAGAGTTCAGTTGAGAACTGTCGCGAACAATATTTATATAATATCTTTGTATAGATTATGTAGATTTGTAACATAAGACATGTGTGCGTTGTAACAACGTCGCGGATTATATGTTACACCACCACCTACCTATATACCTTTCTACCGTATGGGAGCTGAAATCTGCCAACAAACTGCCTTACAGTTTGTAGAGGAAAAAATGAAATTATAACTGTGTGTGTTTCCTAGAATGAATACTTTTTCTTTATTTCTTTCTTTCTTACATGTTTCAAAAACCGCTATCGCTTATGATCAACTCCACAACAGCAAATCATGCGAATTTAGTTCATCGATACACGTGCCGTGTTCCGAGCAAGGTGATCTTACGACGCTTTCGAAGGACTTACGAATTACTTTATTTTTTGCATCATTAATTTTCCTTATATATTTCAAGTGAAAAAAACGTATTTTATTATTCGTGTTGGGTAAGGCTCCTGTACAATACAAAGTCAGTGTACATACACAATACTCAATAATAGTTTTGTTGGGTATGGAGAAATATTGCGTATATATATGTAATTTTAAAGGAAATTAGGCATCTTCTGTGGATAAAATGTAACCCGATGCTTAAAAGCTGATATAAAGTTAGATATAAAGTTTCCCTAACCTCAAAATGGCTGGAACCAGACTTAACAGATACAGACTTATTTTATTGTTCATTTAGTCTAAGTTGGAAGTCAATTGAATGTCTTCGTTGAATATTCTGAGGGGAAGCTTGGCCGTCGATCAATTTTAATTCAATTTCTTCAATTGATATTATCTCACTTTGGTATCATCAGGGACAATAACATTACAATATTTTGTACCTTTTTTGTAGTAAGTAATAGAGATTGATTTGTATTTAATTTCTTGGCATTTTATTAAACCTTCGCTGTTTACAATGCTTTTATAAAGAGTCTTGTATTCACCGTATATGAGTAGATATTTATATACCAACTAACGAAAAAGGTGACGGAAGGACATTCAATTTTATGCAAAAAACATTTATTTTTGCAATTAAATTAATATTAATATTGAATAAAAGTTACATAATAAGCTAGTGAGTTATGAGAAAAACATCGAACTGCTTTGTATAAACGTAGACGCAAACTGAACTCTTTGAGCAACAAAATTAGTTGTACGAGTAGATTGCACTACGTAAGATTCTATTGTCTGATGATATTTTCAAACTAATTTAATTTTCATCTCAAAGTAAAGCACATGCTGTCACTGAATGCCGATGTAAATAAAGCACTCGTCTCCATAACTACGTTTATTTTGCGTGCAGTATATGAACTGAGCATTCTTTCTAAGCCCCTACTTATGCCCGAAAAAGAAATGGACAAATTTTATACGAACACTGAAACGATATATTATGCTTCACGTTATTTGACGATAGAGCAATCTCTATAGCAATAAAATTAGTTCAATATTACACAGTATACAATGCAGAAATAACACAAAGTTACCACAAAAAAAAATTGATGTAAATATGTGGGAAATTAAGAACATGAGTAGGGGTTTTCAATTAAGAGAGCGGCTTTTGTTGAAAGCCGGGTATGAAATATTTTCTAGAAAGTTTTACAGTGAAGAATGATTAACGAATTATGAGACTCGAACTTCATATTTAATTTAATGTCTCTCTTTAAGAGCTTCACCAATACTTGTGCAGTGCGTTTCAGCAAATGACTTGCGCTTGAAATGTTAGGTGGAGGTGACGATTTTATAAAGGTATGATTCAAAGATTATGGAATTTGTGAACATTGAGTCAAATACAAAAGCAATTTACAACAAAACGTTTCCTGTTAACTGCTGAAGGTGATCATGTAACGGTTTTGCCGATTAGTAACTTTTTCTGAAGGAAGTATTATAATTTCGCAATGAAAAGTAATAGAAAGAAAAGCAGTTATGTAATCTGCTTTACAAAATTGCTTACAAATGACCTATATTTTAAAGGAAAAAGTGATTGATGGTAATGAAGAATATTATGAAGTGAAACCATAGCAGTTTATTCGAAATTTATAAGTTTATGTAGTGAAAAGACTTTGTTCTTGAATCATGATAACATTAAGAGAGCTTGTTGAAGGCCCGATGAGGCAAATGTTGGGCGCCATTGTAACATTTAAAATTATGTATTTTGTGCTTCTGATGCAGACAATTTAATAATAAATTGTATGCACCATGTTACACAATATTACAAAACAAAAACTTATTATTATGACGTATAACTACTTATTATTACGTACATTTAAAACTTATTTGCGAATTAAAAATGACGTCCATCCAATTCAAGAGAAAATACTTTTAATCTGTAAGAAATTACTTTTAATTTGTGTATTCCATTTAAGTATATTTCATTCATGTACAATAAAGTTTATTTCTATTCTATTCTAAAAATTAAAACTAATAAATATGAGTCTAATCAAGTTGTAAAAAGATTATTTTATTTTTATTATTATATAATTGGTTTCTTCCTAGACAGATCCGAGATGAAGTAATTAAAATAATTATGCATTATGATGCATAAACTAAATACAATTATATAATGAGAAAGTAATTAAAAAGGAGAGCGGCGGGATCCATTAATAATTTTGTGGTTGGGTCTTTTCAGCAGCAGTCGGGTTTTTGATTTTTTAATAATTAATATTCTAAATAAATAAATAAATATTCTACGACATTCTACACAGCGCCTTCTAGATTCAAAGTAAGCATAGTTTAACTAGCTTGTGTTATGGGTTCCAGAATGCGGATAACATACTTATATACATTTTTTTTGTGAATACATACATATTATACATAGAAACACCTAGACCAATGCAAATAGACATATTCATGCATACAAATATTTGCACTGAGCGGGAATCGAACCCGCGCCCCCTGTCGTAGCAGTCGAATGCACTACCGCTACGCCACAGAGGCCGTCATTCATTCAATCAATTCATTTTATTTTATACTTTTTAGATATAAATATGGCCTCACTACCATGGATGCTCAGGATCGTGCAAAGTGGAGAGGAAATATCAGGAAAGCGGACTCCGGGCTCCAAGGCGTAGACCTAGGGTGTAATGTAATCGGGATAAACGCTGAGATGATGATGATGAGTTATGATATTCCTTCATTTTGATACCCTACTCGATGAGTCCGAGTGGATTTTGATTTTTGACATTAAGCGTTTTAGCGTGAAATATCCAGTTTATGAATTTTGTTTATGTACTGATGATACTCGGGAGATGAATGAATATCTTTCATTTGAGACCTCATTCATCAAAATTTTTATATTTAAAAAAATATTATAACTGCAACAGTACTGTATTGTACTGTATTTCTGTTGCCGCTATAACAACAAATACTAGAAACAAAATAAAATAAATATTTAAGGGGGCTCCCATACAAGAAATGTGATTTTTACCGTTTTTTTGCTCGATATTAATAACAGCAACAGGTCGATGCTTGAAATATACACAGAATATTTAGTTGCATGTTCACTTTAAAGATAAATTATTAAATTAAAACAAAATAAATTATGAGGGGCTCCCATTGTATAGATAATGGTACGGAACCCTAGGGTTTTTTTTTTCACCTTTCCCTACGTTCAGTTAAGACTTTATATATATATTTTTTATTTATATAATAAAAACAATACAAGCTAACAGTCAGACAGAACCAAAGCGCTTATAAGTTATACCTACTACTTTTTTACTAAAAACTAACTTATTTTTGTAACTGCATCAGCGAACCGAACTTTAAAAACATGTTTTTTAGAGATTTTGTTAAAACATGTACATATTTAATACTTGAACACAAATATATTTGATAACAAAAAATCGTATCAGAAAGTAATTGCTCACTCGCATGCTCCCCAAAACAAATTAAACGCGTACGTCCACAATTAATAGGCCTGTGCCATTACTCCTTACAATCTGTACCCCCCGGTAGGGACACAGTCTGAACTACTATATACCGATACTATAAACCGATTCAATTTAATAAGCAGACGGGCGTAATAGGCATGAGGGCTAGACGTCAGGGGTGTGTGTTGGGTAACCTCCTCGAGTGTCGCTCCGATTCCGATCCCGCTGCAGTCCGGGGGGAACGGAATCGGAGCGGCCGGTACACCCTGGGCGGCGGTCAATGGCTTCCCCTTCACCCCTTCATAGGGTTGGCATTGATCGTCGGCCAATACCCAACGTGGCGGGAACACATCGCTCTCCGTACTCCTCTGCTTTCAGAGGAGACAGGATGAGCGATGCTGTTAGTGGTGAGATGGCCCAGGGTCAGCCGGGGTGCGAGGGATATGCTCTATGGGTAACCTTACACCCCGGCGTCTGAAGACCCGAGACGGCGTGCGGTTTTAGTCGGTGCAAGCCCGACATAACCACCCCCGCTGGCCGGCGGGGGGGGGGGTATCCGAAGGGATTTCCGCACGATAAAAAAAAAAAAAAAGGGCTAGACGTCAAAGCCACACTTATATTGAAATTACGATGGGGTGTTCGGACGTCACCCGTTACACAACAGTAAGTCCAGTGTAATAAGTCATTTTTGTTTTGAGTTAATTGAACTGTTAGCTTTACTGGAATAGACATTTATTGTTAATCATTGCATTTATAGAAAACTAAAATTGTATTAAATTGTATGTGTCATGGTAAACGTTTACCGCAGAGATAAGAAGAAACGCCGGAACCGCCATGACAGCTCAATGACTGTAGAGTTTAAATTAAAATTGTATTATGACTAACAAAAGATATTCAATACATCGAATGTGATATAACATATTCTTTATGATATGTATACAATCGGATCTTAGTGGTTCGAATCCTGGTTATCACCAGGATTCGAACTAGAGACCTCTCAATCGTAAAGCTGAAATAAATAAATGAAATTATATTCCCTTTAACCCCTTCAGTTAAGCTATAACCCTTGTGTTAGGAGTAGATTAACGTCAGTAGTGTGATGACTACTGACGTTTATCTACTCCTAACACAGGTATTATAGCTTAACTGATGGGGTTAAAGGGAGTATAATTTCATTTATTACTACTATAGAAACATATTTGAAAAATGATAGGATTCTAATTTCAAACACATTGTTAAACACACAAACAATTTTATTGTACATTGAAATAAAACTATTTTTAACGGATTCTATCGCGGTTTATTTGATGTTATTTTATATTTTACATTGAACCCGACGTTTCGGTTGCTTTTCAGCAGCCATGGTCACGGGTAGACTAAAGATGATTGTTGTCTTGAAGTTTGAAGTGAAAGTTATCTCAAAGTACCCGAACTATGTTGAAATGTTGGTGTTACTATTTACGCCGAATGAGCTCACAGTGTCATGAAGTCTTGTTGTATTTTGTTTTTTCTTGGAATTAATTAAGTGAATGACTGGGTCCCAAGCTGGTGGTACATTCCAACCATCTTCTCTCTTAAAATTAGGATGTTTTTTAATTTCAATAGCTTCGCGGAGCATCCTAGGTAGGAATCGATTTTCTTTGGCGAGTATCTGTGGTTTATCAAATCTTAAGTAATGTTTGGTCCCCTGTTGCACGTGTTCACATACAGCAGACTTTTTTGAGCGTTGGTGTTTTATGTCAGCTATGTGTTCTTTGACGCGAGTGCCAATGCTTCGCTTGGTTTGACCAATATAAAAGAGCCCACAGTCACAATCTATTTTATAGACCCCTGCATCTTATAGAGGCAATTGGCACTTGACAGATGGTAAAAATTGACATATCTTCGTTGGCGGCTTGTAGTATGTGTTAATTGAAGCTCGCTTCAAGATGTAGCCAATCTTGTCAGTGACCCTCGTATGTATGGTAGGACTGGACTGGTATGGAATTGGTAGCAATTGTGTTGTTCAAAAACTCTCTAAACTAAACTAAAAATCACTAAAATTTAGTTTAGTGATGTCAAACGACGTTTTGTATTCTGAAAACGTATGACTAAACTATTATTAGTTTGACACAACCAAAATTAGCTTAGTTACTCAACTTAGTCCAAATTTGCTTATTTGGTATTCTGTTGTACGTCCTAAACGTCTAAAATTAGAAACGTCACACTAAAATTAGACGCCATCTAAAATACTGCCGACCAGTTATAGTGATAATTGTAATTTCGTTAAAATTTCAATTCAAATAACATTTTTATGATGAATAACATTTCTTTTTTTTTTTTTTTACGTGCGGAAATCCCTTCGGATACCCCCCGCTGGCCAGCGGGGGTGGTTATGTCGTGTCTCGACTAAAACCACACGGTGTCCGTTGCCGGGCACCCCGGGTAAGCCCTCGAAAGGATAACCCCAGGGTTGCCGGCGAACTTTGGCCGCCACCGCGGCCTCGCCTGGTGGGGTCGGGTTTTATCCCGCTTCGGTGAGTTGGCAGCCGTGTGTAGGGCACACACGACACGACTCCGCCACGGCCTGCTTCTGTAAGGACGGCGAGTCGGCCAACTGCCGTCCTCAGGCCCCGATCATGGAGGTCGGTAGTCCCGGGCTTAGATGAGTCTGCGGCGTCCTCGCCGCAGACTGCGAAACTCGGGGGGCAGGGTTCTCTCCCGCTCCCTCTCCGCCGTCTCTTTCGCGCGCATTACCTGCTAGCAGAAAGAGGCGGCGGCGTGCCACTTGCTCCCGTCGGAGACCACGGCCCTCACCATGGTCTCCAACGAGAGAACGTCTGTTCGATACAAGTATCCGAGCATGGATTTAAGTAGTTGTGTTGGTAGTTTTACTTTAAACACTCACTCTGTACGCTTGTAATGTACTGTGTAGTCGAATCAATAAATTACTATGAGATCTATAATCTCGCCAGTTTTATTTATGTTACCATCGCAAAACCAGCTAATTATATAAAGTGGCGTCCACAAACGTCCACGCCCAGGACCGCAACGAGATCCCGGCGTTGACTCGCCCACGCAGGGCACTCCACCAACGTGTGGAGCGCCGTGTCTTCGCTAGGATCCTCGCAGTGCTGGCACTGCGGCGTTGTCTCCCGGTGGATGCGCCACAGATACTTACCGAAACACCCGTGTCCGGTAACCATCTGGCACATCCGGTAGGAGAGGTCCCCATGGTCCCTCTCCAACCACTCCTTCATGATCGGTCTCACCGCCGCAATGGTGGATTCCCCCCACCTTGGGTGCTCAAGTCGCACCCTCCATGTCTCATGATGAATAACATAACATAACTTCACGCCTGTATCCCCGAAGGGGTAGGCAGAGGTGTATTACACACCCACGATTCGCCAGTTATGTTAAGGTCCCAATGTAATAGGGGGCGAGCCTATTGCCATCTACCGGGCACATTAGTAAGCGAGTGATAATTAACATTTATTAATGCACACATAACTACGAAAAGTCAGAGGTGTGTGCCCGGGGCGACTGGGGATCGAACTCGACACCTCGTCTCAGCAGTCCGTTACGTACGCCACTGGGCTATCGCCGCAATGATGAATAACGATTTCGTGATTTTGGCTTTGGCCAGTCAAAGTCAAAGTCAAAAATCATTTATTCTGTATAGACCATTAATACGGCACTTACAAAACGTCAAAAAAATTAATCTAATGTTTGGCCGGGCTGTTTTTTTTGGTCTATTTACAAACATATACTACTTAACCAAATTACAATATTTCATTTGAGTAGCATAGAGAGAGGGTAAACAGTTCATATCCAAGCTTGTTTGTCATCTAAATAGTCTTGTATTTTATAATAGCCTTTTTGGCAGAGTTTACTTTTACTTTGTCTTTTAAATTTATGAAGAGGTAGATTCTTCATTTCACTAGGAAGCTTGTTGTAGAAGCGTATACAGTTACCCTGAAAGGAATTACTAATCTTGTGGAGTCGACTATTACAAACCACAAGATTGTTTTTATGTCTAGTATTTACGTTATGTACCTATATCACAAAGCCTTAAAAAATTGGAAATGTTTCTTCTAACATACAAAAGATTTTCAAAAATATATTGAGACACTACAGAGACTCTTGGGCCCAACTTATAAATTGCCCGCACAGCCCGCTTTTGCAATACAAAGATTGTATTTAAATCTGCGGCATTACCCCAAAGGAGAATGCCGTAGCTCATAATACTATGGAAATAACTGAAATAAACTATTCTAGCGGTATCTATGTCTGTTAAAGTCCTAATCTTTTTCACAGACAAATGCGGGCAGAATTAATTGAAATAAATTTTAATAAGTTATTTTTTATACATATAATCACCAAAAATCACAATCAACAATCACAATCACATCAACACTATGTTACGAATAGTTTCTTGTAAGGTGCTATTGCTTTCATGCAGGGCATTCACTAAGTTTTCATAGGCAGGAGGTCGTGAAGGTCTAGGCAATATACGGCGTCTCGGCACAATCCGATGGCGAATGGGGCCAGCTTCTGCCGAGACACCAGATTGAGGCAGTTGTGGCTGCTGTACCTCCTGAGGAGATTGTACAGAGGGCAGCAATAGAGATACAGGTGGCGAGCTGCTCAATGTAATTCCCTAAAATAAATATTAAATTGTTCATGTATTTCAAATCAAGCAATTATTTCCTTGCCAAATTTTTTTTTTTTTTTTTTTTATGGCATGTATACTAATATGCCAACGTCAAGTGAAAGATTGATTAATTAACTTTATTTCGATACTTTAGAAATTTTGAGACTTCTTGCAAAGATTCATCTGAAATAAAAAGATTAATGTGTACAAAACTATACAATCAATGAAATAAATAGATAAAACGAACAATGAAAAACATAAATGGGAGGAAAAGTAAAACTGGAGGAATGAAACGAAAAGAAAAATAAATTATCTAAACTAAAATAATAATATGAATTAAAACTTTAATTTATTAAGTGTAATGAAGTCGCCAATAATGTGTACAATAAAAGGATTTAAAGATGACAGAAGTAGATCTATATGAGTAGGAAAAGGATACTCATGTTCTAATAATGATGAAATAAATGATGAGCGATCCATATTTGAACATGAAAAGAAAATGTGATTTAGATCTTCCTCAGCGAGCCCACACTTACATAAGGAAGAATCCAAAATTCTCAATCTTTTTAAATGAACTGCTATGCAACAATGACCGAAACGAAGACGACAAATAGACGAAGTAATATACCTTGATGCATAAATTTTACTGAACCATGGCTTAGAGGGAATAACACATTGGATTTTAGAGTATCTGGAACCCTTAAATTTAGAATTTAACTTCCAAGAACGTGACCAAGATTTAAATAATTGAGGTTTAGGGGTCAATAAAAGGTCAAAAAAATAATTTTCAAATGGAATATCGTCTCCAGAAAGGATTGCCTTTTTCGCAAATTTGTCCGCCATTTCATTGCCATAAATACCGCAATGACCAGGAATCCAGGCCAAAATTACTCTATACCCATACGATTTGCACAGAAGTAAGTCACGTTTGATGCTTAACATGATATCAGATAGATTACCTTTAAACGGATTTGATTGTAAAGAATGTAAGCAGCTTAAAGAGTCTGTAAAGACAATCGACTGTTTAAGCTGAAATAACAAAATATATTTAACGGATTCATGAAGACCTCTACTTTCTCCTGTGCAAACGGATGTACCTGGAGGGCATTTCACGAGCTGATGGGTATTATATTGCTTATGAAAAATGCTGACACCAACGGAACCTAAAGGATCTAATTTGGAAGCATCAGAAAAGATGGTATTCCAACCAGCCCATTTTCTCTGAATTATATCGTTAAAAACTTTATGAGCACAGACAATGTCTTTATCGACACCAAAGTTAGTTATAATATCTGGGGTGTAAAGAACGGATTTTAGACTATGCATGAAGATTGGAAGTTTTGGATTATTATTAGTAGGATACTTAAAATTTCGAATTTTGAGAAAACTTTTGACTAAACAGGGAAGAAAAATAGGGTGATTTGAAAATTGCCAACGGTAAATTAAAAATCTATCTGCCAAATATTGAGTTCTTAAAACTAAAGGTGGTTCCACGCATTCAACCTGTAGAGAATTAATTGGAGTGGATTTCATAGCACCACAAATAATTCTTAATGCCCTAGATTGGACGGAATTGAGTTTGGTAATACAAGACCTATTGGACAAATTTAGGAGAAAGGAGCCATAATCTAAAACACTTCGAACCAAAGCATTATATAATAACTTTAGGGAATAAGGGTGAGCGCCCCACCAAATACCAGCCAAGCATCTCAAGATATTTAGCCCTTTCTCACATTTACCTAAAATATATTCACGACCTGATAGTTTCGAGTCCAAAATAACACCTAAGAATTTAACACTAGAAGCTGTAGGGATTCTGACGTCTTGCATAAAAATGATAATCCTAGGAAGAAGGCGTTTGCGGGTAAAGGTAACGACAGAGCTTTTCTCAGGAGAAATGGTAAGGTTATTAGAGGCCATCCAGAATGTCACCGAACTTAATGATCGGGATATTGAGTCTACACATACATTTACATCAGGAACAGATGAGTAGAGAACAATGTCGTCAGCATATTGAAGAATTTGGCAATTGGGAAAGGGGTGTGCATCAAGATCCGAAGTATACAAGCTAAATAGAAGGGGGCTTAAAACAGAACCTTGAGGAATTCCTTTATATAAGGTTCTCCTTTTGTACTCACCATTATTGCATTTGATGAGAATGGATCTGCCATAAAAGCTATTAAAAATATAAGATACAAATTTCGAGGGACAGCCCATGTTTAATAACTTACGTCTAAGGGTAAATAAACACACATTATCATATGCGGAGCAAATATCGAGGAAGGCTGCTACAGTGTAACCTTTCAGTGCCATAGACAGTTGAATGTCCGACACTAAAAGAGCTACACTGTCTAAGCAACTTTTCCCCTTACGGAAACCATATTGATTAGCAGATAAAAGGCCCATCTTTTCCGAGAACCATTCTAACCGATTTTTGATTAAGTGCTCAGCCACTTTTGCCATGGTAACAGACATTGCGATTGGTCTGTAATTTTCGACTAAGTTACTTTCTTTCCCAGGCTTTAGTATTGGCACAATAATCTGGGATTTCCAGTCCACAGGCATGACACCATAATTTATGCAAATATTGATAAGTGATAAAAAATATTCTAAAGTATTAACACTAGCATTGACTAAAAACGAATATGGGATTTCGTCTATCCCCGGTGAGGAGTCTTTTACTGACGATAGGACAAATTTTAGTTCTTCCATGGAAAATGAAAATGAATATTTAGAGTTACAAAAATTTGTCGGAATAAATGAATCATTGCAGATAGGTACAAATGAAGGCGCCAATCGATCCAGAAACTTATCCACCCATTCAACAGAATCGGGGAAAGAGGGGCACGATGGCAATAAGGAACGTCGGAAGATTTTTATTTGTTTCCAAAGAATATAGGAAGGAGTATCAGGGGAGACTCGCTCACAAAAACGTATCCACCCATTAAGTTTCTTTTGTCTTAGAAGGGTTTTAGCCTCACCACATATTTTATCTACAGCTGTCAAATTTTCACTACTCATATTGGCCCTATATGCAATTTCAGCCCGCTTCCTGCGATTGACCACCTCCGTACATTCCTTATCCCACCAAGGAGGTAGGGGGTGACCTTTAAAAACTGCAGACTTTACCGGTAAATTTTGCTCAGCCGCAGATCGTAAAGCCTGTCTCAGGAATTCATAACAAGCATCAACATTTGAAACAGTTATAAGAGGGAACGTAAAAGAATATGAAAATAAGAAATCAGAAAATTTTGACCAGTCTGTATGAGCATTAATGCTGTATTTTATGCGGGGCTTGATTTGCTTATTACGTTTGTTAAAGGGAAGATTCAAAATAATGGGGAAGTGGTCGCTACCATGACTCGAAGGAAGAATGTCCCATGACATGTCAGGGGCTAAACAGGAGGAAACCAGGGAAAGGTCAACTGCACTCTTATGTTCATAGGGCTTTGTCCTGCGGGTTGCAGAGCCAGAGTTGAGTATATAAAGGCCTGCAGAATCTAAATGCTGAAGAAATTCAAAAGACAGCTCATCATTAATAGCACATCCCCATGTTTGATTGTGGAGATTAAAATCTCCTAAAATAATTAATGGATTGTGAAGTGATGAAATAAAACTGAAGATGTCACGGAGAATGGAGGATGAAGGGTATGGAATGTAAATTGAAATATAAATAATATTATAGATTTTCACACAGACAATCGAATAATCGCTGTGAGAAAATGGATATGGTATATTTACACTATGTACAGAGGTGCTGATGAGGAGGCAAGAACCCCCATAACCATCAGCACGATCATCACGATAAACTTGATAATTTTTGAAAATGAATGTAGTGGATGATTTCAGGTGTGATTCTGAAATCGCAATGATGAAAGGAGTAAATTGGTTACAAATTAACATTAATTCATACTTTTTGTTTATAAGTCCTGCGCAGTTCCATTGGACTGCTTTGGCTGGTTGATCCATTACTGGTAGAAGGAGAAGAGATATTCAAAGTGGTGGCAGCGTTGGACGGTAGACAGTGAGAAGCGGACAAAAGAGAAATAAGGGTTTTTATTAAGTCAGCTATAGAAGGATTTGAAGGAGGAAAGGCAACAGGGCATTTTGGGAGCTTAGGGTCCATAATAAGCGCCCTATGCGCATCCTTATCATAGCCTACAGGGGTAAGAGAAGGTCTCTTACGGTTTAAAAAGATCGTTTTTCTGTATGAAGAATTAACAGATTCCGGAGAAGGTTTTGAATTTTGTATGCCAGATAGGGGAACAGTATAACTTGGCTTGGAGACCACATCTCTGTATGAAATTCTCGAGGGTGGGTGAATTTTCGAAGCTTCGGAATATGACATCGATCTATCAGCCATTGAAACTTTTATCGCCTTCTGCCTTTCAAATTCAGGACAAGACTTGCTTATGGCGAAATGTAGACCACCACAAAACAAACATTGACCTTCGTCAGCCTTACATGAATCCCCAGTGTGAGCATCACCACACTTAAAGCAGCGCGGTTTTGACCTACACTGGGTCTTTGTATGTCCAAAACGGCAACAATTGAAGCATTGAATAGTAGGATAGTAATATTGACAAACTGGTAAAGAATTGTAACATAGAAAAATTCTCGCAGGGAGAGCTTGACCATCGAAAGTCAAGACACAGGATTGTGAGGGCTTCCATACTTTGGTACCCTCTACATCCACTTTATAATTTATACGCCTAGCCTTTAAAACTGCGCCATAGCTAAGTGGAACTGTGACATTGTCCAAAACTTCTTCCATGGACCAGTCCGCCGGAATACCTCGGACGATGCCCATTTTCGTTGTGTGGAATGATGGGATGAAAATTTTATATCCATGATTATCTAAAATTTTTGATGCAATGAATTCATTAGCCGAAGAAGCAGACTTGAAAGCAACAGACATTCTGTTTCTTCCGATTTTGAGTAAAGACCCATCCGAAATATTTTTAATATTAAGATTTTTGAGAAGTCTTCCAAAGTTGACAGCATTAATTGAAGAACCTTCATCTCCTTGTTTCAATATGTGAACATTAAATGGACCCTTATCTGTAGATAAATATTGTTGTCTTCCAATAGGCACATTCTGCAGAACATGCGAGACAACAGTTGACTCAGTAGGAGGTAAAGAAATATCAAATTGTGAATCCATTTTGGCAATGGGCGGAGAAACTTGACCCAACGGTATCCCATTTTCAGAAGGAGTAGCTTGCCCTAGTGGCAAACTATAATCTACAATGACTTGGCTAAGTTTTTTCTTTTTAGAAATATTTTTCTTTTTCGACTTTTTAACGTTAAGACCTAAAGTTCTAAGGTCAGAGTCCGAATGTAAAGGACTATCATCCGCAGATATGTAGTCTACTTCTATATTAGCTCCCGGAGACGGGATACTTTCAGTTGGGGAGAGATAATTCTCCCCATCCGAGGAAACCCCCATCCGACGCGACCGTCTTTTGTACTAAACAAAAGACGGTCGTTACAAAACAAAATAAAACTGAATGAAAAAGAGAAAAATTACTTACAAAATACTAATGAATTACAATAATGATCTTACACTGAAAAAAAAATGAATGAATTCTGCAAAAGAAATAATATTAATTATAAAATTCGGAGACAACCAAAAATGACAACCGAATTCCACGACAATCACTTGACGTCCTGCCAAATTTTTAACTGATCCGATATGTCAATTGTGTCATGTCATGTCAAATTGACTTGCACATATTCCAGCCAGAGATAGTTTAGTTGCGTAGATAACAAAGAGGTTTACACCGGGTTGCCAGGCTAGTGAACTGAATAAAACCGTTTGTACTTAGCTATGACTAAGAAAAATAACGGTTTGTTTACTGTTTGATCTATAATTTGCATTAATAATCATTTTTCGGCATTCTAAAAACCTAAGAATATAGTTTTTAAAGAATTTAATCATTCACTCTTTATCATTCATTCTTATTTTTTTAATAACGGTAACACTTTCATATTTAAATTTTGGTGATGTCAGATTCAAATTTGGTGCTGTCATATTGAACACCAAATTTAGTTCGACGTAACAACAGAATAGCATTCCCTCTAAATTTCTCTAAAATAAGAAAATTTTAGAGAAAAATTAGTTTAGTGATGTCAGCAACAGAATTGCTACCAATGAATTATTTGACTCTAATTCCATAGTGAATTGTAACATAACATAACATAAACTCACGCCTATATCCCCGAAGGGGTAGGCAGAGGTGCTAGCACCCACATTTCGCCAGTTTATGTTTAGGTCCCAATGTAATAGGTGGCGAGCCTATTGCCATTAACCGGGCACTTATAAACCTGCGATAAATACACACATAACTTCGAAAAGCATCGAAAAGTCATTGGTGTGTGCCATGGTAAAACCTGGGATCGAACCCGAGACCTCGTCTCAGCAGTCCATTACCCATACCACTAGGCTACCGCGGTTTTTATGTGAGTGAATTGTATGTTGTTATTAATGGAATTAAGGTGTGTTAAAAATGTATTTATACTATCTGTTGGCAGTATTGTGAAGGTGTCATCTACATACCGTTTATAAAATCTAGGTGTAATGGCAGCCGTCTGCATAGCTCGCGCCTCGAAGGCCTCCATATATATGTCAGCAACAACAGGCGATACCGGGGAGCCCATTGCCACGCCATCGATTTGTATGCAGAAATACTAAATCACTGCTTAACAACTGGCTACCTGTTGTGGGATAACAAGTTCTAGCTTCAAGTTCAGCTTGGGACCCAGTCATTCACTTAATTAATTCCAAGAAAAAACAAAATACAACAAGACTTCATGACACTGTGAGCTCATTCTGCGTAAATAGTAACACCAACATTTCAACATAGTTCGGGTACTTTGAGATAACTTTCACTTCAAACTTCAAGACAACAACCATCTTTAGTCTACCCGTGACCATGGCTGCTGAAAAGCAACCGAAACGTCGGGTTCAATGTAAAATATAAAATAACATCAAATAAACCGCGATAGAATCCGTTAAAAATAGTTTTATTTCAATGTGTGACATTCGCGTAAACTTCCGACAATCAATTTTATTGTATTAATATTAAATAAATCTAATCGCAATTATCTATTCAGTGGATAACATTTCGAGCGGCCATCACGTTTATCAACAAAATTCGGAACACCACATAACATTTAGAAAACCTTCCGTCAAACGATTTAAATAATGGAATTAAAAAACACTCTTTAATAGAAGAGCAAATTAAAAACCCAAAAAAAAAAATCCGTTCCCGCAGGGGGAACGCACAGGTAGATTTCGTGAAGCAATGAATATTATTTTATATAGAGAACTACGGACTTTAAACAGTTTAATTTTTTTTTTCTCGAAAACGGTAACTTTTAGCGAAAAACTTTTCAGACATTTATTTTCGACTTAAAAATGGCCTATCGATTAAAAATGTTTCCTACAGCAAGAATGTTCACCGGTTAGAAGTTATGATTTTTTTCCCGAAAAATTTTGGTTTTCCCCCCCTCTCCGCTTTTAGTTAAAGTTTTAATCTTATAGGTTCATAATTAAAAGTTGTTGGTATTCATGTATACTATGGGATAAAATTAGAACGGTTCGAATATCTTTCATGGAACATGAAATTTTGAGGAAAAACTGATTTCACAAAAAGTGAGGCCCTACCGTCCCCTTAGGCCGGGTTCCACCCGTTCACGAACTTAAACTAAGTTTACACCCAAGCAATTTTTTACCGCAGTTTGAAAGCGATCGGGGCAAAAATGCGACCGCGAGAGTGCCACAAATTTTGGGAAGTGGAACCATACATACATATATATATATATTAACTTTTTGACCAGTGGTCATTTCGGACTCAGGGTGTCATAACTAGACCTCCTATGAAGAATTTTTTTTATGTGCTCGATGATGATTGTTGCAGGTACTCGTTGTTGCAAGTTATTTCGGTTTTTAAACAATTATTTATTTTTGGTTTTTTTACTTTTTATTTTATATTCATTATATTGTCATTGATACTTGATAAATGTGCAATATTTTATAATTATCCGAGATAAATGGGCTCAAAAAAAAAACGAGCTCCAAAATTGCATTACATACCTACATGTGAAGCTAATAAAAGCTTGTTAATATAAAAAAAACTAAAAAGCCTTTTTAAATTAATCGGTCCTTGATAATTGTGCAAAATGTAAAATCAATTCGACGTTTTGAAGTGATAAAAACCCGAGTTCAAAGATTTCAGTACATATAAGCATACATTCCAAGTTTATTCGCTTTTTTAAACTTGGAATGTATAAAATAGAACATTTTATTATAACATCAAATCTGAAATGGTTGAATAGTGAATTCGAATAAACGCTTGCCATACCGAGGTGTAACTCCGTCACGCGGCTCAACCCCTCTCCCCAGGGAGCTCTGCCAACGGAAGTCACCAGCCGGAACACAACAAGTACCTTTATTTAGCCGCAATTTTTCTGAAGGTTTAAGGAAATTTTCCAGACAGGCGGTTGCATATTACAGAAATAAAAATACGCCATTTGAAATTTTTCAATTTTGAATCATAACGTTCGGTTTTATTTATTTATATCTCTGAAAGGGTAAGTTGATGTGAAGTGAAGAATAATTATTTGCTGCATGCCACCAAATAAGTTTTGGGCGCGTTTAATATGAGTCTTATCTATTACCTACCGTCTAAATAAGTAGAACACGGTTGCCTACCCTTTTATTGGAGTAACCTGACGATTTCGACTGCAGTTACTGTAGTGGAATAAGACTGTGAGGCATCATCATCATCATTAGACTACTAAACACTTTTTCCTGATGCAATGCTGATGAATTTCTAACTGAAAAATCTAATAACACTTTGCCTAATTCTGGAATCGAACCCGGAAATTTATGCCAATCATTTAGACTCTTGCAGTCTACTGGTGGAAATAAACCTGTCGCAATAAACGCCATTCAACCTAGGCCTACGTTTCCTGCATTCAGTCTGTCTACCTTACCTACACCCACACTGATTAAATGCCATAATTAAAACCATATTAATTTTGGCTTTTTTTAAATTTCAGTTTACGATTCATTAATTTCCAATTTCTAATATACGGCCACATTGATATTGACAGACGTTACAAATACCTCAAAGCAAAACAGTAAAGCTTTATTAAAAGCATTTTGAATAGAGCCAAAGCAGTAATCTGGTTCGGTACTTAATTAAAATCAACGTATTCATACATTTATGTCAACATTAAGGTACGTTGTCAAAGGGAACACGTAATATTCGCTGCACGGCTCCCTGCTACTCTATTGACAACTATATATAGTATTTGTATGGAGATAAATCTGTGCCTGGACAACCTAGTCCCGCTTGTTGGAGCTGGAGCCTTATTCTGGTAGTCACTGTAAATATTCAATTTTAATATTAGAATATTTTGACAATGGACAGGTAAAAGGTGTTATGCAACGTTCAAAATTGGAAGCAAGACATCGAATTGTAAAGTTACTAAGATATTATAAAAGACTATTTTCTTGTTGACAGTCGATGTCACTTAAGAATTTTAAGAAATTTGCATATCATACAAGAATGACCTTGTATTCACTTGAAACACTTGATATGCCAATATTTAGTTACGTTGGATGTAATAAAACAATAGACTTGAACAGAAATAGAATCAATGAATTATAATACCAATATAAACTAATAAATTCGAATAAATAAGAAAACAAATCGAATGTAAGTAGCAACTTATATCACATGAAGTAAATTGAAAGGAAGGGGTTCTCACAATGTTTAGCCGCGGTCGGCAGAAATCATCTGACAGAAAATAAGTCAAGGTCATGTCAGAAACAAGGTCATGTCACATACCATTCTATTATATTTATATTCATTTTATACATCATGTAATTCAAATTTATTAGTAATAAGTTTTAGCGTACTTTCATGCCGTGCCCCGTCTGCCGAGTGCAAAAGCGTAGCATACATGCGTAGCACAATATCGTAGCACAAGAGCGTTGCATTGCGCGTAGCATAGTTGCATCTTATGATTTAAATACAAAATAATGTGCTGACAAATTGAAGTCGTTAGTAGCCTTCCTAGGTGTCTAGTGTGACTAGCAAGAATGTTATATCGTATTGATAAATCAACCTTTTCATATTGTAAGTGTCTATCATATAGAAAGTTAATAAACAGAGAGGTTATGAGTTTAGAACTAACTTGGTATTATATCTATGCGTAACATTCTTAGTAATAAGTAACTGAACTGACTATACATCTATATAATGTATCTTAAACTAACGTGATTTATTATGTTATATTATTATTTACAACTGTTTCAACGTTTCGGTTGTTCACTCAGCAATGGCTATGGTGAGACTAAGATGGTGGTCGCCTAATATTTTGAAGAAATAAATTAACAAATACAAACACAATAATAAAATAACACATAATAAATTCCAATAGAATCCATTAAAATAGTAATATTTTAATGTGTAATATTCGCGTTACCTTTCAAGAATTTCATACCATACTAATATTTTTTGTTACATCATCAGCCTTGCAGAATAGGGTCGTACCGAGGCCCGGGAATTCCGAGTACTCGATGTTTATTTGTGTGAGGGCGATGCAATCGATGCAGCTGCGTAGCTGGCCGGGGCCACCGCGCCGTTCAAATGAGCTCGCTGCTCTTTGATGTGTCGGGCTGTTGATTGACACCACATATTGGCAGTGACCATTCAATTTTGGCAAAGGATTTACACGTATTGTAAGCGGTGATTAGTTTGAATATGTTTGATATCAATTTAATAACTTTGGATTAGTAAGAGAGATAACGCAATGTAACCTGCATACATGAGCGTGGTTAAAGACAGGTTACAGCTTGTGTTAGGCTAACTAGAGTATAATCGAAACGAATAGAATTATACTTTAAGATCTCGGTTGCAACTGAGGCTTTTATGTTGGATTCCGGGATCTGCTAATTTATTTCTCGACGGCCTTGTCTTTTTTCGACGGTCTCTGTGGCGTAGCGGTAGTGCATTCGACTGCTACGGGTTCGATTCCCGCTGAGTGCAAATATTTGTATGCATGAATATGACTATTTGCATTGTTCTGGGTGTTTCTATGTATAATATGTACGTATTTACAAAAAAGTATATAAGTATGTTTAATGATATATGATGACCTCCGACCGATTTCGGCCATGTCGACCACTTTTATGTGCTCTTAATTAAGTACGGCGCTCGTGCGCCCGAAAATGGCTAATATAGCCAATCTTAGCGGTGAACCTACGTGAACATTGCGCGCAGGTGAGCACACCGTCCACGTAGTGGACACTCAGAAAGTTTTGCGAAAATAAAAAAAAGTGTTCTATAGGTAAATATTTTTTTATTAAATCTTTTCAAAGTACTCTCCACCAGCCTCTATACAAAGTTTCATGCGTTTGAACCAGTTTTCAAAACACTTTTTCCAATCCGCCGCAGATACCTCGTTTACAGCCTGCTCAAACGTTGACAGCGCAGCTTCCGGCGACGAAAATTGTATCCCTTTGAGCAGATTTTTTATTTTCGGGAATAAAAAGAAGTCGCACGGTGCAAAGTCAGGGCTGTAAGGAGGGTGACCTAGAAGTTTAACCGGAGTGCTGTCCAGGAAGTCCCTCGTTTTAAGCGCGGTGTGTGCGGGCGCGTTGTCATGGTGGAGTAGTATCCCGCGGAGCCGTGTTTGGTCGCTTGTAGCTCACTACAGAGAAAACTTCTGCCAAGCATTTGGTAGTGTACCATTCAGCGTTGATGCTTCTTTGATTTCGTAAAGGGATTGATAACAAGTAGCCAGACAAATTGAAAAAATTCGCGATAGAAATCTTCCCTCCGCTTCTAGATCGCTTCACTTTGGTAGGTGTTGATTCGTTTTGAAACACCCAAACCGTCGACTGGCGTTTTGTTTCTGGATCATACTGATAAATCCACGACTCATCACCTGTAATGATGTCATAAACACGCCGAGACGCGCCTGCTTCAAACTTGTTTATCATATCACGACACCATTCCACCCGGGCCTGCTTCTGAGCATCGGTGAGATTGTGCGGCACCCAGCGTGAAACTATCCTTCTCACACGAAGATGCACGTGCAGAATCTCGTGAAGGCTTCCCGATCCAATCTGAAGAATGTGCTGAATCTCTTGATATGTGACTCGTCTATTATCTTGGATTAAATTTTTCACTGCTAGCACGTTTTCTTCCGTAACAGCCGTCAAAGGGCGACCACTCCTTTCTTCATCCTCCAAAGTCAGTCGACCGCGCTTGAATTCGTTATACCAACGATACACGGTCGCCTTGGAAGGGCCTTCATCCATGAATGCCATTTGAAGTCTATCGTACGATTCGTCTGGTTTCAGGCGACACTTGAAATCGTAGAAAATCATAGCGCGAAAATGTTCCTGACGCAGATCCATTTTTCAATGAGACACAATAATTGAAATTATCTTGCAAAATATGCAGAGAGAAATTTTGAAATTGGAACGTACTTATTTTTACTCATAAATAATCATATTTTAGAAATAGATTATAACTGACCAGTCTCACATATATAAAAACTTTTTTTCGCAATACTTTCTGAGTGGCCTGGTATAAGGAATGGCAGCAGGCTACCGAGCTTTTAGCTCGTTACGCTTAGTGTCGAGGTTCAGTTTGCACTGCTCCTCGAACTCACCCACTCGCACTTGGACGAGCCTGCGCCATTCGGAACGTTGTACTGCCAATCCTTCCCATCATTCACGGTTGGTGCGTAGGTGTCTAGGTTTTCGTCTTTGTTGGGGCCCCGAAGATGTTTATATAACTCCATACGCACAACATAGAAATATTCTTTATTTACAAAAATCAGAATCAGTTCGCTTACATAATAAATATGATGAATATATTAAAGGAATCACAATCTAACCAGGGTAGCAGACTGTGGCCAAAGAATTATGATTGTATTAGTGATACGATTGCAATTAGGGGTCTGGTTCAGTAAAATTACGTTTTTAAACATATGATTTAAAAACTTAAGAACACTTATTAAGTCAAATTTCAAAATCTTATTGAAAACGAATCAAACTGTGAGTGATTCTGAAGGGTAAATTACTTTATGAATCTGTAGGTAAGTTTCGTTTCGATAAATCATACGGATTCTCAATTTCGAAGTGAAAACTTCTTTAGGCCCGTTCAGCACTTCCCACCAATCCCCGATAATATGAGAGATGCATGACTGAGCAAATCGAAGGGAACCGTTACCAAGGCGACGGGTGAGCATTTATAAATGAACGATGAACGCGACTATATAATAATCTTTTGTGATTTGCGATCAAACTCATAAGTATATCTAGTATGCAAAGGTACAAGATATTAAGACTTTTCCATCTTAAAAAAAAAATTGCATATACTTAAGCGTTCGTCCTATACTACCAGTATTATAAAGGTAAAAGTTTGTGAAGATGTTTGTAAGTTTCGATGTTTAGATGTTTGTTAACGGCTGAACGTATTTGGCTGAAAATTGGATTACAGTCAGGAATAACAGAGAGGCGTGCAACAGGTAGTAATAGATCATTCTGACAATTATAGCGATACATAAACCCTTTTCACGTTCCACGGAAGATGTTTTAGTAGATCATAGATAAAATATAGACCTTTTGATCATAGATGAAATATAGACCTTTTGATGTTTGAAAGCTCTCTCACATACCAACTGGAATCAAACAAACAAAATCAATCGGGTATCCTTTACAAGAGTCTGTTACCGGGGCTCAGGTATGACCTAAGATGGATGACTCCAGGACCTCAGCCACCTGTCCAACAACAGGTGTTCTCACCGTTTACCGATTAGTACAGGAGGAATTAATTTCGTTATGAGTACATCAACTTCTATTAAATATTTTGCATTAATATTATTTTTAACGGATTCTATCGCGATTTATTTTTTATTATAGTTTTAATTAAAAAAAAAGCGGCCAAGTGCGAGTTGGACTCGCCCGTGAAGGGTTCCGTAGCAGTAAGTAACATAATAATGGTTTTTTTTTTAATTTTACATTTGAGTTGATTGAATGAAAGGTATAAATTGCGTTTTACGATTATTATTTACGGTAATTACGATATGACGTATTAAAAAAAAACTACTTGCCAGATCTCGTTCATACCAATTATCGGTGGAAGTTTACATGATGGTAATGTACATCATAATTTTTTTTAGTTTTATCATTCCCTTATTTTAGAAGTTACAGGGGGGGGGGGACACACATTTTACCACTTTGAAAGTATCTCCCGCGCAAACTACTAAGTTTAGAGAAAAATTATTTTAGAAACCTCAAAATCATTTTTGAAGACCTATCCATAGATATAAATCTTAAGGCTTTCACGGCCGGCGTTGCAGGTAGAATATACTGCTTCCGGGCTGTTTGGCCGTGGTCCACTCGGCGGCGAACTCGGTGCGACAGTCGCACCGAGTTCGCCGCCGAGGAAGGTTCTCCGCACTCGACGGCGTCCCGACGTGTACCACTGAAGATGTCGACCGCAGTGATCGGCGAAACGTCTGGAACACAAGTTTCCGATGGACCACGGCCAAACAGCCCGGAAGCAGTATATTCTATATTCATAGATACCTTACACGTATGGGTTAGATGAAAAAAAATATTTAGAGTTTTAGTTCTAAGTATGGGGAGCCCCCAAAATGTATTGTTTTTTCTATTTTTGTGTGAAAATCTTAATGCGGTTCATAGAATACATCTACTTACCAAGTTTCAACAGCATAGTTCTTATAGTTTCGGAAAAAAATGACTGTGACATACGGACGGACGTCGGACGTAACCCTTATAGATTCGTCATGTCTGTCTGTCTAGACAGACATGACGAATCCGTTCCGGGTTCCGTTTTTTGCCATTTGGCAACGGAACATAACTTCACGCCTGTATCCCCGAAAGGGTAGGCAGAGGTGTAGGTATTACACACCCACGATTCGGCAGTTATGTTTAGGGCCCAATGTAATAGGGGGCGAGCCTATTGCCATCTACCGGGCACATTACTAAGCGAGCGATAATCAACATTTTTAATACACACATAACTACGAAAAGTCAAAGGTTGGCCCGGGGCAACTGGAGATCGAACTCGAGGCCTCTTACTCGGATACTATCTTCTATTAAATATTTTTACTATTTTTAGATTTATTCAAAGTATTCAAAGCCGCGTGTAATCCTTGTCGTTACAAGTACCCATTACGATAACCGATTACAAACAGTTAAGCTGTACGCTTATTATTAAAAAAAGTGTATTATGATTTTAAATGTTATTATAGCGGTGAAATCTGACTGCTTACCAAATGACACGCCATTAAGTGCTTGTGAGCACGCCAAAGCCTTTGATCTCGGCTCTCCTACACGTTTCAATGCTTCCAATTATCGGAAATATGTCTAGTTAGGCTAGCCATTGACAACTTCGACACGTTAATGAGGATGTGTATTGGATGGGTTTCTAGCTATTCAAAATAGGTTTAGTGCGAGAGCTGATAATAAACTTTTATAATATATCTCGACTGCCTCTATGATGTTAAAAATATATTTTTGGGTTGCTCGACCGATCGATCGTCGAGGGTAAAATCGGTGGCGGTGGGCTTCAGTGGTGATAAAAAATATGTGCATATGATACATGATATTATTGAACCACTTAGCGCCAACAGACAGCCACAGTAGGGGATGGTGGTGGTGAATGGAGACCGTGGAAGATGGTGGTGGATTATGGCCATGTAAGCCGTTGGCATCTTGGCAAGCGGGTTTAGGCGCTCTTAAAAATTCATAGCATAATATGGATATTTTAAAATGAATAGATCCACGTTTTATCTCTTAAATATTGAATAATAATAGAATTGGAAATTATAATAGACAAAAGCTAGGCGAACAGAATGATTTGATAATTATATTTATTAATTTACCGGATATAAATAAATATTATAAATGTGTGTTATAAACATATCATGATAAAAAAACAAGTTGTAATTAGTTGCTAATAGAACTATGGTTTAGTGTCTTATAATAGGATATATATAATACACTAACGTAATTAGTACTGTATATGAGTGGGATTTAAGGCTATTACATCTACCGTGCCAACAAACAGCACTGGTCACATATAATTACAGCAGGTATCAAATGAACAGTCTGCTCGTAATAGCGGCTAATTAAATGTATCATAAAGCTTGCATACTGTAGGATCAAATATAACTAAAGACATGTTATAATCAAGCAAATAGTTCGCTATCAATTATCTGGTGGCTATATCTGTTATGCCAAGGGTGTTTTTATTTTAAGATTTTTCGAAAATGAGAAATCCCTGTATTCAGAAAATCACATATGTTATTCTATACTATACAAACAAGTATTTTCGGTTATCCTATATACGATGGCTTTTACTTTCCTCGATGGAATTTGCTTTCAAAGATTGGTTGATTGACAATAGTTGTTTAATTATTTGTATTGATACCACAATAACACATAAGCGTAAACGTTCTTATTTTTCTACACTTTGGCGCGCGAAACTGGCTGCGGACGGCCAACGCCTTTCTACGCTACTACGCCAAAAATACCTAAAGTCCCCGCATACCCTCGCCTTAACACATTCCAAGTTACCGACTACTTTAGCTCTAAAACTTTACATACTTGTCCACTGAAGATTAAGATAAAATTAAACATCAATTAACATTTGATTTATTTCAAGGTAAAGATAGTTTGTAATTTTTTAGTGTTCAGTAACTTTTGACTGTAAAATAAAATTTCAGTTCGTGACTACAATTTCATTATCAAATTATTGAAAAAAAAATACATTAGTTAAAGAAGTGGTGAATTGTTTACAGGGTTAGTGAATAAATTCATTGGTAATCTCAATCAAAACTTGATGTGGAGTTAAGCAGTGAAGCGAAGTGCGTTGCCTTTATTAGAGTTCGCCTGCAATTTAACGTAATTACGAGGCGGGCATACGTATCAATCGAAACCTGCGCATTTAACAGGAATGAGATCCCAAAATACATCAATTGTTTTGACTGCCAAACAAAGGGTAGATTTCACCTCACCTTGCTGCTTCCAAATTATAGTCATTCTTATTGCCATGTATTAAATACTAAAATTGTATGAACTAAGATGACTAGGAGAGGAAACATTGTTTTAAGGATTAAATTATTATTTTAGTTGAACGGTTGTCTAGGCACTCTCTGCAAATACCTCACTTATTGATTTAATTAACAGACGGTGAACTTGTCGACATTCTTGCCGCGAGCAGATTCAGCGCGTCTCATTTTAATATCAAATATGAACGCTAAATATAGACGTCAGAAATAGTATTTGTGGTGTCGGCCAAGGTAGCGTCCGTATCATAGAATTGTTGGCAAACACAGGGTTTGTTTTAGTCTCGTAAACTCCTATTACAAATCACCTAGCTAGTTGCTGGGGCTCATCCGGTATATTGTAAGACCATTTGGTCGGATGCGTGCTTTTTGTAAATTTTAACAACAGTATATTTCCAAACTTGTAAAGAGATGTCACATCGACTATGTCGGTATTATTTTGAAGTTAGTAAAAAAGGAAAATTGAAAAAAACAAAACATAGTCAATATGGCTCAGAGAAGCAATGGATGGGTAAGAGGCAAAAACAATCAGCTAAGTATGGCTAACCTCGATTTACATTTTATTTGTCTTTAAAAAACCTACTAGTTCTTTTTAACCTCTTCAACCTTGCTAAGTGCTTAGCGCGGGCCCTAATTCTTGATCAGGGTAGACAAAATTAACTTTCAGCGCTTGTCGACACTTTCACTCTCCGCGTCTCTTAAAAGTTTTTATTTATATTAAAATCAGTTTTTCTTATCTGAATTTTTGGCACCCCTTGCCAATTTGATTTGTAAATCGACAGTTTTTTTTTTACATTTCTATCTATACCTACATTAAGTTATAGAAATACTGTAATGTAGGTAGTATATTGCATTGGGTCTCATGGCTCGGTGGTAACCAAGTAGGTAAGCACATTCCAAAGTTAAGTTATATGTGCCAGGTTAGTCTTAGGATGGGTTACCATTCTTTACCACAGTGAAAACCCTGCGTGTCTCGGTGAGCAAGTTAAACCATCGGACCCGGTCGCTATACGAACATCTGTGGTATTCGTTATGGGCAGTTGAAGCTCCAAATATTTCGACTACCGAGTCTAACTATAGAACTTCGACATCACCAGTGGGTAGTGGAAGTCAGATAGCAGTAGCTTCATGGAAAATATAAAAGTTCGGCAGCTTCGTAGTTGCGGAAGGGGACCGGACCCCAACTTAGCTAGGAAAAGGCTCCGAAGATGAATGTAGGCAGCAAATTATTATTCGTGGTGAATTTTCCGATAACTAAATTACTTTTTATTTATTTATTTTATTTATTCTTTATTGTACACTTACATGGCATTTAAACAAATAAGAGAGACAATATGTACAAAGGCGAGCTTAACTCAAGGTTGAGTTCTCTTCCAGCAAACCCGGGAGTGCACAGAGGAATTGCAGTCCAATGAGAGGTTAAGTCTTGTGTACATTCATTAATATGAGGAGAATTCTTGTACACGCTGGAATTCGAACCGACAATAACTCACAATAGACAGGCAGAGCCATGCTTTTCCCAGTAGGTATAAATGGACCAACCGAGAAAATGCCACTCTTTAGCATATTATTGGCATTTCGTGCCTTTATGCTGCATCGAAAAGAGTGGGTGAAAGTATCGGAGGACTTACTTTTCTTTTCTTCAACTTTTCCTGCAAGTCGCAATGCTTAAGCGAATCTTTTAATAGAAATTTAATTCAAAAAGTTAACATCCAGGACGGGATTGAACCTGCGACTAGTCTCTTTCTTACTCTGACCAACTAAGCAACCTGGACATATCGTGTATATTCGGAATTCTCTTATACATACATCTTGGAGCCACGCTGGAGCCATCTACTGAAATTCTTACTCAAAGGAAAGTTAGCTTACCAATTGCAAAACTTACAAAATTTATTTATTACAAAATTTTGTTAAAGCTTAAGCGAATCCTTTGGAGTTGTAAGCGTTTATACAGAACAGTAACCGCTTACTTTCAAGTTAACCATGTGCTTATTTACTACAATGGTAGTATAAAATACTAGAAGACGGAATAGGAAATGGTTATAAAAACGTCTTGCCTTCAGTCAGACCTAATATATGTTTGCCAGCTTATATAAATGCTTTTTCTTTCAGCCTAAGCTCGATTGATTTCTGTATTGATATGACAATGAGTCAGCTGTCGTTAATATTTGACCTCAAATGCTCGGGACGTGCTTTCGGGGTGATTGTAGAGATTTACCGTCTATTTTGATATGATATAATCAAGAAGACTTAAAATATTATTCATAAACAAACGTATTGTTCTTCACTTGAAAGGTTTACGAAATTTTCCGTTCAGCCTTGTTGCAGCGCCTACTTAAGTTATAACGCCTGTTAGAAATACTACGGCAAATATGATGATAGTTTTTAAAGATCTCCTTTTGTATTAGGCACAACTCACTTCATTAAAACTAACTTTGAAAGGACGGTCGTCATTTCATTTTATATTTTAAATATTTTCTTACGAAGTCTTCTTACTCCTAAACATGGTCCTACGAGCCTGATTGATATAAAGGATAATCAGCGCATATAAATAAGAAGAAATAAATTGAAGAAAATAAATTTTCAAAGAAATAGTTAAGTGCACACGCGCCGAGTGGGAAGGTGACCTCAAGGACAAGAAGTGGCTTGGACTTTAGTGTTTTAAATAAAAGGTTTTAATTATTTCAGCTTCCATTTAATAAGGTGTACCCAACACTCATTAAATCAGGTAATAATTAATTATTGTACTTAACTAATTGACCGCTAAGCGACTGATCTCAAGGTTAGTAACATTTTTACAACTTGTTTTATTTTCACTGATTTTTCAAATCGAAATTGTTATTAGTTTTTATAAAAGTTTTAGGAGTGATATTAGATTATGTAATTGTAGAAATAGTTAATCCGTACCTTTAAATACAGTACAGTAACATTGTCGTTACATCGTTAGCTATTACCTACATTGATATTTTAATAATTATCGTTTACAGATCTAATAGTTGTAATCTAAACTTTTAGTTATTTCGTATTTGTAATTTTACTATAGGTAATTTCTTACAGTTTAATCAGTGTTAACAATAGTTTTCTTATTTAATAGTTGTAAAATTTGAAGAATTATATATCATATTGTCAAGGTTTGGTAGGTAGGTATGTACATAGTAATTAGATAAGTAGTAATTGTACAACTGTAAATTTCCAGGTCTACGACACTCGTCTCCAAAATGGCCGATACTAAGGAGCTCAAAAGGAAACGAGGCAGTTATAAAGGAAGGTTGACAGTATTTGCCAATTATTTATCTATTTTGAAGGTCTCATTAACACCCTGTCAGGTAACGGAGTTACAATTACGAACGGATAAGTTAGAAAGTCTGTACGATGAATTAAACGATGTTCAATTACAATTAGAGTGTACATGTGAAAATATTGAGGATGAAATCGCAGAGCGAACGTCTATAGAATCGCAATATTATTCTTTGTTAGCCAATGCAAAGAATATATTAAGCACCCATTCTAAGTCCGAAAATGATGATTATAAATCTAATTGCAGTGTCTCAAAACGACAGCTCGTCAAACTACCCACTATAAATTTACCTAGGTTCTCGGGTTCTTATGACAAATGGCTAGAGTTCCGCGATACCTTTTCGAGTCTAATTCACGAAAATGACGACATAGACAATGTCAATAAATTTCATTATTTAAGAACATCATTAGAGGGATCGGCCGCAGTCGTAATACAATCAGTTGAGTTTTCTGCTCAAAATTATGTATTAGCGTGGGATCTGTTAAGTGAGCGGTTCAATAACAGAAGATTGCTAATTCAAAATCATGTATCTGCTTTGTTCACCCTTGAACCCATTACAAAGGAGTCTTCCGTTGCAATAAAACGCATGATCGATCATGTAAACAAAAATATTCGGGCCTTAGGTACTTTAGGTGAACCTGTCAATACCTGGGACACATTATTAATACACCTAATTAGCCAAAAATTAGACACCATAACATTCCGCGAATGGGAAGAGTTTAAAGGTCGTTTAGATCAAACTAAATCTATTCCATTTGAAAAATTCATGGAATTTATGAGAAATCGTTCTGATTTAGTTGAAACTTTAGAGATTTCACGTCCTTTAAGTAACACTAACAGTAATATTGGTAAACAAAATACTAAGCATAAGGCTATGGTGTCACTTAATAACAATAATAGTCCGTCTCTTTCATCGTCGCACTGCTGTCCGCGGTGTAAGGGAGATCATAACCTCAACACTTGTCCACAATTTCTAGCACTAAGTATAGATGAACGATTATCCGTGTTGCCTAGCTTCAAGGTTTGTTACAACTGTTTTCGTCGAGGGCACTTTTCTAATAATTGTAGGAAACAAGGATGCAAGGTTTGTAGCCGTAAACATCATACACTTATACATAACAAACAGACTCCCGTGTTAAAGCATTCAAATGATAGCACGTCGACTGTCGGTGACGTCACAGTTACAGGTAAGGAGTCCCCACCTAGTCGCATCAGCGCGGCCGGCGCCGCCGCCGCCAGCTCAGTCGATAATACAGGACACATTGCGCTCGCAGCTAATATCACTACGCATTCGCATGATACATCTTACTCGAGCGATATCTTGTTGTCGACTGCGTTAATTAGATGTTACGATGTTAATAATAAGGAGCATATTGCGCGCGCGCTTCTAGATTCGGGCAGTACGTCTTGTTTAATGACAGAAAGTCTGTTCAAAAGGTTAGGTTTACCATTTATGCCTACATATAAATCTATTCAGGGTATAAATAATTCTGTATCCCGCGTAGAAAAAAGAGGTCGAGTGAATATTAAATCCCTTAGCGAAGCGTATTCTACTACCTTGTCGTGTTTTGTATTACCTGAGATAACGGATAATGTTCCATCTAGGCAAGTGGAAATTAACATACCTACTGATATTCAGTTAGCAGATCCGTATTTTCATACTCCGAAGTCCATCGACATTATAATTGGAGCTGATGTATTTTGGCATTTATTAGGATCGGAGAAGATAATATTAGGGGATAGGAAACCTATTCTTTATCAGACTAGACTCGGTTGGCTAGTCTGTGGCCCAATTAATAGCGGCTTTAAGGTTGAACGCTCCCCCAATATAAATTGTAATTTTCTCAATGTAAGACAGCCTAGTTCTTTAAAAATAGATGAAATTCAAACCCAATTAATGCGGTTTTGGCAACTAGAGGAGATTTGTCATGAATCATCTATTTACTCTGCTGAGGAAATACAGTGTGAAGAACACTTTATAAAAAATACCTCACGTTTGGTCAATGGTCGTTTCAGAGTTAAGATCCCATTAAAGGAATCTCCAAATGTGTTAGGTGATTCGTTTCATCGTGCGAAACGTTGCCTTCTATCTCTTGAGCGTAGAAATGAGAATAAGCCCTCACTTAACATGATGTATAAAGCCTTTATGGCTGAATATATTTCATTAGGACATATGTCCGAGTGTAATATTAATGAAGACACTCAGTCATATTTTATACCCCATCATGGTGTATTAAGAGAGAGTAGTACTACTACCAAGCTACGCGTAGTTTTTAACGCGAGTGCTCCTACTTCATCGGGCATCTCGTTGAACAATATACAGATGGTTGGGCCTACTATCCAAGATGATTTAGTATCTATTCTTCTTAGGTTTAGGATGTACAAATATGTACTCTGTGCAGACGTAGAGAAGATGTATAGATGTATATCTTTGGATCCATCCGACAGAGATTTATTAAAAATTCTCTGGCGTGATAATATTTCGAGTCCTCTTAAGGCTTATCGGTTAAATACAGTGACGTATGGTCTTGCTAGTTCTTCATTTTTAGCGACAAGATGTCTCAAGCAAATTGGACTAGAATGTGCTGATGAAAAGGTCTCCGAGGTCATTATCCACGATTTTCTAATGGATGATCTTTTGAGTGGTGCTGATAATTTTCAGGATGCTCTTAGTTTGCGCCATAAGGTAACCGAGGCTCTTGCTTCCGCTTGTATGCCTTTAAGGAAGTGGAAGTCTAACGAGCCCACCTTAATTACAGAACAGCCTAATCAGTCTCTCTTCGATTTAAATATTGAAGGTGATGTACTGAACAAGACTCTTGGACTAGGGTGGCAAACTAGGACTGATGAATTATGTTTCCCGATCAGTATACCTAATGAAATAAAGGGTACAAAACGAGACATGCTCGCAGTCATCGCCCGTATTTTCGATCCCCTAGGGCTTCTGGCGCCATGTGTCATTCGTTTGAAAATGTTGCTTCAGAGACTATGGCTAGACAAATACACTTGGGATGAAGAATTATCCAATGAGGTTGTTTCTACATGGGTACGCCTGATTGAAGCATTACCGGCAATTCATGAGCTACATATACCACGTCGCGTAGTTTGTGACTCCTACCAGAGAGTGGAGTTACATATTTTTACCGATGCCTCGGAACGAGCCTACGGTGCTTGTTTATATGTACGTAGTGTAGATAAACAAGGTAACGTCACGGTTTCTCTTATGATAGCTAAAAGCCGAGTTACTCCTATCAAACCCGTGACTATACCCCGGCTTGAACTCTGTGCTGCTGTAGTTGGTGCTCAGATATATAAAAAGGTCACTAGTTCACTTCGAACTCAAGCTTCTAGTGTCTATTTCTGGACGGATTCCATGATTGTGCTGGGTTGGTTAAAGATGCTGCCTATCAGATTAAATACTTTCGTGAGAAATCGCGTTGCAGTCATCTTAGATATTACCAGTCCACACTCTTGGAGACATGTACCTACTCATGAGAATCCAGCAGACCTTATATCACGGGGAGTAGAAGCGACTACCATCCGGACGCTCGACCTATGGTGGGACGGTCCGTCTTTCTTACGAAAGGACAGTAATACATGGCCTAGCAGTGAAATATCTGAGGGTTCTAATGAGTTGCCAGAAATGAAATCTGATATTTGTTTACTAACTAGTCATAAAGAGGAAGTAATCCATTGCGAAATCATTACATTTGAACGTTTTTCTAATTTACTAAGGTTACAACGTGCTCTTTGTTATATGTTTCGATTTATTAATAGGATAAAAAAGCGCCCCACTTTCAATTCATCTCATTTGTCTGTAGATGAATTAAGAAATTCATTAAATTTCATTATTATTCAGGCGCAAAAGGAATCTTTTCCTGAGTATAAATATTAGTTAACAATAAAAGCCTACCACCTAAAAGTCAATTATTAAAGTTAAATGTATTCCTAGATAATGATAAGATACTCCGGGTAGGAGGTAGATTACATAATTCTGAATATTCTTTTGAGAAAAAACACCCTATATTAATACAGTCCTCTCATCACTTCACAAAACTTTTATTTAGATACGAGCATTTAAGGTTGTTACACGCAGGTCCCCAATTACTCTTAGCTACAATTAGGGAGACATACTGGCCTCTGGGTGGTCGTAATTTAGCCCGCGCAAGCTATCGTCAATGCGTTAAGTGTAAACGTCTAAAGGGAAAGGTAGTCACTCCACAGATGGGTAATCTACCTGCAACTAGGCTTTCACCTACCGACTTTCCCTTTCAAAATGTGGGCGTTGACTACGCAGGCCCCATTAATTCGGTTAGTCGTCAAGGTCGTGGATGTAGAATAGTTAAGGTGTACATCGTAGTTTTTGTTTGTTTTACCACTAAAGCCATGCATCTAGAGTTAGTGGGTGATTTAACGAGCAGTAATTATTTACAAGCTTTGCGTAGATTTATGTCTCGTAGAGGGAAACCCCTCAACATTTACAGCGATAATGGAACATCGTTTGTAGGTGCCTATAATGAACTTTCGAAATTTTTAAAACATAATTGTGACTCCTTAGCTGACGGCGTGGCTCAGGAGGGAGTTAAATTCCATTTCATTCCTGCCTATGCTCCCAATTTCGCTGGTCTTATGGAGGCGGGGGTTAAATCGACCAAAGCTCACTTAGTTCGAGTGTTGGGAAATTGTATGATGACGTACGAGGAATTAAATTCAACTTTAGTTCAGATAGAAGGCATATTAAATTCACGGCCACTAACTCCTCTTTCATCAAACTCCGAAGATTTGCTACCTCTCACTCCCGGGCACTTCTTAATAGGACGGCCGTTTACTTCTCTGCCAGTCCAAGATCTTCGTGATTGCTCCAACCATAGTCTGACGCGCTATCAACGCATCGAGCAAATGAGGCAACATTTTTGGGCTCGCTGGAGCAAAGAGTACGTATCGGAGCTTCAGCAGCGAGTTAAATGGCATACTGGCAAGGACTCACTAGAAATTGGATCGCTGGAGCTAATTAAGGACGACCATTTGCCACCCTTGGTGTGGAAGATGGGTCGAATAGTGGCTCTTCACCCCGGCAGTGACAATATATGCAGAGTCGCCGATATTCTAACTGCAAATGGAGTCGTGAGGCGAGCTTCATCGAAGATCTGCCCTTTGTTGGATTCTCCGGTTGAAAGGCAAGCTTTCAACGGTGGGGGGCATGTTGCAGCGCCTACTTAAGTTATAACGCCTGTTAGAAATACTACGGCAAATATGATGATAGTTTTTAAAGATCTCCTTTTGTATTAGGCACAACTCACTTCATTAAAACTAACTTTGAAAGGACGGTCGTCATTTCATTTTATATTTTAAATATTTTCTTACGAAGTCTTCTTACTCCTAAACAAGCCTTCTTGTTACTTTCAATTTCATACCACTTATGTAATAATTCGACGGTCTAACTATTAGAAAACATATATTTCAATTACTTAGACTGGCTTTGAATATCTAATTGTTAGGACTAAAATATGGATGCAAAGACGGACGGATTGATTTATTAGAACCTGATTCACAAGTGCTGCAAACTTGAAATGTTGGCAGTTGATACTTTTTACTTTTGTTGGCGAATATCTATAATTTTCTATGGTTTTTTTTAAATTTATAAATTTTTATAACGCATTTTTTATAAATGCGTTATAAAAATTTATTCCTGGATAGAAGTATGCATGTATATTTATCGGCGTCTTTTCTAAATCTGACCCTAATGGCACTTTTGAAGGCAGGCAGAAGTATGAAATTAGAACGGTGGGTTCGAGTAGATCCTTGGATGATTCAGATTCACAATTGGATCCGGTAGGTATCGCTGCAAGGGGGTTTTAGGATTTTTATCCGTGCAGAGCCGGATAGGCGACTATGCGGCGGTCCTTTTTATTAATTAGCATTCTGTGACCGATTTTAACATTTTATTACTAATATATACGTGCGTTTGTTTTTCAGTTTAATAACTGTGTTTGATATCAATTCTATAAAACAAATACTTCAATTGGCACCTTTCAACAACAATTAATAATCTTTAATTTTTCTATCAATGTTTTCTTCATAATAATCATAGAAATCGACTTCATCTTCTGAAAGAAGCAAATAATCACGTAAATAATGACCCCGCGAAATAAGTATCAATATAAGTGAAATAGTGTCAAATTCAAATGTCTGCTGCTATTTCATCCAACGTGCGTCCATTCTGTGCTTCACTGAACAATCAATTTCCTCATCGCTTTGATAACAGAAGCGAGGTACCGGAAATTGGAGCAGACTGGTATTGGTGTACTGTCTAGCACCATGGGTGTGATACTGGAAAGATACTACACTCTCCAGTTTACACGACCATTTCTCCAATTTACTCTGGACCTCAAGCCCGTCTTCATCGACGAGAACATTGTCATCAGCAAACAGTATACACCAGGGGATATCTCCCTATATCTCCTATGTCAAGGCATCCATTATCAACAGGAAGAGGTAGGGCTTAGCGAGCCGAGCCCTGATGCAATTAATAAATATTCTGGTAGGTACCTGTTAATGTAGCAATAACGGACATACGTACCATAACACAAGGTCTTGAGCCGCTGCATGAGTATTGGACACTTATCATCAGCATCATCATAATTTGTTCCCCCTAAAGTGGGTGTGGCATGTGCCACGAACACCAAGAGCAACATCACAACTTGCTTCATATTGATACACGTCACACTTGTACACGGTGCAGCACGGTGTAGGGTCAGCAGTGAGTTTACAGTGGTACTGATTCATATTCTTTTAAAGCTGTCTACAACATGCATATAGTTACTGTCATGTCATGAGTATCATGAAAAGGCCCTGTAAAAATAATGTTCATCATCAGCATTCGAGGCATTGAACTCGAAGCCCATGGTACACTTTCTAATTTTTTTCCTTTTGACTTAGCTTACACAGCCTTTATGGGAGCGAATGCCGTCTGACATCTCAACTCCGAGAGGAAGCAATATATACTAAGCACTATAATACAATATATACGAAGATCCGATTCCTTTGATGAAATAATCGTATTCACAAACCTGCAATATTCTTAAAACACCTTTTTTTTTTTTTTTTTTTTTATATTTTATCCGTCAATTGACTGCACCCCGCTGGATGGTGAGAAGCTAGGGTGAAGTCCAGAAAATATGGGCCACCATCCCAGATGCTGACGATCCCAAAATGGTACCCCTACCTTGACGGCCTCAAAAGATGCTTTTTCACGCCCCGCTTGAAGAACCCGGGATTGTAAGAAGAAGGAAACACGTGCGCGGGCAGAGCATTCCAGCTCTTTATCGTGCGACAAAGAAAGGAAGCACCGAACCGCTGAGTTCGGGACTGAATGGTTTCCACCGTGTGCGGATGGCATCGCAGTCCAGCACGTGTTGTTCTGGATCGAAATGGAGAAGGTGGGATCAGTTGAAAGAGCTCGTCAGAACACTCGCCGTGGTAGAGGCGGTAAAATACAGCCAGAGAGGCAATGTCTCTACGCAGCTGCAGAGGTTCCAGGCTGTTGGTAATCGCTGGACTCCCAATGATACGGATGGCACGCCGCTGCAATCTGTCGAGAGCGTCTAATAAGTACTTTGCGGAGCCGTCCCAGAGATGAGAGCAGTATTCCACGCAGGGGCGAATTTGTGTCTTGTACAAAAGACACCGCTGCTCAGGCGTGAAAAACCGTCTCACCCTGTTCAGAACTCCGAGTTTTCGTGAAGCTGTTTTGATGACGCTCTCGATGTAGTTTTTATTGTTCAGTTTGCAGCGAACGTCCATTCCGAGCATGTTAAGGTGGTCTTGCAGTAGTAGCGGTGTGTTCTGAAGAGTTGGGAGAGGAAGGAAGGAGGATACTTTGGCTGTGAACGCGGACGCTTGTGTTTTCTTGGCATTGAACTCGACCAAGTTCTCAGACCCCCATTGGGAAATGCGGGTCAGGACCTGGTCGAGCTCAGTGACAAGTTGTCGTCTGTTTTACTCGATATCGGTCCGCTTGGCCGCAGGGTGTCCGTAGTAGCCCCCATGCAGAGTGCTATCGTCTGCATAGCAATGAATGCTGCCAGTAGACAGCATGTCATTGATATGCAGAAGAAAGAGAGTGGGTGATAGGACGGACCCCTTTTTTTTTTTTTTTTTTTTTTAACGTGCGGAAATCCCTTCGGATACCCCCCCGCCGGCCAGCGGGGGTGGTTATGTCGTGTCTCGACTAAAACCGCACGGTGTCCTCCCCAAGTGTCCGTTGCCGGGCACCCCGGGTAAGCCCTCGAAAGGATAACCCCAGGGTTGCCGGCGGACTTTGGCCGCCACCGCGGCCTCGCCTGGTGGGGTCGGGTTTTATCCCGCTTCGGTGAGTTGGCAGGCATGTGTAGGGAACACACGACACGCCTCCGCCACGGCCTGCTTCTGTAAGGACGGCGAGTCGGCCAACTGCCGTCCTCAGGCCCCGATCATGGAGGTTGGTAGTCCCGGGCGTAGAAGACTGCGAAACTCGGGGGGCAGGGTTCTCTCCCGCTCCCTCTCCGCCGTCTCTTTCGCGCGCATTACCTGCTCGCAGAAAGAGGCGGCGGCGTGCCACTTGCTCCCGTCGGAGACCACGGCCCTCACCATGGTCTCCAACGAGAGAACGTCCACGCCCAGGACCGCAACGAGATCCCGGCGTTGACTCGCCCACGCAGGGCACTCCACCAACGTGTGGAGCGCCGTGTCTTCGCCAGGATCCTCGCAGTGCTGGCACTGCGGCGTTGTCTCCCGGTGGATGCGCCACAGATACTTACCGAAACACCCGTGTCCGGTAACCATCTGGCACATCCGGTAGGAGAGGTCCCCATGGTCCCTCTCCAACCACTCCTTCATGATCGGTCTCACCGCCGCAATGGTGGATTCCCCCCACCTTGGGTGCTCAAGTCGCACCCTCCATGTCTCCATGAGTTCCTGTCGGAGCAGGGACCGCTGAGCCCTGATTTCTCGGGGCTCTGGCCTATGGCCCCGCTCCAGCGCCTCCTTGCGCCACTGGTACAGCAGCGCAAGGGCTCTCGCTTCCAGGTCCCATGGAGGGGTCCCGGCTAGGAGACATGCCGCCTCGACGGAGATCGTGCGATACCCCCTGATGACTCTGACGGCCATCGATTTTAACGGGCTGTTTAATTCAGCCACGTTGCGGGCCGCCAGAGTCTCCGCCCATACTGGGGCCCCGTACAGGGCCATGCTTCGCACGATCCCCAGGTACAGTCTCCTAGTGGGGGCGTTGGGTCCCTTGACGTTGGTCATCAGCCGCGATAGCGCGGCCGCAGCCCCCCTCAGTTTCGGGACCAGACTTCGGAGATGAGGTCCGAAGTCCCATCGGCTATCGAGTACGAGCCCAAGGTACTTCATCGTGGGCTCGATGCCGATGCTTACGCCCCCTACGGTTATGCTGGTTCCCGCAGGTGGCCCCCTCCGAGGCCCGTGGAAACACATAGCCTCGGATTTGTGGAGAGCCACCTCGAGCCCCAGCCGCCGTATTCGACCCACGACTTGAGCAACCCCTGCCGTGGCCTTTAGTGCCGCGCTTCGGTGCGTTGCTCCCCGCGCCATAACGAGGGTGTCGTCAGCATAACACGTTATGCTGACACCCTCGAGCAACGAACCGCGCAGCACCCAGTCGTATCCGATGTTCCACAGGAGTGGCCCTAGGACCGACCCCTGCGGAACACCGCACGACACTTCTCGCCGCCCTGGCCCTAGCCAGCTCGGGTAAACTATGGCCCTCTCGGATAGGTATGCCTCGACAATGCGGCGGAGGTAAGGAGGCACTCCGTGATACGCGAGCGCCTCCCTAACGCAGCTCCAGGGTAGGACGGACCCCTGAGGTACGCCAGCATTAACCTGCATGAACTCTGAAGCTCGGCCGTCACAGAGAACTCGGATGCTGCGCTCATGCAGGAAGCTGGCAACCCAATTGCACAATCGAGTAGGCAGACCATAGGCCGGAAGCTTGGAAAGAAGCGAGCTATGCCAGACTCTATCGAAGGCTTTGGCGATATCAAGGCTGATAGCCAATGACTCGCCATGCCTGTCCATAGTCTCACCCCAGAGATGTGTGACGTACGCCAGAAGATCACCCGTTGACCGCTTCGGTCTGAAGCCATATTGCCGGTCATTAATTAATGAGTGATCTTCTAGGTAACGCATGAGCTGTGTGTTTATAATATGCTCAAACACTTTACAGAGGACTGAGGTGACAGCTATGGGTCGATAGTTGCCCGGGTCCGAACGGTCTTCCTTTTTAGGGACCGCTTGTATGTTCGCCTCCTTCCAAGCCCGCGGGACTTTTCCTGAGGAATAGGACAGGCGGTACAGCCGTGTTAGCGTTGGAGACAACTCCGCTGCACATTTTTTTAGGACCAACGCAGGAATACCGTCAGGTCCACTGGCTTTCCGGATGTCGAGTGACTGTAGGGTTATTCGAACGTCGCATTGCCTGATGCGAATATCAGGCATTGAGTGGTCGCAGCTGGGTAGCGTTGGTGGCTGTAGTCCACAGTCATCGACACGGAAATTAGCCGCGAAGAGGTTAACCAGCATGTCTGCTTGCTCTTGCGGCTCGTGAGCCAGCGAACCATCAGGGTACCGTAGTGGCGGTAGCGAGGGCTGGCAGAAGTTGGATTGCACGGCTTTGGCCAGTCGCCAGTAGCCGCGGCTGCCTGCGGGATGCGACATGAGTTCTTGACCAAGCCGTGCTGTGCGCTGAGCATCCGCTCTAATGTATGCCCTCTTGCAGTCCTTTGTGGCTCTGTTATACGCCGCCTTGAGGTGAGCCACATTTGGATCGCGCACTGCGCGTGCCCTGACCCAGGCGCGGAATGCCGACTGCTTTTGTTGAACAGCGTCATTGCACTCACGCCCGAACCAGGGGCGAGCTCTGCGAGCACTGGTGACCTCGGTGTATGGGATATAGTACTCCATACCCAAACTGATTTCACCAGTGATGGCAGAGGCGCAATCTGATGAGTCCCTACCCTCAAAGCAGCGCTGAGTCCACGGAACGGAAGCGAAGTAGTCACGTAGTCCGTCCCAATCTGCTGACGAATAGTGCCATAGTCGCTGCTTTACCTCCACAGATTGCGGAAGAACAGCGACCGACACGTTGGCACAGACCAGACTGTGGTCAGAAGACCCCAATGGGGCTCGCACCGAGACACTGTACTGGACTGGGTGGGTCGTTAGCAGAAGGTCAAGCAAAGAGGGCGCTTGACTTGCTATGTCTGGTATCCTGGTGGTCTGGAGTACCAGTTGTGTCAAGTCATGCGTGAGAGCGAATGCGTGGGCGGTCCGACCCGCATGGTCCGTTCTGGGAGATCCCAGCCACTCCTCGTGGTGGGCATTAAAATCTCCCAAAAATACCAATTCCGCGGACGGAAACCGCTCCTGCGCAACGTCTGCCGCCTGACTCAGGTGGTCAAAGAGTCGTGTCTCCGTGTCTCCTCCTTTATGGGAGCGGTAAACGCACACGTAGACCTGGCTGGACGGGCCATGGTCCACGTATAGCGAGAGGATAGAAAAGGATGGGTCCTCCAGGCAGCGCAAACGACGACAACAAACATCCGCCCTGATAAACGCACACACCCCAGCTTTTCCCAGGAAGTTTTCCTCTATCACATAGCCGGGGTAGAGTAAGTAAGACGTGTCATCAGGGCGGCGTATTTGTGTCTCCGTCAGGAAAAGCAAAGCTGGCCGTACCGCCTCTAGGTGATGGTGGACGGCTGTGAGGTTTGAATGGAGTCCACGAATGTTCGTGAACTCTACCTCAAATGGTGTTGACTTGGTGGAAGAGGGGTATGCCGCTTTAGAAATTATACTTTTACTTTGCGCTGCCATAGTGTAAAAAAGGGAATGCGTGAAAAAGAGGTGACAGAACGCCGCAGCAGTGTGTGACAAGGCGCGGGGTTTGGTTTCGTCGGTGAATATGCGGCATGGTGGTAGCCAACCCGCCGAACGGAAGGGCCCTCGTACCCTCCCGAACGTGGACGCCGGGTCCACCGTCCGGTCACCAACCGGCACGACGAGCCACATCGAGATTATGCGCGACCTGGTGGGGCAGCCTTCCGGGGTGGTTAGTCCTAGTCGGGCCCCTGTACTATGCCGCGGGTGGCCAGCGGCACCACCGTTTCTACGAGTCTCCCTGTCCGGCGGAGTATTGGTGGAGTCGAGTGTGGTCATCACACTCGACTCCACCAATACTCCGCTGGTCCCATTCCTGATGCATCGTCTGCCCCCTCATCCCCGGCTGTGCAGTTGCTGAACCCTGAACACAACCCAACCGAGGTTGGATTATTTGGAGGGTTTTTCGCAACTGCATGGTGGTACCAACCCGGACCAAAATTGTGCCACCAGTATCTTGCGCCAGAGCCTCGTCCGTTGTTTAGCAGGTGCACCGACTTGCAGGTGAGGTTGGCTTGGGCCTCTAGGATGTTGATGGGCCCTATCCTACACCATGGGGTGGACGAACGAAAAAGAATCATGATCCCTTTACTTGTTAGGCAGGGCTACCCTAAAACATAATTTGAAGATTTTCTGCTTTTGTCCGAGTGACTAATATGTACATCCATACCAAATTACAATTCTCTAGAACTAAGGGTCTTGGAGCTAAGCTGCGGACGGGTGGACGGATATACGAAATATGGATACGGAGGCTATAAGGGTTCTGTTTTGACTATGGAACCCTAAAAGGATCCTGTATTTTTTCCAGGTTATGAGTACCTTTTTTTTTTCGTGCGGAAATCCCTTCGGATACCCCCCCGCCGGCCAGCGGGGGCGGTTATGTCGGGCTTGCACCGACTAAAACCGCACGCCGTCTCGGGTCTTCAGACGTCGGGGTGTAAGGTTACCCATAGAGCATATCCCTCGCACCCCGACTGACCCTGGGCCATCTCACCACTAACAGCATCCCTCATCCTGTCTCCTCTGAAAGCAGAGGAGTACGGAGAGCGATGTGTTCCCGCCACGTTGGGTATTGGCCGACGATCAATGCCAACCCTATGAAGGGGAAGCCATTGACCGCCGCCCAGGGTGTACCGGCCGCTCCGATTCCGTTCCCCCCGGACTGCAGCGGGATCGGAATCGGAGCGACACTCGAGGAGGTTACCCAACACACACCCCAGGTTATGAGTACCTACCCCATACACCATTCTTATCCAGACCGTTATTTATGTATCCCACCCATATTTCAGCCAAATCCGTTTTACCTTTTTGCGTTTTTAAGCAAAGAAAATATCTTAGAAAAAATCACTTTCATGGTATTATAATTGGATTACTTTGTGCAGTTTTAATGCTTGTAAGACTTGAGCTCACTTTGTCAAATAGGTATACTGATCTTCAATTTCTTTGTTTCATCACAAGAGATGTAGCAATAAATGCTTCAGTGAAGGGGATAAATAAGCATTAATCAAATAATTTCAATTGGCATGGTTTTATGACTGTATTTAAGTGACATTATTTTCTCTGATAGTCTACTCTATCATGCTACGGTAGTAATGAACTCATTAAAAATTAACCTTTATTAATACTCCTATCTATACTAATAATAAAGCTGAATAGTTTGTTTGTTCGTTTGAACGCGCTGATCTCTGGAACAACAACAACAACTATTTTGACAGGGACATTCAATAACAATTCTAATCCAATAAAAAATCAATAGGAAATTCAAATATAATGAAAAGAGTAGGTATAAAACAGGAGAACTTAGTGCAGCATCATTTACCACCTGATTCTGAGAATATTTTACGGGAACATTCGGTACACAATTTTAAACGAGATGATATGTAGAACAATTACAAAACAGGGAGAAAGGGAGAAGTTTGCTATGGTGAAATTAACCAGCAGATTTTGATAATATTCAGCATGATATCCGACACTCAATTTGTAAAAATTATTGAAATTCCAAAAAAGGGGACGTATGCTGTGGCCAGTCACCCCACTGACCACACCCCATATTCAAATATTCTAGAAATGTTATTTCAGTAGTAATCGGAACACACACCATGCACCTATGTAGCTAGTACATTCAAGTTCTAAACAATTAGTTGCCAAAAAAGTTCAAGAACCACAAAGTTCAAAGTAAAATAATTCCTGGTGTTTCTTGTACAGAAATCGAGTGGGACTTCCCAAACGTGACTCATAAGAAAAACAACAATGGTAAGCAAGAGTCGTGAACATGTGTAAAACAATTTCTTTTTCATTATAGACCAGCTGTGCCCGCGACTTCGTACGGTGGATTTCGATTTTTAGGGTTCTAGTTCTTTTGTGCGGAAACTTATTATTTCTCTAAAATAAAAGTAGCCTGTGATTTTCACTGGCAGATAGGCAATATTATAATACATAATATTATAATATTGCCTATCTGCCAGTGAAAATCCCGTCAAAATCGACTCAGCCCTTCCAGAGATTACCTAATTCAAACAGACAGAAAGACAGACAGAATAGCCGCGGTAGCCTAGTGGTATGGGTAATGGACTGCTGAGACGAGGTCTCGGGTTCGATCCCAGGTTTTACCATGGCACACACCGATGACTTTTCGATGCTTTTCGAAGTTATGTGTGTATTTATCGCAGGTTTATAAGTGCCCGGTTAATGGCAATAGGCTCGCCACCTATTACATTGGGACCTAAACATAAACTGGCGAAATGTGGGTGCTAGCACCTCTGCCTACCCCTTCGGGGATATAGGCGTGAGTACATAACATAATTATGTTATGTTAGAAAGACAGACAGACAAAATTAAAAAAAAAAAATTGTGCAATCATTAAAAATCTGTTATACAGACACTTCAATTTTATTTATTTGTATAGAAATATGTCTCCTTATATATATGCTGCAAATGAAATTATAGCTCTTTATTAATTAAAAAATTTCAATCTGCAATTTTAATTGATTGTACGCTCTGTAGTCAAAGTTACATGATTGCTGTTACTAAATTTTTATAATAGCTGTTTGTACAGTAGCGTTACACTCGAAATTATTAGTTTTGTCTTTGATAATTTTGTTGTGATCCATAATTTAGAATTATACTGGTATAATACTTTCATCTACCAGTGTGGGGTAGCGATAGAGCGCTTTGATTTGATTGCTAAGTCAGAGGTCGTGGATACGATTCCCGTTCAGTGTAAATACTTATATGCATGAATGAATTACAAGCTACTTAGCTATGCTTACTTTGGGTGTATATAGAATATTTATATAATATATCGTTTATATAGGTTTATATAGAATAGAATGTCCTAAAATATTTATTTATTAATAATATATCTTCCATTTCCTCGTATTCCCCACGCAAATGTTGACTATTTTCAACTTGTAGTGTTCCACTGTAGTATCTACTGATGTTCTACTTCTTTCTAGCCATCTTGTTAAAAAAATATAGCAAAGGAAATTGTGGGAATTGATATGGAGCCGACGTCTAGTCAGATCTATGTCAGTATTTATTACTTAATATTATGTTTACACAAAATAAATGGCAAATTAACGGATATTCAAAAACTAGAATACTGTAAGCATTTACAATGTGATGAGACTGTGAATGAAAAAGTGTGTGGTGTAAGGAAACAAAATGGAATAAGTACATATAGGATATTCAATAACGAGTGTTTATTATTAAAATATGGCTGTCAAGTGGATACTCCTGAAGGTGAGCTCCATCATTATTATCTCTAGTCTTGGATATCTTCCTTTTTATTTGAAAGATTCCAGGTCGTTTGAAAAGTTTACATGAGGATTTGAATTCAACATTTTTTTTCTGATGTTCTCTTGCGACGGCACACGTACTAGAGATAATAACCAACTAATATTGTTCTGTTTTTCGTAAGCGAAGAAATGTATCGGCCTTAGTTGATGCTGGATTATTGTTAACTACGCAAAGTAGAAAAACTGATCCAAATAGTAGCATTGCAGTTGGTCTACGTGTTGAGGGCTAAATATCAGAATGAATATTACTAATTATTGAAATAAAAGCAGTTCAACACCATACTTTATAGCTCTCTTGTTCAGCGCCGGTGTCATTCTGTCCCTATAATGATGTCCTTGATAAAATGTAAACTCGCCGAGGAATGAATCATGAGGAGAAGAATCATCATGTACGTTCAGCTCGCCAGAAATAGCCCTGCGGTTATGTTCTATTTCCTAAGCCCTATGATAATTTTTCTTAGTAGCAGGTTGATGAATCTAAAAGTTTACATGCTCTCTAAGTGTTGAGCGATTGAGAAATAATTTAATAGTTAGTAGTATTATTAGGAAAGTATCCACTATTAACACAAAATAATAGGTCTATACCTTTTACTTTTTTTTATGGTCCAGGTTGTAAGTCCCTTCGGATTTATCCCCCGGACCCCCCCGCCGGGCAGCGGGGGCGGTTATGTAGGGCTTGAACCGACTAAAACCGCACGCCGTTTCGGGTCTACAGACGCCGGGGTGTAAGGTTGCCCATAGAGCATATCCCTCGCACCCCGACTGACCCTGGGCCATCTCCGTTTTCGAGATGCCCCCCTCGGGTTTGGGAATCACGGTGCCCCGTCTTGCCCCGGTTTGGGGGAGGGGCGCTAGTCACCCCACCGTCCCGGCCTGCTTCTGCTGGGGTGACAGGTGGCCTCACCTGTCACCCACAGGCGTGCGCTCATGGAGGACGGAGGTCGTTAAGCAACCTCCGGCGCCTGAGTCACCAGCGACGCGCGGCGAGCATGTTGCAGGCTCGGCGGGCCGGGAGAGTTCTAAATCTCTTCCGGGCGCGCTCCGCCATCTCCTTCGCGAGCATTACATGCTCGCAGAAGGAGGTGGCGGCGGCCCACGCGCTCGCGCTCCGCACCATTGCCGCAATCATGCTGCCGAGCGAGAGGTCTCCCACCGCGATGGCTGCCACGAGGTCACGCCTCGGCGCCTCCCACGCCGGGCAGTCCGCCAGCGTGTGCAGCCCTGAGTCCTCGCTCGCGTCGCAATGATGGCACTCAGGCGTTGGCTCCTTCCTGATCCGATACAGGTGGTCCCCGAAGCTCCCCTTCCCAGAGATCACCTGCGTCAGTTGGTACGAGAGGCTTCCGTGTCGCCTCTCTAGATAATCCTACATGATGGGCCTTACCGCCGCTATTGCAGCGTGCCCTGAGCTTGGTCGGCCAAGTCGTTTCTTCCACTCCACCACGATGTCCTGGCGGAGCTGGGACTGCACGGCCTCGATTTCTCGAGGCTCGGGGTTCCATCCCTGCTCCCGCGCCTCGTTTCGCCACTGGTACAGTTGCAAAAGGGCTCTCGCCTCCAGGTCCCATGGCGGAGCTCCGGCGAGGAGACTCGCCGCCTCGAAGGAGATCGTGTGGTACCCGCGGATGACCCTGATGGCCATCACCCGCTGCGGAGCGCTCAGCAACCGCACACTTCCGGCCTTCAGGGCCTCCGCCCATATTGGGTACCCATACAGGGCCATGGACCGCACGATCCCCGCATAGAGTCTCCTGCAGGAGTCATCGGGCCCCTTCATGTTGGGCAGCAGCCGCGCCAGAGCGAGAGCTGTGAGCCCAGGACCGATCTCTGTGGAACACCGCACGACATTTCACGCCGACCGAGACCGGTCACGGTTGGGTAGATGATGGCTCTCTCCGTCAAATATGCCCCGACTATGTGGCGAAGGTAGAGAGGCACTTCGTGATACACGAGTGATACACGAGTGCCTCCCTAATGCAACTCCAGGGCAAGGGGTTGATCGCGTTGGCGATGTGAAGGGTCACCGCCAACATGACCTCACCCCGGGCTACTGCATCCTCCGCCAGAGCCCTCACGTGCATGATGGCATCCACTGTGAAGCGCCTCTGGCGGAAGCCATATTGGCCATCCACCAGGTCCGGCTCCACTCTTGAGAGGTGCTCGACGAGGCGCTTCGCAATTACTCTTTCAAAGAGTTTGCACACCACGTCGAGCAACACTATGGGCCGGTGTGCGGACAGCGAGTTCGCCGGGCGCCCCACCTTTCGGATGAGGACCAGTTTCCCCGTCTTCCACAATTTCTGAAACTGGCCCCGCTCCAGACATGCGCTGAGAAGCCCTCTCAGCCGGGGCTCGAGAGCGTCGTCGACCAGAGAATAGGTCTTTACCTATGAAATTGCCGAAATTTTCTTACAAATTCATGAGTTCGTTATTCCTGTAATTTAATAGCTATTTCCATTATTTATATTTTGTTTGAAAGTTGATTTCAAGATTTTACAACTCTGTATTGAATTTTGTTTTTATTGGCCGCTTGATAAATTAATTTGATCTTCAAAAACAGTACTTCTTAAATGCTATCCATTTTGATGATATATTTCTTATTACTTAACAGCTGTCACTTTACAGAAAAAAATGTAACTAGGACGGTTACCAGCTTCGCAATCAACCCAAACTTAAGCGTAGCGAGATTTGCCTATTCAACAATAGGTCAACGTGACCGGTCGACTTTTTCCATTGATTTGGTTTTTCCGTGATTATTCCTCGATGGTACGTCGGACATCAACTTTCGACCCATAGAGACACTCAGCAAACTGAGCTTGATAACCGTGCCAAGTTTGGTCAAGATTCGGTCGAGCCGTCTAGGAGGAGTATGGTTTCACGCGAAAACCCGATTTGTGGAGAAAGACGCTTCGCTCGCCTTCGGCTCGCTACGCTTAATAAAAGTTGCTGTTTGTTAGCTTAATGTTGTCTCATTCATACCCAAAAAAAAACATAAAATTTGGATTTGTCATTCCTAAAAAAAAAATGCAAAAATGTTAGTACTGAAAACTGGGTTTCCTCCAATTTCTTCAAGAAAAACGGCAATTTCATATGTAACGACCTAATATATATTTACTCATTGACTTTTAGGTGCTTTCGAAATTTCGAGTCAAACAAGACAAAACGACATTTCAAGTCGAGACTTCATAAGTCTCGACTCGAAATGTCCTTTTGATTTTTTATAGATTTATATCGCAGAACGATCTCCGTCCTCCATGAGCACGGGCCCGGGGGTGACGGTTGGGACGTGTCGTCACCTTAGCAGAAGCAGGCCCAGGGTGGCGACGCGTTGTGTTTACGCGTGCAACTCTCTATAGGGGAGAGGGGATTTAGATCCCAAACATCTCGTCGGGTCACCACTACTGGTGGCCGGGGCCGGTCGGGGTCTCTGGGACATCCTTTCTAGGGCACACCAAACCAAACCGCCTGTGCCAAAGGCCTGTTTGGCCGGGGCCACACAGGCCGATGTGACGAAACACCGTACGGTTTTAGTGGGTTCGACTCCGACATGCCCACCCTACCGTTAGCTCAGGTGAGGTGAAGCCCAAGGGGGTTTCCGAACGAAAAAAGAAAGGTCTAATTATACTCCTTCAGAGGTGAATTTCGAAATATTCTTATTCCATGTCAGTGAGTAAGCAAGGTTTTTTTCTTTTTGTAAGTATAAACAAAACAGTTAATTGAAAATAAATTAGTATTGCCCGGGCAGACAAATTTTTATACACGTGCCCTGCAGCAAAATCAGGAATTTCATTACAAAATTGAGTTTGGAACTCAAAAAGTCGAGTATCCTTTGATAAGACTTATCGTTTTGTCCCGTGTCCCTGCTTCAGTAATTAACGTATTCGGGAAATGAAATTTTTTGCCCTGGGGTGTAACATTGTGCATAAAAGTTAGACAATAGGACTAAACGGCGCGGCGGCGGTGCTTCAAATTCGTAGGGTTGTACGGTGAGGGTAGGGTTGTGTTTTGAGTGGCGATGCGTCAGTGAGCAATTATCAGTAGGTTCCTACTGGAAAACAAGTATTAGGACGAAGTCTTAGGAACATAAGCGCTAAGTACAAGGATATCAACACCCAGGACAATAAACCCCTGAATTCTGATACTTGAAACTATAATCAACTATTGGGTAATTTACAATTTTAATTTTTATATTTATTGCCATGACAAACATAACATAACTTCCCGCCTGTATCCCCGAAGGGGTAGGCAGAGATTATGTTAAGGTCCCATTGTAAAAAAGCATAAGGTTAAAAAGGAGTTTTATACATGTGTAGCAGATATCGCTATTCTAGCGTAATTCCGTCTAATACTTGATAGGAGGTAAATCATATCAATTACTGAAAAAACATATATCAATTACTGCTACAGATTTTTTTGTTTGTATTGAATTTGCCTCAATACAATTTAAGTTCAAACCAGGAAGCTTCTACTAGTAGAGCAAAACCAGTATTATAATTTCAACTAGAAAAAAAAACCGGTCAAAACGAAAAGGAAAAAATTCTTAGAGATTTGCGATGTTGTAGGTATGTTTTTTTTTAATAATGTTATATTTAAACAAATCTATTTTTAACGGATTCTATCGTGGTTTATTTGATGTTATTTTATATTTTACATTGGTCCCGACGTTTCGGTTGCTTTTCAGCAGCCATGGTCACGGGGAGACTAACGATGGTTGTTGTCTTGTAAACTACACCTTGCTTGCTTCAAACTACAAGACAACATCCATCTTTAGTCTCCCCGTGACCATGGCTGCTGAAAAGCAACCGAAACGTCGGAATCAATGTAAAGTATAAAATAACATCTAATGTTATATTTGTTACTAGCTGTGTCCGCGACTTCGTCTGTGTGAATTTCGATTTTTATAAAAAAACTTTAAAAATTACTTTTTGTTTTATAAATAAATATTTAAATAAAGATTCTACGACATTCTACACAGCGCTTTCTAGACCCAAAGTAAGCATAGTTTAACTACTAGCTTGTGTTATGGGTTCCAGAATACGGATAAACATACTTATATACCTTTTTTGTAAATTCATACATGTTATACATAGAAACACCCAGACCAATGCAAATAGACATATTCATGCATACAAATATTTGCACTGAACGGGAATCGAACTCGCACCCCCTGTCGTAGCAGTCGAATGCACTACCGCTACGTAACAGCAGACTAGCCGTCAGAGGTGTCGTATCATACACTCATAAGCATATATTTAAAACCTGTTATTTTAATATTATAAACAGATACTTCAATTTTATTTATTTTTATAGATTATAGATATTGATTTAAATTAAATGTTGGTCACATTGGTCACTGAGCAATAACTGTATAGCGTGTACAAAAAGTATCTGACAGTCAATCGCTTGTTTTAACTTTGACGGATATTTTTAATTCCTAATAAAATTGTAAGCCGCAAAGGTGGTAAGTAATAAAAGTGTAAAAAAGCGGCGATAGCCCGGTGGCGTACGTAACGGACTGCTGTCGCCCCGGGCACACACCTCTGACTTTTCGTAGTTATGTGTGTATTAATAAATGTTAATTATCGCTTAACTCGCTTAACAATGTGCCCGGTAGATGGCAATAGGCTCGCCCCCTATTACATTGGGACCTTAACATAACTAGCGAATCGTGGGTGTGTAATACACCTCTGTCTACCCCTTCGGGGATACAGGCGTGAAGTTATGTTATATGTTATGTAATAAAATTGTGAGATTTCAGATATAAAAATATACAAATATTTTGCTCCTCGTAAACCTTTTTTAAAGGTAAAAACGCACGTATTATTTGAGTTTTGTAGAAGAAATGATTAGATTACTCACTACATTTTCGAGCTAAATAGAAATTTACAGCAGCTGTTGTCCTCCATAAGGCACCTATGTATTTCTGTATAAATATAATTATGCTGTTTTGGTTTTAGCTTATGGAATAATAAATATAAAGCATTGTGATAAAATCACATCACAAGAAAACGATAGAACAAACTGCCCAATAAATTGTGGTTCGGATATAAAAGAATCAGTGTGTGGCATTCGAAAAGATGGCGAAGGATTCAGAATAAAAATCTTTACTAATATATGTCAGCTTTCTAAATATAATTGTGAAAAACAATTACAATTTATTATCACAGATTTTTTATTATGCAATAGATATAAAGCTGCCACCCAACGTCATAATACAGATGAAGCAATTTATACAGATTTAAGTAAAGACTTCAATGATAGAAATGACACTTTTGATGGAAAAATTGGAGAAATGGGAAAATCTGAAAAAAGTGCTGAAGAAACGAATAATACAGAATGGAAAAATAAATCTACTAACAATTTAGAAAATAACACACTAGAAACAATCAATCTAGAGACAAGCTTCGAAGAAACAAGCACTGTAGAAACACACAACAAAGACGAATTTACTGTACAAAGAAATAGCAAAGAAACATACTACGCAGACACAAATATTACAAATAATTTACCAATTGGAACAACTGCAACAATTGTTAGTGAAGAAAAAAATAATACCATTTTCAGAAATATTGTGGTGGTTAGAGGATCTACGTCTGATATGCAAAATATTAATAAATCAGCAGCAGATTTCTTTGCCGCTACCCACGTATTTGACTTACCAATTCGTGAAACAGAACCAAATTTGGCAGAAAGTACTCGTAGAAGGTTAATAAAGATATTCGGTCCTATAAAAGTATTCAAGCCGTGGCTTATAAAACCGGCAGTTATAAAAGAAGACCGTAACCATACGCCCACCTTATCGTCTTGCTTTCACAAGTGTCCAACGGTAATATTTTTCTGTACTAAGATTTGTATTACAGCTATTTGTCTTGCTGTATACTGAAACTTTATAAGCAGATCAGATCAAGATTAATGATCAGAGAATTTGTCGAATCTCGAATTCTTCGTCAAAATGAGCGCAAACTCGGTTGGTTTATCTTGTTTAATTTTGGAGTTCCTATGGCCAACTTCCTACTCTATTATCAGACCAGCTCCATGGTATGATATTAATGCATTCTCAGCCAAACTAAACATGTACGAAAAAGGGCATCTCAATCAGTTGAGGATAACTGCTTCATAATTCAGTTCTAAGATTTGACCCGCACTAACATACATACATACGTACATACATGCAAACTATTCAATAATAAAATCCAGTACAGTAAAAATACAATTAATTAAAATTTCCTTGTCTTTACTTATATGTTATAGAAATGTCCAGATACTTACGCGCCAGTATGTGGGACACCAGGAATAGTGGCGCGTGAACCCTCACTCATGTTCCAAAACCATTGCTACATGGATGTGGCTCAATGCAAGATGTTCTGGGAGGACAACAGCCCAACAGCTCATAGCTCTAGTAAGTGTCTTCAAAATCAAAGAGGACTCAAGCTAACCTCACCTGCCATTCGGTACACCTGTTTATTGACGTGTGAGGCCCCGGACACAGGCTTTTCTCTCGGGGTAGGGGGGCTAGACGGCAGTCACTCCCGTAAAATGCAATCGAATCAAATCATGGCAAGCAGTAGGACATTGGACCCTTTTTTTTTTTTTCTTTCGGTAATCCCTTCGGATACCCCCCGCCGGCCAGCGGTTATGTCGGGCTTGAACCGACTAAAACCGCACGCCGTCTCGGGTCTTAAGACGCCGGGGTGTAAGGTTACTCATAGAGCATATCCCTCGCACCCCGACTGACCCCGGGCCATCTCCGGTTTTGAGATGGCCCCCTTACTTGCTCTCCACTGTGCCATCTGCTAATCAGAGGGACACGTGGAAAGCTTCCGAACAGCCCTCAACAGGGCCGTCCTCGCCTCGGTCGGAGTTGCCGTAGGCGACAGCGTCTCTCCCGCCCTAGGAGAGAGGCGCTGCTGTCTCCGTTGCCCAGGGTGAACCGACAAACCGACCAACCAAGCACCCCTGGACATTTGACCCTGGGCTCCAAATTTCAAGCTTTGGATGCAACCGGAATTGACACTCGGATCAATAAGAATAAACATAAACTCTTATTTTTTAAATTGTTATACAGAATGTTTTATTATGATATAATTTCTTAATGATTTTCTTATTTAAAGTACAATACATGCAAAATCAACTATGAAAATAAATGAATACATTTACAATTATTTCTTATATGGGTTTTAAATTTCACGTAGCAATCTATTTGATGTCAATGTAGACGCACCATTAGAATATAGGCGTTGCATGCCACTTAGAACTACGTACTAAGTTAAAGAGAAGGTAATAATGCGACCCCCTCGGGTAAGGGTTCCCTTTAATATTTATAATTTAGGTTGACGTCTAGTCTGTCTTTAGTGCAATACAGCGCCCGTGTGACCGTATGGATTAAATCCATATGGCATTACATTCTAGCACCTAGCAAACGTTTTAAACAACTCAACGTTTTGTAATATTTTGCAGCAAGAACTGAGTGATATCTAGGTATTATATATTAGTTATAGCTTTAGAGATTCATACAGTATACTGATATTTTGAAAGCAATGAAGAATGTTAATAGGTATGCCTAATCGGTTGAAAGTTTGTTATAGTAAAGCTTGCATGTATACAAATACACTAGTTTTTGTTGTAGTCAAAAATATCCATTAGTTTTGATTTTACAGGCATTTAAACTTACGAAAAATATCGACTCCCGCGAACAGTCACGTGACCGCATGTGACGTCAATTTACAACACTCCGCTTAGTAGCAAGTCGCCAGCGGTGACAGGCTAAGGAGCTTGTGCAGTATTTTGTTTTGTTTTCATCCGCGCATTACGTTAATAGTGTTTATATTCGATTAATGAAATGGATGAAGGATTCGTAAAAGGGCAATCTGATAATCTGCCTAAAATAGATGCACTAATGTTTGCCTATTATTTATCAACAAATAGAGATTTCGTTGTCGCCGAAATGCAAGGAATAATAAAAATGCAAAGGTAATTTAAATTTTCTTGCTATTTCGAAAATAATTTATCTGTTCTAAATTGTTTTATTAAAACAAAATACCCACCTAAAATGTCATATTGCAACTCAAATAGGCAGAAGTACCAAACCTTTTAAGTTTTACGTTATAGACAACCAAGATGTATTAAAGTTTGTATCTATACGAGGGGGCCATCTCCGGTTTCGAGATGGCCCCCAGGGTTAGTCGGGGTGCGAGGGATATGCTCTATGGGCAACCTCACACCCGCCCAGTTGGACACCCAGTCGGTTCAAGGCCGACATAACCGATCTCCCGGCCTGCCGAGCCCGCAACATGCTCGCCGCGCGTCGCAGGCGACTCAGGCGCCGGAGGTCGCTTAACGACCTCCGTCCTCCATGAGCGCAGGCCTGGGGGTGGCAGGTGAGGCCGCCTGTCACCCCAGCAGAAGCAGGCCGGGACGGCGAGGTGACTAGCGCCACTTCCCCAAATCGCGGCAAGACGGGAACACCGTAGTTCCCAAACCCGATGGGGCCATCTCGAAACCGGAGATGGCCCAAGGTCAGTCGGGGTGCGAGGGATATGCTCTATTGACAACCTTACACCCCGGCGTCTGAAGACCCGAGACGGCGCGGCGTGCGGTTTTAGTCGATTTAAGCCCGACTTAACCCCCCGCTGGCCGGCGGTATCCAACAGGATTTCCGCACGAAAAAAAAGAATGTACCTACCTCTTCTTAGTAAATTTAACTAAATACATACCTACATTGATTTATTGTAAATGTAGTGGGTTGAACAGATGTACTAAACCTTTTTTAATTTTGATTTGTCTTATTAATAAAATACGTAAGGCCTCTAATTACCTAAGTATTAGGCCTAAGGAAAAGTACGTAAGGCTTGAAATTTCTAGTGAAACGTAAGACAACACCGTGCTGAGAGCGCGAGCGGACTGAGCGAGTGTTGTGAGATGACGTCACACCGTCACACGCATCGAGTGCGAGTCGCGTCGCACGTTTACTTCTATAAATCGGAAACTAGTCAATTACTTTATTGAAGTAATTCTTTCACTTGTATTTTTTATTTGAGACAGAGAATATAGAGAGCTAATATTCAAAATTTGTTAACATTCTTCATTGTAAAAACATGTTATAGGCCATGTGATAATTTTCAATACCTCTTCATATTGCTTGTATAAATGCCGTTTAATATTTAAGACAGAAAAGCTGCTGCTCGCGGCTTCACCCGCGTTGAATTCTGTTTCCGTTCCTATTCCAAGTCAAAAAGCAGCCTGTGTTATTATTCCAGACTATAGTCTATCCCAGTACTAAATTTCGGCCAGGTCTCGTTCAGCCGTTAGAGCGTGATTAAGTAACACACATCTAAACGTACAAACATCTTCACAAACTTTCATTTATAATTAATTATATTATAAGTAGGATATATTATTTCTAAAAATTAGAGTACAGATCAAGTAAGAAAGGTTATTCAAGTGATAAATACGAATTATTTATTACTTGAATTACAATAAAAGGTGATTGATATCTGTACTTATAATTGCACTACTCTGTCAAAAAAGTACCGGGAATTAGTCAATGAAACTTAAAATCTGTTTTATTTATCCAAATTTTTGTATCACCTCTTTTTGTAATTCACTTACACCAACGAACAAGTTAGTCATCAAACCCAAGCCATTGAACCGATTTTTTGGAATCGCCTTCAATACTCGCCGCGAAATTTTAATATTAGTTTAATGACAGCTATCGACTGAAAACGGATCCTTCGAAGTAGTAAAAAAGAAAAAAGTCAGCCGGAGTCATATCGGAGAAATATGGTGGCTGTTCGATAAGATTGGTAGAACTTTTGACCAGAAATTTGTTCACAATTATAGCCACAACCGATTTGCAATGCAACAAATAAGGATGTAATGTTCAAAATTTTCATCCATTGTGATCCATCGCAACACACACTTGAAATAAATTTACTAAATGGCGCATATTAAACAAACTAAATGACCAGTGACGTTCTAACACCGCGTTGATATAGGGAATATTTCTGCAATCCTTCAAGCGGAGTTTCTAAATGATCAATTCCCAGTACTTTCTTGACAGTATGTATATCAAAGCCGAGATGATGACGTTGAATAGTTGTATGGAAGTCAGTCATTTTCGCAGTAAGTAATAAAATAAAATATGTAATTCTTCATTCGATAATTGAAGTTAAGACAATACAAATTTAAAAACGAATTCAAATAGCAATTTGCTCGTAAATATTTCAACAGTACTGAATAGGTAATAGCCCACTTCCTTGTTGCTTTTTCTCTGATTACTTCGTAGAACCGAGTCTACCTTTTTGTTAAGAATTTGTTTGCATTAAGAAATATCTACAAGATAAATACGATGAATCGTATCAATATAATGGCGGTGGAAAATTGCGGTTGGAATTGAAGTGTTCTGAAGTAATAATGAAGTTTACTTATAAGAAATAGTTTTGTTATTAATAAAGAACCGGTCTTTATGACGATAACGATGGGTTAATATTGTCTGAAGGGAGATCGATGTAACTTGGTCTGAATTTATCTAACTGTAATTATGTAGTCGGTACAAAGTAATAGTTCAGCAATACCAATGTGTAAAATATTCGTTTACTTAGTTTACTGTGAAGTTGAGCAGGCTTTTTCCGCGAGCAGCGATATCAGCTGACAAATCGCTGTTTAATTTATTTCTTTAGTATTTTTTGTCTACAACTTTCGTCCGATTTATTTTGCTTTCGTTGTACTTGTGCCTATTCTTCTGAAACTATTCTTTTTAAATCAAATGCTTAAAAAATAAATATTATACTTATAGTCCAAGTAACTAATAATATTTCAATAAAAATTTTAAGCATTTGTATGCTTACGCCTTAAGACGCATATGATGTATCGGAGAATTTCGAATATCTGGGACGTGTCTACGTGGCTCAGTTGGTCAGAGCATTCCCCCTGTAAGGGACTGGTCGCGGGTTCAAGTCCCGTCCTAGATGTTCTCTTTTTCCGATCTAAATCTTTAGAACTAATAATATATTAGAATAAACTTATTTGTCCATTTCCTTTGTTTTGTTAAGAATTCCTTAGATCGCTTACATTTTTGTAGCGATGTGAATTCATAATAATATACCTTACGTGTATATGAATATAGTGGAATATAGTGCGTAATTTATCATTGCATAACATTTTTTGAAGTGAATACTTCTTTAGCGGCTTTGTGCACTTTTTTTGTAATGGGTAAAAAACGTTAAACTTGCGTCAGGACACCTGCAGGTCACGTGTCCTGATTCGAAAATCCGTAAGACGTTTAGACAAATATAGAAGCGCTAATTTCACACTGTACTTAACAACCTTAGTGGCGCGTTCGTCTAGTGATTGGTCGTTGACTTCGTCAAGACTGAGATCGATTCCGAACGAGGCCCAAGAAACACTTTTTGCCATCATATAACTCTTTGTAATATTTATTCTATTTTGTGCCATAAATCTATTGATATAAAATGGAAATTCAACAAAGTGCATCTAATAATGAAAAAAGTGACGAATAAATAGCGAAAGAAAATGAGTGAGTGCTTTAAAAACATATTGGCGATGATGGTTCTGGTAATAATGATGGTGAAAATATCTTTGAATTTATGGATGGAAGTTGATTTTTCTGAGAGATAAACTTTTTAATGTAAAATAATTGTAATAGTTCTGAAGTGTTAAATTTTTTATGTAATATAAATTGTCATGTTTGTGTACGATAGCGCAATAAATGAATATTGTATGTTACCACAAAAATGATAGTACTTTTATACTGATAATATAAGCAATTCGTGCAAAATTATTCCCTAACCATTCCAAAATGTCAAACATGCACAACGTTGATATTCAAGTTTTCACTTCTGCCGGCACTCCCGGAGTGTAACCCGTCGTTTTTTATATGTCTTTTTCTAATTGCAGGACAATGTTCGCATATAAAGTGTGGTAAGATTTAACCTACGCCGCACCGTCGGTTACGTAACATTTGGGCCTACCTATTGATAACTTAAAACTAAAGTGTTGTTCAGTTAACATGAAAGTTAAACCAAAACTAGGTTTCCACTTGAAACTTAATTGTAAACGTACTCCTCTATCGTAAATTGATGCGTTGTTTAAGCTTTGTTTACACGGGTCGAGTTTTGGCGTGCGGCTAGTCGCTTCACAAATCGCCTCACCAAGCCGCATTGCTAGCCCACTTACAGGTGACTAAAATCAAATGCGCTTCGATCATTTCCCTGTTCCTTTCATGAGCAGAATAGGCTGGCATTCGCCGTCAACTGATCGTTGGTTTACACGGTTAAGAATTTATAAATCTAGGAAGTTCCTTAGGTACATTCAATATAGATCACAATGCTACTTACCCAGTTACCTAAGTCGTTATAAAAAAATCACCTACTACCATTTCACGAGCGACGGCATATTGCAGACTTAATTTCTGTTCAAAATCATGAACGGACTCGTCGACATCTACATTCCTACGTTAGCTCCTTCACAAACCCTTAGCAAGAACAACATATCGCCAAAACTCATGATATGTCATTAGAGTAGGCCGTATGTATAAGGAAGCATTCCGGAGTGTTGACATCGCAGAAAGATTAAGAAAGTCCCTAAACAACCAAGACTCACATAAGCAACACATGCTCGAAGGCGAAAATGGCCATGATGAAGTGTAAAAGTGCAATAGGAAGAAGCTGGGGAATAAAGCCAGTCACAGTACTCTGGATCTACAAGGCAATCATAATGCCGAGAATTATACACGGCGCCCTAGTATGGTGGCATAAAGCCAACGTAGAAAGGAACAAACAAGAACTGGACAAAGTACAAAGACTGGCGGCCCTGATGACCACCGGCGCGATGAGGACTACACCCACGGCCGCGCTCGAGATCATACTAGGCCTAAACCCTTTAGACTTGGAAACGAAAAAGAGAGCGATTGAACAGTGGTTCAAACTGAAAAGCACTAGCCTATGGACTGGCAATACACTAGATGAGGGCCATGCCATGATCAGTCAAGACTACGAAGAAAGACTATCAATGATCTTCTCAAACAATGATCTGATAAGGAAAGAAAGGACCTTTGACAAGAAATATAGAATACATATAGGGCCGAGAGACGACTGGCAGATGAACACCAATGACACCATCTGCTACACAGACGGCTCCAGAAAGAAGACAACAAAGCTCTCTGGCTCCGGAGTACACATCAAGTGCGCAGACGGTACAGAGAAAAATAGGTCAAAAACACGGGAAAGGTCACCATCTACAGCGACAGCCACGCATCGCTGAAGGCACTTGGGAAAGTAGAGACAACATCAGCAGTTGTCAAAGAGTACAAAAAGTCATTGGAAAGGCTATCCAGAACAGCTGACGTGACGATTGCCTGGGTAACCGGACACGAGGGCAACACAAGCAAAGAACTAGCAGATGAACTGGCCAGGAAAGGAGCTGATGAAAACCTGATAGGCCCGGAGTGCAGGCTATCAATTGCCCATAAAATAACCAAGGGAGTAATCAGCCGAAGCATTGAACCAGAGACCAACCGGAAATGGAAATCATCGACAGGCATGAGACAGTCGAAGATATTCATAAAAGACAAAAAGGACGAGCCAGCTGATAAAACTCTCTAGAGTAAGCATGAGGCTCGTCATAGAAGTGTTAACAAGATACAGCCGACTGAACAGGCACCTGACACTGATAGGCGTGAAAACCGACCCCAAATGCCCGGAGTGTATGGATGGTGACGAGACCAGCTTCCACCTGCTCGCCGAATGCCCCATGTACTCACTGATAAGATGGGAGACAATGGGGTTGGATACACTGGACACAGAAGGCCTGGAGGATCTAAAGGTGGACCAGATCGTAAGATTTTGCAAGGATACAGGTAAATAAATAAATAAATAAATATTCTACGACATTCTACACAGCGCTTTCTAGACCCAAAGTAAGCATAGGTTGACTAGCTTGTGTTATGGTTTCTAGAACGCGGATAAACATACTTATATACTTTTTTTTTTGTAAATACATACATATTATACATAGCAACACCCAGACCAATGCAAATAGACATATTCATGCATACAAATATTTGCACTGAGCGGGAATCGAACCCGCGCCTCCTGTCGTAGCAGTCGAATGCACTACCGCTACGCCACAGAGGCCGTCAAGGTTCGACGGAACGCCGTGATTGCCGGATAACCACATCCTTCCCAAAAGGGAGGATCAGGGTAAATGGGTGAAATGACCCACTAAGGTAGGGTTGATCACCCGCCAGGACACCGGCGTCCCCGTTGGAAATAATAATAATAAACAACCAAGACTAGGTAGGAACAGTTGTAGTACTCCGTTAATTTTTGTAGCTTGGACTAATCTTGTTTCTTTCTGTTGTTGTTATTTTACTTCGGGCCACCAACCAGGTGGACACCGAAGTCTTAAAATCACGCAAAAAAAAATCAAAATCTTACACCCACTTTTTATCACTTTTCTCGACGTTTCACACGATTCTAAGTCTAATTGAGCAAAAAAAATTTTTGTGTCGGTCTGTCTGGATGTCTGGATGTCTGTTTACGCAATAACTCAAGAACCACTTATCCGATTTAAAAAATTCTTTCGCCAATTATCTTGTTTGGATAATGGGAAGAACTGATTAGATTTTGGGGTTTGTACGTTCAAGGTTTCGGGTACCTACCATACAAATTGTCCCTAAAAAACATTTACAAGTGAGTTTCCTTCGAGTTATCAGAGTAACGCGTATTTGACTTTGACATTTGAGGGACAATGACAATACGTATATTGTATATTTTGATTTCATTTTTTTCATATTTATTGCTCAATATATAAAGACGCGTCGAATAATATGCATAAAGAATAAGGTCTGTAATTTTGAATAAAAATACTGCAACAAAAATATCTAAGTTTGGCCCGAAGTTTGACAATCACTGTGTGATTTCCGCCCCACTAGATTTTCTTTTTTAGATATTTCCTTTTATTATATACCAAATTCTTCTGCTGTCTATGTTTATTTAGGTAATAGTGTTATCTATATGTGAAAAATTGTAACTGGCCTTTTCCTAATAACTTTTATAACTATTCTATATTACTAGCAATAAGTTGTTCATAAACGTAAAAATAAAATGAAACTATAAAAATGCGCAAGCTTTAATACTTCGTGAATTATAAATCAGACTTAAATAATACATAGTTCAAACTATTTTGTATTCTGTGTTTTTTTTTTATTCAAGAATAAATAATGGAATAAGATTAAAATAAAAAAACAGACAAATTTGTTTATTATTTTATTCTTAAACGTATACTAGTTTAGTTTTTCAATCGACTTGGAAAGAAGGAGATAATTCCTCTAGTGCAAAATGGTTACTATAGGTCTCAGCCATTTCATATTGCACATGAGGCTTAGATTTATTGTCTGTAAACTCTCCTCTCTCATTGACACCAAAACAATAGGGCATTAATATAAGCCTTAGATAGAACCTTACAGCGGCGGCTACAGTGATTATAATAAAATTTGATAAGTTTACTTTAGCTCTACTAGCATATTTTAGTTTATTTTTAATCTAGTTGTACAATCGACAATAATGTTATAACTCTAATTAAACATATAACTAAAATTATTTATTTTTAAGTACAAGGTTTTAGGATGTCTATTCCAATATTAGGTAACACTTGCCTTGGTAAGAGCTCCTTGAGAATAACACGACTTTTCTTCGTGTACTTTGTTTACATAAATTCTGTTCGTAACTGGCACTGAGAGGTGATAATCGCCAATCGACGTCGTCTGGCGCCCCTATTAGACAGTAATAGCAACAGCTCTCACAAGTACCCTTACGATCCTTATACCAATTAGCAGGATCAGGGATGTTAATTCCATAGACGAAGCGATTTGATGCTCTTGACGAGAATATGGTTGGGCGATGTTTTTTTGATGGGAGAGTTTGCAGTACTATTATAGTAAAAAACTAGCTGTGCCCGCGACTCCGTCCGCGTGGAACACGATTTTTAGGGATTTAGTTCTTTTGCGCGGAATCCTAATTATTTTTATAAAATTGAAGTAGCTTATGTGACGCGTGACGCCTTGTACCTTACCTATCTGCCAGTGAAAGTCCCATTAAAATCGGTCCAGCTAGAAAAGTTCCAGAGTAAATAAGATTCTATTCACAATTTTGTAGGTTTTAATTTTTTTGCGCGGTTCCGTAATTATTTTTCTGAAATTAAAATATGTAATGTAAAATAATGTTACATCTTGTAACATTACCTATCGACCAGTGGAAGTGCCGCCAAAATCGGCCCAGCCGTTCCAGAGATTACCGGTTTCAAATAGACAGAAAGACAGACAGACAGATAAAATTTAAAAAAAAATTGTTTTGTTATAAGTATCGTGTATACATTCATGTGCAATCATAAACTATTTTTAATTGAAATATTATAAACAGACACTTCAATTTTATTTATTTGTATAGATTTATAGATATATGTAAACATTTTAGTGTTGGTTCTTAGATTCGTAAATCGTTGTAATTATTTTGTTATTTCTGTTTCAAACTTAACTTTTACTTTTTAGCATATATCGAGGCTTCATTTCTGTTTTGCCTGGGAGATGAGCTGATGGGCTTATACCGGTTCCTGCCCCTCGTCAGGACCCTGCAGCACATGGGCCGACTAAAGAGTAAGGGCAAATTCAAATACAGATTAAAGAACATGAGGTTTTTCAACAACCTGTTGAATAAACAACCACATCTAATGGGGTGATAATATCTTCTTTATTATTGTATTAAGTCTCTTTGTTTAACTAGGACATCCATTTCTTATGTCTCAAAGGAGAATGCCCATTCTTGGTTGCGCTTTTAGACGTACGCGTCAATATTTCAAATGTTAAAAAATAATATTGATTATAGTATGACTTTTCAACACTAAATCGCTTCTAAAGAACTTGGGGTTTGAATTTAACTTATAAAGATATGAAAATTGAATGAATAATCGTTTCCATTTTAATTTAATTGTTACCATTATATAAAATAAACTATTGGCGGTAGAATGCAAATATACCAATCTTTTTAAAATAAAATGGTTAAATAATAATACGTGATAATAATTCGCAATGTGATATTCAAATATATTGCAGTTATGAAATCTTAATATTTCGTGTATGTATTCGTAAATTATTAGTGATAATCAGTTAAAGTTGTAAAATATTGTGTGCTTCAGTGGTAGTTTTCTCTTAATTTATACATGGTATCCCTGTCTTACTAAAACGTCAGTTCAACAGTCTGTGTCTATTATCTTATTTTCTACAATATTTTCTTGTTTGTTGTTTTTCTCGTTGTAATAATTTAATTTCTCAATAACCCCAAGTTCTGTTACAATATGCGTTTATATTTCAGATAATACTTAATGCAGGCTATTTATTGCAGTTTATACTTATGTAACATAGCAAAAAAAAGTGTGCAACCGATTTCCATACTGACATGGGCATTGTCCTTTGCATATTGTTTAGTTTATTACGGTTCTGAATTAATTCTCTCATCCGTTTTATGTTATTAAATGAAATAAGCCTGTTTTAAGCAGTTTTTTTTTAAATAAACATAACATAACATAATTTCACGCCTGTATGCCCGAAGGGGTAGGCAGAGGTTTATTACACACCCACGATTCGCCAGTTATGTTGAGGTCAAAATGTAATAGGGGGCGAGCCTATTGCCATCTACCGGGCACATTATTAAGCGAGCGATAATTATCATTTATTAATGCACACATAACTACGATAAGTTAGAGGTGTGTGCCCGGGCAACTGGGGATCGAACTTGAGACCTCGTCTCAGCAGTCCGTTATGTATGCCACTGGGCTATCGCCGCTCTTTTTTTTTAATCCTTGTATATAACTGTAAAAGGGATAATACTTAATTTACAGAATTTCCTGTTTTAGGATACTAACAAACAGACTTTACGGATCTAACGGACGGCCTCTGTGGCGCAGCGGTAGTGCATTCGACGGCTACGAGAGGGGGCGCGGGTTTGATTCCCGCTCAGTGCAAATATTTGTATGCTTGAATATGTTTATTTGCATTGGTCTGGGTGTATCTATGTATAATGTATGTAATTACAAAAAAGCATACAAGTATGTTTATCCGCATTCTAGAACCCATAACACAAGCTATTTAAACTATGCATACTTTGGATCTAGAAAGCGCTGTGTAGAATGTCGTAGAATATTTGTTTATCATTACTATATAAAAGACGAGTATTTTATCGTAAAACATAAACTATATTACCGTATTTATTAGTAAGACTGCAGTGACTATTGCTGTGGTCACTATTCTTATAAGAGTCAACCATCTATATTGACTGGTCAACAGTAAAAGTGACTAACTTTTAGGAATGAGAAACGCAGTCTTTTTTTTTTTGTTTTTTACGTGCGGAAGTCCCTTCGGATACCCCCCGCTGGCCAGCGGGGGTGGTTATGTCGTGTCTCGACTAAAACCGCACGGTGTCCTCCCCAAGTGTCCGTTGTCGGGCACCCCGGGTAAGCCCGCCCTCGAAAGGATAACCCCAGGGTTGCCGGCGGACTTTGGCCGCTACCGCAGCCTCGCCTGAAGAAACGCAGTCTTACAATTTAGAGAAAGATTTACGTGAATCAGAAATTTTAGCCCTGAAGCTCCTGTTGGGGCCCCATAAACACATTTAAACATTATTAAATTAAATATATAAGCTAGAATTTTACAATAGACCAACAAAACTATAAACTCAAATTAATAAATTATTCTCCGGTTCTTCATCAAATTAGTCTTCTAAGTTTTTCATACGCCGCCGAGTATATGCTTAGAAATTAGAACTTTTAACTATGGATTTTCTTCCACATGATTTTGATCGGTATTATGATCGGATAGAGCTGGTTATAATTTGCAAAGTGAAGTTCACCCATCACATTTACAAACTAAGTGTATTCTTTACTAGTAGTTAGGATAATTAAAAATATGCGACATATCCGGAACGAAGTTTGCTGGTAATGCATAAATACGAACTGCCAATTGCGGCTATTTTATTAACGAATTATAAATGAGGTACTTGCTTGAACCCCAAATCGGACACCGTGGTTTCCAAACCCGAGGGGGAGATAGCCCAGGGTCAGTCGGGGTGCGAGGGAAATTCCCTATGGGAACCTTACACCGCGGCGTTTGAAGACCCGAGACGGCGCGTGGTTTTATTCGGTTTAAACCCGACATAACCGCCCCCGCTGGCCGGCGGGAGGGGGTGGGGGTATCTGAGGGGATTTCCGCACGAAAAAAAAAGGTTGCTTGTAGAGATTTTTAAGGGATTTTTTTGTCAGTAACGTTTATATTTGGCATCAACTTGTTATTATCTAATCAACAAATCTGATGCCATGAAATAGTTTCATTATTTGAAGTTTAAAATTTCATTCTCAAATAAATAACAATTGTCACCTGGAATGATTAATTACCATATAAAAACGTAGTTCGTTCCATGAATAAACATTTTTATTATCAAAAAATAAGGTTTACCCCATAAGTAATAGATTGGTACTCAGAATGGTAGATCTGTTGCCAAAAATGTCGATTAACGCCCGCAGATAACGACACCGCGCGCCCCGACACGGATAGGTCCACTTCACGTTAGGTTACTTGTGATAATGCACTAAAAATAGGTGCCCCGTCGACATCGCTCACAAGTGTCACTTTTACACTGACATCTCTAATGATCAATTTAATTTGATGACGGAGGACAAACCTGGTTTAATAAATAGAAACCTTTAATTGATACTTGAAAATAGATAATAATTTATATTCTTAGGCAACTATATTTGGCGACAGATCTACTATTTTGCAGACAAACCCTAGTAATTTTGGCAATTCGAAACCAATTTAATTGCGATAGCTTAAATCATACCCAAATTTAATACCAAAGGCAATAAAATACATTTGTTTGAGATATACAAGACTTACACAAGCAAAGAGAACATCGACTCTGATCAGATTGAAAAACAAATTCTGTCCACATACTCAAACGTACCTTTTTTTTTTTGTTTTTTTTTTTTTCGTGCGGAAATCCCCTCGGATACCCCCCGCCGGCCAGCGGGGGCGGTTATGTCGGGCTTGAACCGACCAAAACCGCACGCCGTCTCGGGTCTGCAGACGCCGGAGTGTAAGGTTGCCCATAGAGCATATCCCTCGCACCCCGACTGACCCTGGGCCATCTCCGGTTTCGAGATGGCCCCCTCGGGCGAGATGGCCCCCTCGGGACTCAAACGTACCTTGTTTTTTTTTTTTTTTTTTTTTTTCGTGCGGAAATCCCTTCGGATACCCCCCCGCCGGCCAGCGGGGGCGGTTATGTCGGGCTTGAACCGACTAAAACCGCACGCCGTCTCGGGTCTTCAGACGCCGGGGTGTAAGGTATTATAGTTACTAGACTCTGGGCACTAGGTTGATCTTCCAAATTCCTCGTGAGTCCAAAGGAATCCATTACATATATTATATCACCGTAAAACGAAAACCGTTTATACTTAAGAAAAGAGGCCAAGTGCGAGTCGGACTCGCTCATGAAGGGTTCCGTAGCAGCAAGTAACATAATAATGCTTTTTAGGGTTCCGTTGCCAAATGGCAAAAAACGGAACCCTTATAGGTAGATTCGTCATGTCTGTCTGTCCGTATGTCACAGCCACTTTTTTTTTCATGAAACCCATACGTGTGTGGTATCTATGGATAGGTCTTTAAAAATTATATTGAGGTTCCTTATATCATTTTTTTCTAAACTGAATAGTCAGCGCGAGAGACACCTCCACAGTAGTAAAATGTGCCCCCCCCCCCCCCCTGTAACTTCTAAAATAAGAGAATGTTAAAACAAAAAAAAAAAAAAGATATACATTACCGTAAACTTCCACCGAAATTTGGTTTGAACGAAATCTAGTAAGTAGTTTTTTTTAATACGTCATAAATCGTAAACCGCCATTTACCTTTCATTCAATCAACTCACATAAAAATTATAAAAAGAACATTATTATGTTACTTGCTGCTACGGAACCCTTAATGGGCGAGTACGACTCGCACTTGGCCGCTTTTTTTTTTAATTTCATATTTGAGTTGTTGAATGAAAGGTAAATTGCGTTTTACGATTTATGACGTACATATATTATAAAGAAAACTACTTACTAGATCTCGTTGAAACCAATTTTCGGTGGAAGTTTACATGCTAATGTGCATCATATATTTTTTTTAGTTTTATCATTCTCTTATTTTAGAAGTTACAGGGGGGGGGGGGGGGGCATTTTACCACTTTGGAAGTGTCTCTCTTCCAAACTATTTAGTTTAGAAAAAAATGATATTAGAAACCTCAATATCATTTTTGAAGACCTATCCATAGATACCACACACATATATGTGTGATGAAAAAAGATTTTTTGAGTTTCAGTTCTTAATGTTTTTTTCTATTTTTGTATGAAAATCTTAATGCGGTTCACAGAATGCATCTACTTACCAAGTTTCAACAGCATAGTACTTATAATATCGGAGAAAAGTGGCTGTGACATACGGACGGACAGACAGACAGACATGACGAATCTATAAGGGTTCCGTTTTTTGCCATTTGGCAACGGAACCCTAAAGACGAGTTAGATTCGATCGGAATTTTTATTCTATATTTAGATCGGAAGCGTGATATTACAACTAAATGTTTTTTTTAGATACCTATACATATAATGGTGACACATTATAATGTTTAGTTTAGGTTTCTTACTCCGAAATTTCGGGCCCTCATGATACTTAAATGACAGTTACCATGTAGTTACTTAGGATTCCTTTCTGAACGTCTTCTTTGAAATTCTTCTGTGACAAAGTGTCACATCATCACACGTCGTCTTCGGGCCCGATTAAGGGATAAATGTATTTCATGTTATCAATTGTCCGAAACTTCGGTCTGTGACTTCGGATGTACGTTTCATGGAAGGGCTACTGGCCTACTAGTTTGAGTCGCGACATTGAGATATTTTACATCACAATCCATGGTATGCATTTAGGTACAAGATTAAACCTATTGAAGACAACCTTTTTTCACGATATTGCATCATCAGATAGTAGGTTAGTGTAAGTATCCAATTTCTAAACTTAATAACATTTTAAAATTGCCCTCTTCTTTTAAATTGTATAACGCATTCTCATATAGTTACAGACTCCTTTGACTCTCCTGATATTCAAATTAATCTACATTTCGATATTCATTTCGCGCAGTCAAACCCACAGGTCTGTGATGTCAATCAAAAGTCCCGTACATCAAAGAGCCCCGGCGGCCCCCGGCCAGTTGTGTTCGCTGTAGCTGCATCGATTGCATCTCACCCTGTTATACAATCGTGGAATCCCGGGACCTGATTGAGCCTTATTCTGGACTGGTGATAATGTAATTTAATTTATTAAGAACTACATATACCTGGTGAATGTCATTTCAAATTGGCATTTGTGTAGCAGTTAGAGTATAGCTTCAAGACGGTTATTTATATCTCGGTATAAGTTATACCATGGATGCCCAAGAAACCGTGGAACAATGAGTGAAATGAATTTATTAGACGATTGTTTATGATTGTTTTTCGGGAGTATGAGGCCTTACTAACATCTTCGGGTCCCAAACCAACCTGACCCGTCAGCTGATACACCTGCAGATTAACGGGTGAAGCTGAGGTGCAGGCTTTCGTCTCGAGGTTGAGAGTGTCAGGATGTCAAACACTCTCAATCGACGGACTGACGCTCGTAATAACCACAATAATTAGCCAAATAAAAAATGGATGAACGAACTCCGTGTGAAAATTTCGAATGCAACCGGGGTCATCGCTAAGATGATGATGATGAATTTATGATCGTAATATGATTGCAACTGTGAGCAACACTTGCAGACTCTTGAAGCACTTAGATTTCGCAAAGTTTTTTCGGTCTCATTTAAACTGAAATTTTTGTTTGATTTCGTGCTGCTATTGACAATTTCCTAACAGTAAACCTAGTAATACTTGACCGAGGCAGTGATTTTTATCGTTACACACAATTGTAAGTGGGCAGGCAAGCCGGGGTCGACCTCGCAGGACATACACTGATCCAGTTAATGAGGTATTGAAAAAAGGGCAGGTCAATAGCACTCGAAACCGGCGGGCTTACATGAAAGGTTTAATGACAGTGAAGGAAGCTCGTGAAATATGTACGGACAGAAGCAGATGGCGGGCTTTTGTCTCTGCCTACCCCGGAGGGAAAAAGGCGTGAGTATATGTATATATGTATGTATTTGTTTAAAATATTTCGTTTTAATAAATGTGTCGATACGATATTATTACAATGTAGATACAGAATAGGTCTTCCTAGTTCCTAGTACCGGTGAGACTGCGCGAGCTCGCCCGGGCATAACAGCGAGCTCTATACAAATAAGTAGTGCACAAACATTCAAAATCAAATAGGATATTCCACTTTTGTAATATTTGTGTTCAAAGAACTGGTGCAATTAATGTTGCAGAATTTCCTTTGACAGCGTATGACTCAATATTTACATCAGCAAACTGTTTTTTCCATTTTGCTATCTTTTAATTTGAAGTTTTTTTATGATGTCAGTTATCAATATTACTGGTTAACATGGACAATATTTTTGTATCTCGTAGGATATAGAGGAAACGTTCATATTTATGAAGTCTGCAAAACTGTATAGATTTTACTTTGTGGTGAATATACAGTAACCCACCTGTTTAGTGGTATGAGTCATGTAGCCTTGTTCACTCTTGCATGATAGGTATAGGTCCTGGGTAGGCCAGGCTTTGCACATCGACTTCATTGGGGAAGTACCAGTTTGTTAGCTATGACACGTCAATATGACTTCACCCCGGCTAATGCTAAGTAGCTTTAAGTGAAGGCCACCATTATAAAAGCCAACAATGAACAATGCCAAAGTGGAGGTCTTCAGTTGAAGACTATTTATACCACTAAGGTGGCAAAAAGCATACGGGCTGCTTGATGGTACGCAGTTATCGTAGCCAGTGTACACCAGCGATTCAGTTGATTAGTCAACAACTGTTTAAAGGAAAAACTATTTTAATAAAAAATGATCCAACCGACTTCAATAACCAAAAAGGCAAAATAAGTTAATTACAGATTTAATTCGAAAAATAAAAAAAGTGTAAAATAACTGAATGACAGATTTAATCCTATAGATAAAAAACACTTAGAACTTTTTTGTTGAAGTTGGTGCCAAGCCAAATAGGAATTAGGTAAATAGGGTAGCTCCATTTCCGCCACATCACGAGTCTCCCCGTGCAAGCGAATAAATTACGCACTCTACTCCACTCCGCTCCGCTGCACTCTACTCCGCTCGGCTCTACTCTGCTCCGCTCATTTCTATTCCACTCCACTTCACTTCACTCCCCTCTACTCCATTCCAGCTCACCCCACTCCACTCCACTCTCCACTCCACTCACCACTATCTCACTGATGTATGGAATGTTCGAATCTGTAACGTTACATTACAGGGGAATGCTCACAGTTAGGGAGCACCTTAAAATTCACAAAACGACGTTAATTCTGTTGCTCATCTCACTAAACTAAACTATCTCTAGACTATTTCATTTGAATTTCGAAATTTTGTTCTATGTGCCGTCGGATTAAATCTAGACTTTATTAAAATGTTAGTCTAGTTTAGAGAGTTTTGTAACAGCAAAATTGAATATGTATTCCAAAATGCCAAACATTTAACATTTGACGTCATGTTCCATCATATTATAGTCGATAATTTCATATTTTCTGATGGATTTCGAAGAGTTTCTAGCTTTAAGTTTATTATTAACTTACATTTACATTAACTTTATTATTGGACTAGGTCCAATACTAATAAAATTTATATGAGATCAACTTGGAGTTTAACCGAACCCAATGCAAAATTTTCAAGAATTTTCAAAATCGGTTCGTAAACGGCGGTAATATTGAAGAGAATACAAAAAAAACAGATACAGACGAACATAGGACCTACTCCTTTTTGAAGTCGGATAAAAAACTATTGTACGTGATTTCGGAACAATATAGTTTAAAAACTGGACTGTCCTGGTCAAAGCGGGACGTGTAGTCATGTTAATTATGCTGGCTTTTGAACGGTTTGCGCGATTTTGCTGTAAGTGTGTTTTTATCGTTCTCTTTTTCCCATTTCCTTCCCCCTTTCCACGATACATCCGGCAATGATATCAGTTAACCAACAGGTACATTACACAAGGGCATTACCAATAAGTATTTTATAAACCTATTTATTCATTATATGCACCATCGTCCCTGCAAAACCATAATAACAATATTTTTTTTATTCTTATTACTAAGAGCAAGTATGTATTAAATAAGTTATTTTACAATTGGCGGCTTTATTGTTTAGACAATCGCAGTACGTAGCATATTTCGTAGATATTTTATTTTAAATATATTACAGTGATTTATTTAGCGTGGTCAAAGTTAGTAGAACAGGAATTTGACGACCCCACAAAGATCTTCCCTGCAATGCAATAACGGAGGTTTAGGAAGGTGGAGGTGGACCTCCGGCTGCAAAGTGCAAGCTTTGAATCCAACCGGCATTTGTGCTCGATGATGAAATCAGTATTATAAAACTTGCTTTCATTTGAAACATACAACTTTTTACCTCGCCCAGCGAGAAAAGTATTCTAGACTATAGGTAAAAAAATAAACAATCAAGACAATATTTTTACTAATTACTTTAAACGCTCATAAGTACCCTAGTACTTTTTCAAAAATAAGGTAGATTTTACGGGCCTCAGCTACACCCTCGTTAGCAATCGATCCCATTCTCCCCTCGATGAACAATGAACTAAAACTCTTACATACAAAAATAAAAATTAAGAATACGTTTGAAAATTTTTATTAGCACTCAGTTTCTTTTTCATCGCCGAGGAATCCCAAAACGTGATGTTCGAACTCCAAATCACACTTTGAGTTTTTAAGTAGCAGAAACGCGCTTTTCGTACTGGAGAGGAGAAAAATATTTATAATTCTATAGTGTATATGATAATAGAACAAACCATTCAAAAGTATGTCTTTACATAGTTTTGAAGTGTTTGTTTTTAAATTTTACATCATCATCATCATCATGCTAGTCCACTGCTGGACATAGGTCTCCCCTAATGAGCGCCATAGTGCCTTCAGCTTGCCGCAAACAGCATCTGCCCGCAGTCTTTTGCAGATCGTCATCCCACCTGGCCGGAGGGCGTCCTACGCTACGTTTGCCGACTAATTTTACATAGACACATTAAAACTAAAGGCAGTATGCTTAAATCGTGTTTAATACCTACTTGAAGTAATCAAGTATATTCTTAACCAGTCGTTACTGAGGTTGATTACAACACCTGGTTTTAATTTTAACTTTAATTTTCATGATCCGATTTAAAATTTAAAAATAGTCGATATAAAAATAATAATCGCAAATTTTCTTGCTAAGCGAAAAATAAATATATAAATGTTCATATTTTGTTATGTTCGTTATTGCCAGGGCAAGAATTATATGAAAGAAAATTTTAGAACATCCACCGAAAAGTCGGCAGCCGGATGGCGCTGGTTACGCCTGCAGTTAACAAAAATAGTTATTATAAACTAACAGTTATTTCTGCTTAACATTTTTGTTTTTTGCTTTTGTTTTTGTGCTACTATCATATTATAAATGCGAAAGTTTGGGTAGATGTTTGTTACTCAATCACACCAAAGCGGCTGAATGGATCTGTAGTAGGTACTGTACTAAGATAGATAACTGTCTACATACTACTAGTATTAGTAAAAGCATCCTGTGGGTCACAGACGGTATTTCGCGTGGGTGGAGTCATGGGCAACAGCTAGAATTGTATATTTAATGATAATAATATATAATCAAAGATAAAGCGTTAAATCATAAAGAATAAAGTAAGTAAGAAGGAGGTAAATATATTATGTCTACAAAGACTTTCTCCCGAACAAACCGTAGCCTTGACCTAGAACTTGATATTGACTGTTTACACTTATTGCATTAATGGGTCAGAGTGGCGGCGCGCATCTCTGGCATATTTCTCAAGAGGGTCTTAGACACTAAAAAGAGGATGTAAAGTTATCAGTGAAAATTATTAGTACCTGGAAGACTAGGCTTCGTTCAGACAGCGACTAGAAACTTAAAAAGTATAAATCCTTCTAATATTATAAACGCGAAAGTTTGTGATTATGGATGTCTGGATTTGTTACTCTTTCACGCAAACACGGCTAATGCATCTGGCTGAAATTTGATACAGGGATAGATTATATTTATAGATTATAAAAAGTAGATTATAGTCTAGAAGTTATTCTAGACTATAATCTACTTTTCATAGATTACCCCTATAATCTACTTTTTATCCCTGGATAAGGTTCCCATGGGGTGCAGGAAAGGGAACAGAATTCCACGCAGCTGAAGCCGAAACGTTACATAATACAGTAATAAATAAAAATTGAAAAATGTTAGACTCCTCTGAATTTAATTTTTTTAAATTTTTGATTATCGTTTTGTGTAAAGTTTTAGAGTTAAGATGATCGATAACTAAGAATGTGTTAAACTAATACCGATAATTGTTTTTTTTTCATACTTTTAATAAATAATTTAACAGAATTAAGGAGGCAACCCTATTAGACAAGGCATTCAATACCCATCGGAAAGAATGCACTTACCAGTCTCCCTTTTAAACTTACATTTGATGTGACGCAAATCTGTCCATTATGAACAGATTGCCGTTGACTTAGCTCTGGAATACATTAGGTTTGTAATGTTGTGTGGCTTACATGTGTAAGTGACTGATTGAAAGTGTTCAGAGAAAATTTCTTCATGCCTTACATTACGGATGAAGTCACAGTTACCGGCCTTATGATTATTTGCTTACGAATTATAATAATGGATTGTCTTTGGAAAAGAGAAGATTGCTTCTTGGCGCGCTGTTTTTGCCTGGTATTATTCATAACAAGGATGATATCCAGAAGTAGCTAAGCAACTGTGTACCAAGGGCAGTAGTGCGCAGACAAGTACGTCCGTACCAATATTGCTTTGAATGCCCCTCTGCGCCAACTTTGATTTACCCGATGTCAAGTTTAGAAAATGTATTGTCGATTCTTTAAACATCTGTGTTTAGATTGTATTCACATTTACCTATATTATTGTGCAAGTATCAATTTTGTTTCCTTGTTTAGCTCTTAATGGGGAATCCCATTTAGGCAGTTTGCCGGATTTGTTGAAATTTATGATGACTGCCCCGCTCCCTTGGGTAGTAACGAGTTGACATATAGTACATAGCCTATGGCACTCTCATCAGTAGAAGAATTTTCAGAATCGGTTTAATATATTCATAGATTACCCCTACAACCTCACAAACATTACATCCTTATAACATTATTATAAAAGTATACATAACTGATTCATTGAACATTAACAACTAGAAGTCTATACGACGACAGCGAGAATCTCCTTTTATGGAAGTCGGTTAAGTATACCAAAATTTTCTTCAGAATGTAACATATACTTTCCTGACAACCGTATCTAAATCGGTTGAACCAAAACGCGAGACAATAGCAGACAAACATATATACAAACATACAGGTCAAACAGTAAACCTAGAAGATTAAAAATAGAAACAAACTACTTATAGACAAGATTTACTGTTATACACACCTACATACATAATTATATTATTTATCTGTTAGAGATAAAATAGTTAGGCCAGAATTTAAGGATATGAGCCGTGACCTTGTTTGCCACTTCAGCGATTTTAAAATTCAACAAAACATAAATATAAACAAAAATAAGAAGTTGGAGTTTGAAGTTGTATACAATTTTTGATCGTGTTCCAAAAAGGAGTAAGATTCTCAATTTATCGGAATCTTTTTTTAGAACAAGACGTAAAAACGACGGTGTGTCATAAGTTTGCCGTGGCTGTATATACACAGACCGACAGGATGAGCCAAACCTGAAGCGTATGTTTTTGTTCGAAAGCCGATAGAATCGAGATGCTTCTTACCTATAAATAAACTTGTGTCGGGGGTTTTTTTAAATTATTACTAGTTTAAGTTATTATTTACATAGAAATAAATATTTTATTAAAATGACTCATTAACCAGTTTTCAAAGACACTATTATTATTTAATTTGTAATAGAAAACTTGAACTCATACGATGATATATCCTTACTTCAAAACCCCAAAATAAAAGAATAAAGATTAGAAAAGGGTATTCCCGAGTTAAATAATAATATATCACAATTATCATGCAAATCTTAATAGTCAAATAAAAAAAAAGCATTTCGCGCCTTTTTTCTGCAATCAACAAAGAATAGAGAAACATAACTAATTTAGAAAAGTATCTAAATGCTGCATCCTCGACAGTTCAATCCAAAGATAATGACACTTTGTCAAAACTTATATTCTACAGAAATGTTGTATGTGTTCAATCTGCATTACAATAATTTTAATAAATTATTACGTCTATAGCCGTTCTTATCTTCGCACAAACTCACTGTCTGTATGACGTAATCTATTAATTTACATAAATACCAAGTTTACATTAATTTTTCCAATATGATCCAATATTATTTTTGAAAGAAGATAAATATGGAACAGCCCACAGGCGCATCGATCGTGCTGGCCGCTCAGGTCTAATTTATGCATCACCAAATCAATGATATCAGTAGCTAAACCTATGCAGTTGAGCAGTATTTTTAGCTGTCCCCGGTACATATTCTTGTCAGACAAGTGGCACTTCAGTATTAGGCCTGATGTCTGCAAAAACTAGTAGGAATGATCTGCAATCAGTAAGTATGCGTTTATGCTGTTCTTCTACCAACGTAGCTTTGATTTAATTAGTGTCTTCCATTATGTATTCGCACTCAGCCTAAAACACTATGCCAGAGGTGTCGAGATATTAATATTCAGATCCTCAAACAAGGTCTGTGTTCCCGTCGGTACCATATTATATCATGCATTTCTTGACGGGAGGAACTGATTGGAAATCACGACTGCGATAGTTTCTATGACAGATTCAGACTACATCCTAGACTAGACTATATCTTTGTATACTTCTGTGTGTTATACCTTGATTGCTTAGTGCGCTGCTGCCTTATGTTCTGCGTCAACGTATAACTATACGGCAATGCTAGAAAGTTGCAGTTATATTGCCTATTTTATTGTTAAGGCAGGTGGCAGTTTGCTGGTAAGCAAGACGCCAAATAGACGTTATTAAAAAATTACAATCCAGTCTTATACAATCTTTAAACATTCACGTACATGTTATAATTTGTCAAGGAAAAGACATGTAGAGCAGCTTATTACATCGACCGCACCGCGCCGCCGCGCCAGTGTAACTTATGCATCACCGAATCAATATGACCTACCAGCAGCTAGTCCTGTTAATAAATTATGAAATGGATCAGTATTTTTAGTAGTACTCAAAGTAGGCATTACGAACTTTGAGAAGCAAAGGCGGTCGGTTGTTACTTAGATAGATCTTGGAAACTCAATGAAGGAAACACGATTCACAATACTAAAAACTGTCCAAAATGAAATACCGGACATATATGTATACATTAACCATTATTATTTTTATTTTCGACGTTTTCTAATAATAAAACTAGCTAGATCGATTTATCACCCCCGAAACCTCCTGTATACTATAATATTTATAAACTTATATATATATATATATATAAATATATATATATATAAATAAACATCACAATTGCTCGTTTAAAGGTAGATTTGTAGATTTATAGATACCTAGCTGGAGACTGTACGTCGGTGTGCTTTTGAAATCAGCACAACCCTTGCACAAAATTATTATTATCGCTCTAAACAACGGCCTTTTAGGTAGAAATGAAAAGAATGAAATCGATCTACGTTTTTTTTTTTTTTTTTTTTTATCGTGCGGAAATCCCTTCGGATACCCCCCCGCCGGCCAGCGGGGGTGGTTATGTCGGGCTTGCACCGACTAAAACCGCACGCCGTCTCGGGTCTTCAGACGCCGGGGTGTAAGGTTACCCATAGAGCATTTCCCCCGCACCCCGGCTGACCCTGGCCATCTCACCACTAACAGCATCGCTCATCCTGTCTCCTCTGTAAGCAGAGGAGTACGGAGAGCGATGTGTTCCTGCCACATCTACCTATTGGTTTCTTGACTACTGTCGAATTTAAAACAAAAATTCTTCATAGGAGGTCTAGTTATGACCCCTGAGTCCGAAATGACAATTGGTCAAAAAGTTTCTCTTAGTTTAAGTTCGTGAACGGGTGGAATCCGGCCTAAGGGGACGGTAGGGCCTCACTTTTTGTGAAATCAGTTTTTCCTCAAAATTTCACGTTCCATGAAAGATATTCGAACCGTTCTAATTTTGTCCCATAGTATACATGAATACCAACAACTTTTAATAAACCTATAAGATTAAAACTTTAACTAAAAGTGGAGGGGGGAAAAACCAAAATTTTTAGGGAAAAAATCATAACTAACTAACCGGTGAATATTCTTGCCGTCGGAAACATTTTTAATCGATAGGCCACTTTTAAGTCTAAAATAAATGTCTGAAAAGTTTTTCGCTAAAAGTTACCGTTTTCGAGAAAAAAAAATGAAACATGTTAAAAATGAAACTTGTGTGTGTAAGTCCGTAGTTCTCTATATAAAATAATATTAATTGCTTCACGAAATCTACCTGTGCGTTCCCCCTGCAGGAACGGATTTTTTTTTCAACTTTTCAGTTAATCTCATGTAGCAACAGAGTTCTTGCGAAGCCCAGCCAAAGGAGTCTATCTTGTTTCCAGGCCAACTTTTTTACGTGTGGAAACCCCCACGGGCTTCACCCCACCGGTGCCAGCGAAGAGGTGGGTATGTCAGAATCGAACCGACTAAAAGCACACGGTGCCTTTCCCAATCGCCCATTGCTAGGCACCTTGGGCACGCCCTTGAAAGGATAACCACAGGGTCCTATGGCCACCCTCCTATGCCATCATCAGACCCTGAATACCATGTGATACCAAAGAGTTTGTCAAAACAAAACAAATGGGCCCAAACTCGATAGGTTTATCTTGTTTAATTTAGGAGTTCGTATGGCCACCTTCCTACTCCATCATGAGGCCAGCTCTTGTTTAACTTAGGACTTCCTAAGGTCACCTTACTACTCGATCATCAGATCTTGAATACCATGTCACATCAGAGTTTGTCAAGACCAAACGAATGAGCCCAAGCTCTATAGGCTTATCTTGTTTAATTTAGGAGTTCGTATGGCCACCTTCCTACTCCATCATGAGGCCAGCTCCATGGTACCATATTAATGTATTGTCGTCCAAACTAAACGTGCTTGCAAAATTTCATCGCAACCGGTTGAGGATAACTGCCTCAAAATTAGGTTGCAAGACTTGACCCGCACTTACATACATACGAATACATAGTACATACAGAGCAATTTAAATAAAAGCTTGTAAAAATACACAGTATTCATTCATAGGAGTGTTGGGGCTGGCCAGGGCACTAAAAAGTATAAAATGAAATCAACACTTTATTAAAAAATCAATAATTCAGACTGAACAAGACTCTACAAGTTTGATAGCAGGTGGGATCCAATAATTTTCTTTTGGCTTATGATTTGCTAATGGGTGCTCCCTGTTTAGATCCTTTGCAATCGGGTTTATTGATTTTTTAAATCGTTCATATTTTATTCATATTTTTTTACTAGACTATTCAAATTCGCCTTTTTATTGTCATTGAAATAGCTTTTTTTTAATTTTAAATATAACATAGATGCTATAAATACATGTTTAGCCATATCGGCTTAAAAAATGACATTATATTGGGTTGTTTATTACATATGTTCTTTACAAATATTATTACATATTCAAAGTGATCATGACATAATATTGTTTATTAATTTATTTTTATATGTATAACTCATCATCTACCTGCCCTTGTGAAAGTTATTTGGGGTCGACCCAATATTCCTGTCAGATGTCATCTCGTCAGTTACTCCCTTCCTTGCAATATTCTCTTTCAAGTATTTCATCCATCTTTGCTTAGTTTAAAAAAAAATGTCCATACCACGACAGTCGCTTGCTTCTCAATTTTTCATTCATTGGTGCAACTTTCAAACTTCCAATAATATACCTACTCATTCCTTATGCTGTCCATTCTCGTCACACTACACATCCATCTTAACATTTGCATCTCCGCTTCATGCAGTTGTCTTTCTTACGGCAAAACAAAACGGCAGGTCTTATTATGGTCTAATAAATTTTCCCCTTAAGCTTAAAGGGAAATTACGGGTCGCATATCGTGCCTCTGACCTGCCGCCACTTCATCCAACCTGCGTCAATTCTTTGCTTCACTGAACGATCAATTTCCCCATCGGGCTGGATAACAGAGCCGAGATTCTGGAAATTGGAACTAACTTTTACTTGTGACCTCGTTAGCGTGGACTACACGTATAGAATTAATCTTTTTTTCACAGCATCCCGTGTAAAATACTGGACCCGTTCCCGCGAGCTACAGGATTATTCTCGGGATAAAAAGTACCTAGTCCATGAACACATAGACTAGGTACTTTCAAGGTTTTAAATGTCCTAAATATTTATACATAGAAAATAAGTTCAAGATATTTGACATTCAAAGTATTTTATAGTTTCAAATTTAACATTAATTAAAACAAGTACTAAAAATCCACCCTGTTTACAAATTATGGCTCTGATTTTGTAACCAGAAAATCTCACCTGGTTACTCACCGGCTTATCCAGTCGGTATGGTAGCAAGAACTCAATAATCCCAGGGTGCCTTTTCACAGAGATAATAAATACATAAAATTATAAATAACTAATTAAATTTGTGCATTTCAAGGAACCTTCAATGAAATAATAAGAGGTTTCATACATATAATTTCTTACCAATAAATTTCATACATAGGTATAAAAGCAACATAGAACTCCAGTGCTATTCTAAACACATAACATAAGAAATACAGTTATAAGTCCTTGGTTGGACTCTCTTGAGGTATCTGACAATACAAGCAAAGTCTTGAGCTTACTTTCAGAGCAACAAAGATGCTGGTCTGAGTGTTGATGGAATAATTATTAGGAGAAGGTTATTCACACAAACTCCCTTTCGGAGCAGCAAAATGTTGGGCTGAAGTTTTCTTAAACAATCTTATAAGAGTAAGGTTATGCAAATCAAATAATCAAAAAAGTCAATACGTGACCTTTGTGACAAGACAGAATGTCACAGGTCTTTATAAGTAATAAATCAATTTTCTGGCGCTGTATTAGTAAAGAATTAGGTTGAGAATATGATATTTAGAATTAAATAACGATAAATTGTTGCAATACAATTCAGGAAATAATCTGTTTTAAGAAAGAATCTAATAAATGAAATTAGGTTGTTGGTAATTTATCGAGACAGAAGTTTACATGTCTTTATAAATAGTAAATCGATTTTCTGAGAGATGGCGCTGTATTAGTAAAGAATTAGGTTGAGAAATATGATATTTAGAATTAAATAACGATGAATTGTTGCAATACAATTCAGGAAATAATCTGTTTTGAAGAAAGAATCTAATAAATGAAATTATGTTGTTGGTAAGTGTAATGAAAGGAAGCGTCTACCACATTGCGTGTAGTAGCGATTGATCTAAGTAATAATCCGGGATTTCTGAGAGATGGCGCTGTTCTCAGCAATTATAATTATTTGTAAGTTCTTTTAAATATTAATAATTTTAAATTGCTACAATATTATTGAAGATATATTCTAATAATAAGGAATAGATTTAATAAATGGGGTTTTGTTAACTAAATTGAAAGAATAAATGAAAGAAATACTTTTCAGAAGAAGAAAAAAAAAAAGAATTCTAAGATAGCTTGTTTTATAAAATATGTAGATAACTTCCGGTCTGGAGTCTATTTTATAATAGTAAATAAATAGAATGAATTACAAAGAAGGGAATTAAATTAAAAGGGAAGAAATTTTAATTTAGTTAAGCATTTTAAATTGTATAAAGTAAATATTTCGCGCAGGAAATTAATATTATTAATTAAAAAAATGATATTTGTTAAGTTGGGAGTATTGGGGAAAAAACACCGGATTGGTCTAGAAATATTGCGGGGTTTGTAGAAACTAAAAAAAGGATTTTTAAGAGACGCTGATTGGTGGAAAGAGGCTCCCGCGGATGTAGACCGCGAAAATAGTGAGAAAAGATGGGATTTGGGAACCTTTTAGCGATCCTCGGGGATTCTCTTTTGGGACATCTAACGTGAGTCACCGCCACCGGTGGGCGGGTTATCAAGCGAAGTTTTGAAGAATTTGTGGTAAATTAGTGAAACCTTGCTTTGTGAATTGATTGAAACGTTTTTTACATTGAAAATCGCGTTAATTCATTATAGTTTGATAAAATCGCGTTACATTTGTGTAGAATCATAATTCTTGTAGTGAATTTTAGCTCGAACATTGGTTGAAATGTCGCGTTAACAGCATTTTGTTGGAATGGTAGCAAGACACCTTTCCTGGCGACGCTGAATATCTCAGATATGAATGCGTAGTTCGTTCGAGTGAGTCTGCTCAACGGCAATTCCTGACGCGAAATGTTGTTTTAGGAGTTCGATTGGGGATAGTAGGGTTAGGAAGTTAGGCTAGACGGCTGAGGCCTTAGGAATAGCTAGGAAATCCCATTAGGTAAGTCTGTCGATGTGGCAGCCACAAGTGGATACCTTACGGTGATAACTAAGCTTGTGTCCACTTTCTAGCTAGATGGCTGATAATCCAAAATGGCGGGACAGCTTTCGACTTTACCTGAGTTTCAGGGTCGAAATAGCCATCTGAGTGTTGATATCCAGTAGATTGGCCTGGTCACATTTATTGGAGTCAGCAGCTCAGTCTTATATTAATATATATTTATTTATGCACACAGTACATATGGTAGGGAAGGTCGTAAGGCTACATCCCAGACTACGGTCGTGTTCTTATGACAATACACGGGTCTTATGTACGTCAAAATCAGGCTTGACCCTCCTGTAATCTTTATACTTTATCTAGGAACATAACACATCACGCATTTAGTCTAAACGCATAAAATTTGTTCAAACACAGGGATTAGTCTTATAGGTAGGTGTAGGTACACATAATAACCGGGATTAGGAATAAACTGGCATTAAACATAATTGTCTTTATGAAATCTAATTTTAGTAATGTTAAGTAACCCTCAGACTTGAAACGCAATAGGGAAACGGAACGTTTTGGACAGTGTCATATTATTCATAATTCATAACCGTCGTAAGCTGTTGTAGAAATTATTTGCAATTCAGTGTTATGACCAATATAATACCGTGATATAAGAAGTTATGAGTGTGTGTAGGTTTGTTTGAACTTGGCTTATGAGCTCGTATGATACAGCCATGAATTCCCTCAAGGTCAGTCCAAATTATCGATAAAGTAATAATTCATGAATTTTGATTGTGAAACTCTTTAGTTCAATACAGAAATTACTCAAACAAACGAGCTAAGAGCTGATCCAAGTATAATCAGTTTCAAATTCATTGACAAAGGATGAAATGTCTACCTAATTTACATTATAGAAAAGCAATGTTATCTTATTATTCTAATTCAATATCTTACAAATTTGTAATGTAATTAAAGGTGTCAAATTGGTCATTTGAATACAAACAAATCTAAAAGTCAAATAGAATATCCCATAGTATTACATTTTGGTATTCAATCATATATTAGACTGTTCATATAAACATTCAGATATGATAATATTATTAACAAAAGATAACCTCAGATTAGCAGATAGGGTAACTATATGAGCTTGGTGAATAATAATAAACGATTGTAGATACGAGTCGTTCATGTCATGTGTTTGCAGCTAGTTATATTCTATATGCAAATAACCGGAGAAAACTGATAAAGCTTAGTTTCCCTATAACAGAATTTATGTCTATTCTACTGTAAGTGAGGATAGTTCTCATTTGTAACAATTGACTTAGTATTTGCTCAATTAGCCGAGTATGGTCTAGAGAATGAGAGTCTTATCACAATAGATGATATTTTCCAACTATGGAATGGATTCAAATCTCTTAGACTTGGTCGATAGACCACTAAACACTTATAGTCTGGTAACGGCTCTGTTAAACTTGGTGATGTGGGTAACTAATAAGTTATGACTCAAATTTACCTACCTAAACATTAAAATTGTATTCTGGTGGAATGGACAGTAGTTCAGGTTGAAATCTATTGTAAAAATCTATAAACATTTACTGCAAATATGCATTCTAACATAAAAAAATAAATATTGTTACAACGATCGTCGATATCTCGGAAACTACTGATCGAATCTTCTAGAAATTAAAACGCATTGTTAATGTCGAAGTACTCTGTCGATCCGTTTAGAAAAATCCAGAAAAGTCAATACAAAATCACACGCCCTTTTGTCTACCTATACCAACTTTACCTACAAATCGCGATAAAAAGGGCATTCACCTCTATCGTCGGCACGACTGTGTAGGTACTTATTTTCTCGAACGCCCCAGTAAATACCTACTATTCTCGAACGCTCTAGTATATTCTATCCCGCTTATTACGAGCTATAAAAGGACGCCCGGCTATCGACACGAGTTAGTTAATTTTCGAAAGCGAAAGTGAACACATCTTACCGAAGTGAACCAAGAGAGTTATACCTGCGACTTAAGCAACGATTGTGGACTACTGTGAACTGCTGAGCGACTGGAACTGTTGAAGAGTACTGTGTGTGCTAGTTATTTAGTTGTCTAGTTTGTGGTGAGCGAATAAACTTCTTCTTTGTATAAACGGCATTTAATTTGTACCCCGCGCACGTAACAACTGGTGTCAGAAGTGCGATGCCGTTATTACCACGTGAAGACGAAGGGCGTACTCCACGGACCAGACGTCAAGTGGAAATGGATGCTGCACGTCAACAGAGCCTTGAAGAGGAAGGGCATCAGGCCGATTCTGCTATCTCAGCAGGAACTACGGCAGCACAAGATGGAACCTCGTCAGATACCAACATGATGACGCTGCTGGCTTCTATGCAGCAGATGATGCAGGCCTCCTTGCAAGAAATACAGGCCAACCAAGAGGCTAGTCGACAGACGATGCAAGCCTCCCTGCAAGAAATGCAGGCCAAGCAAGAGGCTAGCCGACAGATGATACAGGCCAACCAGGAAGCTGTCATGGGTAAAATCGATGCAGGCATCCATGCACTAGGAGATAAAGTGAAGAACCTCGAAGACGGCTTGCAAATGCTGAGTAAGGAAGTGGCTTCGAAGACTGGGACCATTGACGACTGCTTGCAAATGCTCAGTAAGGAAGTAGCTTTGAAGACTGGGACCATGGACGACCGCTTACAAGAGGTTGAAAAAGAGATGGTCAGGCTAAAAACCTGCGGACCTGCTGACGATCGCTTGCAAGAGCTTGAAAAAGAGATTGTCAGGCTAAAAACCCGCGGACCTGTTGCCGTGACCTCATCATCATCAGCGAAGTTCGACCTACCACACTTCGATGGAACTTCCTCGTGGACAGCCTTCAAGTACCAATTTGAGATATTGGTAAAAACTAAAGCCTGGAGCAACGAGGAGTCTTTTATGGCCTTAACACTTGCATTACGAGGAGATGCCTTAGTAATACTGGAAAACCTGCCACCTGAAGGAAGGACACTAGAGTCTCTGATAGAAGCATTAGACACACGCTACGGTGACAAGCACCTGGAGAATGTCTACCGAGCGCAGCTTCGCGAGAGGAAACAAAAAGCTGGTGAAAGCCTCCAGGAATGGGCTGTAGAGGTTGAAAGGCTCGTTCGTCGGGCCTACTCATCGACACCCGTGATGATCGAGACCACCCTACTGGAGGCCTTCCTAAACGGTATACGGGACGCAGAAGTGAAAACTAGTGTACAGTTGCGTCACCACCAGACCTTAAAAGAAGCACTGGCTTATGCCCTTGAGGTGGAAACCGTACGGCAGAATGCCGGGATAGGTAAGATCAGGGAAATCAAGGAGGTAGTTGCAGAGGACAGGAAGCCGCGGTATGTCCCAACATGTTATTCTTGTAGAGGAAGGGGCCATATCCAATCAGAGTGTCCTTCGAGGAAACGGAGGAGGGTCACGGACTCCGGGACCCAAGTGGATCAAGATGTTCAGTTAAACTAAATGTCGCCAGGGCCGCGGGGCGGGCGCTGGCTGGTCGACATGAGGCCCCAACCATCACAATAACTCAAGTTGGCAATGGAAATAGTCTTATCATCGAGGCCATCTTAGACAATCAACCTTGCAGTTTAACAGTGGATACTGGAGCTTCACGTACAGTTGTAAGGCCGGAATTGCTGAAACGGACCATAAGGTGGGAAAAACGATCTTCGAGGTGCCAGCTTCAGACAGCTACTGGCCAGCCAGTGACCGTTCTCGGTGAAACAGATGTGGAGGTAAGAATTGGCGACCAAATATATCACCAGTCAGTATTAATTGCTAATATTACTGATGATTGCATTTTGGGACTGGATTTCTTGAGGAACCACCGATGTGTCTTGGATATACCTAGAGGAGTGCTGAGATTTCCTGATCAGGAAGTTTGTTTACAAGGATCGCACCCGTGCACTCTTTATTGTTTAACGGATACGACGTTAGCGCCTAAATCGGAAACATTAGTCAGAGTGAGGTTTCCTGCGAAGACTGAACAAAGAAGATGTCTTATTGTGGAAGATACCGGCAGTCATCAAAACTTAATAACAGCGAGAACCTTACTGATGCCGAATGGAATCGCCAGGGTGAGAATTCTCAACCTCAGTGACGAAATAGTTCTCCTGAAGAAGAATAGTGTGGTAGGAAAATGTGAGGAAGTAAAGTACCTGAGACGGCTGAACAACACTACGACTAAACAAGGCTGTACACAAATCTCCGAAGATCACATCCAGCAACTTCTAGAGAATTCAAAGGAAAACTTATCGGCACCAGAATTGCGTCAAGCCAGAGACCTCTTGCTACAATTCAGAGACATCTTTGCAACCGGAAATGACTGTGGAAGGACTGGGCTCGTGAAACACCGGATTGACACAGGTGACTCCAGGCCTATAAAACAAAGACCTCGACGTTTACCATGGGCAAGAGAAGAGGAGGTAGCAGTTATGATTAAAGACATGGCCGATAACAAGGTGATTGAACCTTCTACGAGTCCATGGTCATCACCCGTAGTACTAGTAAAAAAGAAGGATGGCAGTACAAGGTTTTGTGTGGATTACCGAATGTTGAATAATGTCACGAAGAAGGACAGTTATCCTTTGCCTAGAATCGACGATACCCTGGACATGCTTAGCGGTATGAAATGGTTTTCAACCATCGATTTAAAAAGTGGCTACTGGCAGGTGGAGATCAGTCCAAACGATAAAGAGAAGACAGCCTTTAGTACAGGAATTGGAAACGGTTTATGGCATTTTAATGTCATGCCATTTGGTTTATGTAATGCACCAGCCACGTTTGAACGCCTTATGGAAAGAGTAATGGTGGGTCTACTCGGAGACGTCTGTCTGGTTTACCTGGATGATGTTATAGTTATGGGACGCAGTTTCAAAGAAAACCTGAAGAACCTGGAAAAAGTTTTTACTCGGATTCGTGAGGCTAACCTTAAACTGAGTCCAAAGAAGTGCGCTTTATTTAAAAAGGAGGTCAGCTATCTCGGACATGTCATCTCAACGGAAGGAGTCAAAACCGACCCCGAGAAGATAAAAGCCGTTCAAGAATGGCCTGTTCCAAAGAACAAAACGGAGGTTCGAGCGTTTTTGGGACTATGCGCGTATTACAGACGCTTCATTAAGCATTTCTCGGATATTGCTAAACCACTACACCGACTGACGGAAGATAAACGAGACTTCGTTTGGGACCTGGATTGCGAGCAAGCTTTTAGTAGGCTTAAACAACGATTGTGCGAATCCCCTATATTGGGTTATCCTACTAGGGAAGGTAGATTCATTGTGGACACGGACGCCAGTAACACCGGAATAGGTGGAGTGTTGTCACAAGTGCAGGGAGATCGCCATGTTGTAATAGCGTACTTCAGTAAATCGCTATCTAAACCGGAAAGGAATTACTGTGTAACTCGTCGTGAACTTCTCGCTGTGGTGAAGTCTTTACAGCATTTTAATAAGTACCTTATAGGACGAGAGTTTACACTAAGGACAGATCATGCTGCGCTACAGTGGTTGCTGCAATTCAAGAATCCGGAAGGCCAAGTAGCAAGATGGATCGAGCAACTACAGGAATTTCCCTTTGTGATAGAACACCGAAGTGGAAAAGGGCACGGCAATGCTGATGCTTTGTCACGACGGCCGTGTGTCGAAGATTGCAAGCATTGTCAGAGGAACGAAGATCGAGAAGAGATTAAAGTCATAAAGGTGAATGGACTTGACGACGAATGGAGTGGAAGCAGTATGAAGAAGGCGCAAGAAGATGATGATGATCTACAACCTATACTGCACTGGAAACAACTTGGAAGCAAACCCCGATGGAGTGATGTATCTGCTTACAGTTCAACTACCAAAAGCTATTGGGCCCAGTGGGACAGCTTAGTTCTGGTAGAAGATGTCCTGTATAGGAAATGGGAGTCTAACGATGGTAAGGAAGTAACCATGCAAGTAGTGGTACCACGAAGCAAGGTGGCCCCACTCTTACGGCACATCCACGATGGTGTTTCTGGCGGGCATCTCGGAGTCAAGAAAACCCTGGTTAAAGTGCGACAGCGGTTTTACTGGCTTCGTTGTCGGGAAGATGTCGAGGATTGGTGCCGTAAATGCACTGCATGTGCTTCGGTTAAAGGACCGCCGACAAGAAGCAAAGGAAAATTGAAGCTGTACAACGTTGGAGCACCGTGGGAACGTATCGCCATTGATGTTGCTGGACCTTTTCCAACGACTGATGAGGGTAACAAATACATCATAGTAGTGCAAGACTACTTCACTAAGTGGCCGGAAGTATTTGCGACACCCAACCAGGAAGCAGTCACTGTAGCCAAGAAACTAGTTCAGGAAGTGGTCAGTCGATATGGCGCACCTATGGAGATCCACTCCGACCAAGGACGGAACTTCGAGTCTGCTCTGTTTCAAGAAATGTGCAAACTCCTCGGTATAAACAAGACCCGTACGACTCCAGCGCACCCACAGTCAGACGGAATGGTCGAGAGGTTTAACCAGACGTTGGAAAATCACTTGGCTAAAGTTGTCGACGAACACCAAAAAGATTGGGACCAGTACATCCCACTGTTCCTGATGTCCTATCGATCTGCGGTGCATGACAGTACGGGACACACTCCAGCTAAAGTAAATTTTGGTCGAGAGATAAGGCTACCAGTGGATGCAATAACCGGCACGCCACCCGAAAGTCCTAAGCCCGTAACGGACTACGTGAGTGAACTTCAAAACCGGCTGGACGAGGTGTACAGAATGGTACGGGAAAACAATTTGAAGACAGGTATAAGGATGAAAACCCGGTACGATAGAAATGCAAACACCAACGGTTTTGAAGAAGGAACACTGGTATGGTTTCACAACCCGCTACGCAGAAAAGGGAAATCTCCAAAACTTCAAGCTCGCTGGGAAGGACCCTATACGGTTGTCACAAGAATCAATGACATCACCTACCGCATTAAGAAGGGCCTTAGGGGAAAACCAAAGGTAGTCCATGTGGATAGGTTGACGCGATATCATGGAACAAATGATGCTCGGGACGAGCATGATTAAGAGGGGGGTAATGTTACAACGATCGTCGATATCTCGGAAACTACTGATCGAATCTTCTAGAAATTAAAACGCATTGTTAATGTCGAAGTACTCTGTCGATCCGTTTAGAAAAATCCAGAAAAGTCAATACAAAATCACACGCCCTTTTGTCTACCTATACCAACTTTACCTACAAATCGCGATAAAAAGGGCATTCACCTCTATCGTCGGCACGACTGTGTAGGTACTTATTTTCTCGAACGCCCCAGTAAATACCTACTATTCTCGAACGCTCTAGTATATTCTATCCCGCTTATTACGAGCTATAAAAGGACGCCCGGCTATCGACACGAGTTAGTTAATTTTCGAAAGCGAAAGTGAACACATCTTACCGAAGTGAACCAAGAGAGTTATACCTGCGACTTAAGCAACGATTGTGGACTACTGTGAACTGCTGAGCGACTGGAACTGTTGAAGAGTACTGTGTGTGCTAGTTATTTAGTTGTCTAGTTTGTGGTGAGCGAATAAACTTCTTCTTTGTATAAACGGCATTTAATTTGTACCCCGCGCACGTAACAATATAAAGGATATTTATTATTCTCCAAGTTTATTATATACATCTCTATGATACTTTTATATCTACAGTAGTTGGATATACAAATGAGAATACTCTTATAACTTATCTTAAGCTTTTAATTAAGTAAAGGGAATGATATATTGTAATTCCACGCCATTCGAATTGGTGTTTCTCTATTTATGGGTGCCAGATGTCTTGGTCTGGTGGAGTAAGTAAACCTACTCCAATACTCTATTATTAGGAAAAAAGGGGGGGGGGGGTACACCTTGTAGCCAAGGTGGTCCGTCCCCGAGGTGAGCTGGGCAGGTCTTGGGTGCGATCTGTGAACCTTCGGTTGTAGCGCAACAGAATCTGGCATCTTCTTGATAAGGTTCATGCCTCCAGCCCTTCTGATTTTCAGGTGTTTACAGATGTCGAGGTGTACGCAATGCCCAGAATCAGGGTGACGATCAGCTCTCAAAACTTGATGCTCTCTCCAACCAAGAATTAATTTCACAGTAATTCACGAAGCAGAATAGACAGACCAAATTCAATAACTCAACCGATAACAGATCAAAAAGTCTTGATTAACGTCCAAGGCCTGTATATAAACCACACGAGACCGAATTTACCAGAACAACTCCCAACACATCTGGCTTTCATCTGACCCTTACTTATTACTAGAATGCTCTCGAAATCCGTCAGCACCAGAACTAATCGGAAATTTCTAGACCCAATACTAATCCGCTTACAAAAAATGTAAACAGACTTTCGCTCAAGTGGAGCGGCAAACTACAGGCGCCATATCGCGCCCAGAAGCGAAAATATAGGAGACCTCATCGATATCACGATTGTTAAGTTGTTAAGACGAATCAATAGATGTCGCTAAGATGCATATTTTTTTTTACAATTTGTCTATTTTTAGTATTGGCCAAGAGCATAATGACGGGCTTCAGAAACCTCTGAAAACATTCTGTAAAACTCTCAATTTCTTAAGATGTTTTCCTTAACAAAATGAGAGTCGTTATTAATTTCAAAGTAAGCAAATCTATTCAAATCTATCAAGGTATCCAAATCAACTTCGAAAAGTCAGAGGTGAGTGACCGGGTAAATATCCTGTAGCACTGGTGTCAGACGCCGAAAGCTAAAAACTTTCGCACTGAATTAATGAAATAATACATCAAACAATTTTCGTAGTTGTGAGCGTCTAATAAGCGAAGTAGGTACATAGGTACGTATCAAAAGGTCTATATATTCTACTCCAAAAACAGTTAAATTACGGTATAAAACTAGAAAAAAACAAATATTACATTATGGCATAAGATTGATTATCTCTATTTCAATTACATGTATTATTGTTTGTACTGTCAGTAGAAAAATATGCAACATAAGAGATATTTTTCTTTTTTGAATAACTTTATTTATGCAATTTTTTAAAATTACAGTAATAATAATACCGTTTAATAATTTTTTAATGTTAAAACAAAGTGTAATTACCATCAATCGAATAGTAACACCCTCGTTGCACCATCGCACTACTTATGTTTGCCATTTCTTGAAGAGATCACACTCGACACAAAAATTGATGTAAATATTTTGATTGAAATATTACAGAAGTTTATCTGATTAAATAATGAACCAGGGCACTGAGGCAAAAACCTCGGACGTAACTGGGAATAATTCGCGCTCGTTTACTTTATATGTACCCGGCATACGTGCCAACTTGGTTATTTTAACCAAATTAAACCATCAGAATATTTGCAACAGCAATTCCAACTCTATAATAACCACAATTCCAGATTCAAAGTTATTTTGTGTTATGAACGATGCGCGAGTTTTATATTACAGGTATTCACTAATTGGACATACTAATTAATAGTGGCCTCAAATTTCTGCGTTATTGTTTCCACCGTCATAACAGACCGCTGCACAAATAAGTAACAGTAGACATATTGGATTAATTGATCTCCCCAGCCCGGACAGAGAGTGCTCACTGCCCGGGTATTGCGCTTATACAATACTCTGGATAACGCACTTCACCCATGCTAAAATTAGTAGTAATTCCTACAGACACGGTTTAATTTTCATTTTTTTTGTTATGTAATTAAAAATAAATAATAAAATAAAAATAAATATTCTACGACATTTTACACAGCGCATTCTAGACCCAAAGTAAGCATAGTTTAACTAGCTTGTGTTATGGGTTCCAGACTGCTGATAAACATACTTAAATACTTTTTTTTTGTAAATACATACATATTATACATAGAAACACCCAGACATACAAATATTTGCACTGAGCGGGAATCGAATTAAATCGAAATCGAATTATTACTAAACCACAGTCAATATACTTAAAATTCGTTTGATAATAAGTTTACGATATTTCAGTCATTTTGTCTTTTTATTCGGGTTACGATAACGTACGATCACAGGTTTTCTTTGATATAAGTTACCACGGAATCTATCAATATTCGTGATGTCTTGGTTTACACGCAAAAAACAATTATGAAATTTATTACTAACTTGAGATTTTGACCATTCTTCCCGTGAAGTTTACTTCCTTTCCTTTTTGCTTTTCTTTTAGTTACTCGCCTGAAATTCCTGATCGCTTTCTTAATTTTTCCTTATTTTATTTTGAGGAAAGTCGTGCGCTTATTTTCGTTTCCACCACATTAAGAAACAGATCGTAAACATAGTTAATCAAAATGTAGTCGTTTTAGCTCGATATTAGTACGTGAATAAACAGGCTGCTTCTCATGAACTCTCTCTCATGGTTTCCTCTCGACGTAGGGGGACGTTGTCACAAGTGACCTAAGAAGAAGCGTATACACATACACTTCTAACCTAATCTTTCCGGATCGGGATGCGCTGTTTTGCTAACTCCACTCCACTCTCTACTTCACTTTTCTCTTCACTCCACTCTCCACATCACTTTCCAATCCCTTCTCCACTTCACTCTCCTCCACTTTCCACTTCTCACTCCATTTCACTCCACTCTCCAGTACACCCTCCACTCTCACTCCATTCATTCTCCACATACCAATACCTCACTGATGTATCGAATGTTTGAATCGGTAACGTTACATTACAGGCGAATACTCACCGTGAATGTGATTTTTGTGATTGTTTGTCTGGTTATTGGGTATTATCCATGTCCGAGCATCACTTGAAAACCACTGAACGGATTGATATGTGTACTGCACAGATGTTAAATAATTCCAGGACTCAACATGGAACCCCGTTTGAACACAGCAAATTTAAATGTAAGCTAGCTATATAGTTAGTTATACGTCATTAAATTTATATTTATATTTTATTTATTTGCATTTTAATAGTTGGTTAAAATGTTTATTATCGTGCGCTTAGTAATGTGCCTATTAGATTGCAATAGGCTCGCCGCCTATTACATTGGGACCTAAATATAACTGGCGAATCGTGGGTGTATAATACACCTCTGCCTACCCCTTCGGGGATACAGGCGTGAAGTTATGTTATGTTATGTTGGTTAATTAAATTGAATTCTTAGTACTCGTTACTAAAATATTAATCATTTTTAAAAGTCCAAGTCTCAGAAATAAAGTCACTCATTCAAATTACCTTGGACATGCAGAGAGTACAGACATAATCACTCCACACCGCCCTCTGTAAGGCAATACGCAGTGAATAGCATAAATGAAATGATTGAAATTAAAAAGCCACCCTCACCCCGCTATAATCCATTGCACACCTCAACGGGCAGGAGCTATATTGTGCATTCATTTTAATTTGGACTAATCTATTCTAATATTATAAAGAGGGAAGATGTGCTTGTTTGTTTGTTTGCATTGAATAGGCTCCGAAACTACTGGACAGATTTCAAAAATTCTTCACCGTTAGAATGCTACATTATCCTTGAGTAACATAGGCTACTTTTATCCCGATATTAGTGAAATACATTTGAATGAAGAAATATATAAAGAACTAGCGGTGCGCGAGCTGCAAGCAGCTCGCGCACCGCGCAAAATACTAGTTCTGTGTGAGTGTTATGTGTAGCGCTCTACTTTGTTTATTTATTTCAAATAAAAAAATCGATCCGCCATCTTGGGTTTTTGAACTTTTTTTTTCAAAAATTCAAAATCTGAAGCTTCGATTTACTCAAAAATGACACCCATGTTGCCATGTCATCATAGATGGCGGAGAAACGACCACCATGTTGGCCGCCATCTTGAATTTTTTGACATTTCGGATATTTCCCATAGTCAGCTTAGCTCTCTCTATATTTTTCCCATACATCATCCATATCCCCCATTACTCCTTCTAGGAGAACAATTGTGTCAGTCAGTGAGTGATTGGTAATCAAGCTATTTATAATAATGAATTGATGAATTGATATTTTAGGCATCAAGCTACAGCTTCATGATTACACTCCAAGTCTGAATTCCAACCTGATGATACAGGGTACAACACTCCTAAACCATAGAGAATAAGGAACTGTTCCTGGTGAAATAATAGGTATTGTAAATGCCGAGCATAGACTTTTGTTAGGTATTGAATTCCAAGTCCCAACTTTTCAATCTAACCACAAATTCACGGTTTTCAGATTTTTCCCCTTATGTCTGTTATACGACATACCTTTTTTTTTTTTCGTGAGGAAATCCCTTCGGATAGCCCCCCGCCTGCCAGCGGGGGCGGTTATGTCGGGCTTGAACCGACTAAAACCGCACGCCATCTTGGGTCTACAGACGCCGGGGTGTAAGGTTGCCCATGGAGCATATCCCTCGCACCCCGAGCTATATGACATACCTTTAAAAAAAAAAGAAAAAGAAAAACAAAAGGTATGTCATATAGCTATCTGCCAAATTTCATGATTTAGTTCAACGGGATTTCTTGACACGACACGACAGACAGACAGACAGACAACGATGTGATCCTATAAGGGTTCCTTTTTAGGGTTCCGTACCTCAAACCCTAAAACGGAACCCTTATAGGATCACTTTATTGTCTGTCTGTCTGTCGGTCTGTCAAGAAACCTACAGGGTACTTCCCGTAGACCTAGAATCATGAAATTTGGCAGGTAGGTAGGTCTTACAGCAGAGGTGAACCGAAACACAATTCATCCATCTTTAATACTTTCTGAGAGAGACACCCATGACATTTGTGTTGACGCCATCTTGAATCCGCCATTTTGGATTTATTTTCATCTCCCTGCGGCGGTTCCGAGTATTTTTTGTTTGAGCAGTTCTCACCTATCTTTAATACCCTGGCCATGCTCCTCACCCATCTTCCAAACCCTCGATCGTCATCTATCTCCATATTTCTGACTGAGAGGTCTTCCATAAAAACATTCTGAAAAGGAACCATATCAGAGTCTTGCATAGTTCCCAACTTGCAGTCTCTTCAATATTCTCCATATATTTTGTATGGAAAAATAAATTCCGCCATTTTGAATTTTGTTTCTGTTCATTGAGTAAACCTTCAGGTCCTGATCATCTTTTGCTAAGAAACCACTCTTCTATCTTTTATACTCTCCGAGATAGACACCGACGAAATTTGTATGGCGGCCATCTTTTTTTCTCCATTTTGAATTTTTTTTCAGCTCACTGCCAATTGGATGAGGTTCGAAGTATTTTTTGTTTGAGCAGCCCTCACCTATGTTTAATACCCTGGCCGTGCTCCTCACCCATCTTCCAAGCCCTCGATCATCATCTATCTACATATTTCTGACTAAGAGTTCTTCCACAAAAACATTTTAAAAAGAAACCATAAATCAAAGTCTTGCATAGTTCAAAACTTGTAGTCTATTCAATATTCGCCATACATTTTCTATAGAAAAAAATAAATTCCGCTATCTTGAATTTTTTTCTATTCATCGAGTAGACCTTTGGATCCTGATCATCTTTTGTGAAGAAACTACTCTTCCATCTTTTATACTCTCCGAAATGGACACCGACGAAATTTGTACGGCGGCCATATTTTTTTCGCCATTTTGAATTTTTTTTCAGGTCACTGGCAATTGAATGACGTTTCGAGTGACATTTGCTCAAGCACCCCTGACCTATCTTCAATACCTTAAGCGTGCTCTTCACCCGTCTCCGAAATCCTAAATCATCAGCTCTCTCCATATTTTTCCTCCGAATGTATTTTTATCCTCTATACGAAACCATCAGTGAAAAAAAAATTTTCATACAAAATTGTTCAGGAGAGGTGATCAATGAGTGAGTCAGTGAATCAGCACGAGCAGCTATATACACGTATATATTAAAGAAGAACCAATTTATTGCTGCATGTACAAAAATTCCGCAAATCACACTACACGTAAATCATAGAGTCTCATACATTTTTTTTAAACTGAAGTAAAAAGTAAAAAATAAGGAATGCGGAAGTTTGACGGCAGCAATGGTAAGCAGTTCAGTGTCTGATTGAGAAAAAACCTGGTATGTCTGTGAAATTAAATTATTATAAATTAACTGCGCACCCTGGCTTCGCTCGAGTTTATTTCACTATCGCACCTTACCCGTGAACTTTCTCAATGTTTTATTTAATACAAACTTTGTCCTTACAATAAAGGACACAACAAATAAAGAATTATTTAATTTGGGTCAGTCGTTGGGAAGTTATGCGCGTACATTCATGTCGGCGAATCATTTTTAGGGTTCCGTAGCCAAATGGCAAAAAACGGAACCCTTATAGATTGTCTGTCTGTCTGTCCGTACGTATGTCACAGCCACTTTTTTCCGAAAGTGTAAGAACTATGCTGTTGAAACTTGTTAAGTAAATGTATTCTGTGAACCGCATTAAGATTTTCACACAAAAATAGAAAATAAACAATAAATTTTGGGGGTTCCCCATACTTAGAACTGAAATAAAAAAAAAATTTTTTTAGTCAAGCCCATACGTACGTCTTTCTATGGATAGGTCTTCAAAAATTATATTGAGGTTTCTAATATTATTTTTTTCTAAACTGAATAGTTGGCGCGAGAGACACTTCCAAAGTGGTAAAATGTGTCCCCCCCCCCCCTGTAACTTCTAAAATAAGAGAATAATAAAACAAAAAAAATATATGATGTACATTACAATGTAAACTTCCACCGAAAATTGGTTTGAACGAGATATAGTAAGTAGTTTTTTTTAATACGTCATATATTGTAAACCGCAATTTAGCTTTCATTCAATCAACTGAAATATGAAAATTAAAAAAAAACATTATTATGTTACTTCGTGCTGCTACGGAACCCTTCATGGGGCTCGCCTCGCACTTGGCCTCTTTTTTATTTATATAGATTTTAAGTAGGCTAGTGAGGACCATACTGAATCACGCCAGAATTCTCATCTACAAAAACAAAAACATTTATTTTGATTGTGGCAAAAATCTGTAATGGAATAGTAATGTTTAATACCGAAGGAACACACATAGCATAGTGACATTGTATTTCTAGAGATACATTACTCGTGCATGAAGATTTTCCAGGGTCAGTCGGGGTGCGAGGAATATGCTCTATGGGCACCTTACACCCCGGCGTCTGAAGACCCGAGACGGCGTGTGGTTTTAGTCGGTTCAAGCCCGACATAACCGCCCCCGCTGGCCGGCGGGGGGTATCCGAAGGGATTTCCGCACGATAAAAAAAAAAAAAAAAAGGTACACATATTATTTATCAGTTAAGTGTCATATTCCCATTCACGAAGAATGACAAGATAGGAAGGTACCTGTTCGAGTAGGTTTGAATAGATTGTTACAAGTTGCCTGGCTTTAGTGGCTTTAAAAATAGCCATAGCTCGATCGATTTTCAGTTACCGTACTTGCAGTCGCTGTCATCAAAGGATTCAGTAGAAACGTCTGGAAATTTTATCGGAGTAAAAGGGAAACTTGTAAAGTCTCATAATAGAATTTTCAATTTAGCTACAGCATCTTTTATGTAGAAGAAAATAATTGCATAAGAACAGCATAAGAAATTCCCATTTTGTTATACACTTGTTTTTTTAGCCTATTTTATAGGGTCGGTCTTGTAATGGAAATCATTTAATCAACTTGGGAAATATCAATTTATCTAGCAATCAATTTAATAATGTTTCTCGAGTACAAACAACATCTCCAAACTGTACCACCTGTTACATACTGGATGACTTAGATAATATTCTGATGGAATGTGTACGGAATGCGCTTATGGGATTCCTTTTGAAGTATCATCAATTGATTGGTGATTGTAACAGTGCTGCTTTGACTGAGCCGTTTTCGGATACAGCCCGGAAACTGTACTGTACATCTAGTTAAGTTTAGAGCCTAATACCGCTATGGATCGGAATCATTTAAGTGTTCTTGATATAGACAACTTACTCGGTCTAGTGATAGAGCCCTTTGTATAACGATAAACTTAGAAAGAAAGAAAGAAAGAAAAAAGTTTTATTTGAGTTATCTGCACAAATCATCGCGCAGACCCAAATAGGGCCCCATCTCAGCATGAAAGCTGCGTACATCATCAGTATACGCAGCGCTGGTTTTCAGATGGAGCCGCTAGTTAGCAAACATAGATAGATAACATACAAGCATATGCCCCAACTGATGGTTAGCATTCAAAGCAACCTGTGAAAGTTTGCAGCGCCATTCCCAACTCGACCTGGCCGTAGCGCTTTACCGATGCCCTAAAATCCTTTTATTTTCATTTTCAAAGAACCTCATAATGTAATCTCTTAAGAAAACCAAAGAAAAAGCCCAATTCAGTAAAGCCATTGTTTCAAAGAGTAATTTGTGTTCCGTATGATCTCTATGTTTCTGTTATATTTCAATAAGATTTTAAAATTTTGTTTTCATGTGTTTTTAAATCCCAAGTGTCAAAAACGTAAATATATTGAATCCGCTCAGGAAAGTCATTCTGTAATTTGAGAGTCCGGGGACTAAACTGAAAACAGCCCGCCTACCAGGTGATGAGTATTTCCTTTCCTTCCTAACCGACTGAAACCGCTCGGGTCTACAGACACCGGGGTGTAAGGTTGCCCATAAAGCATATCCCTCGCACCCCGACTGACCCTGGGCCATCTCCGGTTTCGAGATGGCCTCCTTGGGTTTGGGAACCACGGGGTCCCCGTCTTGCCCTGGTTTAGGGGAGAGGTGCTAGTCGCCCCACCGTCCCGGCCTGCTTCTGCTGGGGTAACAGGCGGGCTCACCTGCCACTCCCAGGTATGCCCTCATGGAGGACGTAGGTCGTTAAGAGACCTCCGGCGCCTGAGTCACCTGCGACGTGCGGCGAGCATGTTGCGAGCTCGGCGGGCCGGGAGAGTTCTAAGGCTCTCCCGGGCGCGCTCCGCCATCTCTTCCGCGAGCATAACATGTTTGCAGAAGGAGGTGGTGGCGGCCCACGCGCTCACGCTCCACGTCATTGTCGCAATCCTCCTGCCGAGCGACAGGACTCCCATCCCGATGGCTGCCACGAGGTCACGCCTCGGCACCTCCCATGCAGTCCGCCAGCGTGTGCAGCCCCGAGTCCTCATTCGTATCGCAGTGATGGCACTCAGGCGTTGACTCCTTCTGATCCACTGGCTGCCTCGAAGGAGATCGTGCGGTACCCGCGGATGACCCTGTTGACCATCATCCGCTGCGGAGCGCGCAGCATCCGAACACTTCTGGCCTTCAGGGTCGTTTCGCGGTACGTCACCCCACATGCGTACTGCACCCCACACCCCACGAGCGTGTCGTCCGCGTAGCACGTGACGGCGGCACCGTCTGCGAGCTCACCGCGAAGCACCCAGTCGTATCCGATATTCCCCAGGAGCGGCCCCAGGACCGATCCCTGCGGAACACCGCACGATATCTCACGCCGACCGAGACCGGTCACGGTTGGGTAGATGACGGCTCTCTCGGTCAAATACGCCCCGACTATGCGGCGAAGGTAGAGAGGCACTTCGTGATACACGAGCGCCTCCCTAATGCAACTAGGGAATGTACTCTCATAATTTGCTATGCATAATTTGATATGGCTTTATCTACTCGAATACTGCTTTTTGCCTTAAAATGCTTTAAAAGATTATTTTGTTCTTATAGTGTAAGTGCCGACGATAATCACTCTAGATGCTTTATACAAATACTTCATCGAATATATCCCCGCTATAATGATAAATAAAGTTATTATTAATGTATTCGCCACTACCATTTAATGAAGTAAAATAACTCCATCATTTCTTAGTCCTCCATACTATACCTACATAAAGTCAGGTTAAAAAAAAATTTGGCGATATTTCACACAAAACATGGCATATTCTTTGTATAAGTAGATTTATTCTGACAAATACACTTCGGGACAGCACTTAAACCTTCTTCCTAAGTCTTGTTGAGCTAACTTTGTGAAGATTTTGTAACATCTTACACTATAAAACTCAAAGTCCTGTCCTGACTAACTGACTGACTGACTTAGAGACAACGCACGCAGCCTAAACCGCTAGTCGTAGAGAATTGAAATTTGGAGGTTGTGTTTGTTTTGACACGTCTAGGTGTACTAAAAAGGATTTTTTGAAATTCACCTTCTAAAGCGGTGAAAAGGGGTTTCACCGCTTTAGAAGTTGAATTCTTTTGTTGAAGCTTTAGAATACGTACTTTTTTAGTTCCGTATCTCAAAAGGAAAAAACAGAACCCTTATAAGATCACCTCGTTGTTCGTCCGTCTGCCTATTTGTCAAGACCTTTTTCTCAGGAATGGCTTGAATCACCCTAGCTGTTGATGAAAACCGCATCAAAATCCATTGGGTAGCTTAAAAGTTCTACCGGGTACACCGGGAAGTGACTTTGTAAAGATATTTAGACAATGGCAAGGGAATCAAAACCAAAAGGGTTACTTCCTGTTGAGCTAGAACCATAATGATGCTGAAAGTAATGTTTTATAGCCCAAGTAAAGGGAAAAATCGAAAAACCGTGAATACCTTTCGAAATACGGTTTGATATCTGTATCAGGCAATGCGACGTTCGTGCTGCACTGCAGTCACTCGACGTCCGGAAAACCAGTGGCCCAGATGGTATTCAGTGAAGTCGGCTCCAACGCTGATGCGACTGTATTGCTTGTCTTATTCCTCGGGATTGGTCCCGCAGTCCTGAAAAGATACAAACGTAGCCCCGGTCCCCAAAAAGAGCAACTATTGACCCATGCTGACACCTCAGTTCTCAGCAAGGTGTTTGAACACATTATTAACGGACTGCTCATGCGTTGCATTTAAACATAGCGGTCAGTAAGGACTTGTGCTGGTTAGTCTTAATGGGCAGTACATACCTTTTTTTTTTTTTTTTTTTTTCGTGCGGAAATCCCCTCGGATACCCCCCCGCCGGCCAGCGGGGGCGGTTATGTCGGGCTCGAACCGACTAAAACCGCACGCCGTCTTGGGTCTGCAGACGCCGGGGTGTAAGGTTGCCCATAGAGCATATCCCTCGCACCCCGACTGACCCTGGGCCATCTCCGGTTTCGAGATGGCCCCCTCGGGTTTGGGAACCACGGTGTCCCCGTCTTGCCCCGGTTTGGGGGAGGGGCGCTAGTCGCCCCACCGTCCCGGCCTGCTTCTGCTGGGGTGACAGGCGGCCTCACCTGCCACCCCCAGGCCTGCGCTCATGGAGGACGGAGGTCGTTAAGCGCCCTCCGGCGCCTGAGTCGCCTGCGACGCGAGGCGAGCGTGTTGCGGGCTCGGCGGGCCGGGAGGGTTCTGAACCTCTCCCGGGCGCGCTCCGCCATTTCCTTCGCGAGCATCACATGCTCGCAGAAGGAGGTGGCGGCGGCCCACGCGCTCGCGCTCCGCACCATTGCCGCAATCATGCTGCCGAGCGAGAGGACTCCCACCCCGATGGCTGCCACGAGGTCACGCCTCGGCACCTCCCACGCCGGGCAGTCCGCCAGCGTGTGCAGCCCTGAGTCCTCGCTCGCGTCACAGTGATGACACTCAGGCGTTGGCTCCTTCCTGATCCGATGCAGGTGGTCCCCGAAGCACCCCTTACCGGAGATCACCTGCGTCAGTCGGTACGAGAGGCTTCCGTGTCGCCTCTCTAGCCAATCCTCCATGATGGGCCTTACCGCCGCTATTGCGGCGTGCCCTGGGCAGTACATACCTAAGGAAATTATTAAAATGTAAGAATTTCAATATACTAGAACATTCTAGGTGAATGGAAGTATTTCGTAACGTTGTTTTGATTCACTAATAGTTATTTATGCAACTGTGGTATAATGAGGGGTATTAAAACATGAATGTGGGTTTATCACACGAAGCGAAGCTGAGTGTGATAATAGTATCACATGAGTGTTTTAATACCTAATTATACAGTTGCATACAAGACTTTATCTACACCCATGATAAATTAATAATACATCTTCAGAGAATCATGTACTGCCCTTTGATATTTTCCAATTCATGAAATCTTGGTACGCCTTTTCATACTGTTTTCTAGATTTTTCGGGTAGTAATTTGTTAGAAAATATGTCCTTTGCTGCATTCGAAATGTCTGGAGGTGTGTTATCAAAACTTGAATCGCTCATTTTCGTAAGTAAACAAAACAATTTGCAAAAATAATAGCGAAGAAAAATAGCGGGAATTCGAATTCGAACGAATAAGCTTTAATTTTTTTTTTACGGCGCGCCGCGCGCAGCTGTGGTAGTGCAATGCAACGCGCGTGAATGACAGTTCTTTTTTTGAAATTCATACAGATTCCACACATCGAGCGCTAAGAATTTGGCTGTCTGATGAGTAACCCTTTGCGCGGAAGAGATTGAAAAAGCGAAAGGAGTGTTATTATGAAATTTCATACAACATTATAACAACCGTTCGGATGATATTATGGTTATTATGACATTGGATGTATTAATGTTGGCAATAAGCTAACTGTTTCAGAATCTTTTATAGAGGATTTAAAGCATGGGTGTAGATAAATAAATATTGAATCAAGTTTAGTTATAACGTAATTCGAAATACAATCTGTATTTTTTACATAAATGTTTCAAGGCAAACAATGTTAAGAAACGAATCAAATTAGGTTATTATTAATAATATACATGAATATAAAAATAGAATTTTCTCACAATAATTTGATAATCATCGAAATATCTAATCTTTCAAAGTCGTCCCACTGATACCTTCGTATCGTCCTAATAGTCCATTGAAATGTTACATTTTTTAGGCCTAACCTTGCGTTTTTTAGAGGACGCAATTTTATTCTTTTGATGTGTAGGGGGGGGGGGTCAGTGTAAAGCTAAAACCAAGTTTGTGGGCTCGCCACCCTTGTCGAACGGCCGCCATCTTGAAAATAGGGGTTGAAATGGTTTTTACGATATATCTCTTAAACTATTTATCTGATAAAAAAAATTGTTAACATTTTTTGTTGCTAATTAAATTCTCTCCAACTTTGGTCCAGTAACTTTTGTTTTTTATTTTGTTATTATAATTTTTTAAATTATTAATTTTGCAATATTATTAATAATTAATTATTGACTCTTTTCCCCACCACACACGAGGAAGAGTCTGGCGGCGCGTTTTTTTTTACGTGGTATCCCCAATAGGTATAATACACTGTGATTTTCTAAATTTGAACTACTCCGTCCTCGGTCTTTTCGATGGACCAGGCTGCGGCTCAGCATCTGATCGGCTTTCTGAATTAAATATCAGTTGGAGAACTGGAGAAGGAAGGGGTGTTAATGTCGGCGGTTCATCATCAAAGTCATTTTCATTTATTAATTCTGAGAGCCCCATTACGTTGCTGCAAGTCTCTCCAGAACAATGGAAGCACACTGCAGAACATTTCAGCCCTGCTTTTCGACATCCACACATTGATCCACAGTTTCCTATGCTTTTGCAAAAGATCAATTTTGGAAGCTCAGGGGGTGCTGGAGGTTTAGAGCTCTGCACTGGCATCAATAATTTTCCACATGTTTTTCCAGCCCCAGTCTTCAAGATCATTATTATTACCAAGCCACGACTGGACCTGATGGTAGACTCGGAAGGTATGAAAGCGACCTGTGTATTGTATTGGAGGAAGTGAAGATAAGTTAAATGTGCTTTTTGTCACTGCCTTGACAAATTGTTTGTATCTTAGGCTGTCAAGAGAATTATCATCTTTATTACCACCGTATAAAGAGATAAAAAGAGTTTCTGAACATTTTCGCTTATAACTTTTTTATTTATAGTTCTACGACAAAAAGGTATTGTACCAAAGTTGTAGAGAATTTTATTTGCAACAAAAAATGTTAACAATTTTTTTTTATCAGATAAATAATTTTTAAGAGATATATCATAAAAACCATTTCAACCCCTATTTTCAAGATGGCGGCCGTTCGACAAGGGTGGCGACCCCACAAACTTGGTTTTAGCTTTACACTGACCCCCCCTACACAACAAAAAAATAAAATTGCGTCCTCTAAAAAACGCAACCCCAAATGTAACTTTTCAATGGACTGTAAGTTCAAGAGGCCAAGAAGTTTAGCGCGAGGTAACCTAGCAACCGTTGATTAATCACAACTTCTGTCACATAAAATAATAGATCTACTGAACTTAAATATGGGTATTAATTTCATGATATAACATGTAGTGATGATATCGTTTGATTAATAACCAGTTTCAACGAAAAATAATTATTTTCGACTTTATACAAAACTCTAGTGGCTAAAAATTGATGCATTTTTGTCTAACTCTCATAGTTGCTTTTAGAAGAATATAGGTCATTATCACGAGTATTACCTACTATATAAATCTAGCAAAGCATCCACAATGTTTGGTATAATGTGTAGGTTATAAACTTAATTATTTAAAGGACCTTACCAAAAACAATTGCGAGTTGAAACACGTGCTATTATTTATTTATTATTTTTTTTTTATTTTTTTTATTATTTCCCTATGGGAAACAGGCGTGATTTTATGTATGTATGCATGTAATTTTTATTAAGTTTTATTTTACTGTCTTTTTCTCACGCCCATCCCATCGTTGGCACCGATGGGGTGAAGCCCGTGGGGGTTAACACGGTTAAAAAAAAAATACCGGTACCCACAATTGTTTATAAGGCAGAACGAGGTATGTTCTACACCAACTATATTTTTGGTGCCACACAATGGGGAACGAGGCTGTAGTCATCTACAGGATACATTTCCAGACTCCGTCCTACTTAATGGTCTTATGGTCGCGCATAAATATAAGTGCTTAACTTATACAACGAGTGTAGAGAGAAGTAGTGAGTGCAATTATTTTATTAAAATATCAGAATAGCGTTTTACCTTTACATTGTTATTCAGTGCAAGATGTAATATAAATTGAAGTGGACCCGCAACATAGAAATAAAAGTTTTCCACAGAGGAACACTAAAAAGTGTTTTGACTGTAACTAAGAGATAAGACTATTATAAACATATGTACGTGAATATTAAAGCGATCACCAGGTATTCACTGCTCATACGAGTAAAGTATCCAAGTAGATAAGTCAATATGAAACTTTACATATTTCCGTTTTTTTTTCGTGGTGCTCGTGATGTTCGCAGCATTCGCCGACGCTGCACCAAACTGTTGATCTGAGCGCCACGGTAACTGAAGCTGGTGCACAAGACACCGGTGATTTAGCCACACACCACTGCCCTGCAGGTGCACTCTACTATAAGGGCAAGTGTAGAGGTAAGAATAAGTTCAGGCTATCATAAGTAAAATGGTACATGAATGATAGGATTCTTGTTTCAAAAATTTTGAAGGAAGCAGTAAAGTTAGATAGTAGAATATTTTGATAAAGGCTATATATAGCACCTCACTGGCTTTACCAGAATTATTATTGTCTATTCTGAGCCAAAACGTTAAAGTCGCTGTGCTGACAAATGTATGTGACATATTGGACCAATATTTATTTATATATTTATTTCATGGAACAAAAAACAGATATATATTTAAAGTTTACAGTATAGTCATGTACATGTTTAATATTTACTAATGTATAACCATCAACATTGTCCTCGTATTACTAAGATAATATTTTATTTTCATTAATAGATGCCTACTACATTAATTAAAGGTCTAAACAAAACAAAGTGTGTTCTCGTTGAGTTTATGATTATGTGCTCTCTAGATAAATAAATAGATAAATAGGTACAGTTGCCCCCCAAATGAAAATACAAGATTTATATTCCGAAGAGGACTAAAAGGACCAAAAATAATTATATTTTTTTGGGTTTTTTTAAATTTCTTACTGTTGAGTTATTTCCAAGGGCGACCGTACTGTGTAAGGTGCAATAATCCCTAAAATGGATTTTTTGAATCTATGTGCCGTCAACGCAAAAATGTCGATGTCTTCAAATTGTGCATTATAAACCTCAACCAGTCGCAGCATTGGTATCGACCAGTCGTCGCATTGGTACTATAGTCGCCGCAATAGTCTGCAGTATTGTGTTGTATTACTTGTCTTAGATTCCTTACGTCATATATTGTCACGTTATCAGATGATGTTGTCGGAAGTTTAAGCTAATATTAAATTCTCTCAACTCCTGACTTAACTCAATTTTTGATCACTTAAAAAAGTAGGCACACTTATCAAGGACCGATGACTATACAATAATTTTAAAAGTCTTTAATATTTATTTTTACAAAAATTGAAAATAAGAATAGTTTCAAAAAATCTAAGAAAAAAAACACGCTTTAATAGAAGACCATAATAAAAGGTAACATATAATTGTTATGATTGTGAGATAAGAAAATAAAGTGAATAACAAAACATTAATTTTATATATGGTCAAAAACTTCTACATCAATGCAATCAAAAGACAGTCGTTTATGTAGCACATTTAACCAAATGCAAGGACATCAAAATCTATAGGGTACTCGCCTTGAGCTAGAATCAGGAAATTTAGCAAGAAGCAAGGGCTTATATAGCACAAGTAAAGTGCGAAAAGTCCGAAAATTGTAAATATATAAACAATATCTGTATGTCTGTCTGTCAAGACCTTTTTCAGGAACGCGTTTAGGTATTAAGTTAATATTTATATCAAATACGCAAGTCTGCAATACTTTAAAGCTGTGAAAAAAAACAAACTTCTATGAACGCAATCAAAATATACGGTCATTTATGCAGCACATTTAGACACAATATTAAATTCATCCCTCGATCCTCGCTCCCTGGCTCGCGCACTGAAGATCCCGTATAAAAATACCGGACCCTCAGTACGCGAGCCCGACTCGCACTTGATCGGTTTTTGATTTAAACAATTTATTTAGCATAATTCTACAAGCCATACTTTACAAGTAACATTTCACTATTTTTCAGCTCTATCAAGAGACAGCAGCTCTGAGGAAGACTGAAGTGAAAATATATCCGTCAAGTTCTACAACTATCCCATTTCTTCATAGTAAATCTATATTTTTGTATGAAATAAAGGTTTATAGTTTATGTTTTTATGTATTTCTCGCGTTTAAATCTTTTTTTACGTGCGGAAAGCATGTTGATCCAGTGTTATGATACTAGACCAACAAGCGAAGGCTTGATTTTCTTGTGATCATTAGGTCTTGGGTTCGATTATAGGGTTACGTAAAGTGGAATTGATCAGTTCAGTTAGGAAATCCTCAATAGCAGCAACAGTTTGAAAACGTACCATAGTAGATATCAATAGAGTCGCTTCCTATTATATGGGGCAACAATAACAATGTTTGCGAAAACCCTATCCATATACACTATAAAGTCTTTAAAAAGTAAATTACATAATTAAAATATTGATCGAATGATTCCCATTCGTAGCGAAACATTTATACATTGTAAACTCCTATTGATATTTTGTGAACACCCTGTACTTGTACCGGTGTACTGTTAAGTCCCAATTCGTCAATAATATATTTGTCAGGTATTATTATTGTATGCACTGGAAACCAGGGGTTGAAATCTCGTGTTTGTCAATCTTTATTTATATTATAATGAATTTTATTGTTTGTTCTCAGTCCTACAATCAATTTATTCGCATTAAAAACTCATTTATGTTTATCATATTTCCCATAGAATTATTTTCAGATTACTATTTCGCCTGAATCTGGCGTAGAAATATTTAAAATTATGATATTTTGCATAAAAACATGGTGGTTTGAGTATGTGAAGCAAATGAGTACCTTTTTTTTTTTCGTTCGGAAATCCCTTCGGATACCCCCCCGCGTGCCAGCGGGGGCGGTTATGTCGGGCTTGAACCGACTAAAACCGCACGCCGTCTCGGGTCTACAGACGCCGGGGTGTAAGGTTGCCCCTAGAGCATATCCCTCGCACCCCGACTGACCCTGGGCCATCTCCGGTTTCGAGATGGCCCCCTCGGGTTTGGGAACCACGGTGTCCCCGTCTTGCCCCGGTTTGGGGGAGGGGCGCTAGTCGCCCCAGCAAATGAGTACCTGCTGAGTGAATGACAAACACGTAGTACAAGCTAACTGTAAGTAGGCAAGTCTGACCTGAGTACTTACTTTGATTTCTGATAAAAGGGTCGATCAGAGCAGCTGAAATCTTCAGTCAAGTCTGTGTCGAATGTTTAATGATGGTAAGGGAAACTTCTGAAATATGTAGAGATAGAATAGAGGCATGTTATATCTGCTTACTCCGGAGTGAGAATATAATATATATATTTATTTAGAGACTAAAGCTTACTTTTTAAAATATCATAAATATTTCATCTGAATTATTGATATTTGAGAAACACTGATCTAGGTAGGCGCGTAGCTATTTGTGTAGCTTCTACCTGTCTGTGTGCATGGCAACGTGGGATGAATTAAGAGGGGCCACCCATCACCCATCAGATGGTGGGTGGGCTTACACCGGTCGCAGGCATGTGTGCATTTGAGTGTCCATCAAAAATTGTTGCCGAAATATTACTTTGTTTCTGGGTATACTATTGATTAATAAATTATTTTTTTACAGTTCTCTTGTACTCTTGTATAGAAGTTACAAAATCGAAAATGTGTAATAAAAGAATAAAGCATTATCCTGTCTTGTATTATCTACCTAATTGATTTCAGAATCAACTAAGATTCTGATTTTGCTGTTATGGTCAGCTTCATACATTCACAATTAGATTTAGACTCTATCCTATTATATATCTAGATTCAATCTGTAAGCTTCATTTCTTTAATTCAAAGTAGAAATGCATTCTTGTCAAGTTGTCAGAACTCAACCGAATATACGTGACTAAAAATTGGCAATACAAGCACTTAATTTATGACTCTGGTGACCTTTACTTCCTACGGAAATACAACACGTGTTCCTTCACAGCTGTATGGCTCCACGTGTACCCCCCGCTGTGTCCTATCTTGCCGACATATTTTTTCAAAGACCAGATTATGCCAATTAGTAATAAATATGAGGTAATAAGAGATCGATGTTATAGAAAGGCATCCAGGAAAAAATTCCGGCACGTGCCAACAATTACGTAATTATTCTCCAAGTTTTCCATCTTCTTATTGATTTCCTACAACATTGAACTCTGGGTCTGGAATATAAAGCATATAATTCTATATCGGTTATATTTGTAGCGTGGGTAGTGTTTTGTAAGCAAAGGCTGCTTCGCAACGTGCAAATAAAATTAAAACTAATGTAGAGGAAGTTAAAGTTGATTTTTGTTATAACTCTTAGGACTAAATTGTTCGAAAGAGTATAACAAAAGTTATTTTTATGGAAATATAAGCCTGATTTCTGTCAAAAAAAACACTAAGTATTCTCTTACAAAATAAAAAACAACCGGACAAAATAAGATACTTTCTGTTCCAAGTATTTATCAAAACAATAATTAGTAAAACAAGCTTTGCTTATGAAAGAAATACTTAGTCGTTCTTTTTTGAAGATGTGTTAACAACTGCTAAACAAATCAGTTTAAGGAAAAATTTGTATGTAATAAAAGCTTAAAACTTTGTTGTTCTGTAGATTCGCTCTGGGACACTTCTTGCGATCCTGGTTTTGACGTAAAGTATTTTTTTGAATTGATGATTTATGTTTATGGACGATGAAAACAAAACAGGAGAGGGCTAGCTTTTCTCGAAGACACATCGAGTGCTAGAGAGCGGTCCAATGTCGTCATATGAATTTATTATAATAAGATAGAATATTTGATATTGCGAGCTTTTGATAGGAAGTAAATATGAAACTTCAATGTTCATTACGGTATTTTAAATAAGATCGATATTAGGTATTACTAACTAATATTATAAAGAGAGTTTGTTGATGCTTGGGGTAATCTTCGGCACCACTGCACTCATTGGAAATATTCTTTCACCATTTAAATGGTACATTATCCCTATCGATAGACATAGGCTATATATTAGGTGTAAATTACGATGGTTTGATTAAAAAAAACTTATATAAACCGAAGCAAAGCGAGAGCGGGTTGCTAGTATATTATATAAAAGTAATACGACTCCTGTATAATATATATATATATATATATATATATATATATGTATAAAGTAGTACTTACTACAATACTATCAGTGGCCTGTTGCCAGTATAGAGTTTACTTTCTTAAGGTAGGGCTATCATACCTGAACCTCTGAACGAAGAATTTCAGATCTTCTCAGCATTTTCACATTGATAGCAAACGTCTGGAGGCGTCTTCATACTGAATAGCAATAGCGTATAGAGTAGTCATAGATCAGAGTATCCCTTTAGCCACACTTTCTCACCACGAAGCTCTTACAGTTATCCAGTGAACTCTTTGACTATAAAAATTAATCAGTAGATCAGTAGCTATAGAATGTTTTTCGAGCTTCACCAAGATCTTCGAAGTCCAAACCAACCTCACCTGCAATTCGGTACACCTGCTGATTGACGGACGAAGCTCTGGCGCAGGCTTTCCACACGAGGTCAGATGGTAGTCGCTCTCATGAAAGCCGCAGAAGCCAAGTCAAAACAAGGAGAAGCAGTAAGCTTTGTGGTAGCATATACCCACACTAAACGGTACAGTCATATTATAAATTCAACAATTTAACGAAATAAAATGATGTAAAATTTTATTGTTCTGCTGACTGTACAAATATTAACCATATTTACATAACATAACACATAACATAACTTCACCGTATCTGACTGTATCCCCGAAGGGGTAGGCAGAGATGTATTACACACCCATGATTCGCCAGTTATGTTAAGGTCCCAATGTAATTGGGGGCGAGCCTATTGCCATCTACCGGGCACATTCTTAAGCGAGCGATAATTAACATTTATTAATTAACCATATTTAAAATATGTATTCAAAATGTACCACGTTCGTTTTGAATATTTGTTGTTTTGTTTCTTATTTCTTGATCACTTATTACTTGTATCACTAAGTACTTCTGTCACAATCCTGGGGGCGCAGTCCTGGGGGCGGCGGGTGAGGCCGCCTGTCAGAAGCAGGCCGGGACGGTGGGGCGACTAGCGCCCCTCCCCCAAACCGGGACAAGACGGGGACACCGTGGTTCCCTAACCCGAGGGGGTCATCTCGAAACCGGAGATGGCCCAGGGTCAGTCGGGGTGCTAGGGATATGCTCTATGGGCAACCTTACACCCCGTCGTCTGTAGACCCGAGACGGCGTGCGGTTTTAGTCGGTTCAAGCCCGACATAACCTCCCCCGCTAGGCAGCGGGGGGGGGGGGTATCGAAGGGATTTCCCCACGAAAAAAAAAAGGTACTTAAAGGATTCAGGGATTTTCTCGCTATCCCGATGCGGTCTGTCTAGAAATTTAGTATACAAGATGTTTTCTTATGAAATTCTGAGTAGCAGCACAGAATATAGAAAACTGCCCGGTTGATGGTAATAGGCTTGCCCTATTGATTATGATTTGGTTTGGTGCGACTACTATCTGACCTCCCAACCTCGAGAGAACAGACTATGGTAGTCTCGTCCTTTAATCAGCAGGTGTTAAATTCTTGTAAAATTATATTATTGAAATAAATAACGCGTCTTACAACAAGTTTGTTTTAGCAAACTTTACTATATATGTGATTGAAATATTTTTTAACTAATCATCTTATTAAATAAACATCAGTAATAGAGCGGCAAAAGTTACGTCCGTTCTTATTTTATAGTTTTTATTATTTAGGAAATCCCTTCGGATACCCTAATTTTTAACCATCCACTACCATTAACCCTGGGGTTATCCTTTCGAGGGCTTACCCGGGGTGCCCGGCAACGGACACTTGGGGAGGACACCGTGTGGTTTTAGTCGGTTCATGCCCGACATAACCGCCCCCGCTGCCCGGCGGGGGGGTATCCGAAGGGATTTCAGCACGTAAAAAAAAATCCACTACTATTCCGAGACATAACGTTTTACTTCATTCTTTTTAATTTTTTTTTTATTTATTTAATCAGCAGATACATTTTTTTACAATATATTATTGCGCCAAACTGCTAAGGCAGTTTGTAGGCGCTACACTCATATTCAGTATAGTAATTAAATGCTACCCCATCCACCTAACTGTTGTACTTGCCATGTTGACTTTAATGAAAAGAAACTGATTTGAATATAAGTCAACGACCCTATTGCACAATAATTTACTATCGATGTAAAACCAAGTGGGTTTACATTAGTACATTGTATAGTACATTGACGATAGGACTTACCAGTACTTATCTACCACTTTGTCTACTATTTTTTTAGCTTTGGGGAAAAGTGCTATTGGTGGAACGTCGTCGATTTGAGTAGAATTAATCGATCTTCGGTTATGGTTAGTGGTTATGATAGTTTATGGCTAGTGACAATGTTGTCTATTGGTATAATCTTATCATTCATTATCATCCATGAAAAGAATGGACAATTAAGAAGAAGTTACACGTTCTTGCCTGTTATCTTTTGGGATATCAGACTAGTATGAATAGGCATTAATATAATGAATTCAGGCTCTGAAATTCATATATAAAGATTTCAACGTCTGGTTCAATAGGCAATTCATGTTACCTCATGAATTGCCTGATATTTAATTTGACTACATATCCTCTCAACCTATACCTACTAGTTTAGTTAATATATTCTGTTACCAGTTCCTTTCTGTTACCTGAAGATTTAACTGTAAAAAGGCAATAAGTTAGAAACTATAGGTGAACTTTGAAATAGGTAAAATTATTAAAATTTATTTATAAAGTGTTAACTGTTTCATTGGTTTTAATGCTGGTTTGAAATGTTTAACTGGTGCTGGCTGATTATCATAGTGATTCTAAAGGCAAGGAAGTTGTGCTGCTACGATTCCTTAGGTGGAATCCTACCTATATCTATACTATTACACATAGGTACAATTTTCAGGAATCTATCACATGCTTCACCAGCTCTGAATTACCTACTGTTTGTATAAGATGAGTCTTCTAAAATCCACATTTTTTTATATGTTAAAATTGCAGTGCACTCTGCTGTGTAACAAATTTTCCTGTTGACCCGACGGTTCTGGCAATTTGGCCCCTGGGGTGGGACCACGGGATACTACCAATTTCTTTTGGGCGCAATCATTAATACTACAGGACTATAATTGTATTACTTTACTGTCAATTGATTGTCATTTATCACTAACAGTATATTCTTTGTAGGTACTATTTCATGGACCCACCGGAAAATCAAATTAGAAAGACAATTGAATAAACGAAATATAGTCCTGTAGACCTATCAACTGACATGGCGGTGTCCCGTGGATCCCCTGAGTCACTTCGGTAGGTAAATATCATCCGGACATCAAAATATATTTGATGACCTTCTAGTATATGTTTCATTTTGATTTATACTTACTTTTTCCACCTGTCGCATGGACTGTTTAAAGCTCTTACAAAAATGAAAAATAATTACTTTCAAAATATTCCCACTGGTCCCTAACCTGGGTAGCTTCAATTCTTATTTATTTATTTTATTCTACTAGTCAAGCCCTTTCACTTGATTTCCATATTGAGGTAGTTATGAAAAACTATTTAGGGTAGAGAGGGGCCCATTAAGCTATTTTGGCTTTATTACTTCTTCCATGATGGTTTGCAATAGAAATATGATACCTGCTTTGGCTGTTAGGAAATTTATTTTGGAATAAATGACGCCTGACTCTTTTTTGTACTCTGTATATGTTTAGTTTTAATTGTTAAATAATTATAATTTGATATTTGTACCGGGTATGTCGGTGTTTGTTTATTATTTTTCTTGGCGTACCCGCTCATAATGATTAAGATTCGTAATACGAGCGCAACCACGCCTGTACTTGACGAAGTGGGCGTGACTTGCGTGCATCAAGCAGTGCGCCGGGGGACAGTCGCTTTAAAAAGTTCTTGAGGTTCGCTCGTTGGTAGATTCCGTGTTCGCGCAATTTTGTTTGGCTTTGCCACGCGCTTTGAAAGAACATTGTTTGATTTTGTTTGTTGGTTGTTGATTAATTGGTGAAAATTATTTATCGAGATAGTTATCTCTTTGTAAAATAAAGTGAATACACCCATCGCGTTCGTTGGACTTTGAACCATTGCAGCGGTGGAGCACCCATCTTAAGGGAAGTGAAACCTTTTATAATTATTGTAATCTATTTTATACTACATTCTCAACATACATAAGACTAAGATTAGATTAGGTAGGTACATTATCACTAAGCCATTTGTTCCTAATACCAGGGGGCTGTCATGAAAAAGGTTACTTAACAACCTACTTATATATATTTCCTTTTCTTGATATTTTATTTATTTGTCTGCTTGTGTAATCGTGCTATTTTGTTTGAAATCGATCGATCTTTTATCTCGATGGAAATACCACGCGGATTTCGGTTGTAATAATTGTACACGTTGGGACGTAGCGGATCGTCCACTTTTGATTTACCCTCTTTGTAAAATAAATTAATATTTCATATTAAATACTTGATTAATCTTGCCTAAAAGTCAAATGTTGCCTAATCGCTTGCGCTCGGAATTTATTCTTTGAATTTGCATTATTGTTTTGATTTGTGTGCCTATTTTAATTAATTGTTTTTGGGACTTTGTGGGATTTAATTACGATAATATTTCCGTCCAAATATTGTTGTTTGAGATCTATATAACTGACCTATCATTTCCCCATATTGGGAATTTTTGGTCAAGAGCGAGTCACTTTGGAGGGCTCAAATTAATTAATAATAAAATAATATTTATTGCTCATATTTATTCATTATTACCAAGAAACAACACTCAGTCTTATAGTTATATATATATTTACGGAGTCCTTGACCCGCGAATCACATTTTATTAGTCGGTGTCTGTTATAACTAACTGATGTTGATCTGCCTATTCTCGATAGTTCAGACTTTCTGATAGACAGTTCGGGGTTTTCTTTTTAAGAAGGCTGTGGGACATTCTTTTTCTGCTAACTTTTTCTCGACTTCCTGTGCATATAATATTGCTCAATTGAGCATAGCAATATTATGTGCACTGGAAGTCGAGAAAAAGTGAGGTGGTAACGTGGTAGGGGCCTAATTAGGCCCCTACCACGTTTTTTAATTAATGTTGGATTTTAATAAAATCATTAATAATTAGTTTAAACTAGTTATTAATACACAATAGACTAGTAAATTTAGTAAGTACTAATGTGTACCTGATGCTTGCGACATCTGTTCTTGCAATTTTAGAAGAAAAATACTAATAGAGCTAACATTTTAACTTTTGAGTTCGAAAAAAAAAACAAACGAAGCTTGGTACTAACCCGTATTGTATTCCCCTCCCGCAGGTTTGATTTGTATATATTTTAGTTATTATCGTCGGTCACTTTTCTGCTATAGACATTCCCTAAACCACCGGTATCACCACGCCGAACGCTGGGAGAAATTGTAGCGTCGGTGTCGAACCGACTAAAATCATATGTAACATAAAACAAAAAATAAAATTGGTCATTTATCTCAAAATAATGATTACATTGTAAGGTATTAAGGCATAATTTGTGTTACATTTTGTACAGGTAACTAATTTCCCCTCTGGCGGAGGATGCAGTCACCCGGGGTGAGGTGATGTTGGCGGTGTCCTGGACATCACCAACACCTTGCCCAGGCGTTGCATTAGGGACGCGCTCGTGTATCACGAAGTGCCTCTATATCTTCGCCGGATGGTCGGGGCGTATTTGACGGAGAGAGCCGTCATCTACTCAACCATGACCGGTCTCGGTCGGCGTGAGATGTTGTGCGGTGTTCCGCAGGGATCGGTCCTGGGGCCGCTCCTGTGCAACCTCGGATACGACTGGGTGAGCTCGCAGACGGTGCCGCTGTCACGTGCTACGCGAACGACACGCTCGAAGCGACCTTGAAGGCCACGACCGCGGTTGCCTAAGTCGTGGAGCGGATCCGGCGGCTGGGTCTCGAGGTGGCTCTGCATAAAACCGAGGCCCTGTTCTTTCATGGGCCTCGGAGCAAGCCACCTGAGGGATTCAGTCTCATCGTGGGAGGCAATCGCATCGGCATCAAGCCCCAAATGAAATATTTGCGGCTCGTGCTCGACGGCCGATGGGACTTCGTAGAGCACATCCGAAGTCTGGCCCCAAATTGAAGCTCTCGCTGTCGCACGGCTGCTGCCCAACATGAGGGGGCCCGATGACTCCTGCAGGAGACTCTACGGGTGATGGCCAACAGGGTCATCTGGGGTACCGCACGATCTCCTTCGAGGCGGTGAGTCTCCTTGCCGGAACTCCGCCATGGGACCTGGACGCAAGAGCCCTTTCGCAACTATACCAGTGGCGAAAGGAGGCGCGTGAGCAGGGACGGAACCCCGAGCCTCGAGAAATTGATGCCGTGCACTCCAAGCTCTGCCAATCCATCGTGGTGGAGTGGAAGGAACGACTTGGGCGACCAAGCGCAGGGCGAGCCGCAATAACGGCGGTAAGGCCCATCCTGGAGGCGACACGAAAGCTACTCGTACCGACTGACGCAGGTGATCTCCGGTAAGGGGAGCTTCGGAGACCACTTGCATCGGATCAGGAAGGAGCCAACGCCTGAGTGCTATTACTGCGACGCGAACGAGGACTCGGGGCTGCATACACTAGCGGACTGCCCGGCGTGGGAGGCGCCGAGGCGTGACCTCGTGGCAGCCATCGGGATGGGAGAGCTCTCACTCGGCAGCATGATTGTGGCAATGGTGCGGAGGATAAGCGCGTGGGCCGCCGCCGCCTCCTTCTGCGAGCATGTAATGGTCGAGAAGGAGATGTCGGAGCGCACCCGGGAGAGATTTAGAACTCTTCCGGCCCGTCGATCCCGCAACATGCTCGCCACGCGTCGCAAGTGACTCAGGCGCCGGAGGTCGCTTAACGACCTCCGTTCTCCATGAGCGCAGGCCTGGGGTGGCAGGTGAGGCTGCCTGTCACCCCAACAGAAGCTGGCTGGGACGGCGGGATGACTAGCGCCCCCCCCCCCTAAACTGGGGCTAGACGGGGACACCGTGGTTCCCAAACCCGAGGGGTCATCTCAAAACCGGAGATGGCCCAGGTACTTGACATATTTCTTCCTAAGCTATGGGTGGTGACAGAAACCTTATAAATTTTATTCTTCAAATTGTTCCCTCTAAGAAGAGAACGCCCAAGGCTTGAAGGAATTAAATCTTCCCCAAAAGACTGATAAGGAGAGAACCAAAGAGAACCGACGACTACTAATACCTCAAGGCCCCTCTAAGAACTTCGGGACTCAAGACATCCTCACCACGCCGGTGATCCTGCTGATTGATCGACGACACCCTAGCGCAGGCTTTCCTCGTGGGGTTGAGGGGTCAGACGGCGATCTCTGCCAAAATTAACCAAACCATGAAAAGGAACAGCAAAGCGGACCCCTATCGCCAAGGTGTAGGATTCTATGCAACCGGAATCGGATGAGGAAGAAACCATGGTAATAAAAGAAAAAATACTTACAGGTTTACAACATTTATTAATTAAAATTAAATATTATAACTTACTTTATATTTACGACAAATAGATTTCAAAATTTGCTATATACGTTTAAAGATGAAAAAAGGCAATATTTACAACTCAGAAAGAAAGATTATGTGTTTTGCCAGCGAACCGCGCCGCATATCTACAGGTAAACGCGTTGAGCGATGTGGCGAGGCAAGACGTGAAGTCATTCATTCTAATGAGTAAATTAATATCGAGTAAATTAAATTCAAATTATTCAAATTCATATTCAAATTCAGTTATTTGCAGAAATGTGGTTATACATGATGTTATATAAAGATAATACAGTTCTGCACATCTACCATTCAGTGGCATGCAAATATTAGCTTAGGCTCTATTTAAATTCTTCCATGCAACACAAAATTGAAATACAATTATTATAAGAATTAGATTACAATACAAAATGTCATAGAATAATCATAGTCATAATAGGATGTCAACATGGCATTATTAATAATATAGTCACAATGTCCAAGATAATTCACAATGTCCAAAATAAATACATTAATAATGTCCACAATTGGTTTTACAAATTTGAAATGTTTACAGTAGTCGTCTAAAGAATAAAATGATTTTTATAGAGCCATAATTAAAATTTTCTACAAAACCTATTTGTGGGTAAATGTTTTAGTTTATCTGGCACTGCGTTATAAATACGGCCACACATTGCTGTATGATTTGTAAAAAACAGTGTGGTTCTTGGTATCTTTGTCAAGACGATTCGGTCTGGACGTCTAGTATTTCTGGGATATAGATCTTTTGCCTTTTTGAACAGGTGTGGGCGTAGTTTTACAAATTTAGCAGCTTCTAAAATGTACATACTGGTCAAGGTAAGTATATGGTACTCTTTAAAGAAGGGTTTACAATATTGCCAAGGTGGTATACCAGCAATGGCTCTTACACACTTTTTTTGAGCTATAAAAGCCCTTTGAACTTCTGTTGAATTCCCCCATAAGATAAGCCCTTAGTTTAAGACAGAAGATACGTAATTTGGTATTTATATATGATTTTGCTTTATTTATCGCTATAGTACTTGTAGCGAAACGAACGTTTGGTTTTGCAACTTATTCTTAACCCCTTTGTAATCCACCTAAGTTTGCGAACCTTGTTTGATATTTTTTCCCTCTCTTTTGGGAAACATAACTTATAAAATAAAGAAAAGGTCTCATATAATAATTGAAATGAAGATTCAAAATTGTCCCCTTTCATATATTTACTTGAACGTGAGACTAGACAAACATTCTCGAAATCTTTGCAAATACTCGTTGATATATACTCTTTTGTGAATATAATACTTTATTTTTTTAAGAATGATAGGCTCGTGTTTGACCTCTATCTCATCTGGTCGTAAGTGACGATGTGGTCTACGATGGAACACGTTTGCCTAGAAGGAACCTATTCACTCGAGACTTGATTGATGACTAAGATTGTGTGATCTTCATAAAAGTAAGCATCTAGAAGGCGTCTGTTACCTGCCAACCAGTGAAGGACGAATTCGAGAGCCTGGAGACAAAGGACATGACCCCTGGATCCAGGAAGCCGGTGAATTATCAGTACGGATTCGCTTTGAGCTCTAGTGGTGAATAAGTGCGCACAAGGACTTTAAAAGGTACCTATTCATATAATACGTATTGGCCATTACGATAGGATCGCGTCAGTGTTAGAATAACAGTTAGAATTAGTCATAATATTAAATGTTTAAAAGTAATTGTTACTAGTATATCTGTATAACATAATTTCACCTATCCACTGTCATTTATATGTTCGTGTAACCGTGTGTATTACCCAAATTAAAATTCGTATAATTTTATGTCTTTGTAACTTTCATTTAAGGCCTCCATAGACTACCGGTATTAATATATGTAATATTCATAACATAACATAAACTCACGCCTATATCCCCGAAGGGGTAGGCAGAGGTGCTAGCACCCACATTTCGCCAGTTTATGTTTAGGTCCCAATGTAATAGGTGGCGAGCCTATTGCCATTAACCGGGCACTTATAAACCTGCGATAAATACACACATAACTTCGAAAAGCATCGAAAAGTCATTGGTGTGTGCCATGGTAATATCTGGGATCGAATGCGAGACCACGTCTCAGCAGTCCTTTACCCATACCACTAGGCTACCGCGGTTGTATGTAATATTCCTTTGGTTATATTATGTGCAAGCTTCGTTAAGAACCCACGACCCAATCAATAGTAAGTATTATAGATACGAACTTGCATATTTGACTGCTCAACGGGAAGTCAGTTTTCTAACAGACACATTTGTTTATATGGTATACTCACATTTAGAACTGACACATACTCGCGCTGGTAACGCGGGCGACCGGGGTTCGATACCCCGACGGAGAACAAAAAAATACGCTACACGGATGGAACGATTCCTCAGGAAGTCAGTGATCCAAACACATAAGCCAGCGGGTAGGCCGTAGGACGGAAGCTTGCCAATTTGGCTATCGTGCCAGACCCTGCCTTCGAGATGTCGAAAGAAACGGCAAGTGCCTCTCCGTGCCTCTCGATGGCCTCACTCAAAACGTGGGTGGCATACACAAGAAGGTCCCCAGTGGAACGGTTTTGGCGAAAGCCATATTGCCGATCACTGAGGAGATCGTTCATTTCGAGGTATGCCAGGAGCTTTTTGTTCAGTACACGTTCCATAGTCTTACAGAGTATGGACGTTACTGAAATTGGTCTGTAATTGACAGGGTCCGCCCGACTGCCCTTTTTGGGCACCGGTTGCACGTTGGCTTCCTTCCAAACCTTCGGCACTTGACCGGTCTCATTTGAGAGACGAAACAGGCGTGTCAAAATAGGAGACAACTCAGGTGCACAAGTCCTGAGCACTATTGCTGGTATCCCATCGGGTCCACTGGCCGTATTCACGTCCAGATTATTTAGCACCCTACGTACATCTCTCTGTCGGATGCTGATATCTGCCATGCGCGTCCCACATCCGACAGGAGGAGCAGGAGGCTAGACGCGAAGACTCCACAAAAAGTGAAGCAAATAAATTTGCCTTTTCCTCAGCGGAGTGGGCCAGTGTCCCGTCAGGCTTCCGCAGTGGAGGCAGTGAGGGGCAGCAAAAGTTGGACTCAACCGACTTTGCTAGGGCCCGAAACGCTTTACTGCCTGCTGGATACATTGCAGGTTTGTTTCCAATGCGGCCAATATGGTCAAAGCGGGCCTTTCGCAAAGTCTTCTTGCTATACTTGGCAGCCCTGTTGAAGGCTCTCTTCCTCTGAGATACGTCCTCCGCCCCGCGGTTGCGAGCATCGACCCAAGCCAAGTAAGCCGCATGTTTGAGTGCTTCGGCACGACCGCACTCGGCGCCAAACCATGGTCGAGCTGTTTGCGCTTTCAACATCCGGTACCCTAGTTGCCCCCTGGACCAATTGGGTGAGATTTAACGCTAACGAAATTTTGGGAACAATTGGGAGAGAGACTCGTAGTCTCTCTCCCAGCATGATCGGTTGCCTGGTATGGTAAAAGCCACTCCCTGTGGTGGGCATTGAAGTCCCCCAGTAAAACCAACTGGGCTGAAGGGTACCGCTGTTGAGCTATGTCTCTCTGTTGAGCTCTGTAGTCTGTTAAAGGTTTTTCTTTATATTAATATCTAATCTGCTCGCCGGTCTGGTCTGGTCTGAACTGAAGCTTATCACTCTTTTGACATTAGAAGTACAAATAGATTATATCCGTTATACCAATTCTTATCAAACATGATAAACGATAGACCGAATGGAGTAATTAGCACACAGCGTAAATCATCCGTGTGGAATTGACCGGTGCTTCTTTTACATGATATTGTCGATAGTTTACGCGAATGTCACACATTGAAAAAAAACTAATTTTAACGGATTCTATAGCGATTTATTTGATGTTATTTTATATTTTACATTGATAACGACGTTTCGGTTGCTTTTCAGCAGCCATGTTCACGGGGAGACTAACTACAGAACTACACAACAGTAAGCGTCGGTAGCTCAGTGGTTAAGGAGTCGACCCTGCGATCGAGAGGTCCCGGGTTCGAATCCTGGCCATTACACTACCGACGTGAACCCACTCCTAACACAAGCAAATTAGCTTAGCTGGAGGGGTTAGGGGGAATATTAGTAATTTCGGTTACTAATATTCTTTAAAAAAAAGAAAAAATAAATAAAATAATAAAATAAAATAAATAGAATCCGTAGTTTTATTTCAATCGTAAATTTACTTAATCGTGCCCTAGGTTGAAATAATTCCTGTACACTGTTAACCGTACTTTTTGTTCTTCTTTTAGCACTAAGCTTTGTTAGAATTATTACAAGGATAAATGTTAGTGAGATCCAATCTATGTTTTGAATTTATTTACAAACAAGTTGAATTCCTGAGACGAGCTCAGCCGAATACAAGGGATTTTCGATTTAGCGTTTTTTTTTTTTGCGATTTTTTCTTTATCTTGCAATGGTTCACCCCAGCACGAATCTATTACCGAAAACAACAACTCGATAGCTCATCTCCTTCATACCCAAAACCGTGGCAGAAAATTGGCAACGACGACAACTCGATAGCAATAGGGCTTTTCTAAAGAAAATCCCTAAAAAAGAAATATAATTGCGACAATGACGCAGAAGGAAATTTATTGCCAATAATAATAAATATCAGGGTGACCGAGATTTAATCGTTTTTATTACGTCGTTTTCTAAAAATTAAACCTAGCTAGATCGATTCATCGCCGCCGAAACTCCCTCTGTACTAAATTTAATGAAAATAGTTGGAGCCGTTTCCGTGATTCATAATATATATATATATATATATATATACAAGAATTGCCCGTTTACAGGTGAGGCAATTATATTACTAATTATAACCTATTATTGTAATTATAATTATACCCTACGAGTGACGGGATATTTTATCGTTCCATTCCCGAAACCAGTACGTAATCCCCTCTTACTACAACTCTTCATCTGATTAGTTTCATGACTTGTGTCTGTAAGATTTTTCATTCAATCTTAAATAGGAGAATATAGAATGATTTCTTAAAAAACAAATTGGTTTATTTTCATTAGACTATTGTTTGACACGATTAGTTACGAGGATCAGGTTTTTTTCCAAAGATTTTTTAAACCTTGGAACCTGTTTCCTTGGAAAATCAATTTTAACTTTTTTTTTATACAAATTTTGTATATAACAATGAATTTTCGGTAATTTGAAATTCAGAATTTAGTTTTACGAGCCAATAACACTACGGAGTTTTAATTATTCGAAATAATGAAATTCAGAAAAATAAAAATTTGTATTTATGACTTTCGGGTAAATAAATATTGTGTTTTCGAATAGTCGGAAATTTTTTGATGAAACCTACATCTGGTTCGCAAGTCCCAGTCGCCGTCGTGGTGTTCCTCTCTGTACCACGCTATGGACCCGGCCACCGCACGGTGAATCCATGGAGTGATGAGAATCGGAACTCTACATCTCCCTTTTGCTATGAATGTTGCATATGCGTTTTGTATTATGATGGTATCCGAAGCTAAGACGTAAGACATGATTATGTTATTTATTACTAATAATCTAGGACAACTCAGCATTTGTAATGAGGTATTGGCTGCTTCCCTCTTGGAGGCAGCAATGGCGCTGTATAGGGTAGGTCTCATTGGTAACTGATCATTATGTACATGATATCGTATTGCATTATATATATGAGATATTATATTACAGTTATATGGACTAGAATGTTATTGAACTAATGGAGTGGCGTAGTCCCGAGGGACTGAAACTCCTCAAATAAAGAATAAAAAACATCTAAATACACTTCTCATCACAAAAATCGAAACACTTTAGTTTTTATGATATCTGTCCTAATTTAACACAAAAGAGTTTTCATTCCATGAAAAAAATCACATGATTATATAGCTGGCAGTTTGACCATGCAGTTGTAAGCGAAAATTCAATATTAGAATTTCATTTGTTCATCCTAAAAAAGAAATGAATCATTCGTTTTGAGACAAATGTGTTTTCAGAGTTGGAGTAGGTACATCTCAACTTTGAAACTAAAAATTAGCGTTTATCTTGAAACTTTTTCTTCTGTATTTGTTTACTGTGACTTTGGGATGTCTGAAAAAAAGTTTTTTTTCTTATGGATACTTCGCCTGCAGAAGTCGGTCATGTGGTGGCATTGCTGGATACTGGACTTAGCGTGTTGTGGCCGAAAGATTGCATCTAAGTCTGTCCTCTGTTCATAGAGTCTACAAACGCTATCGGGAGACAGGTTTGTTCACCCGCCGTTCAGGATCTGGCAGAAATCGGGTCACTTCTGAGCGAGATGATAGAATTTATTGTAACACCTTCCTTACGAAATCGACGCCTTAACGCTTTTCAACTGCAGCAGCAGCTTCATGTTGTACGTAGGGTGGCTGTAAGTGACTCAACCATTAGAAGGTTTTTTTTTCGTTTTTTTTAATATTTAGGATACGTCGATTTGACTTCACCTCGCCTGATGGTAAGCTGAAGGTAAAGTCTCAGGAAAGAGGGTCACCATTACATACACGTACCATGTTAACAATGGTGACACTCAGCTTGACGGACTCATCAGAAGAGGATTGTCGTCGCAGCACCACGTGACACCCACCGGTCCCACTAGTGCTGCGACCACAATCCCCCTGCCCGGCTATGCACTTGTTGACCCCTGATTATAACCTTAAGGTTATTTAAGGTAATTTAAGGAAGGTATAAGAAACGTGGACTGGTACCGCACAAGCCAGCAAATGGGCCGAAATTAACTACAGACCATCGAAGAGCGCGCCTTAACTTTGCACGTGAGCAAAGTTCTCTTTTCTGATGATGATGAGTGTAAAATTATGCTGTATGGTAACGACGGAAGGATCAAGGTATACAGAAGAGATGGAGAACGCTTTGCACAATGCTGCATTGAAGAAAAGGTCCGCTATGGTGGCGGTTCGTGGACTGTTTGGTTGTGGTGGTATGGGCGCTGACGGTAAGATAGAGCTTTTCTTCGTGTCTGGACCACGTCTACCTGCACTAAACTCTTATCGGTACATCGAACAGTGTCTTGAGCCTCACGTGGAGTCCTATGCACATTTTCGGCTTCATATTCATGCACGACAATGCTAGGGCTCAGACCGTGGGCGTCGTACGAGACCATCTTACCGAACTCGTTATCTCCATTATGGAATGGCCAGCAAGAAGCCCAGACATGAATCCCATTAGAACATCTATGGGATGCGTTAAAGAGACAAATTAGTGCAAGAGATACTGCCCCAGGAACACTTAGCCAGCGGCAAAATGCAATCCAAGAGGAATGGAATGGAATGCCACAACATGTGATCGTGACTCTCATCCGGTCGATGAAAACAGATGAAGATGAAGCAGTATTAAGAGCTCGGCGAGCGCATACAAGTTATTAAATAAGCGCTTTTTTTCATGGTAAAAATGGCTCATTAAACAAAATACGAAACCTATGAAAATTTAATCAGAATTTAGAACAATAAAATTAGAATTTGAAAACCTCATATTTTTCACAAGAAAATATAAACAAGGTGTTTCGATTTTTCTGATGAGAAGTGTATATTTTAAGTAAAAAGTTCTTAATCTTACATTGAATATAATTTTAACGGTTTTAGCTAGATAGCTAAAACCGTGAAGCCAACATGGATAATACAGACACAATCTTATTATTTTCTATTGTATTCACAACTACAGTTTTTATCCCTGTTAACCATACGACCGTAACCGTATTAAGGTACGTCATCGGGGCTACCTTGAGCTGAGTGAGAAAAGCGATAAAGTATAAATGAAGCTTCAGCGTCTTACTACATACATTTGTTATTAATGTTTTGTTCAATCGCGATAGTATTCAAAATGACAGGCTGGTACTTAATAATCGTTTTTTTTTAATGTACAAGTGCAGATGTGATTTGATATATTTTCATTTATTTATTAGGATTTTCTGATTGTTAATATATTTGATTGCTAAACGCTATAATAATTATTATAACATATATATATATAAATTCGGTTAGAAAGTAGTGCAGCGGCAAAAATGCAAATCTAAAATTCAATATTACTTTACTTTCTTATCTATTATATATATATATATATATATATATATATATATATATATATATACATGGTTACTATATTATAGACACTTATAACATTAAACGCTATAATCATTATTATAATATATATGTTAATTCGGTAAGAAAGCAGTGCAGCGGCAAAAATGCGAATTTAAATAAACAAAATATAACTTCTTCAACTTATATATATATATATTTGTAACCATATATATATATATATATCATATGGTTACTATACTATAGACACTTATAACATTTAAACACTTATGTAGAATACTAATTTAGGAATCGGGAAAAAATTCTGTAGGAGTTCTTGCTTCATGCAAAAATCATGACAACGTACTGTTTAAGTAAATATATACACCGTAAGTGGAGCCCCAACGAGATCATCGAGGCCCGTGCCTGATTTACGTAAGACGTTCTGGTGCAGGCCTAACTCACGGAGCCGATACCCTAACCACTAAGAAAAGTAATATGCACCCCAGCTTTAGGCGTACCGCTTAACTGAGTCCTCGCCTGCGGGGTGCAAGGGCGCGGAGGTTGGACGAGAACGGGGAACGCGCACATTGCGCGGCACACATAAGGCGAAAGTGCAATAGACAGTTCTTAAAATATTTGACGTCAGAGTAGTTAACGGTGAACGGGTGTTGATTTTTTATTCGAAAATTAATTGATGAATACAAACCTATGTAAAACAAGTATGTGAAGGTAACAAAATTAAATATTAGGTAAGAAACTTGTGCACTGTGTATCAAGAAAAATTTAATAAAATTATGAGTTAATCACTTATATCCATATCAGTATCACAGATTTCACTGAATCTTGATTCCCTTGTACACCGCAGCCGAGGACTCAGTTAAGCGGTACGCCTATAATTTGTGACACTCGTGGATTTTTTTAGATTTAAGGTAAAGCTAATAAGTACAATGCCATCTGATTTTAAGTGGGTCCCGTGAAGAGGGAGGAGAGGAAGAAGGGGACTGGAAAAATTCTAAATATTTCTTAAACTTCTAAAGCTTATAAACCCTATTATTACCTACATATATAATATATTTATATGTATCTATATGTAAATGTTTTTAGACTATAGAATCTAGAATAACTTAGGTATACTAAGAAGCCTCACCGTTAGCTCTGATGAGGTGAAGCCCGAGGGGGCTTCCGCACGTAAAAAAATAAATAAAAGGTACTAAGAAGAGAAATATTTTTAAGTTAAACATTTACAATATCATGAATGTTTTACAAAATGATAAAAAAGTCTAAAATTTTCTCGATAAAAATAAATATGAAATAAGCTGTAAATTATATTTTTTTATGTAAGTATATATATTAATTATAGAAATTTAATAAATAACCATACCAAATTTCTTGTACAATATTTTCATAATCCATCATTTATTTCAGAGCATACAAAAAATTAAAATGTAATTTAAAAAAATAATTTAATCTACACAAACGCCCATCTCTTTTTAACACCTCAACTCTTTTTAACTCATTTAGCTCTTTCTATTTAATATATTGATATATTGTAATAAACAAATATATATTCACAAAGCTGCATAATAAATATGATGAATGAGAATAAGTAGGTAACATTCATATAATTATATTTTAAGGTACATTTAGCTCTATGAATTGAGAAATAACATAATTCAAGGTGCGATAGTGTATAATGTTACAAGTCAAGTATAATGAAGGCTGGTAAGATACCCTTTATGTCAGGGGTCATATTATTATAGAATAGTTTATTAAATAATATAGTCGACAGTATATAAACTGTTTTAATTCAAAAAATCCTGAAAATAAACAAAATTGTAACTAAATATTTAAGATGCCTACTTAATAGCGTTTGCACCTCAAAGTGTTAACGTCGCAATTTAGTGTCAGTAAGTTGCGTATTCCGCAAGAAAAAAAAGATTCCTGCAGATAACATTCATCAATTTAGTATTTACAATATATAGGTAAATTACATAATGTTAAGCAAGTAGGAACAAATACCTATTACTTACCTACCTAAGTATACACATCGTCTAAAATACTTGTATGTATATAAAGGTATTCAGAATATTAGATAGGTACCATTAACTGTAGGAATTCAGCTCATCAATTAAGTCTATGAATTTTTCACAAAATACAGAAAGAATTCAGAGGAAGAAAGATATCTACTAAAAAAAAAATAAGAACGGGTTGCACTCCGGGAGTGCCGGCAGAAGTGAAAACTTGAATATTAACTTTGTGCATTTTTGATATTTTGGAATGGTTAATGAATAATTTTGAACCAATTGCTTTAATTATCAGTATAAACGTATTATCATTTATGTGGTAACATACAATATTCATTTATTGCGCTATCGTACACAAATATGACAATTTATATTACATAAAAAATTTAACACTTCAGAACTATTACAATTATTTTACATTAAAAAGTTTGTCTCTCAGAAAAATCAACTTCCATCCATAATTTCAACGACTTTTTCACCATCATTATTACCAGAACCATCATGGCCAATATATTTATAAAGTACTCACTCATATTCTTTTGCTATTTCTTCGTCACTTTTTTCATTAATAGATATTTGTTTAACAACAAAATAGAATAAATATTACAAAAAGTAATATGATAACAAAAAGTGTTTCTTGGGCCTCGGTCGGAATCGATCTCAGTCTTGACGAAGACGAAACAACCACTCATTAGACAAACGCGCCACCAAGGTTGTTAAGTACAGTGTAAAATTAGCGCTTCTATATTTGTCTGCAAACGTCTTACGAATTTTTGAATGAGGACACGTGACCTGCATGTGTCCTGACGCGAGTTTAACGTTTTTTACCCATTAAAAAAAAGAGCACAATGCCGCTAAAGAAGCTTTCACTTCAAAAATTCAAAAATTAAATATCTATGTCTTATTGTAACTTGAAAACAACTTTATAACTTATATAGATAGATATTGTAAATTCTATTTTAGGACAGGCACTTGAATGTAGAAGTGAGCGCGCGATTTTATCTAGCATTTGGAATATGCTAATATTTTAGATGTATCTAGTACTACCTATTTCCTAGATAATGTATACCTATAGAATAGGTAGGTATAGCCAAATTATAGCTATCTTATATTTTAATATTATGTAACCTATTTTTTGTTAAAGACTGACTAGATAATTAATACTTAACCCATAATGTGTTATACTAAAGGGTGTCTCAGTAAGAGTGCAGGGGGCAGGGGCAGCACTAGTGGGACCGGTGGGTGTCACGCGGTGCTGCGCCGACAATCCTCTTCTGATGAGGCCGTCAAGCTGAGTGCCACTATTGTTAACATGATACGCGTATGTAATGGTGACCCTCTTTCCTGAGACTTTATCTTCAGCTTACCATCAGGCGAGGTGAAGTCAAATTGACGTCTCCTAAATATATAAAAAAAAGTTAAAATTGGAATATTTTTTTTCATGCAAGTGGCAGCTCTGAAATTTGACAGCTGTCACCTTTGTTTATTCCGATTATTAAAAATGGAGCGCTTTTCGAAAGAACAACGCGTTATAATTGTGAAAACTCATTACAAAAATTAAGAAAAGTTACGCTGAAACCGTGCAAAGTTGCGTGAAAAGTGCACCTAATGGTTTGAAGAAACTGGGTCGATTATGGATAATATGAATCCTTTGCGTCAACGTACCGGTCGGTCTCTTGAAAACAGTGCTGCTGTAAACGAGAGTGTCGCCGAAAACCCAAAACATCAATTCGGCGTTGTTCTCAACAATTTCAAATTTCACGAAGCACTACGCAGCGAATTTTGACTAAAGACCTTCATGCGTACAAGATTCAGCTAACTCAGGAGCTCAAACCAGCAAACCACGGAAAGCGCCGGCAATTCGTTCAATGGGTAATGTAGCAAAGGAAGTCGATGCCAATTACTCCGCTCCGATGAAGCGCATTTCCATATTAATGGCTTCGTGAATACACAAAATTGTCGAATTTGAGACTCAGAAAATCCTCATGCAATCCATGAGAAACAAAATAATGCACCCACAACGAGTACCTGTCTAGTGCGGATTTTGGTCAGGCGGCGTGACTGGACCTTACTTTTTTGAAAATGAGGCCGAAATTGCAGTGACTGTGACCGGCATTCGTTACAGGAATATGATAACGGACTTGTGGCCTCAACTGGACGGCATGAATCTGAACAACATGTGGTTTCAGCAGGACTGCGCAACCTGCCACACCGCGCATGAAACAATCGACTTATTGCAGCAACGATTTCCAGAACAAATTATCTTACGAAATTCTGATGTCAACTGGCCACCAAGATCGTGCGATTTAACGCCGTGCGATTTTTTTTCTTTGGGGTTTTGTGAAAACAATTCCTGAGCTCAAATCGGAAATCCAACGCGTCATCGGTGAGATACAGCCACATCTCTGTGCAAAAGTCATGGAAAATTTCATGAAAAGAGTAATGGTCTGTCATCGGAGCCGTGGGAGTCATTTGCCGAATATTTTATTCCATACTTAATCGGAACATGTCTTCTTTACAATACAATAAAAATATCATAACTCTGTCATAAAATACTTGTTTTTAGGGTTCCGTACCTCAAAAGGAAAAAACGAAACCCTTATAGGATCACTTCGTTGTCCGTCCTTCCGTCCGTACGTCCGTCTGTCAAGACCCTTTTTATCAGGAACGCGTAGAGGTATCAAACTCAAATTTATATCTAATACTCAAGTCTACTGTCCCTTGGAAGTGTGAAAAAATCAAACTTCTAAGCCAAAGCAATCAAAAGATACAGCCATGTATGGCGCAAATTTCCGCAAATTTTCGAAAGCCTACAGGGTACTTCCCGTGAACTTCGAATCTTGAAATTTGGTACGAAGTAACGTCTTATAGTACAGATAAAGGAAAAATTGCGAAAATCGTAAATTTTTAGTTACATCATATAATAAAAAAAAATTGAAAATTTTAAAGTAACTACTTCTTTTCATGAACGCGTAGAGGCGCGTATTAAATTGAAATTCATATCAAATACTCAGGTCAATAATCACGTTTGTACGGAACCTTCGGTGTGCGAGTCCGACTCGCACTTGGCCGGTTTTTATTTTAAAATGAAAAAGTGCACTCTTACTGAGACACCCGTTATATAAAACATGATTAATCACTCTCCGGCCATTCTTAGCCTGTCTACACCCCAAAGCCGCTACCGATGGCTTAACCTGCCGGGCAAGGCCTTGGGCTTCATTTTGGAACAAGTTTGCTTGCATTATAACTTTTTGTAGCCGCCCAGTTTAACCGCCGCCGAGTTGCCGGCGGCTTTAGTATATAGAGAGCTTTAACTTCAAAATGTATGAGCCTTAACATAAACACCTACACTAATACATAATAACCTACGTGGCCGAATACGCAACATCCATAACGAATAATCCGTCACCGCGTCACACGCTACGCAATAATATACCTCCACAATTATGAACATCCTTTTATCACTATGGTTAAGCTTTTAAAATGCAGCGCTTTTTCATGCTTTTATTTAACTTGCTCTGTATGTATGTATCATAGTATTCAGAGTCTGATGATGGAGTAGGAAGGTGGCCATAGGAACTCCTAAGCTAAAGAAGATAAACTTATCGAGTTTGGGCTTATTTGTTTGGTCAAGACAAACTCTCTGATATGACATGGGTTTGGCTCATTTGTCTTGGTAAACACTCTAGTGCTACATAATATACAAGGTCTGAAGATGGAGTCTGAAGGTGGTCTGGAATTAAACAAGGTAGACTTGTTGTGTTGAGCTCTATAAATTGTTTAAGCTTACTATCTAACAAATATTGCAATAACTATACCTAAAATGAATATACCCTTCGGATACCCCCCGCCGGCCAGCGGGGGCAGTTATGTCGGGCTTGAACCGACTAAAACCGCACGCCGTCTCGGGTCTTCCGACGCCAGGGTGTAAGGTTGCCCATAGAGCATATCCCTCGCAAATAAATTATGACCTAATGCTTTGTACAATGAAAATTACCAGTTCAGTACTCGTTAGCTAGCCGCGGTAGCCTAGTGGTATGGGTAATGGACTGCTGATACAAGGTCTCGGGTTCGATCCCAGGTTTTACCATGGCACACACCAATGACTTTTCGATGCTTTTCGAAGTTATGTGTGTATTTATCGCAGGTTTATAAGTGCCCGGTTAATGGCAATAGGCTCGCCACCTATTACAATGGGACCTAAACATAAACTGGCGAAATGTGGGTGCTAGCACCTCTGCCTACCCCTTCGGGGATATAGGCGTGAGTTTATGTTATGTTATGTTATGTCAGTACTCGTTAGCGTAAACGTTTGACAACAACTGGACTAAAATAAGATTCAAGCGTAATATTCCCCTAGATGTGCTCAAGGATGGCATATTGTTGCTGAGCAGAATGCCACTGGTCACAGGTCCTAGTATTTTTTTAAACGCATACCTATGGAATACCTCACACACGGAATAATATTGACAATAAAATACATGCTGCCAATAATTATTACTGATACACACACAATATATAGGACAGTATGTATTTAATTGTCAATATTATTGAGTGTGTTCGGTTAGCCTATGATATCTCATTCGGACTACTTGAGTTTAGTTACATCACTATTGGAAACCGAGCATTGTCTATTAAATATTTTCGGATGGAACACCTGTAGCGTAAGGGTTTGCTGCTTTGTTTTTGTAGAGATATTTTGATTGGAAACATTCATACAAGTACCCAAGAGTATGGTCGCTTACAGGATGACACCATTCCTGCAAGAAGTTACAATACAACAACGTTGACCTATCACATTGAATTTGGTGCTAGCGACTGGAGTCCGATATTCATCCTATCGGTGCAGTCCAGTCTAGGGAATAAGGTATTTTATATGGAGATTGTCTTTCTCGTGGACAAAGTAATAAAGTCACTGCAGGTACAGCCCCGTACCTGCAAAAGGCTACGTTTCCTCGGAGAGACGCCTGGATCTCCGAGGGAACCGTTAGCGACCCAGTCTTTTAAGCACCCTGGGCCATTCAGCCGCTCGGCACGGTGCCTCACACCTTCGGCTAGTGCAGGTTATTTGCGCGAGTGTAACAATTATCTCATATTATTTACTCACCCGGGGGTATCATGATGGGTTCGCCACATCCCTACACCATAACAACACTATTCAATACGGAACATACCATATCATTATTATTATAAAAGTCGTCGCAAGTGTAAAGGTGTTAGTATGGGAAAGAGGCGGGCCTGCGTGTATACAAAGTATGTATTACGACCTTTTTTTTTTAGGGATTTTCTTTAGAAAAGCCCTATTGCTATGGAGTTGTTGTCATTGCCAATTTTCTGTCACGGTTGTGGGTATGAAGGAGATGAGCTATCGAGTTGCTGTTTTCGGTAATAGATTCGTGCTGGGGTGAACCATTGCAAGATAAAAAATAATCGCAAAAAATCGCAAAAAAAAAACGCAAAATCGAAAATCCCTTGTATTCGGCTGAGCTCGTCTCAGGAATTTAACTTGTTTTAACTTGTGGAAACCCCCACGGGTTTCACCCCATCGGTGCCGACGATGGGGAGGGCGTGTCGGAATCGGACCGACTAAAACCACACATTGTTCTCCCCAAGTGTCCATTGCCGGGCACCCCGGGTAAGCCCTCGAAAGTATTACCCCAGGGTTAGGTACCGGCGGACTTTGGCCGCCACCGCGGCCTCGCCTGAGGGGGTCGGGTTTTATCCCGCGTCGGTGAGTTGGCAGGTGTGTGTAGGACACGATACGCCTCCGCCACTGCCTGTATTATGTATTATCGCTCTCTTTAGTATTGGGTTTCCCACTTTTAGACAGGATTCGTTGGCAGGCTCACATTGACAGTAATAATATTAGTTTTTTTTTATTTTATTTTTTATAGAGAATATTAGTAACCGAAATTACCGATTAGTCCCGGTGTCCACCACAAATTTGGTCACCACTGGTGGACAGAGAGACAAATTATGAAATTATGTTCCGCTGTACACCAGTGGTGGACAGAGCAACATATTTTGAAAAGTTGTGTTATTGCGAAACGACTTTTTGTCGCCAAACGCTGCTTCGACTGAGCGATTCTTCGAATATTTATCAATCGATGGACTTGGATTGTTTGTAAACATCTCATTATATAGGAAGCACTAAGCTATTACTAAGCTATCACTAAGCTATTACTAAGTTGGTAGTGTCCGATTCCTAATCAACTGGTTTAATTAGAGATTACTGTGACAACGACATCTTATAGCTTACCAAATGTCATAGCTGTGACCGAGAGTGTCCCACCATCTGACCGTTTAGTTTAAACAAGCCTGAGCTGAGAGATTTGGGGCGCTTATCTCCCAAGCAATGAATACCAATGTACCATAGAGACCCATATCTCTCTGTGGTATCAAGACTGATAAATATAATGAAATTCACCACTGTCATTTTAATATAAGTATTTATATTATGAAAATACACTATTTTATTTTGATTAATACTAGTGTGCTACTGTATAATATTTTTAGAGCAGCCCATTCGTATTATAAGATAAATAACCTATCTAGTCGACGTCGACGTTGAAACTCGATGACGACCACACGCTCTATTTAAATATATATACGTTTCTTTTAACTTTGTATACATATTTATATTAATTATAAAGATTTTTTTATTACCTCATTCATATTATTATCAACGTTACGAGGTCACAATCTATTTACGTCTACAGAACAGTAGCGAATATTTTGCTAACGAAAGCCTACAAGTTTTGAGGGCGAAGAAATTTTGAAGATGCGGAATATCTATTTTTTCTCATAAATCATTAAAGGAAATTGCAATGCTCAGGGATTCGAACTAGCAACTACCCCATACTATGAGTTTATTATTGAGCTGAGTGAGACGAAGTCGAGCGAAAGCTCCTCGTACCAGACTTCAAGATTTTCTTTGTCACAGGTCTCCTCCTAAACTACTAATCCAATCAGAACCAAATTTGGCATGATTAAAGAGGTCAATCAGAGGCAGGTTTATGGATATATTTTGAAAAAATTAATGTTACCACAGAAGAATGATCACCGTTAAAAAAAATCCAGATGGAATTACATAATAACCGCTTGAGACACTCTGACCAAACTTTACATGCTCAGAAAGCATGTCCAGAGTTGTGACTTTCAAAAAGAATTTTCAAAATCGGACTTGCCACGGAGGAATGATCACTGTTAAAAAATTTCAAAATCTGATTCACGATGTCTCACTCAGCTCAACATTGCAAGCAGCGATTCGCCTTGCAGACCTAGTTGTTTAGTGCTTTAAAACTCCGACTGAACCTATTTTTTTTTAGTAATGTCCCAAGAGGGTGTGACGAATTGGACTGTTGTTGGTCGGAGACTCGCCCTGACTATTAACTTATCCAGTTTATATTTAAAATAATTTACTTTACAATATGGTTTTCAAGAAATATAACTATGCGTTTAATTACAAAGCTTACCATAGCACTTTTGAAAGTATCATCGATTAAATAAAGGAACCTAATAATAAATGAGGATATAATAAGTTCAGCTTGAGATTTTGAAGAGAATTGTCATACAGAACCTGGTGATTGATGCATTTGTGAATCGTTGGAACTTGTGGTTGCACTTGACGTCTTCCGTTATACACCATCCTCAGAGCTTGGTGTGGGTGATAACTGTTCTGGTGGTTCTTCTTTGCCAACTGTGAATATTTAATGACTATTAGGTAATATCTCTACTTGTTTTTTTATTCCGATTCGTAAATCGACGACCCTATACCAAATTAAAGAGCTAGACCTATTGTCGACTTTTTTAATTAAAACAGCGCTGTTTGAGTGATACGAGCACATTCATACGAACTACATTGAATAAAAAAGATTTACCACGTAATATGATTGCATATGGAAAGATCTAACGTCGAGAAAATAAAATCTATGCTGTCGAATGTGCATGTAAATATAATCCGCACGCAGATATTTAGATTACAGGCTGACTGTCTGTGACCACGGCCAGTGTACCTAACCTGGGCGAAACGTCAGGCAATTGAAAGGTAGGTATATACCTATACCATGATCACGTTAATTTTTGTTAACATTATTGTAGACCTTAGTTCACTTCCATATCATTTAGTTTCTTTCTTTCTGTCGATCACCACGATTGACTCAATAATCTTACATTATAAAGAGATACATACGGCACTACCGCTTAAAAGCGGTCACTTGAAATTAGGTGCATTCTATTTTAATACAAATACGAGTGCAACAGGAAAGGCACTAATCAGTCAGTTCAAACAAAAATAAAGTGTGACTTCTGTAAACAACGCGGTAATCGTTTGACATCGTGACACACAACATATCAGCCTTATCTATATATATAAAATGCTTTGTCCTGAATGACTGCCAAAATCGCTGATCGTAGAGACCTGAAACTTGAAGGGTTTGTTCTTTGTATGACGTAAGCTTCCGATAAGAAAGCATTTTTCGTAATTCTACCTCTGAGGAGGAAAAAAGGGGAGTAAACTTTGTATGGAACAACGTGATTCCTTCGTCCAATCTACTTAAAATTATGCATAAACATTCTTACTAGAATTGATGGAAGACGTGTGTCAAATTTTCTTGAAAATCATTCCCTATGGGGGTTAAAAAGGGGTGTATGTTATTGATAAACTCTGAAACTACTGAACCGATTTTAAAATTCTTTCGCCATTAGACTACCATTCACATTATCCCTGAGTAAGCCCGGCTACTTTTTATTCCGATATTCCCACGGGATTCGAACTCCACGCGGGCGAAGCCGCGGAGAACAGCTAGTTTTAATATAAGATCATCTAGTGTTGCAAGCGTTTATATATCACGGTAATGTCTTACTATCAGGGGGAATATCTGCTTGTGTGCTGACAGTAAAAAAAAACATCTTTACCTGCATAATTAGGCACATTTATGTTGACATTTAGATGCTGTGAGTTCATCATCGAGGTCATCATTTCAAGGTTCATTTGGTTACGCTCCCATTCAGCAAGGTCACTTAGTTCTTCCTGGCGTCTAAAGTTGTTCCAACGAATACCTCTTTCAGATTCATTATATGTAACAATGTAGGCATGGTCTTTGACTACCGCATTAATTTTTGCAATATTCATGCGTTTAGCTTTAAGATTTGTTAGGAAAATTACATCTACGTCCGTTAACCTCATTTCAGTCTGGGTAGAGATATCTCTGAAATCTGAATTTAACGGCCATGCAACATGCCAATGAGCGTCTGGCTGTCGAATGCCATTGATGCCTTGTGTATATGGCATAGTTGAACTGCAGTTAGGCTCAGCAGTAAGGGGTTCTGTGTGTACCGTAGTAGTGCAACAAACGGAGCTGCTGGATGATGATCTGAAATAATACTCATACTCAAAAGGTAGGTAGGTACTTATAACTAACTAATCTTTATTTAATGAATCAATGGTTCACAATGTGGCTCCGTACGCAATCCGAAAAGAATTTAGCAAGAAACAAAGCGGGCTTTCTTATATACAATGCACAATTTAAAAGGCAGTAGGTAAGTGCTAATTTAAAACTATTTGAAATTACAACTTACGTAGTTATAGTTGCCGGTTGTGGTATATTAAAGGTTACTCCTGTGTTACTATGGTCTGTAGTAACCATACGGCTGACTTCACTGTAACAGAAGAATCATAACTCACTTAAATTGTATTTAATTTTACCTATGAGGTACATATTGCTACCTAACAAGTTCCAGTCTCTGTCAAATACTTAGTTGTTGTAGGTATGCAAATTATTCCGCAAATGCAAATAGTAATTTAATAAATGTAATTTACTCATATTTACGCTCATTGCAAAAGGTATTATAATTACGTATCTTTTTTTTTATTTTTATCGTGCGGAAATCCCTTCGGATACCCCCCGCCGGCCAGCGGGGGCGGTTATGTCGGGCTTGCACCGACTAAAACCGCACGCCGTCTCGGGTCTTCAGACGCCGGGGTGTAAGGTTACCCATAGAGCATATCCCTCGCACCCCGGCTGACCCTGGGCCATCTCACCACTAACAGCATCGCTCATCCTGTCTCCTCTGAAAGCAGAGGAGTACGGAGAGCGATGTGTTCCTGCCACGTTGGGTATAGGCCGACGATCAATGCCAACCCTATGAAGGGGTGAAGGGGAAGCCATTGACCGCCGCCCAGGGTGTACCGGCCGCTCCGATTCCGCTCCCCCCGGACTGCAGCGGGATCGGAATCGGAGCGACACTCGAGGAGGTTACCCAACACACACCCCTATAATTACGTACCTAAGTATTCTTTACGTATACTATAACGTATACTTATTTACAAGTGAACGATGGGCCTTATATGGAATGAGGGTCCGTTAGAAAGTCTTACTTGTAGTTCATCGATAGACATTGTGTAATAAACAAGCAATTACTTATCTAAATACTTTTAAGAAATGTATGTACCTACCTACAGGTTTTTTACACATCAGACAAATGTAACATAAGTAGTGAACAAGAAATATTTTAGGTAAGTATTATTAAATCTTGACACATGTATAATTGTATAAGCGCATTGGAGCGCTTATTTGCCGTGACGGTAAACGACATGACGCGTTCTTACATCAATATTACCTCTCCGCTACGGTTCTCTACTTTCTTGTGACGCGTATACTGTACTCCATATTTACTTATTGCTTTTCTTTAATAATGATACGTCCTTTCAATCACAATTTTTTTAAATTCATTCATCGATTACTCGAAGACGCTTGAACCGATTTGAACATTTCTTTTGTTTAAAGAATATCCTCAGGTAGTATTTAGTCCCATTTAAATTTCGTAAAGATCTGATTATAAGTTTCGGAGCTGGAAAACGGATTCAATAAGTGCCACGATTGCTATTATCGTAAATGTTTGGTATACATAAATTGTTTATGATATTACATAACATACCCTCTGAAAGGGTTCGTGGTGCAATATTTATGTGTTTAATAGGGAGAAATAAGTAAAACTATTAATTAAAAAAGAAAATTGACTATATTAAAAATTTGATTTAGGTAGGATTGAAAAGACGGTAATATGCGCAAGACTTTTAACTTTAACTTTTTAATGTTTTGTTTTGGTTGTTGAAGTCGGTTTTTTTATAGATGCTTACATCAGCATTTTGAGTTAATTGCAGCATGTTTTTTTTATTTTTAGACTATATTTGATTCCAAAATATTTCTAGTTCTAACATGAAGCTTTTTACTTACCTAATGGATTCTTGCATCGGTAATTTCTTATGGAATCTTGCCCTGTTATCCTCTGGAATGCGCGCCATGATTTCTTCTCGAGTCTTTCTGATGTTTCTAGGAACGCCAGAAAATAAATAACACTTGAGATGTTAAAAAGTTTTTATTCCGGACCCGCACCCGCTCCCGCACCCGCACCCGCACCCGCACCCGTACCGGCACCCGCACCCGCACCCGCACCCGCACCCGCACCCGCACCCGCACCCGCACTCGCACCCGCACCCGCACCGGCACCCGCACCGGCACCGGCAACCGCACCGGCACGCGCACCCGCACCCGCACCCGCACCAGCACCCGCACCCGCACCCGCACCCGCACCCGCACCTACACCAGCACCAGCACCCGCACTCTCACCCGCACCCGCACCCGCACCCGCACCCGCACTCGCACCCGCACCCGCACCCGCACCCGCACCCGCAAACGCACCCGCACCCGTACCCGCACCGGCACCCGCACACCAGCACGCCCATCCGCACCCGCACCCGCACCCGCACCCGCAACCGCACCCGCACCCGCACCCGCACCCGCACCCGCACCCGTAACCGCACCCGCACCCGCAACCGCACCCGCACCCACACCCGCACCCATCCCCATCCCGCACCCGCACCGCACCCTGCACCCGCATCCGTATCTGCACTTGCTCATGCTCACTCTCACTCACACAACTAGTATTGTGAACTAAGTTGATATTGTAAAGATATTATGCTCTTGGTGTACAATAGAGAGAACTACTCCAAAAACTTTTTAGACAGAAATAAATTTATTGCATAATAAAACTGAGTGGGTCAATAGGTCCGTCACAACAGAACCACTCCGCGTTTTAAGGCAAAAAATAAAATTAGGCACTAGGCCACTTGGAATCATTTCATCTTTATTTTTATTTTCACCACCTACTTATATAGGGTAATAGATATACACAGTAAGAAATAGTCGCAGGGTGAGGCCCTTTCATTTCTTTTTATTCTATTTTTCATTTCTTACTGTGTATATTTCTTGCAAATATAAGTGTTCCCTCTAAAAAATCCTTCTATAGATTTAGCCCTAACTCTTCACTGATTGTTGTTCAAGTGGTAGATAAGTATCTAAACACTCACATGACAACTGTTATATTATTAGTTCCACGTAGGTATTGAGGCACTTTCTCCTAGGGCACGCCGCAATAGCGGCGGTAAGGCCCATCATGGAGGATTGGCTAGAGAGGCGACACGGAAGCCTCTCGTACCGACTGACGCAGGTGATCTCCGGGAAGGGGTGCTTCGGGGACCACCTGCATCGGATCAGGAAGGAGCCAACGCCTGAGTGTCATCACTGTGACGCGAGCGAGGACTCAGGGCTGCACACGCTGGCGGACTGCCCGGCGTGGGAGGTGCCGAGGCGTGACCTCGTGGCAGCCATCGGGGTGGGAGTCCTCTCGCTCGGCAACATGATTGCGGCAATGGTGCGGAGCGCGAGCGCGTGGGCCGCCGCCACCTCCTTCTGCGAGCATGTGATGCTCGCGAAGGAGATGGCGGAGCGCGCCCGGGAGAGGTTCAGAACCCTCCCGGCCCGCCGAGCCCGCAACACGCTCGCCTCGCGTCGCAGGCGACTCAGGCGCCGGAGGTCGCTTAACGACCTCCGTCCTCCATGAGCGCAGGCCTGGGGGTGGCAGGTGAGGCCGCCTGTCACCCCAGCAGAAGCAGGCCGGGACGGTGGGGCGACTAGCGCCCCTCCCCCAAACCGGGGCAAGACGGGGACACCGTGGTTCCCAAACCCGAGGGGGCCATCTCGAAACCGGAGATGGCCCAGGGTCAGTCGGGGTGCGAGGGATATGCTCTATGGGCAACCTTACACCCCGGCGTCTGCAGACCCAAGACGGCGTGCGGTTTTAGTCGGTTCGAGCCCGACATAACCGCCCCCGCTGGCCGGCGGGGGGGTATCCGAGGGGATTTCCGCACGAAAAAAAAAAAAAAAAAAGGCACTTTCTCCTGACTCCGTGCTGCTATTGACAATTTTCTTTTAGAAAATCCAATAATACTTTACACGACTCGGGGATTGAACCCGAGATCTCATGAACTGCAGCCGTCCTCGCGATCTGGGCATTACAGTATTTCAATACTTACTTTTTTTTCGGCAATTTGCTGCTCGGCGCTGCTGGACGTTTGCAGGCCCTTGGAAAGCGCACTCTTTTCATGTTTCTGCGGGGCGTGTATCACGTATCACTAGTATATATCTAGGTATATACCTAGATAAATTATATTATGCATGATATGTACAATTATTTTACTTGTTTTAGGAGTAAAATTTTATCCCGTATGTATATACTTAAGTTACTTTGCGCAGTCAGGTTTAGTGCCCCGCGGTCGCTGTTGTCTGACGCAGACAACCGTCTGAACTGCCAGCTAAGAGCCGAATGTGGTACACAGGCAAGAGTGAAGCTCTAGGACCAGCCCTTAACTCCTCCCTCACAAGAGGGCGGAACTCGCGAAAATCCGCCTCTTTTATCTGTTATTTCCTACAATTACATTGTAATAATAATTTATTAGGTACCTAGGTATAGGTAGATACGGTATTCCAAGAATCCAATTGTTAGTAGGTTGGAACAAATACGGTTTTGTAGAGTTAAAGCCTGTTGAAGTAAAAATAGAACCTCCCTTGGAATTGTAAGTTGGTAGATGGGTCTCTATGCATGCTTTCGTAGGTATAATAATAATAATAATAAAAAATAATAAAAATGTTTATTTCTTATGATAGGTTCACATTAGGCTTTCGAAGTTTTACATAAAATATGTGTTGGTAAGCCGGTATCATTTAAATATTGATCAAACTTTATCGGCACATTATTATAAGACCCTGCCTCTTAAACTAAGTAAAACTTGTATCTTAAGAGCACCCGCACCCGCACCTGCACCCGCACCCGCACGGTGCGGAATAAAAATCTATATCGTGTGTTTCTAGAATGTAATACCTAACAAGTAGTTATTAATTCAAATCAAACACATAGTACCTAAGTACAGATTGTCTATATACCTAATGTTGGTATACAATAAAGAGTTATCTATCTTGACATTTCCATAGAAATTTGACGAAACTACTAATATGGAAAGTTGAACATAGACTGATAAGTCTACGGTCTACGAGTCTACGACAGTCTACGATGTGCACAAGATAAAAATGTTAACTTATTGTCGACGATAATGAACCATTTTTACAACCACAGATATCATTAAAAAAACTGGTTGCCATAGAAAAAGAAACAAAAAGGCTACACGCCTTTTTTTTTCTTTACTATTATAGTGACAGCTTGGATCCATCTTCAGTTGTTCATTCTTCGATTGCTAAGTTTTTACAAAATATGTTCATGAAGTAGCCGAAATATAAGTAATTTGGGGCAAAAAATAGGTATGAACCTTCAAATTCGGTCTAAATCCGTGCACCTGCGTACTGAATCTTAACATACCTTATATCTTAACATACACGTACACGCAAAGCGAATAAAATTTCACAATATTTTACCAGCTAGTACCAACCATGCTATATAGGTACCTACCTTCTTTTTTTCATGCGGAAATACCCTCGATAACACCCGCCGGCCGGCCGGCCGACTAAAACCGAGACAGACGAGACAATTCAGACGCCGGGTGTAGGGTTGCCCATAAAGCATTTTCCTCGCACCCCGACTGACCCTGGGCTATCTCCGGTTTCGAGATGGCCCCCTCGGGTTTGGGAACGGCCCACGCGCTCGCGCTCCGCACCATTGCCGCATTCATGCTGCCGAGCGAGACGACTCCCACCCCGATGGCTGCGACTAGCGCCCTTCCCCCAAACCGGGGCAAGACGGAGACACCGTTGTTCCCAAACCCGAGGGGGCCATCTCGAAACCGGAAATGGCCCAGGGTCAGTCGGGGTGCGAGGGATATGCTCTATGGGCAACCTTACACCCCGGCGTTTGTAGACCCGAGACGGCGGGAGGGGGGGGGGGGGTAAGGTATGAGTCACATTCAATCAATCTGGCACAAACATTTGGGTGTGAGAAATCCCACACAATTTCACTAAGGCCCAAAAAGCGGACCGCGTCACTTGGTGCCAAATACAACGAATACTTAAGACTTACATCACCACAGACAAGTGGCACAAATGTTTTCAAAATTGATACACATGGCACATAGCACAAATGTTTTGAGAAATATTCAATTATTTTATGACCATTAAAAGTATTTTTTTCCTATTTATTCCGGAATTTAGTGCGTCCCTACGGGAATTTGAGTAGCACTGCGTGGTGGTGGATTATTTAGCAAAACATAGATTAAGTAGCGGAATTATGATAGCGTGTTGTTTTTTTTTGTATGTAGGTACAAGTTCCACAGGTCGCACAGTCCTGCGGGAACCATTGCGCAGCAAAGTGTCACAATGAGGGCCTTAGAAAAAAAAAGACTAGAATAAAAAGTTATTTCCAAAACTAAATCTCGACTGCTGGAAAATCATGCTCTAAAGCTTGAAACAAGAAAATATTCTCATCTCAAATTGTTATGTAGGTATGTACTAGTCATCATCATAATACATAAATAACTTATCACATCTACATTACAAGCTATAATACATTATTTAAAGTATTTAATACCATAATCATAATGATGTTCAGGGGATAAACGCGCTCATATCATATATTCCACTTTGACCTAAAGTTTATCTAATAAAACATAACATAACTTCACGCCTATATCCCCGAAGGGGTAGGCAGAGGTGTATTACACACCCACGATTCGCCAGTTATGTTTAGGTCCCAATGTAATAGGGGGCGAGCCTATTGCCATCTACCGGGCACATTACTAAGCGAGCGATAATCTACATTTTTAATACACACATAACTACGAAAAGTCAGAGGTGTGTGCCCGGGGCGACTTAGGATCGAACTTGAGACCTCGTCACGGCAGTCCGTTATGTACACCACTGGGCTATCGCCGCTAGTATCTAAGTTAAGCTAAAAGTTATCTAAGCTATAATATATAACTTATGGGTAGGTATAATCGCTTTACTACAGTTAAAATGCGAGTACTTACTTACTCATTGCTTTGTTGTAAGCAGTAGGTGATACGATCACGGTAATCCTGTGAACTAGATAGTATGTATAGAATGTTTATCGTCAAATGGGCGTCGTCCGCCATCGATCTGATGTTCAAATCTATATATCTAGACTATCATAATATTGTTAATTAAATGTGTCTGAATATTGAAGATATTAAAAAATAACTTGGGTTATGTTAAATGAATGATTCTGAATACAATAAAAAATATTTTAAATTTATGTCTGTATGTCTGTTTTTCTGCTTGTTCGTAATGGACGCAAAAGCTACTAAATGGATTTTGATGCGATTATTTCTATTGGAAATGCCTTGGTCAGACGTAGGTTAGTCAGAGTAAAATCTGCCGTATGTTTGATTGCAATTGGTTAATATAACTGGAAATGTCATCAAAAAACGATAACTAATCTCAGCTCGGGCGGAGCCGCGGGCCTCAGTTAGTGAATAGGTATACCTGTTTGCATTGGCCTGGGTGTTTCTATGTAGGTAGGTAGGTATGTTTGTTCGTAACGAATTTAATAACACAAGCTGATAGCCACTGATAGCATAGTTAAGAAAAAGTTGTTCTGTCGCAACGCATATCTTTCTGTCTAAACCTTGAACGTAGTTCTTTAATGTCAATAGTTGCAAAAGCTTTCTTCGCGAACGTATCCATGATAAACTGAAAGCCTGCTCGACGAACACAGCACAAGTGTCATAAGGTAGAGATGTCACTTGTAATAGATATATTTCGGACTAAAATACGTGATCCAAATATCTGTTCCACCTAATCCTAATTACTAATCAACTATAGTTCGCTTATTTAGTCCCAAAACAATGACATCACTGGTTTACAACTTCGTTGGTGACTGAATTTTAGAACATACTTTGACCTTTATCTGTAAAGTGATTCACATTAGACTTCTTAGAAATCAATGGCTTCAAAGGTCATTGATATTATACATAACAATGTTTTAACTCAAATCATTCCATAAAAGAATACCAACTGCGTTGATTACTTCAACTCTAGTCTAGTCTACTAAGACTAGATGAATTAAATACCATATCATGTAAGCTGTGACTGGAGTTCACAGATTATGAATCTGTGAACGCGTTTAGATCAATTTAAACTGCGTGTATTCATTTATTTAGAGACTGATTAATTACATTTTGGAGCTTAAAATAATAGCATATTTTACCTAAGGAATTTAATGGAGTAAAGCGTGAAAACTGAGTTCTTGCTGGAAAAATCAAACCCTATACTTGAAAACTTACCATGTCTTTAACTTTTGACAGCTCAATTTTTTATGAAATAGTTATGTCCTGGTGCGTAACCTATTCGATTTCACACAACAATTGACTTTATTTATGAAGAAGTTGCAATCCATTTTATACATTCATTTATTTAAAGTTGAATTAATCGTCGTTAATCATTAGTTTAGTGATTAAACTTATAATTAACTACGATTAATTCTAATAAATTGATATTGAATATGTAAAAACAATTTAAATAGGTATTTAAATAGTTTTTACATAATATAATTCCAACTTTTAATCCCTAAATAACACAATTTTAACGCAGCTTTTAGGCTTGCGATTGTAGTTATAGAATCTTGTTTAATCGATGTAAATGCAAATAAGTGTAAACGATTACTTGCGATGCGACGCGACTCATTGATTTGTAGGGAACACATTCGATCTCAACACTATATGCGGTAAAATGAAACTGTTTTTGACGTTTTTGTTGAATGCATAGATTATTATATATATATATATACTAGAAAGTTGAATGAATGAACTATCGTATATTATAATAATAATAATAACTGAGACATTCAAAATATTTTAGTGCTTTCAATGGGTATATGACTAAGCAGTTTATATATTTTTTTGGGCCCGCATTTCCAAATTTACTTTTACAAATAATGTTACAGGTAGGTTCAGATAATCTCACAAAATACTTAGTTATCGGATCTGCTCTATTAAGTAATTGTTTATCGTACTAATACTTGTTTTAGTACAACAAATCCGAAAACTTTATGGGTACCATCTCTACAAACATGTAACATTTTATTTTTTACCATCAGAATCTATTGCACCCAAATTGCACCATAATTTGTTGAAGTTTGAGGTCAACAAAAACCTCTCATTAAGTTTATCAACTCGTATAGGAAATCCTAATTGTTTACACCACAATGTCGTCAAAAACAGAAGTAGTACGAAGTAGGATTGTTATGGCCTATGATCTGGATGAAGTGGAGCGTTTATTAAAAGATGTAAAAGTAGCACAGTGCATGCTGACAGAACCTCCGGCTATAGGTTAGTCAATGGTGCAATTTTGTAACATAACCTCTTAAAACATTTGTGTGCTTGTCATATTTTGCTTGAATGATACCAATAAGTTGTGTAACGAACAGGACGGTATTAAACAATTAGTTTCTAACATCCACAAGTGTTGCTTGTTCTTATTAGTCACTATCATCTTTAGTTACTGGTTCCAAAGCTTGTACTTTGGTACCCGCGGTCCGATCTCACACTATTTTCTTAATTTGGTCTAACATGACTTAAGTAGCCAACCCTCGAGAGTTCCGCCTGCACCATAGTCTCTTCGTTAATCACCAGGTGAAACCTCACCCATCTTAAGATGCCTAAAGAATACCCTTAAGATCTTGATGAGGCCCCTATACACTGACTTATTGTTATTAGTGCAAACTCAGACTGGTCACAGCAATTTCAGATCAAATGGATGCAATTATGGTTTCAGGCAACCATCGTTTAGAAAATGTTTCATGCTGTGCCATCTTTTTGTTTTTTTTTTTTAAATTTAGCTCTCGCCATTACTACCAGTACATTATACTTCTCTTTCTCAGTGGATGAAGAAAGTGTACTGAAGCGTTTAAGTGCGTTGAATCTTGGCAATGGGAGTGATGGTAACTGTTGCTCAACCTGTAGTGTTGGTCCATTTACCACACGGGCTCAGCAAACAGCACACTACAAAGATCACTGGCATATCCACAACATTAAACGAAAGCTGTTTGGGAAAAAACCACACACATTTGGACAATATAAGGAAAAAAATGGTTAGTATTTAATATTCTTTTGATTTTTATTCTATAGAAGATCAACTGGCCAGGCAGGTGGTCTGAGGCTTGTCAGGCAGCCTGTGCACAGTCATCTCCAAAAGGAGTTTTCAACTCAAGTTTAATTATATATGGCTTTTTTATATTTGCCCTCCAAGATTATGTCTGAAACAAATGTATACTTGAGATTGATGATTACAAATTATGAGGATTGCTAAACATGCTTTTGTTAATATGAATTACAATTTGATTACAATTTTTTTGATTTTTAAATCACAACACTTTTGTCCGTATTTGCACTTTTTTTTCAGTATTTGCACTTCACCTCAGGTTATTTATTTTATTCAAGTTAACATATCACTTTTATAGCTGATCGTTTGATTGTTTTGGAACTTTTTGGTAACAGATTTAATTTCACTGAATACTACATATCACTGTAGTATACGTAAAGATAACGTTTCCATCTATGTATTGGCTAATTAGACACTAATTAACAGCACATAAATTTAGTTTTGTTGTTTGGAATTAATTAAAATATAGAAATTTTGCGGAGCACTTTTTTAGATGTATTGACTAGAGTGCCATCTAGCGAAAAATCAAAACACTTGTTAACTTTTGAAAAATCAATATGGAAGCATACAGATATATGATATGATTGGCATACAGATGGAAATGGAACCCATATAATTTATACTAACTTTACTATGCTGAAGAATGTTAATTGAATGAAGTAGATGTTGCAAAAGGTGTATGCCAGGATAGTAACAAATGAAGCTGACTACCCCATTGGAAAAGAGGCGTGACTACATACATAGTCATGCGTTTGAATGTACTTAGGAACATCATGCTATGACCTCTAGAAATTAAGCAGTAATCGAAAAATAATGCTTCAAAATTCAAAGTACTGCTAATTAATGGCTATTTTATCACATTTACACATACATATTATAAATTATGTGTTCATAATTTCTTGTTCTATACTGTGTAATGTGTAGGACACAATTCTAACTGGTGACACACATGATATACACCTACATATGGCTTTCAATATGGCTGACAAAAAATCTATATGGTTTGTTATGTTACATCTAATTCGTCCCTTAACTCCACATCATAATTCTTAGGTGAAAGCTCTGACTCATCTGGGAGTGAATCAGAGGCTGATGATGATCCTAGTATGGCAGCCACAGAGCTGTTTGCAGCTGCCACAAGACACTGTAAGGCTCTCTTCACAAATGCTAAGGAACAAGTGTTTTGTGTGTACCGTTGTATCCTGCATCACAGGAAGGTCAGATACCATTGTTTTTTATTTTCGTAAGTAAATCTCTTTGCATGCTCCCTCACTGCCCAGCGGGGTGGTTATGTCGGACTGACACCGACTAAAACCGCACGCCGTCTTGGGTATCTAATACTGGGGGGTGTAAGGTGGCCCATAAGGCAATTCCTTTGCTCTCCAGCTAACCCTAGGCCATCTACGGTTTTGAGATGCCCCCCTCGGGAGGAAGCTAAGATACCGAGTAGTAATACCTAGATAGTTTGTATTAATTATCCTCCGATCTTAGATATTTTCCGTGAACCAACTGCCAGCTGACTTCCACAATCCCCCGGCGATATCGAAGTTCTGTAGTTAGGCCAGGTTGTCTAACTATGAGCAATGCCTCATGATATATATATATATCTTCTTTATATATAAAAATGAATTGCTGTTCGTTAGTCTCGCTAAAACACGAGAACGGCTGGACCGATTTGGCTAATTTTGGTCTTGAATTATTTGTGGAGGTCCAGAGAAGGTTTAAAAGGTGAATAAATATGGAAGTTGTATCGATTGAGGCAGTACGAAGTCTGCCGGGTCAGCTAGTATATATATATATATCCAAGTTCCATATATATATATATATATATATGGAACACCAAACTATATGACTATCTGCAAATAAATAAGTAAAGTAGAAATAAAAATGTCATCCGAAACCTATAAACATAGACTTGGATTACATAAAAACCGTGTAATTTCGTCACTACTGAAAACCAACGGCGGCATTTTCCGGCTGAAAAGTTCCCGATTGACCACGATCTAGTGGTTTTTTTTGTTTCCGTGCGAAAATCCCCTTGGCCGGTATGCTCCCTTGGGTTTTGGAACCCGTCTTGCCCCCGGAAAATAGGGGGCCACGTCAAGCGTCGTCGCCCCGGTTTACATCTTCTGGGTGCCAGGCGGCTCCACCTGTCACTCCTAGGCCTGCGCTCATGGAGGATGGAGGTTGTTGAGCGACCTCCGATGTCTGAGTCGCCTCTGCCCCTCGCGGGCTCTGTGGATCGGGAGAAAACTGAGTCTCTGTCGGACCTGCTCCGCCGCCTCCTTCTCGGACATTACTTACTCGCAGAAGGAGGCAGCGGTAGCTCATGCGCTCGCAGTCCGCACCATCGCCGTGAGCAAGACGCCGAGCGAGAGGACTCCCACTATAAGGGCTGCCACGAGGACCCGCCTCGGCGACACAATCTCTGTCCAACCATTTATTTAGAAAAATACGAGATGAAATATCACAGCTTCCAGGCTGATTGCAGGTAGAGAAATGAAAGAACAAAAAAAAAAACAGGTTGTCGGCACGACAAAGGCAGCAAGCAGCAATACGCAAATCACGCTGCAAGAGTTTGGTATTACGAGTACTATAGGAACCGCCACGCGAAGCACAGGTGACCGTTACTATTATAAAAAAAATATTATTTTCAGGAGGAAATGTCACTAGATGGTGAAGGTCATGTATGGTCTAATCGCTGCAAGGAACTTCTGAGTGCAGGTTTCGGCCGCTGGGCAGTGTTTATGGTGTCTGGAGGTCATTTTGCGGGCTGTATCTTTACTGGCGGTGTGGACGCTATACACAAAACTTTACACTCGTATACCACCCGCCGTGGACAAGGACAGTCGCAGTCAACTAGAGATAACCATGGCAGCGCTCCCAAGTCCGCCGGTGCGAGTTTGCGGCGATATAACCAGGAGCAGTTTTTATTGGTGCGTGAATTTATTTAAAACTAGCTGTTTCCCGTGGTTCCTCCTGCGTGAAATACTGATACATAGGAACCTATTCCCTTGATGAAAAGTAGCCTATGTATTATAACAGACTGTAATTGATCTCTGTACCAAATTTCATCCAATTTTGTTCAGCCGTTCAACGTAACAAACATCTACATTTACAAATATAAATCATACATCCATCCGTCTTCATAAATTTGGGGTTGACTGTCTTTTTAGATCATCATCATAATGAAAAAGAAAAAAAAAACTTAACTTAATGTATTTCCCATTTGCATCCGAGGCTTTCATCTCGGAGCCCAGTGTCCATTTGCAGAGTATTCTAATTCAGACTATAGTTTAAATACTTTATATATAATATATAGTTTAACTGCTATAAATAGCACTATTTATAAGGTTTTAAATATAATGATTTCAGCATGTACAAGAGGTCCTAATCAGTTGGCAAGAGGATCTGAAAGGATGTGCCTTGATCTTTTACCGTGCAGTAGGATCTATGAACCAGGCGGCACTATTTGGCAAGCCCTCACCGTTGAGGAAAACGGACCCAAGAGTAAGGATGTTACCATTCCCCACAAGGAAACCGAGCTTCAAGGAAGTGAAAAGAGTTCACCAAACTTTAGCTAGTATAGAGGTTTACGGTATGTTTTGGTTTATTATACAAATGATTGAACTTAAAATGTCCCAAAATATTCCTAATGAATCAGAAGATGTACACTAGTCATCGGTATTAGCTTAATACCTTTTTTTTTTTTCGTACGGAAATCCCTTCGGATACCCCCCCGCCGGCCAGCGGGGGCGGTTATGTCGGGCTTGAACCGACTAAAACCGCACGCGGTCTCGGGTCTACAGACGCATTCCAAGTTACCAATCACCTTAGCTCTAAAACTTTACATATCCTAATAAATGTGAAATTTATCCTCTGAAGATCGAAAACACAATAAAAACAAGTATTTATTGATTTATTTCAATGTAAAAATCATTTAAAATTTCTTAGTGTTCAGCAACTTCTGAGGGCGACTGTACAATTACACAATATACATATATATATTCGCAATACACTACATACATACCTATACATATATATATATATATATACATACATATACATATAGGTATGTATGTAGTGGGGGTGCGATTGGTTGGATCACCTCCAAGTTTGGTGCACCCTGGGCAACGTGGGCGATGACGCATCATTGATTGCTCCTCTGGAGTAGCTGGCATCAACGTCAACGGCCAAGAGTCTGACCAACCGGCCCTTTTCAGGGCCAGCTGACCCCATTGCACGAGGGGGTTGGGGTATGGCGGGCCTGCAAGGCCCGCGGGGGGGTGGTCGCTCCAGGTACCCCTCTGCTGTTATCAGAGGGGACACTGCGAATGGCCCAGGGTCAGTCGGAGTGCGAGGGATATGCTCTATGGGTAACCTTACACCCCGGCGTCTGTAGACCCGAGACGCCGTGCGGTTTTAGTCGGTTCAAGCCCGACTTAACCGCCCCCGCTGGCCGGCGGGGGGGTATCCGAAGGGATTTCAGCACAAAAAAAAAAGGTATATAATATGTAGTGTATTATATATATACATATATATATTATGTAGTGTATTATATATATACATATATATATTATGTAGTGTATTATATATATACATATATATAGTTAGTTTGGCGTTTATCGGTAGTTTGGCAATGATCTGAAGTGTACCTATATTTAGGTACCTAAATTGATCAAGTACACCATACTACCTTTTTTTTGTTTTTGTTTTTTTATCGTGCGGAAATCCCTTCGGATACCCCCCCGCCGGCCAGCGGGGGCGGTTATGTCGGGCTTGCACCGACTAAAACCGCACGCCGTCTCGGGTCTTTAGACGCCGGGGTGTAAGGTTACCCATAGAGCATATCCCTCGCACCCCGGCAGACCCTGGGCCATCTCACCACTAACAGCATCGCTCATCCTGTCTCCTCTGAAAGCAGAGGAGTACGGAGAGCGATGTGTTCCCGCCACGTTGGGTATTGGCCGACGATCAATGCCAACCCTATGAAGGGGTGAAGGGGAAGCCATTGACCGCCGCCCAGGGTGTACCGGCCGCTCCGATTCCGTTCCCCCCGGACTGCAGCGGGATCGGAATCGGAGCGACACTCGAGGAGGTTACCCAACACACACCCCAGTACACCATACTACCTAAATACGAATTCCGAATCTTTTTCTCCATCCAATGGTTGCCTGTAAGAGATTGCCACAGTGCGATAAGGCCGCCAATTGTATATATCATAATGTAATATTTGTATTTCTTTTTATCTAATTCTTGGTGTACAATAAAGAGATACTACTATTACTACTACTATTTCCCCATTTTCCATGGCGAGGTGCAAGCAAATTGACCGACAAATATAAAAAAATACAATAAAATGTTTACAACTTTCAGAAACATTGGAGGTATTTCAGAAGGCATTGTTAGCTTTACCTAATAAGCTACCCTCTAAGACGGCTTCAGACACAAGTGTAGAGAAGCGTAAGAAAGATAAGAAGTCACCAAAAGCCATTGACAGAGCTAAATCACGGTAAGGCAATACTAAAATTTAAAATCTACTTTGAGATGAGAGGTGAGATGCCCCTTCGACACAAATGGAGGATTCTTTGACCAGGCAAGGTGATCACCAAACTTTTATTAAAGACTAGCTGACCGGGCAAACTTCTTTTCGCATTGGAATCAAGTTATGTTAGTTGTCTACCTTATAGGCTGTATTAATTCATTTTTTTTATTTACCCTCATTGCTAGTAAAGGCACAATATCCTGAGGGGGCTATCTCAACGCTGTAAATGGCCCCGGGTCAGCCGGGTTGCAAGGGGATTGCCTTATTTGGCCACCTTACACCCTGGCATTAGAGACCTGAGCAGGCGTGTGCGGTTATGGTCGGTTCGAGTCTGGTATAACTACCCCCACTATGTCCGGCGGTGAGGTGGTGACCATGGGGATTACCGCAAAAAGAAACACAAAAGGCACAGTAAAGGTGGATACAAATATAAAAATCAAAGATCATAAAAGCAGTCCACAACTTTTAATATTGAGTCCCTCAATTAACTGCACCCTGCTAGATGGTGAGAAGCTATGGTGAAGGCCAGAAGATACTGGCCACCATCGATGCTGACGATCCTAAAATGGTGGTCTCTGCCATGACTGCCTCAACAGATGCTTTTTTACAGTCTGCTTCAAGAAGAATTTTATATATATATAAAGGTTGTCTCAGTAAGAGTGCACTTTTTAAAATTAAAATATTATTTTTCATGCAAGTGGCAACTCTGAAATTTGACAGCTGTCACCTCTGTTTATTCCGATTATTTAGTGATAATTTTTGAGTTTTCGTCTTTAATAACTAATCTAACATAAATTCACATTCTTTGTTAGTTGCAACTTTGCAACTCGACTTGGGGAGTGTTTAAGTTCCTCTTTTGCCATTTGTCGTCATCTGACTACTAGTATTTAATCTGTGGTCGTCATATTACTCGTATAATAAAATAACGCGCAACTGCTCCACAAGGCCATATTCAAGAATTGAATTGAATTGCAATCTGCTTGATTACATGTTTATTTTTTGGCCTATCTTTCCACCGGTCAAACTTCCTTTCGTTTACTGGTCTATCTCTAACTCGACACTGGCAAAATTGTGGTGTTTGCTCCACAAGGCCGTAATCAAGAATTGAATTGAATTAAAAATGGAGCGCTTTTCGAAAGAACAACGCGTTATAATTGTGAAAACTCATTACAAAAATGGGGAAAGTTACGCTGAAACCGCTTGCGAACTTGCGAAGAAACTGGGTCGATTATGGATAATAAGAATCCTTTGCGTCAACGTACCGGTCGGTCTCTTGAAAACATTGCTACTGTAAACGAGAGTGTCGCCGAAAACCCGAAAACATCACTTTGGTATCGTTCTCAACAACTTCAAATTTCATGAAGCACTACGCAGCGAATTTTGACTAAAGACCTCCACCTTCATGCGTACAACATTCAGCTAACTCAGGAGCTCAAACCAGCAGACCACGGAAAGCGCCGGCAATTCGTTCAATGAGTAATGGAGCAAAGGAAGTCGATGCCAAATTTCGAAAAAAGTAATGTTCTCCGATGAAGCGCATTTCCATATCGATGGCTTCGTGAATACACAAAATTGTCGAATTTGGGACTCAGAAAATCCTCATGCAATCCATGAGAAACAAATGCACCCACAACGAGTAACTGTCTGGTGCGGATTTTGGTCAGACGGCGTGATTGGACCTTAGTTTTTTGAAAATGAGGCCGAAAATGCAGTGATTGAACGGCATTCGTTACAGGAATATGATAACGGACTTCTTGGCCTCAACTGGACGGCATGAATCTGGACAACATGTGGTTTCAGCAGGACGGCGCAACCTTTTTTTTTTTTTTTTTTTTTTTTTTCGTGCGGAAATCCCTGCCACACCGCGCATGAAACAATCGACTTATTGCAGCAACGATTTCCAGAACACATTATTTCAAGAAATTATGATGTCAACTCGCCACTAAGATCGTGCGATTTAACGCAGTGCGATTTTTTTCTTTGGGGTTTTGTGAAATCTCGTGTTTTATGCGAAAAAAAACCCGAAACATTCCTGAGCTCAAATCGGAAATCCATCGCGTCTTCGGTAGGTACAGCCACATCTCTGTGCAACAGTCATGGAAAATTTCATGAAAAGAGTAATGACCTGTCATTGGAGCCGTGGGGGACATTTGCCGGATATTTTATTCTATACTTAATCGGAACATGTCTTCTTTACAATACAATAAAAATATGACAACTCGTCATAAAATACTTTTATTTTATGACAGAGTTGTGATTTATTTTAAAATGAAAAAGTGCACTCTTACTGAGACACCCGTTATATAGATAAGGTACGGTTAGATTTCGGTTCCAAGTTGGGTACCAATTCGAGCGGAAATCTAACCGTAAAGTCCAGAAAGCCAAGTCCTGAAAGCCTAATCCAGAAAAAGACATTCAAGAGAAGGTATCTCTAGAGACTATCAAAGGGTACTATGCTGTCGGCACTGGGGAAATGGGTGAAGTCCGGTCGCCGATGTCCGCATTGGAAACCTTGCAGTGCTGGAACTCCTTTACGGTATAGATTGTTTTTTTTTTTACGGAATTCACAATGCTTTTATCTCTTTGGCGTTGCAAAGATCCATAAGGTAACCCTTCACTTTCAAGTATGCATGTGCTAGAAAATCTTTGCCAATTAATTATTAAAGTACATTTTTAATTCTGTGTCTTATAGAGAACGTGCACCACGGGAACTTCCCACTCATCCAACGCAAGCTATTTCAAGCGAAGATGAGGGCCCTTGCTACATTGACTCGGAAACCCCAGCCAATTGGATCAAAACTTTATCAGAACAAAGCAGTAATGGGATTATTACCAATTCAAGAAAGGATCTCATAAACGAAATCAATGATACCACTGTTGCATCTTCAGACTCGGAAGTTGAGAAAGAGAGAAAGGGCGTACAGAAGAAGGAAGTGAGAAGAAAAAAGAAAAATAAGGTAGAAGAAAAGCCAGTTGAAAAGAAAGAATCGAAGAAAATTCCTTCTAATGTTAAGAAAGTGAGTTTTTACATTCATAATGTACATTTGCTATTTCGTGGACACTGTTTCAAGAAAAAATGGATTGATATGTATTGACCTGTGAAAAACTAAAAAATTACAGTGGAGGTGTGACTATTTATTTCAAAGTAGCTGGGACAAACTGAACGTGGAAAGCGAGGCATCGGGCGCTATGGCGTACGTTTGCAGAGGCCTCATCATCCTAGCCATCGTCCCAGCGGCATCTGAAGCGGAAACCCGAGGGCCGCCTTCATTCTTTCCATGAATTGGTTTATAGTGGCTTATCCTGGAACGACTGCTCTCTGACCTAACCCCGAGAGGAAAGCTTGCACCAAAGCCTCGTACGTCGATCAGGAGATGTACCACTTGCAGGTGAGGTTGACTTGGTCCCCGAAAATCTTGATCGGGCCCCATCCCCATACACCATTGAGAGAATGAATGAATTGATGTTATGATATTTCGAACAGATGTGGAAAGCCATTGCAGACAAGGAAAACATCACTTTAGAAACAATATTCGAGTCCATGGAGTGTGACTTGGAGGCTGCTTGTAATACACAAGATCCCAGCGATGGCAACACTGCACTTCACAAAGCAGCCATAGCTGCCAAACCTGATATGGTCACGTAAGTTTGCCTTTTTATTCTTTGAACCATGCATATTTATTCTTCTCCATCCGAGCGCCAATCCGGAGCCCGAGGTTTGCGTTTCCACTCGTCTTTTCCATAATTTGGGTTTGTTGACTTTTCTGGGAGCGATTGCCGTCTGACCCCCCCCCTCCTCCCCCTTTCCGCAATCCAGAAGAATAATACTTCCTTCTTTAAGCCTTTAACAAGGATGGCCCGCCAATATAACGAGGTAGCCAAGTGGAACAAACCCCTTGACATATTTGAGTCCAACTTTAACAGATTTAATAAAATTCTGAAAAACATCCTCTATAGCAGTTTGGCCTTGAAAGACATTTAAACACGTCACTATTAGACATTGACCAAGTTCGAGCGTTTTCTTTTTTTATTATATTGTTTTAACTGTGTGCACATGTGTGTATTTATGTTACAATCCAGAACGGATTTGTGTTTTATTGTTATTGTGATGTGTTTTGTGCGTCTGAATAAATAAATAAAAAAAAATCCCGAGAGTAAAGTCCGCACCAGAACTTCGTTAGTCAATCAGCAGGTGGTACCGCCTTGCAGGTAAGGTTGGCATGGCCCCAAAGATTTTGGTATTGGTATTCTGCATTAATGTTTCTTAATAAAAATCTTAAAATTATTTAAGCCTTAGAAAGTTTTTACGCGGTCGGCACCGCGAGTGTGACGCCCCTGGTGTTGCACACGTGCACGTGGCCATGGTAGCCGCTTCCCATCAGGGGACCGTGTGCTTGTGTGCCACCTAAGTGGATTAAATAAAATGAAAATTTCAAACAATAATAAGCCCTTGATTTTGCAGTCAGATCCTGTCAGTTGGCGGTGACCCGTGCATTAAGAACAACCAGCTGCAGACTCCATACGCGTCTTCACCACATCACGAAACTCGAATTGCATTCAGGTTGTTCCAAGCTCAAAATCCAGACAAATTCAATTATTCGAAGGTACTTATAATAGTTTTATATAAATACTTGCGACTTTTATTAGGTAGTTGTACACAGGGTATTATCGCGTGAATCATCATCATCATCGAGAACCAATGTTGGTTGCATTCAAAACTTGCATGTTGAATCCCTGGTTCGGTTTTCTTACTCCTTCTTTTCTTTTTGTTTATCTTGTCTTTTATGAGAGTGACTGCTGTCTGACCCCCCGAATAGCCCAAGCCTATTGAACCTATGGGACGTCTGATAATACCTATTTTTTATTACACCTGGTATTAATAAAGATAATTTATATGTAAAAATTATTTATAACGGATGAGTTTAGCGTTGGGTTTTTTTTATTTACAAAAAAAAAAACAGGAACAAAGAAAATTATAAAAAAAATATTGTGTGTTCAAAATACGTATATGGTATGGTATATGGATCATCCAAAACGTGTTGTGGCTAATATTTATATGAAATAATCATTAAAACATAAACATTGCAACGTTCCTGGGGCTTCCTACTCTCAAATCATCGATAAAGTGTTAACTAGTATACATTGCCCACAATCAACATTAGTGATACTTATAGGTAGAAGAGAAAATGCAAATATTCACTCTGTCATAAAGTTTCATGAACAACTATCAAACTTGCAAGTAAAGCAAGTAATACTATGTGCATTCCCTTACAGTAAAGCTTTCACACATAAGGAGAATTAAATTAGATATAATTTGAATAGAAAATTGCATACCTTGACTACATATTGTAGGAATATACAATTATTTGACTGTAATATTGTATTACAAAACTATATCTTGACATTGGATAGTTATTTACTATCAATTTTTTTACGACGACCGATAGCTAAGTGTCTAGCTAACTTTTTATTATGCGAAGCTAAATTTTTAGCTAATGAGCAAATAAATACTATTATAAATTCTGACATAATGGATAGCGGTATCCAAAAAAAAAAGCTATACATTTTTTTAAATTACTTGACAACAGATACAAAATCTAGCGACATTTTTTACTATATATCCGAAATTAACGAATTTGGGCACGGGGCTTTCGAGTCTATTGGGCCGTCTTTTAGTAATATTGACAAAAAAATCGGCCCGTTAATGTCCAAATCTAATTCAAATTGTAAAAATCAAGTATTTAACCTGGTGCACCAAAATGTCGAAGGTCTGACAAATGGTAAAGAATTGGAATTGGAGTTGCACATGACCTTGAATGATATTGATATTTTTTGTGTAACTGAACATTGGTTGACAGACCATCAAGTCATCTTCAACTTCAAAAATCACCAGGTGGCTAGCTCGTTCAGTAGAAAAAATTGCATACGTGGAGGCACCTTAGTTATTTTTCATAAGAAAATTAAATTTCAAGAGCGTAAAGCCCTAGTAAGCCTCTCTATTGAGCGAGTTATTGAGATAGCTAGTATTGAGTTTGAGCACTTCATTGTATTAAGCGTGTACAGTCCCCCGGACGCGCCTTATGCAAGATTTGAAGAAACGATGGAAGAAGCGCTTTTTAAATGCCGTTGCTCTAAAAAGTCAATAATAGTTTGTGGAGACTTTAATGTTAATATATTGGATAACACTTTAGTGCCAGTAGAGAAAAACAAAATATTGAATCTGTTCAAGTCCTTTAATCTTGGTAATGTATTTTTGGAACCTACTCGAATAACTGCCACAAGTGCAACATGTATTGATAATATTTTCACGGACATTAAACCTATTAACAAATGTATTGTGGATGCTGTACACTCGGATCATCGTGGCCAATTTATAAAATGCTACGGAAATTATTATGAAGTAAGCAGAAAAGAAATTAAATTTGTACCGATAAACCAATATCGTTTAGATACTTTCAAGGAAACTATAGTGAACAAACTACCTGATTTGCCCTTGTACACTAGTGTAGATAAGTCTTATGCAGACTTAATTAACCTGATCAATACTGAGTTTGGGAGATTTTTTACCCCAAAAACATCGATTGGCAGCCGTCCTGTTTTCAGTGACTGGGCAACACCAGGGATTTATAATAGCAGGAGGAGATTGTATGTATTATATTCTGAAAAATCATACAACTTTCTAAAATATTTAAGCGAGCCTGCTAAATCAAACTTTATAAAAAACTAAAATATCAAATTCTGTTAATAAAATTAAGACTCCCTGGAACCTTATAAATTCCGAATGTGGTGAATCTCCAGCAGTTGTAAGAGATTACCATTTAAAAATAGACGGTCGCCATGTCACAGAGGATCTGGAAGTGGCGACAGAGTTTGAACACTTTTTTTTTCAAATATACCTGTAGCCACTACCCGAACTCTTCAGTCGTCTTCCACTTCCGCTGAGTAATTGCTTATGGAATCAATTACAAAATGTGAGGACGCTTTCAGATTCTTAGTTGTTGATAGCAAAGACATCACAAAAGCGTTTAAATCCATTGATATTCAAAAGACCGCGGACCTATGGGGATTATCAGTCAAAACTGTTTCAAGCATCATTGATGTCATTGCTCCCCATCTAGCAACTGTGTTTAATGATTGCGTCACTAGCGGTATATTTCCTGATTTAATAAAACATAGTAAAGTCATACCTGTGTTCAATTAATTCTAGACCAGATGCTAACCCATTTGGGTTTACTAAAGGACGATCAACGACGGATGCTGGTATAGAGTTATTGAAATGTATTTACGAGGCCTGGGAGGATAAGCAGGATGCATTAGGTGTTTTTTGCGATCTATCCAGAGCCTTCGATTGCGTCCACCATGATACATTGGTCAGGAAATTAGATTATTACGGAATAAGGAACAAGACTCTCGACCTTTTGACTTCTTATTTGAACAATAGAATTCAGAGGGTCGATGTGAACGGTACACGTTCGGTGCGATCTTTGGTTTCTATGGGCGTTCCACAGGGTTCGATACTTGGACCATTTTTATTTTTAATTTATATAAATGACCTGATAAAAATAGTATTGTTTTGTTTGCTGATGATACTTCCTTAATATTTTAAATATAAAGACAATTAGATAATTATGACGAAGTGAACAACGCAATCTCACGAGTGGTTCATTGGTTTAATATAAATAATCTTTGCCTTAATGAAAAAAAAACCAAATGTATTAAATTCACCTTACCTAATGTTACACAGGTGGAAACCAATGTACAACTTAATGGACAGTTGTTGAGCCTTTGTGGAATCAACCGTGTTCTTAGGTTTAAGTATCGATGCTAAATTACAGTGGGGAACACATATTGAAAAAATAGCTAGTAGGTTAAGTTCTGCTTCCTACGCTGTGAAAAAGATTTGGACTTTAACAGACATAGATACCGCTAGAATAGTTTATTTCAATTATTTCCATAGTATGAGCTACGGAATTCTTCTTTGGGGTAATGCCGCAGATTTAAATAAAATCTTTGTACTGCAAAAGCGGGCGGTGCGGGCAATTTATAAGTTGGGCCCAAGAGTCTCCCTCCGAGAAAAGTTCAAAGAAATAAATATTCTAACTAGTTTCCCAATATATTTTTGAAAATCTTACAAAAGATTTTCAAAAATATATTGGGAAACTACAGTTGTCAGAAGAAACATTTCCAATTTTTTAAGGCTTTGTGATATACTTAACGTAAATACTAGACATAAAAACAATCTTGTGGTTTGTAATAGTCGACTCCACAAGATTAGTAATTCCTTTCAGGGTAACTGTATACACTTCTACAACAAGCTTCCTAGTGAAATGAAGAATCTACCTCTTCATAAATTTAAAAGCCAAATTAAAAGTAAACTCTGCCAAGAAGGCTACTATAAAATTCAAGACTATTTAGACGACAAACAAGCTTGGATATGAACTGTTTGCTCTCTCTCTCTATGCTACTCAAATGAAATATTGTACTTAGGTTAAGAAAATATGTTTGTAAATAGACCAAAAAAAAGAACAGCCCGCTGAGTTTCTTGCCGGAGTCTTCTCAGGACAGGGCCGCGTTTCGAACCGGTGGTCCATTTTCCAAACATTAGATGAATTTTTTTTGACGTTTTGTAAGTGACGTATTAATGGTCTATACAGAATAAATGTTTTTTGACTTTGACTTTGACTTTATGTTTTAATGATTGATTGTATAATATTGGAATCTAGTGGAAACTTTAGTTTTGGACAAGTGAAATGGCCGGCTAGATCGTGTGATTGGACTCCATTGGACTATTTTTGTGGAGGCACATCTAATCTCTTATTTATACATACCAACAACCCAACAGGGATTTAAGCACTAGAAGACAACATTACACGTGTTATCGGTGATATACCTTCGGTGATATATGGATTAGAAAATTGAACTTCACGTATGGATCACCTAAAACGTAGTCGTGGCCAACATTTACATGCAATAACTCCTACACAAATAGCAAGGACCAAGGATTTTTTTACATCTTTTACAATTTTCCAGTGTCTTTTTTTGTAAATTAAAAACCAAACGCTTAAAAAAATCATCCGTTTTAAGACATCACGTTTCATGTAGTACGGTGTCCGTCATTGTTTGTACAAAAAAGGTACTATGAACCCACAAAGAAATTAAAAAAAAAACAATCGATCTCTGCTTTCCAATTTCAGTCTCATATCCCAGGCCCAGTGACCGCGGAACAGTTAGAACAAGAGAAAGAGAAAAAAGCGCAACAAAAACGAGCAAAACGTCAGCGCGACAAGGATAGACAGATTGACAAAGTGAAGGCGCAAGCATTCAAACAACTTACTGATGCACAAAAGGTACTGTTCTTTTTTGTAGAAATAACTCTTAAGTAGGGCGTCTCCTAAAAAACCAAAATTATGTAAAGGAGGAGCTTTCCATAATTTTGGTTTATTTTGGTTTTTATGGAAGCGACTGCCATCGGACCCCTCAACCGCTAGCTAGAGTCATGCTATGTATCGCCAGAGCCTCTTCCGTCAGCAAGCAGGTGTACCGGCTTACAGGTGAGGTTAACTTGGGCTTCGAAGATCTTGATGGGCCTGATTAGAGATTGCATTCCAGAAAACCGGTTCTGGCCACCGGTAATCTATACTTCTATACAAATATAAAGAGGATATCTCTGGAGCTACCAAACCGATTTTGAAAGAAAGCCACGAGTATCGAGTTTTGAGGGTCATAGGCTATATATCATCACGTTACTATCCAAGGAAGCGGAGCTGTAATCACAAATGTCAACAAATCGTGCAGATTCCCATATATATTGAAGGGTGCACCCCTCGAAGGGGGTCGAAGTATGCCACGGGATAAGCCTGGAAGGGCCAGCTAGTTTAACTATAAGTTACTAATGTTGTTACAGAAACAATCTCCAGAGCTGCGATGTTTCATGTGCGGTGCACAACTGCCCAAGGTTCCGTTCGAGTACGACGACTGCAAGTTCTGCCAAATTCCTTGTCTGCACAGTCATCGAAACATCAGGCCAATAAACAAGAGCGTTGAATAAATGCTTAAATTTCATTGCAGTAACCTCATAACATAGCAAAAACCTCTGAAGGTCCCACGCAGAGGTGAGGTACCACTTCCGACCAATGACTCTTTGCGACGTCGCGCGTCGTCAGGCCATCTAGCTAAGGAATGTTTTAGGGTTTCCAGTCCTTGGTAGCCACAAGATGCGATAACGGTTTTTAGTTCAACAAGACTGGGCAGATATAATAAAATTTGGATCGGAAAAGTCCTTACAGGGTGAATACTCTGATTAACTGAGTTTCATTACAATTTCATTAAATATATACTAAAAGACGAGAGTCGGACACTACGCCTCTTTATGGATGTCTTTGTTTCAAGTCAGGTCTATTATAGAAAGTCATTTCGAATACCATAGGTAGGGTTACGCATTCCTAATATTATTAACCCCTCCATCTAGGCTACAGCTCGTATTTCATACTATTTAGGTAGCAAATATGCAAACAGTTCACCAGTTAAGAAACAGTTACCGTGGCTTATGTATGCTTGTGACATTGGCAATGACACTTGCACATTACCACAGATAGAAGAGAAAATAGGAAAATGGATAAGGAAGGAAAGGAAGATAAAAGCCTCCAGCGCTCTCATACGCTTAACGACTTACAAGGTCGGCAGCGCGAGTGTGACGCCCCTGGTGTTGCACATGTCCGTGGGCCACGGTAACCGCTTACCGTCAGGTAGGTCGTGTGCTTGTCTGCCACCTAAGAGGTATAAAATATAAACACGCTTAACAACTTACAGGGTTCTGTTGCTTAAAGTCTACAATTCAAGGTGGACTCTTATGTACGAGAAACCTGTAAATCGTTAAGTTAGTAGGTTTATTAATATAGATTAAAGAACCGGTGAATTGATGCGGGGAAAAGTATTAGGTATGTATATTCCGTTCTATCTTAGACTTTTGGGAGTCAGGAGGAGAATAGAAGTTAAGAACGTAGGCACTTAATGGTACGATAACTTTAAAATTATACAAAAATATATTTATAAGAAATGTACATAATTGGGGTGCAATATATATATTTATAAACGTTAATTTGTATTACTGTCGGAAAAGAACAATCTACAAGAAATGTAAGTCCTATTTTTAATAAATGGCATTCTTATTATATACTAGCTGACCCGGCAAACCCGAGACGGCGTGCAGTTTTAGTCGGTTCGAGTCCGATATAACTACCTCCACTGGCGGTAACCGTGGGGATTTCCGAAAAAAAATACCCACAAAATGGCAAAGTATAGGCGGAGACAAATCTGAAAAATCAAAGATCATGAAAATCCGTTCACTCTTTGTCGAGTCATAAGCGGTCATCACTAACACGACTTTGTTTTATATAATTCGATATAAGAATCGCTGTTGCACACTGTCATGTACTAAAAGATCTGTCGGATTTGTTCAATCGATTTATTTCAATGCTTTTTTTATGTAGGTAGGCCGCCAATCATTCATATAAAGAGTGTATTTTTTTTATACTTCATTTAGTTACTATTGTGTAGTGTACAATACAGAAACTAGAAAGGAAGAGAGAATTAATTTATTCGTAGGGGTATCCGAGGGGATTACCGCAAGAAAACAAAAAGGTACTTATTTATTGGACATTTTAGCATAATTATGTATGCAGCGTGCCTGGTTCAGCATGTGCTGTGCCCCGACTGATGCCTGGCGCTGATTTTCAACCGGACCTATGCGCTAGTCGTTTTATAATTATACGTATTTACTCGGCTATAAGTAAATATTTACCAAAACCTAATCTTAGCATTACCAAAATATGCCTATTTACCCTGAGGGTATAGAAAGTCAACAATATCGCGGCTTCGCCTGTAACGGTCTTCGATCCCCGTGGCACCTATTTATCCCATACCCACATACCTGTAATTTATTAGTTTTACCATAACATATAGAAATTTGCCCAATTTGTTGATATATATGATTACTGCTCCGGTCCCCTGTATAGTAGCGTGGTAATAGCCTTCCTATAAATATGACATCCAACACAAAAATATTTTTTCAGTTCGAACCAGTAGTTCCTGAGATAAGCGCGTTCAACCAAAAAAAACAAGAAAACCAACAAAAAAACTCTTCAGCTTTATATTATTAGTATAGATTTGTAGGGAATTTGTATACATAATAGATCAAGAAATAAAAATAATTAATAAAATCACTTTTTCTAAACAAACTTTTATTAAAAAAGTCAGTCGTATTTAAACGAAAAGATCGTATTTAATTATTGACATTGCCAACATAATATGTATAAAATTATTATTTTCATTTTAGTACCACTGATTGTTTCAATAAAAGTTTATTTAAAAAAAAAGGATTTTATCTACATACACTCAAATCGAAAAATTCGAATTACGAATTCAAAGACGATTCTATACATACGCACTTTATAAACGCATATACATAAAATTAAAAATAAAACTTATTATAGTACCGCCAACTATCATAAAACTCATTATAGTATCGCTATCTTTTTTTATTCATCAAACTAGTCTAAGGTTTTAGGCTGAATATGAAAAAAAGGCGCACGCATGCGCAGTTCGAACTGTGAATAAAATGGCGCCCTTTTAACCTACCTACTTTGTTTAATTTAATTTTTTCCTATGAGTGAAGATAAATTAGTGTATATATGAAACTGCATATAACTTAGGTATTAAAACACTCGAGTCAACCTATTATCGCAGACTCTCGTGTTTTAATACCCCTTATATGACAGTTGCTTAAACTACTATTTATAAACTATTTTATTTTCAACTTTTTAGTTTTAGTACAGAGTGTTTGCCACAAGCGCAGCCAAAGGAGCTGAACACAACGAGTTTATCTTGTTTAGTTCTTGACCACTTACCTTAGCAGAGTGTTTAACGAGCTGTTCCAAAATAATACAACATTACATGTGATAAAGTGACAATAGTCTCTATATACACAATACGATATATAGATAATAATAATAAGGAATATATATAGACAATAGGAGTATTTTCATATAAGTGTTGTACCTTTTTTTTTGTGCGGAAATCCCTTCGGATACCCTCCCGCCGGCAAGCGGGGGCGGTAATGTCGGGCTCGAACCGACTAAAACCGCACGCCGTCTCAGGTCTTAATACGCCGGGGTGTAAGGTTGCCCATAGAGCATATCCCTCGCACCCCGACTGAACCTGGGCCATCTCCGGTTTCGAGATGGCCCCCTCGGGTTTGGGAACCACGGTGTCCCCGTCATGCCCCGGTTTGGGGGAGGGGTGCTAGTCGCCCCATCGTCCCGGCCTGCTTCTGCGGGGGTGACAGGTGGCCTTACCTGCCACCCCCAGGGTTGCGCTCATGGAGGACGGAGGTCGTTAAGCGACCTCCGGCGCCTGAGTCGCCTGCGACGCGCGGCGAGCAAGTTGCGGGCTCGGCGGGCCGGGAGAGTTCTAAATCTCTCCCGGGCGCGCTCCGCCATTTCCTTCGCGAGCATTACATGCTCGCAGAAGGAGGCGGCGGCAGCCGACGCGCTCGCGCTCCGCACCATTGCCGCAATCATGCTGCCTTATGTATTGTACCTACGTAGTTTTATATTCATAATACAATCATAAATTTGTTACACAGCCAGTTAAAACAACCGACAGCACGTAAGTATAGGTACATATAACAGGAACGGTACCGCTGTGGGCCGTAAGGAAGAAAACGTCTATCTCATGGTGAGTGGGGGCGTCCATCACTCTATCGTAGCACTAACGTGTCGTCCTTAGTAGTCGTCGTTAGTAGTTCCGAAATAGTTCATCTTCATTTAGCTAGATGGCGCTGTATACATGCGTAGCATGGCATGGCCCCAAATATCTGTAACAAATTATATAAGAATTAGATGATTTTACTGTCAGAATCATATTTCGATTTCGTTTAGGGAAATATTTCAGTACGACTACGAGTATAAAAAGAAGGTAGTTTTCTAGGTAATAAATGTATTGTGTTGTAATCCAGATGAAATGACGAATACTTGCGTATAAATTATTTTTCACTCCTCTTGTTAAAAAAAACCGTCATTGTGGCGTACCAGAGCGAAGAAAAAATAGCAATTCTTCCCCTAGGGGACAAAGTTTTTTTTTTTTTTGTGTGTCAAATGACAATGAGCCTACAAAAACGAAAAAGTCTAGTCATAAGTAGAATAATCATGAATAAAGACTCGACTTATTACTGTTTCATAAAAAAAACTTCATTTTAATTTTGAAAATGGAACTAAAATCGGCGATCTCTGGTAGAATGCATGCAATGTGTTGCGGCTACAGAAGAAACAAAAAAAAGACATTGGCGCGAAATCTTTATAATTTTTCTCTAATTGTAAATTGAATTGGTAGTGACTGTAATTAATTTTACAATAGTGAAAATGTCATCATCTAGTGAGAATGGCAGAGGACTGAAATTAAGTTACCGGGAAAAAACATCTCGTTATATCTCCAGAATTGTACAAATTGTACATTTAATCTTCTTCTCTTATATATAAAAATGAATTGCTTCTCGTTAGTCTCGCTAAAACTCGAGAACGGCTGGACCGATTAGGTTAATTTTGGTCTTGAATTATTTGTGGAGGTCCGAGAAGGTTTAAAAGGTGCTATCGATTGAGGCAGTACGAAGTCTGCTGGGTCAGCTAGTTTTTATTAAAATAAACTACATATTGTATTGGATTGTTTTATTTTCTCGCAATCATAGTGAAAAGTATAGTGTAACACACGGCGCTAAAACCCATTAAAACTTGGTTTCTATTTACTCCCTCGCTAAAGCTCGGGAAAACCACCTCGTATATAATTGGTCATTTTAGCTCCTTGTATAACAATTTACTAATGTTTAATTGGGACCAACAATTTATGATAATCTACTAATTTAAACAATCTAAGTACCTACATAGTTATTATACAAAACATAAACCCATGTAGTTTTGGTATAAAAGGCTGCCTGACAAATTTAAATTTTCTTCTCACTGTTTTCGGCCGTCTTCCTCGGAGATTTTTGTTAAAAAATCTGTAACCCTTTTTTCAAGCGAACTGTGGGCTTCTGTTAAATTTACAATCGTTATACGATTGACCCATTCAACTGGGTCTAATGAATACAGCGTGATAAAAACCGCGTACCTATCTAAATGCTAATCTGAACAACGTGATACTGAAGAGATACTAATAATGCCCGAATTCGCGTAAACGGGGTAGCGGAAGTCGGGGTATTACTGTAGGTCCATCAATATGCGTTTCATTATGGTTCACTGAAATTTGAAGAGGGATTAGATAAGTTTTTTTTCCTTTTTAGAAAGAATATCATTTAGCATACCCAGGCCTAACTCCCGCTTACATCAACTAATCTCTGTTCCTTTCTATAAAAATATTTATACAACTACTAACTTTTTTAGACGCAATGTTAATGACTAAAATAGCGAATACAATCACATGTTTAGCAGTAGTCTAAATGTTTATAAGACAGAATTACGAGCAATGTTTTAATTAAAGTCAAATACTTAGTCCTTTTTTCCCTTTTTATTTGTGTTTAGTTTGTGCAGCATGCAAGTTGTACTTAGCAATATCTTATTGTTATTGTTATCGTAATATTTTATGTAACTCTCATGTCATTAATAATCTCATGTTATTTAGCTTTATAAGAATATGACTGTTTGTTTCATAAGTAAAAATATAAAAAATAAGCTCCAAACAAAACACATTGACTCCGTTACCAACAATTTATAAGTATTTCAACTACATGTAAAGATCATTGAAAATCGTTTGAGACAAACTTCCAATCCACTGACCACTCTCAGGGTGGCAAGAGCCGCATGACTGTTGGTAAAGGTTTGAATAGCTACCATGGGTGAAACTCCTCTGAAAACTAAATATTATCTACAAATCGACCTTCTACTATTTTTTACATGAATAATACATAGGTACTTAGGTAAGTACCTTTTTTTTTTTTTTTTTTTATCGTGCGGAAATCCCTTCGGATACCCCCCCGCCGGCCAGCGGGGGCGGTTATGTCGGGCTTGCACCGACTAAAACCGCACGCAGTCTCGGGTCTTCAGACGCCGGGGTGTAAGGTTACCCATAGAGCATATCCCTCGCACCCCGGCTGACCCTGGGCCATCTCACCACTAACAGCATCGCTCATCCTGTCTCCTCTGAAAGCAGAGGAGTACGGAGAGCGATGTGTTCCCGCCACGTTGGGTATTGGCCGACGATCAATGCCAACCCTATGAAGGGGTGAAGGGGAAGCCATTGACCGCCGCCCAGGGTGTACCGGCCGCTCCGATTCCGTTCCCCCCGGACTGCAGCGGGATCGGAATCGGAGCGACACTCGAGGAGGTTACCCAACACACACCCCTACTTAGGTAAGTACCTACTAATGGAATTTCATGTACAATTTTGTAGATTGTTCTTAAACACTCTGAAATCTTAAACCCTCCCTAAAACTAAAACCTGGCTACACCAGTTAAAGTTAGGTTGGGATATGCTCTATGGGCAACCTTACACCTCGGCGTCTTAAGACCCGAGACAGCGTGCTGTTTTAGTCGGTTCAAGCCCGACATAACCGCCCCCGCTGGCCGGCGCGCGGCGGGAGGATATCCGAAGGGATTTCCGCACGAAAAAAAAAGGGTGGACTACACTTGTATTATTAACGTTACCTCTTCAGGTCATCATCATCGTCCTCCTAGCGATTTCCCGGTTGCGTTCAAAGTTTAGGTACGCTTTGGAGCCCGGGTTTAGCGTATTATTTTTGATGAGTTTGGTGACTTTTACGAGAGAGACTGCCGTCTGATCCCCCCTGCGCTAAAGCAGCGTGCTGTTTGTCGTTGTTTAGCAGGTGCACCGCCTAGCAGGTGAGGTTGACTTTAGCCCCGAAGGAGTTGGTAGGGCCCTGTACGCCCCTTATGTTTATTGTACCTACATATACTATACCTATCTTCTTAATTATTTTTCTATATATCTACCTTAGGTACCTACTTAATAATACCAAAGTAAATAAAATGTTATGCAAAACATATAAATCTGTATTTAAATTAACACGTTTGACAGAGAAAAGCTTGAGTGTAGCTTCAAATATCACACATTTTAATATCTATCCATTGAATAATATTATAAGCCCTTTAAAAACTTATGGGACGAACCCAAAAAGATTAAGAAGTTTCACATGAATTATAAATAATATTCTGATTACTTTCAATTGATGGTTGGTAAAGTCTAATGTGCTCGAAGTGCCAGTTTCTACAAACGATGGTATTTGTGATATCGAGGCTTATTAAATGGTTCTTAACGGAATTTTGCAATATGGAAAATGTGAATGTTTGTAGCTAGCAGCGATAGCCCAGTGGCGTAAGTAACGGACTGCCAAGACGAGGTCTCGAGTTCGATCCCCAGTCGACCCGGGATCTATGACTTTTCATAGTTATGCGTGTATTGTTAAAATGTTAATTATCGCTCGCTTAGTAATGTGCCCGGTAGATGGCAATAGGCTCGCTCCCAATTACATTGGGACCTAAACATAACTGGCAAATCGTGGGCGTGTAATACACCTCTGCCTACCCCTTCGGGGATACAGGCGTGAAGTTATGTTATGAATGTTTGTAAATTGTTATTGTCATTGTAAATACCCAGAGCACAATAGGTAGGTAAAAGGGGCGTAATTTGGATATTATGTACATAAGGTGTCACAAAATTAGGTCTCTGAATTTGGTGAGATGACTTGGTATCGACAAAATATGTATTTGAAACAAAAAAAAAATATCGGGTAAAAAAAAAAAGAATAAAAATGAAAAAAAAAACATCACCAGCGACCAGCGTCACGTGACGCGAAGAGCACACGAGACGTGATTGGTTGTAGGTTAAATTATTTCTTAAATATTTTAACTAATTTCAAAAAGAGAGGAGGCTATCAGTTCGCCTTTTTTTTGTTGCAAGTGTATATGTTCTAACCAGATGGTCGCATTGTCATCAGGTCAGGATTTGATGATGGTATCCTTGAAAAACCGAGAGAACTCTTCATATATTATTAGCGGTCCATCTACAGTAATTTGGATATATTTTTAACTAACAAAACCAAGGGTTGTTTCATTCGTTATTTTTTGTCTAAAAACAGTATTAGTACTTACTTAAATTGGATAATAAGTAACTACTTAGACCCCAATACCGTAAAAAAACGTCACCAAGATTCAGGTGATTTCAATAATGGATAAAACGTTGCGAAAATATGCTGAAAGCCATTAGGATTTCGAAATTCTATGATCTAGATTGGTAAAGTTTTTGTTTATTATGTGAAGGGACTCTTAAGCTCCTCGTGGGAGAACTATGTGCGACCAATATGGTAATAAAGATTGAACGAATAATGGCAATAACCCTTGGCTATAAAAATATTACAGAACCTACTTACTTAGATATTTTTGATAAATTTCAGAGGACTGCATTAAAACTTGCCTACGAAGTATGTGCCTATGAGTTTTACGGTGTTTAAAGTTATCCATATGTTATTAAAACAAAATTTCTGAATCTAGTTTCCCATAAAATGGATGTATCCTGAAAAATAATAATAAAAATATATGCATATTTATTATGGTTATGGTTGGGTTAGCCACCAAAACCTACAGAGAAAACGGTTACAATTAGTTAAATCTTGCTCACGTGTAACATCTGTTCTAAATATCTTCCGTGGTTACCTTAAAAGTACCTAGGTAGCTAGTTACCTACCTAGGCTAGTCAAGGTACCTGAGTATTTAACAAAATAAACATTACTCTTAAGAATTATTTGATATAAGTATGGGTTGTTATTTTTACATAGTATGGTTATCTTTTTTAAGTCTACATAATGCGGTTATGTAGACTTAAAAAAGAATACGAATACCTACAGTTAGAATTAAAATATAAACCTATCCTCCAGTAAGGTTAAGCCTATCCACATACCTTTACACACATTCAATTGAATAGAAAATGCGGGCTTGATTGGAATGTCAATCTTGGTTAACAACTTATTGGACGGCCGACTTCTATTTCGAACACACATTTCGTTAAGTGCTCTTTCTGAAGTGTAGGTATTAGATAGGCACCTAATACATTTCATAGGATGTTCATGAGTGGACTTCTTTATGAAGTGTTCTGCGTTTTCATGGGTAAGTATATTTCTTCCAAAATAAGAAATACCTACCTACCCGTTGGCGTTCTGATTTTGCACTGTCCACAGTGTCCACGCCTATACAAATTTACTGAATACACGCAACTTATGAAACCTCTTTTTCTTTTATTATCACTCATGATGATGCTGGAAGTCTAAAGGCCACCATTATAGATCCTAACCGTTAGTGAGGGTACAGGAAGATGGACTTCGACGCCTAAACTCATTAAATTGAAATTTTTAAGATTCATTCAATCAGAATTAGAACTTGGCCCAATTGTTCATTAAAAATAATCCGTCCTAAATAAATCTTTAGATACTTAAGTGTTAAAAGTTTACAAACATAAAATATTTGATACGCCTTAATCATACCTACACAAGTACAAAGTATATATATTCTGTGCTACTATGTGCTATCATGAAATATCCAAATCCACTACAATATAGATACCTACTGAAATTCATACTGTTAATATTGACATTATTTCCCCTGCGAACAGAGTTAGTATAAAGTTCATGCAAAAAAGTGGCGATGGTATCGGTGCCATGAGTAATTAACTATTAACTATATATATAATTAATGAATTAACTATAAGATTGTGGTTTATAAGAAAGTCTGAATTACTATTTACTACTGGTATATAGGTACTTACTGTGTATACTGTTGCTATCTAATACTTAATTATTTGTGGTACACCACTGCAGTACAAAGGTACCTACCTTTTTTTTTTTTTTTTTTTTATCGTGCGGAAATCCCTTCGGATACCCCCCCGCCGGCCAGCGGGGGCGGTTATGTCGGGCTTCCACCGACTAAAACCGCACGCCGTCTCGGGTCTTCAGACGCCGGGGTGTAAGGTTACCCATAGAGCATATCCCTCGCACCCCGGCTGACCCTGGGCCATCTCACCACTAACAGCATCGCTCATCCTGTCTCCTCTGAAAGCAGAGGAGTACGGAGAGCGATGTGTTCCCGCCACGTTGGGTATTGGCCGACGATCAATGCCAACCCTATGAAGGGGTGAAGGGGAAGCCATTGACCGCCGCCCAGGGTGTACCGGCCGCTCCGATTCCGTTCCCCCCGGACTGCAGCGGGATCGGAATCGGAGCGACACTCGAGGAGGTTACCCAACACACACCCCACAAAGGTACCTACCTAACAATAGCTAGCCGGCGGGGGGGTATCCGAAGGGATTTCCGTACAAAAAAAAAAAAAAAAGGTACCACCTATATTCTAAGTAATATTTATTGAACTCTCATAAAAATCGTCGCTTTGAATACAATATGGGATGTAACGGTAGGTAGTCTACTTTTTGCTCCTATCTGTGCTATCACAGGTCGTTTAGAGATAATTTTATAAAGTAAGTTTTTAAATAAAAAGATAATGAAAACTCAACCGAGGTCAGAATGCAGCCTTTTTTTTTTTACGTGCGGAAATCCCTTCGGATACCCCCCCGCTGGCCAGCAGGTGTGGTTATGTCGTGTCTCGACTAAAACTGCACGGTGTCCTCCCCAAGTGTCCGTTGCCGGGCACCCCGGGTAAGCCCTCGAAAGGATAACCCCGCTCGGATTGCCGGCGGACTTTGGCCGCCACCGCGGCCTCGCCTGGTGGGGTCGGGTTTTATCCCGCTTCGGTGAGTTGGCAGGGCCACACGACACGCCTCCGCCACGGCCTGCTTCTGTAAGGACGGCGAGTCGGCCAACTGCCGTCCTCAGGCCCCGATCATGGAGGACGGTAGTCCCGGGCGTAGATGAGCCTGCAGCGTCCTCGCCGCAGACTGCGAAACTCGGGGGGCAGGGTTCTCTCCCGCTCCCTCTCCGCCGTCTCTTTCGCGCGCATTACCTGCTCGCAGAAAGAGGCGGCGGCGTGCCACTTGCTCCCGTCGGAGACCACGGCCCTCACCATGGTCTCCAACGAGAGAACGTCCACGCCCAGGACCGCAACGAGATCCCGGCGTTGACTCGCCCACGCAGGGCACTCCACCAACGTGTGGAGCGCCGTGTCTTCGCCAGGATCCTCGCAGTGCTGGCACTGCGGCGTTGTCTCCCGGTGGATGCGCCACAGATACTTACCGAAATACCCGTGTCCGGTAACCATCTGGCACATCCGGTAGGAGAGGTCCCTCTCCAACCATTCCTTCATGATCGGTCTCACCGCTGCAATGGTGGATTCCCCCCACCTTGGGTGCTCAAGTCGCACCCTCCAAGTCTCCATGAGTTCCTGGCGGAGCAGGGACCGCTGAGCCCTGATATCTCGGGGCTCCGGCCTATGGCCCCGCTCCAGCGCCTCCTTGCGCCACTGGTACAGCAGCGCAAGGGCTCTCGCTTCCAGGTCCCATGGAGGGGTCCCGGCTAGGAGACATGCCGCCTCGACGGAGATTGTGCGATATCCCCTGATGACTCTGACGGCCATCGCTTTTAACGGGCTGCTTAATACAGCCACGTTGCGGGCCGCCAGAGTCTCCGCCCATACTGGGGCCCCGTACAGGGCTATGCTTCGCACGATCCCCAGGTACAGTCTCCTAGTGGGGGCGTTGGGTCCCTTAACGTTGGGCATCAGCCGTGATAGCGCGGCCGCAGCCCCCCTCAGTTTCGGGACCAGACTTCGGAGATGTCCGAAGTCCCATCGGCTATCGAGTACGAGCCCAAGGTACTTCATCGTGGGCTCGATGCCGATGCTTACGCCCCCTACGGTTATGCTGGTTCCCGCAGGTGGCCCCCTCCGAGGCCCGTGGAAACACATAGCCTCGGATTTGTGAAGAGCCACCTCGAGTCCCAGCCGCCGTATTCGACCCACGACTTGAGCAACCCCTGCCGTGGCCTTTAGTGCCGCGCTTCAGTGCGTTGCTCCCCGCGCCATAACGAGGGTGTCGTCAGCATAACACGTTATGCTGACACCCTCGTGCAACGAACCGCGCAGCACCCAGTCGTATCCGATGTTCCACAGGAGTGGCCCTAGGACCGACCCCTGCGGAACACCGCACGACACTTCTCGCCGCCCTGGCCCTAGCCAGCTCGGGTAAACTATGGCCCTCTCGGATAGGTATGCCTCGACAATGCGGCGGAGGTAAGGAGGCACTCCGTGATACGCGAGCGCCTCCCTAACGCAGCTCCAGGGTAGGGTGTTGAGGGCGTTGGCGATGTCGAGAGGCACCGCCACCACCACCCCACCTCGCGAGACTACTTCCTCCGCCAGGCGCCTAACGCGCATGATCGCTTCCACGGTGGAGCGCCCCTGGCGGAAACCGAACTGGTTGTCCGCTAGATCTGGCCCCACGTTGGTGAGATGCTCGACGAGGCGCTCTGCAATAATCCGCTCAAAGAGCTTGCACACCTCGTCGAGCAACACGATCGGCCGGTAACCGGATGGCTGGTCCGCCGGCCGCCCCGCCTTCCGGATAAGGACCAGTTTCCCCGTCTTCTAAGCCTTTGGAAACTGGCCCCTTTCGAGGCATGCGCTAAAGAGAGCCACCAGTCGAGGCCCTAGTTCCTCCAGGGCCAGGACCCATGCTCGGCCTGGAATGCCGTCGGGTCCGGGGGCAGTGCATTTCCGGGCTTTAAGCCGGAGCACTGCTACCCCCAGTTCACTCTACCTGACTTCGGGCACATCGCTCTCGCTATTATCAGCGTCAGGCGCCTGAGGCGGAGCCATACGCGGAGGGACATACTCCTCCGCTCTCGCTGGGAACAAGGAGCCCAGTATCCCCTCCGGCTCTGGCTCTGGGTCTCGGTCAGCCCTTGGGTGGATTTTGCCCCTGACCGCAAGGTAAGGACCGGACCGTAAGGCAGTGGAGCGTGGGGCGCGGAGCCTCTTCGGCGCCTTCGCCGCAGCGGCTTTTGCCGCCTTCTTAGCCGCCTTTTTGGCGGCTTTTTTCGCCTTTTGGCGGCTCCCGCTACCACCCATTCCTCCCCTCTGGAGGAACGCTCGGGTGCAGCGGGAGTGGCGTGTATGGCGGGAGTGGGGATGGCACGCTTTTTCCCCTTCCCTTGTAGCGTTGGGGCCACTGGGGTGGCGGGGCCGGGCTTACCACCGGCAGCAGCTGCGAAAGACGCAGGCCGTGCCAGTGGGGGACGGTAAGCCCGGTCCTCTAACACGCCAAGCCGCCTCTCGATGGCCGCCAGGAGCTGCATCACACTCGGTGCAGGCTCAGGCGCCATCTCGGGTGCCGGATTGGGCACCGGCCTAGGCACTGTTTTTGGCGACATCTGTTGTGCCTACTTTGGCGCCGGCTTTGGTGCCGAATTTGGCGCCGACGACGACGACGTAGGCGTCCCCCCCTGCGGCACAAGAGACCTCGGGTGGTCCGCCACCTCCGGGGCTCTTGGGCCTTCTGGGCCTCCGGGGATCCCCTGACCATCTGGGTCATTTGCCTGACCTCCTCCCGGAGGACCCGCTTTTGCTCCAAGGAGTTGGCTAGCTCAGTTTCCAGGCTTGTGACCCGGGCCCTGAGCTTCGCCTCCTCCTCGGACACGCTCCTACCCAGGAGCTCCTCCAGCGCCGTCTTGGCGACGGCGACGTTTTCCGCCACCGTCTTCTTTTTCCCCGACACATTTTTGGACCCCTTAATGGTGTCCATAATGCGAGCAAGCGCTGCGAGGAGTTCCCTCGCCGCGGGGACGCCTTGGTCCCTGCCACTGGGTAGTGGAGGGACGTGCACCGGCTGCTTCAGCGTTCTAGCCGCCGCGGTGGCCAATATTTTGGCCGGCCGATCGTCCTCGCTCGAGGAGACCGTCCGTTGCCCGGAGTTTCTGCTCCGGTCAAGGGACGGTCCACCCGAGCGTGGCCGCTTCTGACGGAGACCCTCTTCAGTCTCCATACGGCTGGATACTGACTCATTGTCAGTACCCGCCGTCGACGCCGCAGACGAAATGTCCGCGTCCGTATCCCCTCCTACTAGTAGCGGAGTAGCGGGTCTGGTGAAGACGGCCTGAATCGGCTGCGAATGAGGCCGCCGCCTCAGCTCCTCTTCACCCCCGACTACTTACACTCCATCCTCTCGAATTATTCGCGCCAAGGTTGTCGTTGTTGATTTCGTCCGGTAAGTTTTCATTATTAGAATTATTAGCCATAATATGTCCCACGAGTATGGGGGAAAGATGGTCCGTCCAGGTGGAGCCCCCTGCACCTGGATAAGCCTATATACTATGGAGGTCGGCTGGTATCCATAGGTTTTGACGACTTCGCTGTCGGGTGTTATAGACTTTTCCTTGTCGTGGGCCGGCCAATAAAGGCAAGCCCTCCGGTCAGCAAGTTCACAGCGTACCCTTCTGGAGCCACCAGTCAGGTCGTTGCTGATCACCTGCCGATTACGGAACGCGAGAGGATGGCTAGTCCTCTCTCACCGGCGGCGCCACAAGTGCCCGTCGGCCCCTGCGTCAGCAGTGGGCCCAACCGCCCCTGGATCCCCCAGGACCCTACGGTGGCCTCCACCACTAACAGCATCGCTCATCCTGTCTCCTCTGAAAGCAGAGGAGTACGGAGAGCGATGTGTTCCCGCCACGTTGGGTATTGGCCGACGATCAATGCCAACCCCATGTAGGGGAAGCCATTGACCGCCGCCCAGGGTGTACCGGCCACTCCGATTCCGTTCCCCCCGGACTCCAGCGGGATCGGAATCGGAGTGACACTCGAGGACCCAACACACACCCCTCAGAAAGCAGCCTAAACTAAATTCGAAGCCCTATCTCGAGATTCACACTTTTTAATTTAAAATATAAGTTGTAGTAGCTTGACTTCTCGAAATAACATTTAATTCTTTTAATACGTTTTTATTTCATACATCAAGTGAAACGTCAGGATATTCCGAAAACAATTTAATATCATTCATAGAGACCTGGATAAAGTCCGCTTAACGTTGCACCTTGAAAAATTCAAATCACAAATCTTTTCCGTTATTATTATTTAAATTTTGAGCATAATGCTTAATTTATTAACGCTTGAGTTGGTGCCAACAACGCTTTCCTTATTAATTATACTTAACAGAATAGCAATTAGCCGAAAAGCTATAAAATGAATAGTAGGTATCATAAATCATAGTACTTTAGCAGGTGAAAGATTAACAAGCAGACCTGCAAGGTATCGTATTATTTTGTGCGAAAGGGTAGCGCGACTTACAGCTATATCAAACACATTTCTTTAACCATTGAAGACCGGCGATTTTGTAAATGTATCTGTCGGTGTAGCCCATTCAACACCTTCGTGGCCTGCTGATTGAAGGACGAGGCTCTGGTGCAGTCTTTCCTCTCGGGGTCAGGATGTCAGACTATAGTCGGTCTCATAAAAGCCGTGTAAGTCAAATCAAAAGTGGGAGAACGAATATGCGGACCTCGGACTCCGAGGTGAAACAGACGGATGTAATCGGGAACAATGCTAAGATGAAAGAAGATCGTCATCAGATGATGATAGATACTGGTCCAGGCTCGATTTTGGAGACTTTCTGCGACCGATCACTACGTCTAAATCACGCAATTGCTATGGGGTTGTGCTTGGTCAGCAGTGAAAGCGTAGTTGTATACGTTTTCACTTCTTTCGGCTGTCTCCGCGACTGCCTATTATCTTATTTCTTTAAAAGTGACCTTTGTTGTTGAAAAAAATGTTTATCCTAAAATACCTAATTTCATAAAAATATTTGAAGCTACGTTTTAAAAGAAACACTTACGTAATTATATCTCAACGCTCAGACTCACTAGACGAGGTTTTAAAGCGAACTGCACGCTATTACCGACTGAGTATTCTGGACTGTGCTTTATGGTATAATAAGTCCTACAGAATAACATGTGTGTGAACACTTATTATAAAATATAAAGAAATTAAAGAATTATATAAATAAATTAATTACAGGCGTAATATCAGTGCTCACTGAGATACCGTCGTGTGAATTGCCAGGTAACAAACATGACGACACATACTCACTCAAAATCTTTGGTTTTACCCAATATGAAATTATAGCTAGTTTTCTAGTAACACTGAAAGCTAGACCTGGAAATTGGTCACTTGACAAGAAATATATTGCAAAAATAAGAGATACAGACATTTCACAAATCTTAACACCTTTATCATCAGTTTATTATTTTATAAATCTTCAATATCTTCATTCATTCATTCATTCATTTTCATATTTAAGTGATATCTAAAAACGATCTTTTACAGCGAGACCTTCAGTTGAAGCTGCTACTTCTCTGTAGCGGTGTTGGGCCTTGGTTTCCTAGAAATTTCCTTCTTAGGACTCAGCCCTCGCGCACTTGAAGTGGTTACCTTTATTGCCTACTGTAACTCCATTTTACCGTTCTTTCAACCGGTCGAATTGGTGGTAGAGTTGTAATTTTCCCCCACGTTAATCAACTAGTACTTACATCTGAAAATGTATCACATTCTCACTTATGAAGGGTTTTATGAAGCAGTAGTTGCATTTCCTATGGTTTTTTAGACTGCCGGCAGCCTAAAGCCCTTCCTTACCTTTACCCATTTTCCTTTCCCCTGTAGGTAGAATGCGTGGTTCACATCTCGGGTGATGATGATTCGGTGTGTTATTAGTTGTATTGACTTCGATCCGACACTTCATTGTACCTACTCGTTAGCTGATATTTCCACAGATAAAATAGATTAAATGCTATTTACAGAAAGTAAAATGTACTTACTTCACAAATAGGTAGGTATGTCCGTAAGTTTACTCAAGGAATAGAAGGCGTTCAATTATAATGCTTCTTGAATAATTTTAAGCAGATTTAAATCTATATTATTTTATTATTAGGGAAAAAGAGAGAATTATTCTATGGTAATTCTCTCTTTTACCCTATCTTGCAATTAAATGCGTTATAATATCTTACATGAGGCGATGAGAAGCAACATCCATCGCCATGTATTGTATGTGTACAGTCAACGAGAAAATAATGTAGCTTAACAAATTCTAATTTATAGATCCCGTTTAACTTTTCATACAATAATAAACAGAACATCAAATATAATATGTAAACTTTGTCCACTGGAGATTATAGAACTACTTATATATTAGTTATTTGCCCATGTATGCCAATGTAAAAAAAAGTCTGTAAATGTTTTTGTGTTCAGTAGTGTAGTTTGTCGTTGCAAAAGTCGATTATTAGTTAGTTTGTTTATCAAAAGTACGGTTTCCTTATCAACTAAATGATCTTGCATTTACGTAGATAGTAAGTCCAATATGACTATTATGGCAGAGGTCGCGAGTTCGATTCCCGCTCAGTGCAAATATGTAAATATGCATTGGTCTGTGTGTGGGTGTTTCTATGTATTTATTTACAAATAAAAGTATCTGCATTCTAGAACCCATATGACAAGCACTGCTTAGTTTGGGTCTAGATGGCGTTGTGTAATTTATCCTAGAGTATTTATTATTATTATTTACTAGTTTTCAGTACTACAAAAGTACTTACCGTAGATAAGCTGTTTAAGTAGAGAAATTAAAAAACGTAAGTTAAAGAATCCATTTACCAACACCTACATTTTATTCCAAAGGTTTGAGATGAACCCTCTGTCAAGTCACTCGCCTAGAGAGGGAAATACATTGTAATGGATGAGTAGGACTTCCTCTAGGTAAAATCATTTTATGTACCTACGTCATTTTTACGTCACGTCGTTTTTATTCGGACACTTGGCAACTATTTTTGTATAAGTACTGATATAGAACTCATAGAACAGGTATATAAACTGTTTGGTGACAGTGGTATATAACACCAGGGATACGTGAATAATCACGTATTGCCAATTCTGTGAAATCTATTCGATGGGATTTTTGAAGATTCATATTGTAGGTAGATGAAATAGTGAGTAGAACAATGTTTGTGTTGAAGGTCAACTCGCTTGCGGAAAGTGTGCAATGCGACGATAGCAGAAAGTACCAAAAGAGTCCCCTGGGGCCTTGCCACGATGTTACTATATTGTATACACCGTGTGTAACTCTATCTTTCTCCGTCAGCTGAGCTGCTCCAAACTGAATTGTTTTTAGGGCTTCGTAGTAGGGACCCTGAAACAACAATTAAGGCTAACAACTAAGAATCCTAACATAATGTAACAAAAATCGAAATAAAACATTTTATAGGCAAACGTAAGTAATCAATTTAGCTTAACATACAAAAATCGGTCAAGTGCGTGTAGGGCCACGAGCTGGGTTCCGTATTTAATTTTCATATCAAATTACAGCTTCCTAGAACTGTGTCGGAGCTTAGCTACAGACAGAAGGATAGATCGAAACTATACCTAAGGGTTCCGTGTTGACTACGGAACTCTAAGTAACTACTTAAGGCGAGGGTATTCGACGACTTTAGGTATTTTTGGCATAGTAAAGTTGCCACTTTGCGTCACAGAGAGGCGCTGGCGGTCCGTGTCCAGTGTTTCGCATCAATATACAGAAAAACAACGAAGGTCAACTTAAGGTGGTATAGTAGTATCAACACGAATAATGCCGCAACAGTTATTTACATAGAAGGTCTTCTTGTTGCACTTTAGATAAAGGGAATAAAGCGAATAATAATTATAATATTGTAATATACCTATCAGAAAGTCGCTCCCGTAAAAGCTTATATGAACCAAACTATTAAAAAAGAGCAATAGAAGAGTTGACCCCGGGCGCCAAGCTGCAAGATCTGGATGGGGCCCCATATACCCATAGGGCCTACTAAACCCATTAGGGGCCATACACAAATAGGCTGCCACACACGTATGGGACCCGTATATCCATGGGGCAACATACATCGGCCCAAGTAAGATGTGAGATGGCAGTCGCTCCCGTAAAAGTCACATTAAATCAGGTTATGGAATGGAGAAGTAGAAGATTGTACCCGGGGCTCCCAAACTGTAAGCTTGGAATGCAACCGAGATTGAAGCTCCGATTCATGAAGTTAGGCCACAAAGCAAAAGCTTCGTCAGCAATGAAAATATTATATAGATATTCAGAAACCGGTCGAAATGGAAGTCGATGGGGGATGCCTATGTTCAGCAGTGGACTTCCTACGGCTGATATGATGATGATGATGATGATGATGATTAAGAAACAGATAATAGTACCTAGTATTTGGTAGTGTTGAAATTCATGTCAGTTTCAATTATGTCGCTGGTAGGTACTGTTCCCAGGGGTGTGTGTTGGGTAACCTCCTCGAGTGTCGCTCCGATTCCGATCCCGCTGCAGTCCGGGGGGAACGGAATCGGAGCGGCCGGTACACCCTGGGCGGCGGTCAATGGCTTCCCCTTCATAGGGTTGGCATTGATCGTCGGCCAATACCCAACGTAGTGGGAACACATCGCTCTCCGTACTCCTCTGCTTTCAGAGGAGACAGGATGAGCGATGCTGTTAGTGGTGAGATGGCCAAGGGTCAGTCGGGGTGCGAGGGATATGCTCTATGGGTAACCTTACACCCCGGCGTCTGAAGACCCGAGACGGCGTGCGGTTTTAGTTTAGGTACTGTTCCCAATATTTAGTACCACCATTCGATATATGTCTATTAGTACCCAATATCAATCATTGCAAATTCGTGTATTGAATCGACTAATATCATAAGACATTTAATACTGTTATTATGCCGATACATGACTTAGTTTTAATATTTGTGCAATGAGTGACTACTTACTTATTTAATCAACTTATACTTTACAGAAAACAGTGTACTAATATTCGCAATAGTTTGAGTCATGAGTGATTTTTTATCATTGGATTTGTACATCTGGTCTGGCACATTCTCCACAATGTAGCATTAACGCTAAACACCTTTACTCAGGGACTTTGGCCTTAAATAATTTTATCGGCAATTTTTTTTTTCGTAAAGTTTAATTTAAATTTTTTTGTTCACCACCAAAATATTATATACCATCTACCGGGTACATCATTAAGCGAGCGATAATTAACATTTATTATATATATACATACCTATATATATATATATATATAAATTTGTTTTATATATAAGTAAGTATAAGCAATGGAAACTAAAGATACATATTGGATGCCAAAACGTTAAATTGATTGACTTCAAAGATTTTATGTGATGCAATTGATGAGATGTTGGTCTAGTTTGTTCAGCAGATATGCGTTTAAGTTGAAGTAGCACATATCCAATCAACATAATCATATTAAATTACTGGGACCACCGGCTTCGTACAAGTATTTGTTTAGGATTCTTAAACGATCATTAGGTGCTTGTAACTTTGATATCGATACCTTTGGCACTTTAAGTTCCTTATAGACTAAGGATTATGGGCTTAAAATTTAATTGTACATATATAGCTAATATTAGTATAATCTGAAGTCCCGTAATATTTGAACCTGCGGCATCCGAAGCCAATGCTTCATCATTAACAACCTTTATTCTTGGCATTCTGATGTCAGGTAAACCGACCGTTACTACTAGATTATACGGGCACAGACTATTTTTCTCTCGATTTTTGTCTATACCAAGGCTTTAATTACCTACTTAAAATATTATGTATCTTCTATTCTACTTCTAGATTGCAAATAAAAACAACTCCTATGATCAATTTATCTACCTATCTACTATGTAACTACTATATTTTTTTTTTTTTGTATACCTACCCCCGCTTTGGAGCGGGGCCTATTTTGGACATTTTAATTAAAGTCTTCCTAGATTTATCCTACGCTTTCCTTTTATATTCCGAGTATCTTAGGCATACTAGTTCTCGCTTGTATTCTTCTCGCACTTTCATTCATCCTTTCATACTCTGCAGGGATATGGGGGCATCTGGGACTTTGTGTACCTAAGCTACACTATTCTATTTATTATTTCTCTTTATTGTTTATTCACAAAAACTTTACATAGTGCTCTTATATTATTTCTTAACTTCTAATACATAGTTTTTCTTACAGCTATTAACACATTATTACATTTTTTATTCTTTTCTTATTCATACTTTATTTTATTTAACAATTTTATATTAGAGATACAAGTTTTTGTCTTACGTGGACTTAAGCTAGGCAACATTATGCCCAGCATAAAGCGCTAGCGTAATTTTCTAAGTCTTGTTCCGATCATTGGCTATTCCTACTATTTTCTTTGCGTATTTGATAGTGATCTCTGTGTGTTGTGTCATGAATTGTGTGATGCTGTGTATATCCAATTTAACGCCCGTGGCGATTTCCAAGTCCAGCCTATCCTTGGCATGGATTGGGCAGTCCATCAGGAGGTGGGCCACCGATTCTGAGACCCCAGGCTCACAGGCACACGATGGGTCCGCCTTACACTTGAAGCGAGTCAAGTATTCGGCGAACCCACCGTGCCCAGTGAGGAATTGGGTTGTTTGGCTCTCGATGGTGATCTTCCTGACGATCCTGTACGCCTCTATCGCGCAGGGGAAAAACATCCTTGTGGTTGAGGCAGTTTGACCTTCCTGGTAGCGCCTGTTCCATTCGTCAAGAGAACCCTGTCGAATGGCTCTCTTGACGAATGAGACAGGACATAGGTCGTAGTCCGGTTTGTTCTTTAATTTTTGGGCAGCCTCCTTAGCGAGGCAATCCGCCCTCTCATTACCCTCGAGGCCGACGTGGGCCTTAATCCAGTAGAGGGAGACGTTCTTGCCCAGCTGTTTACAGCGACCAAGAGCGCCTCTGGTCTCTACGGATAGGGGGTGATGAGAGTGCGGATTAACTACGCTGAGGAGCGCTGCTCTGCTATCCGAGAAGATGTCGAACGCGGCAACGTTGTGCCGCTCTACCTCGCACGCCGCTTCACGCAGCACCAGGAGCTCCGCCTGGTAGACGGTAGTAGTAGACTAGTAGTGTGCCCATAAGATTTAGGTATCGAAATTTGCATCAGGTAAAGTATTATTTAGTTATTCTTACCAGAAGGATTACGTGATCTAAAAAAAGTGCATATTTAACGGCTATAGGCTCGCTCCGTATTATGTGGTATCCAAAACAGTGGGTGGACGGATTGGGTGTATGAAGCAACACCAAAATTTTCGGGGATCAAGCTAAACTCACCTGAAGAAAGACGGACGAGACTCTAGCGAAGGCTTTCATCTCGGGGTAAGTGGGTAAGATGACAGTAGTTTCCATAAAAGCCAACCAAACTAAATCATGGAAAGAATGCATAGAAGAGTAAACCCCGGGCTCCATTGTGCAAGATTTGAATGCAACCGGGATTGGCACTCATCTGATAAATAATAAAACAGTGTCATAAATATTATACTACTGTCGGAGATGCACAACCGTAAGAGTATGAATAAAAGGTGTACAGGTGTACATGGCCCAATCAACACCTTTGGATGATGATGATGAGATAACAAATAAGATGAAAATATTGTCATTAATAAAGTATAGATATTTTATTTCTTCTAGAAAAATCTCTTCCGAACAACCTTAACATATCCAACCCACCTATAAAATTAGAATAATGTTTGGATAGTGATGAAGAAGTAGATCATAAATATATACAGACAGCAATTCACTTAGCAATAAAGTAGTAAATTTACTTAGACATCTCGTTATATAGTCCGGAGGTTAGAATTGGTAAAGTGATTCCCTAGTGGCCCGACGTTGTATTCGGTACAAAGAGTACGTGAAAATAAACGCGTACTGTGCGGATAAGGCTAGGATGAAGGGATGACATTTATTCCACTTACCGTTAAAATATTTTGTTTAGAGACCGACGAAAGGGATTATTGGATACAATCTGGTGTCAACAGGTGTCTGAGCATCTATTATTTTAAACTGAATTACAAAAGGCACTCTGCTAAAATGCTGCGTTGAATTAGCTGTAGGACCAATAAGAAATGTATCGTTATTATATTTACCCACATCTTTTTTATCATACCTAAAGAATCAGATCATAAAATAAAAAAACAATTCTTATAACTTTTCATGACCTGCTTCTTCAGGTTTAATATTAATGAAGTGGGTAAAGTAATGCTTCTGGTAAGATAAAAACAAATAATACATTGCCTGACGCAAAAACCTAAAATCTTATGCAGAGCTGTCTCTACAGAGATAATCGCCTCTAAAAGTAGGCATCGAAGGAAAGTTTGAATTGCATGGACTCACCGATTCATTGGAATACGCCAGTAAATTACCTAATGTCCTCTAATCGGTCACTAATGGATAAACTCTCACTCAAAGCGTGCAATATGAAATCCATCAATCTCATGGGTGTTAGTAACTAGTTAGCAGAAAAGAAAATCAGAATTACATTGTTTAATTATTTGAATAGTAATTGAAACATTATTTGTAGACATAAAGGAAACAAAAAATGTGCCTAACGTTTTCATAAACACATTTTGACTGCACATATTTCCTAAAGATGGGCATGACCAAATAGTTTGATAGCTCAAATGATGCGTCGAATATAGAACCTAAATGTTGGCAGTCGCGTTATCGATCGCTAGACAGATTGAAGAGGCGTTGCCATTTCCTATGCTCAGGGTTCACCACCAAAAGATTTTGTAGCGTAGAACCCTCGGAGGTACCTAGGTATCATGAAGAGCATAATATTAGGAATATGACCTGTTATTTTTAGAATAATGCTTGCTTATATGATGGCGGTATATTCAACATAGTCATTTCATTAAATAAGAAATAGATAACGCGTTACAAAGACGTGACTACCGGAATTAGTCAAACTGGAATTAGACTCAACTAAATTGCTCTACTCGTAGTCTCAATATAGTTGGTTCGGTTTTCCGTGAGGTTCTTTGTAGGATACTAGAATAATCTCAAAATAGCTTAGGTTTACGTCGCTTCTTTATTATGAGGATAAAATAGATAAATCAATCTTTATTCAGATCGTATTGAGTTTGAATTTCACATTGGAAACCTATAGCTTCACGTCCCACGAGGTACCACTAATTACCGAAATGGCTCATTTCTTGTAAGAGCAGCTGACTGTACCAATAAATTGGGAAATCATCCGGAATTAGATCTGTTTAACACAAGTCCATCCTCCTATAGTCGCTTTATCTCTAGGAAGTGGTTTGAATCGGTTCTCTGACTGTATTTTTGTAATTATTTTTTTTATGCGTAAATATTCACATTACACATCTGGCGAATCCTCTTCGGGGATGCAGGCGTGAAGTTGTGTAATGTTTTAAATGTTTCAAAAACATACATTTTTAAAAGCAAGCACTAAATATGCACATGCGAAAACACGTAAATGGTTTACAGTTGTTTTAACAGTTGTCAATTAGTTGTAAGATACTGTTTCTTTCCTAATAAAATAAAATAAAATAAAATAATAGTAGTAAGTAGTTAAGTTAAATTGCAGTAATTGTTATAGCAACCAACCTTATCTTCTCTTTACAAGGTCCTAAGAACAGCCATCTCATTAAAATAAATTACCAACCTGAGTCCAATTAGCCGAATTACACATTATGAGTGTCTTTGACAAAATATATAATATTCATGTGGCTACATGTGACACATTAACCCATTAAAAATAGCTAAGCAGGTTAAACCAATCACTGGAAAGAACAAGACTAACACAGTTTTACAAAAGAGGAGAATGGGGATAGAAAGGATGGAACTCTTACAAACTGTAACAATGGTGATGTAACCAGGGAAGATATCACAAAGGATCCCCCTCTCCCCCCACCTAACTAGTGATTAAATAATAGCTCAAAAACAAAGTTATTAAAATGTCCATTATAATAGCCACATTAAATTAGTGCAAATAATATTCTGAGATTTGAGTGTGGTCCAATTTTGACAGCCGTCCAATGTTCGTTTCCCCATTTTACATACATAAAATAAGATTCATAGTACAGATAAAGCAATAAATATGTATTAATGTAATTTATTTTATCACCGATTCTGAACAAAAAAATAACACTTGCAGTATAGCAAAAATTTGGGTGCTAGAATCGATAGTATCTAAGTTAGTCACTGCCGTGTAGTATACGGTAGAGACGTAGATCGCGAGTATTATATGACCGTGATGTTATGGTAATGTAAGTTATCTGATTACGCCCTTCGGTCAAGGACGATAGACTTACTAAATTAAATGCAGCTGTCATCTTTGGAGGAAAGCTCTAACTTTAAAATGAAATGAAAGTTAAACACAAATTATTAGTTGTAAAAGTTACGTAGCGGGAGCTAGTTGAACTGGTAGCTATAATTAAATTGTGTCAAAAAGTGCGGATAGAAAGATAGCGGTTTTGTAATAACCACTTAACTTATGTATGTATAAAAGGTGTGACGATACTTGAACACCAATTATGTTTTTACAGTGTCAAAATATTATTACAATTGAATCTCCAGTTAATTTATAGGAATATTCTACGACATTGTACACAGTGCTAAATAGACCCAAAATCATAGCTGAACTAGCTTGTGTTATGGGTTCTAGAATGTGAATAAACATACTTAAATACATACATATTTTTTGTAAATTCATACCATATTATAAATAGAAACACCCAGACTAATGCGAATATACATATTCGTTCATCATTCATACAAATATTTGCACTGAGCGGGAATCGAACCCGCGACTTCTGACTTAGCAGTCGAACGCTCTACCGCTACGCCACAGAGGTTGTCAATGAATGTAATCCCTACTACAGGCCATCCATTTTAATCAAGACTGACAAATATCATCCTACTAATATTATAAACGCGAAAGTTTGTAAGTATGGATGTATGGCTGGAGCGACTATGGGAATAGATTACCATGGGTTGCGGGAACGCGATCAGAATTTCACGCGGGCGGAGCTGCCGGTAACAGCTAGTTTTTTTTTTTTTTTTTTCGTCCACCTATCGTCAGACCTACCACAGTTTCGCTCACGTCATTTTTTTTGACATAGATCATGTAAGTATGGTGTCACCTCGCCTGATGGTAAGCTGAAGGTAGAGTCTCAGGAATGAAACTACCTTAAGCTCCAGGCTTTATAGGAAGAAGAAATCATAATCTTACCGTTGTTTCCGGTTGCATGCGAGACTTTCTCCTTAGACCCCGGGGTCCGTTTACTCCTTCTCTTGCCTTTGGTTTGGGTTATGCGGCTTTTATGTGAGCGGCTGGCGTCAGACTTCTCAACCCCGAGAGGAAAGCCTTGGCCAGAGCCTCGCCTGTCAATCAGCATGAGTACTGGGTTGCAAGTGAGAGTTTCTCATATTTTAGTGGGACCCCAAAACACCTGTTCACATCAAATGACAATCAATAATGCAAAACCAATATTGATAATAATCCATCATTTCGTAATTTTTCTTTTATTTTATCCACTGCCATAAACTCCATGCCATATCTCTACATCTGTGCTTTACATCTATAATAAAAACAAGGTCTAGAAAAACAACAGCAATTAAATATCTTAAGTTCATTGTTTGAAGAAAATGAAGAAACATATTGTAAAATAGAGTAAAACAAAACTGAATCAGAAACAAAGGAAACGGCAATGAAGAAAACGTTGCTCAATAGAAATGTACCAAATATACCAAAACGTGTTTATATATGAAAGAGAAGAATGAGAATTCAGCAAGAAATATAAGTAAAGCCTCGAAATTCATAAATCATTGAAGTCTATATTAAGTGATAAGGTGGTAAGTACTTCCTTGGTCGAGCTCGCTCATTAAATGAGGTGCCGGGGGTCTATATTAAAGAGGTTTTCTGCTTGCTATTTTCATCGCCCTGGGTGCAATGCGAGGTTTTTTAGTCGATACTTTAAACGACAGATTTTTTTTTTTATAAATATGGTGCTCAAGGTTCCTAACATACCCGTAAGTTAAATTGACAAAAATATTAATAGATAGAATAGGTCATTCTAAACTCTTGTGAAAATGTTATTTCTTGGGGAATGTTAACAAATTACTTTTTATTTAAATTATAACGTAATGAAATTACCATGAAAAAAACAGCAACGGTTAACGACCTGTATGTGCTTTTTACCATCTTTTCATAAGTTAATAGATAAAATAATTACATAGATTACGTGTACTGTACATAGATGCGCGTATGTAGTCGTCTTAAAGGGTACCTACCTACCAATCAAAACTATTAATCTAAGAATATTCATCGTTTATTATTATATTCCTTTGTTTTTTATGTACCAATAATCTCCAGTAAATTGGTTTCAAATTATTATCAGAAGGGTAATCCATTTTACGTGAAGCCGTAAAACAACCGGAGTCGAATATGCTGTCCAAAACTGATGGCATGTGTCCAAAACTGTTCACGGGATTAATGGCAACTGTTTTGAAAATAATGGTTTCATTTGTCATTCATATTGTTATTTTGCCTAGTCAACTGATGTCACAAAACATACTCGTAAATATGACTAATAGAAAGTTCAGTTACAGTTTTTAAGTCATTCGCAATGTGAATTCCATTTCACTTCGTAATTTAAAATGTCTTTAACTACTGGTTCGTTTGTATCCTTACTCTATTGTTTTTTCAATCGCCTTCAAACAATACCTTCAATAGGGTGACAACAATTCTATGAGCGTACGTTCTACTAAACTAGGAATATTATCATTAGTTTAAGTAGGGTCTATTACACAGTTCGTTTATAACTTGAACCTTACTGTGAAGCGTTAAAGTTGACTGAGCGGCAAATATTAAGTTGGTTCTAAGCTACGTTTCGGTGCGGTGCACATGGACTCGGCAGTCGCGCGCCCACCGACTGTGGTTCCGGTGGGGTCGATCACCAGCGTGTTGTGCGTGTGTACCTTAGCACATTACATTCCGAACTTTACTCGCGTCACGTATGCACGGTGACTACTTCGCGCCAATTTTCGTACGAAATTTAAATTTTGACACTTGTTTATTTTTTTCTTAGACAATTTTTTTAATAAGTAATATTCTTGGTATGTTGATAAAACAATCGACATAATAACAAAGTGGTTGTGAAGTTGCTGTATTATTGTTTTGAGAATTACGTATGCACAAACATCTACTTGGGTGTCATAAAATAGTTATGTGTTTGTATTGTTAGGTTAGTGTTTGTGAAATGGTTTGAACTTAATAAAACAAAAAATGAAGATGCGGTGGGACTTTTTCATACATTTATTTATTTTCTTCGTGTTTGCTACTTGTGTCGGTAAGTATTCTTATAAAATCTATTGTAATTTTTTTTATTCGTATTAAAAAAGAGTATTTTATCGTAAATTTCAATATTGATTATTTCTTAACGTCGTGTTATGCGACCTACTTACTTTCCGTCGTAGGTCGTAGGCATAATTAGTCATAGTTTTATATTAAGACTAAAGATCCTTTTATTAGTAAGTTATTCCTAAGTAATGCCTGAAATATAGTTATTTACGACTCAATTGAATTATTTGCAATCTATGCAAAGATATATTTAGGTAGTGTTATCGGATATCATAAAGTAAAGTCACAGTTATGCTGTAAAATTATGAGATCATTGTCAATAGCATATATTAGTATAATAGTAACTTTTAATTTAATAATACAACCGCACAATCATAGCTCACGGTGCTTGACCATGCAGGCAGAATATTTTTACATTCATTGTCTCTGGTAATTTAATGATAACGATCTCCATGTACACGGCGTAAATGCAAACATACAAAATGATAGATTAATGCTATGTTTGAATACTAACTGTAATTTTGCATTGCGACAGATGAAGATGCTTGTCTTGAAGTATTTGGTAATACTTGATTTAGATGGTATTTTAATTTGGTGAACGTAGGTCTGTCGGTATTGCACTGATGTCTTCATCAATCATTACATTATGTTTCCCGTTTCTGAAAATAACATAACATAACTTCACGCCTGTATCCCCGAAAGGGTAGGCAGAGGTGTATTACACACCCACGATTCGCCAGTTATGTTTAGGTCCCAATGTAATAGGGGGCGAGCCTATTGCCATCTACCGGGCACATTACTAAGCGAGCGATAATTAACATTTTAACAATACACACATAACTACGAAAAGTCAGAGGTGTGTGCCCGGGGCGACTGGGGATCGAACTCGAGACCTCGTCTCGGCAGTCCGATACGTACGCCACTGGGCTATCGCATATCATATCTCAGGGTTAATGCCTGAATATAATATTATGACAATGAGAAATACTTCTATAATTTAAATTATTTCTATACAAATGTAGCCCTTCGGTCTAGGCAGAGACAACAACCCTTCATTTGCTTTGGTCCTTACACAGCCTTGCGACCTTACGAGTTTCCTCTACCATCATACACAGGCTCACCGGTTTCAGGTAGCCCGTTCACCAGCGCCTGATAAATCTGTTTCTTCAATCTTCTATCATCCACCCTCTCTAGATGATGATGTATAGAAGTATATAAGAATCATCATCATCATCTCAGCGTGGTTCCCAATCCTGAGAGGAAAGCCTGCGCCGAAGCCTCGTCCGTCAATCAGCGGGTGTACCGGCTTGCAGGTGAGGTGGCTTGGGCGGTTCCCAACCCTTAGAGGAAAGCCTCGTCCGTCAATCAGCGGGTGTACCGGCTTGCAGGTGAGGTGGTTGGGCGGTTCCGAACCCTTAGAGGAAAGCCTGCGCCGAAGCCTCGTCCGTCAATCAGCGGGTGTACCGGCTTGCAGGTGAGGTGGCTTGGGCGGTTCCCAACCCTTAGAGGAAAGCCTGCGCCGAAGCCTCGTTCGTCAATCAGCGGGTGTACCGGCTTGCAGGTGAGGTGGCTTGGGCGGTTCCCAACTCTTAGAGGAAAGCCTGCGCCGAAGCCTCGTCCGTCAATCAGCGGATGTACCGGCTTGCAGGTGAGGTGGCTTGGGCGGTTCCTAACCCTTAGAGGAAAGCCTGCGCCGAAGCCTCGTCCGTCAATCAGCGGGTGTACCGGCTTGCAGGTGAGGTGGCTTGGGCGGTTCCCAACCCTTAGAGGAAAGCCTGCGCCGAAGCCTCGTCCGTCAATCAGAGGGTGTACCGGGTTGCAGTTGAGGTTGGCTTGGGGCGCTAAGATATTGGTGGAGCCCCAAAAACGCATTTAAAAAGTACTAGGAGTAGCAAAAAAAATGTATTTAGCAGTTTTTATACATCTTACTTGTCCAAATATTACAAGATGCGGCCTTGAAAAGCGAAGAACCCAAACTTACGATAAGTATTAAACCTTTTAACCTTAGGGGATACTGCTTCCTTATGTGTATCCTACGGATTATATATTACATTCTTGGCAATCGTTTGAGAGGATGCCTCCGGCTATTCAGAAAGGCCACATGCTACCAACATGGTTAAAAAAATAGTCTACTGTAGATGCTTAAATTATAAAATGACCAATATTTAGAGTCATTTTGATGATAGTCATCCCAATGTAGTCAGTAGCCACATAATAGAGTTCTAAGAAATAGCCATAAGGAGATCGGTAACGTGTTTCTATTGAAGACTTTCATAGGCTACGGTGACCGCTTACTACTTTAAAAGATATGCTTGTTTGTCATTTTAGTTTATTTTTAAATTTAGTTAGAAGTTACTTCAAGTCTCATTAGAAAGAATTTCCACGAAAATTGATTCGCGACAGTTACGTTTTATCAGTTAATCATTCGTATATTTATGCGGTCTATGGAAAATTTCCGATATAAGGCGTATATTTATGTACAGTCAACGACAAAAATTGATATACACTAAAATATTTACAAACCTTTGTTTCGATTGGAATACATGTACCAATAATTGATGTAAAATTAGCTCTTTAATCCACAGAAGACTAAGTTAATATAATTTATGTTTTGTTTATTATTTTATGAAAAGTTTAAGAGCTAAGGTGATCAATAATAATTTGTTAAGCTACTTTTGTCGATAACAGAACAAATAGTCGAAACGTTCTTACTCCAATCATTTTAAAATCCATTAAAGTGTTATACTGGATAGATATGAAGATAGACTCCTGAAAATAGAAAATAGAAAATATGTATTTCAATGTGAGCTTTTCTATTAAGCTTAAGATACTTATGAATATGAATGAATATTAGGTATTAATATTTCTGTGTATTATGCAGCTATTATATTTAACCACAATTAGTACGCCAAACAACTACCGCTCAATCCTACCAACAAATTACCAAGGTTGCCTGGTAGAAATCGCTTCAAGCGATAAGGCCACCATTGTACTGCTTCCTCCTCTAATTTTATAATACTTATTTATATAATGTCTGCCTGGTCTACAATAAAGTGTATAATAAATAAAAAAAGAATACAAGACCAAACTCATCTCGAGTAAAAGCAAAATCAAGAAAGCAAATTCAAATCGGAATAGAATTGGGTTTCGCGGTGCTATTGTCAGATGGTAAATTTTGATCTATAATAACCCTAAGGCGAGGTAATCATTTTTACAATCCAGGATATTTCAATGCAATTTAAGAAGGAAATGAAAGAATAGCACTGAGTATAAACTTATTGTACAAGTTAATCTAGTCGTTATGTTTATCAAACCTTTTAAAAAGGACATTTTTGTTTAATTGAGACATTTAACTCACAACAGTTTGGGGCTAGGAGCAATTATGAAAGCATAATATCGTATATAATAATAACTGGCACTTTAAAATTATTTAAAATGCTTATATTTTTTTGAAACAGCTCCAATCTTACAATGATGTAAGTATACCTTACAGTGTCACATGTGTGAATCGAAACCATAGATAACCGGTGCACCATTAATGCTATTAGACAAATATAAATACGTGTAAGGAAATTAAAACTAGGTAAGTACATAGAGATTATTCTTTGCAATGTTTTGTAATCTGTAACAGCAATTACTTACTCTTTTGAGTCTTGTGCCTTTTATACAGAAATCACCGGGTTTGGGTCTTTCTGATTTGCCTTTTTCAGGTAGGTCAATCTGGTCAGAGTACGTTCTTAAAAATTCGTTCTGACTGACTTGTAAATATACATTTGCTTATAAGTATTGAACAATAAAACGTGGGCAAATCTACGGTTAAGGGTTTACTAGTAATTGATATAATGGTAAAATAATATTTTTAATATTGCTGCAATTACAATCAGGACTGACGCATACAGTCCCGTGTGAGTATCCCCGAAGCTACACCACCAGCGGCCTTAAGCCTTTGATGAAAAATAACTAGCAGAAAAAAGACAAAGTTGAAAAAAAAAGACAAATGACAAAACGTCCGAAAATATAGCACCTTCTTAAGAAATTCGGAGACCCTACTCACTATATAAAGATTGTTGCTGAGCCATGCTCGTATTACAGATATTTCAAAGGAGAATGAAAACAAAGATAGAACGAATACATGGATCCTTATATATATTCAATCTAACCTGGCTGACCTGGCCGGGCTACTTCTGATAATATTATATTACTAGCTGATGCCCACGGCTCCGCCCGCGCGGAGGTCGGTTTTCGTTTATTAGTCACATCTCTGGTTTTACTTAACCAATTGCAATTAAACAAATGACAGATTGTTAGGTTATAATAGCGTTCACCTATGATTTAATTAATATTACTAATCCAAACAGTTTCTACACCTGACGTAAACATTTCCGCAATGCCAGGCTTCCTTTGCCATAATAATAAATTACCAACTAGTTAGTTCAGCTAATAGCAGTTTTAGAAACAATTTAAATAAATTCCTTTCGGTTATGGCGTTCCTAAACATGAATAGTTTGAATTGTACCAAACTTGGATGACCTGTATTAACTAAATGTGAGTAATTTACATAGGTACATGTACTATATTGGCAGTAAACTATTGCAGGCGGTTTTGGTACTAGTATTACACCACATGGGATTTCCGCACGAAAAAAAAAAGAAAAAGGTATTACTAGTACTCTTGTTAACTCCTCAAATTATTGAGCTTATTTGCTTGTGTTACGAGTTGGTTTACAACAGCCCGTAAACCACTAAGGTAATTCAGCCAAGTATCAAAAATCTCTTAAAATTTTTATGGCTGGTACCTTTTTTTTTTCGTGTGGAAATCCCTTCGGATACCACCCCGCCGGCCAGCGGTTATGTCGGGCTTGAACCGACTAAAACCGCACGCCGTCTCGGGTCTTCAGACGCCGGGGTGTAAGGTTGCCCATAGAGCATATCCCTCGCACCCCGGCTGTTATGGCTGGTACCTATGAGAGCGTTAAATAAAAAAATAATAATAAAGGCAAAAGAGTAGAGATGAGATAATTATTCGGTATGAAACTTTTTTTTTTGAGAATAATTTACAGAGTTACTGTATAGGTATCGCATACTTCCTTCTGCGATTATGTAATGCTCGACAAGGAGATGGTTACCGACGTCCGTCCTCCATGAGCGCAAGCCTGGGGGTGGCCGGTGAGGTCGCCTGTCACCCCATCAGAAGCAGGCCGGGACGGCGGGGTGACTACCCCCCCCCCCATAACCGGGGCAAGACGGGGACACCGTGGTACCTAAACCCGAGGGAGCCATCTCGAAACCGGAGATGGCCCAGGGTCGGGCGGGGTGAGAGGGAAATGCCTTATGGGCAACCTCACACCCCGGCGTCTGAATCTGAACCCGAGACGGCGCGCGGTTTTAGTCGTTTCAAGCCCGACATAACCGCCCACTGGCCGGCGGTGGGGTATCCGAGGGGATTTCCAGACAAAAAAAAAAGTTAGCCTATACTTTACCGAAGATTATCTACTCTCTTATATTGTATTAAATTCAAAGTTACTGCGGTTTCTAAAATAGCGTAACCAAATTTTCATAGAATTTTTGTTGTCATTTAGGTCCCTGAAAATAAGTCGTAAAACGTAGTAGTAAAAAAGTTTTATTTACAGAAGCCATATTTTTCGAACTCCGAAGGCTGCGTATAAAATACCGCATGCCTTGATTGCAGCTTCACCCCGCTTCTTGGACGAAGACCGAATATTCGTTCAACGAATGGCAGCGACCGACGGAAAATGAAATGTTGTACCGTCATGATTTACGATTCTTACTTTATATTTTCATTGTCTTATTGTGTAGGTGCGCGTTGTTCGAATAGATGTCAATCCACGAGCATTTTCTTTAAATTCCTTAAAGTTTCTTTTTCGATAAATGGAATATTCAACACAAAAATATTTTTTCAATTCCAACCAATAGTTCCTGAGATTAGCGCGTTCAACCAAACAAACAAACAAACACTTCAACTTTATATTATAATATATAATATAATATTATATATAGAGATTAGATATCTATATAAATATAAAACAAAGTCGTGTTAGTGATGACCGCGATGAACTCGTGAACGGGTGGACCGATTTTCATGATCTTTCATTTATTAGATTTGTCTCCGCCTATATTGTTCCATATTGTGGGTTGCGTTTTGCGGAAATCCTCACGCCTCACCGCCAATGGGGGTTGTTATGTCGGACTCGAGCCGACCAAAACTGCACGCTGCGGTCTCGGGTGTCTGATGCCGGGGCGTAAAGTGGCCAAATAAGGCAATTCTATCGCACCCTGGCTGATCCTGCACATCTACGGCTTTGAGATGGCACCCTCATGATACTGTGCAAATACATCATGAGACGAAATTCACGAAATAAATTCAGCTGATAAGGTTACCAACATAACTTCCTTCGAAGGCGGAACGAAGTTTGCCAGGCCATCTAGTATATATATTATATACTAGCGGCCCGGTACGTGCTTTGCTACGTCAAAATGATCAGCCTGTATTGACTTCAAGGGCTTACCCGGGGTGCCCGGCAACGGACACTTGGGGACGATCAATCCCTTCGGATACCCCCCACCGGCCAGCGGGGGTGGTTTTGTCGTGTATCGACTAAAACCGTACGGTGTGCGCACGAAAAAAAAATCTGAGAGATTTTTTAAATATTTTTTTCCGTAAGAACCTTGTACAGAGTATTAGAAAACTACAAAAAAAAAACAGCCAAATCGGTCAAGCCGTTTTCATGCTATGTCGTGACAACGGAAAACGGGTTCATTTTTATATAAATAGATATATATATTAGTATAGATAGCGATAGCCCAGTGGCGTACGTAACGGACTGCTGAGATGAGGTCTCGAGTTCGATCCTCAGTCGCCCCGGGCACACACCTCTGACTTTTCATAGTTATGTGTGCATTTATAAATGTTAATTATCGCTCGCTTACTAATGTGCCCGGTAGATGGCAATAGGCTCGCCCCCTATTACATTGGGACCTTAACATAACTGGCGAATCGTGGGTACACACCCACGATTCGCCAGTTATATACACCTCTGCCTACCCGTTCGGGGATACAAGCGTGAAGTTATGTTTTATGTTTATGTAGTATAGATACAATAATAACTGTCGTATTATCATGTAAGTACTGCGTTACACAGGTAATGATTATAATATACATAGATAAATAAATGAATATTTATGAAGTTTGCATGTGTTAGTGTTATGACGATTTGCGAATTTGCAGTTATAATCTTACTTAGCGCAGAGAAAGTATGAAAGTACTATACAAAACGTGTATAATGTACACGCATAATGTTTTAATTTCTAAACTATCTTGGAAGTTTTCTTAAATTTAAAATTAAATGGTTATATAATATTTTCGGCTAGATATTTACAGTACCTACCTAGTACAAAAGCATTTTAATTGAAGTTGCATAAAAGGTAATTATAGTAATAAATAATTGGTAAAAGCGTGTAAATCTGCTGATTTTAGCGTTACATTCACATTCGCCAACTTATTTACACTTATATAAATATATACGTGTGCACATTTAAGTGTACACACATAGATACTTATTTTTTTTACTTGATGTAACCCTTCTGATGTAAACCTTCTGATGTATGTTGATTCTCACAACTAAACTATTATTTTAAAAAACAGCCCGTAACCAGTATATTCTACTTATTATAAAATGGTAATACTCTGATAAAACTGTCAATTGTGTCCACATTGGATATATAAAAAAAAACTTGGGTTATGTTAAATGGTTGTTAAGTGATTCTGAACACAACAATTTATTTCTGTCTGTTTATCTGTTTGTTCGTGATCGACGCAAAAACTACTGAACGGATTTTTATGCGGTTTTTTCTATTAGAAAAAAAAAGGTAATTATAGTAATAAATAATTGGTAAAAGCGTGTAAATCTGCTGATTTTAGCGTTACATTCACATTCGCCAACTTATTTACACTTATATAAATATATACGTGTGCACATTTAAGTGTACACACATAGATACTTATTTTTTTTACTTGATGTAACCCTTCTGATGTAAACCTTCTGATGTATGTTGATTCTCACAACTAAACTATTATTTTAAAAAACAGCCCGTAACCAGTATATTCTACTTATTATAAAATGGTAATACTCTGATAAAACTGTCAATTGTGTCCACATTGGATATATAAAAAAAAACTTGGGTTATGTTAAATGGTTGTTAAGTGATTCTGAACACAACAATTTATTTCTGTCTGTTTATCTGTTTGTTCGTGATCGACGCAAAAACTACTAAACGGATTTTTATGCGGTTTTTTCTATTAGAAAGATCTTGGTCAGACTTGGCCGTATATTTGAATCCAATTGATTAAGTAGAGCTGGAGCTATGATCAAAAAACGAAAACCGTATGCCGCGCGGGCAGAGCCGCGGGCATCAGCTAATACATCATAAGGTTTTGGGTCTCATCTGTGATTTCATCGCTTGGACCTATTTGACTTCGCACCGACTTCAGCAGAAAAGTCTTACGCCCATTTTTAAATCTCAGGAAAGAGGATCACCATTACATACACGTACCATGTTAACAATGGTGGCACTCAGTTTGACGGCCTCTTTAGAGTTTACGATTTATGACGTATTAAAAAAAAACTACTTACTAGATCTCGTTCAAACCAATTATCGTTGGAAGTTTACATGGTAATGTACATCATATATTTTTTTTAGTTTTATCATTCTCTTATTTTAGAAGTTACAGGAGGGGGGGGGGGGCACACATTTTATGACTTTGGAAGTGTCTCTCGCGCAAACTATTCAGTTTAGAAAAAAATGAAAAACCTCATCCATAGATACCACACACGTATGGGTTTGATGAAAAAAAAATTTTGAGTTTCGGCTCTAAGTATGGGGAAACCCCCAAAATTTATTGTTTTTTTTCTAATTTTGTATGAAAAGCTTAATGCGGTTCACAGAATACATCTACTTACCAAGTTTCAATAGCATAAATCTTATAGTTTAGGAAAAAAGTGGCTGTGGCATACGGACAGACGGACAGACAGACATGACGAATCTATAAGGGTTCCGTTTTTTGCCATTTGGCAACGGATCCCTAAAAAATATCTATCCGTATTGAATTCGGATTATTTCGCGGATCTATTTATTGATTTAAGTTTTAAAATACTAGGCTGCAAAAAAAGATATAAAAGTACACCATGACATTTAATTGACTGTATACCTTGAGGCAAAAATCTTGACCTAAAGTCAAAAAGTCCGCGCATATGCAGTAACTGACCAACCTGCAAAAAGCCAATAAAACGACTGATCAACAAATGACGTAACCTCTTTGAGCCCTCGATTAGTTTTATATATCTACTAGCTGACCCGGCAAACTTCGTTCCACCTTAGAATCAAGTTAGGTTGGTTACCTTATCAGCTGAATTTATTTCGTTAATGTCTTACAAAAAGGCACAGTATAGGCAGAGACAAATAAAAAAAATCAAAGATCATGAAAATCGCTCCATCCGTTCTCGAGTTCATCGCGGTCATGACTAACACGACTTAGTTTTATTATAGATATAGATGTAAGGTTGCCCATACAGCATATCCCTCGCACCCCGAACATCTAGAGAACCTATATTGTCAAGATTTTTGCCCCTATCTATTAAGACATTGTAAAAGAAATATACAAATATACGTCAAGTCGTACGCTGTATAAATGCTGACATGCTACGATAACATCATTTTTTTAAATTCAGCCTAATGAACCTGATTGGTGAAATAAATGTGACATTATTTCCTTTAACAATAGCAGCCCTTTTATGCATCAGATCTAATCGAAGCGTATTTTTTTATATATGTATGAAAGAGCCGGTTTGCGTGTTTCTTTTTATTGTCCATGGGTAGGAACCTAATAACAGTTTTATGTTTTGGGTATCATAACTTTTGTTATTTTTTTGTACGAATTAATATTATCAGGGTTACCGCTGTAAGACGACTGGAAAATCAAGTCTGTAACTTTATCTTCATCCCAGTTAATCCCGGTTGCATCCATACCTTTTACTTTAGAGGCCGGGATCCGCGCTCCTATATGGTTAATCTTCGCTTTTACGGGAGCGACCACCGTCTGACCCCCTAACTTCGAGAGGTTAGCCTGCACCAGAGCCTCATCCGTTAATTATCAGGTTTACCAGCTCGCAGGTGAGGTTGGCTTGGACCCCGAAGATCTTGATGGGTATTAACTTTGTGATTTCACATCTGTCTGAATGATGGAAAACTTATATTAACACATTCAATTAAATTTTTAAGCATTTTGTATGCTTACTTTTTTCTAAAGATTTAGATCGAAAAAGGCCACATCTAGGACGGGACTTGAACCCGCGACCCGTTCCTTACAGGGGGAATGCTCTGACCAACTAAGCCACCTAGACACTAGTCCTAGTCCTAGATGTTCTCTTTTTCCGATCTAAATCTTTATATTAACACAATTTATTACTATAATAGTAGACAGAATGGTATAATGGTAGTATTTATTCTGCTATTAACTTTTCGGAGAGCAGTCGGTAAAACGCAACCCTGACTTTTCGCTACTGCTTTTTTACTTCAAAATTCTACCATATATAAAATTATTTTTTGTCTCCGCATTTGCCTTCCCTCTATATAACTCTAATTTGTTACTTTTTTAATGATCGGTTGTCAGGAATACGCTCACAAAATTTTAGTGTATGAAACACCTCTACATACTACTTTGGGGATATAATTAATGTATTTTTGTTATGTCGAGACATGGGTATGAAAAAGCGTCTAAAATCATTCTAAGACCTATAGCCGAATTTTGTAAATTAAACATAATAATTTGCGGTCTAGATAAGTCAGAAAGTGTTTACTTTACCGAACCTGCAGGCACATATTCATAGAACTGGCGTGACTTTCGCGTTGCATGAGTATTCCATATTACATTACATAATTTACCATGAAAAACTGTGTATTGTATTTACTATTGAGTGCTTAACGAGCCAAACAAAACTAGTTTCAGAAGTGGACTTCAAAAATGTCTTGTGAAGCTGAATCTGATTACGGAAACTGCAGCATAAGATCTCAAATTTCCGGTGTACAACAGTCTCCGGATTGTTTTAACCGGTAGATTCGGATCAACACGCTTTGGATCTGTGCAATATAAAAACACGATGTTTATTAGCTTGTTGTCTGAGTTCTATGTCTAGCGATGCAAGAGTTTTGACTCTGTTTAGAACTCAATACTAACTAATCTTATTTACTGTAACAGTTCTCATTGTCTCTCTTGTATTACCTATCTAAACATTTTATTAGAACCTGCTGTTTTTTTAGAAACTAAACTGTTCCTATTTTTTTATAAGATAAACTGTTAGTACTTGGTAGATGTACATGGTAGATCCATACTTTTGCTGGGGTATCACAGTAATATGCTGCGGCTCATACGGTTGTCAGCACGCCAGATCACCAGATATTATCTGTTTTTTTCTTGACATCTCTGATGTTTTGTTGCTATTATCATTTGTTATCAGTTGTACTTCGTGGTATAAAACACACAAATAGTGTTGATAGAACCTTGCTAGGATTTTCGAGAACCTTTGTGTGAATTCCCATCTGTCACATGTAGGATTCTGAATATAATCTTTGGGTATCAAAATCAAACATCACTTTAATCGTACTAAACTATTGTAATAATATAGACAACCAGTTAATCATTGATAATATAATATATGTATATCTGGGTGTGTAAGCGATAGAATTAAAATAAAAGAATCGGTCTAGAATTTTTAAACTGAGAGCGGTCGCGGGTAGTAGGCAACGTATTTACTGGTCGGTGTCACAGATGCTACTGGCCCCCCCGACCGCCCTCTCGCGTTTATTAAGGTAAAACATACAGTACAGGTGCAGGCACAAATTACACAAATGTAGGTTGGTACATGTGATAAAGTTCTTAGTTTCTAAATTAAATAAAACGGTCAGTAAAAGGGTTTACTGTTAATAAAATAGACCATAAAAAAATACTTATAGTGCGTCGCTTACAGGGTGGAACGAGCTAAGATCGGTTTTTTTTTCTCGACGTTTTCCAGAAATGAAACCTTGCTAGATCGATTTATCGCCCCCGAAGCCCCCTGTATGGTCTTGCCATTCATGAAAAGCGTTGGAGCGGTTTCCGGGATTCAGATTATATGTATATACTAGCTGATGCCCACGGCTCCACCCGCGCGGAGGTCGGTTATCGTTTTTTGGTCATATCTCCGGTTCTACGTAGCCAATTGCAATCAAACATACGGCAGATTTTAAGGCTGACCAGACATTTTTCGTTCCGTAGTTTAGTTTCATCGTGAACAAACATACAAACAGACAAGAATACCAAAAAATATATTTTTGTATTTAGTATCGTTCATTTAACATAACCCAAGTTTTTTTTACAATATTATTATCTCCAATGTACAGACACAAGTAATATTCAATATATATATATATATATATATATATAGTTATACAAGAATTGCTCGTTTAAAGGTATTAGATACATATATATTTATACATATTTCATAAACATTTACGCAACTCCGTGTTTATAAAACTATTCAGCTATTGATTTCAAATCTATCACCTAACATAGTTGATGCGGCAGTTGCGAAAGAAATATTTCATTCAACTGGAAATATTATGGTTTATACGATCCTGGATTGAGCTACGAATAGAAATATCATCCTGTAAATCTAGTTTGTAGTGTCTCTACAACACATCTACACATCTTAACTACCTGTAAATAACAGGTAGTTAAATAAAATATTCACTAAATCTGCCTCTAGAAAGATCTAGGTAACTTTTAAATGTCTAAATTTATATAGTCACTTTTTGCAGCAATTAGTCTTTTACGTAATGGAAAAGATTATGTAATTTATTATGTGCTCAGAATGCATGAAGCACTCGTCTACTGAAGTACATAAATTGCTAAATAAATTTCTTATATGCCATTACTTTTGTAATGGCATATAAGAAATGAAATTGAATAATTGATTTACTTTTTAATGCATATTTCCTTTAACAATATAAGAAACAATATTAATAACAATATTTCCTTTAACATAAGTAAATATTATATTACATATTTGGAATTTAAGAACTGTTTTATTTGGTTGTTGTACTATTATGAAAGTGACAATAAACATTTATTTTAAAATCATATAGCTTTTAAGCATTAATTAATTGCTCTGAGCCGTCTTATGAAGATTTATAATGCTATAAATATCATTAGCAAGAGACAGGAAGAATGTATTATTCACACCTAAGTCTTATCGTTTAATTAGTAGGCGGATGAGAAATTATTTGTGATCATTGCCAAGATAAATAAAGATTAGGATGAATACCCATTCAGATGTTAGCATTGGATTTTGATCTTTATTTTAACTTATGGATGAAGCGTGCTCATTTGAAGCGGGGAATGTTAAATTTATTAACGTACAAAGTTGTTAAATTTAACCAAAAAGCTACTATAATCAATATCTTGAGTATACCATAGGCCTAAAAGATTTTATCATCATTACCTGAAGCACGAGTTTGCCGATTAGAAAAATGATGACAGTTTTCGAGAGCAAGTTCTATGTGAAAAGCCCGTTAATGCAAAGTGCTTGAAGGAGTGTTTTCACTATGTGGCGGTTTCACAGTGTAAATAAATACTCATACTAGGTGTATAGAATCGATTACAATAATGTTTATATGTTTGTATATTTCATACATAACATTTATAATTGGCTTAGAGGCTAAAGCTTAGATGTAATTCTTAAATAACTGATGCACTTTTTACGACTTTTTACTTCAACAGAATCGACGAGAGGAGTGTAGTTAAATAAAACAATATCATAGATTAAAAATATTAATTTTAGTAACGTAAAAAAAAATTAAATACCCTAAGTAGTCCATTTAATTCTGGGGACACTGTTAATCCCTGAAGTAATGCATTGAATCGAAAAGTTCAAAATCATTAATACATTCAAATGCAAATCCAGTAATGTTAATACCTACCTACCTACATTTATTAAACCACACCGGCATTTCAATCAACATGCAGGCTACCTTCACTAACAAAGTTTATTTTTTGTGTCATTACAACAGAGTTAATCCTTCAGAAGTTTCAGAACCTTGAAACCACGAAGACAGAGTATTTGTGTCATATATGTGTTTCCTTATTATTGTTTCAAGTTAATTAATTAAACAAAGAGCATATCCCTCGCACAACGACTGACCCTGGACCATCTCCGGTGTCGAGATGGCCCCCTCGGGTTTGGGAACCACGGTGTCCCCGTCTTGTCCCGGTTTGGGGGAGGGGCTGCTTCTGCTGGGGTGACAGTCGGCCTTACCTGCCATCCCCAGGCCTGCGCTCATGGAGGACGGATGTCGTTAAGCGACCTCCGGCCCCTGAGTCGCCTGCGACGCGCGGCGAGCATGTTGCGGGCTCGGCGGGCTGGGAGATTTTGGTACCTACATCAATTCAATGAAATTTTAAGCAATCAGTATGGTTACTTATCCTGTAGATTTAGATTGGAAAATGATAACATCTAGGACGGGACTTTGAACCCGCGACCTGTTCCTTACAGGGGGAATGCCAACTGAGCTACCTACACGTCCCAGATATTCGAAATTCTCCGATATATTATATACGTCTCGGGGCGACGCTGGAGTCATTCGTTGTTACGGTAATACTTGCTAACTACGGAAACTATGAATGACTTTACAATAATTTTTAAACATTGTTTTTTGATTACTCCGCCACATTAATTAACCTACATCAAAATCAAATTTAAAAAATCTAAATACTTCAAATCCACGAACTCTAATGATATAGTTGTGGCTGCGGTCATTCTTCAATCCAGCAGTTATTTTTAATGTACTTATCATAGTAAGTAGGCATCATAGCATTAATCGGTTTGATACTTACGATAAACTCTTCAAGTAACAAAATTATGAATTGTCTTGTTATTTTAGATGTTTTTGTAATACAAATGCGTGGTCATAATAATAAATGTCCCAAAATATTTTAGACATTAGAAAATAGCAAGAGTGTAAATATGGCTGATCTCTTGATGTTCTCTTGAGTGACACTCATAAGAAAAAACTCTTTTGTGCTGAACAGGAATATTTTACCATTAAATAAAAGTACACAATAAACAACGTCAATTTGAGTGGTAGTGCTAGTACTGGGCATCTGTGAAAAGTGCTTGTATCATTCCAATGTCATATTATAATTTCAATATTTGTAGGGTAGGTTCGTCGTTTGAATAATATTATGTTGACTATTGAGTTAACATAGTGGGACAGTCATTAAAATTAATCTCTCAATATGTATCACAAACTATCGTCAGTAATGATAGTCGTCCTACAAACATTATTTACTTTTTCACTATTCAAGGTTTTATCGACAGCACCGTCTAATTCTTTTTATAACTATTCCTAAGTATTGATGGAAATTGTATCATAAATCAGCAAGCAGTAACGTTACTCTTCATTAGATTCCAAGCCCTTTCTCGCCATTACGAGAAGCATCGTCCGTTCTTAGTCGAGAGCATACGACAATTTATGAGGCCTATTATTTACTTACTAAAGGCTGACTTGCTTTTGCGTTCTAATTGAAAAGGTTTGAAAAATATTGTAGGTATTTCAGCGTTTAATTTATGCGTTATTGTAAGTCCACATAAACATTATTTATGTTATTAATAAAAGCTTACTGTCAAAAGCATACGGTGTCAATTATTTCAAATATGGTGCAATTATAAATTTTAATTCAGTTACAATATCGATTATTTAAGTAAAAAATTTTTTAAGTACTTAAACCTTGTTTGAATTATGTTAAACCCAAACTCTGATCTAAAATAATTAGGTAGCGTACTAATAATTACGCTATTATGTGTTTCCAGGACCAAATGTTCAGAACCAAAACAGGTGAAAGTACAATAATAATAATCAGTGCGCAAATTCTATTTTCACTAAAGGTGTTTCGAGCTCTAGTCCTACGAACTCTTGGTAAATTAGTAACTAAGTCATTTGTAATAGTATATTTAACAGATTAGAGAAATAATGTGTTGGTTGGTGCACAGAACGTTTGATATTATATTTTTTACAACTTTAATAACCAACTGACAATCATTGGCAAGTTTCATAACTACTTGTTTATTTTTTTTTAACATTTAATTATGTGAATTACTTATCAATAAAAACTTCCGAGAGTGGGATCTAAATGGATCTAAACAACATAAAATGTTGGTAAAAATTAAATGTCAAAAATTTATTTCATAAATGAAACCAACAGAATCCATCAACGACGAAATATATAGTTTTTAACAGTGACAATAGTGTAGGAACGTTTTTTCTCATCATCATATATTTTGATCAAAGCACGCCCGTGACGTGACGGCACTGGCACGTGATCAAATATACTGGGAAAGGTATATTATTTATAGCAGGTGCTCAGGGGTTAAATTAATTTTGTCTTTATCCCGAAAATACCCATGAAAGCGCCATGAACGAATGTCATGTATCAGGATAAATGTATGTTGTAAGCCTAAAATATTCAGTTACTTTTTAGGAAAATGTCTTCAAGCATGTCAGTCGATAATTTTCGTTGTCTTCTCTCCATAGCTAGAATAAAGGGAAAAGCCTGTAATATTATGGTTACGTAATAGTTATCCCTAACTTTCTAAAGAGTATGAGGAAGATAAATAGTGGTAGCGTAGTGCACAATACCTTGGTTTAAATGAATATGAAAGAACAGTAATTTGGTGAGAGGGTATTCGTTATGTAGCATCTTGTGTACTATATAAGTAAGTAATTGATAAAATTTGTAAACAGTAGCATTACCAGCGATTAAATTTTTTTTTTTTTATATTAAGCCATATCTAATGACAATTAGCCTCAGCTATAGCGTTGTATTCAGCTATAAAATGTGTTATTAATCATATTAAGAAAACTAATTTCGTGAGAAAGCTACCTATGTCATTGGACGGCACATAACCTGTTTTTTTTACCCTAACAAAAAGGTAAAAGTTCCCGTGGGATGTAGAGCAAAATATTATTTTCCCTTGCTCGTTCAAGCTTAGAGGAATGACGATCAATGTTGAAGTAATATGACATTAATCCACTTAACTTATGATCAGATGTCTACTAATACTTACTAAAATAACTATATAGTACATGCATGAATTTATTCTTAACCTGTTTGACATACTAGCCTTTAGGTAAATAGCTCGTTTTTAACCTACCCATAGCGGCATACACGGCAAATAAATGATAAGTGAGAAACACTGCTGATGTGCCGTACCTACTACAATCAGTCATTCCTGTCACTACTTTCATTAAATCTCTTTAATGAAAAGATTATATCATAGCGGTCAGAAAAAAATCACCAAATACTTTCACCTCATCTGCATAAATACGTTTATAAATAATAAAAAATAAAACTATTCAATATGGAAATTAGGAATTATTATCTCCTTACGAGTTATAAAATACATGATTTTTGTTTTAGGTAGCGAAAAGATTATGTGTACCATCATTAGAACACATTTTTTATTACCGTATCGTATTTATACACAAAATACATTGAATTCTAGATTCTAATGAGCTTTATAATGATATGATAAGAGAATGGTATGAAAAGACGAAGAAGTTTTGATATAATGTTCTTCAATGTCATAAATGTGCCTGTAAAGTATGAAAGAGCCTAAAAAACTATCGTTTCTAGTTCAAACCCAGCAAGCAGGGAGAATTGGTTACTCGATGTGGGCTTGAAAGTACATTTTTTTACATTCTTAATTTTTATCAGTAAATCCGTCGTATATTTTTTAAAAGTCAATGAACAATTTCATGTCTAGGTCATTTCAATATAAAACTTATTTTACGCCTATTATATACAAGGATACTGTTCAAGACCCCGAAAATATTCGAAGTCACTAGACTTTGTGGTATACTTACTACACTCAAAATCAAAATGAGTGTCGCAGCGGGATTCATCAAACCAGGAAACACCCGAGATCATGAAACCAAAAATATTTGTAATATGAGATATAAGGAATGTGACTGAAATCTTCGAATTTCAGATTTGAATAGCGATTAGCATAAAAATAACTACCTAAGTGCCTTGTTTATTCGTCTGTATTTTCATATTTTTCGTAACTTTCTAGAGAATTTAATCAATAAATCAGTGTGGCGAATCTCATTTGTTATGTGTTTGATTGATGTTGAAGTGAGTATGAGCGTATCGTCAGATGACGACATCGACTTCATTTTTGTTCTGTATGTATTTTTAGAATGCCCTGTTCTGAATTCAATACAACGTGTTATGGATACTTTGGTATTATGGAGAAGTAATAATGAAATCCGGGGTATGTGGCCAAAAATCTCCTTGTTGTGTTGGTGTACCTACTGAGGGTAGCGGAAATAGCAATGTCTCTTCATTTCTTAGAGAGGGGGTGCTGCTTCGGTTTAATGTTCTGTCGAAGAGTGATAGGTCTACATTTTGAGTTACTCGATTTCTACACGCCTCTCCCTGATTAGCTGAGGGCAAAAAGAAAAGACTCTGTTTTTCATTAGAGTGGTAGACATGCCTGGCATACATCTTAACCCAGCCAAGAGACGTCATCCTGACCAGCTAAGGACTGGAACAGAGACTTATTAGATGTACCACCACTTCAAAAACATCACACGGGGTAGGGTGGGAGGTCTCATTCTCTGTTATCTGATCATCTACATAACATAATATAACTTCACGCCTGTATCCCCGAAGGGGTAGGCAGAGGTATATTACACACCCCAATGTAATAGGGGGCGAGCCTATTGCCATCTACCGGGCACATGATTAAGCGAGCGATAGTTAACATTTATTAATGCACATATAACTACGAAAAGTCAGAGGTGTGTGCCCGGGGCGACTGAGGATCGAAAAGATCATCTAGTCTGATACATACTAGCTAAATCGTTACTCTGACCAGCAGTTACCAGGAATGGTGATTCTCCTAGGAAAATAAACACTAAATACTTCAAATAGGCCGTTATGAATGAAATGTATTCCTACCTCAATGTTAACTATTCTTTTGAAAACATACATCGTTAACATATTCGAATTTAATTTGCAATTGAATACAGAAATTGGACAAGTGGCACACAACAATAACAAAAGTGCGCAGGATCGGATTCTCACGGTTACAATTATCACATTCCTCGGCGATGTACCGGCGCGCGCGCAGGCAACAATGAAATTTACGCGCACTGTTATTGTTAACCGATACTCACGTGATATCTTCGTATGATTCGGTAATGTCGTTGAAGGTATATTATGAATGTATCATATTAAAAACTATTACACCAGTGTGTGTTTATGGTCACACAAATTTGATGTACCTTTTTTATTTTTTTCGTGCGGAAATCCCTTCGGATACCCCCCGACGGCCAGCGGGGGCGGTTATGTCGGGCTTGAACTGACTAAAACCGCACGCCGTCTCTGATCTACAGACGCCGGGGTGTAAGGTTGCCCATAGAGCATATCCCTCGCACCCCGACTGACCCTGGGCCATCTCCGGTTTCGAGATGGCCCCCTCGGGTTTGGGAACTACGGTGTCCCCGTCTTGCCCCGGTTTGGGGGAGGGGCGCTAGTCGCCCCACCGTCCCAGCCTGCTTCTGCTGGGGTGACAGACGGCCTCACCTGCCACCCCCAGGCCTGCGCTCATGGAGGACGGAGGTCGTTAAGCGACCTCCGGCGCCTGAGTCACCTGCGACGCGCGGCGAGCATGTTGCGGGCTCGGCAGCCCGGGAGAGTTCTAAATATCTCCCGGGCGAGCTCCGACATCTCCTTCGCGAGCATTACATGCTCGCAGAAGGAGGTGGCGGCGGCCCACGCGCTCGCGCTCCGCACTATTGCCGCAATCATGCTGCCGAGCGAGAGACTCCCACCCCGATCACCTGCGTCAGACGGTACGAGAGGCTTCCGTGTCGCCTCTCTAGCCAATCCTCCATGATGGGCCTTACCGCCGCTATTGCGGCGTGCCCTGCGCTTGGTCGCCCAAGTCGTTCCACTCCACCACGATGGCCTGGCGGAGCTGCGACTGCACGGCCTCGATTTCTCGAGACTCCGAACCCCGTTCCATCCCTGCTCCCGCGCCTGCTTTCGCCACTGATACAGTTGCGAAAGGGTCACAAACCGTACCTAAGTGCATATTATTGTACCACCTTATGATGGTAGCACAAGTTGTCCGACTGTGATGTTAGGTAGGGTGGCAAGTGCTCCTTGGTATCGTATATTTGGCAAATACAAAAACACAAATGGTTAATAATGACTTTTAAGTTCACTAAATTACAGCATGAATAGCTATAAAATTTATCAATAATTCATATAAACATTTATTAAATGAAAAGTATAATTTCCCTTCGGTCTGACTTTAGCATTAAGGTATATTTCCTCTTTCCGTATTTAAGAAAAGTTAAAAAGTTATTTTATTCGTATTGTATTATGACTGTAACCATCTATGTAATAATAACAATGATTCTTTCTATTATCGTATAATGTAGTTTTTATTGTGTCTCGGTTGCGAATTGCCTTTTGCTTTTGATTCTGCCATATAAATAAATGAAAGCGAATGCTTTGATTATACAGAAGCAACGATATAATAAAATATTCTATGATAGTAACAGTGAGCTAATGACGGGGAACGTTTTAAGTTTGTTTTATATATACTTCAGTGCGTTTTTAGGGTTCCGTTGCCAAATGGTAAAAAACGGAACCCTTATAGATTCGTCATGTCTGTCTGTCTGTCCGTCCGTATGTCACAGCCACTTTGTTCCGAAACTATAAGTACTATGCTGTTGAAACTTGGTAAGTAGATGTATTCTGTGAACTGCATTAAGATTTTCATACAGAAATAGAAAAAAAACAATAAATTTTGGGGGTCCCCATACTTAAACTGAAACTCAAAATTTTTTTTTCATCGAAGCCATATGTGTGAGGTATCTATGGATAGCTCTTCAAAAATGATATTGGAGTTTCTAATATCATTTTTTTCTAAAGTGAATAGTTTGCGCGGGAGACACTCCCAAAGTGGTAAAATGTGTGTCCTGTAACTTTTAAAATAAGAGAATGATAAAACTAAAAAAAATATATGATGTACCATGTAAACTTCCAACGATAATTGGTTTGAACGAGATCAAGTAAGTAGTTTTTTTTTAATACGTCATAAATCGTAAACCGCAATTTACCTTTCATTCAAGCAACTCCAATATACTAGGAACTTAAGCCTAGCGAGATTTGCCTATCCAACAATAGGTCAACGTGACCGGTCGACTTTTTCCATTGATTTGGTTTTTCAGTGATTATTCCTCGATGGTAAGACCGATCTGGACATTCGACCCCTTACGACACTCAGTAATGTCTACTTGATCACCGTGGCAATGTCTCGGAGGAGTATCATTTGTTTGAAATGCAACTTTGAAACCAAAGACGCTTCGCTCGCCTTCGGCTCGCTACGCTTAAAAAATTAAAAAAAAAACATTATTATGTTACTTGCTGCAGCGGAACCCTTAATGGGCGAGTCCAACTCGCACTTGGCCGCTTTTTTCTAGTTTTTGCTGTATTAAACTTGCTAATAGATAGATGTCATCAACTTAGCGCGGTTCCTAGTTGCATGTGAGGCTTTTAATTCAGGGTTCGCTTACACTTATGCTCTTTTTGGTGTAGCCTATATGACTTTTATAAGAGCGACTGCCGTCTGACCCCTCAACCTCGAGAAGAGAGCCTGCACTAGAGCCTCGTCCGATAATGTACAAAAACAGTATTTCTTTCTTTCCTATCGAGCTGGGATCAACGCACGTGGCGTAGTAATAACTATTTAGTTAAATCTTGAACCATAAATATCATTATGCATATAAAACATTACACGAGTATGCTTCCATTCCCAAATTACAATACATATATTACATAAATTCGTCAACGTCCACCTCTGAATGTTAGGCACTCTCCTTGTCAATACTGATTTACGACCAAAATTGCGTATGTAAATCCCCAAGTTCACTTCTGAATCTATGAATTTAGTGTCTCCTATATCTTTAACGTTTGTATGTACATGCACATATAATAATAAATGATAATAATTAATGACTACATTCTATGATATTAATATGGATTAGTAGGTACTTTTTTTTAACGTGGGCAACCCCCACGGGCTTCACCCCATCGATCATTAGTAGGCACTAAGTAATTTTGATACAGGTAGTTTATCAGTGGGGTGTGTGTTGGGTAACCTCCTCGAGTGTCGCTCCGATTCCGATCCCGCTGCAGTTCGGGGGGAACGGAATCGGAGCGGCCGGTACACCCTGGGCGGCGGTCAATGGCTTCCCCTTCACCCCTTCATAGGGTTGGCATTGATCGTCGGCCAATACCCAACGTGGCGGGAACACATCGCTCTCCGTACTCCTCTGCTTTCAGAGGAGACAGGATGAGCGATGCTGTTAGTGGTGAGATGGCCCAGGGTCAGCCGGGGTGCGAGGGATATGCTCTATGGGTAACCTTACACCCCGGCGTCTGAAGACCCGAGACGGCGTGCGGTTTTAGTCGGTGCAAGCCCAACATAACCGCCCCCGCTGGCCGGCGGGGGGGTATCCGAAGGGATTTCCGCGCGATAAAAATAAAATAAAAAAAAAAGGTAGTTTATCAGTAATTTTTTATTGTGAAAATCATTCAAGCTTGTAAACTACTTAAATGGTTTACCGTTATTGCCTCTAATGATGATAAATCGAGAAAATTGTAAATAAATGAAATGGCATAGGAGGTCTAATATAATTTAGGGATTTCCGCACGATAAAAAAAATAAATAAAAAAAAAAGGTATTTTTTATTATTTAGGTATTAAGAGAAAGTTGTATAAAATTGACACAGTAGAAGGAGTATTATATTATTCTAGGTAATCTGTTATTGTTTTTTTGGTTATATCTCCGGTTCTACTTAACCAATTGCAATCAAACGTAGGGTAGATTTTAGACCGACCAAGATCTTTCTAATAGAAAAAACTGCATCAAAATCCGTTCAGACAGACAAGAAATCCAAAAAAATGTTCAGAATCGTTCATTGAATATAACCCAGGTTTTTTTAAATATCTCCAATGAACAGACACAAATAATTTTAAATTTTATAATAGTATAGATAGATAATGATTATTATTTTATGTGGTCAACTTAATGTGTAAAATGGTTCTTATCCATAGCCATAAGATAGAAGTGTCTTATTCATCCCATCATATACATCTCACAAATGGGGTAAGTGAATCGTTCAAGCCTATATATCTGAATCTTAGATCTTATCCATATGTATGACATGCTATATATATGCTGATATGCTATCAGACATGCTAGCAGTCGCAGTTACTAAATTTATTTTCTTATTTTGTTTTAGGCCTGCCTATATAAAATAATTAAGAAAAAGAAGGTAGAATGATGAAGTTATGTGTTAGGTTTGATCCGTTCATATCGGTAGCAATAGGTAGCAATATACATATGGTAGTAGAGTCATGCCTCCTCCATGTGGAGTAGGCCGGTTGCTGGGGCTGTGTCCCCCCCCCGCTTTTTTTTTAGCTTGTGGAAATCCCCACCCTTCTCAGCTTCACCCCATCGGTGCCGACGATGAGGTTGGCGAGTCGGAATCGGACCGACTAAAACCACACGGTGTCCTTCCCAAGAGTCCATTGCCGGGCACTCCGGGTAAGCCCTCTTTGGCCGCCACCGCGGCCTGGCCTGGTGGGGTCGGGTTTTATCCCGCGTCGGTGAGTTGGCAGGCGTGTGTAGGGCACACACGACTCGCCTCCGCCACGGCCTGCTTCCGTAAGGACGGCGAGTCGGCCAACTGCCGTCCTTAGGCCCGGCCATGGAGGTCGGTAGTCCCGGGTGTAGACGAGTCTGCGGCGTACTCACCGGGCAGGGTTCTCTCCCGCTCCCACTCCACAACGAAATCCCGGCGTTTTTTTTTCTTAAAGAATATTAGCAACCGAAATTACTAATATTCCCCCTAACCCCTCCAGCTAAGCTAAATTGCTTGTGTTAGGAGTGGGTTCACGTCGGTAGTGTAATGGCCAGGATTCGAACCCGGGACCTCTCGATCGTAAGGTCGACTCCTTAACCACTAAGCTACCGACGCTTATGATTGATTGTTGACTCACCCATGCAAATCACTCCAACAACGTGTGGAGCGCCGTCTCTCCGCCACGATCCTCGCAGTGCTGGCACTGCGGCGTTGTCTCCCGGTGGATTCGCCATAGATACTTACCGAAGCACCCGTGTCCGGTAAGTTGTCACCGTAGCTTAGTGTCACTTAGGCGTGAAGGTGTGTGAAACATACAGTCGCAAGTGAGACGGAGATGATCTTTTTTTTTATGGATGATAGGCTCACGTTTGACCTCTATCTCACCTGATCGTAAGTGACGATGTGGTCTACGATGGAGCACGTTTGCCTAGAAGGAACCTAATCACTCGAGACTTGAAGATTCCGAGGTTATAGCTTTTCGGAAACACAGACTCAGGCAGGCAATTCCACTCCTTAGCTGTACGCATAATAAATGTGTCGCCGAAACGTTTCGTGCGTATGATTGGAATATCCACCATGTAGCGGTGGCGCGTCGCTGTGCGTCTGGTCATTCGTTGGTGGAAAGGGCTTGGAGGTATCAAGTTGTGCAATTCCAGCGCACACTCTCCGAAAATGATGAAAATGATGTAATAAAAACAATGCAGAGGATTTTATCGCGATTTATTCAGTAATAATTTTTATATTACACTATTGCCGACGACGTTCCGGTTGCTTTTCAGCAGCCATAGTCACTACAGCATTAGTATCGTCCCATATCATGAAAAACATAGTTATCTTTAAATATCCAAACTTTGGTTAATTGTAGGTGTTACTATTTATACAGAACTAACAGTTAAACTAAGTTTGAGTACTTTAAGAAAAGTATATACACTTCAAGACATTACACAACTACTATCCTAGTCGTCTACTTGCAATATATGTAATCCAGTATTTAGTTTTATTTTAATGTGTAATATGAGCGTAAGCTTTCAACAATATCATGAGAAGGTCTCCGGTTAATTCAGTTTATTCAGGATGTGAAAAGCGTGACTCTATAACCTCGAACGATTAGTATCCATGATCCTGTCAGCAACAGATCCCGCGGTTTGTTCTCATTTCTCTTGAGACAATTCTCATACTACATTGGAAATTAATGGGAATGCAGTGACGACAGTTCTGCAGGTTCTGCTACACTCATGTCATATGCGGTTTTGAGTACCTTTTTTTTTCGTGCGGAAATCCCTTCGGATACGCCCCCGCCGGCCAGCGGGGGTGGTTATGTCGGGCTTGAACCGACTAAAACCGCACGCCGGGGTGTAAGGTTGCCAATAGAGCATCTCCCTCGCACCCCACTACAAAAATATGTGCAGGCGTTGTTTGGTGTTGGCTTGAGCGAATTATGTTAGCAATCAGCAGACATTCACCGGCATACTGTGGATGTCCATTGCAGTAATGAGTTGTAAGGTGAGAAACGCTCGTTTATTGAAAATTTTAACGCTTAACGTTACATTACGTTACAGACTTAAAAATTCTACGCACTTTTAATGCTAAAATTGATGCAAATCACGACTACAACATAATTGAATTATATCTTATTTTTATTATATATATATATATATATATATATATATATATATATATATATATATATATATATATAAACATACCTACCTAAACATTGAGCGCTGTAAATTTTTCGAAACGTAACTACTAAATATAGCAGGGTTGGTTTAGTTAATTATGTGATGTAACATAGTTGAATTATTGACTATCAAAGTCTAGAAGTAGTATATAAATTGTTACGTATGGAATCGGTACCTGGGCAACTCTCAGGTTGTCTCCTTGTTTCAGTGCGTTTCCAAAAATATTATCTATGGCTCTATAATTAGGTGCAATTTTCGAAGATAAAGTCTTGTTACTCTGAAAACAGCTTGAACACAAATAGGTACCCAAATCAATATTTTGCCTGTTAGAGGATTAAATAAATATTTCCTATACTATACTTACTAAACTATAATTTACGTCTCACTATTTATTCATTACTGTCACTTTTAAGCTCTAATATATATAATTGTACCTAATAACAGTAAATGAGGTATAATTTTGAGTATTATACGGTTATTACATAACATAACATAAAGTCACGCCTATATCCCCGAAGGGGTAGGCAGAGGTGCTAGCACCCACGTTTCGCCAGTTTATGTTTTAGGTCCCAACGTAATAGGTGGCGAGCCTATTGCCATTTACCGGGCACTGATAAACCTGCGATAAATACACACATAACTTCGAAAAGCATGGAAAAGTCATTGGTGTGTGCCATGGTAATACCTGGGATCGAACCCGAGACCTCGTCTCAGCAGTCCTTTACCCATACCACTAGGCTACCGCGGTTATTACGTAATCTCAATAATGTCAAATTTTTAATATATTTCCGATAATATTTAGTTCTTTTAGTTCATGTTTCTTAGTAGACTCGTTGGCAAACCAGTTGTTTTATAATCACATAGATATAATTTTAGTGTGTCAATAAATAAAATAATCGTGCATACGTATTGAAATCTTGAAATAAGTATTTCAGGATTGAAATACCACACTTAAAAGATTAGTTGCTTATTCGCAATATATTGGTTGTTACAGCCCTTAATCACATTAGAAGGCCGGGTTTATATTTTTCAGTAGATAGTTATCTGCAAACAATTCCTAAACTAGGAACCGGAATTTTGAATCATGAGAGGTAGAGTGATTTCTCCAGTGGGAAATCATTCAGACAGTAATGAGGATGAATAATCTATGCCCAAGAGATATAGAAGAGCATAGTAAGTCATCAATCACATCTAGAAAACTTCAAGTAAATAAGTACCTCAACTCAACAAAAACTGAGAACTACTCGTAAATATCTACGTGATATTTTTAGGTGTCAGTAGAATATCCAAAGCTTCTAAAGCAGAGACTTACAGTTAGTTGGAAAGCAATCTTTGTAAATTTTATTTTAAGGCGTGTTTAGATTAATTAATAAATTCTCGAGTTGTGCCACTATAGTGTTAGTGTCAACACATAATAATTATTTGCATCGTTTGCATGAGACCTTCGCATTAGGACTTCACAAAATTTTATACTAAAGTCTAAGTGCGGTCTACGAACCTGTGGGTTATGAAACCACCCATCCTATTTAGACTTTACAATACTTAATGTTTACATTCCTATGAAACGTATTCCTTGCTTAGCGAAGTTTAAGTGTAGTATATTAATCTTGCCCTAAGTTGCACATACCATGTGTATGTAGTATATCCTCATAAGATTATTACTTTCAAGATGAGTTCGTAATCTCCATAGCATGCTCTGTTTCTACCATAATCAATGCGTAAGGCAATGAATAAAACAAGCCTCTTAATTGTAGAATATACTGCTTCCGGGCTGTTTGGCCGTGGTCCATTGGAAACTTGTATCCCTGACGTTTCGTCGATCACTGCGGTCGACATCTTCAGTATTACAGGAACCTTCCTCGGCGGCGAAGCCGGCGGCGAATTATTAATTAGGAAACTTTGTCAGTAAGATATTTCAAACTAGTTTTGGAATAAGATGACTCGGGAGTTGACGTCTACAGCCAGTCCGCAGTAGTAGGTAGGTGACCCTAAATTGCAAGCTATTGCTTACATTCCCTAATCTTTCTGTAAAAGTGATATCACGTTCTTACCTTTCCTTCCAATATACCTACCCGTAATTTTCCCATCAATCACAGTGTTCGGTCCACAGTAATGGGTCCTATTACGTGAAATATAGGTGACGGCATTGTCGCCATATGTGATATACCTTTGCCTATCGTTGTAGTATACTATACCCCTGCTTAAGCAACTTATACCTTAAGCAACTTTTAGTAGGCATCCAGATTAAAGTGTAACATACGACGGTGAATAGACAATATATTTTTACGGACTTTGTTCATATACTTATAACGCTGGCATCTATTGAACCGCGGGCATCATGAATTCAAAGTGCAAACATCTATAAGAATCGAGCAGTTTGAGTCTGGAAGTCTAGTTACTCAAAGAATGCAATGTCTTATAGTGTAACTACTTAACATCAAGCGGTGTTTACTTAGGCTATATTTCAAGCCTTGTTGATAATGCAATTATAAACAAATAAACTAATATAGGTTTTTAGTATTGCGAACTCGTTGATTCTGTCGCTTTAGTTTTCACTTTTATGTGCAATCATAAGGTCCCAGATTTGTTTCCCAGGACGTGCGCACTGTTTTAGTTAGGGTCTTAGTACCTCTTAGGGGGTTTCCAAACGTAAAAAATAGAAGGGTCTTAGTACCAGCACGGAATCGGGGAAGCTCCTCTAGTAGCTTGTCTCTTTTTATGTGCGATCATAAATGTGAGAAGGTACAGGTACTACCCCCGCTGGCCGGCGGGGGGGTATCCGAAGGGATTTCCGCACGATAAAAAAAAAAAAAAAAAAAAAAAGGTACAGGTACTACAGCTCCTAGCTCTTCGGTAGTGTGTAGGTATAATAAGTATGAAGTATTTACATGTATATGAGACCGATATTCTTAGCAATCCATGGATTCTCCGTGCGGGTGCCGGGTCCATCGCGTTGCTGAGTTGGGAACTCGGGACAGTGCCTGGGACTTGCGACCCAAGTGTAGGTTTAGAAGGGGCCCCTTTTGTTGATGTACATCAACACTCACCTTCACTACCCAAGTTCCCCTCCCTGCCTAACCAAATTTGATACGAACCTACTAGTGCCGCTTTAGACATTCGTCCTAGTAATGAGCTTATTGTAGCTCTCGATAGGCCTAGATCTTTAAGTAGGTTATAGAGAGATTTTGCTAGTATACCTCTCGCTCCCACTTCCACTGCATACACGTAACCGTTTTTGATTAATTCGTTTGTGAGATCATAGTATTTATTTTTCTTTATTGTGTGGCCCTTCGGTATATTTGTTTCCCACGGTACAGTAAGTTCCACAAGAACCACATGTTTTAACCTCTTAGAATATAGGAATATGTCAGGTCTAGATGACGAAACTTCAACATCCTCCGGAATTTTATAGTGCTTTTCATACATGTCGATTAGGAGAGTCCAATCTGGGGCAGTATCTAAGATTGAATAAGGTTTGTTCCTGGATATTATGGATTAACCTTCAGACACAAAGTTGATATGACGTCTGTTAGTAGTCAATCCTTTTAGCCGTCCCTATTGCCTCACCACAAGTATAACATTGTTTTTCTGTGGCCTTCCCCCACCTTACCAGATTACTCTGGTCTGGGAGGGTCATCTGAAAGGCGTTAAGATAGAATTTTAACAGGGCCGGCGACCAGTCATACATCAAGGTGCGCCACTTTAAGGCCATCGGTATGCAGAACTCTCCCATTGTCAACCATTCATTTTGGATTTCCAAATTCATCGCGTGCACTCGATATTTATCATTTTCGTCTTGTTTTAGAAAGGACTTAAGTATATCCTGGTCCCTTTCTGGCTCTCGTACTCCCAACCCCACTCTGTGCGACTGGGCCCCTATCATAAATCGTTTATGGAATAGGAGTCTAGATTCAAGCTCGGACGCGTTATTATCTTTCGGGAGTGCCCTGATTGTGACATCTTGGGATTTACCTAACATGTGGGCTTTGGTAACTCTAAGGTGTTTATAGAGCTCCGATGGTTTCTTAAGTTTCCTCCCAAAATTATTTTGATCCCTAAATAGAGCAGAGGAATCAGCAGAGTGCGCTAGTCCAAGCCACGATTTTAGCGATTTTATGATAGTTGCATCTATTTTCGCCAGTAAGGTTTTACCGAATTCATACACCAGAAAAGGCCAAGTCAGACGTGATGTTACGTAGTTGTCATATATCCAAGCTTTTTTGATATTGTTTAGTGGTATCTGATCTACCTTATTTAGGTCATTTATAAATGTATCGACAACTTCATCTAAGGATGGTGTGCCAAATGACTTAGATAATCCGTAAATAGGGGAAATCACGTAATAATAAATACCTCATTACTCTCGTGATATTTGGTACCTTTGTTTTTTGCAAGGTTCAACCTACTGATGGGCTAAACTTTGTGACTGCTAGAAAATTAACGGTTATTAACACGCTAACGAAGGAAAAATTTAGACGGATAGTAGACAATTAATCACGCTGTACAGGCGGAGCGGTTCGTGGCCTGTGTCGTGAATTAGCATATAGAGTACTTGTAAAATTGACAGTTACGAGAGGACAAGCTTAAACGAATACTAACGGGAATACAAAAAACCTACCATATCTTTTGCAATGAAAAAGCCAATCGGTTCGGTAGCCTCATATTACACGATTTATTAAGAGTGTAATCTAATAAATATTATTTAATTATATATTATTTATCTTAACGAGTCATGTAAAGAATTGTTTTGGGGTTTCTTAAGTGAAATGATTCCGTAAAAAGTAATCTATGGAATGAAACAAAATGTTTAATGTAGATTTGAGTGAAATAAACATTTTTATTTATTGTTTTAAATTTACCCATTAGCTCATCGTATTTTTTTAAGTTTTTAGTGTAACATGGACAGTTTACAAAATTTATTTAGAACCTAAAACGTTTAAAATAGGTAATATTAATACTATAGCACTTTGCTGAACTCAGTTTAATCTTACTGCTTATCATAGAATCTTAAGGAAAAGAACAACGTTCTAAAACTTATTCTTGATAAAAGTACGAGTAATCTTATCCTATTATTATAAGTGTGAAAGTTTCAATCACGTAAAAGCGATTTGGCAGAAATTTGGAAATTATGACCTAGAAAACTTGGATAGTTTGCATGACAAATTCGTAAACCCATGTCTCGTCACCAGTAACAATGCGTTTCATGAATGTTGGGTCGGATTTGACTCGTTCTAGCAGGTCCTCAGCGACTCTCATGCCATTGAGTTTTTGGAGAAAATAACTCTTTTGGGACTAGCCGAGCTACCCCAAATGATTAGTTAAAATGGTACGAATCGACTCGTGACTACTCGTGAGATACAGAAATTTCTGCGGCTATCAAAGGTTAATTTAATAAAATAAATAATAAAAATAAATCAAGTGTTATGTATGTACAGCACGAAAACCTGCCAAGTTTAAATTTAGAAGTATTATAATTTTAGATATTGTTAACGAAGTACCTACGTGTTTTCACAACTATACCATATATTAAGTTGGGTGTATGGTAAAGTGAATTTCAGCCAGATGGACCGTTGACGTGAATACGGTGGCGGGTAGTGGCTGGATGCGGAAGGCGGAGAACTGGGTGTGGTGGCGAGTCTTGGGAATTGCTAATGTTTACCAGGGGATCAGGCTGTTGATGCATCTAAACTTGGCATTGGATTGGATTTCAACCCTTTTTTAGGCGAACAATTAACCGATAGGAACTTGACCCCCTTTTTAACAGGTATGTTTTTGGTGGGATATAAATAACAGACACAACTCTAACTCCGCGCCAAAATGGAAAACAGTTGTGCCAATCTAACAACAACAAAAAAAACAAAACTAAAATTTGGAACCATAAACAAATCATCCAATGCCGATACTTTCTTGACAGCGTGTATTAAATTAAGTTCATTAAGTTTCTGCATGTCAGAACATTAATGAATTATGTGATTCTAACACTAATGCCTACTATGTATCACATTTCTGCAAATAAATATTTCATTTCATTTCAAATTTCATATAAATTCAAAAAATTAATTGATATGTGAGTAATATTTTAAAAAAATGCGTATAATAATGTGTGACAACGAACACATTACAAAATTATTTAAGTACATATAGATAATTTCAGGAGTTTACATTACTAAAAGCGTCATGAATATCGATTCCTTAATGAATTAGGACCGAGGAGAACTAGAACAGTTTGCATATTCTAAGCCATTTTATGGTTAGGTGAGAAAGTATAAAAGTATTCCACTTGAATATTATTTCTCTCTATATTACTCTCTGAGGACGCCACGAAGGCAAGTAGGTATGCATTCAGATAGGGTTGCTTTCTCTTACGTTCACGTCTAAACTGGGTTCCGTAGATTGAGGCTTTATATCATAAATATTACACTCGAATATGATTTATTTATTTAGTCTTCCTATTCATACGTACACTAATCCTGGTTTCAAACAAAGCTTGGACTTTGGAACCGGGGTCCGCTCTCCTACAACTATATTATTTGTTTTTTTTTTGGCTTTTACGGAAGCCACTGCCATCGGACCACTGAGGTGAACCTTCGCCAGAGCTTCATCTGTTAGTCAGCAGGTGTGTCGGCTTGCAGGTGAGGCTTTGGGTTGGCTTGAGCCCCGTAGACCTTGGTGGGACCCCATGAACCCGATATATAGTACATGTCACTATTTTCATTGTATCTCTGAATCTTGAAATACCAGGCGTATATATTGAATTTGAAAAGCAAGTATACTAAAAATAAACGAAACTCGAGAGTTCAAATGACCATAGCTAGTTTTATTCTTAATAAATATATCAGAACCCACATCTACGCCTAATTATATTAAGTGGGGCAACTTTATATGAATAGCAACACAATTTCCACTTCATGAATACAACTTCATCAATATATTTATAGTCATACTGACCCCCCACTGACCTTACTATATCTCTAAAACAAGTTGACTATAATAACTTTATAAGTTCTCGGCTATTCGATTCATCCGCCTACGTCTGTCTCAATCGCTCGCCTTTTTAATACATATCTCTCTCTTTAGTAGCGTCCGTCAGGCTGATCCGGCCCCAACGAATTTGGTAACGAGATGTCTACCAATCTAGCGTACTCCTTGACACAAGCAAACGTACTTATTTAGTTTTCAATGACGGACACCTTTGGAAATTATTATAATATTTGATTGCAATTTTATATGTAACTTTATTACACGAATGTCCTGGTGTTTCTACAATCCCAGGTCCTTTCCTTTCAAGGCCGTAAAACTGAGAATAACCTGGATGGCACTAGTTATGGTATCTATAATAGTGCAGCTGACCAGGTGTGATGTTATAATATTTATGTAGTCAACTTACAAAAAAAACCTTCGGTGAAATTGCAGTTAATAGTAAAATCTCAAAAAAAAACCTTTTGATGGTTCTCCTACAACTGATAGTGATGTTAATGATCACTTTTTTCAGCTTTTGTTAGTTAATACTAGCGTTATCCTTTTGCTATTGAAGACTTTAGTGTTAGTTAGTATTATAATTTCTATCTAAACACTGAAGTGTTCAAAGTCACTCTTTTTTATTTAATATCCTATTTAAGTTCCTGGTGGTTCAGTTACTCACATTGCCAACTACCACTAAATAGTATCACACACACACAATAGGGACAAATATGAAATAAAATGTTTAACGAGTTGGACTATAAGGTGTTTCAGGATAGATCCATTTGTTCTGACAACTGCCCGAAAGTCTCCATTGTAACACTAACGAAATGTCTCCGTAATGAAATGTGAAATTCAACTCTTTTACCTACCAAACCCTTCAAATCAAAATAGACCTTTTTAGATAGCAGTGACATTAGGGTTGCGATGGGCTTTACCTTTCCTTCAAGTACGATACAATACAACCCGTTTGGTATCATCCGAACTATGTATGCTTTTATCTATCTTTATAAACATTATATGTTAAAGTATGTCTTATGGTTTGTCCTTCTGTTACGCAGCAAGGGACCAACAGTGCATATGCAGTAAACGCAAGGTTATGGGCCCGAGGGCTACGTAGGCTACATTTTATCCCAAAACAGAATGAGTGCACGCTTCTGACACATACTCCTATGTGTCAGAAGTGTACTTTCATGCATTGTTTGTAAACAGAAGCTACTATAGATAGGGGCAAAAATCTTGACAATGTACTCTAGATGCGCAGTAACAAGTTTGTAAGTTTCTTTGGTGGTAAGCGTGGGGCACGATGGCGGAGGCGCGCCAATCAACAATCACATGTTATATAAAATTAATCAGGGGCTCAAAGAGCTCGCATCATTGGTTGATCATGATTATTGACTTTTTGATTGGCTAGTAAGTACACATTCGCGAACTTTTAGACGTTTGTTCAAGATTTTTATCTCGAGGTATAATATAATATAATACCAAGAATTTTGATCGTAATCATGTCACCGCATAACGATAGTTGTTTAGATTCAATGAACGTACCTACGTATTTAATAATTAAATAAAAATTTATGACCCAAATATTTTCCAGATACTTATGAGCCATAGTATAATATGTCTGCATTTGAATTCTATTTGTACTACATGTACCTTTTTATTGTCGTTTCATATCAGTTATAATTGCTGTTGCGGCATCAAACTAGGTGCATACCACGGTTACCGCGCTACGGGCTGTATTGCTGAGCTGCCCATATTGGATGGAATTCAATCGATTCAAATCAAACGGTTTGTATGTAATAGAATATTGTTTTCGTTTCGTTCGTTTTAGAATATTGTTGGAATAGAAACTAGTGTAGGCAAACTTTTACATATTATGAATAATCATCTGACAGAAAACAGTGACGTGACTGGTCATCATTTTCAACAAAGAGCAAGCTTTAAATTATTTTTGCAAAGTAGCTAATCGTGGTGCAAATTATACTAAATATCCTTACAGCGATATCTGTGGACCACTGTGTCTTTAATTTTTTATTCCATGGCCGGGAACTCGGATATAATCTTCGAAGGAATTCCGCAGGAACCCGTGTAGAACTTGACCGCATGGCTGCGGGTGGTCCCGCCGTGAAGCACCTACTGATCATGGCGCCTTTTTGTGCTGGCCGTCACATGTGTAATGCATTTAGTGTCAAATAAATGTGTATATTATCGTTCTAGCATGCGTTGTATTATCTCTCTAACAATATTTTGAGTCAGAAACTTTTATCGCAATAGGATGAACTAAATTGGAAAGCATACGGGGCAAAGAATAAATACTTTTTATTGATGTGTGTATGTGCACATAAAAAAAATAAAGCTAAGCTCTCATGTTTATCAAAAGTATCAACAAATACCATCCCTATCTAATGCAGGTAACAGAAAATTATCAACAACAAGTAAACATGACTCGTAAGTTGAGACACATTTGCCAGGAAATGCTCTATTTAAATTAAACATCGATATCATTTTGTTTGTATTCAATATTGATATCGTAAACAGCCGTATTGTTTTCATAAATGAAATCGTTTAAATATAAACTTACGTCCTTCTGAACGTAAGTATAGTGCGATTATTCACTTATTCGATCGCGAGTGAGTAAACTGTAATTTTGTATGATTGATTCATCATTGTCACCTGGCGGCATCTTTGCACTTTTTTACATCGTCATTTACTCGATAACGCGATGATGAAGTCACTTTTACATTTTATGGAACTCGCATTTGGCACTCGGTACGTAATTACAGGGTGGACTCGTTCCAATGTGTGAGTTCATGATATTCCTGTCGTGAATTTACACAATTTGTTGTATGTGTGCGTTTCTGATTGTACTTTCCATCAAACGCCCATTGTTGGACAAGTTGGACATGAGTCCCTCGTAATGAACCGCCTCACAATAAAGAACTAATCCATGTTATTATGACTACGTTGTTATTGACTTGGCGATGAAACTTAATGAAGCATAAGCATCGATGTCTTCATTATAAGCTGCGTTATATAAGAAATCTATTTTAATCGGCAAACAAGCACATGCATACTTAATATAGGTATAAGTAATTATGCGGTCACTCACGTATTAACACTTCTGGAGTTCTGGAGACTGCTCACCGCCAAAAACATAAATTTTAAAGCGGATTTCATCGATAAATAGAAACTACGATCAAGGTGAATTAACTCGCTTTATTACGACTTACTCCATGAATTTCATTGAGTAAAACGTGAGTACTCAGTTTAATTGAAAGGATTTTTATTAGTGAACTTCAATTCAAGCAAGTAGCGCTGTTTAACTGTCTTTAAATGTGGCGGTTTTCCGATTTGGGTGACTCCAATTTTTAATAGAAAATGCCATAATATCTCACGCCTTCCTCAAATAGTAGACAGATACAGAGAAATTATGAAGGAGGGAATACAAGAGGAATGTTTTCGTGATGTCCTGTTAACATTTGAATTTACCCAAATAAATGTCAAAGGACTATGTTAATTTGCTATCATATTACACATACATATAAATATATTAAATATTTGCTATCATCCTAACGATGTCAGAAGCATTGATCTGTGTATAATTGCATCTGACAGATGCTAGAGTTTACAAATTATATTCTAGATGAAATTAAAGGACATACGCATACATTTGAAATTACTTATGGTTTCACCAAATTACACTACCCCATTAATGTTATTGTTGAAATATCAACGCTAACATTTAAAAGTCCCTTATCTCCATTTTATTTGTGCAAAGTTAGTATAATAGTAACTAATTATATAACTACATGGATAACAGTCTGCCAATTTTAGGATTTTCGCCCTACCAGTGTCTCTAACCTGAGATCCATATTGGTATGTTAACATTTTCATATATGTATGTAGGTAATGGTAATGTACGAAGCCAGCCATCAACCGGAACAATGTAAATTATGTCGTTTGCTATCGATAATATACTGAAATGGTTCAAATTTGTCCAGCGAATGATGTAAAGGACAAGGCTTGGTGGTTTTATACTAGGTTTGATTCAGAATATAGACATGGGTTGGAAAATAGACCTTATTTAACACTAGCTGATGCCCGCGGCTCCGCCCGCGCGTAGGTTGGTTATCGTTTTTTGGTCATATCTCGGAGGTTTGACCAAAAAACGATAACCAACCTCCGCGCTCTACTTAAACAATTGTAATCAAATATACGGCAAATTTCAAGTTTGACTAAGACCTTTTTAATAGAGGCCTAAGTTCCATTTTGGGGTTGGTAGTCGGATATTTAATTTACACAATTTTAATCAAAACGCAGTGAATACCCAATTTAGACGAACGATTTGGGTGAATTACACAACCCGTAATCGTATCTATCCGGTCCACCCTACCTATTTTTATCAAAAGGACGCGGTCAACAGTATACATTTTTTATTAACTATATCCGGTCCATCTCGATACCTTTTAGAAGGTATATTTTATATTTTATACCCAGTTTCGGGGTTAACTTTATCGGTGCTGCGACCCACAAAATATCGGACAAGACAGTTACAACGGCTTTCCTTTCGTTATTATAAAAGAGGCTACATATTAAGATTTTATTTCGAATCGTAAGAGGGGCTATGACAGGAAGATAAAAATAAGGTCCATAAGAATAATTATTTTTCAAAAGCTGCAACATAGTTGCGCAATTTGGAACAATCGCAAGAAAGCCCATCGCAACATAGCATAAATTATTAATCAATCACAGGACCTAATAAGTATTAAATTCACACAATAGTGTTGGAGGATAAACCCTCTCTTTGTTAACTTTAATGGAGTTCCATTACTTTTGAAAAAGGAAAGCCATGGAAGAATGAACTCCCTCGGTTCTTAATAAAGTGTTTGTTTGGACTCCTATTCATTTATCGAGGTATCACTTCTTGTCAGGGGAAGATAACGTTATAATAATTGGGTCAAACCTAATACTCTTATTCGTAAAATTATCAGGATATTTCTGACCGACGACTTAGTGACTCTCGTTTGTCTTATTTTTCGGTAACAAACGTAGGAACATTTCCCTTGGCCATTGTTAGGATCTCTAAGCCAAAGAACCTCTCTTTACCTTTGATCTCCAACTATTTTATAACTAATTCCTAATTAAATATGTTATCTAAAATGGACAGGTTTTACCACTATACAAATAAATATTCTAGGACAAATTACACAACGGCATCTAGACCCAAACTAAGCAGAACACCATATTACTGTACGGCGTTTATTGTAGTTATCATCACTATACTTTTAATTTGGTACTTTATTTTACACTTACAATACGGACACTTATAATACGGAATAGATAATAGTACTGACGTATAATAATTAAATTTAGTCAACACTTTAATTTATCACCACATGAATTTATATTAAGTTCTGGGCGATAAGTCTGAAAACAAACAACAACAGCATAGACACTGAAAACTTAACTCACTTTTTGGAAATATTCTTCCGTTAATATGTATTTCTTTCATTCATATTTAATCTAGGACCTTCGAAGGGTATTTAGGAGCCTATAATAATGTTTAGTATCAGCTTCGAATGAAATATTTCGTATTATTTTATACTTTTAACGAAATTCCAGTGACCTAGCTAACTATTTATGATCTAAGTGCCTTTTATCATCATTACATAAAGTTTTGTTAAGGTGCATAAAATTAATTGGTTGAAGTTATTTTATTTATTTATTTTATATTGTTGTTTATAATAATATATTAACATAAATATTGGTAATTTTCGTACATATTATGGAAAACGTTTAAAAGCAACTGCAGAATATTAAAAAAATAACGACAATTTTGAATTAACTGCTAAAAGATGCAACTAGCTAGATAAGCTAGTTTAAATAGCTTTGAAATAAAACTATTTTAACGAATTCGATCGTAATTTATTTGATGTGAATTTTATTATTTATACCTATCCCAACGTTTCGGGTGCTTTTCAGCACTCAAAACAGAACATTAAATAAATCGCGATAGAATACGTTAAAGTAGTTTCATTTGAATGTGGAGATTCGCGTTAACTTCGGACAATATCATGCATGAGGTGTTTTTGTAGTAATGAGACTGCCTTAACTGCACCACGTATGCCTACCTTTTATTTTCTTTTCTTTATTTGTTAGTTGTCCCTTTGAGCCAGTAAATCGTTTACAGATTATTCCCTAAAGGTTTATGATAATAGACAGCTATCGATTCAAAGGTTCACGGGATGGATAGAGCTCGAAGCGTTTACGAGGGTGGTCATTATAGTTCTTAGGATTATTATAATGCGTATGCGATGGGACGTGACATGACCTCTTTTTCTATAGAGCCAGTTTAGCCTCGGGCACCTCAGTTAATGCATAAGGCGGGTGTTCTCGTTCAATAAAAGAGTGAAGGCTGAATTTGAGTACGTACCTTTATCAGAACGCCAAGTATATGGCGTAATTTACAAAAAAAATGGTTTTTATTGCTTGTCCCTGTCTTTACATACTTTAAAATGTCTCTCTGTAAGTTTGTCTGTACTTTTGTACTCTTAAAACTCGAGCAATATATATGTCATTCATTTGTTAGTTCTTAAATAAAACTACCGCACTATTAAATTATTGTCTTATCACGAAATCTGCGTGCTTTTCTGATTTTGAGTGAATTGTTTTTTTTCCCTGGTGAGATTTTGGTTTATAAATATTACGAGCCTTTGCAAGTCACAGACAAAAGTGAGCATTTTATTTAGAGCATCACGTTTTGCTCATTTAAAAATACTCACGTCATCACTACCAATGTTCAAACCCCGTATTGTACGTGTTCGTGAACGTAAATTATAAAGGTATGGGTATAGTTCCCTCATAGTACAATTCTAAGGAAAGGAAGTTGTGTAAACCAAATGCACAAGCATATAAAATATAAAATGAAGAGACGTATTTTAAATGTTACTCAACGAAATGCAATAAGTCCAACGCGATAACGCAGTCTAATTTGAATTGATCTTGGTTCCTATCGCTACCTTACAGACATCTATTTAGTAGGTACTTTGCTAGTAATAAAATAAAAATAAGTGTAGTATGTGGGTGATATTTTAAAGTAAAATGACTGAAATGTAGGTACAGTACACAGTACAGTCAACAAGAAAAGTGCATTAACATTTAAATAGTTACAAATATTTTTTACATTGAATACGTATACTTCAAAATTAATATATACGAAGTTTTATATTCTCCAGAGGAAAAAGTTAATATATTTCATGTATTATTTATTATTTTCGGAAAGTTGTAAGAGCTAAAGTGATCAATAAATTAGAATTTGTGAAGCCACTTTTGTCGTTGACTGTACCTAGTCGTTTCTGTTTGCGTGCTACCGTTATGCCTGTTGTATGAAGTTGACCTTCTGAACCTATTTATTTAGTGCATTCGTGCTCACGTTATGCCCACGATACACGTTGTATTGATTAAAATATATGTATATTACGCGCGTATCATATGAGTATTGAAAATGAACAGAGAATTTATACAGTAATTTAAATGTTAATTCCACATTTGTGTCACAGTGTGACCCATGTGAATAAATTATTTTATCTTATTTCAATTGTGCATACCTACCTACATTCATATACTCACCTTTCTTCCTACTGGATAGGTATATAGAGATAGCAGTGCACCAATTACTTACCACCTTCATGAGCTTTCACCACGATAATTAAGAGTGCTTCTGTAGTATCTAAAAAAAATAATTAAAAAAGGTACGCATTGATATCGTCTCAACTACGTTGACTCTACTTTCAAGATTTATATTTATTGATTGGAATTTTAAAGTAATTAGTATGCTAACTTTACCTGAAAGTTTAAATCGGAAAATTACACCCGTTCCAGCCCAATTCTAGGAGGAACACTCTAACCAACGGAGCTACCAGGACTACTGTCCTGGTTTATTTTATTTTATCAGAATTATTCCAGGCAAGTAGGAAAGTCGAACCTTTTTCAGGAGGATAAAATAGCACGAATGAAACTTTTATTATAACGGGAGACGCGTGCTTGCTTGTACAGATTAGCAATATAAAAATGTAATTTTCAAGATTGGAGAGACATCCAAATTGATGGATCGATATCCATCTATCATTATCGAAACACGATCTACAAATTAGTTCAACTGTTTTTGTGTCCTACGTCTCTTATTGATATATGAAGGTCGCATTGGGAGGAAATTGAGGATTACACGAAATCCCCTGAGGTATTACGAAAATAAATCATAAAAGATGACTTTATTACTTGCGCTGCTAATGGCAGTGTAAATTATCTTTCCAAGTTTAAACAGAGGGTCTACCATGGTAGGCCCTCAGTTTAAACTTAGAAAGTCAAGTTAATGAAGCAGCTTGATTTGACAGATAATTACAGATGTTTTTAAGAACTTACCATTCCACCTGTTCCCGCTAACATGATGATAATGATGACGACTCATAGTCTGAGTTATATTATCATCATCATCCAAGAGCCAATTTCGATTGCATCCAAAGTTTGAACTTAGTAGCCCATGGACCAATCTCCTAGTCTTCCTGCTTTTCTTATGGGGAGTGACTGCGGTCTGATCCTCAACCTCGAGCTGGGCCCCGAAGATCTTGGTGAGGTCCCATACACCCTTTTTTATTTTGCGAATAACTTGTAGTATGTGTTAAAGTATTGGATTGTAGTATATATTGTCAGAGCGATTGAAATGAGCTCGGGTATTCGGATGCGGTCAGATTCGGTTCAAAAGTTATGATAGAGGTTCATCGACATGTCAGGTCATGTTACCAGTGATTGTTTAGAAAATAATCAGATTGATGAAGTATGAAGGTGATGATGTAATATTCAGGAAGGATATTTTATTAGCTAATTTAAATAATAAATGTGTATCAAACCTATGTAGGTAGGTATATAATTGTTGTATTCTATACCAACTATTTGTTAAATGAAAAAGTTATAAATGCTGAGGTTATGGTATATATTGTTATATATATTCCTTAATGGTTTTATTCAAGATGACAAGGAGTTAGATTGAATTTGATTTTTTTTTTAAATATTTAACAAATAATTGTATCGAATAGCTTCGGAATGTGTCTAATATAATTGAAAGTATAGAATGAATAAAAGAAGACAGTAAACATGGAACTTTAATTTAAAACATAAAACTATTTGCTTCCTTAATAAATATATCTGTCATGCTCTTGGAGTATACTGGAAACAGGTAAACAGATGCTTTATATTTGATGCTAAATAGCGCAATTCAGTTTATTGGTAGGTACTGTTTGGAATGTTTCCAGTTAATCAGTAGCGTTATACACACAGGTTTCTAATATCAATGTTATTATTTAGTACTGAAATTAGTTGGTTTGTAATATTAGCGGTGGTTTATGTTACTATAACTTCTTTGTATGTTATTACTAGCTTTTGTCTGAGGTTACGCTCACGTTATTGTAGATTCTGACAATCATTGGCCTACAGGTTATTTTTCTATTACATAAGCTTTAGACATTAGTGAGTTGGTAATGTTTCTCTTTTTTCTCATATTTTGTCTAAAACTTGTAAGCATCATATTGTGTCTACCTCTTACTTTTATTTGACCACTGTATACGACTCATTTTCTTCTAACTTTATATCCTTAATCTCTTTTATTTACTTCCCTCAATTATTCCTTGTGCAATAATCTTATCGCATATTGTGACGAATTTATATCAACCATAAGTAACAGATCCTCATTAATCCTCTAAGTCCAACTGATCTTTTCCATCCTCATTCAATAGATTTATTATTTGGAATAATTTATAAAATTCATTTGAGTATGGCATCCTATTTGAAATGAAGTTTAAACATAGTGATACTGGTATCACGATTGGTGCTACTTCCCAAACTACCATAAGTAAAAGTCACAGTATTTTAATTCCATTCAACACCACGTTTGTGTGAAATAAATTGTTAAATAGAAATTACGCGACTGAAACTCTTCTCGCTTGTTCGGTTTCCATTAAACTGTCAGAGTTTGTTGTGTTTTTAGATATCTGAAAGTTTGAAACATGCATCTAACGGTACACGAGAGTTTTATAGGATAATGAGCAAACGTTTGACTTAGTAAGTTTGTCCTTAATGTGTCGGTACCGTTCTATTTTGGCTACGGTACAGTTTTGGTTTTTGGTGTACATTGTCATGTGGCACACTGTTAGCCGATTACTCATTAGCGAAGAACAGCGTTAATTTAGTCTCATGTAAACTAATTTCGTCAACACAGAAGTATTAACTTAGAGAAACTCTTAACTTTGTTGATGCTAAACACTCCAGTGATGTTAGCACTACTGAAGTGTAAAGTCATAAAAACCTATATCATCAGTAATCGAAAATGACAGTGAAAAAAGGAAACAAGCACGTTAAGTCAAAAACTTGATCCAAGTTTCATGACTCTTCATACATGGAGCCGATATGAATTTTATTTTTTATCTTCCATGCTGTCTTCTTACTCCGAGTACCAATTCCAGTTGCATCCAAAGCGTGCACTTAGAGCCCGGGGTGCGCTCTTCTACTCCTCCTATCGATATTGGTTTACCTTGGCTATTACAGGAGCTACTACCGTCTGGCCCCCCAACACCAAGAGCAAAGCCTGTACCAGAGCCTCCTCCGTTAATCAGCAGGCATTAAAGACCCGAGATGGCGTGAGGTTTTGGTCGGTTCTATGGGGGGGTTGATGGGTAACCATTTATGAATTGATGGGTAACCATTTATGGTTAGTAAATATTAATTTAACGTTGAAATTTATTCTTAACTAAAATAAAATTCTTATCCTTGACTTGTAAGCGACATACAAGCCTTATTAAAATTTTATTTACTAATTACCAGAACTTCCAATGTATGCATTGTCACAAACCGTAGCTGTATTAACAACGATGCCGCTAATAAAACTAACTTTATGTGTGTTCTTACTTAAATGCTATCTTGTTTTCACAAAAACGCACTGTTGTTGAAATATTCAAGTCATTTGCATTGAAGTTGGTCGCTAAACAAGTCATGTTTGTGAGTTATCAGGCTTCCACCCTCGTCCTAAGTTTGCTGCAAGGATACTATGACGCTGGCACCTCATGGTACGTGTGTTCAAAGCTTTATTTGTGTTTCGGGAGTCATGGAGAATATCTTTTATATTGAAATAAAAGGTAAAGTCTACATTAATTTTCCATTGTATTGGGTTGTTTATTAGAAAGAGTAATACAATCTTGAAAATTCAGAAATTGAAAATAATTTAATGTTTTTCATGGAACTGAGGCCACAGAAAAAATGTAGGTAAGGAAACGTTTTTATCCTTTTGAATTAACAGAGCTCGAGGATAAACGAGCATACGTCTTTGTACTGCAAAAAGAAAAAGCAGTTCAACTGGCCATTTTCCTCGGTTATTATATATATATCTTATATCTTTCGAAGAAAATTTTGATGTATCACACCAGTTTCCCCAGAGTGTTACAACATAATATAACTTTGGTTCTTATTTCTGTACGTGGGGTTGATCTGAAGTCCTTTGTAGATTTGGGGAGGGTGTTTGGCTTAAAGCCAAGGTAAAACTGTTGGTTTTAACCACAAGCTGACGACTGAGGCAATATACAATTTAAAAAATTTTATATTATAAGTTATGACGTATTAAAAAAAGCTACTTACTAGATCTCGTTCTAACCCATTTTTGGTGGCTTACATGGTAATGTACAATTTTATTTTTAATTTTATCATTTTCTTATTTTAGAAGTTACAGGGGGAAAACACACATTTTACCACTTTGGAAATGTCTCTCGCGCAAACTATTCAGTTTAGAAAAAAATGACATTAGAAACCTCAATATAATTTTTGAAGACCTACTCACACGTATGGGTCTCACTCACACTCTAAGTATGGGGAACCCCCAAAATGTATTGTTTTTTTCTATTTTTGTGTGAAAATTTTAATGCGGTTCACAGAATACATCTACTTACCAAGTTTCAACAGCATAGTTCTTATAGTTTCGGAAAAAAGTGGCTGTGACGTACGGACAGACAGACTGAATCTATAAGGATTCCGTGTTTTGCCATTTGGCTACAGAACCTTAAAAACCATCTATTACCAACACCTGTGACACGGAGCGAGAGTTCGGTATAACAATATTTTATGCATGTGTTCGTATTTATATTGTAGTTTAGTTTTAGCTGAACTAATTTCATATAAAGTACTAAATATTTGAGCCGGTAGAGAGAATACTCTATAGATATTAATATTTTAAAGTTTACTCAGAGGTATCTATTAGATAGAAATAGGTGACTACACATGGTTAGGAAAACGTAAACTGGTCAAGTTGAGGGTGGAAATTTTATACCTGCACACTGCAAAAGCAAGTAGCCTAATTAACAAATGCTGTGAGTTCGGTCTCTAAAGCTCTGCAAGTAATTTTAGTTAGGTACCTAATTAACCTTTTCCCTATGCAGTAAGTGCAGTATCTACTTTTATAGTTTTTGGGATACATACCAACGATGTTGATAAGTGATAATGCGATGTCGCGTACACAGGCATACGACGGATAACTTACCATCACGTATATGTAAATATTTAATCGATTTGGTTGTACCTATATAAAAATTACAGCGACTGATGTAGGGCGTGTGTTATAAGGGATAATCTTATCCTACTAATATTATAAATGTGAAAGTTTATGAAAATGTTTGTATGTCTGGATGTTTGTTACTCAATCACGCTCTAACCGACGACGGACCGGGCTGGCGACTGGCTGAACGGATCTTGCTGAACTTAGGTAAGTACAGGGATACATTTTAGTCTGGAATAATAAATATAGGCTATTATGATATCAATGTATTGGCTAGTATTCTAAATCCCTATTTCTAAAACTTGGAATAAACTATTGTATGTCAACTAGTGTTTAACTGCAACTTTTTTCTAATGACTGCCGTATTACGAAAAATATATTTTATACACATATATGAAAGCTTTTCATTTTATCTGTTATGGTCGTTCCTTAAGTTCTAAGTGCCAAGTTAGGGCGTTCTCTAATAGTGCTCGTTGGCAGACAGCCAGCAATATGTCATCGTGTGGTCGGCCATCTTCGTGTAGGCATGTTAGGGTCAATGAAGCGTATGGCTTTGTAATCGACTCTTGTGGCGACATATAAATTTTAAGTATAGAAAAGTATAGAAATACCTTTAGTGACAAATTAATTATGGCAAAATAATATATATGTTATAATATAATAGATCTGTACGAGAGAGGTGGTAAAATATTTTGCAGATAGTATTATTTTCAAGATTTTTGTAAATATATTTTTTGTCCCTAACAAGTAACAAAATTATATTTTTCATAAACATTTCTTATATTTTTGTAATAAGTACGACATTATTTTATCGTCTATGCCCTAGGCAGTTATATCAAGTCTATGATAAATACGTAGGATCATATTAAAGATAGCTAGTATACTAGTCAACACATATATTATGGCTTTTTTTAGGTTAAAGTGCATATACCTATACCTATAGTTGTGTGCAAAAATAATAATATATGGAGATGCCATCAAATTCATGAAGAATTAACTATAATTACAGTCAATTAAGAGGTTTGTATCACGAGCTAAAATCTACTGACGGAAACCCAATTATAATTGCCTAAATTAAAACCAAGGATTAAAGGATTTTACGAGGGGCAGAGGCCCGTAGCTATTAAAATAAGACTAATGACGCGAATTACATGCAAACTGTATTTGTTTTTCACAAACAATATTACTTCAGTATATTATTTTACTTTTAATACTTTCACGTGAAACATAGGAGTTTTATCCGTTGGCCTTTTTTGAATTTTGTAATTTATAGCTAATCATTTCTCAATATTATGTAAGTAAGTACAACCCCTCTATCTTAAGAGGTCTTAAAATCTTATATAAATATGTTTACCAATACCCAAAGATACTGGAAACGGACGGAGAAAAGAAAACGACCCTTGTTGGTCATATCTGCCATCATCTTTTTATATTTCTACACACAATTTATACATACTTGAAGATATTTCTAGTAATATTTATCGGATCAAATAATGGGATATATTAAAAAACTAATATTGACTTCAAAAACCTTTTCTTTATGCTATGCTATTATAAATAGAAAATACGATAAAGAGGTTTATCGTAAACTGTGATGGATTGGAAGGCAAATAGGTTTACTGTTCAGAGAACTTGAAAGCAGTTTTGATAAGGAGGGTGCTTCGCCCTTTTCATTGAACCTTTGCGTCCGTCCTGTTCGTCTCACGGCTTATGATTTCAATAGGAGTCTCACTTGGGTGGCTTTGAACAAGTCCCTGATATAGATAGAATAAATTAAATGTTTCAAATATGCTATTTGGACTAGTTTCTGTTTAATGTTAATTTGCTTTGATCTCGACCGTTCGGATTCACTAGGATAGGGATTACAATTGTGGGAATGATTTTAGATTATCACGATTAGTACAGTTATAACATTGGACCCCAGGGTATGAATACGAAGGTGGAGTAGCTACCGAAATCATACCTACACTAAACGGACGCGTCGTTGTCAAATCGGATTTATTATATCTAAAAGCTGATGTAGAAGATGGACGATAACAGTAGCAATTCGAATTGAAGCCTAAATTACTCTTAGATAATACTTCATAATTTTAATATTTTTTACAAGAATTGCTGAGGCTTCATTACTTCATAGACGTTTTTTGTTCGCGTATAGTATTCAAACAATTCGCTACCACAATGAAGGTTAAGATTTCGTGAACAATATATTTTCTTTTAAAGCAGTCCTTAAAAAATGAGTAAATTTCCAAGTCATAGCTATAAAAAGTAAATGAATTAAGAAGTAAAAAGTGATATCCCACAGCGTCACGGAATTTTAAAGCAAATATTTGTTAACTATATCGAAGTTACGTGGTCTGTCGCGCACCGTTGCGCACGGGCAAAGAGAGGGAGAGCGCGCAGGAAACTGATCCAATGTTATATAGCGAATAATCATTTACCATTGTCAAGTTTCCGGGTTTATTTCCTTTGCAGAGGTGCAAAAGGTGAAAAAGAAATAAATGTTAGATTATTTGAAGGGCATCCAATTGAAACAGATTACGATATTTTTATTAAAATTTTCGTTGACTATGCTGTGTGTTGGACTTAAAAAAATAAAACTATATTTTATTGCGTAATGCTGAGTCATACCAAAGCAGTTTTATTTTTCTATTTTTCTTTAAAGTTTTAACAGAATAACACAGATGACGCAGTGGTAGCTAGTGTGCTTGCTAAGCAAGAAGTTCTGGGTTTGGTATCTGAGTTGGGCTAAGTATCATTATTTTTTAAATAGCAGCTAGGTCGAATGTCGTTCCACTGGTGGCAGCATGGAGTCTCGGTTTTCGGGAATGAACTCGCTCAAAATTACAGTGTGTACATATGTTTTCTATATTAATAGTATCATATTATAACACACAGATAGTAGTTGCTTAAGTTAATTTCACTTTGGAATTAACTTCAAAGACCCGCTAATGCCTTCAGCTACTCGACCTCGTTAAAGTATCATATTGCTGTACACTTCCTTCTCCTCGCTTTAATATCACACCTTAAGGATAATTTTTCGAATTTCTTTAATTTTAAAAACTAAGTAGGAAACTAGGTATCTAACTAAAATAACAGATCAAAAGGTTCAATAGCAAAATTAATTTCTATGTTGCTTTACTGTTTTAGTCTTTGTTATTATCCGTGCTGATTTCCTTTCGTATACCCCCGCTAGTCACAAGGTGGTTTTGTTGGACATTAACCGACTAAAACCGCAGGCTGTCTCGGGTCTTTAAACGCTACATTGTAGCCCATAAGGCGTTTCCTTCGCACTCCGGCTAAATCCTACTAACCCTAGGAATATTATTTGCTATCAATACAAAAAATAAAAATAAATAGCACTGTAGATTTGATATGAACATAGCATTAGATAAAAAATCTTAATACGTAAATTTATCCACAACTGTTTTTATGAAATGATAGGCACTCATCAAAATCATTAAAGTAGACAATATTCAATTGTCAACTTTATTGATTTAGTAAATGATTCTTAATACATTATGTACTAAAACACAAATACTACGTGTTAAAGTTTGTAAGTGGTGGTGATGAAAGGGCTTAAGGCGTTGGAATTGCCATTAAAAGGTTGCGTGTTCAAATTCTTCCATTGACGTGAATCCTAACACAAGCAATTTAGATTAGCTGGAGGGTTTAGAGAAAATACTAGCAACATGTGTGTACCCTTTTATTTAATATATTATTTGTAAAGTGTTTCTGGTGATCAGTTATCAGCCTCAGTTACTGCAGAGCATCAGGTAGTAGCGGCGGTGTGCTTATTTATCGACTTTACGGCAATGCATTAGTTTCCTAAATTGAAATTTTACTTCATATAGCTAACGAAATTCGGTTACCTAGCAATTAGTATGGTCTGCAACAGAAATGAGAACTCGCATCGATTAGCACCACATCTGGTATGTGTGTGCCTACTATGCACTGCTTTACCTACTTATTGGTAATAAAAATATCTTTTTTACTGTATAATTTTATAAGTTTTTAAGCTTCTACCTAACTCTGCAACACCTTTAACCAAACCTAACCTAACACGAAGGGTTTTGGCGGAGGTCTTTGCGAGATCTTCTACCTTATATCAATCCGTGTCAGGGCGCGCGGTGTCCACGAGCTCGCTTCGCTCGTAATGATATCCTACTCTAAAGTGGACAAAACTGATTTCATAGGGCGGGGCAGACATTGAATATATTATTGAAATCCAATATCGTGATCCAGTGTCCCTACACTCTCTGACCAATCGGGGTTTTTGCACATAAATAATATTGTGTTTGCACATCAATATGATCATCACTATTGACCGGATCGCGATCTATATTGACTGTCTCCACGTGCCCATTGAGTATCGTTCGAATATTTAAGCGTAGGTAGGTATCGATTTCACTTATTGACCGTTACACTTGTTTGTGAGTACCAGAAAGATAGTCCTATAAGTAGGTACCTACATAAATAAGGAAAGGAAAATGTGCTAAAACAGCAGCCCATGTTATCTGAAGTTAAAAAATAAACACTTTCTTTAAAATTTTGAAACTATCGTGTTTCTAAACTGTAAGACTGATTGTAGATGAAGTAAAACTTCAAGGTGTAATAAATTGTGACACGCAATATACACGTAACACATAATATTCTCTGAAAAATTGGAAACTTACAATAATATCTACCTACTTTTAACCCGTATAGCATCTTTGCTATCGCGCAGGTTAAACCGTAATATTAAAAGTACCTTACTTAACTTTTAAAGCTACCTTACTTAACACAAACCGAATCAATGGTATAATAAAAATAATTCACACACATTTTTTTGTTGTCAATCTGTAATTAATAGTTAATTGTAACGAGGTAGGGTAGCCTAAATCAAAAGAAACATAAAACCATAACAATTTTGTAATGACACTACATTATAAAAATATTGATCTACGTCATATATTGAAAAAATATAAGCTTTGAGTTTTATAGCAAATAAATATAAACCTTTAGGAGTATTCTTTTCAATTTATACTTTGCTTAGATACTGCCCTCTTCATTAAAATATTGTGCATTTGTAGAACTTCCTGAGCATTTTGATTGGTAGAGCAAAGCAAAACGTAAGCAAAACATAAGCATAAAGTTAAAATATTTAAAGAAGGTGAGTCTTTGACCTGAAACAGTTAAGATTCTAAAGCTATTTATATTACCAGTAATCTCAGTATATTTCAACATTTCTACAACAACGTTTAAAACTTAGTTGCTAACATTAATCAGTACAATAAACAATTTAACTACACGGAACATTAACGAACTATTTCGCCAACCATCTAGACTTATAAATCACGATAAACTCCAATTTCCAAGTTTTGGCCAGATATGTATAATTAGGTCGATCCAACTCAAATCCATTTCAATAATTCATATCAATCCCTATGATTACCTCCTATCCCTATACTTTCATGTGGGTCCCTATAATTATTAGTTTATACTCGCTTTTCGTCAAGGGTTTGGTCAAGGCTTTAGGCAAACTCACCAATTATCACATCGCCGCCGGATAGTTCTCACGGGATGGTAAAATTTTTAACTCACATACAAACGTGTCGAACCTTGCGGCTCACACTTTTTGTAACATTAGGCTCGTAGTAGGATACCGTACTGTGGTCAACTTCGTTACGAAGCCTTAGAGCACATCCTTACTAAACTATATCTCGTTCCCTTTCCATTGCTGCTTTCTTTACACTTGACACCTACTCCCACTTCAACAAACAGATATGGTCCAGCAACACAAGAAAGTGGGCGTACAGTTCTCAAGTTACAATGACGCGGTACTGGTTTTGTTTGTTCGAGACGCGAGCGATCGCGTGAGAATCTTCGGAACTGCATGGGCGTGACATCGGACTCTTTTTGTAGTAGTTTTTTTTTATTTATTTTCTTTTGTAAGGCTAATGTTGAGCTGTAAGTATCGATAATAGCTATGCAGCGAAGGTTCCGACGTGACTGTGACAATGCAATTCGTAAGATTGTTAAAGAAGATTTGAGAGCAATATGGCACTATGCCTGACATACGTATTGTTTTCCATGAATAATTTTGGCGTTGAATTTGAAAAGAATTCATTTTTAACGAATGGTTAGTGCCGTTCCGTGTATGTGTTTCGTCACACGCTGATTTCACAGCAATTAGTTGTACTTTTTCAATATTTTTATAAAAATATTTATTATACACGAAAAAAGTTACCAAGTTAAGCGTGTTCTGGGAAGGGTACCATAATTGATTGTTGAATGGCTATTAAAAATACATTAGATGAAACGTATGTTTACTTAAATCGCATAACATCAACACATTGCTGATAGTCGGTTTTCCATTTTCGATTTTATAGCCACTGTATGTTAGGTGAGCGTTTACTGTTACACAAGTTACTGACATTGTATTAATATATTTGAAAACTAGTTTATGCCCTCGGTTATGGTTTGTTAGTCATATCTCTTCTCTTCTACTTAAGCAATTGCAATCAAACATAATAGCAGATTTTAAATCTTACCAAGACCTTTTTTATAGAAAAAACCGCATCAAAATCCGTTCAGTAGTTATTACGTTCATCGCGAACAAACATGCAAATAGAAAAGAATTAGAAAACAATATTTTCAGAATCATTTATTTAACGTAATCCAAGTTTTTTTACATATCTGCAATGTACAGACACAACAAATTTACAATTTTATAATAGTATAGATATGGTAGGATTGTATTTTAGTTATGTTATGCAATGTAACGTAACTTTAGTCAATATAGGCGGAAGTGCACAGTGCAGATAGCAATATTCAGCGCATGCTAATAAGTACAATTAAAACAAGTAAACAACTCACTCGCGCGAGCTATGGTTCGGCACCAATTATGTTAGTATTTTTGCGACGAAAGGAACTTGTATATGAAAGTAATAAGCTTAACTCGGTTCGGAGGTCGCTTTTCCAAGGAGATTGCCTAAAATCGCATAGCGTACTAGGCCGAACCAAAATAATTCTATCTACCTATTCGGTGTAATGAAATTTACATATTTCATTTTATATAACTATCCAATAAACTCTCCGGTCTGGTATATTGTTTCCGAGCGCGCTCTGCTGAATAAAACATAATATTTTTTATTGCATGTTTGTGTCCAATGGTGCATATATTTTACATATGATGTCAATAAAGTACAACTAAATTTGGTGCACACATTTTTATTATCTTTTCTGACATTTTGTTCTTAGAAAATGAAAAAATATGATGAAATAATAAATATTGACCGTAACGACAGTTTGTATGTTAGTTAAAGTTCGGCATCACGGCCATAATTCTAAAGTTTATTTTAGGTTGGGGGTTAACTAGATATACTAAGTATAATCGAGGTAACTATTGCCATGTGCCAAGAAAACAATTTGACTTGTTATTAAAAATTTAAAAAAAATCCTTGATTAACTATTTCTTTTTAACCCACTCCAATTGTTTTCGATTCGCGCGCTAAATGTGTCAAATCACAAAAAATTCATAAACGACAATAAAATGATTAATATATAAGTATTTTTCTAACTTTTTTTTTACCCTTGTTCTCTGTGTAGATACAGACAGAGAACAAGGGTAACAGAATTTATGTATGTTTGTACTCCCAAATTATTGTTTTATTAAATTGAAGCAATAGGCTCGCCCCCATTGGGACCTAAACATAACTGGCGAATCGTGGGTGTGTAATACACCTTTGCCTACCCCTTCGGGGATGCAGACGTGAAGTTATGTTATGTTAAATTTAAGTTTTGGAGTTACAGTACTACCTGAACCACTTTCATGCCTTACAGAAACGGAATAAGTAATATTTTAGCATAATTTCAGTTGAAGGCAATTATTTAAATCTCATTTAAACTTTAAAAAAGTCAAAAAATATTACGATTGCCCGACTATTTTTAGTTACAATAAAGTCAACTAATTAGCTGTAAAGTTCGCACGAATGCAGTGAACATTAAGATACGGTACAATGCTTCCGACATATAATTATGTAACTTAAACCAAAGAAAAACTATTACCAGCTCCAAAAATAATCATTCAATACACTTGGTACAGTTCCCACGAAGGTATTATCAAGATTCGTGATCACAAACTTAGTACTGCGCACGCAAGGACCATACAGTTCACAGACTTGTTTGTGGTAGGTAACGTAGCATGTTAAATGGCAGTTTTGTTAGCTGCAAAGTTAACTTTGTTCGAGGTATAAAGCGATATAATAGAATAAGCACTCAGCCTCTGGGCAGTTGTCTATCTTTCGCCTTTTGTTGGGACAGGTGATTGATTGACCCCTCATTGTCTATGTCGCGTTTATTTCGAAAAATGGCCAATGTTTGTATTTATTTGATTCGAAATGCAAATGTGGGTAGACTTTTTCCCGCCTTTAAACTGAGCATTAAAGTATTTTGACGTTTATGTAATTTGTAAAGCTGTTGAATGTAAACAAATGAATGGCAAAAGAATGTCTTTTCATATTCATTCGTCATTTTATAAATACGCAAAGTGTATTTATTATGACAGTCAGCATAACAGTATTTTTGATAAACAAAATTACAAAAATTCATGGAACAGTGGTTAGTAATTAGTCATCACAGGTGATCTATTACGACCGCAAGATGGATAATTTAGTGTTATAGCACTTTTTTAATTGCCTGCGGTATCCATCTATATACCTAACGGTTTACAAGTCCGAATACTAGTTGCTGAATTTACTGTGGAGACCACCTCGTAGATAAATTGCTTTTCCAACTCAACTGGATATACGTGGAAGGAGGGGCGGTTTGGATAGATGATGACTCTACGCAATATATGGATTTATTTATCGTAGCAATCCGAATTTCAATCGCTCTCGAAAGAAACGAGGAGTGGGATATCAATGTTTTAATCAATTTGTAACCAAATTCTCTCTGTCTGCCCTTGTCAAGTTTCCGGGCGTCATTTGAATAGTTTCACGATATTACGATGTTATGATTGTGTTGTTAATTTCGTTTCTCAAGTATTTACTTAGATTACTTTTGAAAACGTGTATCGTCCCCTTGATCGGTCACCCCAATATAGGGGACGATTCCGCATATTCAGCATAATAGTATACCCCTGTACATATGTCATACACACTGATGTCGTTTACCTACCTACCTCAAGGGACACTAGGATTTCAGCGCTCTGTACATAAAATGGAAGGTAACTACACAGAATAGATTACGTCTCGATATACCTACTTAGTAATAGCATTGAACGCAGGTGAATACTTCAAATTCACAATAGCGCATTAAAGTGCGCTAATGTAGGTGTCATTGTCTTTTAGATTTTGAAACATGATTTAAATATGAACCATTTTACAAATGATCGGCGCATTCATATTATTAATGCTAAGGTAATATTAAAATAATTATAACATAACATAACTTCACGCCTGTATCCCCGAAGGGGTAGGCAGAGGTGTATTACACACCCACTATTCGCCAGTTATGTTAAGGTCCCAATGTAATAGGGGGCGAGCCTATTGCCATCTACCGGGCACATTATTAACCGAGCGATAAATAAATCAAAAACTGAGGGTCATGGGGACTACCGACAGAAACCTGTAATTATGTTTCTACTACTGGCCAAGTGCAACACATCAGGCACAGAAACATACTGTTAATGTTAGTATGCGAACCCTAACCAATACGCCTTTAGAAGTTTTCATTTCAATCACTAACTCCTTGCTCACTGCTCCTTGCTGGTAACAATCTTCTCTTATTAAGGTCGTCTTAAAGTCTCTTATCAAAGTAGTCTCAAAGGACCCAACCCTTTGAGACTACTTTGATAAGAGAGTAGTAATATTGGTTTGGTAAATTTGGTTTCCATGATACTATAATGACTACCTATTTCACGCAGTTTTTTAACGTAGGTTCATGTGGCAAAAAGCAAGGTCTTATAACTCAAGTAAAGAGAAAGCTTCAAAATCACAAAAAAACGATTAATCAATTTAAGTCTATTGCAGCCTCACGAATGGTGAATCGTAAGAACATGCATGATCTTTAACTTTGTCTTACAAGATTTTAAGATAAAACTTCCGTTTATGAGAGAAATGCAAAAACGGATATTTGTGACCTTTGACCTATATATAAAAAACAATTCCAAGCGACTACAATATGGGGTTATTCGAAAAAGGCAATAGAAGGTTTTTGGTATTGCAGACGTCGATAAGCCGCAGTAACCGCTTCCCTTCAGGTAGGCTGTGTGCTTGTCTGCCATCTGAGTGGTATATAAAAAAAATTGTAGTCTACAAATAAAATAAATCATATTCAAAAGCACCCTTGTTTATATTTTGTCATTATTAAAAACTTCACCTTTATAAAATAACAGACAAGTAGTGACAATTTCTCATTTTTATACTATAAAGGCTCTAAGTAAAGACGACTGAGCTTATGTTGTAATTTTTCTAAAATTTTCATAGCACGTAGATTTTTCACTTTGATGAAGTAAGTAACAATTTCTTCAGCAGACGTCTTGGGGCTCTATGAAATATTGAGTAGAAAATGAAGATTCCTTTTTGTAAGTTAGAGCAAATTAAGAACAACGTTGAAGAAAAAAATATTAAACATAATATTTGAAAATCTTGAAACCTTTTACATTCCCATTTCGTAGATAATCCGTGACATATTGAGTTTTGAGTTGGCACGTCGCGTCGCGTCGGTAAGAAGAGTGAGAGTCTGGCTAAGCTCGACTTGCATCGGTTTTGTAGAGCGTTCTCTCACTCGTACAGCGCACGTCTACAACTTGATATATTTTTAGAGTAGTTAAACTGTCGGTCTGATGTATGAGAGACAGAACACTCTACATGACTGATCTGGCCCGTACAAAAACCGCGTACTGAATGTACCTACAGGGTATTTTTTGTTGTGTAATTAATTACGTACTAGCATATATATAATCGCAGCTCCGCAGGTACAGTCCTGCCACTGACAGGACCCTATGCTGTAATAAAATGTATCCTAAGTTCTTTTCTAGACCGTGATATATCTATCAAACGTACAAACCTTAACAACTATAATATATAATATAATATAATAGTACGATTTCGTAGAGTTGGAAATTTTTCTTCACAATTTTTATCAGGCAAGTGAATCTACATTGAAATAAATGTATCAGTCACCAAGTATAGTGTACTTGTACCTGGTGACTGTAACGTGTTAATGAAGATAAAAAAGGCTTTGAGAATGCCGTGAGGCAAAACCGGTCAGGTGATTTATTAAATATAATAGTGGAAAAGTACAAGTGATACATTTATTTCAAAATGTGTAGCAAGTTCCACCTAGTGCCATCAATCAATAGTATAAATAGTCTGAATCTACATTATAATTGGAAGAGTTTTGTTTTCTACTAAGCTAACATAAAAGCGCGTTGATAACCCTATAGAAAGACTGAACAGGGAATCAAATTGTTCCACTGACAGTGAAGTTACACAAAGTCATTGGTAATAATTTTCTGCCAGTACAGCACCAAAAACCCGGCAGTCTGGATTTGAATACAACACGAATTACAAAAAATTTTGCTATGAATTTTGTGTCATATCAGAAACAGTGATCAAATCTGAACCTACAAAGTTTCCTTGACAATTTCTAATAATACCACAAAGAAAATCGAACGAATGTTTACAGAAAGATTAAAAATATATACCTAAGAACCTAATAAACTTTCTATATGTGTTCTATTTCTTCTGGAAAACGCCTAATCGCAGTCTAAAATCTTTTTACATCTTTTTTTAGCAAGAAAAATGTACCATTCACATACAACGGTTACATTAAAATGATGTAACTTCAAGACTTTGAACTTACAAGTTATAAGAAAAAAAAACTTCATACTTAACCAACCTGTACTTAAATAAATTTAGTTTGGATTTCTGTCGGACTATTTGCTACATTATCACGATTTATGGTTCACTTGTAAGAATACATCACTAACCCTCTAGTGACCGATTGGAGATAGTACTTTCTTTTTATTTCAGTAACGTTAGCCAGTGAAACCAATAAACAGATAGTAGAACCATGGACTGTGGAAATATAGAGAGCGTGTCGTCATGCGCGAGTTACACTCAATTGACCGAGAATAGATTATTTAACAGCTGTTTTTAATATTACTATCGTTTTATAACTGACATTTTAGGGTATTGGTAGTTGTTAGATTACGTGAAATAATGTGAAGTACCTTTAGTTATTTACAATATATTAATACTATGGTTGCAGTTATAATGTGTAAGAGCCGTGCTTTCCCTAGAACAATGGGCACAATAGTACCATCGGCAGGTGGTAATATGTGATTAACACCTTTAGTTTTGCAAGCGTTCATAACCCATAGTAACCACTTACCACCAGATAGGCTTCCTATTGCTTTTTCATATTTCAAAGTCACTTTTCTCTAATCTCGAAATATAAAAAGAACTAACTCAAAATATGATTACTCTAACACACTTTATAAGATAATGAATAAAGAGTTCCGTTGGATACCACTTTACATCATTAAAACCATGTAAATAATGATTTCATATATAAAGTCTTTATTTTGCTACATTTACGTATCCGATATAAACGGAAAATTAAATAAATCAGGATGATTGCCTGAGCGGGAGTACTGCTCGCTTCCTGAGTGCTGCCTCAAATAAATAAAAATCTAACACGTCAGCACTATCTATGCTTTTCCCATAGATTTAGCTCGGAAAAAGTGAACATCCAGGACGGGACTTGAACCCGCTACTAGTCCCTCATAGGAGGAATACTCTAACCATCTGAGCTACCTGGACACGTCCTAGATATTCTAAATTCTCCTATATAATTATTATTCGTTATACTTTTTCCGAACTAAATCTATTCGAACAGTTAGTATATAGTTATTGCTTCAAAATTTCATTGAATTATTTATGCTTTCTAACTTACTTGTAATAATATTTTGAAGATATTAACACTGACTTGCGATGATTTTTAGGGTTCTGTAGCCCTTTTTTTCATCAAACCCATAGGTATGGGTATGGATAGCTCTTCAAAAATGATATTGAGGTTTTTAATATAATTTTTTTCTAAACTGAATAGATGGCGCGAGAGACACTTCCAAAATGGTAAAATGAGTGCGCCCCCCCCCCCCCGTAATTTCTAAAATATGAGAATGATAAAACTAAACAAAATATAGCACACACACACAGTGCTATTGTGGCATAGCCGTGGGATGCCGTGAATAGTGTTAACTAGCGGCGACTAAAATGAGTAGACCTTTTTACCCGACTGCTAAGAAGGGTTATGTTTTTCGCGCGTATTTTGTATGCATGTAATATTATTTATTATCTCATGTCTTCCAAACTGCTGCATGAATTTATCTAATTAGCATATCGTTAGATTCGTATTGGTAACCCAAGTGTTCTTACACCTTAAAGGACACCCTTTGAGACTACTTTGATAAGAGAGTAGTAATATTGGTTTGGTAAATTTGGTTTCCATGATTAAAAAAGAAATGATTAAAATAAAAAAATGGTAGACTGCTGCTAAAAAGACTGAAACAAGTTGAATAGCAGGCGGGACCTGCTATTTAGTTTTTATTTGCTGCTTTTTAGTTTTAAGCATACAAGAGAAGCTAATAAAAAAAACAACACAAACGAAAATTGGACTTAGTACAGAGCCTCCGCATGTTGTTAGCTCCGTAAACGCTTTAATTATAATTAAAATATAGTTATGATGTACCCATTTTAAAATCCTCATGATAAGCCCTTTAATTTAATACCCATATTGAAGTTTTCAAATTTTTTCTTTTTACCTTAAACTATTGCGTCTCACAGTCATCACGTTGTTTTTATCTCGTGTCACCTATCTAAGAACACTTGGGTTACCAATACGAATCTAACGATATGCTAATTAGATAAATTCATGCAGCAGTTTGGAAGACATGAGATAATAAATAATATTACATGCATACAAAATACGCGCGAAAAACATAACCCTTCTTAGCAGTCGGGTAAAAAGGTCTACTCATTTTAGTCGCCGCTAGTTAACACTATTCACGGCATCCCACGGCTATGCCACAATAGCACTGTGTGTGTGTGCTATATTTTGTTTAGTTTTATCATTCTCATATTTTAGAAATTACGGGGGGGGGGGGGGGGGGCGCACTCATTTTACCATTTTGGAAGTGTCTCTCGCGCCATCTATTCAGTTTAGAAAAAAATTATATTAAAAACCTCAATATCATTTTTGAAGAGCTATCCATACCCATACCTATGGGTTTGATGAAAAAAAGGGCTACAGAACCCTAAAAATCATCGCAAGTCAGTGTTAATATCTTCAAAATATTATTACAAGTAAGTTAGAAAGCATAAATAATTCAATGAAATTTTGAAGCAATAACTATATACTAACTGTTCGAATAGATTTAGTTCGGAAAAAGTATAACGAATAATAATTATATAGGAGAATTTAGAATATCTAGGACGTGTCCAGGTAGCTCAGATGGTTAGAGTATTCCTCCTATGAGGGACTAGTAGCGGGTTCAAGTCCCGTCCTGGATGTTCACTTTTTCCGAGCTAAATCTATGGGAAAAGCATAGATAGTGCTGACGTGTTAGATTTTTATTTATTTGAGGCAGCACTCAGGAAGCGAGCAGTACTCCCGCTCAGGCAATCATCCTGATTTATTTAATTTTCCGTTTATATCGGATACGTAAATGTAGCAAAATAAAGACTTTATATATGAAATCATTATTTACATGGTTTTAATGATGTAAAGTGGTATCCAACGGAACTCTTTATTCATTATCTTATAAAGTGTGTTAGAGTAATCATATTTTGAGTTAGTTCTTTTTATATTTCGAGATTAGAGAAAAGTGACTTTGAAATATGAAAAAGCAATAGGAAGCCTATCTGGTGGTAAGTGGTTACTATGGGTTATGAACGCTTGCAAAACTAAAGGTGTTAATCACATATTACCACCTGCCGATGGTACTATTGTGCCCATTGTTCTAGGGAAAGCACGGCTCTTACACATTATAACTGCAACCATAGTATAATATATTGTAAATAACTAAAGGTACTTCACATTATTTCACGTAATCTAACAACTACCAATACCCTAAAATGTCAGTTATAAAACGATAGTAATATTAAAAACAGCTGTTAAATAATCTATTCTCGGTCAATTGAGTGTAACTCGCGCATGACGACACGCTCTCTATATTTCCACAGTCCATGGTTCTACTATCTGTTTATTGGTTTCACTGGCTAACGTTACTGAAATAAAAAGAAAGTACTATCTCCAATCGGTCACTAGAGGGTTAGTGATGTATTCTTACAAGTGAACCATAAATCGTGATAATGTAGCAAATAGTCCGACAGAAATCCAAACTAAATTTATTTAAGTACAGGTTGGTTAAGTATGAAGTTTTTTTTTCTTATAACTTGTAAGTTCAAAGTCTTGAAGTTACATCATTTTAATGTAACCGTTGTATGTGAATGGTACATTTTTCTTGCTAAAAAAAGATGTAAAAAGATTTTAGACTGCGATTAGGCGTTTTCCAGAAGAAATAGAACACATATAGAAAGTTTATTAGGTTCTTAGGTATATATTTTTAATCTTTCTGTAAACATTCGTTCGATTTTCTTTGTGGTATTATTAGAAATTGTCAAGGAAACTTTGTAGGTTCAGATTTGATCACTGTTTCTGATATGACACAAAATTCATAGCAAAATTTTTTGTAATTCGTGTTGTATTCAAATCCAGACTGCCGGGTTTTTGGTGCTGTACTGGCAGAAAATTATTACCAATGACTTTGTGTAACTTCACTGTCAGTGGAACAATTTGATTCCCTGTTCAGTCTTTCTATAGGGTTATCAACGCGCTTTTATGTTAGCTTAGTAGAAAACAAAACTCTTCCAATTATAATGTAGATTCAGACTATTTATACTATTGATTGATGGCACTAGGTGGAACTTGCTACACATTTTGAAATAAATGTATCACTTGTACTTTTCCACTATTATATTTAATAAATCACCTGACCGGTTTTGCCTCACGGCATTCTCAAAGCCTTTTTTATCTTCATTAACACGTTACAGTCACCAGGTACAAGTACACTATACTTGGTGACTGATACATTTATTTCAATGTAGATTCACTTGCCTGATAAAAATTGTGAAGAAAAATTTCCAACTCTACGAAATCGTACTATTATATTATATTATATATTATAGTTGTTAAGGTTTGTACGTTTGATAGATATATCACGGTCTAGAAAAGAACTTAGGATACATTTTATTACAGCATAGGGTCCTGTCAGTGGCAGGACTGTACCTGCGGAGCTGCGATTATATATATGCTAGTACGTAATTAATTACACAACAAAAAATACCCTGTAGGTACATTCAGTACGCGGTTTTTGTACGGGCCAGATCAGTCATGTAGAGTGTTCTGTCTCTCATACATCAGACCGACAGTTTAACTACTCTAAAAATATATCAAGTTGTAGACGTGCGCTGTACGAGTGAGAGAACGCTCTACAAAACCGATGCAAGTCGAGCTTAGCCAGACTCTCACTCTTCTTACCGACGCGACGCGACGTGCCAACTCAAAACTCAATATGTCACGGATTATCTACGAAATGGGAATGTAAAAGGTTTCAAGATTTTCAAATATTATGTTTAATATTTTTTTCTTCAACGTTGTTCTTAATTTGCTCTAACTTACAAAAAGGAATCTTCATTTTCTACTCAATATTTCATAGAGCCCCAAGACGTCTGCTGAAGAAATTGTTACTTACTTCATCAAAGTGAAAAATCTACGTGCTATGAAAATTTTAGAAAAATTACAACATAAGCTCAGTCGTCTTTACTTAGAGCCTTTATAGTATAAAAATGAGAAATTGTCACTACTTGTCTGTTATTTTATAAAGGTGAAGTTTTTAATTATGACAAAATATAAACAAGGGTGCTTTTGAATATGATTTATTTTATTTGTAGACTACAATTTTTTTTATATACCACTCAGATGGCAGACAAGCACACAGCCTACCTGAAGGGAAGCGGTTACTGCGGCTTATCGACGTCTGCAATACCAAAAACCTTCTATTGCCTTTTTCGAATAACCCCATATTGTAGTCGCTTGGAATTGTTTTTTATATATAGGTCAAAGGTCACAAATATCCGTTTTTGCATTTCTCTCATAAACGGTAAGTTTTATCTTAAAATCTTGTAAGACAAAGTTAAAGATCATGCATGTTCTTACGATTCACCATTCGTGAGGCTGCAATAGACTTAAATTGATTAATCGTTTTTTTGTGATTTTGAAGCTTTCTCTTTACTTGAGTTATAAGACCTTGCTTTTTGCCACATGAACCTACGTTAAAAAACTGCGTGAAATAGGTAGGTACGGATTGTAATACGGCTTTCCTACGATCTGGGGCTTCGTAGGAAAAAAAAGGAACATATTTTTTTGTAGAGAATTTCACAATTCACAAAATTCTTAAAATATTTTTCCAGTAGCTCTCATCATTTCAGGAATATACGTAAAAAACAAAAATATGTGATCTTTGACCTTGAACAACTTTTTTGCTCCCATGGAATCGACGGGGATTTTTCACACTTCTTTGTATACATTCATACAAATGTTAAGTCTATTTTGACTGAACTATTAGGCAAAGGAAAATATGGGTGATGCCAAGGTATTTTAAAGTTAGACTCAATGCTGTTTATTCTTGTAACTTATATAACTTTAAACGAGCATTACTTATACAAATATATTTCGTATGTCTCGGAAACGGTTCTATCGATTATGATCAAATTTAGTATTTAGATATGCTAGGGGAAGACGGGGCCCATTGATGCACAGAAATTAAACCTTATTTTTAATGGACAAAAAGCAACATATTTGAAAATTTGTTTTGACGTATGCATTGACTAATATGTAAGTTATTATTTTAGATACGATGTAACGATTAATATTTTTGATAGAAGTTTGTAAATGAAGTTAGGTGTGACTTATGCACTGTGAAAATTAATTAAGTGATGGATGTAATTGAGACTACTACCGGCTAGGGCGAGCAGAGTTAAATAAAAGGTTGATTACAATGTATAGTATGAGATTATAATCGTGAATAGAATGTTACATAAATTTATATCTGGTATTTGAGTAAATGAACCTCAGGGGATGGATTCATAATAAATATTCTGCCGTGGCGTTGTTCGGTCCGTTGTGCAAGATGTTAGTATGCACTTAGCTAGTGGACACGTGGCTGGTGGTGATGCCGGCGTGCCAGGGTCTCCGCTGGTGTGCCTCGCTACCGCTAAGATGGTGCGAAGCCCGGTGCGAAGACCCTGGAAATAGAAAAAGTGCGGGTCAGTTTGTCACTAGGTAATTACGTCCAAGTGACCCGCTAAAATATTAGGTGAAGAGAATCTCCCAGCGGCAATGCAGCGTAGCTAGAAGCTATAATAAAAAGAATATAATTAGGCAGCACAAGCTGGTGCCGCGACCTCTGACCGTAGGGGTCATCGGCCTCGTGGCACTAAATAGGTAGGCTGAAATAGCACACAGTATAAAATAAAATATAATAAGCCATGCATTTTAGCAGGCAATAAGCTGCACCGCTGGAAAGTCTTCACCTGTAGAAGAAGTAGGAAATGTTGATCTCAAAACTTACCCGGAGCCGACAGCAGTTGGCCACGGGGTCAAAGTGACTTTCCCCGGCGAAGGTTACCAAGGAAAGGAACTATATAAGAGCCGTCAGTTGATAACTGGGCTAGTGCTGTCCAATCTCGCTCGCACAACCATAGATAATTAGTAATATATTATAGAAACATACTAAAATATCGATTAATTTACGGATATTGTTTTAATTAGATTTATAAAGAATCCACAACGTTACAACGAAATAATCGCTAAAAGTGATTAGGTATATATATATACTGATTTTAATCAGAAAACGTTTTTGCATTATTATGCCCCATCCGAGGGGTACTTTGATATATAGAGTGCTCCACCGGGTTCTCTCTAAACCGTTGCAATCCAGCAAAAATATAATTTCAATATGTAAAATCGATTGCAACTTCTTTATAAATAAAGTCAATTGAAGATTGTGAAATCGAATAGGTTACACACTAGGATATAACTATATGAAGAAATTATGAGCTGTCAAAAGTTAAATAAATGGTTGTACAAAGTATTTAATATCATCAAGGCAGATTCATACGTATCATTTTACTCCGCACCTTTATGAATCAAAGCACCTAGTCGGACAAACTAACAGCGAGTGGCGTCACAACTGTCATATGCTTATCCTCAAGCATTCTAGTGACGTGCCAGACTGCATATCGTTTTTCGATTCTTAAATATAGGTACTGTATCTACGTGCCCTGTGTATCAAGCCCCCCATATACTTTAAGGTTTATCTAAACAGGTGTATTTCCTGAAGAAAATGCGATTCTATTGAATTTTTGCATATTCGTCTATTTCTACATTCACTTTTTAGTGGCTAATCAAGTGCTTAAACTTCTAAATAATAGCAGGTATGTAGCATCAAGCATTGTAACAGTTTAAAATAAATAGTAGTAATTTTCTATAATGTATGGTATTTTTCTTTTCATGGATTGTATTAATTACTAGCTGATGGCGCGTGGAGGTCGGTTATCATTTTTTGGTCATATCTCCGGTTCTACTTAACCAATTGTAATCAAATATACGGCAGATTTTAAGTATGACCAAGATCTTTTTAATAGAAAAATCCACATCAAAATCCGTTGGCCAGTTTTTGCATCCATCGCGGACAAACAGATAAACTGACAAACAGACAATTCCATAAAAAAATGTTGTTTTAACATAACCCAAGTTTTTTTTAATACCACCATTGTACAGACGCAACTAATTTACAGTTTTATAATAGTACTAGCTGTGCCCGCAACTTCGTCCGCGTGGATTTCGATTTTTAGGGTTTTAGTTATTTTGCGCGGAACCCTAATTATTATTCTAATATTAAAGTAACCTATATTATGCCTTGTAACATTACCTATCTACCAGTGAAAGTCCCGGTAAAATCGGCATAGCAGTTCCAGAGTAAATCAGATTTAATTCATAATTGTATAGTTTTAATTTTTTTGCGCGGATCCCTAATTAATGTTCTAAAATTAAAGTGTACTATATTATAACATTATCTATCTGCCAATGAAAGTCCCGTCAAAATCGATCTAGCCGTTACAGAGATTAAAACTCTTTCAAACAGACAGGAAGATAGACAGACAAACATTTTAAATATTGTATTTTTGTTATACCGCGGTACCGCGTATACATTCATATGCAGTCATTAAAAATCAGTTATTTTAATATTACAAACAGACACATCAATTTTATTTATTTGTATAGATAGAAGCTGGATAAGAGCATAAATATTATGTACACCTAATATTTCTACACCGAATCAAGGTAGAATATGTGAGACCGTTAATTTTAAAAAGTTAACCTTTACCATATTGACTATGATCTGAGAAATAAATGTTCTATTCTATACAACGACAAATTGACTTGAAAAAAAAACACATATCCTTAACATGCACTGTCTATAAAATGTTGAATCTCTACAGTGTTAGTTTGACTCTGACCGTGGGCTGTTCTCATGACCTAAGGGTGTCATTTCATTATTGAGTACTGTTAAAGTATCGTAATAAAATGCACTGAATAAAGCGAACGCGTAACGCTTGACGGATTCAAGTCTCAAACCATTTCATATAGATGGAGAGATATGTATTTGGTTCTTTGCACGGTAAATTGTTTAACTGGAACAAAATGATTTTATTTTAGAGTAGGTACTAGACTTATATTAATAAGGGATGCTATGTCGACCATCTCGTAGTGCCCTCTTGGCAAAAAGAAGTCATAAAGCCTGTCTCGTTTTTTTTGGGGTTTAGATTACAAGGTTTTTTCCTTCTCTCTGAAGAGCAGAAACACGGTGGTATAACTGCGAAGGAACAGGAAAGCTCTGCCACAGCTCGGGTAATCCGTATTCTGTCAATAAAAAAAAACAGTGGAGAGACAGTATTACTTCGGGCCACCAACCAGGTGGACACCGAAGTCTTAAAATCACGCAAAAACAATCAAAATCTTACACCCACTTTTTATCACTTTTCTCGACGTTTCACATGATTCTAAGTCTAATTAAGCAAAAAAAATTTTTGTGTCGGTCTGTCTGTTGGTCTGGATGTCTGGATGTCTGTTTACGCAATAACTCAAGAACCACTTATCCGATTTAAAAAATTCTTTCGCCAATCATCTTGTTTGGTTAATGGGAAGAACTGATTAGATTTTGGGGTTTGTACGTTCAAGGTTTCGGGTACCTACCATACAAATTGTCCTTAAAAATCTTTTACAAGTGAGTTTCTTTCGAGTTCAGAGATCAGAGTAACGCGTATTTGACTTTGACATTTGAGTGACAATGACAATACGTATATTGTATATTTACATAAAACAACCAGTCGAATAATATGCATAAAGCCTAAGGTCTGTAATTTTGAATAAAAATACTGCAACAAAAATATCTTAGTTAGGCCCGAAGTTTGACAATCACTGTGTATTAGGGTTAGTTTGATTCTTGCTCAGCTCTTACTCTTCAGAGCTGCGGCAAAATTACCCTGACGGTGTTATGTAAACGGACTCAACAGCCGGTCGCTATTAAAAGAGTTGAAGGGGATGGCCCAGTCATTTGTCGAACGCGTTACTCAAAAGGGAAGGAGAGTTAGCACTTCTGCAAAAAGACGGGATCGTCAGGCCAAGGTCTGCCAGGAGCACTTCGCTCCGCGGGCACTGCCTGCTCTGTCTAATGGCGAAGAGACAGTGTAATACATATTCGACTTTTCGTTTTGAATTCGAAAAGGAAATTTCGTAGTTTAATGACGCTTTTCCATATAAAGGAGGTAATTCTTCTCTTCTCGAAAGGGCCAAATTTGTAGTTATATACCTAGTGAGTTTGAATAATCATTGTCTTGAATATACATAATATGCTATAATATGCCTTGGTAATTTTATTATGTTTCTAATAAGCTTTTTGTACAACATTTGTCCACATTAATGAAGTTTATCAACACAATTAATGTATAATAGTTTGACTTAATAAAATAAATTATAAAAAGTTTGATTTAATAATAATAGCTCATTTTTTTTCGAGATCCATACTTCGAACTAGCTATGTGTATATTATATTGTTGTTATGTCATGGATTGAGTTGCCTTCAATTTGATATGGATACGGTGAAGGGTGTAAGGGTATACTCTTGAATGGGTTACTGGTCCGCATTGGCATCAGGGTTTCATTTTTAATAATGTAGTAGTACCTTTTTTTTTTTTTTTTTTTTTTCGTGCGGAAATCCCTACGGATACCGCCCCCGCTGGAGAGCGGGGGGTCTCCAGCGGGGGCGGTTATGTCGGGCTTGCACCGACTAAAACCGCACGCCGTCTCGGGTCTTAAGACGCCGGGGTGTAAGGTTACCCATAGAGCATATCCCTCGCACCCCGACTGACCCTGGGCCATCTCCGGTTTCGAGATGGCTCCCTTACTTGCTCTCCACTGTGCCCTCTGCTAATCAGAGGGACACGTGGAAAGCTTCCGAACAGCCCCCAACAGGGCCGTCCTCGCCTCGGTCGGAGTTGGCCGTAGGCGGCAGCGTCTCTCCCACCCTAGGAGAGAGGCGCTGCCGTCTCCGTTGCCCAGGGTGCACCGCGTGGAGGTCCCCAACCAAGCACCCCAATGTAGTAGTACCTAGGTATTAATATACCTCCTCTACGGCTCTACCTCCTATTACCTACCTACTCGGCCTCCATGTACAGATACATATTTGCAAGTCAGTTATTATTATGTAGAAAGTGTAATATAACTGATTTACAAGTATATATCAAAAATGGTAATGGTATTTATCTATTGTATCTCAGTACCGTCAATATATAATGTAACATTCAAAGAGATTTCCAAGTTTTTGGATCAAATACTAAGTTGAATTGAATCCATTATTTCCAAATGCTCACTGATTTAAATTTTCTTAGAAACATGTAAATTCATTCAAATCGTTCCAGTGAAGCACCGCCAAACATGTAGGTTGCGATGTCTACTTAAATGAGGCTTATAGCGAAGCGGAATAGAACAAGTTCTAGGTAAATCAGTATATGCTGTACCGAAAATTAAATCTAAAAATGATTTTATTCATAAGTTTATGGGAATGATTATTTCGTTAAAATTTAGCATACAACCTGTACAGTTGTATGTTAATCGGCTCGTTCTTATTTTGAATAGAAGAACATAGCAGAGCTCTTTAATTATACTATCTACTAGCTGACCTGTCCTGGCCTCGCACGGGAAACTTTTGTGAAAACGAATCCCATAACCTGATGGCAGTGCCACCAGTTCAATAATTGTACTATGTCTATAATCTTCACGCAAAAGCAAGTAATAAATTCACAAACGCTTATCGCAATCGAAATCAAACTTCTTAGTTAACGCATTCAAAAGATACAGTCGTTTATTATGTCTCATATTTTACAATCGTAAGGGAATCAAAACCTATATGTTATAGGGTTTAGCAAAAACAGTTATAACTATCACAATTATTATGGTTATTTGAAAAAAAAAAGGAAGTTATTTTATCAGTGTGAATATTTAGTTAAGTATGTCTACACAAATGTGTCGGTCTATCTAAATTTCATATAAGGATATCTTTTCTGTCTTATCTATACCTGCATCCGTAAGTCTTGAAACTCTTAGAACTTGGTTCCCTATTGAAGGTTGTGATGTATATAGATATGTTCGAAAGTTATAAATTCCTGTAAATTTAAAAGTCTAATGCGGCGTCCAACGAACTAGGTTTTATTTTATGTATTCCTAGTCATTAAGGTAGCTAAATGAGCAACAATTTTTACGTATATACGAGTATAAACTTATAAATGTATACATATATGTATTTATGTTGGGAAATCTCGTGTTGGGAAATCTTCTGGGTGCGGATTAATAGATAGAAAAACGTATCAGCTGTTTATTTCATAACGTATATTATATGAACGTATAAACAGTCATGTATGACATTTTTTTGTTTAAAAAAATCTCTTCATAAAGAGAACACTGTATCAGAGAGGTTTAGATTACAGATATCTATATAAAAAGTCCGTATACTACAACACCCCCCCTTAATCTAAACTGGGTAAAAAAAATACAACATACACAACTAGAAAACAAGACATTAAAAAATAACTGACAGCAGGTACAAAAAAACACGTTCTTAAGTTAAACCCATAGACGATATACATTTGTTATGAGCTCTTCGTCCTAACGGTTTTGTTAAAATATCTGCTGACATATCACTAGATTACAGATATTCTAAACGAATGGGATTAAGTGATACCTTTTCTCTTATAAAGTGATATCTTGTATCTATATGTTTTGTTCTACAGTGGTACACAGGGTTTTTGGCTAAAGCTTGGGCACTCTGACTATCGCTGTATATTAATATAGGTTCGTGACTCGCACCGCTTACCTCTTCAATAAAGCGTCCCTAATACAATGCCTCTTTCGAGCGTCTGTTAAAGCCTCTGCTGACGATAAAGCCACTGTAGGCTGTTTTCTTGATGACCACGACACTGTTAAACCAGCCAACTGAAAATGATAGCCTGTCCTCGCCGATCCTCTTTACAGTTTACCCAATCAGCATCTGTGAATCCGACAAGAGGTTTTGCCGACTTCCTATAAACAATGGAGTACTTTATAGTCTCCTTCAGATACTGCAAGACACGCTTTGCAGCATCCCAGTGAGCCTTGCTATAACAGGTGTTGAACTGACTTAGATAACTTGTAGTAAAAGCAATATCTGGTCGAGTATTAACGGCTAAAAACATTAAACTTCCTATCAAATTTTGATAAGGATATGTCGTATTCTCACCATTCGTCATCGAACCTTCTGCTGAGCGGAGTGCTGTCCTTTACAATTAGACATATTAGATTTCTCCAATAAATTCTTAATGAATGTTTCTTGATTTAAAACTATTTTATTATTTTCTTGAGATACATTTATCCCCAAATAATAATTTAATGGTCCCAGACTTAGATTATTAATATGTCTAGATAGAGCATCGCGCTGCAAAAGAACAAAAAGAAATGGGACGAATTTTCCATAATAGTGTGCGTGACAGCTTCGTCTTACACTCGCGTCATGTCAGTTTGCATTTTTAGTGTGCGTGTATAAATAGATACCAGTTGCTAAAACTGCCTTAAAAATAGGGAAAATTTTATGTATTAATGAATAATATTGATACAACATTAACAACAACGTTTCGTTGGTCGAATTATCGTAATATTAATTATAGACTGGTCTAGTAAAAGCTAGTACTTGAAGTATTTTTGACTACTATTTTTTTGATTATTTTTGTGATATGACGCATAACTTATCTTATAAATTTTATTCAACAGTATGTATGTTCGGGTCAAATATTGCAACTGAATTTTGAAGCAGTTATTTTAACCGATTGAGATGAATGCCCAGACCAATGCAAATATACTATTCAAATATTCCTACATAGGGGAAAGGTGGACGAGACGATCCCCTTAAGGGAAAATAGCTGTGATTTGTCAAATACTAGATCAATCAGAACTATTTTAGTGCCAGCTGCTAGGAAATTTATTTGTCTGAGTATCCTCATACTCAAAAAATTTACTTCAGTATTATCTATAGGAAATATTTTCGTTTTTTTAAAACCTTCGAAAAGGATCATCTTGAACACCGGGGTAGGTAAGATGGTCCCTGGTATATGGGCAAGATGATCCCGGGGATCATCTAACCTACAACCTAGAAGAACTAAAGGGAATTTATTCAGGAGAAACTCAAATAGAAACAACTTCAAAAAATGAACACTGCTTCTTTTATTTCTTACATTTTAAGTATTATTTGGTAATAACGAGATCAAGTTATTGTGATTTTAATCAGTCTTTGGATCACAATTAAGTAACTTATAAATTCTTAAGAGACAACAATTAAATTAAATAATAAACATTCTAAAAACTTTTCAAGTGAAATAAATTTAAGTAGGTATAAAAGAAAACTTTTCTTCAAAAACATCTAAAAAAAACAAAATAATGAAATCTAAAATGACAATCTTTTCTTTCCCGGAGCATTGACGCAGATATCACACTGGAAGTAATCAGCATCATCATCGCTATCTATCCCTGCACAAGACTCATGGCCCCATTTCCTACATTTGGAACATTGTATCCATCCTTCGCCTGTAACGTCTTTCGAAAAAGCTTCTGTACAAAACAGACATTCCACATCTTCTTCTTCAGATGACTCTTCGGAGTCTGTTACAAGGGCTGTTTTCTTTCTTTTATTTGACAAGCCCTTGCCGACACCTTTCATCTTTTTAGAATAATATTTTTTTGTATTTTGTTTCTTTGAACGCTTGTTTTCTTTTTGTGTTTTTTTGGCTTCTTCTTCCTCCAAATAATCTTTATACGGTGTACTTGTGAGAATAGATGACGGTGCTTGTCTTCTTTTTATATTGCTTCTTCTTGGACCTGAAATCTTAGGAAATGGGCAGATCTGGGCCGGTGAGATACCAAAGTTTTCTGTCTGGCTGACTATCTGTTGTGAAAATGATGGAGACTTGCATATGTTGCTTGCAGAACTTGTGGATGGCAATGGTGACAAGGGGCAGCGGAGCACGGGTGTAGGTGATGGTGTGGCAGAGTTTGGTCTGATGGATATTTGCTGTGTAGATGCAGGCAACAGTGGTGAGATATCCAGAGCTGCTGGTTCATGGGAATCATTATTTGGAGATATTTCTGGTTCTTCTTCCACACACATTTCAGTTGTAGAAGCAGCAATAAAATCTGCATCACTGAATACGTCGGGATTAAATGGATATATTCCAGTCTTAGCAAATCCATTTATAGCGTTGATTGGTACCGCGGCTTTTAAATAAGCCTCACCGAAGATTTTTCCAATCTGAAAAGAAGTGACTGCTCTGCCCGGGTTATTATTCATCCATTTTTCGAGCGATTGATTAAGATACGCACTTAATGGGTACATCACACTCACATCTAATGGTTGAAGCTTATGAGTGCAATGCGGAGGCAAGCAGAGAATGGTTACATGGTTTTCTCGTGCTTTCATTACGACATTCAAGTTTTTTGTGTGGGATAAGTGACCGTCTAAAATTAGCACCGCTGGATCATCAATAGATGGTTTTACGTGGTATAAAAAGTGATCAAACCATTTTGTGAAAACTTCAATGTTCATCCATCCTGATGCATTACAGGCCCACTCAGAACCAGGCGGAGTGCCATCCATTAACTCCATTTTCATGCGAATCCTGCGAAATATGAACATGGGTGGCACAAAAATTCCGGAGGCAGCGATGCATACTACAGCTGTTGTTGTTTCCCCACGTTCAGCAGATGTGACTCGGGCTACTTGCTTTCTCCCAGTTTCTGCAAAGACCCTCATATTTTTTGTAGGAACCGTAGAAATGCTCGTCTCATCAACATTGAAAATTCGATGGGGAGGAAAACATTTCTCTTCTTGAATGCCTTTCCAAACCGAATAAAACCGATCCACAACTGGTTTGTTGAAAGCACGTGCCCGTGCAGTTGACGTAGATTCTGGAGATCGAAGAGCAATGTCTGGGTGTCTCTTGCGGAGTCCTCTCAGCCATTCCTTGCCAGCTTTTTCATTCTTAAATGGATGTGCTATGTTGTTTCTTTCAGCTAAGTCAAACGCCAGTTTCAAAACATCCTGTCTTGTTAACCCATACATCCTTACTTCCATTTCCTTGATATGACGAACAAGTTCTACTTCTTGCTCAGCTGTAAAGACAGGCTGTTTTCCCCCAAGATACTTTTTAGTACCCAGAGCCACTTTATTCTTGCCTTTAACTCTTCTTTTTAGCGCCATGACGGGAACTGAGAACTGTTTGCTTGCAGTTTTAAATGGAATTTTATCATTTCTTACTGCATCAATTGCTCTATTCATGTTTTCTTCTGTCCATGCACCTCGCGTAGTTTTTCTTATATAGTTACGAACCATTTTGTCTGTAAAAACAAAGAAATCGATAAATAAAATAATAACACAAAGAACATACTGTCAATGTTTAAATTATGGTGTACAAGATGATCCCTGGGGATCATCTTAAACACCTAGAAGGTAATCGTCTTGCCCCACCCACCACTTTTTTATATTTTGATCTGTGGCATAACCTATGAATTTTGTTCGGTAGAAATTCCGGTAAAAATTAATAATTAAACAATCTATAGCACTGCCAATATCGATAACAACTCATTACCGTTAATAAAACAAAAGAAACATGAACAGAGAAACAAGCTTACCTTAGATCCAGCAATCACAATTTAATTTTTTTTCACTAAAATTTCACCTGTTTCGTAATCCGCCATGACGGTTTGACTGTCGCTTCGCGTGACCTACTGGCATGATTTGTTGCAAAAATTCAATAGATGGCACTAGTAGTTTCAAAAATATATGAGGGAATCATCTTACCTCACAGGATCGTCTTGGCAGCCTTTCCCCTACCTACAAATATTCGCATGGAGCGGGACCTGTGAATCCTGTGATCAATGTGGTGAAGTAAATAAAACTAATGATGTCAAAAATAAAGAAAATTATTGATATATTTTTATCTTGCTGCATGAGCTTGCTTGCTTGATAAATTAGTACAATTGGTGTTGTCTTTTAAATTATTTAGGTTAAGCCAAATCATTACCAACTTTATTTGTAATATTAACTTATAGAAAATTACATTGCATGATAAGGATATTACGCGAAACGTCGGGCAACATAAAAGTATGCATATTTTTCGTAAAATACCGCTTAAATTTTACATTTAAACTCTGTATGTATTAGGAGACTGTAAAAGCGTCCAAGGAAATAAAATTACAATAGGTAATAATTGTACCCTTCCTTCTGTGAGCATGTGATGCTCGCGAAGGAGATGGCGGAGCGCGCCCGGGAGAGGTTCAGAACCCTCCCGGCCCACCGAGCCCGCAACACGCTCGCCTCGCGTCGCAGGCGACTTAGGCGCCGGAGGTCGCTTAACGAGCTCCGTCCTCCATGAGCGCAGGCCTGGGGGTGGCAGGTGAGGCCGCCTGTCACCCCAGCAGAAGCAGGCCGGGACGGTGGGGCGACTAGCGCCCCTCCCCCAAACCGGGGCAAGACGGGGACACCGTGGTTCCCAAATCCGAGGGGGCCATCTCGAAACCGGAGATGGCACAGGGTCAGTCGAGGTGCGAGGGATATGCTCTATGGGCAACCTTACACCCCGGCGTCTGCAGACCCGAGACGGCGTGCGGTTTTAGTCGGTTCAAGCCCGACATAACCGCCCCCGCTGGCCGGCGGGGGGTATCCGAGGGGATTTCCGCACGAAAAAAAAAAAAAAAAAAAATAATTGTACCCGTTTTTGTGGAATAATTTTTTTATTATTATTTTATAAACTTGCCTTACGAGGCACCCTGCTCATTGACCAAATACTACTCTTTTCTATTGAAATGGTCAGAGCAAAAACTGAGTTTTTCGTCGGTTGCCAGAATGCCTCTTTACGACTTTTTCGTATTATCTGTATCCATCGGTTTCTTAGTATTGGATCGCTTGGTGTTCTGAAAAAATATAACCGAAAATACATGATACCAAGTCCATTCTGAAATTTCATAACTACGACTTGGTGGTCATATTTTGTCTTGCAAAAATGACATCAAATTCGTACTCAGCATGCCGAAATACCCCTCATACGATACTCATTATAATATGAGTGAATTGCACATTATATTGCATAATATAATACCCGCTAGGCCACGTTTTTTATGGGAGTTTTGACTTGAGTAACTAGCAACACACACGTTAAGTATAAAATGGCGACGACAATATTAAATTATTTTAGAAAAAAGCTAATGGCTTATTTTGCTAAAATTGGTACGATACAATGGTATTTACCGATGATAGGATATTTTTTTTATTGGTTTAGTATGTCCTTTATAATTTCTGCACGCTTTTACCACACAAACCGTCATTTTCAAAATCACTAATTATTGTCCGTGCCCACTGACAGTGCGTCTGACACTGAAAGCAGGAAAATCGTTTTGGGCCCAATAGTTGGGCCCTATTTTTTTGGCCGCTTTCAACGCTTTGACTGTCTATCTAGACATATTAATAATCTAAGGTCCCAGATCTTTAAATGTAAAATATTTTTCCAAATCATTTTTGACACATTCAAATGACAGGTCATCTTGATAAAATACAATTATGTCATCGACATAGACCGCCAACAAAATAGTTTCTAAACCAAATAGTTTTTTGAATACACAAGGTTCCGATGGTATTTTGTTGAAACCTATTTTTAACAGAGTTTCACACAACTTATTATACCATGCCCTTGGTGCCTGTTTAAGCCCGTACAAAGACTTCTGTAACAAGCAAACTTTATTTTCTTGACCTTTGACTGCAAAACCTTGAGGTTGGGCCATGTAGATTTCCTCGGAGAGATCTCCATTAAGGAAAGCTCTTTCCATATCCAGGTGCCTCATTTTAAGGTCAATATTAGCAGCGAGTGCCATGAGAGTTTGTTTCAGTGTAGTCAACATCTGCTACCTGATTGTACCCTTTGACAACAAGTCTTGCCTTATATTTGACAATATTGCCTTGTGCATCGGTCTTTACCTTATAGACCCACTTGCATTGAATAAATTTTTTGTCTGACTTTTCCACTAATCTCCACGTTTTTAGCTTCATGAGTGATTCGTATTCACTTTGCATTGCTGCATGTCATTTTTTAGCATCATCAGATTTAATGGCCTCTAAATAGTTTTGCGGTTCAGTAAAACTATCCGCAACCATTACAGCGCAGTAAAAATCGGGTGATTTTCTAATCCTTGAAGGATATCTGCGCTCTGAGGCAACTGAATCAACCTCCAAATGTGATACCGGAGCATCTGGAACAACCTGTAAACGTGGTGTTAGATCCTCATCTTCCCCCCTTAGTGGACATGCCGAAGACAAGTCAGTATTCTCCAAATTCTCTACATTTGTATTTGAAGTCCCAGGTAAAGATAATTGGTCAACCTCCCTATTGACAACTTCCCTATTAACTATCTCAGGAATATGAGAGTTATCTTGTGACTCTTCCTTTGACAAAGTTAAAATAGAATCGAAGTTGTTGACCACTTCAGGTTCTTTAGACGACTTTAGACTACTAAATATATTTTCGAAAAATACTATATCTCTTGCCTTTACAATTCTCCTCGGGTACTGAGCATCTCTAACTAAATAACTATTTACATTATCAGTATAGCCTACAAAAATATGTTCCTTAGCTTTCATGTCAAGTTTTTTCCTTTGACAAGAAGGCACATGTTCAACAACAAAACATGTTCAGGAACAAGAGCTCGACATACAAATACTTTTAGATGGCTCAAATTAGGCTTGGTATTATACCACCTTTCAAAGGGAGTCAAAGAATGACCTAGAGCTCGGTGTGGCGAACGATTTTTTAAGTATACGGCAGCTTGTACAGCATCTTGCCAGTAAGCCTTGGGCAAGGAATTTCCTGCCAACATGCTACGTGCCTTTTCTATAATGGAGCGTATACTTCGTTCTGCCAATCCATTTTGTTAACAAAACGCAACACTGGTCTGGTGGATTATACCATTCGATGAAAAAACACCACCAAGTTCTTTGTTGACAAATTCTGTACCGTTGTCTGTCCTAACCTTCTTGATTTTTGCTCCCGTTTGACGTTCTACAAGTAATCGAAAAGATTCGAACTTCTCCTTCACTTTGACTTTCTAAGCGAAGAAATAAACAAACATCATACGAGAAAAATCGTCTACTAGTATCAAACCATACCTATTGCCTTGAAAAGAAACTTCAGACATCCGCTCAGCCACAACTCATAAATAGACAATCAATCCTCAGTATGTACATCGTAAGCGACGGTGTTGCATGGAGTATTGACAGTACAGTCCAATTTGTACAGCCCCTTGCAAACAGAGCCGGTTAGAAGAGGTTCTCCTGAGAAAGAAAAAGTATCACTTCTAAAAAGTTTACAACCTTTCCTATCAAATAAAAAAGAGAAACCTTTCCCTTCACACCTTTGTACAGATAAAAGATTCGTTTTTAATTGAGTTATATATACAACGTTACTAATACTATTGACAGTAGACTGGGTAGAATAGAAATACCTCCAAAACCTTTACAACTAATTTTTTCGCCGTTCGCTACAATGACACTTATGGAATCCTTCGGTTTAAGATTCACAAACCAATCTCTTCTAGGTGTCATATGCTGCGACGCTCCAGAATCTATGAACCAACTATTCAAAGAGTCAGTATCTCCTAAACCAAGTGCCAATAAAGAATCCTCTGCATCCTTTTCTTTCTTGGTTTTTCTTAGCGGACAATCTGGTCTCTTATGGCCTGGTTGCTTGCAATCATAACAAACAATTTCCTTCTTCACCTTCTTTGGTTTCTTGTTAGTAACCGTGCTTAAAGCGGGTATAGCATGTTCTGTTTTGGACATTTCACTAAGTAGTCTACATTTTACTAAATCTGTAGTAACTTCAACATTGCTATTTTCTAGAGCCATCACCAAAGGCTCGTATTTTGGTGTTAAACCTCCAAGCAAAATAGCTGCTAATGAGCTGTCTTCGATGATCTTGCCAATATCAGTGAGGTCCAGGGCAGTACTCATTATAGCTTGGATATACTTTTCTAAGTCGTCATACTCATCAAGCCTGTCTATATAGCTTTCGTTCTAAAGCCAATCGTCTTCCTAGGCTTCTATCTTCAAACGCATTCTGCAAGGCCTTCCATGCCTCTGCAGCCGTTTTTGAACAACGAACATGAATAATTGCTGCATCTTCTAACGTTAGACATATTTTCGTCAAAGCTTTTCTGTCATTTCTTAGCCTCTGATATCCAGGAGTAGTATCTCCATCTGGGTATCCTTCTATGGTTTCCCATAATTCCTCATGCAGGAGGAAATTTTTCATTTTAAATCTCCAGACAGGGTAGTCTTCGAAATTTCGTAAAATGAAGGAAGGCATCGTGAGAGCACCACTTGCTTTTCTGGTGGATGTATCTCTGAATGACATTTTGATGAATGACTTGATAAATACGATAAATACCTTGATTTTCCAAGCAGCAAATCTATTAATGTTTTTCTTCTTTTAAAACCATTCAGCCGTCCAGAGTCTTCGTGCTGATAACGTATTGGGAAATCTCGTGTTGGGAAATCTTCTGGGTGCGGATTAATAGATAGAAAAACGTATCAGCTGTTTATTTCATAAGGTATATTTTATGAACGTATAAACAGTCATGTATGACATTTTTTGTTTTAAAAAATCTCTTCATAAAGAGAACATTGTATCAGAGAGGTTTAGATTACAGATATCTATATAAAAAGTCCGTATACTACAACAATTTATTTCAGCAAAATATAGTTACAACATAAACTGCAGGGCAGGCGACTTTCTTCAAACAAAACTTTTTCGCGGAATCTTTTTTGTTATTTGCAGCTTGTTAGTGCAGTTTGATAAAAAATATGATTTGGTTTTTAATATAATAAAAAGAAATTCTCGACTTGCACTAGGATATTGCTGTTGTGATAGCATTTTTTTTAAATTTGTTGTAATAGCCCGTCGACCTGTCAAGCGTGTAGATAAGTTTCCCATGAAAATACCATTTCAAATAAAGAAATACGAAGTTCATACTAATCGATTAAAACTGGTCAGTTATGAATGCTGGCAATGTAAAAATGGAATTCAAAATTTAAATGAAGAATTACCTAATTCATTTGTTTCATGTTGAATACATTAAAAGTTTAATGCAGCAATTTTTATTACATACTTATTTTAATTTCAAATCTCCACTTGAAAGTAGTGTGCCGTTATAAAACTAATAAAAATATTTTTTTCATGCTAAATCCTTTAACAATTAAGATGTACGCCACATAATTGAAACATTGCTGCAACAATTAAGCTATTTGAATGCCACGTAATGTACTGTTATCGTGAGGTAAGTTGAACTCATGACTTCATTTATGTGCGCAGTCTAAGTAAACCACAACGTGAACATTAGGCTCCGCTTTTAGTAAATCAAGATAATATTTCGAAACTTTTACTCGAACAGAAACTTGGCAATGGAATAGATTTAGTGGATATTCTTGCCTCGTTCTGACTTTAGAAAAATGGGCAGGTATATAAATTATTACTCACAGAAGATATATAAACAGGGCTTAGATGGTCATTAGTGTTTGTAAGGTTAGATAATTCCCCACCCAACCTGTGGAGCGATGTGCACATAGATTGATTGATTGATGACGTTACGACTTTATTGGTGAACCTGGACTTGTCCAAGGGATAAGATTTAAATAATACTATTATATATGCTTTGAAATATGTACGATCTATGTTTCCAAACTGTATTAATCTATATACAGTTAAGTACTGTATAGCTATAGGTACAACATCTATTACTCTAAGAGATTTCCAGGTTATTTCATATGTTTTCCAAACTCGTAAGAGTTTTGGTCACGTCTGAAACTAATAAAACTTTTTGGTTTCCTCTGAAGTTCAACTCGATTGCTAAACTGAGTCTTAGTGGCTCAGAAAACTGAAATATGTATCGAAAGTGCTTTTGCTGGTGGTTCTAGTTCTTTTCAATTCTAATCTAATGTTAGTCTATTTTAAACCCTTTTGGTATCATAACTAATTATGAATGTAGAAAGCACAAGGAGAAATTATGAATGTAGAAAGATTAGAGCGTTGGAAAAGGTATTTTGAGGGTCTGTTTGAGAAGGATGTGGATAACGAAGATTACCTTTTGAGATGAAATCATTCGCAGTATGTGTGCAGTAAGGTTGACTGATAGAAAGTAAAATATAAATAAACGAGTGCTGTGTAGCGTGAAAGATATTGTGAAAAAAATTGAGAAATCAGACTAACCGGAGTCAACCTCACAAAACACACATTGATCAAATTGGTAATAAAAAGGGATATCAAAAGGATTCTTAACCAGTCGGCTTGCATCAAAGGGTTATGGACAATAGAGGAAGCTCGTCGGACGCTTTTTATTCATTTCACGAGCTTCCTCTATTGTTGTGAAAGTTTACGCGCATATTACATTGAAATAAAACTAATTATACTGGATTACATATATTGCAACTAGACGACTAGGATAGTAGTTGTGTAATGTCTTGAAGTATATACTTTTCTTAAACTACTCAAACTTAGTTTAATTGTTAGTTCTGTATAAATAGTAACACCTACAATTAACCAAAGTTTGGATACTTAAAGATAACTATGTACTTCAAGACTTGAGACGATACTAATGCTGTAGTGACTATGGCTGCTCAAAAGCAACCGGAACGTCGTCGGCAATAGTGTAATATAAAAAAGCGGCCAAGTGCGAGTCGGACTCGCCCATGAAGGGTTCCGTAGTAGCAAGTAAAATTTTTATATTTGAGTTGATTGAATGAAAGGTAAATTGCGGTTTACGATTTATGACGTATTAAAAAAATTACTTACTAGATCTCGTTCAAACCAATTTTCGGTGTAATTTTACATGTTAATGTACATCATATTTTTTTTAGTTTCATCATTCTCCTATTTTAGAACTTACAGGGCAGGACAGACTATAGAAACCGTAAAAGAGAGTTATTGCTGATATTTGGCATACATTTTACCACTTTGGAAGTGTCTCTCGCGCAAACTATTCAGTTTAGAAAAGAACGATATTAGAAACCTCAATATCATTTTGGAGACCTATCCATAGATACCAAACACGTAGTGGTTGTTTGATGAAAAAAAAAAATTTAAGTTTCAGTTCTAAGTATGGGGAAACCCCCAAAATGTATTGTTTTTTTTTCTAATTTTGTGTGTTTTCTAATCTTAATGCGGTTCACAGAATACATCTACTTACCAAGTTTCAACAGCATAGTTCTTATAGTTTCGGATAAAAGTGGTTGTGTACGAACGGACAGGCAGACAGACATGACGAATCTATAAGGGTTCCATTTTTTGCCAGTTGGCAACGGAACCCTAAAAAACAAATCGCCATTGCTGTTGTCTCTACTACTTTCAATAGTGACTATGCTATTGCGCCCAAGGCAATGTATCTCCAAAATAATGAAAAAAAAATGACTGATTCGAAATTCAATAATGATCATACTATGTACTTTTAATTTTTATTACCTTGTGTTTTATGAGAATTTTAATGCTTGAGCAATTTGCTCTTTAAAATTTGAGCTGTGCGACAGACATATTACGCGTATTTTCAAAACCCTATAATAGCTAATTATTATGGCTTTAATTAAAACTGTGTCGTAACACCATTGGTCACACTAAAAAATTCACACAGTTCAAATCATGTAAAAATTTATACCTTTTTTTTTTCGTACGGAAATCCCTTCGGTTACCCCCCCGCCGGCCAGCGGGGGCGGTTATGTCGGGCTTGAACCGACTAAAACCGCACGCCGTCTTGGGTCTTCAATTTATACCTACGTTTCGAAATTTGTTACCAAAGTCAAAGGAATATTTTTTTTTATCTGAACTTGATGAATTTGTCTTCATTCGTCCTGTGATTTTGAATTTTTAAAAAGGGGTTTTTGCCGAACAAACTAGTTGTACGGATATTCTGACGTCGCATATAAGATTTTTCAGTTTGACTATAGAAACCGTAAAAGAGAGTTATTGCTGATATTTGGCGATAGAACCTTTCCGTTATGTCATGTCTAAATTAAATTGCTTTTCCCTGTCGATGAATGGATTTGAGTCTAATTAAGGTGGCAATTAAGGTGGTGTAAGGTCAACTGAGGATTTTTTTTGTGTGTGTAAGGTACTTGCAGTAACTAGGTACCTCCTCGCTAACCATTCACACTATAAATGACTTGTAATTACATGTATTAAATAGGATACATAATACTGGCATAGTCACGTATCTGTGACTGCGGGCTCGTTATCTGGCCATCTTCACGGCATTTGCTCCGGTCGTAATGAGCAGTGAAGAACGGCAACCCGTGCAATACTTGTACTGATATTTTGAAATTTTTGAAACGATAATTTTGTGAAATCTGTAAATTATGTAGGGGTTGAAATACTGATATAAAAGATTTCACCAGCTTATTATTGTATTCTGCGAAATAAATGAACATATTTTGCCCACCATATATACACTAGATATTTTTGTTTATGGGTCACACTGAAAAAAAAAACAGTTGTTTTGAGTAATTTCCGCGGTTAATTTAACTAAGATCTTGATTCCATATGAGCCTAACATCTTGTCGGTTTACTTGAACCAACTCGTATTGTCAGCATTTGTTATCTGGCTTGATAGATTTACATACTATGATAGGTTTCTGTAACCCTAATTATTCTTCAATCCAAATAAGCTGCAAGGCAATTCTAAGCCCTTATCTTGCTTAATTCTAACTGATGTTTGTGTTCCGATAGCCATCAGCATTATTTAATTTGAACAAGACGGCGTGTTCCTCTAACCATGTGCCTTAGTTAATTTGAACAAGATAGTGTGTTCCACTAGATATGACCATTATTCCAATTAAACAACAGTTTTTGTTCCACTAACTATGTGCCTTAGTTAATTTAAACAACAGTTTTTGTTCCACTAACCATGTACCTTAGTTAATTTGAACAAGACGGTGAGCTCCAGTGGCTATGACCATTATTTAATTTGAACAACAGTATTTTTTCCACTAACCATGTACCTTAGTTAATTTGAACAAGAGGGTGTGTTCCACTAGCTATGACCATTATTTAATTTAAGCAATAGATTTTGATCCTCCAACTATGCAACTTAGTCAATTTGAACAACATTATGGGTTGAATTAGCGGTCTCTCTTGTTCATTTCATACAACAGTGTAAGTTGAACTAACCTAGTCACTTGTTTAATTTTATCAGTATTTATGTTCACGACAACTACGAATTTTATTAGAGTCAAACAAGACAACTTATTTGGATCGATCAGAAATACTTAGTTGTAGTTGCTAACTAAAATCCGCACATCCTAAGCCAACTATAATTTTACGAAATCATTGAACACACAAACCAAACTACCATAATACATTTTTTGGTCATGTAGGTATTCAATGATTTAGTAACATTTTAGTTGACTACCAATCAGGGTAAGCGGTTTCCATGTGACAACTGCAACAAAGTAAACATAATCGATATAAATAAACTGTTAAAATCAATTTACAACTAATATACATATAAATATGTGAAAAAGGGATGAAAAGAAAAAAACGAATAAAATTTTGTTTCTCTTTATTTATTAAAAACTCATAAAATTTGAAATATACGTAAATTCAATCAGTAACAAAACCTTATACTCCCAACTAATAATCAACATGTAATTATTAATGTTAATTACAGACTTATGCTGTCTTCGCTCTATTGAATAATCTGTATAATGGCAAAAAATGGTGACCTTGGGTTGTACTTTTATTCAATTGAATAACAAGTTATTTATTCCTAAAACGAAAAACCAAAATAAAAATATTTCTTTACTAAAAAAACTTATAAAATATGAAATATACGTAAATTCAATAAGTAACAAAACGTTATATACTCCCAACTAATAATCAACATGTTACAGACTTATGCTGTCTTGTTATTTATTCCTAAAACGAAAAACCCGACTGTGATTTATGTCATGATATACTTTTTTGAAATCCTTTTATCGAGCCTTTTAATTTGATACCCATATTGTAGTATTCGAAAACCTTTATGTAAACGCTTCCTTAGATTCAAAACTTGACTTACAAGTTTTCCTCTGGCCAGCAATGTTACGCCGTTTGCTGTAGTACAGGCTGGCACATAATACGTCGTAGTATTTTCACCCGGAAAAAGTGCTTTGATTGCACTAACCCATCGAAAATATATTTCACCTCTTAGAGTATTAATCTCGTTAAGACGTAAGATTTCTTTCGCTATCACGGCCACAAGTAGGTTTCTTGCGCTGTCTCCATCTGTCACGCCACCTTTATGAATAATAGTGTGGAAGCCTCAAGCGATTACTTCAATAATTTCTCGAGATCCTGTAACAGCATTAAAGATTAAGAATTCTCACTAGGCAAAATTACAATGTATTTTCTTAAGACTTTTATTTCAGTTGTGGGTGTTATCATACAATTTAGCAGAGTTCGAGTGTAATCATATGAGCCTCTTTGTAGCTATGTATCCATCTTATGATAAAGATCTGTCAAATGAAAAATAAAAATTTATCTTATGCTTACTCTACACTCAGAGGTGTCCAATATTGGACATGTTGTGTATTTTGATGGTGAGGGTTCTTTCTTAATAGGGGTTTGTTGCTCTGGTTCCTGCAGTAAAAATAAAGAAATAAATATAATTTAACAGTAAAACAGGACGGTGGGGCGACTAGCGCCCCTCCCCCAAACCGGGGCAAGACGGGGACACCGTGGTTCCCAAACCCGAGGGGGCCATCTCGAAACCGGAGATGGCCCAGGGTCAGTCGAGGTGCGAGGGATATGCTCTATGGGCAACCTTACACCCCGGCGTCTGCAGACCCAAGACGGCGTGCGGTTTTAGTCGGTTCGAGCCCGACATAAACGCCCCCGCTGGCCGGCGGGGGGGTATCCGAGGGGATTTCCGCACGAAAAAAAAAAAAAAAAAAAAAAAAAAAAGGTTTCTTTCTTAATAGGGGTTTGTTGCTCTGGTTCCTGCAGTAAAAATAAAGAAATAAATATAATTTAACAGTAAAACAAGTTTGTTAATTATTATCAGCCGTTTTAAGTGTAGTATTTTTATAAGTATATTTTGTAAACTATAACTAATAAACTTAAAACATTAAAGAAATACTTAATGAAATATGTGTAGTCATGAAATGCTTATAAAGTTATAATAACAATACTATTTGTTCAAATTGAACAACACATTATTATTATGCATATCATGACATCACAAAATTTAGGTAGGTACCTTATCTTTTCCTATAGTATGGCCACAGATCAGGTTATATGTACCTATACCTACTGCACATACACACGGCCCACCAGGCCAAAAGAAAATAACTTCCTACTTCTACAAAGTGTAATAACTGTGTAATGTAGGCACTTACATTTACTTGAACAATATTATACTCCTCAACTTGTATAGGCAGGTCCTGTAATAAAAAAAAAATATACATGCTCAAGGCTCATGGTATTGTTAAAAAGACAGAGAGAACTAAAAACAAAAACCTTAACAAAGCCTCATTATATGTGCCTCTTAAGCAAGTATATGAGTTCTGATAAGTACCGCTACCATCAATATATTAATGCATTCAGGTTAAAAAGGTGCTGTAAGAAATTAAATTTAATATTAAATATTGGATGGTAATATTGAATCACGAAAAATCGGTCGGAAAGAAAGAATAGGTATAGATGGTGCAGTCTGGAAGCGAGAGCCCTTTCGCAACTGTACCAGTGGCGAAAGGAGGCGCGGGAGCAGGGATGGAACCCCGAGCCTCGAGAAATCGAGGCCGTGCAGTCCCAGCTCCGCCAGGCCATCGTGGTGGAGTGGAAGGAACGACTTGGGCAACCAAGCGCAGGGCACGCCGCAATAGCGGCGGTAAGGCCCATCATGGAGGATTGGCTGGAGAGGCGACACGGAAGCCTCTCCTACCGACTGACGCAGGTGATCTCAGGGAAGGGGTGCTTCGGGGACCACCTGCATCGGATCAGGAAGGAGCCAACGCCTGAGTGTCATCACTGCGACGCGAGCGAGGACTCAGGGCTGCACACGCTGGCGGACTGCCCGGCGTGGGAGGCGCCGAGGCGTGACCTCGTGGCAGCCATCGGGGTGGGAGTCCTCTCGCTCGGCAGCATGATTGCGGCAATGGTGCGGAGCGCGAGCGCGTGGGCCGCCGCCGCCTCCTTCTGCGAGCATGTAATGCTCGCGAAGGAGGTGGCGGAGCGCGCCCGGGAGAGACTTAGAACTCTCCCGGTCCGCCGAGCCCGCAACTTGCTCGCCGCGCGTCGCAGGCAACTCAGGCGCCGGAGGTCGCTTAACGACCTCCGTCCTCCATGAGCGCAGGCCTGGGGGTGGCGGGTGAGGCCACCTGTCACCCCAGCAGAAGCAGGCCGGGACGGTGGGGCGACTAGCGCCCCTCCCCCAAACCGGGGCAAGACGGGGACACCGTGGTTCCCAAACCCGAGGGGGCCATCTCGAAACCGGAGATGGCCCAGGGTCAGTCGGGGTGCGAGGGATATGCTCTATGGGCAACCTTACACCCCGGCGTCTGTAGACCCGAGACGGCGTGCGGTTTTAGTCGGTTCAAGCCCGACATAACCGCCCCCGCTGGCACGCGGGGGGGTATCCGAAGGGATTTCCGCACGAAAAAAAAAAAAAAAAAAAAAAAAAGGTATAGATGGTGCAGTAGTGATGAAATTGTCTTATAGCTACCTACTGGAGGAAAAACTGTGGCCACGATCTTTCTTCAGTCACAATCATGAAGGATCGATCGGAGACATTGCCTGTTATTATGAAATCGGACTATTAATCTAAGTAGGTACTTACCTGTAAATACAAGAATGAGGTCCGCCAATTCCCATATCCTTAGTAGATCTGAAACTTCGTCCATTTTGATCACTTTGATCGGCACTTGGCTATACTAACAATCATACAACAATAACAACAATAAGTAATCTACTTCACTTGGGTATTCAAAATCACAATTCAAATCAAACGCTGCCAGCCAGCAGCCACACACACCCAGTACAGAATAATCTATGGTGGGCGGCAAACAAGCGGCGCGGTGGTTGGTCGCTCTTGGTTGAATCTAACATTGTAAATGTTTGAATTAAAATTGATATTGGTTTTATTTAAATTAATATTGTTTATATTGATTAATTACTACAAGTAGGCTTGATCAATATTCGTTGTTAAGATCAAGTCAATGTTTTTGATAGGTTCAATTTTTTAACTTAATCTGGGTAGCTAAATGTAATGTTTGAGTTAACAAATAATTTAAGTTAGCTTGGTCACTATACTTTGTTAAAAGTAAATAATTATGCTTTGTAGATTTAATCTGATAATTAAGTCTTGGCAACGAAGTGCAAAATTTGGATTTAACAAACAATTTATCATAATTGTAAAAACAATGATATTTATTTAAAACAAACAACCAAGGTAACAATCAAGTTGTCCAAGTTTCATTGACTAAGTGACATTTGTGATTCAAATCTTTCTTAAGTTGATTGAATCACTTTTTAACCAACTAAGACACTTGTTTAGTTGGATGACCACCATTTTTTTCAGTGCATAGGGGACAAACTTCTTTTTATCTATCGGACCCATTTCCAGACAGATCATTGATGTTGAGATACCAAGCGATGTCTGTGATTGCAGTCACGTAGCAGATATCCTAACAGAGCGTAGCAATTGTCTGCTTTGGAACAAAGTCTACTTGTTATTACGGTGGATACCCAATTATAGCCTTAAAAAATGAAACGTTCATTTAACAATAAGCTTAGTTACTCTAGCGGTTAGTACTTTGTGGAGGATATTCGTAATCTTCATAAACTCAGTAGTAATAGTCCCACTGAGGCCCCGGACGATTTTGCCTCGCCTACCCTTTTATATGGCAAACGTACGGTTCAACTTACGATGTGGGAGGTTCATTAGTCCGCAACTTCCAATGATCGGGCCGCAGAATTCAATTTGTTTACATTGACCTGGTTCTGTAGATAAAAAGATTTTCATAACTGTCACATTTTCCTATTCTGTAACATTTACATTGAATTTTGAGAATCTTAATGAGTACATTGCATGGTAAACGACGCATGTAGATAGAACACGGCAACTTTTTTTTTTTTAGCCACCGCCGGCTAGCGGGGGTGGTTATGTCGTGTATCGATTAAAACCGCACGGTGTCCTCCCCAAGTATCCGTTACCGGGCATCCCGGGTAAGCCCTCGAAAGGATAACCCCAGGGTTGCCGGCGGACTTTGGCCGGGTTTTATCCCGCTTCGGTGAGTAAAGACGGCGAGTCGGCCAACTGCCGTCCTCAGGCCCCGATCATGGAGGTCGGAAGTCCCGGGCGTAGATGAGTCTGCGGCGAGAACGCCGCAGACTTAAAACTGCGAAACTCGAGGGGCAGGGTTCTCTCCCGCTTTCTCTCCGCCGTCTCTTTCGCGCGTATTACCTGCTCGCAGAAAGAGGCAGCGGCGTGCCACTTGCTCCCGTCGGAAACCACGGCCCTCACCATGGTCTCCAACGAGAGAACGTCCAAGCCCAGGACCGCAACGAGATCCCGGCGTTGACTCGCCCACGCAGGGCACTCCACCAACGTGTGGAGCGCCGTGTCTTCGCCAGGATTCTCGCAGTGCTGGCACTGCGGCGTTATCTCCCGGTGGATATGCCATAGATACTTACCGAAACACCCGTGTCCGGTAAATATCTGGCAAATCCGGTAGGAGAGGTCCCCATGGTCCCTCTCCAACCAATCCTTCATAATCCGCCCACCTTGGATGCTCAAGTCGCACCCTCCATGTCTCCATGAGTTCCTGGCGGAGCAGGGACCGCTGAGCCCTGATTTCTCGGGGCTCCGGCCTATGGCCCCGCTCCAGCGCCTCCTTGCGCCACTGGTACAGCAGCGCAAGGGCTCTCGCTTCCATGTCCCACGGAGGGGTCCCGGCTAGGAGACATGCCGCCTCGACGGAGATCGTGCGATACCACCTGATGACTCTGACGGCCATCGCCTTTAACGGGCTGTTTCGAACAGCCACGCCACGGCCGCCAGAGTCTCCGCCCATACGGGGACCCCGTATAGGGCCATGCTTCGCACGATCCCCAGGCACAGTCTCCTAGTGGGGGCGTTGGGTCCCTTAACGTTGGGCATCAGCCGCGATAGCGCGGCCGCAGCCCCCTTCAGTTTCGGGACCAGACTTCCGTGATGAGGTCCGAAGTCCCATCGGCTATCGAGTACCAGCCCAAGGTACTTCATCACACACGGCACACACGGCAACTGATTAAAGTAATTACAAATAGATTCTTACCTACATTTTAATTAATTTTACACCTTCCTGGTTAAATTTCAAATTTATAAATGTTTTTCTACAGTTTTCCTCCGGCAATTTGGCGAAAAAAAGGAGATAGAAATGGTAATTTAGAACTGTTTAAAATTTCGGATTTCCATTTTCGTACCTTTTCACTGTACCCTCTTTAATTTGGTTTCGTTTTTAATTCTCCAAGTATATTAACGTTTTATCTACTAATATACGTGCTAGATTACACTAAACCTTATTTAGACATGTTTTTGTGAAGTATTTATAAAATAATCCTGTCGTGTAATATTATCTGTAAAACAAGTAACAAAATGACATGACAGTCCCTTGAGATACATTTCGTAATGATGACGTACTGTTTCCAGCATAATTTAGTAGGTGTGCCTATTCACGAAGGTTTAAGGAGTTTTAGCATTCTATTTAACAAATTGGTTCCTCGGTTGATATTGCTAATCAATATCAATTTGGAGAACGTACCTGAACGTAAGTATTTAATCATTTGGATCGGTTTCATTCGATTGGAATTTTATATACCCCATATGTACTTTTAGCGAAAGAGAGAAAGAGAAAATATTATTATAAGTAGTGCTTTCAACTTAGGCTTATCGTCGGTCTTTTATAACTCAAATAATTAAATATGATATATTTAATGCTCACCAGTAGATATACGAGTTCAACGACATCACACAATTACATTTACATTACATTCAAAATAAATACTTTCGGAATTTTAGCGGTATTATGGAAGTAAGTAGAATTAAAATATATAGGTACTCTAGGCCTTCTAGAAACTTAGAATTATATCGCTTATCAGTTGACGTTGAGTATCTATTATGCATAGTTTCCACATACATTTGGAAGATTAAATTTTGACTAGAGAGTGTTTTAGGTATACCTAACCTCGGGACGGTGGGGCGACTAGCGCCCCTCCCCCAAACCGGGGCAAGACGGGGACACCGTGGTTCCCAAACCCGAGGGGGCCATCTCGAAACCGGAGATGGCCCAGGGTCAGTCGGGGTGCGAGGGATATGCTCTATGGGCAACCTTACACCCCGGCGTCTGCAGACCCGAGACGGCGTGCGGTTTTAGTCGGTTCGAGCCCGACATAACCGCCCCCGCTGGCCGGCGGGGGGGTATCCGAGGGGATTTCCGCACGGAAAAAAAAAAAAAAAGGTATACCTAACCTAACAAAATATAAACGTGTTTACCAAACTTTCACAATTTTATATATTTGCAGGATTAATTAAAATGAGGTTGCTAATTTGCTTAATTTCTTATAGTTTATATTCAGTTTGACGTAATTAATAATTATTACAATAACTTAAAATGATTATGTAAAACTGCTTATAAATAACTCTAAAGAAAATAAAACCTATTGATTAAACCTATTAATCGTATTGATTATATTTTGTTACGACACATACAACAATGGTGATTCTTAAATACCATAAATAATAGTTTCTTGCAACAAATATAAATAAATGTTAGATACGCATACAATGCAGCACTACTAAATGAATTAAATCACGTGTTCCAGCCATAACTTGTTTTTTAATACTTGATATTTATATGCTACCATGCACTTAAGGATGTTGAGACAAGATCCATTGCCGCTGTCTACCAACTGAGCCATGACGTACTCCATCAGGAAGGCCCTTTTATTTATCCTTATCCATTACGAAACGTTTACCCATATACGTTATGTAAAATAGTAGGTGTCAAAACAAACATTGACTGACATGAAATCAAAAGTAAGTAATACTTCCTAAGGTACATACGTGGATTCCATTAACATCAATATTTTAATATAAATCTATAAAAAGAAGCCATTCCACATACCTAGATACTCTATTATATTGCTTCTGCAAGTGAATAAATAACAAAAGGACTATAATTAATTAGAGACACAAAGAATCACGGAACCTTTTGGCTTTACTACTGCTATTTCTTTTGTGCGATTTCCTTTAATTATGAATTGGTTTTTGTTGTATGTAGTCGTTAATAGCGCTTAGTTGTTTCTGAACTGAAAGTTAGTTTTAGTTTCTGATTTTTTTGAACATAGCCATTATGAAAGTCAGTCATTTTGGGAAAAGTTCAATGGATTATTGATTTCATTAAGTGTAAACTTAGATTAGTTTAACGGTTTTTCACTGGTGAAATCCAGCCTATATCTCGAACTGAACCCAACTCTAGTATATTTTGAGATTCAGTTAAACCTACGGGATTAGTTTTAGATTAATGATATTAAGAGAGTAATGTACTGTTTCGAATTGTCATATAACTGCATACTATATTCTCATAACAGTAGAAATAATTCAATGGATATTTCACTTTTTCTTATTGAAGTGTTTAATGTTTGAATTTATTATTAGGTATTCGTCAAAATTTTACTACGTATACACTGGTATAAACGCGTATTATATATACACTTTACGGAGCTAATTAACTGTATTTGTTTTTTTTTCGTGCGGAATTCCCTTCGTATACCCCCCCCGCCGGCCAGCTAGAGCGGTTATGTCGGGCTTGAACCGACTAAAACCGCACGCCGTCTCGGGTCTACAGACGCCGGGTGTAAGGTTGCCCATAGAGCATATCCCTCGCACCCCGACTGACCCTGGGCCATCTCCGGTTTCGAGATGGCCCCCTCGGGTTTGGGAACCACGGTGTCCCCGTCTTGCCCCGGTTTGGGGGAGGGGCGCTAGTCGCCCCACCGTCGCGGCCTGCTTCTGCTGGGGTGACAGGCGGCCTCACCTGCCACCCCCAGGCCTGCGCTCATGGAGGACGGAGGTCGTTGAGCGACCTCCGGCGCCTGAGTCGCCTGCGACGCGCGGCGAGCATGTTGCGGGCTCGGCGGGCCGGGAGAGTTCTGAACCTCTCCCGGGCGCGCTCCGCCATCTCCTTCGCGAGCATTACATGCTCGCAGAAGGAGGTGGCGGCGGCCCACGCGCTCGCGCTCCGCACCATTAACGCAATCATGCTGCCGAGCGAGAGGACTCCCACCCCGATGGCTGCCACGAGGTCACGCCTCCCACGCCGGGCAGTCCGCCAGCGTGTGCAGCCCTGAGTCCTCGCACGCGTCACAGTGATGACACTCAGGCGTTGGCTCCTTCCTGATCCGATGCAGGTGGTCCCCGAAGCACCCCTTCCCGGAGATCACCTGCGTCAGTCGGTACGAGGCTAACTAACTGTACCTTTTTTTTTTTTTTTATCGTGCGGAAATCCCTTCGGATACCGGCTTGCACCGACTAAAACCGCACGCCGTCTCGGGTCTTCAGACGCCGGGGTGTAAGGTTACCCATAGAGCATATCCCTCGCACCCCGGCTGACCCTGGGCCATCTCACCACTAACAGCATCGCTCATCCTGTCTCCTCTGAAAGCAGAGGAGTACGGAGAGCGATGTGTTCCCGCCACGTTGGGTATTGGCCGACGATCAATGCCAACCCTATGAAGGGGTGAAGGGGAAGCCATTGACCGCCGCCCAGGGTGTACCGGCCGCTCCGATTCCGTTCCCCCCGGACTGCAGCGGGATCGGAATCGGAGCGACACTCGAGGAGGTTACCCAACACACACCCCTAACTAACTGTACCTAATTGCGAAATAGGTAGTCTAATCTTTTCTCAGATAATTACACTTGTATATCAGAACTTAACCTCTCCGAGCATTCTATTCATTATAAAACTATTAAATCGTTAGATCTTTCAAAGGGTGCTAGTCCTGATGGCTTGCCACCGTACTTTTGCATGAAAATATCTAATAATGTTTACATTGCCGTACATATAATGTTTAATAAGTGCCTACATGAGTGCATATTCCCCTCAGAATGGAAGCAGGGTTTCATTACGCCTATTTATAAAAATGGAAATAAAGGTAACGTAGAAATAAATTATCGCTTAAACTCGATCCTTTCCACTTTGTCGAAGCTGTTTGAGAAGCACATACACGACGCGCTGTATCCTCATATTCATAAAATGATAATACCGGTCCGGAACAGTATGGTTTTGTGAAGCGTCGTTCGACTAACACTAACCTTATGTGCTTTATTGACGACCTGTTTAAGAATATGGATCGACGAGTGCAAGTTGACGCAGTGTATACAGATTATCTGAAGGCTTTTGACAAGTTGGATCACGCACTGTTATTGGATAAAATTGCCTTTAATGGAATACGCGGTGATTTGCTCCGATGGTTTGTTTCTAATATTTTTAACAGGACTCAAAGGGTTGTTATAAACGGTTTCACATCTGAGTCTATAGTTGTAAATTCTGGAGTTCCACAAGGATCTATATTATGTCCATTTCTCTTTGTTATATTTATTAACGATAACCAGTGTTTTAAAAACTACCAATTTTTTATGTACGCAGATGATGTTAAAATCTACAAGCCCACAGGGCTTGTAGTCCATTCAAGATTGTTTACTTCTACAAGATGATCACGACAGGCTTAGTAACCTCTCAGTTTCCCCAAATGTAACGCAATCTCCTTTACAAAAAATAGAAACAAACTGCACTATAATTACTCCATTAATAATATAGTTTTGAACAGAGTCAGCCTGGTTTGCGACTTGGGTATTTTGTGAGATTCGTCCTTGCACTTTGAATAGCATGTTGACAGCATATTGTTATTATTGTAAAACTTTAATATTTAATCGCCTACGGCAGAATATGTATGAACACATAAAATAATATAAGATCTCGATGTACTTACCATATTCATAGAAATAAATAATTCATTCATTCATTCAAGCATAATTAATAAAGCCTACTGTATATACGGGTTTGTCATGAGATCCTGTCGTGATTTTGTGCAGCCTTCCACACTTTTATTTGTGTATAAAACCTCAGTGACACCACAAATAGAATATGCCGTTTCAATTTGGAATCCTTTCTATGCTAAATACACTCAGAGTCTAGAATTAGTACAAAAAAAAAATACCGATTAAGAGTTCCTTATGTACAGTTAGTAAAATAGTTTAGCATTTTAACATTGCAATCTAGACGTCTACTTTTGGACATCATGATGCTGCATGGTATATGTAACAACAGATATGATTGTCTTGAAATCACCAATCAGTTGTGTTATATAGTGCCTACACTGTTGATCCACGAACGGTGCGTGTGCCCCAACTGTTCTACACGGGACCTTGCCAAACTAACGCAGGGATCCGCGCACCTTTTGTTTTTTTTTTTGAAGTAAAAACTTTTTTAGCAGCGTTGTGCACTTTTTTTGTAATGGGTAAAAAAGATTCAACTCGTGTCAGTAAACACGTGACCTGAACGTAAGACAACAAATATAGAAGCGCTAATTTCACACTGTACTTATCAACCTTGGTGGCGCGTTCGTCTAATGCGTGGTCGTTGACTACGTCAAGACTGAGATCGATTCCGACAGAGGCCCAAGAAACACTTTTTGTCATCATATAACTTTTTGTAATATTTATTCTACTTTATGCCATAAATCTATTGATATAAAATGGAAATTAAAGTGCATCTATTAATGAAAAAAGTGACGAAGAAATAGCGAAAGAAAATGAGTGAGTACTTTATAAATATATTAGCGATGATGGTTCTGGTATTAATGATGGTGAAAAAGTCGTTGAAATTATGGATGGAAGTTGATTTTTCTGAGAGATAAACTTTTTAATGTAAAATAATTGTAATAGTTCTGAAGTGTTAAATTTTTTTTGTTTGTTTAGCTGTCATGTTTGTATACGATAGCGCAATAAATGAATATTGTATGTTACCACATAAATGATAGTACTTTTATACTGATAATTAAAGCAATTCGTGCAAAATTATTCCCTAACCATTCCAAAATATCAAAAATGCACAACGTTAATATTCAAGTTTTCACTTCTGCCGGCACTCCCGGAGTGCAACCCGTCGTTTTTTTTTTCACCTATTCGTCGTCTCGTTGAAACCTATAACACACAGTTTAATGGGATTGACATCTTCGCATTTTCCAGCGAACAATTTAAAAGTCGTGTCATTGGTCTGGGTGTTTCTCTTTGTTATACAATATTTACAAAAAAAAGTATATAAGTGTGTTTATCCGCATTCTGGAACCCATAACACAAGCTAGTTAAACTATGCTTACTTTGGGTTTAGAGAGCGCTGTGTAGAATGTCGTAGAATATTTGTTTATTATTATTATTATTATTGAGCTCTTGTCAGCTCTGTAATTAATACTACCTTATTACTTTATTAATTTCTTAGATAGGTCCATAAAAATTTGTTATGAACATGTTATGAATTTAATATTTCACATAATCTTTTGTTATTATGAGATCGTGACTACAACTTGGCTTGAGTTTCTTTCTTTTATATTGTAAATCCGCGAACGATTATATGTTATTGGGTTATTAGGTTATGTTATTAGGGGTTATATGTTCACCAATCTGTTATATTATCTATACCTTATTTACTATTTTATATATTACTATTTTAGCATGTAACTGCCTTTTGTTCAGCGATTCGAAGCCACACCTGGCGAGAGCAGCAGTCGCAACATGGCTCTTGTGAACTGGTGCATTGTCATGCAAGAGCAACACACCCTTCGACAACTTTCCCCTTCTTTTTCTTGAATAGCTCCTCTTAGTCTTTCCAGCAGCGTTGCGTAGTATGTCCCAGTTATGGTGACCCCCTTGTCTTCATGTCTATCATGAGAACTCCCTTGAAATCCCAAAAGGATTGTCGGCATCAACTTCTCGGCTAATTCTGACACTTTAAACTTCTTCGGAGGAGGTGCACCCTTCTTATGCCACTGCATCGACTCCTGTTTCGACTCAGGTTCAAAGTGATAAACCCACGTTTCATCTCCAGTAACAATTCGATCTAATATAACTTTAGGGTTATCACCACACAGGTCTATAAAATGTTTTGATGCATCAATTCTTTGTTGCATCTGTAGTGGTTTTAGCATTCTGGGCATCCACCTTGCACTAACTTTCGTCATACCAAGATAATCGTGCAGGATCCTCAATACAGTCAGTATCTGATACGCCAACTAAGGCAGATAACTGTTTCTTTTTAAGACGAGTATCTTCCAGTACGAGTTTTTCGACTTTTCGCACAATATCTGAGGACGTAGCTTCGAACGGCCTTCCAGGGCAAGGGTCATCTTCGATGGACTCTCTGCAACGCTTGAAAAGATTCTGCCATTTGTATTATCATGGTTTTACTAGGACATTGACCTCCGTGAACAGCTGACATCTCATCCATTATCATTTGCGTAGATTTTCCTTGCCTAGACAGGAACTTTATCACGGCACGATATTCTATTTGCTCCATAATGACCAATTGTTTTCGAAATTATTTGCTTTCAAGGTGATATCGAAAAAACACAAGACAGTCTTGACATAATTTTTAATTTTTTTTTACCTAAAGAGGTCTCACTATAACTGAGCATAGAGTTTGTATAATATTGTTTCCTCCTAAGCTTCAAGGTCAAAATGTCCAATTCTCAAAATGTCCAACGGTGTCAAAATGTCCAAAACCCAAAATGTCCAATTCCCAGAATGTCCAATTCTCCAAATGTCCAATTCCCTGAATGTCCAATCTTTGAGAATGGACTACAGGTAGCAAAATGTCCCTTTCTCAGAAATTACTTGTGGGTTAGGTTAGATTAGAACTGTGACCCCAACAAAACGCGAGCCGAGCAAGCGAAGCGAGCGTGCCGCGGTAGCGGCCGGCGAAGCGCCAGAATTGATTTATGTAATAACATTATAATTATTATAGTAGTTATTTTGATTCTATCAGTATTTTGTATTTATTGTTTTTCATAAGTATTAATAAAGCGCTGTGATGTGTTATTGAACAAATTTACCACATTCACAAAGATTGGACATTCTGGAAATTGGACATTTTGAGAATTGGACATTCTGAGAATTGGACATTCTGGGAATTGGACATTTTGAGAATTGGACATTTTGGGATTTGGACATTTTGACACCGTTGGACATTTTGAGAACTGGACATTTTGACCCTGAACGCCTCTTAATACTTCAATCCGCGAACTTTTGTACCACCTCTCGTATGTACCGTGTATAAATTGATATGCATTCATTAAAAACTTGTTATTTTAATATTACAAACAGACACATAGATACCAACACTCCACAACGAGGTATGGAGTATACTATATACCTATGTAGAGTCACTTAACGACGGTATTACTATGAAACTCACTTCCATAGCATATTATTGTAAAATAAAGGTAAAATAATTTCACTTTGGCGGTAACAATGGGACGGCCTCCCCGAGGAAGTGTCATCTTTATGTCAATTTGTTTCGAGCTTAGTTTCACAGAATTTATTCGAGAATAGTCACAACATTTAAAATTCAAAACAGGCCTCTCAAAATTGAGGAATAGGGCGGATAGGTTAGACAGATCAGATTAAAAGTAGATCTAAACGATTACTACCACTAAATGTTACTTTTTTTCCTCTTAAATATACGTAAAAGTAACTCACATTCCCTATTAATATTATAAATGAGAAAGTAATTCTGGCTATATAGATATAAAAGATAATAGGCAGTGATATTACTATTATAATCTATCTGACTACATGTTACCTTATTTTCAAGTGGATAATCGCTGGCGGCAGCTTGTTATTTTTTTTTTTTTTTTTTACGTGCGGACATCCCTTCGGATACCCCCCCGCCGGCCAGCGGGGGTGGTTATGTCGTGTCTCGACTAAAACCGCACGGTGTCCTCCCCAAGTGTCCGTTGCCGGGCACCCCGGGTAAGCCCTCGAAAGGATAACCCCAGGGTTGCCGGCGGACGGCGGACAGGGCACACACGACACGCCTTCGCCACGGCCTGCTTCTGTAAGGACGGCGAGTCAGCCAACTGCCGTCCTCAGGCCCCGATCATGGAGGTCGGTAGTCCCGGGCGTAGATGAGTCTGCGGCCTCCTCGCCGCAGACTGCGAAACTCGGGGGGCAGGGTTCTCTCCCGCTCCCTCTCCGCCGTCTCTTTCGCGCGCATTACCTGCTCGCAGAAAGAGGCGGCGGCGTGCCACTTGCTCCCGTCGGAGACCACGGCCCTCACCATGGTCTCCACGCCCAGGACCGCAACGAGATCCCGGCGTTGACTCGCCCACGCAGGGCACTCCACCAACGTGTGGAGCGCCGTGTCTTCGCCAGGCTCCTCGCAGTGCTGGTACTGCGGCGTTGTCTCCCGGTGGATGCGCCACAGATACTTACCGAAACACCCGTGTCCGGTAACCATCTGGCACATCCGGTAGGAGAGGTCCCCATGGTCCCTCTCCGACCACTCCTTCATGATCGGTCTCACCGCCGCAATGGTGGATTCCCCCCACCTTGGGTGCTCAAGTCGCACCCTCCATGTCTCCATGAGTTCCCGGTGGAGCTGGAACTGTTGAGCCCTGATTTCTCGGGGCTCCGGCCTATGGCCCCGTTCCAGCGCCTCCTTGCGCCACTGGTACAGCAGCGCAAGGGCTCTCGCTTCCAGGTCCCATGGAGGGGTCCCGGCTAGGAGACATGCCGCCTCGACGGAGATCGTGCGATACCCCCTGATGACTCTGACGGCCATCGCTTTTAACGGGCTGTTTAATACAGCCACGTTGCGGGCCGCCAGAGTCTTGAGAGCCAGAGCTTGTTATTACATAAAAAGTAATGAAATGTGTATATATTTTTCTTATGTATGTACATGATAATAATAATTTTATTAACGATTTTTGTGTCCTTGTACTTATCCTTGAATCCTAGATTACCTACTCCTGGATGACTGGCATTTCGAGCTCAAAATTGCCAAACCCTTCCGTAAAAGCGATATTCCTTTTTAACCTTTCCCTTTCAACATACTCCCAATTTTCCCAATTTCTGTATCAATAAGCTTTCCTCCTATTTACATAGGATCAAATATACAGCTAGTGAAATTGTGAGTCTATAATAAGCCTCTGCCTGCACCCTCAGAGATACAAGGACGTGCGTATATTATTTAAGTACCTATGTATTATAAGTACCTACTGGTATGGCGCAGTAAAACTGTGCTACAATATACACTTAAACATATCTATATCAACCTGCAAAGTATTGAATAACCACACCATCTGGCAAACAATAATTCCTATACCCGGCATCTGTTTCCTAATGTCAGTACAAGTATTTCTTGCTTCCCAATTACCTTTTACTTTGAGGTGTCATATTGCTTTAATCTAAACACTTTCCGAATGTGGTAGCTATCAGATAACGACGTCGTTAACATAAATGAATGTACATATTTCCGGGATATTATAATACCTTCTGACTGACACTCTCTCTCCCTCTTCTACACTGACAACAGCTTGGCGGACAGAAGTTTTACTACAATTATAGTCTAATTATTTTTTTACTATTTTAGTAATACTCATATAGGCTTAGAATTAACGCTTTTTTGATGCTAAAGAATTTTCTTTATCTTTAAAAAACATAATGCACGTGCTTTTATAAATGTTAGTGCCCTTGTATAACCCTAAAGCGATGGCAAACAGAGTCCTTCTACTTCGTAGAAAGGGTTAGAGTTACTACTTATAAAGTTAATTTATCTTAGCCATGTCGTACAATGTAAGTGCTTCCACAATCGAGTTCAACTACGTGAATTTGATCGAATATTCTGCTACGCCGTTCCCTTATCATTTTTTTCCTATAGCAAAAACGAAAAAGGAATAACGGTATGGTATTGTCATAAAATAAGTGTTCACTTTAAGACTACCTTGGGATGAAGCTGGCTGCCCGTTTGGGTAGTTTGAAACTGCCCGCGGGCAGCTTTGCATCAAACCGTCATAGGACAAAAGTTAGTGAGAAAAGGTTTTACAACTTTGACTTTTGGGGTTCCGTAGGCAACTTATAGTTTTGATATGGCCGTCTCTCCGTTCGTCCGCAGCTTATCTTCGAGACTCTTAGTTCTAGGAAGCAAGCATATACCAACATTATTAGATACAACGAAGCACAGCTAAGAAGGATTCACACGTTTATTAGTAATATTCTAACAACTTATAAAAAGGAAAAAAAAAAAAAAAAAAAGGTATATGAAGAAGCAAAAATATCTCACAAACAAGCAACAATGGATCCCTATGTTGGCATGGCCCGACACGCAGTTAATAATTTTTTTTGATAATAATTTTATCAAATATAAAAAATAATAGCTGTTGCCCGCTACTTCGTCCGCGTTAAATTCGGAATAGATCAAGATACCGAACCCGTTTCGAACCCAACATGTATCAGGTATCCTACTTCATCGTTATGTTTTTAATCATGTATCATGAAGAAATAGGGGTTTATATGTAACATCGAAATTAATTCTACTCGGTTCCCTTATATTAGGGAACCGAGTAGAGTAGCGAGTAGCGTACTGAAATTTATTATCAAAGGTTGAATCTCAGATCAACTATCTTTTACACGTAGGTAAAAGGTAGTGTGATTTAGATATTTTATATTTTACTGCTTATCACCTTTTAGCAATAGCGTGATGATTTATAGTCCGAACGTTGAACATGGCCGAGTTCTATCAAAATGCAGAATTTCGTGATGATCTGCTTTATTGAAATGATCAATAATAGATTTGATTGATTTTACCCTGCATCACACTTATAATAGCGTGATGAAATATAGCGCAGTTTATGACCATACCCTAGAAGAATGTTCATGCAAAATTTCAGCTGAATCTGTTCCGCGAATTTCAAGTGATGCTCGGACGGTGATCGGTGATAAAAAGTAGATAAACAGACTAAAATTCTAAGGATCACATTTTTGGCATTGGTATCGTTCCTAGAAAACAGAAATTATTTTTTGAAAAAATATTCATTTTGCAGAATATGTTTAGATTCAAAGTATGAAACAGTAATGAAAATTAGTATTTTCTGTTAGCGTTATTCCCGTTCTCACATTAAGAATGAATTTTTATTGATAAATATATTCTAAAGGGATAATCCAGACTCGTATTGCCGTGTTCTTTATTGAACGAGATTGATCTCAGTGACCCACAAAATTCAAAGCGTCGTCGTACTAGGCGTGTACTAGGGAAAGTCGAACCATTTTGGTACTTTTAACGAATTTCATAAATCAAAGTAAAGAGCTGTAAACCTTAAGCTAACCTATTTTTAAAAGGAATAATAGTAAATCGAACAGACCTATAACATGATGTTCATTGTGAGTTTATATTTCAGATGCAGTCCAAAGGTTCATTGAAATGCCGACGTACACGGAGGTGAATCCAGGAGAAGATGCCTTGCTCAAATGCCGAATATCAGATAAGAAAGGCGTGTGTTCATGGCAGAAAGATAATAAGGTAAGTTGTTGAATATATTCTATTGAATTTCTTTAGTATATTTATATATTCTATCTATCCTTATTTCTATACATATTATTGTGGTTGTATGCAGGCGTAGGTACATTTTAATAATACGATTTTATAATTTTTAGAAGTATGTTTTAATAACGATTGAGTCAATTGGGTTAAATGTAATTGTTATTATTGCAGCAATGGCCAAATTACCCTTCTATGACTGGGTCAGTGCATTAGTTAACAATATATCTGATATTGTTCAAAGAAGTTTTGGAAATTATCCGCAGTCCACATGACCACTTTCGAGTTACAATAGTATTTTCCATGTATTTCTAGTCAAGAAATTCTTTTTACGAGGCTTCCTTACAATGTCGAGGATAAAATGCCATAGGCAGAATGTTATATTTCCTATTTTCCAATGCCCTGTAGCATTTTTCTGAGCTCTATTTACCATTTTTAAAATGCGATTTCATTGTATCGCGTATATTGCAATGGCACTTGAAATATTTAAGTTATTAAAATACGAATCCCGTACAAGTACGAAGTTCGAATTTTACGAAGTTATTTTAATTCGAACTCACGACGATGCACGTATAATTTACCTATATAGCTATTTAATAATAGAAGTTTAATATTAATAGGCCTTGTTTAATTACGTGTAAGCAAATTTTAGCATTACTTTAATTACTTCTACGTGCAAAATTTTACTGCCATCGTTTTAACTTAAAATTTATGTCATAAATTTGGTTCAATTTACGTTCAATTTTAAGTTTCGTTAATACGGTTTAATAAAGTTTGTTTGATACTTTTATTGGATTTTGTTGATATTATTTAAACAATCACCGTAATCAAAGAACCCAAAGAACCATTACCGTCAACTTTTTTTAAATCAACCATTTAATACAAACATATTTTAATAATTGTATTTAGATAGGTACTAACTTTCAGGGGTGCGACTGGTTGGATCACCTTCAAGTTTGGTGCACCCTGGGCAACGTGGGCGATGACGCATCATTGATTGCTCCTCTGGAGTAGCTGGCGTCAACGTCAACGGCCAAGAGTCTGACCAACCGGCCCTTTTCAGGGCCAGCTGACCCCATTGCACGAGGGGGTCGGGGTATGGCGGGCCTGCAAGGCCCGCGGTAGGGGTGGTCGCTCCAGGTACCCCTCTGCTCTTATCAGAGGGGACACTGCGAATGGCCCAGGGTCAGTCGGAGTGCGAGGGATATGCTCTATGGGTAAACCGCGGCTTCGTCTGTAGACCCGAGACGGCGTGCGGTTTTAGTCGGTTCAAGCCCGACATAACTACCCCCGCTGGCCGGCGGGGGAGTATCCGAAGGGATTTTCGCACAAAAAAATAAAATAAAAAAAGGTACTAACTTTCAGCTCAGTGTGTAATGATGCTTTATATATAAATTCTTAAAACAAATTGACCATAATATAACATAACATAAACTCACGCCTATGTATGTCCCCGAAGGGGTAGGCAGAGGTGCTAGCACCCACATGTCGCCAGTTTATGTTTAGGTCCCAATGTAATAGGTGGCGAGCCTATTGCCATTAACCAGGCACTTATAAACCTGCGATAAATACACACATAACTTCGAAAAGTATCGAAAAGTCATTGGTGTGTGCCATGGTAAAACCTGGGATCGAACCCGAGACCTCGTCTCAGCAGTCCGTTACCCATACCACTAGGCTACCGCGGTATATATACTTACACATCTAAATACTCTGTTCTATATCGGACTGCTAATTGAATACACAAAATGCTATTAAACCGTGATTTGATGACAACCTAAAACTATAGAAATAAAGGCAATATAAATTAAAATTATTTAGTAAAAAAGTTGTGCACGAGCACATAATTATTATGAATTTGCATTTATCGACCACTAATCTAATAAAACTTGATAATAACACTTTGTATAGCAAAGGTAACTTATATACAGTCAGGATGCGACCTCATAATCCGTTTAAACTTTTAAAACAATCGTGACTAGGCTTGTTAAGATTCAGATCTCGTTTGCGGCCGATTGCTCATACCAAACGGGCGCTTAACGTTAACCCGACTGATAAACACTGGTTAATGTTAATGTTTAGTTTTATCTGTATTCCTGGTGAGTTTGGTTTATCGCTCGTACGGGAAAATTGTATCGCATTAAGCTATTTTAAGTGGAAAGTTGGGATTTCTAAAAGTTAATTTACTGCAGTAAATTAAAATGCTGCGCCGCCGTGAAGTTTCGTGCATATTGTGCGGATTCTCTTTTCATTACTTCCTTGATTATGAAACTGGGAACTGATAGTTGAAGGTTTTTATGAGAACTCAGTAGGAGGAAATTAGAAGTAGTAAGTGCAGTAATGAATGACTAATGAAACTATGTTTCCAGACACAAATAAACAAGAACTATGAAATTGCATTGAACGATTCATAATACATTAAATGGTAGCAGAAATGTCTCGATTGCTGACAAACCTCTGCTGTAATATAATCTCTCCAAAAACTTGCTATTAGTTTCAGTAATAATGAACTTTCAGCTAACACATAATCTGTAAACAAAAGGTGTTGGCAGACATATTTGAGGCCGATGCCACTAACACTTCATCCTCTAATACTACTATGATTTCAATAAATCCAGAACAAAATTAGTATGTAGCCAGTCCATGGGTCATCCTGTTCAAGGAATATTGATTGTTCTTTTTTCTCTTTGATATAAAATTTAGTATTTCGAAGTAGCTTCGACTGAATTTTTACTAAAGGTCACATGTTTGCAACAACGAGAACAATGTTCTACTACGCTATATGTGCTACTACTTCATGCACCTTGAAAACTATTTCATAAACTAGTTGCTGAAAGTTAGGTATATTCCAAACATCACAATGAGGCAGCGGTTAAACCTTTTTGTCTTTCCTCCTTATGGACTGTGATATGGAACAAGTGTTTTGTAGTTGTAGTTAACCTCGACCTAGTTTCGTTGCATTTTTCGTTAGTTCGATTCTAACAAATATTATTTAATTAAATTATTATTTCCTTTATTAAGTTTAAATTATATATTAGTTATATTTTTAAATACATTATACATAAAAAACAAATATATTTAAAAATATAAGAAATAGTGACCCACCGGCATCGGGTACAGGGACCTTCCTTCTGGGGTGTGTGTTGGGTAACCTCCTCGAGTGTCGCTCCGATTCCGATCCCGCTGCAGTCCGGGGGGAACGGAATCGGAGCGGCCGGTACACCCTGGGCGGCGGTCAATGGCTTCCCCTTCACCCCTTCATAGGGTTGGGATTGATCGTCGGCCAATACCCAACGTGGCGGGAACACATCGCTCTCCGTACTCCTCTGCTTTCAGAGGAGACAGGATGAGCGATGCTGTTAGTGGTGAGATGGCCCAGGGTCAGCCGGGGTGCGAAGGATATGCTCTATGGGTAACCTTACACCCCGGCGTCTGAAGACCCGAGACGGCGTGCGGTTTTAGTCGGTGCAAGCCCGACATAACCGCCCCCGCTGGCCGGCGGGGGGGGGGGTATCCGAAGGGATTTCCGCACGATAAAAAAAAAAGGGACCTGCCTTCTGCATCAAGCCCTAACCCGACTGCCTAACGCGAGCCTCTTGAGATGTTGATCCAGGCTCTTGGCAATCAGTCCGTGAACCGATATAAGTAGTTATCGGAACAATAATTGCCGAATTACTATTTCCTTTCAAGTACTACACGCCTTCGCCTAGCTTGGGAGAGGCGGCAAGATAACCCCGGCGAGGTGGGCAACGGTCGGCCGGGGCGTTGGGGCGATTGGCAGAAGAATCGCCGGACTATTTGGGCATTGTTTAGCAAGACCGCTTTCTGTATCTTGGCATCCACAGACTTCCCACCGATCCCGAGCCTCTCAAGATGGACTGAGAGGCTCCTTGGGGTCAAACCATTCGCCTTATTTAGGTTCTCGTCATAGAGGATAGCGATGTCCTCAAGAAATACCTGTGACTGTGCCCGGTCCATCAGCACGATATCAGGCCTATTCGCTAGATTAGTCCTATCGGTGATGATGGACCGGTCCCAGTAGAGCTTGGCGCGGTCGTTTTGGAGTCCGGCTTCCGGTACGTACTTGTAGTAGGGCAGCTTCTGTTCGATGAGGCCGTATTTAAGGGCAAGCTCTTGATGCATTATCCTATTTGCTTGGTTGTGTCAGTGCAGATACTCAGTGTTAACAACCGGAGGTCACGTGTCGTGAGAGATTCACCGGGACGGTGGCACAAACGACAAACGTCCACCGTTCTATCCCTGAGTATGTACCTCCTGTAGTTGTTCGTCTTAATAACCATGATCTTGTATCGCACAGACAAAACCCTGGGATTCCCCAAAGAGGTCACCAAAGCGCAGCCAGCGCACGGAGGCCTCTCTGTCCACGTGAGGCTCATGTAAAGCCTTAAATAAGCGTCCGTGCAGCTCTTTACCCTTCCATACGGCCTCGCGCTCAGAGGTACTAAGTACTGCTGGTGCCCGCCACTCTGTGTTAGCCAGGGCTAGCGGGGTTAGTCCTTTATCGCATTCAATGACCTCTCTATGCATCTCACTGTCCGTCTTCGAGAGGAAATATTCCCTGAGATTGCATACCTCGCAATTGTGCATAGCCTTGGCACTGAGAAGGCCCCGGCCTCCGCACTTTCGCGGGATGTATAATCTCCTAACCGAAGACTTCGGGTGGAGCATTCTATGGAGGGTCATAGTTGCTGCGATGAAATTTGACAATTCTATTTCTACACTCACGTGTAAGAAAATTCAAATCAAGTTTTCAGGTATTCAATATTATACAATAGAAATAAATAAAGAAAACATACTAAGAAGTATCAAGCATATGAATTGCATGTATATGAATTAGCTTGCACTATAGGCACGTGCGCATCGCTTCCCAACACCCGCTCGCTCTTCATTATATATTTAAAATTATTGTATCTAAGTTTTTTCAATTCATCTGGGAGAATAACATAATTACTTACTTAAAACGACTGCCACGTTGAAGCCGAGATATAACTTAAGGACATTGTTCCTTAAGAGGCCCATGGGAAATTAAGTACTCATATGGCAACGATATGCGACATAGCGATTTTTAACGTTCCAAGTGAGTTTATTAAAAACCATTACTTGAAGCAGATCATGTAACATTTTATCAATTACCACACAGACAGTAACAATAAGAAGATGTACTACGCAGCTACCAACACTACGCGCCATCACAGGCAGTAATGAATAATATTCAAAAATAAATGAACTACAAATTACTTAAAGCACACAGAAACAATATTTTCAGGCAAACACCAAAACGAGTTTAAATTTAACTCTTTTTCTAATACAAATAATATTATTATTTATTATACGAGCGTGAACACAAATATTTACTTTCATATTATGTAAGTAAGCGACTATCTTGTACTGCTACTTGTGTGTGCAGCTTTAGCACTTTTAGGACATAAGATTTGTTGGAACAAAACGTTCCTTGCAACCGCTCTTAGGTATATATATATATCACACATCAAACACACTGATGGCTGCAGACTTATCTACAAACTTCATAATTCGCAAGAAGGCTCTACAAAAGCCTGAAGATTGAGGCAACAACGTGTTGGGCTTAAAGAGCCAATACAGTATAGAGGTTGCTCTAGTTCACGAACGACATCCAACTTACGATAACCCATTTATCTTAGTTGACTCTACAAGTTTCAGAGGATGACAAGCAGACGACACTTTATTTTTTATCCCGGATCAACTTGGGAATAAGGCTGTCCCTGAAATAGTTTCATAGTTCCCTTGTTCACTTACGATGAGCTTTCAGTTTTTGTCAATAAAGTGAAACACGCCATGGTAAATAGTTGATGATCTTGAAAATTGTACGATGCATATTGAGTACTAAATTGTTTACAGTTGATAAGATATAGGTAAATGTAAATTCATAGGTTGTGCAGCATCTTTTCGATTGCACGGACGGCGCAGTGTTTATAATAGTTGCTGCGCACCAACTGCCACTGCTTCGAGTTATGTGTTTGCAAAATAAGCGTTGACGTAAATTTAGATTCTAAATCTGGTGTTTTACGTGATTTCAATTGTGTTATATTTTGTTCTAACGAGTGTTCAATGCAGTCCTCCTGTTTTTGTAGCACGCAATTTGCCTTCACTAGTTCTTAAGACTTACACGCGTAAAAATATAGTAAAAATAACCGCACTATGTTACTTTTCATAAATGTTGAAGAAATTCGTTTAATTAAAATATTATATCAAAATAAAATAAAATAAAATTAGTAATTAGTAGGCAGCGTGAAGTTATAGTGGGTTCAAGTCCGACATAACCATACCTGCTGTCCGGCGGAAGGGTATCCGAAGAACCCGCACGAAGAAAAAAAATGGTACGTTGGAACAGTTCAAAAAGATAAGGCTAGATTCAGGGATTCCAATATAAATCTGAACATTACTACTAGTATCCCTAGAACACAAACTTTCAATGGTCCTATAAAATAAATACTACAAAGCAGTACTAACTTATAGTATAATACGTGACAGGAATTAGTAACCCGTCTTACTTCTTTTATGAGATTGAATGACATCACAGGCCATACTAACATGCTGACCGAATAATTCTGTTTTTCTCTATTTTCTCCATAGCAACACCATTCAAAGCTCAAACCAAATGAGGAGTAACTTTACAGAAAACTTATTTCTGTATGGTCAGTTTTTTCAGTAACAAGGAAAAAAGAAATACTTATCGTGTACTCGTATTAAAATTTTAACTATGTAACTTTTATGTACATAATCTAGTTAGGATAAGCAATTGTTTTTTATTTTTAATAAGAAACCCTTATTCTTACGACTTATTATAATATTATGTTGAGAGAAATAAGCCAATTTTTTTAGAGACTTGTAGAAATAGGACGTTTTGTTCTGGCCCTCCTTAGAAATAAGCTTTTTTGCTTCGGCACTCTTAAAAATATCCGTTCCCGCAGGGGGAACGCACAGGTAGATTTCGTGAAGCAATTAATATTATTTTATATAGAGAACTACGGACTTTAAACAGTTTTTTTTTTCTCGAAAACGGTAACTTTTAGCGAAAAACTTTTCAGACATTTATTTTAGACTTAAAAATGGCCTATCGATTAAAAATGTTTCCAACGCCAAGAATGTTCACCGGTTAGAAGTTATGATTTTTTTCCCGAAAAATTTAGGTATTTCCCCCCTCCACTTTTAGTAACATAACATAACATAAACTCACGCCTATATCCCCGAAGGGGTAGGCAGAGGTGCTAGCACCCACATTTCGCCAGTTTATGTTTAGGTCCCAATGTAATAGGTGGCGAGCCTATTGCCATTAACCGGGCACTTATAAACCTGCGATAAATACACACATAACTTCGAAAAGCATCGAAAAGTCATTGGTGTGTGCCATGGTAAAACCTGGGATCGAACCCGAGACCTCGTCTCAGCAGTCCATTACCCATACCACTAGGCTACCGCGACTTTCAGTAAAAGTTTTAATCTTATAGGTTTGTAATAAAAAGTTGTTGGTATTCATGTATACTATGGTATAAAATTAGAACGGTTCGAATATCTTTCATGGAACGTGAAATTTTGAGGAAAAACTGATTTCACAAAAAGTGAAGCCCTAAGGGGACGGTCCCTTAGGCCGGATTCCACCCATTCACGAACTTAAACTAAGTTTATGAAGGGGTGAAGGGGAAGCCATTGACCGCCGCCCAGGGTGTACCGGCCGCTCCGATTCCGTTCCCCCCGGACTGCAGCGGGATCAGAATCGGAGCGACACTCGAGGAGGTTACCCAACACACACCCCAATGGAGTAGTACCTTATTCCTTGCCATTTATTTAAAAAAACTAGATTTATTTGGACTCCCAACCATGTCGTCAGCATTGCCACCGGCAACATGTTTTAAAAGACATACTTTGTCTTATAAATAAGAAACAAACACAGAACATTATTGTAACTTAAACTATTTAAGGTAATGACCAATGAACGTTGCATCAGTACCTGGTAGTGCCTTATTTGGTACGGGTTTGTACAAACAGTTGTCTATGCCCGTTGCGGTGGGTTTGTTAAAAAGCAGTAGTTTCATGAATATAATTACCGTTTAGATTTAAAATGGCGTTATCTTAATGGCATGATTCTTATCTACCAAAAACCTGTTATATTTGAGTTTTATGAACACTTTTAAGAAGTTTTGAAAATATATTCTTTAAGAGTAAATTAAAATATCAAAGTGACTACGTGTCTTAATACCGAGGAAAGTGACTAAGTATTATGTATTTATTAAGTGGATATTTGCCTCTCGAATATTCTATTTAGATTTCGAAGCTTTCAGTATAATTTTGCTTTTCCTTTCATTATTGGCTTTAGTAGCTATCTGTGTTGACTTCTACTCAGTAGAGTTAATATATTATCAAACTTTTATTGAATTCGATACCGTGGGTACACTGACGGACGGACACTGTCTACTTATTCTCAATCTTCGTAGAAAGTAATTGCCTAATTTTCAGTTAAAATTTTGTAGTCATTGTCACAGTTTTGTAGCTACTGTCTAATTCAATTTGATATCATACAACTTTATATTTATGAACCCTTTTATTAAATAAGACGCATTTAGTTTTACAACATGAAATTTAGAAAGCGTTTGTCTATTTGGTTATTGGAGCTATCAGAAAGTATAACAGACGTGAACAAACAATTTATTTGCTTTTCTCAGAAGAACATTGAACGAAATGTGTGCAAAATAAAAGTTCTTTATTTACGAGTAGCTAGTATTTAGGTTTGAAACCGTGTGCTGTCACAAACTAAACATTTCGGGCTATTGACAAAGGTAAAGTTCGCTTTATAAAATTTGCTTGTATAGCTTTTAACTAGAAAACGATTCAAATTTTTCTGTCAAGTAAGCAAACAAAATTGTTATCAATAGCGTGATAATAATAGAGTACAGTAAAAGCATTTTTAGGATGTCACCAAAGTTAGTGGATTCAGTCTTCCTATGATATAAAAAATATATTGTGTCAATAACTTATACTAGACACCTCGTTTCAATTCAAAAACTTGCAGTTATATATTCCCAAAATTAAATAGTTAAACTTAAACTAAATAATAACTAAATAAAATACAAATATACAAATATTCTTATTCAAAGCATTCAGTTTATTGTATTCTTTGGTATCGTCGTAATCAACTGTGCTCATTTTTGTGCTCTATATTACCTGAGAAATATATTTTAATATTTTAAGTTCTAGTTAGGGTGGAAAAGATTTTTATGTAGGTGTATCAAAAATAATTATATAAGTATATTTACTATATACGATAAACACTCCTTTAGCACACCAAATAAGGATTCATAGTTCAACTTTGACGGCAAAAAAAATTCGAGCATTTCCTCGAAACGCGATTATTATCTTTGCACTTATGACATTTATATTAGCAATACTGGTTACTATCAGTACAAAGCCGCTGCGTAGTCATTACCAGGCCTCTCACGAATCCGTACTCCGTGATTCATGACGAAGAATCCTGGGAACATTGACAGAACGCCTATGTCCACCACTCCACCGGCGTCGACCTGTGGGAATTATAAATAATAATAGTGATTGAATTAAAAATAACAAAGATATTTATTTTGAACGATTCAATTGGCGTTCTTCGAAGAATCTTTAATAGAATTAAAGATGCTTCCTTTGTTCTAAAAGCTCTACTTTACCTGTAAATGATAATATCCTTGCTTATCGTACTATTCTAGGAATCGTTAACTCGGACTGACGGTAATTTATTTTTCATCAAAGGATTCTCTATTTCTAAGGTAAGTGGCCGTTTTGAATAGACACGGCAAAACGTAAAATTGTCATAAGGAACATTTCAAACAGAATTAGTTTATTTAATTTTTGTATTATACTTGTATTTTATTTTTTTAATGTGAATTGTTTTCCACGTTCAGAATGCGAATGGGATGATATCTAAACGTAAACAAATGTCATCATTATACTAATTAAAATATTCTCCCCTTTTTTTTTTTTTTTTTTGTTATCGTGCGGAAATCCCTTCGGATACCCCCCGCCTCTCCCCTCAAATTTTTTAAACAGTCTCAGTTTGCCCGATATTATTTTAGTAATTTTTTATTGTTTTAATAACAACCTTTGTAAATCTATATTGATACTGCTAAACAGCATGTAATAAATGTTAGTCTTTTTAATAAGTGGAATAAAAGTAGAACAATGTAGAGTTTGTAGTTAACTATCAAGTCCAATCAGTTCATATATATTGAACATCAAAACGGTAAGTTGTGTGATAGTTTGTAATAACACAGTATGACGTCATGCCATATCAAATAATTTATGTTCGTATGGTTTTTATGTTTATTATGGTTCGGTTGGGTGGATATTTAAAAATGTATGAAAACGTAAAAATAAGAATGGTCATAGTTTTTACTGCTCCTTCACTATTCTTTATTTTAAAACAATTCATTTGAACTAGATTATAAGAAACTACCCAACTCTACGTATAGCCGTATCTAGAAAGAATATAAGAACCTTATTAAAAAAGTCATGAGTCTGACTGACTCCAATTGTTATGTATCCTATTCTATGTCTAAGCTACAAAACAAAACAATGCAAAAGGCTGGCTCTAACCGGCTCGATTGTAGCACTAGAGCCGATATCTACAAAATACAATGAACATTTAATTTCATAAACAAATTACAATAAAAAAAAATTAAAACATGAATTACAACAATTCCTTAAACTTGTCATATTCTGAACAAAAATTGTATCCTATAACTATTTTTAACGTTTTCTATCATCTGTTATTTAGTTATTTTAGTTTATATACTTAAGCTTTTACAATATGATATTAGCATTAGTTGTAAATATTTTAAGCTTCATTTTGTTAGTTACATTCTGTAAATATCTAATGAAAGGATTCGGTCAACCTTTTAAAAAAAACTATAGTGATTTATCATGAATTGTTCTATTATTTTATTTATTTACTCTATTTTTATGTTTGCAGGCACAATAGGGTACAGAAACCGTGCTTCCCAAACCCGAGGGGGCCATTTCGAAACCGGAGATGGCCCAGGGTCATTCGGGGTGCGAGGGATATGCTTTATGGGCAACCTTACACCCCGGCGTCTGAAGCCCCGAGACGGCGTGCGGTTTTAGTCGGTTCAAGCCCGACATAACCGCCCCCGCTGGCCCCGTATCCGAAGGGATTTCCGCACGAAAAAAAGGGTACTAGCCATTTCTGGAAATTTGATAAACTATATATACTCACTACTGAAATAAAATAAAACACTAATAACACTAGGGAATATGACTTATTCTCTTAAAAGTACGAAAAACCAAAACAGCAAGACTTTGAGCCAGCTGAGCCAGTGCCCGTTGAGGCAATTTGAGCCGTCTGCATAAATAGTATCTAACATCAACAATTAAACAAATTTTAGATACTTTGAGGTAATTTTACACTTCAAGACATGAAACGGCGAAACACGAACGTGGACAGCTAAGTTCTCTGGCCGACCATTACTCTGCGTTACCTTTACTGTTGCATAACCGAAAAGACAACGAAACGTCAGGAATAGTTCAAATTATAAATTAACAACAATTCACAAAAAAAAAATTATCCAACGTATGATATTCGCTAAACATGCTTGAAATATTCACTAGTCAGTCTGTTTAGATTAACGTAGATTTTGTTGCAGCATTTGTCTAAGAAGCTAATATAATGTAGCCAATGCCCAAATTGAACGGAGCATTTTATTTTTCCATCAATTCTATTAACATAAAAGGTTCTACGTTAATAGATCACGCACAATAACATTGAGTTTCAACCATGTAATTTGCTGTATTACGTGAAACGTATAAAATTATAGGACCTACGTGCCTGTTTAATGCGCTACCTAATGTTGGTTGACTTTCTTTTGTCATAAGCTACTTTTCGCACTGCATGGTATAATTTCTATAAATAGTCCCAGTTTCTACCTGCCCATCTTTAGCTTGTGCCATTTTATTCTCCCTTGGGAACTGTTCATTATGCGATGATGTTTGATAGGAAACAAGTCGTGAAACAACCCTTCGCCTAAACAGATAAAACTGTATCACTTAGTCTCAAATTGGAATACAAATAACTCTATATACAATGCACCGTCATTAAGCTCCGTATTTGATATAAGTAATACTCTTAAATATCAAAGGTAGGTTATTAAAAATAAATATTTAAAGTAAACGACGTAATTAAAACGAAACTTATGTATAAAAATTGCGAAAAACCATTAAATAACGAAACTATTTTTAAAATAACGATCGTCCTCGAAGTTAAGTGTCAAGTTAGTTGTGAGTCAATAAATGAATATGTTAATACACTACGATCGATTCTCCTAACAAATGACTGCGCATATTCATTGGGAGGCCCTTTTAACAGCACTGGAATGTGACGAGCATTAACCCTAAAATCCTCGATATTTCGCTTCATAAAGCGTATAGCTCTGAATTTTACATCTCTCCGCTACATTTCGCACCTGCTGAGTTACTAGCATTACTTGATTCAAAAATATTCGTATTGGTCAATTATGAGACATAATTAGACTCGTATATAACAGAGTTCTATTACATGTTGGCTTGGCGGTAAAAGTTATGTAATGGAGAGAGTTAACTAATACTAGACTGACCATAAGTTTTTACAACATAAATAGCTTCCAAAAAGGTGTAAAGTACCATTTATTTTGCAGTGGTCTTATTTCGAAATATAGGACATCATCATGATTTATGAAAAAGTAGGGTATAAAGTACTACTACTACGCCTCTTACCATTAAAGTAGGTACTTTAATGGTAAGAGGCGATTATTTAAATTAATTTAGATCCTATAAAGAAATCCTTTCTTTGCGTAATTTTAGTTCTAGTAACAGTAAGTTCTGCACAGTGCTAAGAATTTAACAATATTATTTAGATCGGATTTCACTAGTTAAGGCCCTGTCTGGACGTAAGCTACCATAATTATGCTTATTTTTTGTTTCAAAGATTATTTCTCTCTCTCTAAGATTACTGATGCTAGACAGTTGATTTTTTTTATATATACAGCTAATTACCTACTGTTCACGCACATTCAAAAACATTTGGATAAATAGAGCAGTTTCTTGTTAAAAAAATGGCAAAGAAACACTCTTTGAAAATAAAATTCTTCAATTTTATAATTAATGTTGTGATTGAAACTTGCATAAACGTGTAACGGTTCCATATAGCACCACTATGTAGGCGTAAGTACAGTCGTGCAAGTGACTGTGCTATGTGGCAGTCACGCCTCGCGGTCACGGCGTATAGTGCATTGTTCTGCTCCTATGTAGGTTGGTACCAGTATAGAGAATAAGCGGGTGATAAAGAAAAATTAAGCGTAAGGGTTTTTGCTACTGCTATATGCTGTTTTTTATATATTTTTATTTACCCTCTGAAGTTGACTTTACCTTTTAGAAATATTATTTATTTTCATTTCATTTTGTATACCAGGTCAACAAAATACATTCAATTAAGTTATTATTAAGTTAGTTTTAGATAGATAATTAAAACAGCTGAAAACCTGTAATTAGCATTATTAATTATATTATTCACCCGCACTTAAAGCACATTCCCAGTTGAAACCGCTGTTTGCTTTGCTTCACGCCAAACCAGAAAGCGTTTTCACTACCGTGCTGCTGACATTTCGGGCGCACACGTCCGTATCCGGCTGTGATGTTAGTTTTTTTACTACTTTTTAAGTTTTGACACGAGTGAGTTTTACTATCATTATTTTTTTGTAGCACATATTACTTTCACCTTGTTGTTTTGGTGATTAGATTTTTCAGATTTGGATTAATTCGATACCTTAAAAAATTGAATTATGATTGTTTAAGTGTAATATTTCTTGAGTCCTCGTACTAAATTTGTCATTTTTCAGGTGTTTATATCTAAATAAAGACAAATTTAATACGGTTCGTATTAAATTTCACATATTCACCCACAATTCACATATTTTTGTTATATGCAGTAATCAAACCTGTAATACTTAACACCATGTCTTTAAAGCGTTTCAGATCATTACGTTGTTTTGCAAAGAGAAAATAAATATTTTAATAACCGATTACGTGATCTTCTATCGTGCCTTCAGTTCATAGAAAAAGTGTCACTTTTGGTAACCTAGTTTAGCAAGCAGTGTGTTGATGAACAATTAGTAAACCACAAGATATTTTCTCTCATTCATGTGAATTATGAAACAATTCAGCCAGCAGCGCCTACTAGCGGCCGGTAGTTGTCTTTCAGGCAACCGCTTCAATCTTTTAATTTTCATTTTACGTAGTTAGTACATATAATTAGTAATTGACACGAAATATCGAACCAAATTTGACTCTGGAAGTGCTTACTGTCAGCTGCTACCACTCTCGGTGTTAATTGAGCCTAACGGATCAAATGAGACTAAACTTAACTGCATAGAACGAAATCCTATTACTACCAATAAAATTGGCAGTCAGGGTAACATAGAAAGACAGCGTTGTCATGCTGAGGAAAATACACTTTATGAATAGTGTAAACCGCTATGATTAAATCTGTTACCTGTCACATATAAAATTCCTTAAAACATACATATAAACATAACTTCACGCCTTTATCCCCGAAGGGATAGGTAGAGGTGTATTACACACCCACGATTCGCGATGTAATAGGGGGCGAGCCTATATTGCTATCTACCGGGCACACTACTTTGCGACCGATAATTAACATTTTTAATACACACATAACTACGAAAAGTCAAATGTGTGACTGGGAATCGAACTCGAGACCTCGTCTCGGCAGTCCGTTACGTACGCCACTGGGCTATCGCCGCTTTTTTAATAAAATTCCTTACTTACTACAAATACAATTTCGTTGTTTATACGAATTATGAATCGGTATAATGTTATTAACGGAATAACGTTGTTTATACAATCACCCTCAAAAGTAGTTTTTTTTTTTTTTACGTTCGGAAATCCCTTCGGATATCCCCCCCCCCCCCCCCGCCGGCCAGCGGGGGTGGTTATGTCGTGTCTCGACTGAAACCGCACGGTGTCCTCCCCAAGTGTCCGTTGCCGGGCACCCCGGGTAAGCCCTCGAAAGGATAACCCCAGGGTTGCCGGCGGACTATGGCCGCCACCGCGGCCTCGCCTGGTGGTGTCGGGTTTTATCCCGCTTCGGTGAGTTGGCAGGCGTGTGTAGGGCACACACGACACGCCTCCGCCACGGCCTGCTTCTGTAAGGACGGCGAGTCGGCCAACTGCCGTCCTCAGGCCCCGATCATGGAGGTCGGTAGTCCCGGGCGTAGATGAAATTCTGCAAATGAAATCTGTAATTTCTCAAAACTCGGGGGGCAGGGTTCTCTCCCGCTCCCTCTCCGCCGTCTCTTTCGCGCGCATTACCTGCTCGCAGAAAGAGGCGGCGGCGTGCCACTTGCTCCCGTCGGAGACCACGGCCCTCACCATGGTCTCCAACGAGAGAACGTCCACGCCCAGGACGACCCTCAAAAGTAGCTACACTAAATATATTGAACTAGTCCTCTGAAGATTAGAAAAATACTTATAAATCAAATTATTTACTGATTTAATTAAATGTTAAGATCATTTGTAAAATTGTGAGTGCACAACAACTTACTTCTAAGAGTGACTGTACATAGGAGTCTACATAATTTAAGCTTTGGCGTCCATTATTTAAGTGCACAAAGAGTTTCCGACTATTTGTGCGAAATAATATACAATCCGAGCATATGGCCAACACATTTTAGTGGACTAGTCAATCAATGACAAATAATTTTTCTTTATCTTGATCTTTCGAGGGTGGCTTAGTCAATTAGAAGATACAATGGCACATTATTGCGTAGTCACCAGGTTCTTATTCATAAAATATTAAAGGGCCATTAGTCATCCACATCAGATAAGATGTCGTCCATTGCGCGCTGAGTCATTCGTTTTTTTTGCATACCCTTGAGAAACGGACGATGCATACAAAACGATCGATGATAAAGCGAGTTATAGATATCGATCGTTCGACTTGATTGAAGTTCAGAGGAATTTTAGCTGTGAATGCTGATTTAAGGTTGGATCACATTGACGCTATTTAACGTGAAAGAAATCCATGTTTTTTAGAGATTTAGATCAGAAAAAGAGAACACTTAGGACGGGACTTGAACCCGCGAATAGTCCCTTACAGGGAAAATGATCTGATCAACTGAACCATTAGACACATCCCAAATATTCGAAATTCTCCGATATATTATAAACGACTCAAGGCGACGCTTTAAAAAAATGGTTTATTAGCATAGACTTCTTACATGCAACAAATTTTTATTTATTCGTGGTGTGTTAAGGGTTTTACCCATATGAATCTATTTAATATGGTTTAAAAATATAAACACGCAAATGAAAACTTTTTTATCATGAATTTCTTATACATTAACAATACAGTAAGTACATACATAAGTTAACCTCAATAGACGTTTATCGATCGGTGACAGCAGCCTTAAGCACCCCAAAATGTAATTGTCGACTTTTCTTTTGGGAGTGATCGTTGCGATACTATCGCGTACTCAAGGCAAGAAACGTTCCCGAGAGAGCTTTAAAGTAAACGGTTTGAAATACGGTTAAATAGAACGTTGTCAGAAACATGGTTATGTTGCTATATATATGTTGTTCAATAACCAGTGGCTTGTCGACATTGAGCTCCTTCCTAAGTATATTTTCTTTGATATCGTAAACTGTAGATTTGTTACTTTTCTTGATAATAACCCTATTTTATAAGTAATGTAATATTATTTATGTTATATTATACTTTATCTACGCCCATGCTTTAAATCCTCTATAAAAGATTCTGAAACAGTTAGCTTATTGCCAACATTAATACATCCAATGTCCTAATAACCATAATATCATCCGAACGAGTGTTATAATGTTGTATGAAATTTCATAAAACACTCCTTTCGCTTTTTCAATGTCTTCCGCGCAAAGGGTTACTCATCAGACAGCCAAATTCTTACCACTCGATGCGTGGAATCTGCATATGAGTTTCAAAAAAAGAACTGTCATTCACGTGCGTTGCATTGCACTACCACAGCGGCGGCGCGCCGTAAAAAAATAATTAAAGCTTATTCGTTCGAATTCGAATTCCCGCTATTTTTCTTCGCTATTATTTTTGCAAATTGTTTTGTTTACTTACGAAAATGAGCGATTTAAGTTTTGATAACACACCATTTCGAATGCAGCAAAGGACGTTTCTAACAAATTACTACCGGAAAAATCTAGAAAACAGTATGAAAAGGCGTACCAAGATTTCATGAATTGGAAAATATCAAAGGGCAGTAGCATCATTCTCTGAAGATGTATTATTAGTTTATCATGGGTGTAGATAAAGTCTTGTATGCAACTGTATAATTAGGTATTAAAACACTCATGTGATACTATTATCACACTCAGCTTCGCTTCGTGTGATAAACCCACATTCATGTTTTAATACCCCTCATTATACCACAGTTGCATAAATAACTATTATAAAGTAGGTAATAAAAGTGCCAAAGCTAGTTTTACTGAATAAACAGTATGAAAAACTAAACCTACTTAATTGATTACAGTCAATGTAATCCCGTCAAATACATAAATAAGAAATCAGACCGAAGATCAGGAAGGAGCCAACGTCTGAGTGCCATCAATGTGATGCAAGCTAGGAGTCAGCTGCGCACGCTGGCGGAGTGCCCGGCGTGGTAAGTGCCGAGGCCAGGAGTCCTCTGGCTCGGCGTCTTGCTCACAGCGACTCTGCGAGCAAGTACTGCTCGAGAAGGAGGCAGCGGGGCGGGTCCGGGAGAGACTCCGTTTTCTCCCGAGCCACAGACCCCGCGAGGCGAGGAGGGGACGCAGACGTCGGAGGTCACTCAACGATTTTCTTCCTCCATGAGCGCAGGCCTGGGGGATCATCCCCAGGCCTTCACTCATGCGGGTAGGCATGCCGGCAGGCATACAGGTGGCAACACCTTGATAGGTGGAGCACCCTAGCAGAAGCAGCAGCGCGTTGCGCGTCCCCCGTTTTTTCTGGGGGGCAAGACAGAGACACTGTGGTTCCCAAACCTGAGAGGGCCACCTCGAAAGCGGAGATAGCCCTGGGTCAGCGGGGATGCGGGGAAAATGCCTTATTGGGCCACCTTACACTCTGGCTGGCGTCTGAAGACCCGAGACGGCGTGCGATTTTAGTTGGTTCAAATCGGACATAACCTCCCTCGCTGGCAGCCGGGGGGGTATCCGAGGGGATGTCCACACGGAAAAAATGGTGTGTATTTGTAAATTAAATTTTGAAATAGTTGCAGTTTGGTCGAATAAATCGTTCAAAAAAAGTTCACATTTATTTAGGTTGAGTTCTTAAACCCAAAGTAAATTAACTTTTAATATAGGCCTATATTAACAGTCCTTATATTTCTGCCCCTAAGGTCCTATCATAGGATAGGTACCTAGATACCAGACATTAACTTTAGAATTTAACTTGGGAATAATAGGCTAAATAGCCAAACTGAAAACAATTTTACAAAAACATAGTTTTTGTCGTGTCTACAAAAACGGTTAGCTTACGAAATTTCATGCATAAACACGTCATTTTAAATGAAGACATAAATATGCATCTATTTAATTCCTTTTACGGTAGTGTAATCCTTTCTCGGTTTGATTGATTAGGCTTAAATCAGTTATTCAATAGCCCTCTTCACAAGATGATGGAATTCCCGGCCAACATAATCTCAGTAACAAACAGGCGTTTAGAACAAATATGTCATATTTACTTTCACTTGTCACGTAGGGTGGTGGCAGTTCGCAGTTTGGCCAAGTTTTCCCATTTAACTTGCTGTCGCAACTTATTGATATATTTACTAAGTTCTGGATTAGTTCGCTACTTTTAACACAAGCTTTGGACCTTGTATTAGTGTTGCGTAATTGTAAATTATGAACTCGACTGAATAATAAACTAATCAGATAATCTGATGACTTCATAGATGAGACTAACTTTGGTACTGTAAGGTTAGAAATATACGCAATCTTCTGACCATAAACCAAAACATGAAATCAATTAAGAATAATTGAAAACTTTTTTTAAAGAGTAATAGTATCCGAAGTTACTAGCATTCCCGTTAACCCCTCCAACTTATTGGAATTTCTCAAAATACCGTTGTCTAAATACCGTAGTCTATTATTATTCCATTATGCATTTACTCTATGGAATAAATCTTTCGTATGTTCAATGAATTGAAATGAATTTTTCCTCCCACTTAAAGTGCACCTCGGGAACATCAGAGGATTGCACTCCAATCTCGATGCGGTCCACCACCACCTTGAGACCGATAAGCCGCTGCTGCTCTTTCTTACGGAGACGAAAATCGGACGTCCGGCTGATGTGTCCTATCTGCAGTACCCGGGGTATACCCTGGAGCACAACTTCAAGGCACAAGCCGGCGTCTGTGTCTATATCAGCGATGGCATCTGCTGTAAGCGTCTCCGTAACCTTGAAGACTCCTCTTTCTCCACACTCTGGGTGCTGGTCGACACCGGTGTAGACAAAATTGTCTACGCCTGTGTGTACCGTTCACACAGCGGCAATCAGGAGACAACCAGGTTATGTGAACATCTGTGTGAGGCCGCCGATGAGGCCCAACTGAGGTACCCGTCAGCACAACTGGTCCTTCTCGGGGACTTTAACGCCCACCATAAGGAGTGGCTGTTCCCGTACGAGAAGACAGACCATGCTGGGAGAGAAACACTCAGACTTGCTTTGACGCTTAACCTTTCCCAGCTGGTAGATCAGGCGACGCGTGTACCTGACCGTGAGGGCGATACGCCGAATTGTTTGGACCTTCTGCTGACAACAGAACCAGACCGATATAATGTGTCCGTATCCCCACCACTGGGTACGTCTGACCATAGTTTGGTGAAGTCTGTACTGTCTTGTTCACCTCCCGATCTCAGCCCTAAAGGCAAAAGACGGGTTTGGCGGTACAAGTCAGCAGATTGGGATGAGATGCGCCACTTTTTCGCATCTTATCCTTGGCGGCAAACGTGCTTTTCTTCGAGCGATCCGTCGAGCTGCGCGACAGAAATCTCAAGGGTGGTGTGTCAGGCGATGGAGTACTTTATTCCTTTTTCTGACTTACCATCCAAGAGTAAAGCTCGCCCATGGTTTGGTGCTGAATGCTCAGTCGCAGAGGCGCTTAAGTATTCAGCTTACCGGGCTTGGGCTGAAGCTCGGAATCGTAAAGCTCCGGACACGCGGGATAAGAAGAAAGCCTTCAACAAAGCCGCCAAGTCCTTCAAAAAGACGCTGCGCATGGCTCGTCTTGATCATATACGCCGAATTGGATCAAAACTAGCCTCTTACCCTTCTGGGAGTAAGGCGTTTTGGTCCCTGGCAAAATCGGTCGAGGCGAACTTTTGTCGCTCGTCTCTGCCTCCACTGCACAAACCCGACGGAACGCTGGCTCACACGGCAACTGATAAGGCAAACCTGCTTGCCTGTATGTTTGCCGAAAATTCGCGTCTGGATACAGCGAACAATGTACCACCCCAGTTACCTCCTTGCGGTACTACAATACCCGCTATTCGTATCCGCCAAAAGGAGGTACTTAAAACGCTTCGTAATCTAGACGTGAACAAAGCCAGTGGACCTGACGGTATACCTGCTATAGTGCTAAAGAACTGCGCTCCTGAGTTGTCTCCTGTTCTGACACGCCTGTTCCGCCTCTCTCTTAGAACAGGTTTAGTCCCTGAGTCATGGAAGCTTGCTAACGTGCAGCCTGTGCCCAAGAAAGGTAGTCGTGCTGATCCCGCCAATTACCGCCCCATAGCAATCACCTCCATAATCTGTAAGACTATGGAACGTGTAATTAACACCCGCATCCTGGCATACCTAGAAGACAATGACCTCCTCAGTGATCGACAATACGGGTTCCGCCGAGGACGATCCACTGGGGATCTCCTAGTGTATGCCACGCATGTATGGGGCGAAGCCATCGAGAAACACGGCGGAGCTCTCGCTGTGTCTCTCGACATCTCGAAGGCTTTCGATAGGGTCTAGCACGCTAGCCTTATTAGCAAGCTTCCATCCTACGGGATACCTATGAGTTTGTGTAACTGGGTAGCTGATTTCCTGAGGGAGCGGTCTATTCGAGTGGTCGTTGATGGCTGCTCCTCGGACCTATTGGCTATTGATGCCGGGGTACCTCAGGGGTCTGTTCTTTCCGCAACTCTATTTCTGCTGCATATTAATGATCTGCTGAAACCCGGTATCATTGGGTATGCGGACGACAGCACAGTTGTGGAAAGATACCTATCCAGTTCACGAGCTACAGGCGCTGAAACGCTATCTCTGAGAGAGGCCATGATAGAGCGCATGAACCTGACACTTCAGTCAGTGTCTGACTGGGGTAACTCCAACCTCGTTTGGTTCAATGCCTCTAAAACTCAGGCGTGTCTTTTTTCCGCGAAAAGGAGTCTTTTCGCCCTGACTCCGACTCTCCGAAATGAATCCATACCAATATCCGATCATCTTGAGCTCCTCGGCGTTCACCTAACATCTGCTCTTAATTTCGGTCGACATATAGAATCCAAGGCTAAAGTTGCTGCAATGAAGCTGGGCATCCTCTCTAAGGTGAGACGGTACTTCACACCTGGACAGCTTCTTATTTTATATCAAGCACAGGTCCGATCTTGTATGGAGTACTGTTCACACCTATGGGATGGATCAGCCCGCTATCAGCTGGATACTTTGGACACCATCGATCGACGCGCCAGGAGACTCATTGGCGACGACGAGCTAGTTAGCAACAAGCTCCAAAGCCTTGAACATCGCCGCAAAGTTGCCTGCATATCGGTGTTCTATCGGATTCATTTCGGAGAATGTGCTCAAGAACTGCATGACCTCATTCCCCCAGCTCCATTTCACCATCGGACAACTAGGCGCGGGCAACGTTTTCATCCCTTCGTTGTTGATATTCCACCAATCCGCACCAAGCGCAACGCTTCCTCATTTATTATGCGGACAGCGAGGGAGTGGAACTCTTTGCCTGCGTCTGTGTTCCCCGATTCTTATAATTTGGGGACCTTCAAGGCGAGAGTGAATAGGCATTATTTGAGTTGGCGTGTACCATCCTCGACTGCATCATCACTTACCATCAGGTGAGATGCAGTCAAACGCACTCAAATTTTTAGTAAAAAAAAAAAAAAAAAAAAAAAAGCACGTTCTTTTATTTTGTTATCAATTCATTATAACATAATAAGTGAGCTAAATTACTTGTGTTGGGAGTGTTTTCACGTCGGTAGCGTAATTGCCACGATTCGTACCCAAGAATTCTCAATCGTAAGGCCAACTCCTAACTATTAAGCTACCGACGCTTTTTCTTTTGTCAATTTGCGATTAGCAATAATTTATTTTAAGATAAAGATTCCTGAAATTCTGTGAGTAAAAAAAAAGCGTATTGATGACTTTTAAGTGTTTGACTTGATGAGCCCCTCAGATGTGTTAAGTTACTCATCAAGTTAGTTTGCTGTTCGGAAACGCTAACTGCAAACAGCGTCGTCATTAAATTTGCTCCTTAGCTATATATAAAAGGCTAAGATCAATACGAAAGCATTTGTAGGAATTATCCAGGCGAATAAACGCATAGGTCACTAAGCTGGGACAAAAAAGAAATCCAACAGTGCTTCTCGAGTAGAATTTATTACTTTAGACATAATAAATAGCTACTGCACAGGCTTGAACTGATGTAAGAGCAAGTAGAACTTTGAATTTGGGTGAATATTTTAATATTGTTGTGGACAATACATATTAAACAAAAAAAAAATATTAATGTTTTTTTCCTTAGGAACTGTATATGTTAAATAGTATTATTTTATTAGTAGTTTATCTTCCTTAAAAGTGACATACGGTATTCGAATCAATTTATGTTTTATTTTATGACAAACAAGTCTAGAACTGGGCATTAGAAGAGCTACCAGCTATTTAATAGGGGTGTAAGGGGGCCCCTAGTATCTTCGGAGCCTAAACCAACCTCATCTATAAGCCGGCATGGCACACCTACTGATTGACGGAATAAGCTGTATGCGAGGATTGTATAAAGCGGAAAGATATAGTTTCTGTCTTATAACACAACATAACATAAACTCACGCCTATATCCCCGAAGGGGTAGGCAGAGGTGCTAGCACCCACATTTCGCCAGTTTATGTTTAGGTCCCAATGTAATAGGTGGCGAGCCTATTTGTCTTATCCAATGATAAAGAGGATTTTATGTTTTTTTTTGTATTCAAGCTATATATTCAGATCGTGCGTTATCATGAATGCGTATTACAGGCGCCAATACACTCACAATGTCTTCAACCATAGAATATCGTCGTTCTTTATGGTTGCGAAGGATCCTAAAGAAGAAATACTTGCCGAAGGTCTTTCTTGCGGTTCTTTCGCACACTAAACATTATTAGGTTTATTATGTTGTGTCCTTGCCGTCCTGATGATGCAATTGTCTTCAGGCCTTATGCTTGATATAGAATTAAGCAACTCTTGTACTTATCGTGTTAAGATGTCTATCTTAACACGATAAGTACAAGAGTTGCTTAATTCTTTTATTAGAGCTTTTATTAGACCCTAATATGCGAAACGTGTATCAAGAGGGAATTTTTCAACGGGGCATGGATGGCCAAATCCGAAACTATGAGGAACAGGAAAAAAAAGGTTACAGGTGCTTCGAGCCCGATTTTGATGCAATCTAAAACTGCATTTGATAAAAAAAAAACAATTTTCCTAGCCAGGAATCGATCCTATTGATTTTGAAAAACAAAGCCTGTATTATTACAGCATTCAAATAGTGCCGCTAATAAGGAAAAATACATTCTGAGAAGTAACAAACGGCAGACTTATGGAAATATCTCATTTTTAACAAAATACTTTTTCCCCTCCACCCTTCATACATCTCAATGACGAATTCATGTTTTCTAAAAACAAAGACACGTCATAATCAATAATATTGTAATATTTTATAGTAGTATAATTTTATGATAATTTTATGCAAGGGTTATGGGTTATCCATTCGAGGGCTTACCCGGGATGCCCGGCAATGGACACTTGGGCAGGACACCGTGCGGTTTTTAAAATCTTGTATCTTGCAAGTTTTTTCTCTGTGTTCTAATTGACAAAAGCTTGTTGTTAAAAAGGTTTTTTATTAATTATTTTATTTTCAACTTTTTATTTTTAGTACTGTTATGTAGCACCAGAGTGCTAGACAAGGCCAGCCCAAGGAGCTCAACACAACAAACATATCTTATTTAGTTCCAGACCACCTACTGTCTCCATCTTCCGACCTTGGATATCATGTAGCACCAATGTACATCATGTTTACAAAGACAAAACAAATGAGCCCAAATTCGCTAAGTATATCTCGTTTAGTTTAGGAATTCCTATGGCCACAGTTCTACTCTATCATCAGACCATGTATGTAACACCAGGGAATTTGTCAAGACAAAACAAATGCGTCCAATCTCGATAGGTTCATCTTATTTGGTTTAGGAGTTCCTAAACCCAAAGACCAACGCTTTCTAGACCCAAAGTAAGCATAGTTTAACTAGCTTGTGTTATGGGTTCCAGAATGCGAATAAACATAATTATATTAATTTCTTTTTGTAAATACATACATATTATACATAGATACACCCAGACAAATGCAAATAGACATATTCATGCATACAAATATTTGCACTGAGCGGGAATCGAACCCGCGCCCCCTGTCGTAGCAGTCGAATGCACTATCCCTTCGCCACAGAGGCCGCCGAATATAGTTTACATATGATAAGTTTTATTTCCGATTTTTTTTCTGAATTTCTTACGAAATAAATGATCAAAGGAACGATTTCATTGCGATACTGCAGGTTATTCGCGATTACTGTCTGGCCATAAATACTGTTACATCAAAACTTTTCTTTCTTTTTCAACTTTTTAATTATTTTGAATTTGGGAAACGTATATTATTTTAAAAACTTCTTTCGATTTCGCGCCATTTCACATATTTTTTCGTGTTCATTATCGAATTACAATATGGAATGGGGTATTAAAGAAAATAGGATCGCAGTGATCGCCTTGCACAAAGTGGGTATGGAGCCGTCGGTCATATTCCAGACACTACAATAACTTGGTATCAGCCGTATGTCGTATATCGTACTATCAACTTCATCTGTCGAAAACCAGAAAAGATCTGGGCGGCCGCGTGCTGTTAGAACTACAAAGGCTATTAATGCTGTTAAAGCCAGAATTCGTCGAAACCCCATAAGGAAGCAAAAAATCTTATCACGAGAAATGAAGATTCCCGCTAGGACTCTGTCACGTATCATAAAACAAGACCTGAAGCTCGGTGCTTATCGTCGATATACAGGACATGCCCTAAATCAATCTTTACGAATAAAGAGAGTGGATCGATCAGAGCGCCTTCTGTCGCGATACGCAGGTGAAAGGCACAGAAATATCCTCTTTACCGATGAAAATTTTTTCACGATTGAAGAACATTACAATAAGCAAAATGATGAAGTGTACGCTCACAGTTCTAAGGAAGCTGCTCAAGTGGTCGGAAAGGTACAACGTGGTCATCATCCTGCGTCAGTGATGGTTTGGTGGGGCGTGTCTTATCAGGGAGTCACAAAGCTACATTTTTGTGAAAAAAGAGTGAAAACTACAGCCAAAGTGTATCAAGATACTGTCTTGGATCATGTTGTGAAACCTCTCAGCAATACACTTCTTTAAAATATGTGGACTTTCCAACAGGACTCTGCTCCTGGTCACAAGGCATGAACTACCCAAGCCTGGCTAGAAACCAACGTTCCGGACTTTATAAGAGCTGAAGACTGGCCCTCATCTAACCCAGACCTCAACCCTTTAGACTACAAATTATGGTGAGTTTTAGAGGACATGGCCTGCTCTAGACGACACCGTGACATTGAGTCTCTTAAAAAATCTTTGGAGCAAGCAGTGGCAAAATTTCCCTTGGAAACAGTGCGTAAATCCATAGATTCGTGGCCAAACAGATTAAAGGCCTGTATAAAAGCCAAAGGTGGCCATTTCGAATAAAAAATATTTTTATTTTTTGCTAAGACTAACAAATATGTAGGTATAAATTTTAATAATATTACATTACTTCATTTAAAAAAATATGCATTTTCATTTGTAACAAAACTTATGGCTGGACTAGGTAGTTATTTACATAATTATATAATAACGGAAAAGTTCAATGACTTTTCACAAATCGATGCTTTTAACTCAAGTGCTAGTAATCACGTTCGAATGGATAAAATTATAGAATTGTAAGTAACTATTAGTACAACTATTATAAAATTATGTATGTACTTAAACAATCCAATATCTAAGTTCGTATTAGGTACATATATTAGGTGCGAGGGCAATGCTGTACGAGGGAAATCCTGTGCGATGGAAATGCTTTATGGGCAACCTTACACCCCGGCGTCTGAAGACTTGAGACGGCGTGCGGTTTTAGACGGTTCAAGCCCGACATAACCACCCCCGCTGGCCGGCGGAGGGGTATCCGAGGCGATTTCCGGACGAAATAAATGAGGAAAATATACACATATACTATAATGTAGGACAATATAATACTAACTCGCGGCTAGCGACTTCACTCTTTTATAAATCCTTTGAAAACCTAGGTCTTACTTCCAAGGGGGATTTTTTTTACTTTTACTTCATTTTTACCACTAAGGTAGCAAAGCATATAGTTTATGATGGTAAGTGGTTACTGCAACCTATGAACGATTACAACATCAGAGGTGGGACTTCCGTATTAAAGTTCCCACAGAGAGGAAGGGGGAGAGAAAGAGAATGAGCTTTACCTCCCGTAAAGCCTCCAACACTCTCACAAACTATAAAACACACACAGCTATATAACACAAACTATTAAAATGATTTAAAAGATCTATTATATTACGCACTTATGTACGAGTAGTTACGTAATGAAAGGAACCGACCTTTTTAACTTATTTTGCCTCGAGGTTGATGGTCAGGAGGCAGGGGACTAGCTTATTTTATAAATATAACAATCTTTAACAAACACCCCAAATAATATTTTCATCGCTAAATACTGTAAGAAAAGATGTTTCAAAATTTTTTACAAGAATTTCAAGGTAAAATATCACAACTCCAGGTTATGGCATATTATTTTAAGCTTCATTTGATCTCAAATTTATAAAGCGAAAGTGAAATAAGTGAGTAAATTATGTAAAAAAAATTGTACATAATATTAATGAATTTGTGTTAATAATAATTATAGTTCAGAGTTGTTTCATGAGTCATGACTCGTTACAGAAAGAACCTACCACTCTCATTTTAGATTGATTTTAAGAGTCAGTAAGCTGTTTTCCATACGACGTGTGTGACTGCCGAAGGCCGTTTTTTCTAGTTTCGTACGTTCCGTTTTCTTACGTCTCTGCAGATGATAGTTCATCAGTGATACCTCTAGTGTTAGAGACGTAGGCTGCGGAAACTGCTTACCATTTAATAGGCTAGCTTATTTGCAACATTAACAGTATAAAAAAGTCGTATGGGTTTTTATATATTATGTAATACTAACCTTCACCTGGTTCCACATACGTGAAGTTGGTTTCTTGCGTCCCGTAGGAGCCATTTTTCATTGCATTTTTCGGGGTAAAAAGTCTAATATCTATAATCTAACTTTATGTCACTCTCGAGCCTATAAATAATCTCTACGCCCAAAATCATGTCGATCAGTGGCTCCCTTGCTGCGTTAAAGAAGGACAACCCAATACACACACTTACACAATAAAATATAATATTAGTAGAGGAAAGTAGCCAAATATGAAATACCGTTTTTATTTTTTAAGCAAAATAAATCAACAACTTTCAATCGTTATTAGAAATAACCATATATTTACGTTTAACATAGTAACTATCTTATATTATATTTATTAATTTTAAGATAAGATAAGATAAGATAAGATAATATTTATTTGCAAAAACATGTGTACATATAATATACATAGTCAAGTGCTTATTATATAGGTCTTAAACTTCGATTGGACACAACATGTTCTACCATTGAGTGGTGTACAAATTATTAATAGTGTATAAATTATTATTAAGTATTATAATTCCACAATAATAAAATATACATAAAGGTAAGTAGTCAAAAAATGGAAGTATATATGCAATAAATAATTACAATTTGACATTACATTACGAAAAATACGTAATTTTTAAGTACTCTAAAAGTTTTCTGATTTCAATAAATCAACACACTCTCATCGTGAATAAAGTTCTTGGTTGACTGGTTCGTCGGCACCCATACGTGGTTAGAGTGATTGAAAGAGATAAAGGATTAGTACTTATTGTGTCTTAGAATTTTGTTTAACGAAAAATGTCAGTGTTCCACATTATGGAGATACTGTTTGGTGACCAAATTTGGTGACTTTCTTCGAACGATTTTAATACAAATATATATATAATCTGAATCTCGGAAACGGCTCCAACGATTTTCATAAAATTTAGTATACAGGGGGTTTCGGGGACGATAAATCGGTCTAGCTTGATTTCATTTTAAGAAAACGTTGAAAAAAAAAAACGAGCGAATCACCCAGTTATTGTCGCTTATCAGAAAATTGCTTGTATGGATTTAACAGATTTTGTTTAAAGTTACTTGAAAAATATTTTATGAAGTTTCTATATAAGATGTATTTTGTAAAAATGAATGAATATAACAATTACATGAGGTAAGATTTTTTACTTTAACACTACGGAGTAATATCTATGTCCTTTACAAATCTACAATCCCAGGCTTTACAAATATAAAATTTGCTAGTTAATTTTATATTTGTAAAGCCTGGCTACCCACCCTGTGCAGTCATGGTATTCTGTAAGAATGTTTGTAAATCTCAACCCCCATATATAAGACATTTTATGTCTCACCGTGATGAATCCACGGTGAGACATAAAATTTATCTATCGAGATACATAAACGTTCTCACATGACAGGTTGCGATGTATAAATTATAATATTTTGTTAATGGCACTTGATTCTGAAGTATTTGATCGCGTATACAGGCTAGTGGTTTTGGCCAGTGGTTAGTGGTTGTGGTGTGGCCGACAAAATATGTACAATATGTAAAATCGATTAAAATAATCAGATCGTTAAATAACCTGAGAAGGGAAGCCGGTAGGAATAGTGCTGTATTTTGTAGCTTTCGCTACTTCTAGCATTACAATAGTAATTTTTCGCAAAAAGGCCGTCTTCTAATCCTACCAAATTTTTATCACATGTGAAATACACAAATTTCAATGAAACCGTTATAATAAATTACAGTTAATAGTGATTTATGCCAGATTCCAGCACCCAGTATAACCTAATATTATGCATCTTTTTTTGTTTTTCGCTATAAAGTAACTTTGTAATATTTTAATACAGAGACACCTCGTTCCTTTGGCTAACCGTCACGCCATGTAAGCAAGAAGTTCGACAGAAACATATAGTTAATAACTCGTAAAGGTTAATTTTCTTGTCGTTTATAAAATATCAAATTGTATTCAGTATTTTAATATCATTATTTGGGTGTTGGCATATTTCGGGGCTATCGAAGTTGGGTGGCAGCATGCAAGTAATATGGCTGACCGTATGCTTGTTTTGTACTACTAGAATAAGAAAGCACATATCGTGTATTCTCTAAAGAGCATTCCACTAGAATATTATAACATAAATAACTAATTCGTAAAACAAAATAAAAAAATAGGAGGTGGGAGTATGAGAGGACTGAAAGCCCTAGAAGAATCGCCCTAGAAGTTCCAAAGTCACTGCGACCTAAACCTATCATGCAAGGGACGAGTGGAATCCTCAAACATTCGAGGGGATGACTGGGCACAGAGTGCGAATTTCAGCTCACCAGTGAGGTCTGACCCACAAAGTCAGACTTAGACAGACTTTACAATAAGAATAGTAGATTTATTTCTTAACGTTTCTTAATTATTGATAGAGACAGATAGCTAGTGATGTTTTGTTTATTTTTAACCCGTGTGTACATATTTTGTTATTAATTCATCACTATACGGATATAGCAATGTTTACATTAATGTCAGCATTAAAAATTCACCGGATATTGCGAGTTAGCTTTGGACAGGATCGATAATCTGAGACTGGGTGTTGGTATTTTATTTCAGTGAATTTCATAGAGGGGAAATTAAAATATAAAATCCAAAATAACAACTTTTAATCCAGACACAAACCTGTAAACCTGTTATTCTGTCGGCAGTAGTGACTTCGTTCGTGACAATATAAAATAAAAAAACCCAAAATAATAAACTGCAATATTTACTTCCAACCCAGGCAGATACCGATAGGCGTTTATTATATCCTTTAGAAATAATAGAACAAATCCATAAACAACATTTTTATTATCAATATCAATTCTATTGCACACATACTCGTAATGTATTAGTGAATGTTTAGATGACTGCATGCAGAGATGAATGGAAAAGCATAAGTACATGTTGCACCAAACCCAAGTAATTATGGGGGAAGTTTCAACTGCATAGTTCTTATAGTTTCGGAAAAAAGCGGCTGTGACAGACAGACAGACAGACATGACGAATCCATAAGGGTTCCGTTTTTTGCCATTTGGCTACGGAACCCCCCTAAAAATGGCAGAATGGCCGAATGTATCTCGATGAAATGTCACAGAGATAGATTGTAGTTTGGAATAGCACATAATTTTTATCTCAGGGATATGCTATGGGTTGCGCGAAAGGGATCAATAAATATAGCGTTGCCCAGGGTGCACCGCGTGGAGGTCCCCAACCAAGCACCCCAAATATAGGTACCTATTATTTAATAAGTATAGAACTAGATTGATGGTCAATTGGTCTTTTTATCATAGATACCTATGTCATTTTATTACATACATGTGGCTTCTGTACTTTACCATTTTATTTTCTAGCGTTAAAAACGAATGTGATAACTATACTCGGGCATAAAAATTCTCAATACCAAAGCGTCGGGTTGCGAATCATAAGTACGCTACTATACTGACCCGGTTCTTCGAATTGACTCACACAACAACGTGAGTAGAAAGATAAGTATTACAGTCATCGGTTTTCTTTCATGGCTAGATACATAACACAATACTCAATATTAATCGTGGTGTCACGTTTTAGGTAAGTGGCGGGCGGAGGTAGAGATACTATCAACTATCACATGACACAGTGAGGTTATTGGGTATTATAGACCTACTTGAATGAATACATTGATTTTTAAAATTTACGTTACGTTACATACTTTCTCTGCTAACTTGAATATCAAGTTATCATGTAAGCAAAGTATATAATTAAACTCTTAACAAACTATTTACCCGTTTTATTATAGTCGCATTGGTGTTAATATCATCTTATCAAATATCAAACCAATTGCCCGGAACTTCAGTCCACATCTTCGGATGTAAATTATGCTTCAGACAGACACAAAGGCAAAATCTAAGAATACACAATGAGTTGATGTGGTACGATAAAATAAAGCTGTGATCCGAGGCTGTGATAAGGATAAAGCTTTGTATAATAGAACATCACAAATAGTTATAACATTTTAATAAAAATAACGATCCTTGCTTCTGCATCTTATTAGCTCTTTGTAGAGCTCGATGGTTTGATATATTGAATTAGATTTTACATTATTTAACGACTGTAGTCGTGATTAAAAATAACTATTGAAATAAAACTATTTTTAACGGATTCTATCGCGATTTATTTTATGTTACTTTTTTTTTACATTTATTAATGTGGTTTATTTTTAATTACAATAAGTAAATGTACCAATGTGGTTACAAATTTTATAGCATTTAGTAGTTATAACATTTTAATAAAAATAACGATCCTTGCTTCTGCATCTTATTAGCTCTTTGTAGAGCTCGATGGTTTGATATATTGAATTAGTTTTTACATTATTTAACGACTGTAATCGTGATTAAAAATAACTATTGAAATAAAACTATTTTTAACGGATTCTATCGCGATTTATTTTGATGTTATTTTACATATTTTTTTTTACATTTATTAATGTGGTTTATTTTTAATTACAATAAGTAAATGTACAAATATGGTAACAAATTGTATATCTTACTAAACTAAATAAAACTAAAATAAAATAAATAATTAAAAGAAACTTAAACCTAAAATGCATCGTGGAATTCCTCCGCATCGCATGTCTCCTGTGGTAACGTGCCCAGAAGACTGGCAGCATTGCCACGTTGTATGGCAATACTTATTCTCTCTGCTAAAAAGAAGCCAGCCTTCTGGTCACGAGAAGCGTCGATCATACGTGTTGCAATCTCCCTGAAGAGACTGCGAGCACTCGGACCCCATGCCCCTAACGTTTCGACTCCAAACGGCACAAATTCATAATCTCCAATTAAGTTTGAGTATTTGTGCCGTTTGAGAGTCTCACCCATTTTCCATGGCATTAATGACATACCGTCCGGTCTCTTGCCATCGTCGCGTGCCAAACCATTTGGTTCAAGTACAGCTGGCACACCGGCAGTGACAAGAGCACGTCGGATTATGTCATTGAGGCTGGCGTGCCGTGGTATTCGCCCAGCGCCCCTGCAGCACGATAAGCCATGGTGTCCGAACCTGTCAACAGCTTCTCCACAGCGACATCAATGCGGAGAAACACACGGGCCACCTAAACGAAGGCATGTTGCAATGCGGAAGGTAGTGTCATCTAACATAGTTCCTACGTTAGATAATAAGTGTAAGTGAGTTAGATAATAGATAGAAAATACCCGAACTATGTTGAATTGTTGGTGTTACTATTAACGCAGAATGAGCTCACAGTGTCATGAAGTCTTGTTGTATTTTAATTTTTCTTGGAATTAATTAAGTGAATGACTGGGTCCCAAGCTGGTGGTACATTCCAACCATCTATTCCATTCATGACACTGTGAGCTCATTCTGCGTAAATAGTAACACCAACAATTCAACATCGTTCGGGTACTTTGAGATAACTTATACTTCAAACTACAAGACAACAACCATCTTTAGTCTCCCGGTAACCATGGCTGCTGAAAAGCAACCGAAACGTCGGGATCAATGTAAAATATAAAATAACATCATAATAAATCGCGATAGAATCCGTTAAAAATAGTTTTATTTCAATGTGTGACATTCGCGTAAAGTTCCGAAAATATCATAAAAATAACTAATTTGATTGTATGAAAAACAACACTGGTTTTTACCAGGTACTCAACTGACAGAGGCTTAAAATCACACCCACACTCGACTACCCAAGACGTTAACTACTCTATAATTATTATTATAATACCTACACCTTGGCATATTAGCTAAACGCCGTAACGCATTTCATAAAGCAAATGAAAAGAGGTGGTGCCATTTCCTTGGGCCAAGGTGCACCAATGTTTTGGGGCCATAATAAATAATAATAGTACAATAACGGAAAATATAACAAAGAACGAAGGTCTTTCAATATTTTTATGTTATAAAATTTAGGAAGAATCGATATTCAATAAAAACCTTATTATACCTTTCAATTACCCGTAATGAAAAATCCAAAGGCGAAGGTCAAATCGCACAATAATAATAATGGCGATCAGTGAGATTATTTCTTTTAATTTATTAAATCAGTGACGTTGCCAATGCCAAACCATCGATGTTCCTGAGCAAAGAAAATTGTTCTAATCCTCAAATTATAGGGCAGGCCACACATGTTCGTCTTTAATTGTACGGCCTGCCTGTCTCATACCGCCGTGTACGGTAATTCGGTTTTCGTGACTGTACATTTTAATATCAACGTCTCAGACGCGTTACTATGCTTTGATACATCGATTCTTATTAATACCACAGGCAACCGAAAGCCCTTTCATGCGTTTCATACCGTAGCGGGTATCATTTTTTGTAAGTTGAACTAAATAGTTAGCTTTTAAGAGGTATAACATTCTCGGGTATTGAAAATCTTTAAAGCTGACGTTTTTACTTAATCTTATATTGAATTTTGCACATCAAAATATTGTCGAGCTTCTTAAAATATAAATAACACAATACTATTTTTTATAAAATAATCTGATACCCTCAACTGCCTTACTATCAAATGCAATGAGTACGTAACACATAATATAATACAAAGTTCTCTTTGGCTATAATCTTTATTTAATTGTTCGAACACAATAAAATCTTATATTTACCTGAATGGTTACGTATAAAAACCTTACGTTGACAGTACATTATTCACAGTAAATCGTTCGGCAAAACACACAGCAGTGCGTATTGTGTGAACGCCCTTTATTTTAACCTCTTGCTTTCATGTTTGTCTCCCCCGACTGCTTATGAATAAAAGGCTTTCTGTTCGCCGGTTCTCGAGTACATTAGCGATGTTAATACACGATAATCGTGTTCATAATCGATCCTTAGTATTGAATGTCTCGTTGTATGAAAGAAGGGGCCACTTCAAAGCTCGCAATCCAGCAGGATGATAATATAGATTCATTTCAAAGGATTGAATGTTAAGCATGTGAAATAATCTTTCATGCGGGCTGTTTGCGAACTCGCCCCTATTCGCATACGTTCTTTTCTTTCCCATTTTAATTGATTTACTATTTCTAAGGTAATCTAACGTTTTATTTCTAATGAAAGGGCGGCTATGAAAATTAATAGAGAATAACTTATCCATAAATTAACCGAACCAATAAGGTAAGTAGGGCATTTGTTAATTTCGTCCGTGCATAATAAAACACTTGAAATGAAACGTTAATAATTGTTAATAGACATCCATGATTGGAATTTTAAAGGTCATCAGAATTTTGGGTAATTGTAGTAACGCCAAATAGAAATTTTCCTTATTGTTAAATTAAAATACTCATATCCTTCTGTCTAAGTATATATATAATCGTTGTGAGGTTTGTTGTTATTTTAATGAGCGACTGTTAAGTCGTTCCTACATGAATATTTTTTTTACTTGTGGAAATCCCCACAAGGTTCACCCCACCGGTGCCAACGATGAGGTGGGTATGTCAGAATCGAACCGACTAAAACCACACGGTTTCCTTCCCAAGCGTCCATTGCCGGGCACTCCGGGTACGCCCTCGAAAGGATAACTCCAGGGTTTCCGGCGGAATTTGGCCGCCATCGCGGCCTCGCCTTTGAGGTTGGGTTTGATCCCGCGTCGTTTGGCAGGTGTGTGTAGGACACACACGACACGCCTCCGTCTTGGCCTGCTTCTGTAAGGTCGGCAAGTCGGACGACTGCCGTCCTCAGGTCTGGAGCAAGGCGGGCACAGTCGAGCATAGTCCTGGGCATAGACAAGTTTGCAGAATTCGGGGGCAAGGTTCTCTCCCACTCCCTCTCTCTCATGCTCGTCGACAGCATGGCCGTGCTGCAAGCTTTAAACAGCCACACTATAAACTCGGGGCTAATACTGGAGTGCCATCTTAAATTGAACCAAATAGGCCACTTCAACAACATAACCCTGCAATGGATTAAGGGCCACAGCGGCTCGCGCGGCAATGATGCGGCAGATGAGCTTGCCAGGAGAGGATCTGACATGGTGATAATGGGACCTAAGCCCATAATACCGACCCCCTTCGCATACCTACGAACCATAGTAAACAAACGAACGAGAGATCAACACAACAGCTATTGCAGACAGGCGAGGGAAGCACTCCTTGTGCTTGAAAATGGACTGCCCAGGCGTCTTCGACAACTGACCAAACGGCAACTGCGCACGGCCACAGCTGCAATCACGGGGCATGGCTCCTTCAATAAACATCTTTTTATTTTAGGAATCACCGACAGCCCTCTCTGCAGAGCCTGCATGATAGAGGAAGAAACAGCGGCACACGTGCTCCTACACTGCCCTGCAACCGCCACATACAGGGTTAAGTACTTCGGAAACACAGGTACGCTCCGGGAGATCGCCGGCAGCGTGAATAGCTTGCTGGCATTCTTCTATGAGCTGGGGTGGATCGAATAAAATGCACACCCTCACGCAAATAACGCGCCTTGTCGTGGAGTTGCGGATACCAGCCCGTGATACCATACCGTGATACCATACCATACCATACCCACTCCCTCTCCGCCGCCTCTTCTGCGCACATTACCTGCTCGCAGAAAGAGGCGGCGTCATGACTTTTGATCCCGTCGGAGAACACGGCTCCCACCATGGTCTCAAGCGAGAGAACGTCCACGTACAGGACCACAACGAGATCCCAACGATGCGTAATCCACCAATGTGTGTTGCGCCGTGTCTTCGTCGGGATCCTCGCAGTGCTGGCACTGCGTCGTTGTCTCCCGGTGGATGCGCCACAGATACTTACCGAAGCACTCTTGTCCTGTAATCATCTATGACATCCAGTAGGGGAGGTCACCACAGTCCCGTTGCAATCACTCCTTCATGACCGGCCTCACCGCCGCAATGGTGACTTCTTCCATTCCTACAAGCATTGTACAAATGCAACCACTTGAGGTCGCCATTCAATCAATATCTTTTTCTTGTTGAGGCGATGGCGTAGGCTAGGATTTAAATTCTATCCTACATTCCTTCACTGAAGTACATTTTTTAACAAATTCTACATGTTCCGACAGCGGAATATTGGACTGGACGCGATTTGTAATGTTCAACGGCATTGAATAAAAATATTTATACCTAAACATTTTGTACATAATCCATATGAACCTGTATGCAATATAACGTGTACACGGACAATTTTCATTTACTTATAGTGTACTAAAATGTTATCTTGTAATAGATTTTTAGGGATTGTAGTTATGAAGAAACTGATAAGTAGTTTATAAATTTTTAGACTTCATGACAACAACTTTTTCCGTCATTACTTTTAACCGTAAATGATTTTATACTCATTATCACCTTCATAAACTCAGCAATCTCGTTTTTTCAGAAACAAATAAAAAGCCCATCCATTTACAATATCTATATACAAATCTGTATAATAAATACACTTATTTTACTCAGAAAATGTAGTAAATGAAATTTGTGCGATGTTCATTATCACCGAGTATGTATCATACATATATATTATAGTTAGAAGTTTGGCGACCTCTTTGTAGTATGATTTCTTATTAAGAGGTCGAAAATTGTATTACGAGTTATTATTATTTTACTGAGAGAAACAAGAGTGGTTCTCGAGATGTGTATGACAAAATTATGTTATGATTCATCAACACAGCAGCGCCTGTACTGAGCTATCAGTAGACTTGGAATTCAATACAAAATGTATTACAGAATTTAATGTTGCATAGCTATAAATGTTCATCCATTCAGTTTTAAACAATGAAACCACTCCTCGTATGATCATAATTTAGATTACAAATCGCTAAGAATTATCTATATTTTTATTACTTATATAGGAATTGTATTTTTGATAACATAAAAATAGTAAATACTTTAAATTATATAGAAATTCCTAAGTAGAGTTCCAACAAACCAAATTGTACTAGTAGCATGAATAATTTATTAACGCACCGAATGATTACAGGTTTAACATAGTTATTTAGCTTAATAATTAGAGGGGTTATCAAATATATGACACTTCGTGTTGTAATTACTCAGGGGTTTTTATGTGGTTACTGTACCTCTGTGTCTCTAACAGTAAAGCATAGCATTGGTAGGTGGTACAATTATGCTTTTCCAAGCGTTTATGTGTCATATAATTGCAATATGCTGCATTTTCGTACGGTTATGATTTGGTTATGATTATGATTACAACCATAGTAAGTAGTTGGGTTCTTTACTTTTCACTCCTTTTCTTTATAAGCCTTTATTTATGTAAAGCGTAGTTAATATCTCTAAAATGTTAAATTATATCTAATAGTTGCAGTTATGTTTCTGTCAACATAAATATCTATATTTGCGAATATTTGGTGTGTATCTTTGTTGTTTTAAATTACTACTTATGTTGAGGATTTTGTGGGGTAGGGCTGTATTATCCTCTGTTAAGAAATCATTTATCCTTCATCATGTACGTTATGCTTCATTGACCATCGAGGCCAAAACCACAACAGGAAACTAGTCTCATAAAATCGACCTGACCTGAATAACCCGCACCGCAGCAGCAACCCAATACGACTGATATCTTCGAGAGTTACAAAGGTCGTCCTTGACTGTCAATTCAATGGGTGTTATAGAGTATGGTATATCAACAGGATACCGAACCCATCATTGTTTGCGAGTACATGGGCGCGCGTAGGTCGTATTGAGCACCAGGCATGGTCGGGTTGAAAAATGAAGCCGAAACACGAATAGCAAGATTGATTGTTGCGATATAGAATTGGTGCCTTTTAATCATTTTCTTTTTTGTTCGTTGCCTCATTTTTTTGTGTTAATGTGTCGATGAACGTCAAATAATAAAGTTATTTAATACATCAGCATTTGAGTAGTGTTGGAGGAAGTAGTGATTGAATAGAAATCACCTAATTGTGAGTTTTCTATATGAAACCATACAAACCACCTTTACGATCCTGGGGATCCGTGAGAAGTTACCAACTAACGGTTTAAACTGTCATGACAGTTATGCCGTGATAAATTCACACTTCTTTTTGACACATATAAAGGGAGGGTATCATAGACTGTAGAGCATAATATAAATTATGATTTCATTGATGTATTATCCGGAAGTCGGAAGTCCGTCACGAAATAATAAGTCGAAAGTGGGTGACGGTATTTATACTAGACTAGATATTGACATTTCTCTGGTCTAATCGCAATATGTATTCATAGCAATAGCAGTATATATTTACATCAACGTAGCTGAAAATGGTATGTTCTTAGGTATATTTAAATCCTACTAATATTATAAACACTAAAGTTTGTGAGGACGTATGGATGAATGGATGTTTGTACCTCTAACACGCGAAAACGGCTGAACGGATCTAGCTGAAATTTTTTACAGGTATAAATTACAGTCTGAAATAGTATATAGGCTTTTATCCCTGGAATAGGTTACCATGGGAAGCGGGATCGGGAACAGAATGCCACTCAGCGAAGACACGGGCAAAAGATAGTAATATTTATGCACAAACTTGGCTCCTGTGAATCGTAGTTTGGTTTTATTAAAGCTTTTTTGGCACTAAACCAACATAATAACTGTGGATACAAGTTAAGTGTTTTTCGTATTCAAATAGTTATGACAATCTTGCTGGTACTATCTATTATCCAAGACCCATTTTTGGAACAAAGTTCAATATCAATAACTGTAAGTAATACATAAATAAAAAGTTACATATTAAAACTCAAGCTCATACTAAGTATCTTCATTCATGATACTTCTACCCTTATTTTCAAGATGTGTATTAAAGAAATGTCTCCTAAAACAGTATAAATATGCTCTGTGTATAAAAATCTCAAACTATTCTTTCAACACTGAGAGCTACTGAATTGACACTTAACCCTCTGCATACGATCCATTAAGCCATCGCTCAACCCGGCTAATGTTCGTGCACACTATATTTATAAATTGCTCGTGCTGCCATCTATCTGTTGTAACTGGAAACGTCTTTGTAATTGCTTGTCCCAGAGGAGCCATTGGCTGGGGTAAAAAGTATTTCATGTACGTTTAATGAGTATGGTCTATGTTACGGTGTTTACCTTTTTCAGAGGTAGTATACAAAACTTGAACTAATTTTTAACCGCGAAGCTACCGCTTTTAAATTTTAATCCAATGTTTTGGATTAGTATGTACTAGGTAGACCTGAAGATGAAAAAGTAAGTCTGGTTGACGTATACGTACTCAATAGAGTGCATATTGTCTGAAACGATAGAATCGATGGTGTAAACGTGACTGCTAGGCCGATCACTAAATAATAAATCAGGTTTAGAAGATATCATAAAATTTATTCCATTTTTGTCATTGAAGTAATTGGGATTATTCAGGGTGTCCGATTATGAGCAAAAAAAATTACCTAATGTTTCTTAGTAGGTTTGTTCTTTATGCATCACTATGCCATTCACCTGATTGCGATAAAACCTTTTAGGTTAAGTCGATGTTCTGTTATAAGAAAGTACTGCAACGCATGTCGGACATTATCCGATACAACAATATATGACATTACTCATGTCATCTGCACTGCTAAGTTCATGGATTTTATGTATGGCCGGGATTGACCCAAAAGCAAAATAACAAACGAAAGGAACATTAATCTTCTGCATGCGACTTTATAAACAGAGTCGGCTAGTATTACATCTATATCTCTATCTCTGTCAGTCTACAGACGGTCACGATTAAGTCCAGATATATACTTATATAATTATAAGGACTAAAATATTTGTGAATCACGCATATAAGTGAACACTCACTCACTCCTCTGCTAAACATATGATTACAAATTAGGTAACTGATAAAATTAATAACAAAAATTTAGAGATTGATAGGCAACTTCAGTAAAGAAACAACGAGAAAATTGCGTACTGTGTTAAACAGCGTAGTTCACTGTGAACGGGCGCAGTGAAGCAAAGAATTTACATCCAATTGGGTGCCGTAAAAGCTTTGCCTGATAAGTATACAACTCTGAATGGTGTTAAAATATCATGTTAATGCTGCTACTCGCAGCGAATTTTCTGCCGATTTAATAAAGGAGGAGGATCTCAATTCATTTTTTTAGGATTCCGTAGCCAAACAGCAAAAAACGGAACCCTTATAGATTTGTCATGTCTGTCTGTCTGTCCGGCCGTATGTCACAGCCACTTTTTTCCGCAACCATAAGAATTATGCTGTTGAAACACACCGCATGAAGATTTTCACACCAAAATAGAAAACAAGAATCAATAAATTTTAGGGGGTAGGTACCCCATACTGAAACTCAATTTTATTTTTCATCAAACCCATACATGTGGATAGGTCTTCAAAAATGATATTGAGGTTTTTAATATCATTTTTTTTCTAAACTGAATAACCGCAATTTACCTTTCATTAAATCAACACAAATATGAAAATTAAAAAAAAAACATTATTATGTTTCTTGCTGCTACGGAACCTTTCATGGGCGAGTCCGACTCGCATTTGGCCGTTTTTTGTATCTAAACTTATTTCTAAGTCAATTTCAGATACCATATTAGTTCAAGTTTTTTGTGCAGGCAAGTTCCAAGTGAATCAATTACTTACACTTAGTCATTACTTGAGCTATTGAACAAATGAAAATCATTGTAAATAATAGTTTAAAAAAAACCTGTAAATTTTGAAAAATTACATTGATATATATACTAGTGGGAAAAGTTGGCTTGATCCTGCAGAGACAACTCTGATATACTACAAGAATTATAGTAAGTTATTGGGAAAAATATATTAGAGGGATCATTGGGACGATTTTTTTGTAAATGGATGAGACCCAAAGTGTCATACTAAACTCATTTGGTCTAGAAGCGATGATTCTACATGTACAAGTGGGATGACTTAAAGTATTTTAAAGTAACTAAAACTAACATAACTATACTAAGTATTACCATAGACCAATGGTCTACGGTATTAGGTACTTTTTTTTTTTTATCGTGCGGAAATCCCTTCGGATACCCCCCCGCGTGCCAGCGGGGGCGGTTATGTCGGGCTTGAACCGACTAAAACCGCACGCCGTCTCGGGTCTACAGACGCCGGGGTGTAAGGTTGCCCATAGAGCATATCCCTCGCACCCCGACTGACCCTGGGCCATCTCCGGTTTCGAGATGGCCCCCTCGGGTTTGGGAACCACGGTGTCCCCGTCTTGTCCCGGTTTGGGGGAGGGGCGCTAGTCGCCCCACCGTCCCGGCCTGCTTCTGCTGGGGTGACAGGTGGCCTCACCCGCCACCCCCAGGCCTGCGCTCATGGAGGACGGAGGTCGTTAAGCGACCTCCGGCGCCTGAGTCGCCTGCGACGCGCGCCGAGCAAGTTGCGGGCTCGGCGGTCCGGGAGAGTTCTAAGTCTCTCCCGGGCGCGCTCCGCCATCTCCTTCGCGAGCATTACATGCTCGCAGAAGGAGGTGGCGGCGGTCCACGCTCAAAAATACAGATATAAAAAATCTAGGTAATTAAAAATAAATTATAGCGAAGAAAATTTAGGTACAGGACAAGTCCAAAAAATATAGTAACGACTGAAAGGAATTGAAGAGTGGTTGAATGGTCTGATTTTCTATCGAACCCAAACATTATCCCACTATTCTATAAATTATTATATACTTACTATACCCATTCATTATTTTTTCAATCAGCCACCATTTACCCAAACCAATTGAATTTTGGCATCTTAATCAGCAAAATTTTACCACAGTAATACATGAGTTTTGGGATGAAACACCGCTAATGCGCTCGTGGAGATGAGTCTTTATTGTTTGTGGGCGCTATTCCAGCAAATAATTGTATGTTACCCTCTGTAATTTTAATCAGAGTATGGTGTTACACATGTATATATTTACGTCTTTAAATAAAATTAAACTTTGGGAATGGTTAATAAAATTATTTTACGACTAGAAGGCACTTTAGTGCTGTGTCCACCGAGCAATAATACCCTAACAGGAATAACATACTTAAGTCATGCCAACACATGTCACGGAGGCAAACTAGACACTAGCGCCTCTCCTCTAAGACATTGGAACTAATCGGCAGCGCGGGTATTTTAAATATGAACTGTTTAATATTTTTCATAAAAATTATAGTATTTTCGTTTGCTGTCTGCATAACAGAAAATACGTTTTTTTTTCGTATTTACTATTTTGCAAAAACAGTAAGCAAATATTCATTGCTAGAGAATCAGGAATAAGACCAAATACAACAAGATTTCAGATTTCAAATATTTTGTTCAAATTGATTTGCATATTCATATTCTTTATTGAACACATTCATTGTTTTGAATACTACACAAATGGAAAGACATGTATAAAGGCGAGCTGCTTCAATGTTTGTTACTCAATCATGCATGAATGGATTTGCATGAAATTTGGCACACACACAGATTATAAGATGGATTAACATATAGCATACTTTATCCCGATAATATGGTCTATTTACAAACAAGTTTAGTTATTCTAGTTTGAATATTCTTATCGAGCAAGCAACTCATTTCCAAGCTAGTTTATCATCTAAAATAAATATTTTTTTAATTTATTATACCTTTTAGGTAGACCAGAGACGGTGTGCGTATTTTACTGGAACGTTTAAGTCCCGTGTTTATTTCGCACAAGAATTCACTGTCTCGTGAAGTAAAAACATAAGGAAGCGTCTATTTCAAACAATTGAGTCCACGAAATACACATAATATACCTAAATCGAGGTAATTTGAACACAGGATTTCAATTTACGAAAAGCAACAAATATTCAAATATGATAACTTAACCAAAGAGTATATTATAAGAGTAGACCAAGTAAATAATTGTTGCTAGCTCAGAAAATAATAAAATATGGCACTATCTCGCTTTTAGTAGAGCGCTATCGCGTTTTACGCAAAATGGAACCCCGTTGGCCTTAGCTGACCAGCCCTGGCCGTGTCACAATGCAATTTATACCCTGTGAGAGTATTCAATAATTTCTGTTTCCGCGTATTTTGTAGATTATTTTATGATGGTGCACGTGAGAGGATGGAAGATTGACGAAACAGATTTATGTGAGTCGTGGGTGAATGGATAACACAGTAAAGGTCAACCTCCGCGTATGCTTGTCAATCAGATTCAGGACGTTTTAAGGAAAGACTAGGTCAAGGGTACCCGGAACCAGTGAGTATGTATGAAAAAAAAATGAAACTAGAAGAAGAGAAGACGTTTGCCAGGATCGCATATAGTAAATGGAAAGATGTTCTCTCTACCTGCCGCGATGGAAAATACGTATATATTTTATTTAAAAAATCGTATCTTTTGTAACTTAACTACCGGCGATAACTATGTTATATGTTAAACCAGAATAATAACTTGCGCCCAGCAATAACAAGCGCTAACAATTAACAATTTAAACAAACAGATAAAACAAACACGAATTTCAAAGGCTCATAGCTTAGTATTGTTATTTGATATAAGATTCTGAATTGTTCATGCCTACTTATACGACTTTCTTCATTGAGCACAGGAATATTCTTACTTAAAGCACGAATTAAAACATCTGAACATACTTCAGAAATGTGATTTCACATTACCTACTAGGAATACAGAGAATCACAATATATAGTTCATGTAAAGAAAATGCTCTGTATAAAACAAATACACATAAATATCGACTCCAAACAAAGAAACAACAAACAAAAGAAGATTTATTTAAGAACGTTTATCGGCATTCTAGACAACATATTAAAAGCTAATAAAGCTAAGGGCGCCGGCGGTGCTGTATAGTATGTCGTAGAATATTATCATACTATATGTATGGCATGTATTGTAAATATATGGTTATGTTAAGTTTTAATTTCGATCTTTGATTCAATACTATAGAACTATAATAAATCATTTAATCTTAAAAAGTAAACTTAATCACGATGGGTCATCAAGATGTAACACACAACCGAACCTTTACATTCTACGAGTATCTCTTACATATTTAACCTTTGACTTAAGTTAATAACAGTTTGAGATCCAAAGATCACATCTATTGCGCAATATGGGATGAGCTTCTCGTAAGGTGTATAAATGTCTTGGCCGTTCTCTTTATATGCAAGTTACTATCAGATTATTATTTAACAGCCGTAACATAGATAGTAACTCCTCAAAGACAGACTGTACAAGAGGATTATTAAATAATCCCCTTGTACAGTCATTAGGCTATAGCTACGTTCATTTTACAATTTTTTTTAAATGAACGTGGTTATACCCTATTGACTAAGCCTCAAAATACTAAAGCGTTGGACTTACGATTGAGAGATTATGGGTTCGAATCTCAGCCCTTATCCTGAAAACACAGCAGTCATTATTTCTTTTTGATATACGGCAGGTTGTTATAGTGTAGCGACTATGTTGAGAGCCCCACATACCCATAGCAGCCTCCCAGTGTGATGCGAATGATCAAAAAAATATGTGTTTTTTTTTTGTTGCAAGCGTCTATAGAATTACTGTAATAACCAACCAACAGATGATATCTGAATTAACGTAGTTCTCGTCTTTTGACATAAAATAATGTAAACAGTGAAGTAGTGGTTACACTAGACCTTGCACATAGACATTTACCTTGATTTCACCTTGACCAAATTACTAGTAAAAATGTTATCATTCAGTGAATCGTTATTATGCTCTCTCTACGAATAATAAAATGATATACCGGCTTTACCTCGAAGGAATACTCATATACTTTCTTTACTATACAGCATATTGTTTAATCCTTGTACACCCCTTTATCTCAAAGAACGGTTCAAGTTCCTTCGTGACACACATTCAAGATTTCTGAGGTCATCAATAAATTTGAGACTGGAAATGCCAGTACATTCTACAAGATTCTTCGATAAATCTTTCACTATTCAGGCAGTTCGCCTGTGGAATGCACTGCCACTATATATAAAGAGAGCACAGTCATTGGTGTCTTTTAAAAAACTGTTAAAAGATCACTATCTGTCCATTTCCCGTTAGGTGACTATCTTATGTATGTACCGGACTATATGGATAGTATAGGTATAATTATGTAAATATTTTGTATTATATATATTGAATACAACTGATCTATATGTAATTTTGTTTATTTATCTAACATATTTATCATTTTTTCTTCTTTTTATTGTTCATTGTACACTACCCTTATCGTCTCTTTTGGTTTCTATCCATCCAAAGGTTGCCTGGAAGAGATCGCTGTTAGCGATAAGGCCGCCCATTGTACATTTAACTTAAGTCGAATATTATTTATATAGAAATACTTTTATGGTGTACAATAAAGAATATTTTATCTTTATATTTAAATTGCGGTCTTGACTCAAACCTCAGAATTCATATAGCACTAATTCATGGGCTCAAATCTTCTATAAGTAAGCATTCCCAAAAAAAAATTATGGTGTAAACACGGTTTAAACCATGAATTAAATTAATTAAAAAAGTTTGCATGCGCGACAATATTAAGTAAACTGCCTCACTACTATAGATTACAAGATGTTAGTGGACGTTCATGCTTTTAAATTGTTTATAAGTTTTTATGAATGCACTGTTTAAAAATCAAAATCAGTTTAAAAAGTTAGATCGGGAAATATAACATAAAATTTTGGACAATTTTAAGAAGAATAAATTCAATTTATTTATACAAAAGTATTGTGAAAAACAGCGGCAGGTAGGAGCGGCGGGTTAGGAAATCATCTTTGTGTCATTTTAGACTTTACAAATACAGTCTTAACAGATATAAAGTACATTCAGGCTCAACTAATTAGGTATATTATTATTGTGTAGATTGAGTCCTTTACGGTGATCAAAAAACCGGTCAAGTGCGAGTCGGACTCGCCCATGAAGGGTTCCGTAGCAGCAAGTAATTTTTTTATATGTGTGTTGATTGAATGAAAGGTAAATGCGGTTTACGATTTATGACGTATTAAAAAAAACTACTTACTAGATCTCGTTAAAACCAATTTTCGGTGGAAGTTTACATGGTAATGTACATCATATATTTTTTTTAGTTTTATCATTCTCTTATTTTAGAAGTTACATGGGGGTGGGGGGGGGGGCACACATTTTACCACTTTGGAAGTGTCTCTCTCGCAAACTATTCAGTTTAGATTAAAATGATATTGTAACTATGGGGAACCCCCAAAATTTATTCTTTTTTTTCTATTTTTGTGTGAAAATCTTAATGCGGTTCACAGAATACATCTACTTACCAAGTTTTAACAGCATAGTTCTTATAGTTTCGGAAAGAAGTAGCTGTGACATACGGACGGACAGTAGCCTGTCTGACAGACATGACGAATCTATAAGAGTTCCGTTATGTAGGTAATTATTTAAGTTATGTAGGTATAATCATTGTGTTGTTGTATTTTATATTACTAAGATAGTAAAGAAGCACACGGTCCACCTACCCGTGGCCTATGAACTCTTGTAGGTACATACCTGGAGTGGAGAAGAGGAAGAGAAGAACGGGGAAAGAAAGAATGTGAGAACTTTCGTATATTCTTTTCTTTTACTACGGCTACGGTTAATGGCTGCGGCCTACGGCTATATAACTAACCGTTGGTATATAAGTTACTGCTACTTAGCGTCGATATTAAGTTATTGATATTAAATGTAGTATTGCAATTTCGAATGCCGGCAATACTACATGTATTGCCGGCATTCGAAATTGCAGACTCTATTGCGAGTCAATGACCTAAGCATTATGAGACTGCCATATGACATTACGAATATCAATCGGCCTGGCTAATATATTATCAAGCTTTATTAAATGTATGTATGTACTAGATAAGAGACGGGGCGAAGGAAACTAATCACATAATTAACTGTTTAACAATCCAACTTAATTCACGTATGGCAATGGTACACAAGGTTGTGTGAAGTATTACTTTAAAACATAATTGTTCTATGAAGTCATTAGAACGTTTATCTTAAACGTTACAATGCGCAAGTTATTCTCAAAGATAGCTAAGAAAAAATAGACTACTTTGCGGTCAGCTCAAGACGAGCGGAAAGTTGTGTTGTGGTTCTTTTGATAGTGAAGAAAAGACCCAGAATAAGTTAAATGACTCAATTAAAGTGACGGAATTGGCACGCTTTGTGTGGCTGCTTAATACCGAACCATCATAAATATGACTCCGTGACATATTTTTCCAACGGCATTAGGTTTTACAACTTGAACAGTTTTTGAATAATTCAAAAACTGCTCCAGTTGTAAAAACTATTGGGGATTTTTATGGAGTAATCTATTCAATGCGGTTTGGTTTATCTCTATCTCATTTCTTTGAAAAGACACCTTTAAGTACTTAATTGAATAAGAAAGCAATGTTTTGACAATTTTGCCTTCAGTTTGTTTATCTTGATGTCATTTTTGTGTGTTATTTTCAATTTCAGCATTTTCTAATTGTATCAACAGATACCAAACTATTCACAAAAATTAAAGCTATTCATAGCTCTAATCCACTTGAAAGCTTTCATGTTGTTATAACATTTCATGAACGTAATATCTTAGTCGGGTCTTAAATGAAGGATGATCTACTCGTACTCAGGCGATTATGTAAAGGAAGTAAAGCTAGCGTACGCTCACTAAATACCTACTTTCAGAGAGTATTCAATTATACGCATCGATGCTGTCTTCCTAAATTTATACACAGTGAGCGTTATTTAGTTTCCCTTAATCCTGAATATATTTTGAAATTCTTTGTTATACGGAAGAGAAGCTCACTACCAAATATTTCATACAGAGGAATAAATATAGAACATAGTACACACACTTATGATGAAATATTTTTTTAAGGAATTGACGACGTGCTGCAGCATTGTGATGAATTGATTGCTTCCATATAAAATTTTAATAGATATTTTTAAACAGTAAATACATTATGAGTGCGTGAAACTGGCATCAGCTTTTTTTTGCGGAAATCCCTTCGGATACCCCCCCGCCGGCCAGCGGGGGTGGTTATGTCGTGTCTCGACTAAAACCGCACGGTGTCCTCCCCAAGTGTCCGTTGCCGGGCACCCCGGGTAAGCCCTCGAAAGGATAACCCCAGGGTTGCCGGCGGAACTTGCATCAGCTGCTAAAAGAATTAGATGTTCCTTTCAACGGTTGATATCAGACCTTCAAACACTCTGATAACTAGTTTAACCTCGGCAAAACGTTAGTAGAATAATTTATTAGAAACTGTTTCTGTGAAACTAATTCAGTTGGGAATACACAAATAAGGTAATTATAAGACAATTGCGATAACTAGTGAGTGTTTTTGGTGTGCGTGATTACAAGTTCTCGTAATTATTAACAAAAACACTAGATATAGCTATCTTCATTAGGTATAAACTGACTTTAACTAAAGACGCCGTAGCAACATGAACTGCGGTTTGTAAACTTAGCTAAAGCCCCAGAATACATATTAGTACTATTAATACTAAAGCAGGATTTCGGAATTGAATTATAACCCTTCTTCATCTGCGCTGCAATCCCGATTGCATTTGAAGTTTGACTGCCGTCTGACTCCCAACCCCGAGAGGAAAATCTGCATCAGAACCTCGTCCGTCAATCAGTATGTGAATCGGCTGGCAGGTGAGTTTGGTTTGGGCCTGAAGATATTATATGCATTGAATTACGTAACCGTATTTTTCACGAAATCTATGAATACAATTTAAAAGTTACTTATTAAGTATCTTTTATATCATCCCTACGGATGCCCCAGCCGGCCAGCGGGGGTAGTTATGTCAAACGTGAACCAACTAAAACCGCACGCCGTATCGGGTCTCGAATGCCGTGATGTGAGTTGGCCCAATAAGGCAATTCCCTTGTACCCCGGCTGACTCTGGGCCGGCTACGGCTTGGAGGAGTTGGAGGTGGCCCTCTCGGGTGTGGGAACCACGATGTTGCCATCTTGCTCCGGAAAGGGGGGCTTATCATCCCGCCGCCCCGGCTTACTTTTTCTGGGGTGACAGGCGGCCACACGCAGGCTCGGCGGGCCGGGAGAGTTCAGAACCTCTCCCGGGCGCGCTCCGCCATCTCCTTCGCGAGCATCACATGCTCGCAGAAGGAGGTGGCGGCGGCCCAAGCGCTCGCGCTCCGCACCATTGCCGCAATCATGCTGCCGAGCGAAAGGACTCCCACCCCGATGGCTGCCACGAGGTCACGCCTCGGCGCCTCCCACACCGGGCAGTCCGCCAGCGTGTGCAGCCCTGAGTCCTCGCTCGCGTCACAGCGATGACACTCAGGCGTTGGCTCCTTCCTGATCCGATGCAGGTGGTCCCCGAAGCACCCCTTCCCGGAGATCACCTGCGTCAGTCGGTACGAGAGGCTTCCGTGTCGCCTCTCTAGCCACTCTCTCTCTCTGGCCTTACCGCCGCTATTGCGGCGTGCCCTGCGCTTGGTCGCCCAAGTCGTTCCTTTCACTCCACCACGATGGCCTGGCGGAGCTGGGACTGCACGGCCTCGATTTTCGATGCTCGGGGTTCAGTCCCTGCTCCCGCGCCTCCTTTCGCCACTGGTACAGTTGCGAAAGGGCTCTCGCCTCCAGGTCCCATGGTGGAGTTCCGGCAAGGAGACTCGCCGCCTCGAAGGAGATCGTGCGGTACCCGCGGATGACCCTAATGGCCATCACTCGCTGCGGAGCGCGCAGCATCCGCACACTTCCGGCCTTCAGGGCCTCCGCCCATATTGGGCACCCATACAGGGCCATGCACCGCACGATCCCCGCGTGGAGTCTCCTGCAGGAGTCATCGGGCCCCCTCATGTTGGGCAACAGCCGCGCCAGAGCGAGAGCTGTGCCCTTCAATTTGGGGGCCAGACTTCGGATGTGCTCTCCGAAGTCCCATCGGCCGTCGAGAACGAGCCCCAAATAATGCATTTGGGGCTTGATGCCGATGCGATTTCCTCCCACGATGAGACTGGATCCCTCGGGTGGCTTACTCCGCGGCCCATGAAAGAACAGGGCCTCGGTTTTATGCAGAGCCACCTCGAGACCCAGCCGCCGGATCCGCTCAACGACTTGGGCAACCGCGGTCGAGGCCTTCAGGGTCGCTTCGCGGTACGTCACCCCGCACGCTGTCACGAGCGTGTCGTCCGCGTAGCACGTGACGGCGGCACCGCCTAGGAGCTCACCGCGAAGCACCCAGTCGTATCCGATGTTCCACAGGAGCGGCCCCAGGACCGATCCCTGTGGAACACCGCACGACATTTCACGCCGACCGAGACCGGTCACGGTTGGGTAGATGACGGCTCTCTCCGTCAAATACGCCCCGACTATGCGGCGGAGGTAGAGAGGCACTTCGTGATACACGAGCGCCTCCCTAATGCAACTCCAGGGCAAGGTGTTGAACGCGTTGGCGATATCCAGGGACACCGCCAACATCAACTCACCCCGGGCTACTGCATCCTCCGCCAGAGCCCTCACGCGCATGATGGCATCCACGGTGGAGCGCCTCTGGCGGAAGCCATATTATTCAATAAACATAACAATAAAGACAGCAACGTACTATAAAAGATATGATAAACACATTGTTTTGTTCATGCATATTCATATACAGTTATGTTAACCGTTCGATACGAATTATCTTTGTGCAATTAAATAGCGTTAAAGACTTTAGGTTTTTTTTGTTATGCGTTATTTCATACTTTATTGAACCCATTTATGGTTCTTGTCATGATATCGTAGCTGACGAATTACCTCTTAACTGAGAATAATGTCATGATTTCTAGTTAACACATTTTATGGAACTGATTACGTCTTTGGTTTTTACACCAGGACTGCACAAAAATGACAGTAATGTTTTCAGGGTTCATGTGAAGTGTGTTTCTGCATTCAACTATAACTTTTAAATGCCTTAACAGATTTATATGTATCGTGAGAATCATTATCGTATTACCCTGACACTACTTTAAAAAATAAAATCAATATGGCGGCAGTTTTGTTTTTGTTGTTACTTTTTACTTCGTTTTTTTGGCAGGACAGTCGTGTATTTTTTTAAACTGTGTGCGCGTCCAAACCCAACCCAAAATCATTATTATAACACGAATTAGGCCCTAGTGCCGGCCTAATTCGTGTTATAATAATGATTTTGGGTTGGGTTTGTTGGGTGTATTCATCTGAGAACAAATACCGCAAATATTAATCTATAACGTACTTACACTTATAGAGTAACCATGAATTATCACTTATGATAAATATACTCGTTTAATGGTAGACGCTACAAATTTCTCGCATACTTTGACCTTTACTCAGATTGCTAGGTAATTTACGTGAGGCGCAAGTCACGCTTTAAACTAAATGCTATTTAAATGGACTTCATTTTTAGTAGTAATCTTTGTGATAGAAAAAAAGAGCTATATTTTCCTTAAAAGATTTAGTTATGGTATTGTACCTTTTTTTTTTTTTTTATCGTGCGGAAATCCCTTCGGATACCCCCCCGCGTGCCAGCGGGGGCGGTTATGTCGGGCTTGAACCGACTAAAACGGAATTGTACCTTTTTTTTTTTTTTATCGTGCGGAAATCCCTTCGGCGGGGGCGGTTATGTCGGGCTTGAACCGACTAAAACCGTACGCCGTCTCGGGTCTACAGACGCCGGGGTGTAAGGTTGCCCATAGAGCATATCCTTCGCACCCCGACTGACCCTGGGCCATCTCCGGTTTCGAGATGGCCCCCTCGGGTTTGGGAACCACGGTGTCCCCGTCTTGCCCCGGTTTGGGGGAGGGGCGCTAGTCGCCCCACCGTCCCGGCCTGCTTCTGCTGGGGTGACAGGTGGCCTCACCCGCCACCCCCAGGCCTGCGCTCATGGAGGACGGAGGTCGTTAAGAGACCTCCGGCGCCTGAATCGCCTGCGACGCGCGGCGAGCAAGTTGCGGGCTCGGCGGACCGGGAGAGTTCTAAGTCTCTCCCGGGCGCGCTCCGCCACCTCCTTCGCGAGCATTACATGCTCGCAGAAGGAGGCGGCGGCGGCCCACGCGCTCGCGCTCCGCACCATTGCCGCAATCATGCTGCCGAGCGAGAGGACTCCCACCCCGATGGCTGCCACGAGGTCACGCCTCGGCGCCTCCCACGCCGGGCAGTCCGCCAGCGTGTGCAGCCCTGAGTCCTCGCTCGCGTCGCAGTGATGACACTCAGGCGTTGGCTCCTTCCTGATCCGATGCAGGTGGTCCCCGAAGCACCCCTTCCCGGAGATCACCTGCGTCAGTCGGTACGAGAGGCTTCCGTGTCGCCTCTCCAGCCAATCCTCCATGATGGGCCTTACCGCCGCTGTTGCGACGTGCCCTGCGCTTGGTCGCCCAAGTCGTTCCTTTCACTCCACCACGATGGCCTGGCGGAGCTGGGACTGCACGGCCTCGATTTCTCGAGGCTCGGGGTTCCATCCCTGCTCCCACGCCTCCTTTCGCCACTGGTACAGTTGCGAAAGGGCTCTCGCTTCCAGGTCCCATGGTGGAGTTCCGGCAAGGAGACTCGCCGCCTCGAAGGAGATCATGCGGTACCCTCGGATGACCCTGATGGCCAGAACTCGCTGCGGAGCGCGCAGCATCTGCACAGTTCTGGTCCTCAGGGCCTCCGCCCATATTGGGCACCCATACAGGGCCATGGACCGCACGATCCCCGCATAGAGTCTCCTGCAGGAGTCATCGGGCCCCCTCATGTTGGGCAACAGCCGAGCCAGAGCAAGAGCTGTGCCCTTGAATTTGGGGGCCAGACTTCGGATGTGCTCTCCGAAGTCCCATCGGCCGTCGAGCACGAGCCCCAAATATTTCATTTGGGGCTTGATGCCGATGCGATTTCCTCCCACGATGAGACTGGATCCCTCGGGTGGCTTGCTCCGAGGCCCATGGAAGAACAGGGCCTCGGTTTTATGCAGGGCCACTTCGAGACCCAGCCGCCGGATCCGCTTAACGACTTGGGCAACCGCGGTCGTGGCCTTTCGGGTCGCTTCGCGGTACGTCGCCCCGCACGCCGTCACGAGCGTGTCGTCCGCGTAGCACGTGACGGCGGCACCGCCTACGAGCTCACCGCGAAGCACCCAGTCGTATCCGATGTTCCACAGGAGCGGTCCCAGGACCGATCCCTGTGGAACACCGCACGACATTTCACGCCGACCGAGACCGGTCACGGTTGGGTAGATGACGGCTCTCTCCGTCAAATACGCCCCGACTATGCGGCGGAGGTAGAGAGGCACTTCGTGATACACGAGCGCCTCCCTAATGCAACTCCAGGGCAAGGTGTTGAACGCGTTGGCGATGTCCAGGGACACCGCCAACATCACCTCACCCCGGGCTACTGCATCCTCCGCCAGAGCCCTCACGCGCATGATGGCATCCACGGTGGAGCGCCTCTGGCGGAAGCCATATTGGCCATCCGCCAGGTCCGGCCCCACTCTTGAGAGGTGCTCGACGAGGCGCTTCGCAATTACTCTTTCAAAGAGCTTGCACACCTCGTCGAGCAACACTATGGGCCGGTAGGCGGACGGCGAGTCCGCCGGGAACGGTATTGTACCTTTTTTTTTTTTTTTTTTTTTTTTTTTCGTGCGGAAATCCCTTCGGATACCCCCCCGCGTGCCAGCGGGGGCGGTTATGTCGGGCTTGAACCGACTAAAACCGCACGCCGTCTCGGGTCTACAGACGCCGGGGTGTAAGGTTGCCCATAGAGCATATCCCTCGCACCCCGACTGACCCTGGGCCATCTCCGGTTTTGAGATGGCCCCCTCGGGTTTGGGAACCACGGTGTCCCCGTCTTGCCCCGGTTTGGGGGAGGGGCGCTAGTCGCCCCACCGTCCCGGCCTGCTTCTGCTGGGGTGACAGGTGGCCTCACCCGCCACCCCCAGGCCTGCGCTCATGGAGGACGGAGGTCGTTAAGCGACCTCCGGCGCCTGAGTTGCCTGCGACGCGCGGCGAGCAAGTTGCGGGCTCGGCGGACCGGGAGAGTTCTAAGTCTCTCCCGGGCGCGCTCCGCCACCTCCTTCGCGAGCATTACATGCTCGCAGAAGGAGGCGGCGGCGGCCCACGCGCTCGCGCTCCGCACCATTGCCGCAATCATGCTGCCGAGCGAGAGGACTCCCACCCCGATGGCTGCCACGAGGTCACGCCTCGGCGCCTCCCACGCCGGGCAGTCCGCCAGCGTGTGCAGCCCTGAGTCCTCGCTCGCGTCACAGTGATGACACTCAGGCGTTGGCTCCTTCCTGATCCGATGCAGGTGGTCCCCGAAGCACCCCTTCCCTGAGATCACCTGCGTCAGTCGGTAGGAGAGGCTTCCGTGTCGCCTCTCCAGCCAATCCTCCATGATGGGCCTTACCGCCGCTATTGCGGCGTGCCCTGCGCTTGGTTGCCCAAGTCGTTCCTTCCACTCCACCACGATGGCCTGGCGGAGCTGGGACTGCACGGCCTCGATTTCTCGAGGCTCGGGGTTCCATCCCTGCTCCCGCGCCTCCTTTCGCCACTGGTACAGTTGCGAAAGGGCTCTCGCTTCCAGGTCCCATGGCGGAGTTCCGGCAAGGAGACTCGCCGCCTCGAAGGAGATCGTGCGGTACCCTCGGATGACCCTGATGGCCAGAACTCGCTGCGGAGCGCGCAGCATCTGCACAGTTCCGGTCCTCAGGGCCTCCGCCCATATTGGGCACCCATACAGGGCCATGGACCGCACGATCCCCGCGTAGAGTCTCCTGCAGGAGTCATCGGGCCCCCTCATGTTGGGCAACAGCCGAGCCAGAGCAAGAGCTGTGCCCTTCAATTTGGGGGCCAGACTTCGGATGTGCTCTCCGAAGTCCCATCGGCCGTCGAGCACGAGCCCCAAATATTTCATTTGGGGCTTGATGCCGATGCGATTTCCTCCCACGATGAGACTGGATCCCTCGGGTGGCTTGCTCCGAGGCCCATGGAAGAACAGGGCCTCGGTTTTGTGCAGGGCCACCTCGAGACCCAGCCGCCGGATCCGCCTAACGACTTGGGCAACCGCGGTCGTGGCCTTTCGGGTCGCTTCGCGGTACGTCGCCCCGCACGCCGTCACGAGCGTGTCGTCCGCGTAGCACGTGACGGCGGCACCGCCTACGAGCTCACCGCGAAGCACCCAGTCGTATCCGATGTTCCACAGGAGCGGCCCCAGGACCGATCCCTGTGGAACGCCGCACGACATTTCACGCCGACCGAGACCGGTCACGGTTGGGTAGATGACGGCTCTCTCCGTCAAATACGCCCCGACTATGCGGCGGAGGTAGAGAGGCACTTCGTGATACACGAGCGCCTCCCTAATGCAACTCCAGGGCAAGGTGTTGAACGCGTTGGCGATGTCCAGGGACACCGCCAACATCACCTCACCCCGGGCCACTGCATCCTCCGCCAGAGCCTTCACGCGCATGATGGCATCCACGGTGGAGCGCCTCTGGCGGAAGCCATATTGGCCATCCGCCAGGTCCGGCCCCACTCTTGAGAGGTGCTCGACGAGGCGCTTCGCAATTACTCTTTCAAAGAGCTTGCACACCTCGTCGAGCAACACTATGGGCCGGTAGGCGGACGGCGAGTCCGCCGGGCGCCCCTCCTTTCGGATGAGGACCAGTTTCCCCGTCTTCCACAATTTCGGAAACTGGCCCCGCTCCAAACATGCGCTGAGAAGCCCTCTCAGTCGGGGCTCGAGAGCGTCGTCGACTAGAGCTAGGACCCACGCTCGGCCTGGAATGCCGTCGGGTCCCGGGGCGGTGTGTTTGGCTCTTAGCCTTCTCACCGCCAGCTCTAGTTCTACCCAAGTGACCTCGGGCACGTCGTCGTCTTCCACGTCGGGCGCCATGCGCAACCGAGGCGGAGTCATCCGCGGTGGAACATGTTCCACCGCCCGCGCTGGGAACAGGGAGCCAACAACTCCTCCGAGCAGATCCGGCTGGAGACACCGGGTTAACGGCGGGGCCTTGGGGCGCAGCTTGCCCCTCACCATCCGGTAGGGCCGCCCCCAAGGGTCCCGCTCCAGCGTCTCCAGCAGCTCACGGAAGGCGTCCCGTTTGGAACGCCTTATCTCCGCTCGGAGGGCTCGTCTGGCCTCCCTGTATCCCTCGTACAACTCCGCCTCTCGGGCCTCCGCATCTGCGGGGCGGCGACGCCTCCTACGGAATCGGGCCCACCGGCGGTGCGTGATCACGCAGCCCCGTCTGAGCTGCGCGATCTCCGACGACCACCAGTAGACCTGACCCCTCGGATTATAGGGCGGAGCCCTAGGCATCGCCGCGTCACAGACACGGGTCATGGCCTCCCGGAACCACTCCGCCTCATCGTCTATGCAGACAGGCCTGTCCGGCGCAGGGGCCCAGGCCTGTACGATGGCGGCTTCCAGGAGGAGCTCCCGATCAAGTCGCTTAAGCGCCCAACGTGGCTCGGGTGGAGCCGGTGCAGCCGGCGCGTCGCTCGCAGGGGGGGACACGTCAAACCGAATGTATCGGTGATCCGAACTTGTGTCCTCCCCCAAAACGACGCGCCAGCCCTGAACACGTTGCGCCAACGAGGGGCTCGCGAACGATAGGTCCACGATGGAGCTACCCCTCGAGGTCACGAACGTGTCCACGGCTCCCCGATTTAGGAGGACTAGGCCGAGTCGTGCGGCCCAGTCCACCAGTGCCCTGCCTCTATGCCCCGTCGCGCCCCTTTCGTGTCGGGAACCCCAGGCATACGACCAGGCGTTGAAGTCCCCGAGCACAAGGACCGGACGGGGCTGGCAGGCATTGACGACGACGGCCAGCTGACGGAGCCATTGCTCATATGCAGCTTGGTCTCGGTTCGGCGTGATATAAGCGGCCACGACCGCTATGTCCCCAACCGCCGCCGCCACGCAGCCGGGTCCCCTTGCAACGACGGCAAGAGGAGGGCTGCCGGCGGCAGGGTTGTGCACCAGTGCCGCCGACCCATCCAGCGCGGTTTCCCAGGTAGGCCCGAGGAACCGGTGGGTGTATGGGTCGGCGACAGCGGCGACATTTATGGCCCACTGTGCCATGCTCTGGCGCAGAAGGTCCTGAGCATGGGCACCGTGGCCAACGTTCACCTGCAGGATGCGGAGTTGAGGATCCATTATGGGACCCCCATCTCCGCATCCCGCTGTGAACTGGAGGCGGAAGGCCGGCCTCCCGGCTTCGGCTCCCCTCCGGCGCAGGCCTTGCTTCCAACCCTGTGGTCGGCCGGCTTGCCTCCCGCTGCACACCTAAAGCAGTGCAACGGGGCATCGCACGTGCCGGCCTTATGACCGGGTTGGCCACAGCGGAAGCAACGGTCACCCGCCGTCACTTCCGCCGTGCAGTGCACCCCCACATGGCCCACCGATAGGCACCTAAAGCACCTAGCCGGTCGGGCCTGCAGGAGCCGTACCTGCGCCCTCAGGAAGCCTCCTACCAGGAGGCTCCGCCCGTCAGCGACCTTTTGGGCCGCCGCGATAGGGCAGCCGACAACTGCTGCCCCCTGTCCACCGCGGCCGAAGCCTATAGCTCCGGCCTTCACTGTGTCCGGGGAGCAGTCCCCGGCCTCCGCCACAGCGAGCCTAAGCTCCTCAGCCGTGACGGAGTCGTCCAGGCCCGTGATGCGCACTTCTGCGCATTTAATGGGCCTGGACACCCGGACGTCGGCTGCGTCCAGCGACTCCCTCAGCCGAGCCGCTAGGGCATCGGCCTTGGGGCCACTGGCGGCGCCAGGGACCTCGAGAAGTCGGGCTCCTGTCCGTGTGCTCTTGCACCGGACGCCCGGGATCTCGAGGGCCCTGAGGTCGACGTTGGCCTTCACCTTGGCCAACACCTCGGCATACCCCATGCCTCTCCCCGCTGCCTCCGCCGTCAGGGTGACGACGACGGCCGTAGTGCGGGGGGCACGGAGCTTCCCCGGCGCTGCTTTCGCGGCGGCCGCGGCCCTCCTGGCCTTCTTGGCGGCCTTTTTTGCGGCCTTCCGCCTCTTTTTGTTGGCTCCAGCCACCTCCCAACCCCCTTCCAAGGGGGTTCTAGTGGGGGTTACCGGAGCCGCGACTGGGGCTGGGGCTGGGGCCTGGGCTGGGGACGTCTTCCCCTTGCCCTTGCCCTTCCCCTTTCCCTTCCCTTGAGTGGGAGCGGGGCCCTGAGCGGGAGCGGGGCGACGAGCCGGCTCCGGCAGAGCCTCCACTGCAGCCGGGCGGGTATTACCCTTCCGGGCTGCAGCCGCGTAGCCGGCCACCGGTGGCGCCAGAGGCGGACGGCGGATGGAGTCCATTAGGGCCTCCATCCGACTCATCATACGCTCCTCTAGCGCCTCCATGTACGCGAACCAAGGCTCCGCCGGTGGTACTCTCTGCGGTGCCGGTGGGCGAGCCGGCTGTGCCGGCTGCTGCACCGGTTGCACCGGCCGCTCCAGCTGCACCGACAGCGCCTGCTGCGCCGACTGCCTCGCGGACGAGCGAGTCACGCGCTCCGCCGGTTGCGTTCGCTGCACCGGTTGCGCTGGTTGAGTCGGGCTCGCCATCCCCCTCCTCAGCTCCTCGACGGCTGCAGCTAGTCGAGCCGTCTCCCGACGGGACTCGGCCAGCTGCGCCGCGAGAGCCTCATTTTCGGAGGCGATGCCGAGCACAATGTGCAGCATCGCCTCCTGATCGGGGTTCGGAGACCCCCGGAAAGACGCGGTCACTTGCTGGAGTTTCTCCATCAGAGACCGCGTCTTCCCACCTGGTTCCGACACCGCCGAGGTGGAAGGCCTCGGCGGTGACTTGCCCGCGGCCCTCTCAGGGGCCGAGGAGACTCGGGTGGATTGCCCAGCCCTCGTTCCACCTCGCGCCCCTCGGCGGCCTGCTGCCACCTTTGACGCAGGCTTTGACGCCTCGTCACTGCTGGAGGAGGTCGTCCCGGTGAGGGTGCAGTCCTCATCCGACACGTCCTCCCCCAGCCGGGCCTTTGCGCGCCGTCTGCGCTTACGGGTCCGCTGTACGTTCAGACCCGACGGGCTGCTCGCCCGGCTTCGCTCGTTGGCGGTGTCGAAACTCTCCGACACCGCCGAGGTATTTAGCGTCACCTCCACGCCTGAGTGCTGCGCGACCTCCGCGCAGACTCCGTCATTCTCGGTATCCATGTTGTGTAAGCCCTTTTTGTTTTTATTTGATCGATCCGGTTTATTTGATGAGTTTATGATTGTGTCCATATCTTATCCCACGAGTATGGGGGAAAGGTGGTCCATCCAGGCGGAGCCCCCTGCACCTGGATAAGCCTATATACTATGGAGGTCGGCTGGTATCCATAGGTTTTTACGACTTTGCTGTCGGGTGTTATAGACTTTTCCTTGTCGTGGGCCGGCCAATAAAGGCAAGCCCTCCGGTCAGCAAGTTCACGGCGTACCCTTCTGGAGCCACCAGTCAGGTCGTTGCTGATCACCTGCCGATTACGGAACGCGAGAGGATGGCTAGTCCTCTCTCACCGGCGGCGGCACAAGTGCCCGTCGGCCCCTGCGTTAGCAGTGGGCCAACCCGCCCCTGGATCCCCTGGGATCCTATGGTGGCCTCAACCACAAACACCATCGCTCATCCTGTCTCCTCTGAAAGCAGAGGAGTACGGAGAGCGATGTGTTCCCGCCACGTTGGGTATTCGCCGACGATCAATGCCAACCCCATGAAGGGGAAGCCATTGACCGCCGCCCAGGGTGTACCGGCCGCTCCGGTTCCGTTCCCCCCGGACTGCAGCGGGATCGGAGTCGGAACGACACTCGAGGAGGTTACCCAACACACACCCCACGGTATTGTACCTAAATTTATAAATGTAATAATTATTTTCATTGATTATCAACATCATTCGAGCGCCAATCCCGGATGCATTCTAGTTTGCGTCTTGGAGTACGGGATCCACTCAACTCACCTACTTCTTCATTATTGGATTTGGTCGGCTGTTTTGTGTTCTGTGGATTTGACGGAAGCGACCGCCATCTGACCCCCTAGCCCCTAGAGGCAAGCCTATGCCACAGCCAATTAGCAGGTGTATTGGCTTGCAGGTAAGGTTGGCTTGATTCCAGCGGGGGTGGTTACATTACAAAATATATGAGCAAATCATAAATAATAAAGATTTGAATAAATTAATGTCAGTTTTAATAGCCGCCCATCGCATTTAGACAGTTACGTCTATACTACGTCGTGATGGGACGAGTTGATTTATAATTCAAATAATAGTATCTAATTATTTTTTGTAAATTATAAATACGTATAGTTCATTGCCATATTGCTTGGCCTTAGGAGCCCAGGGTCCGCTTTTTGTATTTTATCCTCCCGATGTAGCTTATTTTGGCTTTTACGAGAGCGACTGCCGTATGACCACCCAATCTCGAGAGGAAAGCCTGCGCAAATCTTGGTGGGCCCCATACTTACAAATTTTCTACAACCCTATAATTATATTCTACTTATAGATAAATATAATTAACTTGTAAGCTTGCCGAATAATAAATTAATCTTTTGTTTTAAAATTATTACAAACAGACAGCAAAGTACTTACAGTAATAAAACACGTGGAAGGTATAAAAATGAGGGCCCTCGTGGGGCCGAACAAAATGAAATAATGACACAAAGCAACATTTTAATAACGAAAGTATTCAGAAGGCTTTCAAAATACTCTCGTTTTTAAACGTTATCACATTATTACATTTAAAAATTCTATTACATTAAATAAAGAAAATGTTTTAAAGTTAATTGTAGAATAAGTATGTATATGTAATTATGTATTTTTGACAATACATACAAAGAATGTGGAAACATGTAAAAACTGTGGAAATTATGAACAATTTTTAAGGTACCCATTTTTAGGGATTTTCTTTAGAAAAGCCCTATTGCTATCGAGTTGTCGTCGTTGTTGTCGTCGTCGACGTCGTCGTTGCCAATTTTCTGTCACGGTTTGGGGTATGAAGGAGATGAGCTATCGAGTTGCTGTTTTCGGTAATAGATTCGTGCTGGGGTGAACCATTGCAAGATAAAAAAAAACGCAAAAAATCGCAAAAAAAAAAAATTATCGTAAAATCGAAAATCCCTTGTATTCGGCTGAGCTCGTCTCAGGAATTCAACTTGTTTTTGTTGTTACCGCAACAATTTGCACAAAGAAAATGTGCATGCACGAGTATGATAGAACGATTATTGTATTACTGTTCACATGCTCTCTCATTCGATCACTTTAATTCCAAATGTAATCATTAGTAAACTCTGAGGAATTGCTTAGACTAGATAAATTCGATGTTAGAAATATTTTTACTTCTTCCGTGATAGAACATTTTCTTCATTCCTCCAGTGACAGGTGGGACGCGTACAAATGGGAGGTTGAGACGTTTTTCTTGGAGGACTCTTTAACAAATTGGGAGCGTTGGCGATTGATGTTGTCGGCGCAACTGGTGTTTCACGTGTATTATATGTTTCAGCGTTTTTGTACACTTTTTATAGCTACTTTCTATTACGTGCCGCCATGTTAGTTTCAAATAGCCATAAAAATATTTTTCTATTACTAAAATACGGCCTACATACTGTTAACCGTTATTGAAGTTCATATATATCTAATAGCTATGCATTAGCAATGGATGACACTCCACACGTGTCACAGGTAGTGGAATGTTGTATACATGTATAAGGGAATACATTACTATCATTAGTTCTTAAGTTAAATTATTACTAACACTATGGATCAATGGTCTGAAATAAATTAATTTTAATTTTTTTAATTTTAATTAACTTATGAAACTAAATAAAATCTAAAAAAAAATAAAACCCCGATCTAAGTCCACGCGGGTGAAGTCGCGGGAACAGCTAGTGAACAAAATGAATAATCGAATTACAAGCTTTTATTTAGCTCCCCCCCCCCCCCCTTACTTGTCTGTAAGACAATTTTAGAAGTTGAATTTGTTTCCCTACCCGGTGTTTGGATGAGCCGAAAGTTTGTATACAGATAGTAATAAATAATAAAAGTAATAAATGTTAATTATCGCTCGCTTAATAATGTGCCCGGTAGGTGGCAATAGGCACGCCACCTATTACATTGGGACCTTAACATAACTGGCGAATCGTGGGTGTGTAATACACCTCTGCCTACCCGTTCGGGAATAAAGGCGTGAAGTTATGTTATGTTATGTAAGTTAGTAACGTATATTATGGTACCTACTTGGATGAGATCTGATACGGGAGCCGGAAGGTGACCCTAGAAACTTCGTAACAAAACAACGCAATTAAGTTTATTTGACTCATCTTGACAAGTACCAAACGAAGAAAACGTTTGTCCACAAAAAAAATCAGATCTTTTTTTAGATTATTTTCATATTTTACTAGTAATATTCCTGAAGGAATAAGCAGACTGAAATCAAATTTAATTTGCCCGACTCGGAAATTGAAATACAACGTAAGCTAAATCACAAACACACTTAAACATGTTTCTATTAAGATTGTAACTTATCATTAAATACCTTTTCGTTGTTTTTCTCTTTGCGGATAAAACTAGTTACCAAATAGGTGAATGCACTGGTCCCTTAGGGACCAAGGAAATGATATTACTGTTAACTTTTATTCATTCTTAGTGTCAATAAATAAATTGTTATGAAGCCACAACCAACATACGAAGCCCCGGTCAGCTTATTATACATTTGTATGTTTCTCAACTAAAGCTACTTAACTGAGCTGTGCTTTTGTAGATAGTGTTCATTGGATTTGGTTTCTTGTAGGTATTTCAAGCACAAATTGCTATCTAGACCCAAAGTAAGCATAGTTTAACTAGCTTGTAATATGGCTTCTAGATAATACTGGTAGTATAGGTATAAAGCATAAGAAAGTCATAAAGACACCTACAAGTCAAAGTCGGACATTGTTTCCTCTTATCTTAACATATCTGGATATAATTCTGACACTATAAATTAACGTTTTCAGCATTGAAATAATGATTATATTCGAAAAATTTATTTAGTTATTGTTTTATTGCATAAATCTTATAAAAAATGAAATAGTTGCATATAAAATTAAATACCTATCTATCTTTCAACTAAATTTCTTTACGCTTTCTTAAGTAACTTATACGAGTAACAATTCATGCCAGATGCCTGATGAGAAATTATCGCTTTTATCATAATAAACATTTAAGCCAATACATTCTATTTTTCTAAAAACATATTTTGTCGCCGTCAACTTCAGTGATGCTATTGGGATGTTCATTTTCACGTGGGCGTGAGAGAAAATGCGAATCGTTTTTTTTACCAGACTAAGGCGTAGTAATGTTATGTGTTTCCCGGTCTATGTACGGTATATACGTCTGTTCCTCTGTAGCTCCTAATTACAGAATTGATTGTAATGAATTAGGTGTCAATCGATTCGGTATCATGCTCTGGGTGCTACATTTTATACAAATAACATCAACATTATGGATGTTAGGTCTAAAATGTGGGGCATGAAAACATTTTATTTTGGCTATCTTATCGAGTGTGATATCAATGAAAGTGGAGAAATCACGAGACTAAAAATATAGTAAAATATTATAAAATGTACCAAGAGATAAAAATACAATTTTATAGTATATTTCAGCGATTTGAAATACTACTAAGGCCATCTATAGGCTGCGACTATATTTTACTATTCTTAAAAAAATACTCCTTCACATTTATGTTTCTACCCTTACCTACCGTAATCTCTTTACAGTTTTTTATATTTTATACTTCATCACAGAAAGGAATAACGTATTTAGTTATTTTTTTCATCATTAGAGGTGAAAAAAGCAGAGAGAGGTGTTAACTGTATCAGTAATAAATCAATCAATTAGCCGATTACATACACTGCTGTACATAAGCTCCCAATGTACGCCACGGCACAATATAGTAGTTGGTATAGGTCAATTCAACACTCACTGCTATTCTCTTTAAAGTTTTGTATGTTTACCACATAAAAAGCTATGCATTTGCTTTTAAAGTGTTTAAAAATACCTGTAGGAACAAAGCAAGTCATTTTAAGCAGCACGTTCTTTAGATGAAAATCATATCAACCTAACAATCTATCGATTTCTGTATTTAACTAGATTCATCATCATCAACTTGGCGTTGTGTCCTGATTGCATCCGAGGCCTATACCTCCGAGCCGGGCTCCGGCCCGGGGTGTGTATTGAACTAGCTTGTGCCGGAACAAAAGTCCAAACTTTCATCAATACAAAGTTTTCTGACCTATCAAGTTCTAGACAAATTATCTCGAATTCAGTTTTGTTCTTGTTATAAATAGAAGTAATATATTATTTATTACTAACCTTATCTTAACATATTATCAATAATATCACTCATAGTGATAGATGGCAATGTCATGTTGGATATTTGATATTAATGTCTTCGATATACCAGGGTACCTTCTGAATTAGAAGAACGTATGATGTGCGTGACTATACATAAGTTCCTATAAAAAATCATCCAATCACCCAATTTAGCAGTCACTCGGTGCTTGAGGTGTCGTGGTTGATATCGAATGACCCATAGGTTACTTTGGCAGGGTTTCCTACAGTACCTTTTTTTCCATTAAGGTATTGACAAATGGTCCAACCTTTCAAAATTCAACGATTTATGAGTCAATATCAATGATCTCACTTGCACCTACCTTACTTCTAGCGTATATAATATGATAACCAGAATATTTTAGGACCATTCCGATCATCAGGAAGTTACTGTGATGTAGTAAGTGTCTCTAAATGTTTGACTGCTTCATATACACTATAATAGAAATAAATATTTACCTTACTGTTTTACATTTAGGAAGACGTTCAGGGAGTGAGTTAATAAACAAATTGATAGAACGATCTTTTTATTTTCATATTTGCTGGCTGGTGAACTATTTCAGTTGTAGTTTAGTCACTGAGTTGGTGATGCTTATTTGATGATTTACTATTAATCATAAATAATAAGGGTATAAGTAATAATAATCAAATAAGGTGTTTTGTGTTTCTTGAAGTCGAAAACAACCCATCATTTGAGCGGCCCTTAACCCCATGAATTATCTTCGCTTATTCCTATAAAACATTTATAGTACTATAATAAATTCATAGAGCCGATATTCGTGGCCTTTGTAGGTACAAATGTACGAAAACTCGCAGGAAAACTGCTAGCAGATGACACATTTCCTTTTATACGATACTAATAATTGAACAACATCTGTTCATAACCTACCGATATGAAAGTAAAAGTATCCACACAGATGTTAGGGCTCGGTCCACGCCTCATAAACCGCTATAAACGTAAGGCGCGGTCCACACTGGCGGATATTGCATCTCGTATTGTTCTCGGTGGTGATGGTGATTAATCAGGCAACTGTCTGTTTTGTTTGCACGCCCTAACTATGTTACGGTTCGGATGTGTTGAGGTGAACCTTGCGGATATTGTGTTCAAACACAGTTTTGCAAATGTAAATTACTCGTATATTTATTTCATAATTTATGGACTCTCGCTTTATTTATCTAGCTACTAAAGAGCATACGTTGGTCTCAGCTCAATAATGATTTAGATATCCTATCTCCCAATTAACAGGTCAGAGATAGGTGTTCTTTCAAAAAGAGAAGGATTTGCGAAATAACCTATTTACGATTTTTTCTCTAAACGAAGTTACGTTCCATTTAAATAATTTGTGTATGTGTTGCACTCAAAGACCGAAAACGCTAATTGAAAAAAATAGTTCACAACACGTTGTGGTTACCATAAAATATACCTACACGTCGCGAAATACGTGTTGTGGTTCTTATGAATACGCTCTTGACGTGTTATGGCAATCACCGAAAGACCATATAGCGAAATTCGTGTCGTGGCCATCATCATCAAGAAAAGCCATGACACGTATGGAAACATATCTGATTAAATTATTGAATACAATATACACTGTTCAATAACGCCGCGGGAGCCAGTGAAGCGAGCTCGTGGGCACCGCGCGCCCCGACACGGATAAATTTCTCACAGAGACCTAACCCTGTTCTTCCTTCGTGTTAGGTTACTTGTGATAATGCGTGAAGAAATAGGAGCGCCGCATGGCGAGGCTCCATCGACATCGCTTTTCAATAAGATAGAGATCTTTTTTTTCCAATGGCACATTATAAAGCCTTTGTAATATGGTTACCCCAACTGGTGCTCACACATGTCATGGATTTTCTTCATTGCCACAACGCGTTGAGGTCGTTTAACAATGATAGCCACCACACGAATATCGCTATGTGGTCTTCATTGATTGCCACAACGCGTTGTGAGCGTTTTCTTAAGAACTAAAAGACTAATTTCACTGTAACTACAACGCGTTGTGAGCTGTTTTTTCGCTCAATGAGCGTTTTCGATCTTTGAGCGTAACATATGCACACCATACACAACATCACAAATCTCAAATCAATTGATTTTGCGCTGATGAATTCTAAATCCACATACGTTGGATATTTTGGATTCGTATTCCTACTGATTAGCGTGTAAGCCCTTTTTGTTCTACCGAAATTAGCTAGGTTGACTCCAACGTGTTGTATATTTATGTATAAATTTTGATCAAATGAGTGGTTTATGAAGACTAAGTATTAAAAATGCCTCTACTTATTAGAGAGAGGCACCAACAATATTATAAATGAACCTTTTTTATAATAATATTGAATAGGTAGTATATATAAAAATAATTATAAAATTATAATTATTATAATGCATGGAGGTTCCTAATACCAAGCTCCACTACTCTACTTGACCTTATTCTAGCTTCTAACCATCATAAGGTGGCTTCACATGGACAGCTGTCTGCTTTCTTTTCATACCACGACCTTTCTATACCTTTCCTATAAACTGCATCCTCGAACCGCAAGAATGAATTTCTACTCTACTTTAAAGACATTAATCTGGAGCCTTTTGGGGGGTGACATTGATAGTATTAATTGTTCATCTGTTTATGACCGCAATAACCCGGATAGGAAGGTGTCTATCTTACAAGCACATTGTTGGTCATCTATGATGTACACGCCCCTGTTAATATCCATATCCGCCATATCTTTCTCCAGCCATCAAAATTTTATGTCGAAGCGAGATAAGGTCAAACGTAAATATAGTAAATGTCCGTCTTAAGAGAGCGCTACAAGGATCTGTACAAGAGGCTACGTAATCACTGCAATCGTACGTAGGGATGCGAGACGAAACCACATTCATAATTCAAACAGAAATCTTATCACTTCTCAACAATGGCAGTTTCTTTAATCTTTGGGTTTTGGTAAGGTCGTTCATGACAATCTTACTCATATGGAACTAAATGCATTGAATGCTCATTCCTCAGCGCCTCCATCTACTATTCCTAGTAATGTTAAGTCCTCTACTTTAAATTTTCGCTCTTCTCTTACACTATCCTTAAATACTTCTTTCTCATTTTAGCCGGTCTCAGAGGCAGATGTTATAAAACATATACAATCCATATCCTCTAAAGTGGTGGGTGACGATGGCCTTTAACTCCAAATGCTTCTCCCCATCCTTAATCAGATTCTGCATATCCTAACCCACGTTATAAACTACTCTTTAGATTCTAACTGCTTTCCTTCATCATGATAGATTCTGTTAAACATCTGCCCAACGCACTCCCAATTCCGACCCGTTTCAATTCTTTCTATCTTGTCCAAAGTACTCGCGGGTGTTGTTAACGATCCTCAATTACATTAATTAATAATAATTATTATTTAAAAAATATGTACAAAGGTGAGCTTAACTCAATATGAGTTCCCTACCAGCAAACCTTTGTGCTGGTAGAGAACTCATATTGAGTTAAGCTCACCTTTTTACTTATTTTGTATATTATTTATGTTATAATCAATTTCTTGTGTGCATAAAAAGGATGAAAATAAATAATAAACAGAGAGGTTTTAATTTCAGCAACTTCAAAATGATGTTTTATTATTATTTATAAATTTAACTCTTACCACCTTTATGGATGGGATCTTCAAAAATATACCAAGATTGTTCTGGAAACTATTTCTGGTGCAAAGCGTATCAATAAGGTTTTTACAGGGTCGGCAGCGCGAGTGTGACGCCCTTGGTGTTGCGCACGGCCACGGTAACCGCTTCCCATCTGGTGGGCAGTGAGCTTATCTGCCATCGGAGTGGTATAAAAAAAAGACCTTGGCCAGTATAAGACTAACGGACTTAAGATCTATCGCTATTTTTGGTAGCTCTAGGACAGTTTCAAGGCTTAGTTGGTGGTCACGAATGTCTCCGGTTTGTTTTAAAGCACTGAATAGGTACTATTTATATAAAAGGTTTAAAAACTTAGGAATACTTATTGATTCGGAACTATCTTGGGGCCCACAAATGCAAGAAATAAGTCGTGGAATACTCACATCTGCAGAAACTTTTCCGAAACTTTATTCCCAGTGACAGCAAAACTTTTTAATTCTGTATATATTTTTTTTAGACCAGAAGAAAGAAATAGCTTTTTCTAGAATAGAGACTATTGAACAACCTACAGTAGGTAGACTCACTAAACTGTTCAGTCCATGTCCAATGATATTCAAAATAAAATTTAACAGTGGTGGTAGTAAAATTTGGCTTTACGTCAAATAGGGATGTGCTAAAGCTCTAATGTGCAATACCTAGATATATCGATTGATTTTGGTGCACAAGGATCTGCATGGTAACAAGCTTGTAGGGTTCCTTTTTTTTTTTCGTGCGGAAATCCCTTCGGATACCCCCCCGGCGGCCAGCGGGGGCGGTTATGTCGGGCTTGAACCGACTAAAACCGCACGCCGTCTCGGGTCTTCAGACGCCGGGGTGTAAGATTGCCCATAGAGCATATCAGCGTGTGCAGCACTGAGTCCTCGCTCGCGTCGCAGTGATGACACTCAGGCGTTGGCTCCTTCCTGATCCGATGCAGGTGGTCCCCGAAGCACCCCTTCCCGGAGACCACCTACGTCAGTCGGTACGAGAGGCTTCCGTGTCGCCTCTCTAGCCAATCCTCCATGATGGGCCTTACCGCCGCTATTGCGCTTGTAGGGTACCTTTTTTTTATTTTTTTCGTGCGGAAATCCCTTCGAACCCCCCGCCGGCCAGCGGGGGTGGCTATGTCGGGCCTAAACTGATTAAAACCGCACGCCGTCTCGGGTCTTAGGACGCTGGGGTGTAAGGTTACCCATAGAGCATATCCCTCGCACCCCGACTGACCCCGGGCCATCTCCGGTTTTGAGATGGCCCCCTGCGCTTGTAGGGTACCTTTGGTATGGTCCTTCCATGTGAGTTAGTTGCGGCATTACATTATAACTTTAGTTTTCAAAGACTTATTAGCTTCTGAACTTGCACTATTATTTATCTACTCATACCGCAATCAAGACTATGTCCCCTTAATAGTTACAAATATTGAATTTTAGCTTCAAACTATAGGGATGACACTAGTACTTCGTTACCAGCAGAGGGTAAAGGTGAATGGAACGGACAGAAAAACGGAGAGCGGGTGAATGTAAAGAACAGTAAAACAGGGAGCAGGTGACTCCAATAAAATTTAAGGTCTCATCAAGCATTCTGCTGCTTAAAGTCAATTTTAAGTGAATTAAGATTTTCCTCGAGTAGATTCAGTCTATTTATACGTGCTGGAAACAACATTACCACGTAAATATTCTTAGATTCAAGTAAATGCCCGATTTAGTATGTAGTCATTGCTGAAAAAATTATTGTATGATAAATTATTGTTCAGAAAAGAGTTTAACCTAGGCTTTAGACGATGGCGGTCTATCCACGGACTTACAAAGTTAGGGTTCCATTAGAATGATGCGAAACTATAGACAATGTTCAGATTTCTAGTTCAACAATAACGAGCACGTCCTTTTTAATGATGACCTGAGTCCGGATTGGGCTAATGGTTATTTAGATTTTTTCTTAGGACATTTTCAGCAGTAGAAGTATGGAAACCTGCCGAGCAGACTGCAAGAGCCTTACCTATCCTATACTACACGAGATCAAAAACCCGACCAAGTGCGAGTCGGACTCGCGCACGAAAGGTTCTGTACCATTATCTATTAAAACGAACGAAAAATTCAGATTTTTATCTATCTTTATTTATGGGCTATTTTATTTATTTGTGCTGTAAGACCTTGTTTTTTTTTGCAAAATCCAAATTTCGTGATTCGAGGTCAACGGGAACTGCCTTATAGGCTTTGTTTACTGTCTCAAAACCTATAGAGCACTTCCGGTTGACTTAGAGTTGTAAATTTTGGTTAAAAGCAAGGTAGCACAAGCAAAGGGAAAATAACGAAAAATAAAAGTTGAAAATTTGGTAAGTTGTTAATTTTGATAATTATAAGTTTTCGCAAAAATTTAATTTGTTCATATCCTTTATCGTGTTGACTCGGAACTTTGATTTACCAGAGGCTATGGACCTCAGTATCTGCTATAAATTTCAACTTGCAAGGTCCAACCGTTCCTGAGAAAATTGGTGGTGACACTAGGACAAACAGACAGATAAGAGAGTAATCCTTTAAGGGCTCCTTTATGACCTTTTGAGGTACGGACCCCTTTTTTTTTTTTTTTACGTGCGGAAATCCCTTCGGATACCCCCCCGCTGGCAAGCGGGGGTGGTTATGTCGTGTCTCGACTAAAACCGCACGGTGTCCTCCTCAAGTGTCCGTTGCTGGGTACCCCGGGTAAGCCCTCGAAAGGATAACCCCAGGGTTGCCGGCGGACTTCGGCCGCCACCGCGGCCTCGCCTGGTGGGGTCGGGTTTTATCCCGCTTCGGTGAGTTGGCAGGCGTGTGTAGGGCACACACGACACGCCTCCGCCACGGCCTGCTTCTGTAAGGACGGCGAGTCGGCCAACTGCCGTCCTCAGGCCCCGATCATGGAGGTCGGTAGTCCCGGGCGTAGATGAGTCTGCGGCGTCCTCGCCGCAGACTGCGAAACTCGGGGGGCAGGATTCTCTCCCGCTCCCTCTCCGCCGTCTCTTTCGCGCGCATTATCTGCTCGCAGAAAGAGGCGGCGGCGTGCCACTTGCTGCCGTCAGAGACCACGGCCCTCACCATGGTCTCCAACGAGAGAACGTCCACGCCCAGGACCGCAACGAGATCCCGGCGTTGACTCGCCCACGCAGGGCACTCCACCAACGTGTGGAGCGCCGTGTCTTCGCCAGGATCCTCGCAGTGCTGGCACTGCGGCGTTGTCTCCCGGTGGATGCGCCACAGATACTTACCGAAACACCCGTGTCCGGTAACCATCTGGCACATCCGGTAGGAGAGGTCCCCATGGTCCCTCTCCAACCACTCCTTCATGATCGGTCTCACCGCCGCAATGGTGGATTCCCCCCACCTTGGGTGCTCAAGTCGCACCCTCCATGTCTCCATGAGTTCCTGGCGGAGCAGGAACCGCTGAGCCCTGATTTCTCGGGGCTCCGGCCTATGGCCCCGCTCCAGCGCTCCTTTCGCCACTGGTACAGCAGCGCAAGGGCTCTCGCTTCCAGGTCCCATGGAGGGGTCCCGGCTAGGAGACATGCCGCCTCGACGGAGATCGTGCGATACCCCCTGATGACTCTGACGGCCATCGCTTTTAACGGGCTGTTTAATACAGCCACGTTGCGGGCCGCCAGAGTCTCCGATCATACTGGGGCCCCGTACAGGGCCATGCTTCGCACGATCCCCAGGTACAGTCTCCTAGTGGGGGCGTTGGGTCCCTTAACGTTGAGCATCAGCCGCGATAGCGCGGCCGCAGACCTCCTCAGTTTCGGGACCAGACTTCGGAGATGAGGTCCGAAGTCCCATCGGCTATCGAGTACGAGCCCAAGGTACTTCATTGTGGGCTCGATGCCGATGCTTACGCCCCCTACGGTTATGCTGGTTCCCGCAGGTGGCCCCCTCCGAGGCCCGTGGAAACACATAGCCTCGGATTTGTGGAGAGCCACCTCGAGTCCCAGCCGCCGTATTCGACCCACGACTTGAGCAACCCCTGCCGTGGCCTTTAGTGCCGCGCTTCGGTGCGTTGCTCCCCGCGCCATAACGAGGGTGTCGTCAGCATAACACGTTATGCTGACACCCTTGAGCAACGAACCGCGCAGCACCCAGTCGTATTCGATGTTCCACAGGAGTGGCCCTAGGACCGACCCCTGCGGAACACCGCACGACACTTCTCACCGCCCTGGCCCTAGCCAGCTCGGGTAAACTATGGCCCTCTCGGATAGGTATGCCTCGACAATGCGGCGGAGGTAAGGAGGCACTCCGTGATACGCGAGCGCCTCCCTAACGCAGCTCCAGGGTAGGGTGTTGAAGGCGTTGGCGATGTCGAGAGACACCGCCACCACCACCCCACCCCGCGAGACTACTTCCTCCGCCAGGCGCCTAACGCGCATGATAGCTTCCACGGTGGAGCGCCCCCGGCGGAAACCAAACTGGTTGTCCGCCAGATCTGGCCCCACGTTCGTGAGATGCTCGACGAGGCGCTCTGCAATAATCCGCTCAAAGAGCTTGCACACCTCGTCGAGCAAAGGTACGGACCCCTAAAAATAACATAACATAACATAACATAACTTCACGCCTGTATCCCCGAAGGCAGAGGTGTATTACACACCCATGATTCGCCAGTTATGTTAAGGTCCCAATGTAATAGGGGGCGAGCCTATTGCCATCTACCGGGCACATTATTAAGCGAGCGATAATTAACATTTATTAATGCACACGTAACTACGAAAAGTCAGAGGTGTGTGCCCGGGGCGACTGGGGATCGAACTCGAGACCTCGTCTCCGCAGTTTGTTACGTACGCCACTGGGCTATCGCCGCTTGTTTGCCGTAAAAATAAAGCTGGTGAAATATTGGTTTGAATTACAACATATCTCTGCCTACCTCTTCAGGAATATACAGGCATCAATACGTGAAACAGAATCAACACGCATTGTACGAATAAAGAACATACCAAAAATTTGCTTTTTCTTTTTCCGCTTTGTCCTTTTCGGCTTAAGCTGAAAGTTGAACATGACCTTTATATCTACTAATAAGGTTTTATTACTGGGCTTTAATACTTAATTTGGAATAAAATGTCCTGGCTGAATAAATAGATTATTTTAATTTCCTTGTTACTTTTTTACCCGTGCGGAAATCCCTTCGGATATTGGATATTCCCTGCCGGCCAGCGGGGGAGGTTATACCAGGCTCGAACCGACTAAAACCGCACACCAGATAAGGGTGCAAGGTGGCACATACTGACCCAGGGCCATCTACGGTTTCGAGATGGCCCCCTCGAGTTTGGTAACGACGGTGTCCCCGCCTTGACCACGGAAAAAGGAGAAACACCGCACCTACCAGGCGGCTCCACCTGACACCCCCAGGCCTGAGCTCATGGAGGACGGAGGTCTTTGAGTGACCTCCAAAGTGAGTCGCCTATGCACCTCGCGGGCTCTGCGGATCGGGAGAGACCTTACTGGTCTATGGTACACGTGGATGAAGTCGTAAGCACAGCTTTACCAGATAATAAGACGTCGAATTAGTGACACCATCATGTAACAGAAGAAATTTCCGGAAAGCTACATCAAAGTTTGTCCGATATTTATAAACATATACTTTGATTTAATTGATTTTGAACACGAATTCTACTGTCAAACTATTAATAAAGGAGCTTCAGACAAATTAATTATGACTAGTGACCCCGTGGGATGGTCAAAACTTGATCTTTTTTTTGAGGTTGTCAGGAAGTTAAACTTATCTTAAACATTTATTTTTAATTCTGTTATATACCTACGTTCTGTGACTGTGAACATTATACAAATATGTCATAATACGTTTGACATTGGTGGTATAAACTTACGTAAGTAACATGAGTGTGTGTTCCAAATGCTTGGTAGTGTGTGTAATGGTTTATTTATCGATTTAATGTATTTGGTATGCATAATTTAAAAAAAATATTAGCACTTATGACTAATCTCACACTCCTCCGTCGGCGAAATTTTCGTAAAAAGGGATGAAAAGTTTTCCCTTCACATATAGATTATCTCCATGGTACAGAGATAAATTTGTCTGAAGCTCCGTCTATTGTACGTTTTTGAGAAAAATAAATTAATTGTTGAGTAATATAGAGATCAATAATGTACATTCCTTAGAGCGAGGTGGCGACAAACTCCAGAACTTTTTGGCCGAAAAATATTTGTATTAAATATTGTATCTGTTCTTACAGCAACAAATAAAAGTCCGAAAATCTAAACTGCGCTATACAAATCAGCTTCTTGCGCACCTTCCTCAAAGATTAATAAGCGCTGCAAATTTAAACAGTCATAAAACCCTTTACGGGGATACTGATTCACATTCAAATGCTTTGAAAAAGGAGAAAACATTCACGGATATCTTTTTAATATCTCATGAGAATATGTATTCATACCTAAAGGTTCATAAGGCGATATCATGTTAATATATTATTTCAATAAAGTTTACTTCTCAGAGAAGAAACAAGACTGGGAGGATAATAATAAGCATGTTACGCTTCTTATGAAACGAAATGTAATTGAATGGTATCCCAGACAGAAACAAAATTATAATATTTAATCTTTTTACGTTGGATATCGTTTTATTCGTAACACATACTTTTTTATCTCAACCTTTCGGTCATCTTTTTTTGCAAGGAAACCTCATAGCCTCTTATTTTAGGTCTCGCAGTGCTAAACGAAAAGTGAAGTAAAGTAGTTAATTTTACCTACTTCCTCATATTCTTTAACAGACACTAATATGTTTGTTACTTTTGATTGACTAGTGGCACTCTTCTTTTGTTTTCCACGTGGAACCCCTATTATGCACCAAAACCTGACTAAAACCATGCATGCCATCTCGGGTCTTCGGGGAATAAGGCATAAGGCATTTTGCTCGCACGCCGGCTGACCAGGGCGTTCGCATCCCGGCTCCCCAAGCTATGACGCTATTCACAATTATCAAATGTACGCCTAAATGATCACGTGTGTTAAGCTATGCACGTTTAAGTATTGTTTTATTACATTGAAATGGCTAATAGAAAGTATATGAGCCACCACCACAATGGTAAGCACTCACTTCTTTTATAATCTTTGTTTGTCTCTGTAGTTCTCTTTCTACAATCATCATCATCCCACCTTGGAGAGTAGGGTCCACTTTCCTGCTATTCCTTCTCCACTTCGCATGGTCTTCACAAAAAATTGCGCGTTTAAATAATAGCTCAAGCACTCACATAGTTAATTTTACTATGTATTGTATTTTACGGTACTATTAGCCTTTGCATTGACTAATAGACCACATAACAAACTTCAATCCCTTTCACAAATGATCATTGTACATAAATCCCTGGGAGGGTTGGGGTAGATTCAAATCGTACATTCTGAGGTCGTTTATTTGAGCTAACCGCCAGTAATGTCCATTGAAATCGACCATTTCCTTTGCAAGCCTGAGCCGTACCCCTTTTTAATGGTCCTCTACATTATTGGAAAGTGTTTGTGGCCATTTGATACTTAAGTTTGGAATTATAGCAATTAGCAAACTTCTATACTTTTAAATCTTACGGCTGAAAAGAGAAAGAGGCAGAGGTGTCCTAGACTTAAAAATTGCCATCATGGATAACAATTCCGGTAGATGGTGTTTAAGAAAATAATCTCAACGATCCAGGCCAGGTCCAGGTAGCTCAGTTGGTAAAGTATTCCCCCTAGAAACGATCTTTCCAATTTCAATTTACACGACGTAGTTTACTCAGTGAATACTTCAAAAGTCGATTAAAAACACCAAATTAGGCGTCATCTAATTAATATTGGTTGCGTCTGTACATAAAAGATATTAAAAAAAACTTGGTAAATGTATGTTTTTGCCATAATTTTTTTTGAAATAAAACTATTTTTAACGGATTCTATCGCGATTTATTTGATGTAATTTTATATTTTACATTGATCCCGAGGTTTCGGTTGCGTTTCAGCAGCCATGGTCACGGGCTTTTTCTTTGGAATGTATCTTTTCTTGTCCGTTTGTTTGTCCGTTTATCTGTTTCTTTAGCTTGTATTATATAAAGTAGATACTACAACAAAATAGCTTTTAGTACTACATGTTTACACCGCATTCTTCTTTGTATAAACAGGAAATACATAAAAATAAAATTGAATTGTAATATAAGCCCAGCTCATAATGGGACTGAATTCTGAAGCAGCCATTCATGCTATCTTCAGGGCATTAGGGGTCATTAGGTCATAATGCTGAGGATCGTACTACCAGAATGGCAGAATACATCTTGGCACGTTGCAAGCACATTTATATCTTAGCAATTAGGGCATTGGTCTGTTCGTTTTTATATTTTTAATGGGTTTCGAATTTCGAATTGAGACTTTTTGAATATTCAAATAGGTAGTAGCAATTATTCAAAATGTGCGTCAATCTATATTAATTTCTTGTACTTCAGCTAATTGAACCTGGCATTTGGTTATCGTGCTTTTTTGAATAGGGCTATTAAGAGGGTGAAAAGTATTTAGTATATTAATTTATCCACCAAGGACGACTATAATGATGTGACTACATCATTGTTTATGAAATATCAATACTGATAGTTGATATTAATTTATCTCATCTAATATATAAAAATCTCGTGTCACAGTGTTTGCTATCGTCCTCCTCCAATACGATTTGACCGATAGTTATGATTTTTTTGTGTATATTTAGTATGTCTGAGAATAGGTCGTAAGCTATTTTTTATATCCCTAGGTGAACGAAATCAGAATTTAACGCGGGTGGAGCCCGGAGCAACAGCTAAGTAAAACATAATAAATTGGTAACTTGAATATGAGTATTCATGCCTAAAGCGCAACTTGTTCCTTTTGATTAATGTTTTGTGTATCAAGTATCAGTCCCTCGTTATCGCAGTATTGTCGAGTGGTTCTAAAATATCAATAGAAAGTCCAAATTAAATTTTCTTAAGGATATTGTGGTTTATGGAAACGGCTTACTTCATCTTCGGCTTCTTTATGTGATGTAACTGAAAGTAACAATGGTAATGCAAAAATGTTTTGAGAAGGTACTAGTACCTCACCCGAGGGGCCATCTCGAAACCGGAGATGGCCCAGGGTCAGTCGGGGTGCGAGGGATATGCTCTATGGGCAACCTTATACCCCGGCGTCTGTAGACCCGAGACGGCGTGCGGTTTTAGTCGGTTCAAGCCCGAAATAAACGCCCCCGCTGGCCGGCGGGGGCGGTTATGTTGGGCTTGAACCGAAGGGATTTCCGCACGAAAAAAAAAGGAACTAGTATCTCTCAAAATCTGAGTTTACTTTTTTACTCTAAAGGCATAATAGCGTAACCTTAAAAGATTATGAATAGCTGCGTAATTTAACAAGTTTGCAAGTTTGTTTGTAAGTATAATATAAATTCTTAGGAGTATATTGGAAATTGCGCGCAGTGGGAAATAACATAGTTCTCAGTAACTGCACGTACCACACTTTATTGCTGATTTAGCTACTTTGGCTTGTGGAAATCGGCAGATTAAAATATTGGCTTGATCCTTAAATGATTTCCATCAAGATAAAAAATAATTAACCATGCTCCAGAATGAGGTTTTAGTTCCATCGTCGTGACCTCGTGGCAACCATCGGGGTGGGAGTCCTGTCGCTCGGCAGCATGATTGCGGCAATGGTGCGGAGCGCGCCCGGGAGAGATTTAGAACTCTCCCGGCCCGCCGAGCCCGCAACATGCTCGCCGCGCGTCGCAGGCGACGGAGGTCGCTTAACGACCTCCGTCTTCCATGAGCGCAGGCCTGATGGTGGCAGGTGAGGCTGCCTGTCACCCCAGCAGAAGCAGGCCGGGACGCAGGCAGGCCCGGGGAGGGGCGACTAGCGCCCCTCCCCCAAACCGGGGCAAGACGGGGACACCGTGGTTCCCAAACCCAAGGGACTCGAAACCGGAGATGGCCCAAGGTCAGTCGGGGTGCGAGGGATATGCTCTATGGGCAACCTTACACCCCGGCGTCTGTAGACCCGAGACGGCGTGCGGTTTTAGTCGGTTCAAGCCCGATATAACCGCCCCCGCTGGCCGGCGGGGGGGTATCCGAAGGGATTTCCACACGAAAAAAAAAAGGTACTGGTGTAGGTGTTCCACTCGGGAGTGGGGTGACAAACGGCAGTCACTCCCGTAAAAGTCAAAATAAACTAAACCCGAATATTAGTTCGAGTTCTAAGCCCGGTTGCGCCCAAAGCTTGCAAAAGTTTGCTCTCCTGCTCCTTCTCTCCATAATTTGGTGATGATGACTTTTACGGGAGCGACTGTCGTTTGACCCCTAACCCCGAGAGGAAAGCCTGCGCCAGAACCTCGTCAGTCAATCAGCATGTATACCGTCTTGCAGAAACCTCACTTGCAAGCCTGTCGATTGTTTCGAAGTAGAAAACCCTAAAAATAAATATAATTTGAAAATAATTCTTTACGTTATAAGAAAATTCATACCTAAATTTTTATCTATTATCGTTAATAACTTGTTTACCTTTGGTTCTACGTTGGTAAAGTTGTGGAGAATGTAACTTTTTAATGGACTAACGCCGCCATCGGGAATGTGAATTGCTAGTCCACTAAAATGATTATGTTGAATCTAATATATGTACTTATATTAAATTGAAGCCAATGGGTTTCAATTTAAAATGAACAATAAGCTGAAAGCCAAGCTCTTTCTACTAATGACAACATATATAAGTATTTACTATGAGATTGCATGCATACGTTACATACGAATTGCACACAATAGTAAGGTTTTCTTTGTGCATGCTTGTTCGCGCTGCAATTTTGTAAATCACCGACCTTATTTATGTGTTTTTCACGTACCGTTGGCACAGATAAAAGGAGTGACTGCTCAACCGTATTCCGCTTATGCAAAGTGTAGAAATTTCGTTTTTTATACTTCAGCCTCAATGCACTCCCAAGCTGAGTGAGGTTGTACGTCATAAAGGCACGAAAATACCGAGAGTTAATAAGGACCTTTTAATTAATTAAAGTATTTGTGCCGCATAACAAAACTTAGATTGTATTCTTGTAACTTTAGATTTATTACAACTCTGTGTAAAGTTGCGATTAGTTAATTTCAGATAAAATGTTTATCTGCCCAACCTTCAGTTACCGTAGCTTTAATTTGTTTGCCGTAATAATGTAACGTAATTTTATAATCAAATAAAATGGTTTAATTAAATTTAGGAACTAGTTGGGCTACGAATGTTTCTGCAATTAAGAACAATATATTATGTTCGTTTTGGTTAGTTCACGGTAATTGGAGATTAATATCACATAAGCAATAAGGATTCTTATTCTTTCATTATACCCATCTGAAAGTCATATCTCTGTAAGGCTCACGTAAACTCACACACGCGTAGACTCAAAAGTAAACTACCTATGTTTTGACATGGCAGTTAAAATAAGTACCATCTTTTAACCTTTTTTTCAATTTTTGTTTAAGTGCCATATTACAAGTATGCAACTTCTACAGGGGTTTAGGGCTATTTTATTAATATTTACACTAATATATCACTGTTAATATATATATTTCGAGCTTAACACAAAAATAACTGCATCGATTTTTACGAGTCTTTGTGTTCAAAAACTCGTTATGACTTAAACACTGCAATGTGGTAAGTGTACCCGTCTAGTGAAATACAAGTTCAAGCACGACTTTGCACAAATTACCCAGTTCCTGACGTCTGGCCTTAGGAAAGGTATACCCAAGAAGTGCTGGCTTGACTTGACATGTGTGCCACAGAATACGGCTTCTTACGGCTACTCAGAAACGAAGTTATATAACAATTTGTACCTACTTACAGTGTAATAAAATTATATATTAAAAGGTATGGGAGTAATGATATTGGGTGTATCACTAATTACGGTCTAATTACGGCAGGAATAACTACTCAACTTTAAATATAGAACAATGAATACATATGCATAATAACGCTATTGTTTTTACTTCGGGCCACCAACCAGGTGGACACCGAAGTCTTAAAATCACGCAAAAAAAATCAAAATCTTACATCCACTTTTTATCACTTTTCTCGACGTTTCACATGATTCTAAGCCTAATTAAGCAAAAAAAATTTTTGTGTCGGTCTGTCTGAATGTCTGGATGTCTGTTTACGCAATAACTCAAGAACCACTTATCCGATTTAAAAAATTCTTTCGCCAATCGTCTTGTTTAGTTAATGGGAAGAACTGATTACATTTTGGGGTTTGTACGTTCACGGTTTCGGGTACCTACCATACAAATTGTCCCTAAAAAATCATTTTTTTTTGTGTTTTTGACGTCGAAAACGTTTGATTTGAGTTCATTTTCTTCATATTTATTGCTCAATATATAAAGACGCGTCGAATAATATGCATAAAGCCTAAGGTCTGTAATTTTGAATAAAAATACTGCAACAAAAATATCTAAGTTTGGCCCGAAGTTTGACAATCACTGTGTGATTTCCGCCCCACTAGTTTTTATATTTTAAACAGAGCTGCCTATGTACGCTATGCACAGTGAAATACCCTCTAAAATCAAAGCGACAAAATATTAATGGAAATACCTACACTACCTACTCCCGTAACTAAACCGTAGAGTATCCAGCGCTCGTTATTGCTCTGAGCGCGCACTCAAATCCACATTTTTCTTCACAGTTCATAGCAAAAATTTAAATGAAAACTTGCGCGTAAAGTATACTTGCGCCAAAAGTTTAAATATATTTTAAAAATACAACACAGTTCTAACAATTAATAAGAAAGTGGTCTCTTGGAGCTTTTTCTAAAACTTGTTGTATTATTATACTTGTGACATATACCTATTGACATTGATGTTTACACTACTAGGGTCCTATTAAAATGAAATTAATCAGATATTACAAAATTCTTAACTTTAGTAATCTTGTGTAAACAGTGTGTTCTTACGAATTATTAATGGAAAATAAGGTTTAATGTTCGCATTAACGACTTCTTAGCTATATAGAGTTCATTGGTTCGGGGTTTCGTAAGTTCACTCTTAGTTTTATATTAATACAATTTCTACCACTAAAACATTCATTCCTACACTACAACTCCCAGACCAAACGACCCCAAATGGAGCTATGTTCGATTTACTACGACATAAAGCCGTCTGTATAAGATAGATTCGTGTGAATGGTTCTTTGATTTTGTAATGGCGTCCAATCAAGGATTATTCATAACCTAGCGCTACGAGTAGCATTTAAATACCATCTTTCGCAGATGAATAAAACAGCCCCCACATACATTCCGTTGCCTTATTTTCTGGCTTTTATCCTTCGTATAGAAGACCCATTCATTACCAACAACGTCTATACGGGCTTGGAAATTAATACTTTTGAACGGCAATGAGATTGTATATGTAATGCAATCGTTAAACAGGGCACAGATTAAAATAATTACAATGTTACATGCTGAACTAAATTTAGTTAAATGTAGTGGGTCAAATTGGTTCTAGATATTTCATATAAGTGCCCATTTAGTTGATCACAAAATTGGTATTGTTAGACTTTGCTTTGATTGGTTTTACTCTTTATGGGCTTAAGATGTAATGTATATTATTTTCTTACGATATTAAATGCTCTTATTTTGAATCTATATCATTAAGCTGTACATAGACATACATTGAATTCATAAATACTGTCAGTAATAAATTGCAAAGAGTGCCGATCCATGTGTTTAACTGAGGTTTACAATTAAACCTGAATTACATACTTCGGCCTCAATATGCTTATTAGGTTTTACAGGATATAAGTAAGTGGTACAAAATTAGGTAAAAGTCTCCTCTAAAAATGTATACTTTAGCGAAACTGCTTATTTGTACCATTATAGTGTTACCTACCAGTCGATATCAATAGCGCTACTTATCACCCTTATGACCTGATCAAGTCTCTAATGGCTTGAGCCTAGCGCCCACATCTCCAGAAAAAGGATGCTAGCAAGGCAATAGCATACCGAAGAGTGCTGGGTAATTCGTGGTATAGCGATACGCTGGTTATATCGTGTGCATTTAAACAGTTCGATTCCGGGATAGTAGGTATTATCGGCGATGTGCCGTTGACCACTTTGCACTAATCAGAGGCCACAGGGACAAACAGAGTGCAATCATTCATGAGCAACTATAGTCAGAAAAGTACCTCGTAGTATATATCACATGCCTCCTAGTAAACGACGTAAGTAACGTTAACTTGGACCACTAATTCGAATGTTACCACATTGATCTTCCGATCGTATATTATATACAGGAATAATATTCGAAATACTTGATGAAGTTAACCCTTTGGCTTCACCAGGCCGACGACGACCTGAAACCCGAACATGAGTGTTACCTATAATCTAGACCTATAATATAAATCTAGTGGGGCGGAAATCACACAGTGATTGTCAAACTTCGGGCCAAACTTAGATATTATTGTTGCAGTATTTTTATTCAAAATTACAGACCTTAGGCTTTATGCATATTATTCGACGCGTCTTCAGATATTGAGCAATAAATATGAAGAAAATGAAATCAAATCAAACGTCTTCGATGTCAAAAACACAAAAAAAAATATTTTTAGGGACAATTTGTATGGTAGGTAACCCCAAAATGTAATCAATTCTTCCCATTAACCAAACAAGATGATTGACGAAAGAATTTTTTAAATCGGATAAGTGGTTCTTGAGTTATTGCGTAAACAGACATCCAGACATCCAGACCAACAGACAGACCGACAATAATTTTTTTTTGCTTAATTAGACTTAGAATCATGTGAAACGTCGAGAAAAGTGATAAAAAGTGGGTATAAGATTTTGATTTTTTTTTGCGTAATTTTAAGACTTCGGTGTCCACCTGGTTGGTGGCCCGAAGTAAAAAAAAATCTTGCCTACTTCACCCACAAAACCTTTTGTATTTTACCCTGTCATTTGACTCGTTATATTAAAATACTAAGAAATATTTTGTTTGTATTTCAGCCGGTGGGAATATACCGTGGGAAGTACGAGTGGGCCAATGAGAATAGTCCAGTGGGAGGTGATTGCTCGCTGTGGGTACGAGCTGCTACGCTACAGCTCGACGATGGTCAGTGGCAGTGCCAAGTCACTGCTAGCAACTATGATGTGCAGGCAAGTTTTAACTATGGAAAAATAAAAATGAGTCTGTCTCCTATCTTCACCTTTCGTCTTGAAGTATTTAATTGTTATTTATGTCCCTTTCAAATTTTATTGTGGTCATGAGTTAAAGTTCTGAGCAAATCGTTGCCTCCCTAAAAGGGCCTGAAAAAAAAAACAAAACTATATCTACAAAGCCTACTTACAGTATTGTTCGAGATTGGGAAGGGGGTAATTTATATCTCGAAATGAAATATATGGAGTAATACAAAATACGAATACGAACCAAGAAAACATCCAGTTCAATATAGTGAAAATAGGTCATGTAAAATTGAACTCTTCCCTCGCACAATTTCAATACGTTTATCAGATTACTAAGTAAATAACGAAATAAGATCTACAATTAAGCCGTAGGTATAACCTAGGTGTGCCCTTTGACTTCAATTCTGGGAAAACATTGGGTTATATTTTGTTAGTAATAATAAAACCATGTAAGTATTTATAATTATACCTGTTATAGGATGCTCTATCAAGTCCCCCTGCGGCATTAGCAGTCCGAGTACCACCTCAATCTCCTCGCATCTTGTTCAATGGATCCCACGTTATGCCTGGACAGAATATTACAGTACCAGCTGGCAACAGGGCCACTGTTGTCTGCGAGGCTAGATACGGCAATCCACCAGCTTACATCGAATGGTATTTAGGTAAGTAATTAAGATGTACTATTTGTGTTTTCAGCTGTGGGTAATAGATATTATTAGCATATTTTAGTATTTAGTTCCCACCTTATTATTATTACGCTTAGGTATATAGTTTGCGCAATTAAATAATAATAACTTTGTGACATACACATTACTATAGAAATGCTAATAGCAAATTATTATTATCTGATGAGTTTTTTTTTATGGAGAATGTGTAAATATGCACATAATATTTTTAACACTTATGACTACATGAGTTCACCAACATTTCTTAATACTTTTTTATAATGAAATTATCAAATTTCAAATAACGTATTACGTTCAATAAGTTACTAAGAGTCTGGTAAAAAAATATTTTCACGTATTTGCGACATGTAGCGTAATTTAGAAACAAAATTGTCCCACAAATGAGGTGTTATTCAATTTGTCAAATCAGGCGGTTATGCTGATTATATTATATAAAAAATGTGTTTGCTGACTTCCATTTTATTATCAGATTATATAGAACAGTGTTTCATGTAATATTAGAGAGAGACTTCCATATATTCCACAGGTCTTTATAATCCAAATTCTGAACATTACGCAGCTAATATGGGACCTATGGGACGCCAACTGACGAACATAAATCTCCCCCAAAGGACGTCTATGTTTTTTATTTACGCAGATATCTTTGACTTCTACCAAATACTGTTTGCACTGTTTTTAATACTCTACTATGGAAATTAGGCCAAATTTTGTCACTTGAATATAGAAATGTAGACTTTACGATTGTATTTTAGGTATATAATAGGTAGGATTTGCTCAGCTTTACGCTTTTTGCTGCACATTACATTATTCTGGCATTCTGGCAAAGAAAACCAATACTACAAATTTTTTTTTTTCTTGCGGAAATCCCTTCGGATACCCCCCCCCCCGCGTGCCAGCGGGGGCGGTTATGTCGGGCTTGAACCGACTAAAACCGCACGCCGTCTCGGGTCTACAGACGCCGGGGTGTAAGGTTGCCCATAGAGCATATCCCTCGCACCCCGACTGACCCTGGGCCATCTCCGGTTTCGAGATGACCCCCTCGGGTTTGGGAACCACGGTATCCCCGTCTTGCCCCGGTTTGGGGGAGGGGCGCTAATCGCCCCACCGTCCCGGCCTGCTTCTGCTGGGGTGACAGGCGGCCTCACCTGCCACCCCCAGGCCTGCGCTCATGGAGGACGGAGGTCGTTGAGCGACCTCCGGCGCCTGAGTCGCCTGCGACGCGCGGCGAGCATGTTGTGGGCTCGTCGGGCCGGAAGAGTTCTGAGCCTCTCCCGGGCGCGCTCAGCCATCACCTTCACGAGCATCACATGCTCGCAGAAGGAGGTGGCGGCGGCCCACGCGCTCGCGCTCCGCACCATTGCCGCAATCATGCTGCCGAGCGAGAGGACCAATACTACCCTCTTAAAAATCTGAATTTTGATAGCACATTACGGTTCTCTTTTTGGCAAACACCGATCTCACTAACACACACACACACAAATGAACGCATCATAGAAATTGATAGCTTTGCAGTAATCATTCAAAAAGTGCAAATGAAACAGGTTAAACTGCTCTCGTATATTCCAAATTAGAATGTATATGCTCATTATATAATTAACAGCGTCATTAGTTGAAATATCATGAACCACGAGATATACACTCTAATGAATATAATTTGTTTGTTTCTTTCAGAAAAGGAACGCTTGACAGCCTGGAGTCAAACAAACGTATCGGAAGTAGAACGGCCTAGGGTATGGGCAGCGCGTTCTGTGCTAGAGCTTGGAGCTACTAGGTCCGCTCATGGCAGACAGCTGGCTTGCCGCGCTCATCATCCTTCGTACCCATCACCTTATTACCGGGACTCTTACACCATGCTAGACGTTACATGTAAGTTGTAGAATTTTATTACTTTCATAAGTAAGTATTCGTAGGACTTGTCCTACGAATACTTACCATACCTTGGTTTCTTAACGGTGTTCATTACTTAAGTTAGATTTCAATGATGTAGGTATATTACAAACGCATTTAAACAAATTAATCCTATTTAAACTGCTTAAGCACATCTTATACAATTAATTTTATTATGTAAAATGTGAAAACTCAGTTTGGTTAAACATATTTTCACTAGTGATATCCAACCGTACACTTACGCTTTCTTAAAAGCTAACTGCCTCCATATCGATCAGTCAAACTTAATTTATTTACCCTATGGAGTAGAAAGCTTTAACATTTATTTTGATTTTGCACGTGCATTTACTTGCAAGTTAAAAAGGAATCAATTAACATAGACTAAAAAAGTATCGCTAGGGAATGCGAGCACCGCTTTTGTAGTACAAAAAGGAATGAAGGCAGCATTATTGTATAAATATGCTTCCACATACAGAAGATAATAGATTTTACTTTGTAATGCAGTTTACTGCTAGTAGCTTGCACGTTAGATTGGGCTGTAAGCCTTTTAATTAAGTATTATGTTTAAGATTAGTTAGCAGTTATATTGTCTATAACACCAAAGGCAAAGTTGGTCTACGTATGAGGACTTGAAATAATTACAAGTGCTAAAAAATAATAACAGTCCATCTGCTTGATAGCCATTCCTGGGCTGGAACCCTATTTATACCGTATTCTGTGCATTTTTTATTCTTCACTGTCTCGGAATTATTTCAACTTAATCGTTTCACTGGGCTAAACATTTATTACGAACGGTGGCTTATGACGGGGAAGAAAATATCTATATATAACTACACGGAAAAAATTAATTAGTTGAATCAACCTTAATTCAACCGATTTTTTGTGTTAATATAGCACCTACATTGAAAATTTGTTGAATCAAACAAACAAGAATTGTTGCTTGTAAAAGGTAAATTTAACCAAACCAAGTGAAGTTGTTTTAACACTGTCTTGAAATGGTAATATTAACTAGTTTAATAATAGGTTGCCAGTACTTTCAACTTTTCAACTATTTTATTTTGGTTGATATAGCACCTACCTTTAAGATTTGTTGAATCAACTAATCTGAAATATGTTGCTTGTAAAAGGTAAATTTAACCAAACCAAATTAGGTTGTTTTAACACTATTTTGAAATCGTTATTTTTACTATAATAATAAACCTGTATTTTTAAGTATATGGTGCTAAGTTGTAACTACTACTTATCTTAATGTAGAATCGAAACGTAGCAATAGGTTAGAATAACCTAAATTTGGTGGTAAAATTAACCTACGTATATTGGTCTTCTTAACTGTTTTGTAAATGTAGTATTGACATGTGCAATTAAGTTGAAGTTACCTAATTTTTATGATAAAGTGAACCTGTATTTTTAGGTTGAAATAACTTGTGGTGTTTTGTTAAATGAACTTCTGCTTTGTGGTAAAATCTACCTAGATCGTAATAGTATTTTTGACAAATGTGTAATGTAGAATCGACATGTAGCAATAGGTTAGAATAACCTAAATTTGGTGGTAAAATTAACCTGCGTATATTGGTATTCTTAACTGTTGTAAATGTAGTATTGACATGTGAAGTTAAGTTGAAACTACCTAATTTTTATGATAATCTTAACCTGTACTTTTAGGTTGAAATAACTTGTGGTGTTTTGTTAAATTAACCTCTGCTTTATGGTAAAATCTACCTAGATCATAATAGTATTTTTGACAAAAGTGTTATGTAGAATCAACATGTAGCAATAGGTTAGAATAACCGAAATTGAGTGGTAAAATTAGCCTGTTGTAAATGTAGTATTGACATGTGACGTTTAGTTAAAATTACTTGTTTTTGGTAAAATCAACCTGCATTTATTAGTAATATCTACCTACAACGTATGTAATATTGTAGGTAGATATTACTAATAAATTCAGTTAAAATTACTTGTTTTTGGTAAAATCAACCTCTATTTATTAGTAATATCTACCTACAATATTACATATATTGTAGGTAGATACTACTAATAAATGCAGGTTGATTACTTGTTTTTGGTAAAATCAACCTGCTTTTATTAGTAGTATCTACCTACAATATATGTAATATTGTAGGTAGATACTACTACTATATACTACTAATTAATGCAGGTTGATTTTACCAAAAACAAGTAATTTAATAGATATACCTGCAATAATGCAGATTGATTTTACAAACATCATAATATATCAAATTCTGTACAAACAAATACTTTTACATTTCAGATTAAGGTACAAATCAATGCAGGCTTATTCTACAATACACTTTCATCAAAATACTTATCTTACATGAAAAGGAAATCTAATTATAGTCAATAAATAAAAAATATAGATTTATTAAGAAAAAAACATTTTATTTACCCTTAAATAACATAAAGTACCCGTCAATAAGAACTTTTACATAATAATCAAGAAAATATCTAATAAATAAAACATAATATGAAAGTATCTACATTGTGTATAAAGACATTTCACGAATACTTCTGGGGATTATAGTACCCGTCAATATGAACAACTTTTACAATAGAATCAACCCTGTTAGCGCGAAAAAAAACAGCTGTTCCATACCTACTGTTTAGCTAGTAGCTATTGAACTTTTGTATGGAACAGCTGATTTTTTTTCGCGCTAACGAGTTGGTTCCATTGCAAAAGTTGTTCATATTGAAGGGTACTATAACCCCCCGAAGTATTCAGGCCATATCTTGATACACCTTGTATAAATAGAGGATTAAACAATTTACGTAACGAGTTATTACTGTCATTCATTATCTGTTAAAAAATATTGTTTTATCTTGCAGTAGACTTCTCCATAACAAATTATATGACACACCGTTGGAAAACTAGATACTAGAGCACGTTGTAGGACTTGCAGGAGCAGAACTTGTGCTTTCCGATGCTGTTTCCTGTGAAATAATAAACCAAGTTAAAACTTTAGATTTTCTAATTTGCTATAAGTAAGTACCTACCATATATATACAGGATCGTGGTAGATGGCACAAACTAAGGAAGGCCTATACCCAGCAGTGGGTGAAGTCGGGCTATGGATGATGATGATGATGAAGTACCTACCTACCTATAGCCCGTGCGATTTAACAAGAGACTTCACGCTGTGAAGTCAACAACAAAAACGCAACAGAAGTAGATATATCATCGAATGATTTAAAATGACTAATAAAAATGTATAACTACACTAATAGGTACTATCGATATTGACCGCAAGAAGGCAAGTGCGGAGTGCCGCGGAGCATGCGGGAGAGGGGTCGCATTCCAGCAAAGTCTCAAGTTAAGTCGCACTCGCACGGGTTATACCTACCTACCTACCTAGGTGATAAGTACCTTAATCTAAGTAACTAAGGTAACTTAATCTAAAGTTTATACCTAATTAAAGTTTAAAAAACTTCAGAAGCCGACTTCAAGTTGATTTCGGCTCCATCATCAGATCGACTTTAAACCTATAAATTGTAGTGCTTTAAAATACTTAATGAAAAAATTATCAAACGCACTAGTCGCCCCTACGATTTTCGAAAGTTCTTCTCGATTTCTCTGGGATGCCATCATCAGATCCTGGTATGACAGTCACAATCTACCTAGGTGTAAAGTTCTCATCAATACAAATTAATCAAACCCAAACACAAGGTAACTGCTGTAAATCGTTGAGGAGTTCCCTCGACTGTCTTTCGGCTCCATCATCAGATCGACTTTGAACCTTCATTAAATTGTAGGGCTTAATAAAAAAATTGTTATCAAATGCACTAGTCGCCCCTACGATTTTCGAAAGTTCCTCTCGATTTCTCTGGGATGTTATCCTCAGAACTTCGTTTCCTTATCATGGTACTACAAACGGAATATGTTCTTTCCAACAAAAACAAAATCATCGAAATCGGTTATAAACGACGAAGTTATTCGCGAACAAACATACAAAAATATATATACCTACCTATACGATCGAATTGAGAAACCTCCTTTTTTTGAAGTCGGTTAAAAATAACATTGTTTTTTTGTTAAAATAACATTATGTGATGTGTTTGATACTACATTTCGTTAGTGATTCCATAACTTGGTAAGTACCTAAATAAATAAATAGGTACCCTTGATAGGTTGCTGTAGGTAAGGTAGATAATAAGAACCGCTAAGCACTGGCACTCACTGCCAGCTTGTTTCCCCTGAAGACTACCAGGTATCTACCTACCTCCTAGGTCAGCCACATCGTCACTTTCTATCAGGTAAGATTAAAATTCAAAATAAAAATAATACAGGTATAGATAGGTTTACTTACATGTGTTATTTTTTATAGTTTCTTTACGCCGACTCTGAACAATATTCTCTCTTTTACATGCGGCACTAATTCTTTTAAATCTGTATCTTGTATATCTGCCAGTAGGTCTACAGTGATTTCATTATCTGAAAAACAAAACAAAAATATTATTTAGGCTAGGTAAAATATTATTTACTTACTTTCGGTCGGTAGGTACGCGATCTCGGTACCTAGTTTACTATGAAAATTAACTAGGTAGGTAGGTACCTAAAAACTACCTAAAATCTAGGTTAATTTTACGTATTACCTCTTGTTCATTCTAGGTACCTACCTACTCAGTGCTGGTTTATGTAGTTACTTGCCTACCTACTTGTAGATAAATTACTAATTTAGCTTCATTGATATCATCATGATCAGACAGTAAGTAAGTAAGTAGGTAAGATAAGTAAATTAATTGAATAAAACAATGGCGTTTCATGGTACCTATCTAGGTAGTAAAGTAGGTAGGTACTTACCACAAAAAAATGTAATAGTCTCATCAGAAAATCTCCATTCCTAGAGATACACCGCCACCAGAGATTTCTCAAAATCTTCCATATTTAGACACGTAAAGTATCTATCAACGTTTAAAAATAAAAGGTGAGTTTAGTGATCTAAATTCACCTATAATTTTTTTCAATTACGCCACTTTTAATTTTTTTATTTATACACACACGCACTGCCACCGACTAATCGCTTCGCTTTTGGAAATTGGAATGAAAGATGACGCCAGCCAGATTGACGCGCGGCCGCCATACCCCTCCCTACCCCTACCGCGATGCGCTTGCACACATCCTGTTCTTGCGTGAGCATGCAGGGCGGAGAGAGAGCGAGAAAGGAAAGAACCACCTTAGCAAAAAAGCGCCCCGCGCCGCGTGGCTTGTCGGCAAGTGTCGGTCGGTTTATCAAAGAAAACGCGCCTACCTACATACTTATGTAGGTAAACTTAGATTTTTAAAACTAGTTCGGTAGGTAGGTAAGGTACGCAGCGGATTTTGATGCGGTTTTTTTAATAGATAGAGTGATTAATTTGTATTGATGAGAACTTTACACCTAGATAGATTGTGACTGTCATTAGGGGTCTGATGATGAAGACGAAGGACAGTTAAGGGAACTCCTCAACGGTTCACAGTAGCTATCTTGTGTTTGGACTTAATTCATTTATATTGATGAGCACTTTGCTCCTATATGGGTTATAAGTGCCATTACAGGTCTGATGATGGAGACCATAGACAGTCGAGAGAATTCAAACTACTTTGTAATGAAATGTTAGGTGTTTACAACTATTCACAACAGTTATTTTACCAATTTAATTTGTTGTTTAAAATGTTTGCAAATAGTTGAATAAATTTTGTAAATTTAACTACGTTCGTTTGCTGATTCAGCTTATGCAATATTGTTGATTTAAACATTATTTATTAGTTGTTTTAAATTCTAGCAAAAGGTTAAAATATTTTTGTTATTTTGACTAAATGTATCTCTTGATTCTACTTTGTAATGAAATGTTAGGTGTTTACAACTATTCACAATATTAATTTTACCAATTTAATTTGTTGTTTAAAATGTTTGCAAATAGTTGTATAAATTTTGTAAATTTAACTACGTTAGCTTGCTAATTCAACTTTTGCAATATTGTTGATTTAAACATTATTTGTTAGTTGTTTTAAATTTCTAGCAAAATTTTAAAATATTTTTGTGATTTTGACTAAATGTATCTGTTGATTCTACTTTGTTATGAAATGTTAGGTATTTACAACTATTCACAATAGTTATTTTACCAATTTAATTTGTTTTTTAAAACGTTTGCAAATAGTTGAATAAATTTAGTAAATTTAACTACGTTTGCTTGCTAATTCAACTTATGCAATATTGTTGATTTAAACATTATTTATTAGTTGTTTTAAATTACTAGCAAAAGGTTAAAATATTTTTGTTATTTTGACTAAATGTATTTGTTGATTCTACTTTGTAATGAAACGTTAGGTGTTTACAACTATTTACAATAGGTTATTTTACCAATTTAATTTGTTGTTTAAAATGTTTGCAAATAGTTGAATAAATTTTGTAAATTTAACTATGTTCGCTTGCTAATTCAACTTTTGCAATATAGTTGATTTCAACATTATTTATTAGTTGTTTTAAATTTCTAGCACAAGGTTAAAATATTTTTGTTATTTTGACTAAATGTATCTGTTGATTCTACTTTGTAATGAAACGTTAGGTGTTTACAACTATTCACAATAGGTTATTTTACCAATTTAATTTGTTGTTTAAAACGTTTGCAAATAGTTGAATAAATTTTGTAAATTTAACTATGTTCGCTTGCTAATTCTACTTATGCAATATTGTTGATTTAAATATTATTTATTAGTTGTTTTAAATTTCTAGCAAAAGGTTAAAATATTTTTGTTATTTTGACTAAATGTATCTGTTGATTCTACTTTGTAACGAAATGTTAGGTGTTTACAACTATATCACACTAGTTAATTTAACTAATCGTATAGTTGATTGGAACATTTGAAAATAGTTGAATCAATTTTGTAAATTTGACTAAGTTCATTTGCTGATTCAACTTAACATTATGTTGAAATTACCGAATTATTAGTTAAATTGACCGCTATGCGATTATACATGAAAAAATATGTTAGGCTAACCCATTTTTTTGGTTGTAACAACAAAAAAAAAACAACTTTTTTTTATTTGTTGTATTGAATGTAGTACTACGGTTGTCGTAACGCAATTTATGGTAGACTCAACTGTTAAGAAATCAACATTCAGAAATTCAACTAATAGTTTTTTCCGTGTACCTAGCTATGCCAGTTTAAGTTACTGGTTTTAAATTTGATCGAAATAGTGGACACTGTCTTGTACTGTTGAGTCTACTCCTTGGTCCTTTATCTTTGTGTGCCTAATTCGCTTTGAGCCTAAGTCGCGTCATGCCTAGACCAAACGCTAGTTTGGTCAAACGCGGGTAAGACAGAAAACGAGTTAGGCAGAAGGCGAGTTAGACCGAAAACGAGTTAGGCAGAAGGCGAGTTAGACCGTATGCGAGTAGTGGTTAGTATCGTTCCGTCTAAAAAGTTGATGGTCTGAAGCCCTTTATCTTTGTGTGTCTGAAGGAAAGAGACCTTCGTGAATTGTACCAACGGGTAACGAAAGTCTAAAAAGCACCTGGTCTAAGTATACCACATTGTAGAAGCCGTTCTCTGGGGTGACCCATGGTCAGTCCGGAGGATGTGAAAACTCTGCCCCCCGTGAAAACGCTTATTTAAAAATAAGTTTTGGCATAACGCGACTTAGGCTCAAAGCGAATTAGGCACACAAAGATAAAGGGAAAGTACCTTCATGCTCTTAGCAGTGTGGTAGGTAAAAGAAAATAGTTTGATAGACTAAGCTCCACTCCTTTCATCTAAAAATGAGTCCCCACCAAAGACACTTAACAATAACTTTGAATATGACAGAAAAACGATGTATACCCTTCTTGATATAAATATATTGCGGTGCGTCCTTTGCGAGATATACGACTACTTGCGGTCTTTTGTAATAAAATTATCAATTTTGGAGAATTTGAATAAACTTAATCTACGAGTATATTCCATTGCAGTTGTTCCAGTAGTATCCATCGTCGGTGGAGACGCCAGTATTTTAGCGAATCTAGAAGAAGGTTCTAGCGTTCTAACCCTTGAGTGCAAAGCTGACGGAAACCCCAGTCCCTATGTGTGGTGGACCAAAAATGGACAAGTCATCGCTACTAATGGTGCTAAACTCATCCTAGCTCCAGTGTCGAGGAATCATTCTGGTAAGAACTAAATAGCTATTTATAAATCATTTATTATAGTGATTTCAAAACTATATTTTAAGCAATCACCATATTTCAATAGATGAAACTCTACGTGAAATCGTAGCAGAAATAACCATTGTCCAACTTTTTCAGCAAAAATTGCATATCATATCGCCAGTACTGAATTTAACTATACTTAGCACTGCAAGTATTCATGATTAAATTTCGATATTCAACAAAATACGATATTGCAACTGCTTAATCTTTCAGGCATCTACGGTTGCCAAGCAAGGAATTCGTTGGGTACTTCTGATTCGGTCAAGATTGAAATTGATATCAAATGTAAGTATTATACATATAGGTACTTCACTCTGTTCTTATTTACTGGATCTTTATCTTTCACATTTCAAAGAAAACATATTCGACACATATCTGATAAATAAGGGCTGCTACATAACAAAAAAAATCCTTTAATAAAATTTTGATATTGTTGTACATTTATCGGCATAATTGATCTTAAAGATCCAAAATCGTTATATTTTGTTAAACATTTTGAATTTCTTATGTTTCGATACATGAGCAAATGCGTTATGTTCATACATGTGTTTACAGTATTGAGTCGTTCACTGAATTCTAAAGTAATCAAAGCAAAAGAAAATCTCGTTGAATTCCTCAACGAGATTTGATGAGATGACACATTATAGACTACGTGTGGGGAATAGTAATCTGCTGTGCAGCCTATATTACCGTGCACGCTACATTGCACGATATTTCACTTTGACTGAATGGTGCAGGGGTTCAAATAGACAGGCAGCTACTATATCGAATGTTGGGATTTGGATTGCCACACGAGACACACTTGTTCGTATGATTTACAGAAGTCGTCCTGAGTCTGCGTGTACTTTTTATTTGTTCATAGTACGTTTTCAAAGTCCCCCATGGGACAGGGTTTTAATGCTCAAGTGTAGGGGTTTTGATATTTTATACAGAATTATAACTACACAATCACTGAATTTTATTAACTATATTGCAGTAACTGCAGTGTTTACGAACTACTTTAAACATATTATTTCTAATCTTGATTTTGGCAGATCCTCCGCGAGTGACGTGGGTGGGTCCTGATACGGTAGTCGAAGCGAATTTATTCTCACAGGTGACTCTAGAGTGCAGGGCCGAGGGTAACCCTCCACCGTCCTACAGTTGGTACCACAAGTAAGTACTTTTATCTGTTTTATTTCAAAATGGAATTATATGCGCAATATATTAATTAAATACTCGAGTTTCTCAAAGAGAATTTCACAACAATATGTATTTTAATAGTTGTATCAGAGTATATACTATATCTATAGGAATATAATATCTGCAAATAATTATATAATTATTTGCAGATATTATATTCCTTGAACAGGATATACCTACATTGTTAGTGTAAGACTAAGTTAACACGCCTCACAATAAATTATGTTTGTAGTGAATAAGCATGATTTAGACCTTAATATCGATTCCAAAAAGTATTTTAACGCCTTTGCGGGACACTTGTTGGTGTGCACTTTTTTAATAAGTTGAATTACCCTTAACAAGTTGATAGTTAAAAAAAAGTTTGCAGCTATAAAAACTAATCAAATCTATATCTATATCTATAAATAGAGCTAGCGTAGTCGGCTTACAAGTGAAATTGCGTGCTAAAGTCCTTACACGAGTTATGAACATTCTAACAGATTTTTTTCATTATTATGTAATTCATATATCAACTCTAATAAGCCATGCTGGCAGCATGGCTTATTAGAGTTGAAGGTCTTACCTTTTCCTTTTCTCCTTTACTCTAATCCCTTCCTCTCTGTACCACGGGAGTAACACCTCTGGTTACAAGCATTTCTTAATTATATGACTATTAAAAAATATTTTGGCATTTTCTGAATATATAAAATCTTGATATTATCGGAAGTTTACGCGAATGTCACACATTGAAATAAAACTATTATAAAATCTTTTTATCTACATAGCCCTGCATCATCAGCTCGCATCAACGCCTTACAAGATGGCGCTTATCCGATTTCAACGACACCACAGTTGCAACTACACAACGTTTCCTATGACCAACATGGCCGGTACACCTGCGTGGCAACCAACCAGATTGGCTTAGAGGACAGGTGGGTGGCGATACTTCCGATATTGAAAAAGAAATTTCGTAATTCAGTATTTAATTTATAATGTACAATTTCAATTTAAATTGCAATAGTTATACTTGATTAAGTTTAAATGTATTTTTTTACTCGGGCCTCAAGTATAGATATATAACTGCGCCTAGGATATACACAACATCGATCACAATACACTGTAGAGTTTACAATGATAGTGGGTAACGGTTTTCAGGAGTCATCAATCAGAAGCGGTGACGCTGAACGTGCTGGGCCCGCCGGTGGGCGCGGAGAAGGGCGCGGCGCACGCGTGGGGCGGCGGCGAGGCGCGCGTGGGCGCCAGCGTGTGCGCCGACCCGCCGCCGCGCCGTGCCGCCTGGCTGTGGGGCAGCCTGCGCCTCGACGTGCCGCAGACCATCGGTGAGGGAAAGAAAGAGAGAACAAGTCCATTCGAATGGTTCCAAGTTACACAATGTATAAAATACCGGCCAAGTGCGAGTCGGACTCGCCCATGAAGGGTACCGTAGCAGCAAGTAACGTAATATAAAAGTTCTTGTAGTTCGTTGGAACAAAAAAAACTAAGTACTTACTAGATCTCGTTCCAACCAAGTTTTGGTGGAAGTTTACGTGGCAATTTTTATAATGCTCTTATTTTAGAAGTTATGGGGGGGGGGGCACATTTTACCACTTTGGGAGTGTCTCTCGCGCAAACTATTCAGTTTAGAAAAAAAATATATATTAGAAACCTCAATATTATTTTTTAAGACCTATCCATAGATTACACGTATGAATTTCATGAAATTCGTTTTTTGCCATTTGGCTACGGAACACTAAAAAGTAAATTATGGCAATAAAGGGCACATGTATCTTAAAGGGGCTGTATATCTGCACAGTGCCATAAGCAGTGCCAATGGGGCGGAGGAGAGTAGGGAAGGAGAAGGGAGGGAAAAGTGGCGAGTATTTCCATTGAAACGGAGTGGAGCGCTGCGGAGCGAAATGGAGCTGAACTTAGCAAGTCAATCAAGCAGGTCCCCTTCGCTCGGCACCACAGCTTGCTCGACTGCGTTCCATTAACACTGTTTTCACAGAGTGGAGATTTTGTGCACTGAATGGCCAATTCATAGTCCGCTCCTCTCTACTCAGCTTAGCTCCGCCTTAGTAGAAAACTTGAAACTTGATCTGCTTCTATGCGATGTTCAGTTATTAAATTAGCAAAAAATAAGAGTAAACGCTACATATATCATAATATTAACGTATACAATCTTTTCTCTATCCAAATTTGTAAAGAAATTAATTATTATAATGAAAATCAATACCTCCATTGTACGGTCACCAGGTCGTTACCACAGTATGGAGCCCGCGACGGACGGCGGCTGCTACCGCTACACTCTACTGATCTCCAACACGCAGATCGCGGATGCTCGTGACTACGTGTTGCACGTAGAGAACGAGAGGGGCTTCTCTTCGCATGCTGTCTCTCTCACTGTACACGGTGAGTCAACTACTTTTTTAATCTTTCGTAGATGTATTTTTAGGGTATTCTTTGTTAGAATAGTTACTACCGTGCAGGTAAGGTAGGTACAAGTCCAATTGGGTGGTAAACCCATGTTTGTCGATGACGAAATTGGTCCTTGGAAACCATGGATCTACCACGTGAAGGTCGACTAAACCGATGAAGCTCCTTCTACATACTTAAAAAAAGTATGAAAAAATAACATAATAGTAATCAGATGCTTCAAATGTGGTGTGGAGGAACGGAGTGTGACGTTCCTCCAACACAAAGAGACGATCCTCCGCCCAGGCAAGGTGATCACGCCTGGCGGGCCGCGGCCCAACGGTTGTCGTTGGGATGTTGTACATATATTATACCAGCGCGCGAACTTCACTTTCACGATTCAGGATTGGTAGTGACGTAGTAGCATCGAAGTAATTCAACTTGTTGTTACTAGATGGCGCTAGGTATATGTGGTATCGCCACAGTGGGATATATACTTAATGATGTGAGTGTAATAAAACCTCTGCCTGCCAAGCCAGGTATATACAGGCGTGAGTATATCAAATGAAATGAAATTTATATTTACGAAGATCTTCTTAAGATTACTAAATGTTCAAATGCATGGATTACTATTAAACAAAGATTACTTCACCGTTGTACGCTTGAAGCATGACAGTCCTTTAGTGTATAGTATAATTTAGATTTAACTTTTCTTATACTTAGCGCAGAAGTAGTTGATTATTTAGATGGTCATATGCAAGCTTTTCTACAATTATTTGATAACAAACAGGTTTGCCTTAATCGCTTTCTAATGGAAAACGCTGGTGTTATTTACTCCTGGGTAGGGTCCGTAGTGGCGATGGTTTATTTTAATTTCAAAAATACTGGAATTTGTTAAATTGATAATATTCTCGATTAATCTCCACAGCTATGCTGAATTGCTTGTGGTAATCATCTCTATCATCGACTATTTCGTTTTTTTTTACGTTTTACGGTGCGTGGGTAGATACATAATGTGGTTATCTTAAGCCTATAGTACTGCTACTACTATTACCTATAGTACTGTTACTACTATTACACTACACATACTAGCCACAGACACATACATTATGCTAGCCACAGACAGGGAATCCATCCTCACACATTGCGACTAGAAACGGTGTGCACAGTGAGTTATGAAAGAAACTTCATCACGCACACTCTCAGCCTGTGGAATGATCTCCCTGCTGTGGTTTTTCCAAGCGACTACAATATTAGGTTCTTCAAGAAGGGCTTTAGAATATTTTTATGGGGTCGGCAGCGCGGGTGTGAAACCACTAGTGTTGCACACGTCCATAGGCCACGGTAACCGCTTGACACCAGGTGGACCGTGGCCTGGCTTTCACCTGAATGGTTTAAAAAAAATGCTCTTTAATGTAGGATCCAAATAGTATTTATTACCTAAGCGGAGTCTAACTATGTTCACTCACTATGATTTAATTTTATACAGCTAGATGATCATAATTAGGAAATCTACCTATTCTAACCCTTCACCTGCTTGTGTATGTTATTGTGTAATATGCATGTTTGTAACTTTGATATAATTTTGTTCACGCAGATAATTTTTCGCTAACAGAAACAGCGCACGTGGCGCCATTGATAGCCGCGGCACTTGTCATCGCCGCGCTGCTTGTCATCGTGCTCTGTCTCATTATTAGGTGTCGACGGAGGAGAGGTGAGCTACTAAACTCAATTTATTTTATAGAGTGATTCCGGAGCTCATTAGTCACATTACAATTGAATTAGCTCAGCAAATAGATTGACTACAAAGATATTTTTTATTGTTTAATTTTATTTTATTGTTTAACTGAAATTCGTATTTTTTTTCAGAAAGCGTGGAATATAAGACTGAAGATTTAGACAGGTAACATTAATTTTAATGCATTTAATATCATTAACCTAATCTTGGTGTTGTCCCCGGTTACGTCCGAGATTTGGCTTTTATGGGAGTGACTGCTGTCTGGCCTCTCTACCTGCCAGAGGAAAGCTGTCGCCAGAGCTTCGTCTGTCCATCAGCAGGCTTGCAGGTTGTCTTGGCTTCGAAGGTCTTTGTGCGGCCTCATATACCTTATTTAATGACATTATTATATTTGCAGTGAGAAAGCCGCGCTACCCGCGGACGCTGTATACACGCCACGCGACACGATCCGCGCGCCGATAACCGCCGCGATGGGCGCGGGGACCGCGGGCGGCGCGGGAGGCGCGAACACGAACGCGAACGCGAATGCGAACATGGGCGCGCGCTACTCGCCTGCCGCGCTGCAGGTGCGACGCGCCGCCGTCGTGCTGCAGCCCCCCACCACCGTGTGACACAGCACAGGTGTGACGCACGCACTTACTAACTCATGCTTCACCATTGCTTCAATCTCCACTGAAAGCGGCAGCGGCCGGCATTTGTTGCTACACGTAGTTGCTAAGAGGTTTGTGCAGCCTCGCAGTGCCGCACTGCCCAAAATTGTTTGTCAATCAAAAATAGCTGCCGGGCGCTGCTCTTTCAGTGGGGACTGACTCTAACAGCAAAGACTTTTATATGTACTGTAAAAAAAAGGAACTACTAGACTGTCTAACCCGAATAAAAAATTTGGTAACCATCAACAACTCGCAACTTTTTGTAGATGTCATTCAAATGATATTACAAAAAGATGAAGATCATTTATCTAGTTTCCGCGTCCCGTTCCAAATTCAAAATGTCTAATCCGTTTCACCCAGGAATCATGACACAATTTTTCTTGTAAACAGCTTGTCTAGTAATATGTACATGGAAGTCTTTGCTTAACAGTTTGGGGACTTTACGGGCCTATACAGCGCGGCGCGGATTCTCAGCGTGCGAATTTTCCGGACGAGCGGACACTGTCCGTCGCGATTGATTTGCGTTGTTCGTTTAATTTTAATACATAACATAACATAACTTCACGCCTGTATCCCCGAAAGGGTAGGCAGAGGTGTATTACACACCCACGATTCGCCAGTTATGTTGAGTTTAATACATTTTACAATATGTCACGGACGTCCGCGGAGGTCATCTGCGTCGCACTGTTCACGGCCTACGCTGCCTAATGCGTGTCACGCATGTCGTGTAAATCGTATGAAATTTTTTACAAGATTTTGTGCCAATTATATACACAAAATTAGATCAGTATTATTTGCACGAAGCAAGTACCCGCATGCGTGCACACGCACTAGGCAACGGACGGTATTAAGGCCTTTTTCTTCATCCCAGCGCCAATCCCCGTTGCATCCAAAGCCACACCTCGGAGCCCGGGGTCTATTCTATTACCCATCCTTTCTATAAATTCGTTTATTTTGACTTTTCAGGAAAAAGTATTTATATCAAATGTGTTTTTTTTATAATGGACAATATGATTTCACCTATTCTGATGGTAAGCTAAAGGTCACCATTACAGACACCGATAATGCTACAATGGTGGCCCTCAGCTTGACGGCCTCGTCAGATGCTTCTCATTCCCCACTTAAAAGACCCAGGACTGTAGAAAGACGGAACGTGTGCTGGTTCCAAGTCTTTATGGTGCAGAAAAGAGTTGATTCGATTCTATCAGATTCGAGATTTATTTCCGTTTAATCTATTCCAATTGATTACCACATTTTCTAATCAAGTTCATCAATCACGTTTATGAAAGGTAAACATGCCTATTCCACAATTAATAAAGAAAACTATGCTATCTGTACAAATTTATAAAATTGAATTAAGTATCGTGTCTAATTTGATATTACGGTGGCGTAAGTTCAAGTTGAGTTAATATAACCAATGTTTACACTCAATTAGACCTTGATTGCTTGTAAACGTCAACGACGATATTAGCGTTCAATAAATCTTTAAAGTTATCTAATAAAACGTTGCTAGTCAATTTGGGGCGTAATTTTTAAAGTTAATATATTTATAAACTATCACTACATATTATAAAACAAAGTCCTCTGCGCAGCTGTCTGTCTGTCTGCCTGTTCGCGATAAACTCAAAAACTACTGCACCATGCTGTATTCACCAATGGATAGAGTGGTTCTCGAGGAAGATTTTAGTATATAATTTGTCAAGTTTTTGTATGCATTGGCTAAAATATATATATTTTTTGTCGGAGATGTTGGAAAAAAAGCCGTCTGAGAGCTTTCAACAAAAACGCTGCCCTTTGAGATATAACAAAGTAGGTAGTGAATAATAATTAGAAGATATTGTCGGAAGTTTACCCTAATATCACACATTTGACTTCACTTCAAATTATTTTTAACGGATTCTATCTTGATTTGTGTAGTGTTCTTTATTGATTCCCGTTAATATTTATATTATAACAGACTATAACTGTTTCGTCTCTCATTTGAGACCTGTACTGAACAAAAAACTGTTGGCATACCTCGAAATGAACGATCTCCTCAGTGATCGGCAATATGGCTTTCGCCAAAACCGTTCCACTGGGGACCTTCTTGTGTATGCCACCCACATTTGGATTGAGGCCATCGAGAGGCACGGAGAGGCATTTGCCGTTTCTCTCGACGTCTCGAAGGCTTTTGACAGGGTCTGGCACGATAGCCTAATTGGCAAGCTTCCGTCCTACAGCCTTCCCGCTGGCTTATGTGTCTCGATCACTGACTTCCTGAGGAATCGGTCTATCCGGGTGGTCGTTGACGGCTGCACATCTGACCTATTAGCGATCAACGCTGGGGTCCCTCAGGGGTCGGTACTCTCGGCTACATTATTCTTGCTGCACATTAACGACCTGCTCAAGCCCGGTACTTTTGGGTACGCAGACGACAGCACAGTAGTCGAGAGTTACGAGTCCAACCCCCGAGCCAGCGTGGAACAGATCCGATCTCTCCGTGAGGCTATGGTTGAGCGTTTGAATTTGTCCTTGAAGGCGGTCTCCGATTGGGGTGATGCTAACTTGGTCAAGTTCAACGCTACCAAGACCCAGGCGTGTCTCTTCTCTGCCAAGCGAAGTCAATTTCAGCCAAACCCCACATTGCATCCGTGCCGATAACCGACCGCCTCGAGCTTCTTGGCGTCACCCTGACGTCCGACCTCAATTTGAGTCTTACATTGAGGCTAAAGCTCAAGTGGCTGCTAAAAAGCTGGGTATTCTGTCGAAGGTGCGACGGTACTTCACACCGGAACAGTTGCTCAACTTGTACCAAGCGCAGGTTCGATCCTGTATGGAGTACTGCTCGTACCTTGTGTGATGGCTCAGCTAAATACCACCTGTAAGCGCTTGAGACAATAGAGAGACGGGCCAAGTGGCTCATCAATAACGATTCACTCGTCGAGAAAAGGCTTCAGAGCCTTGAACATCGACGCAAAGTTGCAGACCTATCGGTTTTGCATTTTTGATGCATTTCGAAGAGTGTGCACTGGAATTGCACAACTTGATACCTCCGAGCCCTTTCCACCAACGAACGATCAGACGCACAGCGACGCGCCACCGCTACATGGTGGATATTCCACTCATACGTACGAAACGTTTCGGCGACACATTTATTACGCGTACAGCTAAGGAGTGGAATTGCCTGCCTGAGTCTGTGTTTCCGGAAAGCTATAACCTCGGAATCTTCAAGTCTCAAGTGAATAGGTTCCTTCTAGGCAAACGTGCTCCATCGTAGACCACATCGTCACTTACGATCAGGTGACATAGAGGCCAAACGTGAGCCTATCATCCATAAAAAAAAAACAGAATCCGTTAAAATAGTTTAATTTCAATCATAATTGGAAAATATAAATAATATAACTGGGGAAATGTGTGTTCTGCCTTATCTTCCGGAGATTTATAGCCGGTACGGACGGTATTTGTATATTTATTTTGATAGAAGAATTGTAATTAATTGTTGTCACCGTTACCTACTATCTCTGTGTATTGGGTTTGGATTTAGCCGCTGATAGCGATTTACTAATTCTGCAGATAAAAATGGTAGCTTAGCACAATTTGATGACTGTTCACCAGTTTGCCTAATTCCATAATACGTTCCTTATATTAATTACTTTTCCTCTCACTTAACTGTTTTCGTATCACACACAATGTGGGTTTTTTTTTTCAAAATAACAGATGAAGTTCAACACAGAATCACAGAATATACATCGCCAACCCTGTCTGCTTTAATATATTTATGAGAAACAAACGAAAAAACGATGACGGAAAGTTCCGAGAATTAACTATAGCTAATAATTCTCACTAACTGTATTACCGACATCTAATAAAACCCTTGTCGCTAATTGTATAGGCTCCGAACGCACTGATGATGTAATAGCTATTAAATGTTTGTTACTTAGCCAATGTGTATATAAACTTAGAACTCACTGTGGGTAATATAACTGGACCTTTAATAAGTGCCAGTTTCATATGTAGGTAGATATAATAATTACATAACATAACATAAACATAACATAACTTCACGCCGGTATACCCGAAGGGGTATGCAGAGGTGTATTACACACCCACGATTCGCCAGTCATGTTAAGGTCCCAAAGTAATAGGGGCAAGCCTATTGCCATCAACCGGGCACATTATTAAGCGAGTGATAATTAACATTTATTAATGCACACATAACTACGAAAAGTCAGAGGTGTGTGCCCGGGGCGACTGGGGATCGAACTCGAGATCTCGTCTCAGCAGTCCGGTACATACGCAACTGGGCTATCATCGCTTAGTATATATAATGAATATTCTTCTTATTATAATGTAAGTATACAGTCAGGCATGGTCAGTATATATTTAGTTATTAAAACTTCATGCACATAATGTACACAGGCGGACTTTATATGTGATGCAGAGAATTAAAAAAGTAGGCGCATTAAGGGAAGTAAAATTATTTAACTATATACATCAAATGAACCGTAAAGTTTTTTATCGTGCGGAAATCCCTTCGGATACCCCCCCGCCGGACAGCGGGGGCGGTTATGTCGGGCTTGCACCGACTAAAACCGCACGCCGTCTCGGGTCTTCAGACGCCGGGGTGTAAGGTTACCCATAGAGCATATCCCTCGCACCCCGGCTGACCCTGGGCCATCTCACCACTAACAGCATCGCTCATCCTGTCTCCTCTGAAAGCAGAGGAGTACGGAGAGCGATGTGTTCCCGCCACGTTGGGTATTGACCGACGATCAATGCCAACCCTATGAAGGGGTGAAGGGGAAGCCATTGACCGCCGCCCAGGGTGTACCGGCCGCTCCGATTCCGTTCCCCACGGACTGCAGCGGGATCGGAATCGGAGCGACACTCGAGGAGGTTAGCCAACACACACCCCTAGGTATACATACCTACTTAATACTAATATATGCCAACATAAATATACATACATAAATAAATACAAAAAAAATATATACATACATATATAACCATACATATTTAAAGTCAATTATATTTAATTAGTTATATTATTATCGTAGTAAATATTAATTATCGCTCGCTTAATAATGTGCCCGGTGGATGGCAATAGGCTCGTCCCCTATTAAATTGGGACCTTAACATGACTGGCGAATCGTGGGTGTGTAATACACCTCTGCCTACCCCTTCGGGGATACAGGCGTGAAGTTATGTATATGTATGTTATATTTAAAGTTTAATTAAATCTGAATATTTACTAAATATATATAGCATATCATGAGTCAGCATGACCATGATTAGAACAGTATGTTTATCTTATTATAGGTATAACCGAAATTAATGCCCGGCGTGGGAGGCGCCGAGGCGTGACCTCGTGGCAGCCATCGGGGTTGGAGTCCTCTCGCTCGGCAGCTTGATTGCGGCAATGTTGCAGAGCGCCCGGGAGAGATTTAGAACTCTCCCGGCCCGCCGAGCCCGCAACTTGCTCGCAGGGCGTCGCAGGCGACTCAGGCGCCGGAGGTCGCTTAACGACCTCCGTCCTCCATGAGCGCAGGCCTGGGGGTGGCAGGTGAGGCCGCCTGTCACCCCAGCAGAAGCAGGCCGGGACGGTGGGGCGACTAGCGCCCCTCCTCCAAACCGGGGCAAGACGGGGACACCGTAGTTCCCAAACCCGATGGGGCCATCTCGAAACCGGAGATGGCCCAGGGTCAGTCGGGGTGCGAGGGATATGCTCTATGGGCAACCTTACACCCCGGCGTCTGTAGACCCAAGACGGCGTGCGGTTTTAGTCGGTTCCAGCCCGACATAACCGCCCCCGCTGCCTGGCGGGGGAGGTATCCGAAGGGATTTCCGCACGAAAAAAAAAAAGGTAAAACCGAAATTTTATTTACTGCGAGAGAATTGTTACGGCTTTAACACGTATAATTATATTAATATTATAAATTAGCTGACTCGGCAAACTTCATTCTACCTTAGAATCAAGTTATGTTGTAAATTTATTTCGTGAATGTTTCCTTGAACCCCAACATCAAAGACCCGAGACGGCGTGATGTTTTGTTCGGTTCGAGTCCGATATAACCACCCCCGCTGTCCGACATGGGGGGCGGGGGGTAACCGTGGCGATTTCCGCAAAAAAATCACAAAAGGCACAGCTACAGCGGAGACAAATCTAAAAAATCTAAGATGAAAATCGGTCCACCCGTTCATCCTGGTCATCACTAACATGACTGTTTTATGTTGATTAAAGTATACTCGAAATATTAGTTTCTTACGGTCGACTTTATTCACCTATGATTTTATAAGCCGGGTGATTTAAGTCCACCCGTTGGGTATACTTAATTCACCTAGGTGATGCACATAGGTAATTTAAGTGGAATAATCAGATGTTTGGATATAGCTGAAATTTGGTACAGGAATAGATAATAGTCTGGGATAACATATAGGCTATTTTCCATTTCCATGAGCGGAAATAGGAAAATAATTCCACGCGGGTGGAGCCGCGGGTAGCAGCTAGTATTAGAATAAATGCAGGTTTTATCATTTTACGCTGCGCAACTTATCTTAGGTCAGCAAATTTTTATGGTCATTACGTAATAAGTACTTCCGTTTTCGTATAATGTTTACTTAGTTTGTGACATCTAGAGCTTATCCTAATGAATTTTTTAAGTATTTTTAGGTCAATTAAAAACAAGTTGAATTCCTGAGACGAGCTCAGCCGAATACAAGGGATTTTTTTTTTCTTTATCTTGCAATGGTTCACCCCAGCACGAATCTATTACCGAAAACAGCAACTCGATAGCTCATCTCCTTCATACCCAAAACCGTGACAGAAAATTGGCAACGACGACGTCGACGACAACTCGATAGCAATAGGGCTTTTCTAAAGAAAATCCCTAAAAATATTATAATACAGCATTTGATTATACCGTAGAAAAGTGTAATAATATATCAATTAAAAATTTGAAAACCCCCGACACTGACAAATACCCAATATCTACAAATATATTTACAGATATTGGGTGTTTTCCCCACTTTTACCCCCAGAGTTTTTTCAGGGCTAAACCGATTTTCATTGAACATATTATTTTGTAATGTGCACGTGATGCGCTTTCATTTGAGACCCCACTTGATTATTCTCCAAGAGATTCGGTTATTCTTCCCCACTTTCACCCCCCACAACTTTTAAACGACTCAACCGATTTTCATCAAACATGTCTAAAAACACTCGCCCGTAACTCACCTTTCATACAAAAAAACTAAATTGAAATTGCCTCATCCGTTCGCGAGCTACGGAGCCATAGACAGACAGACAGACAAACAGACAGACACTTCAAACTTATAACACCCCTCTTTTTGCGTCGGGGGTTAAAAACAAAAGTATCAAGTAATAAACCAACACCATTTGTGTTCGTTATTGTCAGGACAAGGATTTATATAAAAAAAAAAAGAACGCACAGATTGTTGCGGGGACGGGTTCAGAATTCCACGCCGGCGGAGCTGCGGGTAACAGCTAGTTTATCATAAACTCGTAACAGTCAATTAAAAGTAAGTTAGTGGAAACATCAGCTAATCCCAAAATCGATGGAAACACTTCTCGTAGCCCATGGCGAGTTGATCTATTAAACTAAATTGATCCATTATCTTTATATAGGCATTTTATTTAGGGTGTCGGGTATTAGGTATGTCATTTCAACAGAACACGTAAATGAACAACGGTTACAAGCTTGGTTTTATATTTTTTGAATTACACCTAGTCTTTACTTCTTACCTAACTATAGCCTTTTTCAATTAAATAAAATATTCTTTACTAACTAGTAACATCCTTATGTAACGCCCAAAATAATTAGTTTATTTAGCAAGGTGTGGCTATTAACTAAACTAACAAATTGTATTAGGTATCATCAATATGTCAATGTCCTTCACCATGTTTTGTTAAATTTAATTCCATTAAGTGCACAAACACGAATTCACATGGGCTTAGAGGTGAGCGTGTGCACGGTACTTAGTACCATTATCTCGATAAAAATAGTTATTCTAATTGAAAATTATAATATTTTTCTTTGTCTCCAGGAAGCTTTGTCGTCACTGGAGAGAGAAGCCAAAGAGAATGTATACGCGGTTTTGGACCCGCACATTCAATACGAAATTACGATTAATAAGCACGGAGAACCGCCTAAGTATTTATCCTTATCAAAGCCCCTCACTCACCAAAGAACTCATACGTTCAACCCCGGTTCAGTCCCGGATAAAGAAATTAACAATAACGGTTATGACAAATTTTCCACATTTAAGACTGGAGCTCCAAAGACCAAAAGATCAAGTAATAGACAAAGTGGCCATGAAAAAAACTTCATTTGCAAAACTAATAATGATATAGAATATTCCAAAGATCCATTTTTTGGTAAGGTTAGACATACGGATCCTAATCAAAACGCACAAAAATACAACGAACATAGAGATTCCAAAAAGTATTCTCGAATGTATGAGAGAAATAATTCAGGACGAAAAGATACCAGTATAAAACACCAGGACGGTTTTGAGAGAGATTATCAACATGCTAAACGATCTTCCAACCGCAGTTGGAAAAGTGCGAAGGAGAAGGAAAGGTCCTTCGAAGATTTCACTGAAGAGAACAAAAATCATGACAAAGAAGTAGATTATAAGCCGAGACCTGGTAAAGTAAGGGAAATTGCTTCAAGGTTCAACATGTGCAGCAGTGGCAATGTTCAGTCGTTTTCAAGGAAACAAAGACCGAAACCGCTACAGAGTTACGGTAATCAGGCGTATCTTGACCATGTGTTTCCTGATGCTGTAGAAATTTGATGTGATGTGATGTGTTTGGACATAACAAGTTAGATCTCCGTTTTATTAGTGTGTACTTAATAAGGACTAGATTTCTCACTATACTTATTTATTAATGTAGTTTTGCCATATTCTTCTAGATATTTTAATGACCCGTGTTTGAGGGTCGCAAATTTCGAATACTATTTGAGCAAGTAGTTGTATATATAGTATCGCAATTAGATAGCTGCACATAATAGAAAAATGCACGCCGATCACGTCAACTAATTGAAGAAGGAAATCTTTACAATATCCTGCATTCAAAATCGTAACATTAGGTTATATGATAGCAAGTCCGAACTTCAGAATTTAACTGTCATATTTTTCAGTTCGTTATTTTTTTTACCAATGACTTATGGATTTTGCATTTACAGTTTGTAAATAGTTAGAAACTTATAAAAGTTGATTGTTCAACTTTTTCTTTCTCTTCTGTATGAATTAATTATTATAATTTGTTAATTATTATGCCCTAGTGTGTATAGACTTTTATAACTTATGTTTTATATTGTTGAAGTTTAACAGTATTAAAATGATAAATTTACATTGACGGTTTTATTTAATTTCTTTTAGTGAAGCCTAGATTATTTTCTCTTGTCTGTCTGCCTGTCTGTGTCTGCCTTGTCTAGACACCTCCTTGGAACAGAACAACTAGTTTGTGACATTACCTTTTCAACTAAGGGTGGGGATTGGGGAACTCTATAATAGGTTTTACAAAGTTATCAATATATAAACACGACATCGATAACTGTGTAAAACCTATTTAATGATCTTAGAAGTGAGTGTACATGTCATAGTACAATATTTTGTAGTGAAAAGTAAATACCTACTTATGCCTTTTATATGTTTGAATACATTCATTATAATTATTTATGTCCATTGTACAGTCAGCCTCAGAGGAAGCTCAACATATTTCAAGTTACCGATCATCTTAACTCTAAAACCATTAATAAAACCCCACTTCCTACTGTATATTATTATAAACGCGAAAGTTTGTCTGTATGTATGGATGTTTGTTACTCTTCACGCGAAAACGGCTTTTTACGTGCGCTTCTGCCTTTCGACCCCCGCAAGGAAAGCCTTCGCTAAAGCCTTGTCCGTTAAACACAAGATACATCTAGGAAGGTACATCTTGTGTTAAACGGACACAAGATGTCTGGGGCTCAAGTTAACCTCAACAGGTTAACTTGGGCCCCAGACATCTTGATGGGGCCGCATACACTCTATTAATGATGTCTTTCAATGTAAAGATAGTTTAATTTTTTTTAGGGATCAGCAACTTTTGAGGATGACTGTACACTGCATAACCTCTCAAAGCGTTATTCTAATGCATTCATTACTTACTTCAATCAATTAAGAATGCGCTATGCAAATTGCATTTTTCCATATCAAACTGATAACTGGGTACTACATCGAATCATGTAATACGCCACTTTGATATTATAGTCAACATTTTGGTAAGTTATAAACGCCCACACAACGCAGACTGAGGCAGTCGTCCGTCGCAAACTGTGTGAGATAAATAAAAAAACGTCGATCATGTTATATAAGATTTTTGTGATATTATGCTACGAAAGCCTGTTAATATGTCACGCAAGTAACTCCTTCAGTGAAAGTATAACACCACCACTAAGAGAAAAGAATCTGTGTTTAAGTAATAAATGTGTAAGCAAATGTTGTCCCCACGGAATGATATTCGTAAAAAAGACGGGGAAAAATAGTATATGTGCGAGCGGTGAAGACAAAGTCGTGGAACATAAACAAATTGTTCATCACGGCTTTACCGTCGTTGATTATGTGTATTTGAAAGAGACAAATGAAATTCTTTATGGAGTGCCATGCGCAAGGAAACATGTTGTGAATCATCCGTTTTACCTGCAGGAGGTAAGTTATTGTTAAATACTTTTAAATAATAGATTTAATTTTATATAAAGTAGACAAAAAAAATTGTAAAGTAACAGGTCAGTGTCGGTCAGGTGCACCGTATACTATTATCAAATGTTCTTTCAGTGTATATATTTTGTATCACATTATGTCAAACAACCGGCTAAGTGCGCCCTAGACTCGGGCACGGAGGGTTCCATACCGTTATCTAAAAAAACCGGCAAAAAAGACGTTTGTTGTATGGGATACATAAATTATATTTTTTATTAAATTATTTTTTTCTTGTTTCTAATATTTTTTATTATAGCGGCGGTAAAATTACATCATTTGTGGAAATTTAAACTGTCTAGCTATCGCGGTTCATGAGATACAGCCTAGCTATTGCCATTATTAATATCGAGTAAAAAATGGGGGAAAAATCACGTTACTTGTATGGAAGCCCCCTAAAATATTTTAATAGTATTTGTTGTTATAGCGGCAACATAAATACATCATCTATGAAAATAAGGCAGCAGGTCCCGTTTTGCCCTTTGGGTACGGAACCCAAAAAATATCAGAAAGAAAACAAGAGATTCAGAATATTTTCTACATTACTATTACCTAATGGCTCACTATACAAACGCTGAAACTTTTCAACCAACAAAATCAGATGTATAGGTGCTAAATCGACTTTAACAATACTATCTATCATACTTAGATGAACCAAAGACCAATAAATAAACATGTGTATACATACAGACCGATGTCTTTGGGTGGACTGAGATTAGGTACCATCTCGAAATGTTAACACAATGTGTGACTATGAACTGAAAAATGTTTACACGTATTCGTGCCATTAATTTATTCAGGTTCATTCATTGAGTGAAGGCGACTCGACTTTGTAATGGATAAACATAGGGTCCTCGTTATTGTACTCCGTGGGTCTGCTGCATGATGAGATATTAATGCGATTTATATTTTAGGTATTCCCATATTTTTTTGGGTTTTTAGAACACTTTGTTACGTTGTTTTGCTTTGAATATGTGTAAAGATATGATTATGTTAAAAAATTTGATCCTAAAAGGTGTCTTAAGTGTAACACCAAATAATATGATTTCATTCAACAGCTAGTTGTGCAAAACTACTGCTCTATTTTGTAACAGCATGCTATCCCTTCAGTAGTGACAACCAAATGCAAAAGTAGGCGTAAGTTCATCCTGGTCTAACATGCTATTTTATTAGTGGGTAGTAGGTACTTCTATAGCCTTTGTGATCTTTGACATCACAATATCCTGTGTTCTGTCTAGTACCTTTTTTTCTTCGTGCAGAAACACTTGCGGATTAATAGACGAGTCTCTGGCACAAGCTTTCCTTGCGGGGTTGGATGGTGTCAGACCTCGCTTCAGTCGCTCCCATAAAAGCTGCATAAATTAAACCGAAAGGAGGAGTAAGCGAGGTGACAGCTTCGGGTGCGATTGGGACTAACGCTGAGATGATGATGAAGTATCAAAATGTTTTTATTGATAGTTTTTGTTATTTTATTTTCCGCCATGGGCACGGGCAAACTGAAACTCTCTCTATCCAGTGAATGAAACTAGTGGGTTGACGGACCGTACACCTCCTTAATCAACTGTATATAATTTACTCAATTCGCTTTCTTTGACTCGGATAACGTAAGCCTGACGTCACCATATTACGAAATTAGAGCTTAAGGAAGAATCATGAGCAATAAAGGGAGCCATAATCATCATTAATAAAAAAGTACCTATTTCTCCTGCGCTCTGAATAGGAATGACGAGTTAATAGACAAGGTTTCTAATATGATGTAAATGTTATCGTCTTATTCAAATATTGAACATGTCATTAAATGAGTGTATGCATAGGGTTGCTTGTCTTAAATACTTTTTCAAGTAGCTAAATCCACATAATTTAACACTTTATTGCCAAATCCTATGCAACCTATTCTCGTGATTAGACAGTTATCATTGATCTAAGTACCTGCAGCTGCTGTGCCGCCCGCGTGATGTTCTGAACCCATGGGAACCTTCTTTTTTTTATATTTAGGACACGTCAATGTGACTTCACCTCGCCTGATGGTAAGCTGAAGGTAAAGTCTCAGGAAAGAGGGTCACCATTACATACACTTACCGTTAACAATGGTGGCACTCAGCTTGACGCCCTCATCAGAAGAGAATTGTCGTCGCAGCACCACGTGACACCCACCGCTCCCACTAGTGCTGCGACCACAATCCCCCTGCCCGGCTATGCACTTGCTGACCCCTGAACGCAATCAAACCGAAATTGGATTACTATGGAGGGTTTTTCGCAATCGTGCACGGTGGTACCCACCCGGCCGAATTTTGTGACAAATTTGTGTCATCAAATTTCTACCACCAGTCAAAACCTATTTGAGGTTTAAAAATATATGTGTTATTCCAGACTATAATCTATCCCTATTCCAAGTTTCAGCCAGATCCGTTCAGCCGTTAGAGCGTGATTGAGCAACAAACGGCCAAACATACAAACATTTTCACAAACTTTCACATTTATAATATTAGTAGGAAGTAGGATAGTAAAAGATTTGCTAACATACTTAGTGAGACTGTTCGCATAACAATATAAATATTCTTTTATAAAAATAATAAATACAAATATACTGGTTCATAATATACCTATTAACCTTACTGTATTATGATAACATCATGTTATGAGTAAATGCAAGTGAAACCACAAGCAAATGGAATTTGACTTGTGAAAGTTAATTTTAACATCAGGCTAGCCAAATGGCTGGGGTGTGTGTTAGGTAACCTCCTCGAGTGTCGCTCCGATTCCGATCCCGCTGCAGTCCGGGGGGAACGGAATCGGAGCGGCCGGTACACCCTGGGCGGCGGTCAATGGCTTCCCCTTCACCCCTTCATAGGGTTGGCATTGATCGTCGGTCAATACCCAACGTGGCGGGAACACATCGCTCTCCGTACTCCCCTGCTTTCAGAGGAGACAGGATGAGCGATGCTGTTAGTGGTGAGATGGCCTAGGGTCAGCCGGGGTGCGAGGGATATGCTCTATGGGTAACCTTACACCCCGGCGTCTGAAGACACGAGACGGCGTGCGGTTTTAGTCGGTGCAAGCCCGACATAACCGCCCCCGCTGGCCGGCGGGGGGGTATCCGAAGGGATTTCCGCACAATAAAAAAAAAAAAAAAGAAAAAAGGCTAGCCAAATGGCTAGTACCTAATCGTTGGTTAGAGCTACATAGTATTCAACTACATTCATTTTAAATCCTAGGGCAGAAACTGACTTGAAACAACAAACGTTGACAAGCCGAGTTTCATTTTATAAAAGATGCAAATCAAATATTTACAGGTAAATGTATAACTGGTATTGTTCTTAATCAATATTTCTCCTCTGAAATAAGTACTTCATCAATAGAGAATGAAGCAATTAAATGCTAATCAAACAGTGCGTTCCTTCTCAGACAGTTTTTTTTCTCAATGTCTTTTCATGCAATCAATTTATTAATAAAATATAGTCGGTGTCAGTGGCTATCAGACGTGTCTGATAACTGAAAACACATTAATGGATTGGTTATCATAACACATGTATAGATTGTATCCTCTTCTACCTAAAGTGACCAAGATAAATAACTATTTAAATGACTTTTTTTAAATCATATTCAAAAGCTTATCGTACTATGCTAGATAACTATGAACAAAAATATTTAATATCTAGATATTAGCTCCTAGAGTGACCTGTGGTGACATCACTTAGATTCAGCACCATTTATCGAAGTCCAATTATTTTCGCACCCATTGATCTAGCATCGCAATTCGAAAGTTCTCACACAGACTACCTACCATATATTGCAACGTAAAACGCCCCAACAGATGGCCGTTGATGTTAGGGGTGCTTGGTTGGGGACCTCCACGCGGTGCACCCTGGGCAACGGAGACGGCAGCGCCTCTCTCCTAGGGCGGGGGAGACGCTGCCGCCTACGGCCAACTCCGACCGAGGCGAGGACGGCCCTGTTGAGGGCTGTTCGGAAGCTATCCACGTGTCCCTCTGATTAGCAGATGGTACAGTGGAGAGCAAGTAAGGGGGCCATCTCGAAACCGAAAGATGGTACAGGGTCAGTCGGGGTGCGAGGGATATGCTCTATGGGTAACCTTACACCCCGGCGTCTTAAGACCCGAGACGGTGTGCGGTTTTAGTCGGTTCAAGCCCGATATAACCGCCCCCGCTGGAGACCCCCCGCTCTCCAGCGGGGGCGGTGTCCGAAGGGATTTCCGCACGAAAAAAAAAAAAAAAAAAAGGTATTCTGTGATATTACCCGCAGTACAATTGCAATATCCAACTGTTTTTTTAAAAGGACCAAAGGATTTTTTATAACTATTGGATTAATATCCAACTATTTTTCATTCTCCGTGGTTCAACTAAAGCTAGGAATGTGAGGTTATCAGTATTGATAAGCTTTATTCGTATCTCTTATATAATAATAATCTGTATTGGTACTACCCGTTGTACGTGATGTTAATCCGACAAAAGGAAGGAGCCTACGCAGGTCACGCGTATGCGCTCTAACCGGACACAAGCATAGCTCATAGTTCCCCATACCGAAGACAAAAATTTTTTTTTCAAACTAACAGCGACATATTAATAATCTAAGCTAACAGCATGTTCCTTCAGATATAAAACTGGAATGGATTTGGAATCGAAATAAATTTATGAGGCGAGAATGAATGGGCAACCCAGTAAATGTCTACCTTTTGTTTTATTTCTACGTGGGGAATGCTGTTGCGCACGGCAGCTCCGTCTACGGGGCAATAGCAGGAGACCATGTGTGGGACTCTCCCATCCGGTACCGGATGGGCATATCCACTAATCCTCACGGTGTGCCATGCTCTACGCCTTGTAGGGGGGGGGGGCTAATAATTTACAGGAATACTTCTATGGCACTCCCCCTAGCGCGCTTGATTGGGCGACGTCTAGGCACACATGGACGTCGTCCTCTTCGCGGGTGGCTGACCGGCAGGTGGAGGGCTGATCTTATCCCTCACAACCGCAGCCACGCTCAGGCCAGCATGAGGCGCAAATACTCGCACCTCCGCCACTGGTTCGCCGGCGGCGGTTTGGATCAGGAAGGGATCTCTCGGAACGAATTCTGGGAAGCAATAACATACGCAAACGTAAGGAAAGATCTCATTTTCAACAAAATACTTTTTTGAGAGCTTCCAGGGTTCTGGTAAAAGTTACCGCCGACGGAACGATGTTGTAAATGTTCATAAGGAATTTTTAACAATATTTTCTAACACATACGTAAAAATCAACACTGCAAATTTAAGTGAGATGCGTATGTACTATTGTTACATACCTTTAGCACCTGATTACCGACTAATGTCCACCGGGACAAGCCTTTTTTTTTTACGTGCCAGCGGGGGCGGTTATGTCGTGCATGTACCGACTAAAACCGCACGGTGTCCTGCCCAAGTGTCCATTGCCGGGCACCCCGGGTAAGCCCTCGAAAGGATAACTCCAGGGCACCGGGACAAGCTAGAAAATATGCATACACTCAAGGTACATATCTACACATATCCCATACATTTTATTCTTGTAAAAATATAGCAACTATAGCAAGTGGAGAGATATTGTCTCTGTCTACCCTAATAGAAGGAGACGTGACTATACGTATTATTATAATTATTATTGGATTGTAGAAAAATATAGCAGTATAGACAGATGTAAAAAATGTAACGCGTTACATCATTGTTTTAAGTCCACATGTTACGTAAATAATTATCTCGATACTGTAATTGTTTATTACATTATTATATTTGGGACATGTCTGTTTTATGTTTCTAAGGTAAAATGATTAGCACGTTTTATGGACTTTATTTAACCCGGAAACAATTTTGATATAGCCAGTGGGTTGTGGAGGTCTGGATGGCAGGCGCTACACGAAAAATATCGAAGTACGACCGCTCCGTAGTTAGACTGAAAAAGCCGACCCCGACTGAGTTGGAAAAAGGCTAAATAAAGTTTTAATATAACCCAAGTATGGATGCGCGAATGTCACACATTGAAATAAAACTATTTATAACGGATTCTATCGCGCGTAAAATATAAAATAACATCAAATATATCGCGACAGAATCCGTTAAAAATAGTTTTATTTCAATAACCCATTTTTTTTTTAATCTTCAATGTACAGACACAACTAATTTACAATTTTATGATAGTATACATGTCGGATTTTCTGGTAGCGACTGACATCTGGCTTCCCAACCCTGAGAGGAAAACATTTGCCAGGGCCTCGTCCGTTGTTAAGCAAGTGCATCGACTTGCAGGTGAGGTTGGCTCGGGCCTCAAACATTTGACTTATCTGGGCTTTTATATTAGGAACTGCTTATGACAGTGGCGTAACTATAGGGTGGCAGGGCTGGCAAAATGCCACGGGCCCCCGACCCAAGAGGGCCCCGGCCCAAGAGGCAACGAGCTCAGAAATAATCTAACATTTTTAACAAAATTTTGTACCTAAGTACTTAAAAAAAAAAAAAAAAGTACTTAAAACAATCAAAGTGGGGCACAACTAAAGACCATATACAAATTCAAACTAATCATGAAAATTTTAACACATTCAAAACAAACAGATGTTGATTTTCAGAACGCACCATTAGTTGCTTCATTTTTTGTCGCGGTACATTGGTGACGCGGGCGAGCTAGTGCCGATCTGCAGTGCTATTCTCTAAGGACCACAGCCTTGCGCGCAGCGCTGCGCTCGTCGACGAGCTCGCAAAATGCTGCTTTGGATTTATATTTTATTTTATTTTAATTTTGATTTTAATTTATGATTTAGATTTAGATTTAGATTTAGAAAGAAAGAAATCTAAATCTAAATCTAAATCTAAATCTAGATTAGATTTTTGATTGATGATGAAATCTAAATCTAAATCTAAATCTAAATCTAAATCATAAATTAAAATCAAAATTAAAATAAAATAAAATATAAATCCAAAGCAGCATTTTGCGAGCTCGTCGACGAGCGCAGCGCTGCGCGCAAGGCTGTGGTCCTTAGAGAATAGCACTGCCGGGAAATTCCCTCATTTTGTTAACGAAATAGGCTAGAAGCCGGTGACACTAAAAGTCCTGTCATCGCGGATTTGAAAAATTTATATGTAAATCGATAATTAATAATAACGAATAAAATCAACTGGGTACGCGTTGACTTAGTAAGCCGAAAATATGTTAAATAAAATGTATCTTATTGTTATCGCGGATTTTGATGAATTTTAGTTCATTCGATAGGAAATTTCGCGATTTAACCGAAAATTTTGCTGACAAATTTCATTTAGCCGGAAGGGTATAACGTGCCTATTTGAACGGTGTGATAGGGGGTAAAAAAATGTTTCTTTTAAATCACGTAATTTTCTATTGAATGCACTAAAATTCATCAAAAACTGCGGTAAATTAAAATTTGCAGATTTCCTGAAATATGTACTGCATTAACGTTTGTTCTTACAATTCCTGTGACTTGCAGCTAGTGCTGAACGATCATTTTTGAAACTAAAATTAATAAAAACCTATTTAAAAAACTCTATGGCACAAGACAGGTGACGTGACTTGGCTATTCTGTCTATTGAAAGTTCTATGGCCCGATCTTTGAACTTTGATGATGTTATAGATACTTTTGCGGAACAGAAAGCTCGGAGAAAAGATATTTAATAATAAAAAAATCTTATTGAAAGTTAATTGTTCTTGAAAATAAAACTTATTAGATATTTAACTAAAATGCACATAATATTATTAATAGTTTTGAGTAACTACTTACATCAGTCGTTTATTAAAATCAAATTCTAACGGGACTGTTTTTACTGGGACGCCGCCGGAGGGCACAATCCAAAAAACTTGCCACGGGCCTCAGATGGTATAGTTACGCCACTGGCCTATGACCTCCCAATTCCGAGAGGAAAGCCTGAAACATGTTTAATAACTACATCATAATATTAAGGCATATTGTTAAGGAATCCATGGCCACTGAATGATGCAAAGCTGATTAAAAGCAATTCGATTTTCTCTGGCGTATAATGTAAATATGTTACATGATGAACAACTTTATGTTATGAGTCTCTATCAGCGCAAAATTAGGGAGATAGAGTAATGAACATCTTTGTTCGTATCTAAAGCTGGGTACACACTTACATAACCATGCACCAAAACATCAATTTGACGATTCAAAATTCAATTGGTCATGATTGACTCTCGAACCCTACAATTGTTTAACTCATTCTAGGTTATTATATGATTGATTTCAACGTATACCAATGCATATCTTACAATTAGTGAAGTTTTATGTGCATGTTACTGATGACATCTATCGCTTAGAGCAGCAGTTCAATTTGTAACATGCGTAAAGTTCGGTTATTCGACAGTAGATGGCTCCAGAAGTTTTAAATATGAATTAAAATTATTAAGCAGTATTCACTAGTTAATAACTCCTTTTATTTATCTTCCCAAGATAGACACGAAGGACTTTTACACTCGTTAATGAGGCTTAAACTTTTTATTGATCAAATGCATAAAATTTACAAAGAAAAGAAGACACCTACAAATATTTCATGTTTGCACTGGTGAAGATGTAGGCTCAAATTTAGAATTAGACTAGTAGCAGTATGCCTTTGATTATTTAAATGTATATAATCAAAGCAGTATGCATCGACCAATATGTTAGTTATTAATTTTGATACGAAATAATCGAGAAATAATAGAGATTTACTGGTATTAATCAGAAAACGTATTTGCATCCTTCTGCCCTTAATAAAAACAAACCTACATTTGAGATAAGAGTTTTACTTTAGAAATCCAATACGATATTTTAGATATGATATTAAACATACCGATATAAAGGCATATGATCTATCGTGTATCGATACAATTAGTTACGATACGTTACGATACGATAAATCGATATAAAGGGACATATCAGGCATCGTTACTTTAGAGTTATTTTAAATCGTTTGTCTGATTGGAAACTGGTGCTTATGCTATATATATATTTTATATATATTTTACACCTCCTCGGTACATTCATAACAACAACAATATTTAGAAATACTGAAATACCGTCTTAATTAAATCATCATCATCATAAATATCACCCGTAGGAAGTCCACTGCGGAACATAGGCCTCTCCCATCGACTTCCATTTCGACCGGTCTGTATGTAAATTAAATACATACTCATAATAGTTATGCATATTAAATATAAATAAATAAATATATTCTACGACATTCTACACAGCGCTCTCTAGACCCAAAGGAAACATAGTTTAACTAGCTTTTGTTATGGGTTCTAGAATGCGGATAAACTTACTTATTTACATATATATTATACTGCATAAATATTTTACTAAGTGATGATGGATGGGTTAGGAGGACGGTGATGACTTGAACTATCTTTTTTACTACCTACCTATTTGTATAGTTATCAAGTCTATAGCTGAAACCAGTTTGTACTTAAGCTTTCCAATTAATTATACTAAAAGATAAATAGTACAAAGCTCTACAAACAATTCATCTAATGGTGAAAAGTAATTTAATAGTGGTTTTAGTTTAACACTCTAAGGCCGACAACACAATATGTAGATAATATAGGCAATACTTATATTATGCGTATGGAAAGGTGTGTCCAAATTAAAGGGTAGTAATTATTTGACATCTTTTTTTAAGATACCAACGAAAACATACATGAAATTAAATATTGAATAAAAAAACGGAGTTAGTTTTCTTACAACTTGTATATTCTACTCTCTCTTGTGCCAAGTTGCAGCTACTCCGCAATGAAATTGTTAATACCGAGTTTCTCGAGCTCTTTTCGTCTGTTTAGAATCTGATTATATTTTGCAGGGTTCTAAGGCGACGCAGAATAATGCGTTCTATATATAAAAGACATTAACCGATATGTTTAAGAGTCAAACAGTAGGTACGTAAAATTTAATAAAGCTGATCGTCAAATAATGGTTCGTAAGTTAATGAATTAATGGTTTATAGGCCAATATTTCTATTAGAGTTCCCACTAAGGGGTCTCCTATTGACTGCACATCATATCGTGGTCATAAAAACAATCTGGTGGTACATTATGTCTAAAGCACATATCTATATTGGAACAACGTTAGAAACCTTGTAGTTGTATTGAAAACAAACAGATAATTAGATAATCATCATCATCTCAGTGTTGAGTCCCTGCTACATACAAGGCTCGCACCTCAGAATGCAGGGTCCATTTCACCCGGTCTTCGGCATGCCTGGCAGGAGAACATGCCAGCGGGGCGAGGCCAGGCCACATTTTTCTGAATATTTTCATTGTAAGACGGCTCCTACGCTAAAACCGTGAGGTTAAATAGCCTATAAACTTCCCCAAAAAGTTAGTTATCGAATACAAAAATATTTTTCTAATCACTCTGATCGTTCGCGTCCAAACAAACAAACAAACTCAGCTTCATAGTGACGAAAGAGTCATTATTAGGCCTTAATAGTTAACATTTTTTGCACAATTTAATTGAATAATTCTCAATGTCTTATTGTCACGTCACGAGGTCAGATAAGAGTTGAAATCACCCAAGGGTCTTGTAAAATGACAATTTGCCGAACACCTATTTAGGTTAAACATATAGTGTACCTAGACAGTGTGCACACTGTGTGGAATTTGAGTAATTTAAATGAAGCATTTAATAAATTCAATACTGAAGACAATAGAAAGAGGAAGAACTCACTTGGTATTTTATAGCAGATTGACATAGGTTTATGTCCATAGTACACTGCGAGACACTAATTACTTGATGAATGTACTTCATTCATGTTTTTTTTATAGTCGATACCTTCGCGTTTATCCATCTCACCTGTTGCAAAGTTTAAATATGACACTAGTTTCAATGATAAAAGTTAAACATCAGAGACTTCTATTGTTGTTTGTCAATTAGGGAAAAACCCAAAAAAAAACATCTAAAATACTGGGTATTTATTATTCCAGACGAGCACACGACATCAATTTATACACTTATAATGACACCGTCCTCGTTGTCAAATAAGATATTTTTCTTTCTTTTTTATCTTTACTTTGTCAACATCTTAACATTCGGCATAAAGATTTAAAATTAGTAGTTTAGTCACTAGTAAACTATTTATATTTATAATATTGTTCTATGAGTGATTCATTCATTGAACAATTTCGCATGAACAATATTAACTTAACGATTAAAGATATAATTATCCTTGACTCCTGGTACTTCCCCAGTCGGCCTACCTACGCTGCAAGCACAGCAACTTTAACCTTATTAAAAAGTTTGTAAGATCATCAATATGCAAGTCATAAGCTTTATCTACCTATAAGCAGACTATTTATTTATTTTCTCTTCTGCTTCATCTATAGCCATTTATAGCCTTAAATGCAGGGATTGAAAACCGGTACCAATTTCGGTTCTGGTTCTACATTTAGGTTCTTATAAAGGTTCCTCTTTTCGGTACGGTTCCGGTTCCGGTATCTGTTCCGGTTTGGGTTCCGATGTACCGGTTCTAAATACCGGTTCCTGGAACCTTTAAATCGGATGATGTTATACCGGTTCCTTGTCATCCGTTTTAAAGGTTCCTTACGGAGGAGGGGATGTGTGTTCGGAGCAGAGAATTAATAATCAAAATTTATTGATGTTCGTGCCTCGGCCGAGCCAAAGCAAGTTGTTTTGTCATTTTGCCGCCATTCATGTTTCCGCGTCTGCCTTTTTTGTTAACATAATCACAAGTGTGTTGGAACTTTACAACTACATAGATTGTCGCCAAGATGGATAATAAAAGTAACTAAGGTAAAGGTACCCAATACCGTACCCTTAAAATTGGCACCAAACTCCGACCCAATCATCAAATCGTCATTTTAGGCTGTTGTATGAGACAAATGTTTTTTTAGAGAATATAAAGATGTATTTGTAATGCACACATTCATTACTTGCTTGTGTGCGTAAACCAGCGACTTCAAATTTTAATAAAAAAAATATTTTCAAAATTAATAGTTTCTCGTCGGACTCCCAAGATTCCGCACATTTCATATAGCTTTAATTTGCCTAAAATTCAATATTAAAAAGTGGCAGTGATAAGAGCCATATTCACAATTTTATTCCTAATGCAACCCATGGCACTGTTGGGTTTTTACAAAGTATGTTAATTTCCATTTTTTTTTTGTTATAAGGCGTCTATTAATAAATAGTGGGCTATACCAATTTAATATCTTAGTATGTCAAGCTTTATTAGAGCTATTAGCGTCATATGTTTAGTTGTACCGATAGCTGTGATAATCAATTTTATTCTTGTGCAAATGTTTTGATTTCCCTAGGATGTATGGTTGTCAATTGATGTATTTTACGGTTAAAATATGTTTAATATGAAATATTCATGGTTACTGCAATCATATAACCATATAAATGTACATAAAAGTAATAAAATTACGTAGTACCCAAATATAAATTTTAATGGGTCGGTAACAGGTTTTACGATTTTTCGTAGAAAAATCCTAAAACCGACCCACATGTAATATTGCAGTTTTTAACGTACCTAGATAGGGATAATATAAGATCTCGTGAAACCAATCCTAGTTCAATCAGATTATCAGATGAAATGTGTATCATTAGACGCGTATTTAATTGGAGAACACGAAATTATATTCTGCCAGGCTAAAACCCTGGTGGGGATACCAAAAATTAATTTGAATTAGTAATTAAAAAATCAAATAACCCGACTGCCCTAAAAAGACCGAAACAAGTTTGATAGCAGGCGGGACCCATTAATAAGGTCTTAAGGTAATTAAGGTCCCGCCTGCTATCAAACTTGTTTCGGTCTTTTTAGGGCAGTCGGGTTATTTGATTTTTTAATTAATTATTTTATTGTATACTTTTTAGTTATGATATATATATATTTGAAATCCCCTTTTAAAGTTCCTCATTTCGATACCCTATTCGATAAGTTTGAGTGAAAACATTTTTTGAATAACATACATTTTAGCGCCACAAATCCACCATTTCGTTTTTTATTATTTTAATATACCCAGTGTCACTCTCGCAGTTAATACTAATCTAACGACACCTCTCAAGCTAAAATCTATCGAGCCGTTCAGGCTGCAGAGCGTGCCAAACAATTATACATACATACATACATACTCTCGAAAAACATAACCCTCCTTCTGGCGCAGTCGGGTAAAAATCGATGTCTTATTATGAGAAGATTACCATGCTCATTTATGAAAGATCTTCAAATCTTGTGTATGAACTGCCACTGCTGCCATTTCTAAATACTGGCGAAAGTGATGGCAGCAGTAACATTACGTTACATCAATGTGCTATCTATCGTTGAGAACGATAGTGCGTTGGCAACTTTTTGCGACTTATAATTATTGCTGCCATCACTTTCGCCAGTGTTTAGAAATACACAAAATTTTAATGATCTTGCACATCCTGGTTTTTTTCTGGTAATCTCATCATATAAAACACCTCTGTAATACACCTCTGCCTACCCCTTCGGGGATACAGGCGTGAAGTTATGTTATGTTATGTTATGTTATAAAACATCGAATTTTTTAGCTTGTTAAAATTGATTTTCCGTATCACCACCAGGTTTTTAGCCTGGCAGCATAGCCATTTCGTGTTCTCCCACTAAAGACGCGACTAATAATAAATATATATATCATCTAGTAATGTGATCGAACTAGAATTGATATCATGGGCTCTGATACTATGATTCTATAGTAAATTAGTTGGAAGCACGAGCGTTCATTTGTTTAGTTATAGTAAATTTTTACTCTTTTTATTTTTTTCTTATCATGGTACAGTCATCCTTTCGAGGGCTTACCCGGGGTGCCCGGCAACGGACACTTGGGGAGGACACCGTGCGGTTTTAGTCGAGACACGACATAACCACCCCCGCTGGCCGGCGGGAGAGTATCCGAAGGGATTTCCGCACGTTAAAAAAAAAACATGGTACAGTCGGCAAAGGAGACAAGTAGACACCTTTCCATACAAATTGATATGAAAAGGTGTACTTATCTCTTTTGTCGACTGTAGGCAAATACATATTCAGTTTATACATACTTTAACTTTTTAAGAACTGGTTAATTAAAATAATGTTGTTTTTTTCTAATAATACCTAATGATAATGTAATTAAACATAAAGAAGCATTTTATTTAACTTGAATTGTTTCATTTATTTAGCAGTCGGTAATAGGTGCCACAAAATCGGTATTAGAGTTTTACACATGCATGGGGTCGGTGATAGGGGCTGAGCCCATTTCATAAATAACTATTTTTATTTTATTTTTCTTTTATGCTTGCTAGTTATTTCTATAATCGAGTAAAAAGATCATTCATTTCAGCACCTGAAAAATAATAAAAAAATATTCTAGTTATTGAACATGTGCTTATTTTTTGTATGTCAAGATGAGCATGGCTTAAACTTAACTTAATAGGTGCCTTTACCTTACGCGTATATGCGTTTACGTAAAGTTTTACTTCATTCGTGTGGCCTAAAGTTAACTATTTTTATTTTTGTAATAAATACAGTTCAAAATGACTTGTGCAGCTAAACAGTGTTTTAATAATACAATGTTTGTGGTTGCGTTCATTCGGCGACATTCGGCAGCCAACGCGATTTCGCTCGCACGATAGCGCCGGCTCCATCTCTGTCCTTGTCTACTAGTATTTATTATTGAACTAGCTGTGCCTGCGACTACGTTCGCGTGGACTTAGATCTGGGTTTTATTTATTTCGAGCCCTAATTCTTAAAAAAAAATTAAAGTAGCCTAAGGTACTCCTTATTAGATCAACTACCTGCCAATAAAAGTCCCGTCAAAATCGGTCCAGCCATTTCAGAGATTAGCCGGAACAAACAGACAAACAAAAATTGTAAAAAATGTTATATTGGTGTATGTACCGTATATATATATTCATCATATACATATGTAGTAAAAAACTTATATTTCAATATTACAAACAGACACTCCAATTTTATTTATATGTATAGATTACGTGATTTTAAAACAATAATTTTATCAATACGAATACACAGAAGATCCACCAAACACCAATACAAATGTGATTTCTTACAAACTCTCCTCTCCTCAAACTCCGCCGCGCGCTGCATCGAGCCTGTCACCCGACCGCACCTCAAAAAACAAGTTTAGACTCGCTTTGCCAAAGAACCGGTAAAATAAAGGTTCTTAAAGGTTCCAATTTAGGTTCTGGTTCCTGTTCCGGTATAGGTACCGGAACCCCAAAATACCGGTATTTTACCGGTATTTTGGAACCGTTTTCAATCCCTGCTTAAATGATACATTTATAGCCTGAGATCCGCTCTCATATTTATAATTTAATATGTCACCCGAACTTCGATAAGGAAATCTGCGCAAGAGCCTCGTTTGTCAATCAGCAGGAGGTGGCGGAGCGCGCCCGGGAGAGACTTAGAACTCTCCCGGTCCGCCGAGCCCGCAACTTGCTCGCCGCGCGTCGCAGGCGACTCAGGCGCCGGAGGTCGCTTATCGACCTCCGTCCTCCATGAGCGCAGGCCTGGGGGTGGCGGGTGAGGCCACCTGTCACCCCAGCAGAAGCAGGCCGGGACGGTGGGGCGACTAGCGCCCCTCCCCCAAACCGGGGCAAGACGGGGACACCGTGGTTCCCAAACCCGAGGGGGCCATCTCGAAACCGGAGATGGCCCAGGGTCAGTCGGGGTGCGAGGGATATGCTCTATGGGCAACCTTACACCACGGCGTCTGTAGACCCGAGACGGCATGCGGTTGTAGTCGGTTCAAGCCCGACATAACCGCCCCCGCTGGCACGCGGGGGGGTATCCGAAGGGATTTCCGCACGATAAAAAAAAAAAAAAAAGGTGAGGTTGGTTTGCGCCCCGAATATCTTGGTGGAGGGGCATCTATACACCTCAATTTATTTAATTCTGTCTGTAAATAAAGAAAATAAGTAAGGGCTGAATCGAACACGTTGAGCAAGCAACATGCTGTTTTTGTACATTCAAAATGTCTTTACGAACAACAATGGTGCTATGCTAAATTTGTTTTTTTTTCTAAGAACCAACCCTAAAGTTAGCGTAGGTACAATCGGGTTACCAAAACAATTGGTTAGAGTTCGAACTTTTTGCTTATAAGACCCGCTGCCAAACATGCCCAGATGAGTTTTACTACAATATCTAAACTGTAGATACAGTTGTAAATAAATGGTAAGTAATTTTGAAAACCTACATATACGTCCTTTGCCTAGTTAGGGCATTCGTCGCGGATGCCAGCTATGTGGCGTACATCGCCACATAGGCGATGCAAAAAATCGTGTGACGGGCGATCCACCTAACGTACGGTCTATGTATTTACATGAAACATCACCGCTACGCTCTACGCAGCGGATGACCTAACAATTGCTTTGTGCGACGCTTTACTAATAAATAATAACAAACTCTGTAAACCGAAACAAATAATGAATATATTTATATTACTTGGTTGCCCCATACTATTGAACCGATTGATAAGTGCCACGTACCATCCATCCGCTTGTTATGAAACTTTGGTACGCAAAAAATATATTAAGATGCATGGCGGGACATATTGAGCATTATTTAGTGATCTTCCTCAATAGGTGTAGGCTTCTGCTTAATAATCTTGCTTGTACCTAAATATGACTTTAATATCTAATTGTGTGGTCATAAGGTGCCTCGCCCACTCAGTACATAGCCCGACTTCCAAAGACAGTGTTCTTTGGTAATCGGGCTATGTACGCCATTCCATAGATGAGTGAAACCTGACTGATGAGACTCACACACTCTCTAGAAAACTAGGATTGCGGTGTCAGCATTCGCTGTAATTCATTTTTCAATAAACCTCGTCTATCGTTTTAGGTATCTCTTAGTTAGGAATCTAAACGCTGACGAACTATTATACCCAGGGCATCATTTCAGATTCGCTTTTGACGTCGCGTCGGTCAGTGACGCAGTACTGTAACGTTATGTTCGGCATCGGCGAATGCATCGGCATCACGGAGTATAGAAAGATAAAGATAGATCGGCATTCAATCGTAATGTTACATTCTAGATTAATTTTTGTTATACGTTGTATCAAAATATAACAGATATTGCGCACTTTAATGCTCAGTTTTCCTCACTCGACTCACTAACGTTACATTACAGACGCTTCAAGGTGTAAAGTATCTTCATGTTGAAATAGTTGACGAACATCCCCCTTGGGGATTTATTATTATTATTCTAAGCCTCGATTAGTATTCAAAATATATGTAAGCCGGACCCAACTTCTTGTACGTGATGGTTTTTCTCTGAATTGAATATTAATAGTGATATGTATTTAGTCACACACAATAAGGATATAATAATGAAATATTAATACATTTTGATTTAACGAATGACCTGTTGACCTCTGATAATCTACTCCAGTACCGTAAACAAACTTGTTTTAATTAACGCAATGCACTGGTTACTTCAAAATCTAACTCAAGACAATACCGTATTAGTAGGATTTTGAACGGCGAATAAGCTATTGAAACTAACGTTACTTTAATTTACACTGTACACTTTTTTAGTGAGTCCCGTTCCTAGGTACCCACGGATAGCCTCCAATATGAAAATGGAACTCAGTTCACAGATAAAACGGTTGAAAATGGGCTTTCTATGAATCATTGGATAATAATATTAGTGAATGAATGAAATGGTCCAAAACACTTTGGTACCTCTTTATTTTCTTCAAATTATTGAACATTCGTTTGAATAACATTGTTTCGATCTATGGATTGAAACAATGTTATTCAAACGTCCTACGCATATTATACAATTGTGAACGTTATAAGCAGATTGCAAAAATTTAAACAAAGGGTTATAAACAATCAGTTCCATTATCAATAAAATAAAAACAAAATAAAAAGAACTAAAAGCTCTTTTGTCCAAGCTATGTGCGGATTAGTTCACTTCAGACAACATATATGTACCAACTTTTATAATTAAAAAAATAATTGAATATGTAAATACCTTTTGAAATCCCCAGTATCAATACCAATGTTACGAATCTTTTCATACTAAATTACAATTTTATTTATGATGCAATCAATCATTATTTTGAGCAATACTTTACGAATTGGGTCAAGATAGGTCAATGGCTCAAAATAATATTTGTATTAAAATTTGGAAAAAAAGAAGCAGACCAAGGCTTTTGACAATAATCATTACAAAGACGTTTAAATACTTATTAAATATAAGCTTTGTCTGCTTAGATAATATTATATAGCAATTCAAATTTACCTAAACTGAAAAATAAAGTATCCACTGTGAACGCCATACAGGGTGAATAAGTAAAACAATTAATTTTTCCCTCTAATGAATTCCTGCCCCTACAAAGTTTATATAAATAAAGTATGTGTCTAGTACGGCCAGTGCGTTTCGTTGAACATTATGCGCCGGTCGTGGCCGTCAACCACAGATTACAATGAACCGCAATCTTAATTTTCCCCTCAGTTCTATTTTTTCTCGCAAAAATATTTTACCAATCGTTTTCGCTCTTTTTTTTTCTGTCTGTGCAAGTGAACAGCCGTGTGGAGAGTATGACAGTATTGACATCACTAACGGCAAAACTTTAGAAGACGGTTCCATTCAAGATGTTGTAGTTTTCCCGCCAAATTATGTGTACTCGAAATATGTCGGTGATGAGATGCGAACTTTTGGATGTTTGTGTAAACTCAAGAAATGTTTTAGAAAATGTTGCCCGTTGGGTTTTGTGATGCATCAAAAGGAATGTACCGAAATACCAGATTTGGATAGTATAGCTAATGATGGCCTAGATCTTTATAATCGAAGTAATTTTAGGGAGAAGAAGAGTATTGAAGAGACTGGTTTCGGTTTGCTTGTTGGAAAACCAGGTGTAAAGCAACAATGTACGATGGAAGATCCTTCTTGGTTTATTCAAGAGGTAAGTAGGTTAATATTGACATGTGTGCTAAATAATGATTGTGATAATCATGACGACTTGTGATAAACCGGAAGTGATAACATAATCCAATCCGTAAATATTTTGCAGTTTAATGATATGAAAAAAAAGATATTTATTTAGCGAATAAATGTGACCTATTTAGATCCTACAACTTTCCGAAACGAGCATATAATTAAAATTAGTTGTAGTAGACAGTCCTATTGCTATAAATACTGTAATTAGTTGATAATGTACTTACTAAACTTGTAAATTCATTAGTTTACTATTGTTCTACAAATTGGGCCCTAAATGAACATTTTAAAGTTTAGCAACACATATTCATCATCTTTCAAAATGTATTGTTATGTACACGTTTATTTTCGTGTCAGAAATCCCCCGGATACCCCCCCCCCCCCCGCCCCGCTCCTCCCCGCGAGACGGCCGTCTCGGGTCTTCAGACACCGATTGATATGCGTGCTCATGATCTCACTGTCAGGGATGCCAAAGACCGGGTTTAACGGGAGAGGAAAAGTGGAAAGTGGCCATCGGGCTCCAAGTGAAGGCCTCGAATGCAATCGGGTTCAACGCCAAGATCATGATGATGTATTAGTATGTCTTAATCTCGTAAACCATGTTTTATTAGGTAAGACAATAGTTAAATCATTAAATTTCATAACATTCACATTCAAGGGTTTATTTAACTACCTACAAATTATATTAAATGAGATAAGTATTGTTGCTAAAATTACTAATCATTGTTTGAATTCTATTGTTAATAATATGAATCTCAATAACAGGATGTATGTGCGCGTAGGAGTAGCCCCATAACCTATATTGAAGTATCATACGGTTATTTTACATCGCATAAATTCGACTACTTATCATCTCGTTCAACATCCATCGAACATTTGACAGATACATATACAGGCTGGAAACGTTAAGTGTGTCCAGCCGATTATTTGGTCATTTTTAAATATATTGCATAACTTGAAACTGATATTTATTCTGCACCGCTTAATCTATAAAAAAACATTAGTTCACAATTTGTACTTTTGCGGATCCTACAAATTTACTATGGCACGGTTTATTCACTAGTCTGATAAGTAGAAACGCTAATAAAAAGCGATGCAGATTTCAAATCAATTCAAAGTTATTCTTCAATATCTTTAAAAATTACGAAATGATCGGCGTGCAGCCGTTTAACGTTTCCATCCTGTATATAAATAAATCCGTAGAAAGTTCATTTTATCTTACAACTATATTATATAGATATATGAATGATTGTTTTTTCCTCAATCACGCCAGAAAGGATGAATGTATCTGGATGAACAGCACATAGGCTACTTTTATTCTGAGAATAGATTTCTGTGGGTTGCGAGAACGGTATCAGTATTTCAGGCAAGTGCAGCCGTGGTCAACAGCTAGTTATCAATAAAGTAAACCATTTTGTGGGTTTTATACCCACAAAACGGTCAAAATATATTTTTCAGCAGGGTTTCCGTTGAAAGCTCCCAGACGGCTGCTTTTTCTCCGACACCTTCACCAAATTTTTTTTTGCCAATGTATTAAAAAACTTGACAAATTATATACTAAAACCTTCATCGAGAACCACTCTATCTATTGGAAAAAATAACATGAAAATGGGTACAGTAGTTTTTGAGTTTATCGCGAAGACAGGCAGACAATCGCGGCGAAGTTTTTTTTTATAATATGTATTGATTTCTGTTGTCATGTATCCATATATGTATATACATATATATATGAAAGGTATTAATACCATACTTTCTGATAGAATTGGTAGTAGTAATGACTTCAATAACTCAATATTTCCAACAGTCACTATTTCTGAGTAACAGTTTTAAAGATCATTTCATCAAGATTTACCTGTTAACCAGTAAGATACACCAATTCTTTCAAGGAACTTTAAAAGGAATTTCAATTTTTTTATGTAGACACCTTCATTATATTGTAGTTGCAAAAGTTTTTAAATACCTATTAAAGTTTGCTTTAGTTATTCATAATTAAATTAAGAAAAGAATCATATTAATAAGGCTCGACGCAAACAGGCCACTGACCACAGCCACCGGTGGCGTTTGCGCGCTACCGCCATTATAACCCATGATGACCACGTGCTATGAGTAAGCAGGGGGTGGAGTATATAGCGCGACAGTGGCGCGTACCGGGGCGTTTTGTGCGGTCCGTACCGAGTTGCGTCGCGTTTCACAAAAATGTATGAAAAAGCGTGAACTACTTGTCGCTAGCCACCGGTGGCTGTGCCGATGCTGTGTCGGTGGCCCGTCTGCGCCGACCCTAAATGTTCGTAATATAGGTAGGTAACTCTGCCTGTCAATAAAATCGCGTTTGTGAATTACCATCTGTCAGTCTGTCAGAGACCTTTCAAGTTTATAAAATGTAATAAAGAGTTCACCTAAGATGTTAATTATATCAACGTTAAACGAAATAAGGTGTGTTCTACGCTATATAAGTGAAACAGACTCGCTCAGTTGACGGCTAAGGACTGCAATGTAATGGTCATATTCGTAAATTAACTATGCTTGGATTATTAGTTTCTGCGCTTCATTCTCGGAAAACTTGATGATTCATGTTTGGATCTAATCAGACTCACTCATTCATGGTGTATGGGGCCCCACCAAAATCTTCAATTAACTTGCTAGCAGGTGAGATTAGTACGTTCGGTATCGTAATAGCTTAGAATAATCAAGAACTGGGGAACTAGGTATGCCCTAGAAAGCCTCTCGCCCTATAAATGCCCGGGAACCCAAACGCCGCCTCCTTAGGTCTGCTATTGCTAGGGCGATGACTAGCCCGAAATACTATACCCAGGCCTGCGCTCATGGTGAACCGAGAGTCGTTCACCAATTCTGAGACAAATATTAAAACAATAATTATAAATAATAATACAAATAATTATAAAACTGTAAATTAGTACATTGGAGATATTAAAAACTTAGGTTATGTTAAATGAACGATTCTGAAAACAAAAATATTTTTTTAGGAATTCTTTTCTGTTTGTCTGTTTGGTCACGATGGACGCAAACACTTCTGAACAGATTTTGATGCGTTTTTTTTCTATTAGAAAGGTCTTGGTCAAACTTAAAATCTGCCATATGTTTGATTGCAATTAGTTAAGTAGAACCGGAGATATGAACGAAAAACAATAACCGACATCCGCGCTGGCGGATAAGTAATACCTGTAAGTACTTAGTACTTACAGGTATTACTTATCCGCCAGCAAGCTTATCAAGCAAACAACAATCTAACAACTTCAACTTGCACCTTGTAGTTCATTTCCAGTGAATATTATTATTATCTATATAGAAGATTGTTATCCCATAATGATGATCACATACCGGATTATAAAATCAACATGGCGGCCGCTCACCGATTCCTTTGTTCATTTTTTATAAACGAAGTGTGAATGTAATTAAATTGTATTTAGGCCAGTGCACATAGCTATAGGAACGACAAAAAATGAAAAAAATTATAATAACATGAGACCTATCCGAAATGAAAGGAAATATAGCGAAAATGACCTTTTCTTTGAAGAATTTTTCACATAACCGGATTTTTGGTATTTTGTTCAAATCTCTCACAAAAATCCTTTTTTCAGTCAAGAAATTTGGTGGAAACTTGCCTTCTTATGTTTCAAACACATTCCAATAACATTTTAGACAATAAATTCAATTTTAATCAATAAGTAAGACCAAACGATGGTTTTTGAAAGGGAAGAAAATATGTCAAATTACAAAGTCGTAATTGAAGGAGAGAGGGTGAAAGTGAAAGAGTTTGTGTATTTGCGTTGTAAGTTTACGAGAGATGGAAAGTATGACAGTAATATTGAAAGTAGAGTTTGGCAGGAAATCAAGTAAACGAGGCGATGCATAACTTTTGGCACGTATGGCTGTACATAGAGGAGTGCTCGTGTCGACACTTTTGTATGGTAGTGAATGTTAGGTATGGCAGAAAGTGTATGAATATAAATTGAATGCTGTGGAAATGAGAAGTCTGAGGAGTACAGCTGGAGTGACATTGGTGGACTGACTGAGGAACAGTGTGACAAAGATAGAGAAAGGGTTGCTTAGATGGTTGAAAGAAGATTGACGAAACAGATTTATGAGGCGAGGGTGAACGGGCAACCCGGTAAATGTCGATCTAGGTGAAAGTATGTGAATCAGATCGCAGACTTTTACAGAAAGGCCAGGTCAAGAGTACCCGCAACCGGCGCACATGTATCCTTACAAGTGGAAAAACGTTGCCTCTGCCTACCCAATGGGAAAAAGGCGTAACTGTATGTATGTATATTCATTTTTAAGTTTTATTTTGACGTGTAACTAAAAAGGAGACCTCACTTCCTCACTCACTCAAAAATGTCCAAGTCTAAAACTGCGATTTTTTATAAAATAATAAACCTCTATGTATTGAGATAAAACTATTTTTTAACGGATTCTATCGCGATTTATTTGATGTCTTTATAAGTATATGTTTATTGTCTATTTTTATTTGATGTAAAAAAGTAAACATTTCTTTGGTAACTTTTTCCAGGAAATGCGAATGATGATTTCCTTCAATTATAAACTTATCTTTTCTTAATAGGAAATCTAGTTTCACTGCAAATCTTGAATAACCTTTAATTTCACGCCCGTACTTCAAATCGAGTTTATTTCCAACAGGTCTCATGCTGTTGTTAATTTCTTCCTTTCAAAAGTTATCTGCGCTGGACTAATAAGACAGTGTGATAATTAAAAAAAAAGTGAAGTTTTGTGCGAGTTGATTTACAAGTATAACCCTGGACTTACGTTTTTAGAACGTATTTGTTAATACACATTATTATTAAAAGATATTTTATAATTTTTCTTTGTGACCTTACTCTTTTTTTTTTTTTTTTTTTCGTGCGGAAATCCCTTCGGATACCCCCCCGCGTGCCAGCGGGGGCGGTTATGTCGGGCTTGAACCGACTAAAACCGCACGCCGTCTCGGGTCTACAGACGCCGGGGTGTAAGGTTGCCCATAGAGCATATCCCTCGCACCCCGACTGACCCTGGGCCATCTCCGGTTTCGAGATGGCCCCCTCGGGTTTGGGAACCACGGTGTCCCCGTCTTGCCCCGGTTTGGGGGAGGGGCGCTAGTCGCCCCACCGTCCCGGCCTGCTTCTGCTGGGGTGACAGGTGGCCTCCCCCGCCACCCCCAGGCCTGCGCTCATGGAGGACGGAGGTCGTTAAGCGACCTCCGGCGCCTGAGTTGCCTGCGACGCGCGGCGAGCAAGTTGCGGGCTCGGCGGACCGGGAGAGTTCTAAGTCTCTCCCGGGCGCGCTCCGCCCCCTCCTTCGCGAGCATTACATGCTCGCAGAAGGAGGCGGCGGCGGCCCACGCGCTCGCGCTCCGCACCATTGCCGCAATCATGCTGCCGAGCGAGAGGACTCCCACCCCGATGGCTGCCACGAGGTCACGCCTCGGCGCCTCCCACGCCGGGCAGTCCGCCAGCGTGTGCAGCCCTGAGTCCTCGCTCGCGTCGCAGTGATGACACTCAGGCGTTGGCTCCCTCCTGATCCGATGCAGGTGGTCCCCGAAGCACCCCTTCCCTGAGATCACCTGCGTCAGTCGGTAGGAGAGGCTTCCGTGTCGCCTCTCCAGCCAATCCTCCATGATGGGCCTTACCGCCGCTATTGCGGCGTGCCCTTGACCTTACTCTACCTACCTCTTATTGAGGTAGGCTTTTGATGTGGCTGACAACTGGCATCTAAATACTGCAAGTTAGTAAGTATATCAATCTTTATAGTTTTGCCTGTTGGTATTTTGAATAAACGCATCGGGACAGTTTAAGAACGAATTTTGATAATATTTCGCTTGGTTAAAAGATGGATATCAATTGCAGAGTTAGTCATTTAATATTAAATAAATCTATCGTCGCCTGGACAAATGAAAGTTAATATAAACGTTCAGAGGAAAAACTATAATGAAGTTCAAAATTGCTAGAAAAATTTCGACGAACAGCATCTAAGAAGTGGTTTGATTTCTAGGAACGCATAGACTTTTGATTTCTGTAATATATGACGGCAGCTGACATAGTACTTAATATACTTTAATTGGTAACGGACTGTGATGAAAAACGTCGTGATTTTAAAATGAATCCCGCTTTGCATTGCTAATAGATGTGAATACAATGTTTATTCAATGTTTACGTTTTCATATTACTACTAGGCAAACGTAAAAACGGTTTAACAGATGATTATTTATCAACCAGTGTTCATAAAATTTCTCATTAGTAGTAGCCGAAAAGTATTTTATCTAACTATATTTTTACAAACTTTTATTTAACTTTTTTCTAAAGATTTTAGATCGGAAAAAGAGAACATCTAGGTGGCTCAGTTGGTCAGAGCATTCCCCCTGTAAGGGACTGGTCGCGGGTTCAAGTCCCGTCCTAGATGTTCTCTTTTTCCGATCTAAAATCTTTAGAAAAAAGTAAGCATACAAAATGCTTAAAAATTTAATTGAATTTATTTAACTTGCTCAACGGGTCTAAAAAGGCCACATTGAGCGATTCCGCTAAAAGCGAATAACTTTAAGAATTTTTCGCTGATCTCAATCAATTCCTCTAATATTCGTAAAACTGTCCCTCATTTGAGTAGAATTACAAGATTCGCAGACTCACATTTGTTTAAATGCTGCCGCATAGAAAAGTAAAGATCGTATTTTTACCGGTTATTTCAGTTTCTACAAACTAAGTAGGATATTTTGTAGAATTCGCGTATGATGACGATAAAACGATTAAATACCACTTAACCACCATTGGTTTATTGCAAATAAATTTTAAATTTTAATATATATAAAACTTGTAATTTCAGTAATTTGTCAAGGTCATCTGTTACCCGTCAACAAGTCTATTTGACTCAAATTTCAAAACATTGGGTTGTGAAGTACTAACGAGCTATAAATATGTCTTCAAATGTATTTCTACATGTCCGAGATACCAAAAAACCTTTTTCTGAACCTCTCATTATGCTATCCACTCAGCAAATAGATCAAGAATTGAAGTATTTTTGAACCTTGAACATAAGATTAAATGACTCCACTTTTGCTAGATGGTGCAGTACAGCACACCTACATAATGGTTCAAGTTAAGTAATAATAAATAATTTATTAGTAAAACATTACAAAATGTTAATTGTTTCTTACTTTCTTTATATTATATTGCATTTGTTAGAAAAAGTTCAACAGGAGTTGCAGATGTTGTCCTTGGGTACCATCGTTTGATTCTGCAAACTGACGTCAAACGAATTCTTACATTGTGGACTATTTTATGAATTTCCATACAAAACTGCAACCACAAGAATTAGGGTATTTGAATTGAGCGTAGTTCATAATATTATGACTGAACAATGTGTGTTCATTTTACGATTTTCAGTTTGACCCATATTATTTTGCTAATACGATTCCAATTTGACCTTTTTAGACCCGCTGTTCCGCCAAAATTTACAAACCATTTTTCGACCATTTGTTGGCATCCGATTGAGCTGAAATTTTGCATAAACGTTCAGTTTGGACGACAATGTATTAATATGGTACCATGGTCCTGGTCTGATGATGGAGTATGGAGGTAGGCACGGGAACTTCTCAATTAAACAAAATAAACTTATCGAATGTGGGCTCATTTGTTTTGTCCTAGCAAACTCTCTGATGTTACATGGCAGTAGGGGCTAAAGATGGAGTAGGAAGGTGGCCATAGGAACTCCTAATCTGAACAAGATAAACTTATTGAGTTTGGGCTTGTTTGTGGTTTTGTTTGGTGAACTCTTTGTTGTAACCTTGTATTCAGGGTCACTCTGGTGCTACATGATTTTATATAAACAAAAAGTTGAAAAAAATAATTTAATATTAGTTTTGTTTTTAAACAAACTTTGACTTACTGAAAATTATTTGATTTAGATATCGGAAAACCGGGCCCGGGAGAAATTTAGAAATCTCCCGGCCCACCGCACCGCATGTTACGGGCTCCGCAACATGCTCGCCGCGCGGCGTAGGATATATATATATATATATTATTTTTATCATTTATACTCGCAAGATAGGTATAGCTATGTATTTATGTGTTGCAATATTATTATAATTTATAATAGGTACACCACTATAACTACCCATTTCTAGCAATCTAGTCCATCTAAAGGTTGTCTGGAAGAGATCGCAAATTGCGATAAGACCGCCCATTGTACAACTTTATTTCTAAGTATCTTAGTAATTTGTATCCTTTGGTTGGTGTACAATAAAGAGTATCTATCTATCTATCTATCTATCTTAATTCTAAGTAATCTGAACGTTTCAATAGTTCAACACTCTTTAGTTTTTAATAGTACCGGGTTAATGATGCTTCTGTATATAGAACATCCTAACATCGACTATGGGCCGCAGCCCGCCAGACAATCTAGTGTGTTATGATAACACCGGGTTCCTCAACATATTTGTTTACCAATCTGCTAACAGATTAGTGATGCAGCCGCTGTGTTTTCTTAATTTATATATTAAATTATCATTTAATTTACAGTGTAACTACTGTACAACAAGACGATTAAGGTCGCATTCACAAAAAAAATTTATTCAAGACGATAGTTGTGAACTCTGAAAGTTTGATAACCTTAGTGCCGATAAAATCGAAAGTATTGAATGTTCACGGACTGGCATATGATTTTTATTAATATAATAAAGCGAACAGCTTGAAATTTACTGGATTAAAGAGAAAGTGATTCGTCACACCCGGCATATTTGCATTGCAAATAAGTAGGAATACAGTGACAAGGTAATCATACTGATTACTTTACAAGGTAAGCCCAGAAACGGATTAGCAATTGTTTTTTACTGTCCTGTCTGAGTAGCGCGTTGGTAATGTGTACAGCTATGAACTTCAGGTTCCAGGTTCGCTCGGTAATCAGTTCGGGTACTTATTATTGGGTTACCTGTTCTATTATGTAATTATCAGTAAGAGCAGTAGGGAATTATTAATGTGTTAACACACCTCTGCTACCTATCCTTTCGAAGATATGCAGGTGTGAGCAAATTGGGTATATGGCCCCACCAAGAACACCAAGCTAATCTCACCTGCTACCCGGTAAACCTGTTGATGGATGGACGAGCTGGTGCTGGCTTTCCTCTCGAGGTCAGATGGCATTCACACTCACAAAAGCCAAGATAAGCCAAATCAAGAGAAGGAGTAGGGGGAATGGGACCCCGGGCTTCAAAGTACAGTCAACGAAAAAAGTGGTTCAACGAATTCTAATTTATTCATCACTTTAGCTCTTAACCCTTTCATAAAATGATAAACAAAACATAAAATATATATACTTTATCCTCTGGGGATTTTTAAACTACATATTATATAATCGTTATTAAGTTCATGTATTCTCATGTAAAAAAATCGTTTGTAAATATTTGAGTGTTAATCCAATTTTGACGTTGACTGTACAAGCTTTGGATGCAACCGGTACTAACACTGGGATGATAATCCAACTAATTTTCGGTTCTTTCCCACCGTCCACCTTCCCAGACCACCTGGGTGTACGGTAATTATAGCCGACCTCTGTGGTGTATCGGTAGTGCATTCGAATGATACGACAGGGGGCGCGGTTTCGATTCCCGCTCAGTGCAAATTTGTATGCATGAATATGTCTATTTGCATTGGTCTGTGTGTTTCTATGTATAATATTATAGATATAGAATAGAATAGATATAGAAAAAAAAGTATATAAGTATGTTTATCCGCATTCTGGAACAGATAACACAAGCTAGTTAAATACCTATGCTTACTTTGGGTCTAGAAAGCGCTGTGTAGAATGTCGTACAATATTAAAATAAAATTTAAAACAAAAACTTTCTCATAAAAGTATCCTCGGTAGAATACTGCATACGCATACAATCACATTTTTGTAGACTGTAGTCTACTGATTAGTCTACAGTCTCACTGAAAATTAGGTGAATCATAAATCTCGATTGTACATTCCGTCAAGCTGATTTAGTGAAATCTATAAAGCGAATGATGAATGAGTGTTCATGAAAACAAGGAATATGACACTCGGCAACAAAACATCTGAAGTACTAACGAATTTATTAACGTTAGAGAAGGTAAATGGCAAATTATTATTTCATAGTAAAAATAATTTCCTAACATTAATAATTATTATAACCTTACACCCCGGCGTCTGAAGACCCGAGACGGCGTGCGGTTTTAGTCGGTTCAAGTCCGACATAACCGCCCCGCTGGCCGGCGGGGGGGTATGGGGGGTATCCGAAGGGATTTCCGCACGAAAAAAAAAATTGTACTTATCTACAATACCAACAATACCAACATAGTATATAAATTTGATAACATTATGTACTTACATGGATGTCAAGGGAGGTGGCATCATTTTATTATAAACTAGCAACGCGCCCTCGCTTCGCTTCGGTAAATTGAGTATGGACGGATCATCAATTTATTTATTTCATAAGTTAGAGGTATTTATTTTTAGTGTCCAATTTTTCTGAAATTACATCTTAATTCTATGGAATCCAGTAATCTGAACATGCCAATAGTTCAACGCTCTTTAGTTTTTAATAGTACCCCGGATAAATGATGCTACTGTAGATAGTAGTAGATTATATTATGTTGTTCTTTTTGTTTAACTCAAGCCATCGTAATTTACACAATATTATATAACCTATGTGTATCGGAAAAGTTTCAAATGGTGAAAGATTTTTTTCTATAAATTCAGTGGTTCCGAAGATTATCTCAACTATATAAACAAACTCATAAAATTCGGACTCTATCTTTATAATATTAGTATATAATATGTCACTCACTTTATAATTATTCGCATTGGGAGTACCTTTTTTTTCTTGCGGAAATCCCCCCGGATACCTCCCCCCCCCGTCGGCCAGCGGGGGTGGTTATGTCGGTTTCTCTATATTTATAGAGTAATAATAAAGCATTTTTACGGATCTGCACCTTTTTTTTTCGTCCTGAAATCCCCTCAGGTTTCCTCCCGCCAGCCAGCGGGGGAGGTTATGTCGGGCTCGAACCGACTAAAACTGCAATCCGTCTCAGCTCTAAAGGTCAAAGGTTTAAAGTGGCCCAAAAGGTATTTCCCTCGCACTCCGACTGACCCACGCCATCTCCGGTTCGAGATGCTCCCCTCGGGTTTGGGAACCACGGTTTTTTTTCATACCACTTAGGTGACAGACAAACTCACGGCCCACCTGATGGAAAGCGGTTACTGTGGCCTATATGGAAATGCGCAACACCAGGGGCGTCACGCTCGCGCTGCCGACCCTGTAAAAACCTTCTAATGCCCTTCTTGAAGAACCCCATATTGTATTCGCTTGGGAAAACCACAGCAGCGTGATGAATACACAGCCTGAGGGTGCGCGGAATAAAGTGTCTTTCATACCTAACTATACGCACCGTTTCCGGTCGCAACGTGTGAGGATGAATTCCCTGTCTGTAGCGAGCGGTGCGATGAAAGAATGTGGCCGTGGGCATCATATCATGTAATTCTTCTGCACACCCCATTATAAAGGCGGTAGAAAACGCACAGGGAGGCGAAATCTCTCTCGGTGTCACCGTCTTGGCCCCGGAAAGGGGCCTCACCTCAAATGAAATAAACAGAATTCTTAATTAGAATAGATTAAGTAAGAAAATTAAAAAATTCTCTCGCTTTGCTCTTAACGCCGGTAAGTATCCAACAATAAGTTTCAATGTTCTGAATGATCTGGATTTTTGCTGCTGTACCTATAATATAGCGTAAGGACGTTGTAGTCTGCCAAAATTACACCGGTTATTAAGTAAAGTATGGTATATACGTGAACCGATATTATCGACTTGGCCCAGTAAATCTAAAATTGGGAGATTAAGACTTATTAGAGTATACTCGAGTACCTACACGAGTACTTCTATATAGGAAGAGAGTAGATAGGTCACATCACAATCTCTATCAGAATTGGCTCCGCCCATGTCATATTAATGTATTCTGTTTTTGCAGCGAAAATGATGTGCGATGCTTAGAAACAAGATGCTGTGCACTACTTAGTTGAACAGCTTTGTGATATTTTTAGTATTACTACTTAAAATTTCACTAAAGTATTGATTAATCGTAGATTTTTGTACCTTAATAAGTGGCCTAGTGGAGTGACTCCAAGTTTTAATAAGCCATCCCACTATGTATTACCTCCTTTAATAGCGAACTGCACTGAACAACATTTTTATTTGTTGTTTAACGGAAATATATCGTCAAACGACGATTGCACCATGACACGATTCACACGGGTAATCGCTTTCTATAGAGTTCAAATAAACCACAAACCACATGTTCTAAATGCTAATTTTGTTATATATGTCAGATTCAAAATTATATAAATAAATATAAATATAAAATATATAATTTATTTATATAAATTCAAAATGTGATATTTCAGATCGCCTACTCAAAATTAATATCCATTCTGCTTTTACTATTCTTCGGTATTGCCTTTTTGTTCCAAAATTCACCCATGCCCTCTTCCCATTTTTTCAAACAATTAACACTTTTAGAAAAAATGGACAAAATTATACAAAGCACTATCACAAAAAACTTAAATGTGGCTTTTGACTGACCGAGCTTCACTACAAGCGTCTCTACCGATTCGCTTGGATGGGCTCGGTGTTCGCAAAAATTCGGATATAAGCTTACCAGCGTCCCTGTCCTCGGTCCGCCGTACGGAAGAATTAACCAGGAAAATCCTTGCACCTACACTGGTTAATTCTGAAGTATTGTGTAAAACTGATGCAGTAAATGCTTGGAAAATTGCATGCCCAAACACCGATTTCCCATAGAACCTTTTCTCTCAGCGACAGTGGGACGGGCCGCTTTGCAGCTTAGTAAGACAATATTTAATAAATACATGTTCTAATGCTGCAGAGCGTGCCCGTTTGCTGGCGGTAGGAGTGTGGGAGTTGGGTCTTTGGTTACAAGCTCTTCCGTCATCTAACGTAGGAACTATGTTAGATGATACTACCTTCCGCATCGCAACATGCCTTCGTTTAGGTGCCCCGTGTGTTTCTCCGCATCGATGTCGCTGTGGAGAAGCCCGCGACAGGTTCGGACACCATGGCTTATTCTTTTTTATTAATTTTTTTATATTTAGGACACGTCAATTTGACTTCACCTCGCCTGATGGTAAGCTGAAGGTAAAGTCTCAGGAAAGAGGGTCACCATTACATACATGTACCATGTTAACAATGGTGGCACTCAGCTTGACGGCCTCATCAGAAGAGGATTGTCGTCGTAGCACCGCGTGACACCCACCGGTCCCACTAGTGCTGCGACCACAATCCACCTGCCCGGCTATGCACTTGCTGACCCCTGAACGCAATCAAACCGAAATTGGATTACTATGGAGGGTTTTTCGCAATCGTGCACGGTGGTACCTACCCGGCCGAATTTTGTGACAAATTTGTGTCATCACATTTCTACCACCAGTAAATATATCGTGCTACAGGAGCGCTGGGCGCCAGCCTCAAAATGGGATGCAACATGCGTCGACACTATTGCTCCTACCCAGCAGCACAGCAGCAGCACGGCTGACTGTGCCGGTGCTGCTGCTGCTTCTGCGAAGACTCTCTAACTCAAATACTCAAATTTAATTGGAGATTATGAATTTGTGCCGTTTGGAGTCGAAACGTTAGGGGCATGGGGTCCGAGTGCTCGCAGTCTCTTCAGGGAGATTGCAACACGTATGATCGACGCTTCTCGTGACCAGAATGCTGGCTTCTTTTTAGCACAGAGAATAAGTATTGCCATACAACGTGGCAATGCTGCCAGTCTTCTGGGCACGTTACCACAGGAGGCATGTGATGCGGAGGAATTCCACGATGCATTTTAGGTTTAAGTTTCTTTTATTTATTTTGTTTTAGTTTTATCTAGTTTAGTTTAGTTGTATTTCATTTATTATGTAAACATCAGTTGTGTACCTTTTTTTTTGTGCGGAAATCCCTTCGGATACCCACCCGCCGACCAGCGGGGGCGGTTATGTCGGGCTTTAACCGACTAAAACCGCACGCCGTCGCGGGTCTACAGACGCTGGGGTGTAAGGTTACTCATAGAGCACATCCCTCGCACTCCGACTGACCCTGGGCCATTCGCAGTGTCCCCTCTGATAAGAGCAGAGGGGTACCTGGAGCGATCCCCCCCCCCCGCGGGCCTTGCAAGCCCGCCATACCCCGACCCCCTCGTGCAATGGGGTCAGCTGGCCCTGAAAAGGGCCGGTTGGTCAGACTCTTGGCCGTTGTCGTTGACGCCAGCTACTACTACTACAGAGAAGCAATCAATGATGCGTCATCGCCCACGTTGCCCAGGGTGCACCAAACTTGGAGGTGATCCAACCAGTCGCACCCCACATCACTTGTGTAACTATTCAACAAATATAGAATGCCAGATTTAATAAGGTTTTTGAATGAGATCTAAAGATCGCGACACCGTAAAAACTTCGTTTGAAATATACACGGTGAAATATGGGATTAAAGTCGTCATCACAACTATTTGTTTATTTAATGCTTTATGCACAAAGACATGTACAGGTGGACTTAATGCCAAATGCATTATCTACCAGTACACGTCCTTTTTGATATCTTCCTTTTTGTTTGAAAAAAAATCATAAGTTTTGTAATAACCATAATGACGCCATTCTTCCACGTCCAAGTTACATAGTGTATTCATATAATTTTCATTTAGTCTACAACTTGGTCACATTATGGTCTTGCCTCAATTCCTTACAAGGTTGACTATGATATATAAGAAACAAGTGATTTAAATTTTCTTTCTCCTCCGTTTCGAAGCTAAAAAATTAGATTTACTGTTGACATCAGTGTTCTTATTTTAGAGTTAGGGTGTACCTTTAGATATGTAAATTGAGATCAGTGTCTATAATTATCTACAAGTGGGAAGTATGTTACCACGTAGATCTCGAAAACTGCGCTCACTTGTGAAAACGCCCAGTGAAATTATGTAGAAGTAACTCATGTCCTTACCCTTTATTAGTATGGTAGATACCATTACATTCAACCAAATGATGAGGCACGTGGGTTTGGACAGGGGGCGCTGTTTCGATTACCGCTTAGTGCAAATATTTGTATGCAAGAATATGTCTATTTGCATTAGTCTGGGTGTTTCTATGTATGATATGTAAGTATTTATATTAAAAAAAATGTTTATCTGCATTCTGGAACCCATAACACAAGCTAGATGAACTATGCTTACTTGGTCTAGAAAGCGCTGTATGGAATGTCGTAGAATATTTATTTATTTACTGAAATGAGACAGAAACTTACGTTTCTGTTGAATTTCGTTAACCTAAGTTGTAAATTAACCTGACGTCTGGTTGTAGTTAGTAGTTGTATATAGATACCAATATGTCTAAAGTCTATGGGTTAGACAGTCAATATATATCGCGATCCTATAAATATTATATTGATGTTATTTATAATATTGACACATTATTGATGTGCAAACATAATTCGTACATATATTATTAGATCACTGTGCATATTAACTGTCTATACTTGGGCGCCCTATAGCTCGATATGTGTTACTCTATTTCTTTACGCGATGCGGAATACAAAAATAGGGATCTACATAAAAAAGAAAACAAACCAAATCATAGATTACAGCTGTCCACTGTAGGCAAGTATATGAATTTGGAAATATCCTCTTGTTTTACCAAGAGGATTTTTCCAAATCTTACCGAGATAAAACATTTATGAGCTTGATCTTAATTGAATTCATCGATATTCTTTATTTTATGATCAGTCTAGTGAATAAATGGTAGGAAAATGTTTGCTGCTATTGATATACTGCCTCTAAATATTTTAGTAAGTAGATATTTTTTTATGTTTAGTCCATCAATTTCATTGCACTCCATCTGACGTCAGCCTTGGGTTAATGTAAATGTAAAAAAAGGTCCGGCCACCATCCCCCGAATTTATTGTTTTTTTTTTGACTGTTTGTTTGCGCTGGACCCAAAAACTACTGAACGATACAGTTTTTACTATTAGGAAGGTCTAGAATATGCCGTATGTTTGATTGTAATTGGTTAAGTAGAACCAGAGATATGACTAAAATACGACAACTACCTCCGTGCGGGTGGAGCCGCGGGCATCTGCTAGTGGGAAATATAAAATCCTTAGTTTGATGACCTCGACTGATGCTTATTTAAGAAAATTATATCAGAGCCGTTTGGGAACCCACCAAGATCATTCGGGGTCAAGGCAACCTTTTGCAACCCCTTTCGCAAGCGTCGGATGCAACCGGGAACAGCGCTAAGATAATGGCAATGACCGCCTTATTTTCCAGCCCAGTTGGTAGCGGTAAATATACCCATAAAGTCGTTATCATTATTCGAGCGCTATTCCCAATTGCCTCCAAAGCTTGCACTTCGGAGACCGGAATCCAATCGCCCACTCCTCCGTTCAAAATGGATGGGATTATCTTTGGCTTTTACGAGGAAGAATATCATCCAAACCCCCAACCGTTCAATCGTGCAATCGTCGTTTGACGATATATTTCCGTTAAACAACAAATAAAAATGTTGTTCAGTGCAGTTCGCTATTAAAGGAGGTAATACATAGTGGGATGGCTTATTAAAACTTGGAGTCACTCCACTAGGCCACCTATTAAGGTACAAAAATCTACGATTAATCAATACTTTAGTGAAATTTTAAGTAGTAATACTAAAAATATCACAAAGCTGTTCAACTAAGATAGTGCACAGCATCTTGTTTCTAAGCATTGCACATCATTTTCGCTGCAAAAACAGAATACATTAATATGACATGGGCGGAGCCAATTCTGATAGAGATTGTGATGTGACCTATCTACTCTCTTCCTATATAGAAGTACTCGTGTAGGTACTCGAGTATACTCTAATAAGTCGTAATCTCCCAATTTTAGATTTACTGGGCCAAGTCGATAATATCGGTTCACGTATATACCATACTTTACTTAATAACCGGTGTAATTTTGGCAGACTACAACGTCCTTACGCTATATTATAGGTACAGCAGCAAAAATCCAGATCATTCAGAACATTGAAACTTATTGTTGGATACTTACCGGCGTTAAGAGCAAAGCGAGAGAATTTTTTAATTTTCTTACTTAATCTATTCTAATTAAGAATTCTGTTTATTTCATTTGAGGTGAGGCCCCTTTCCGGGGCCAAGACGGTGACACCGAGAGAGATTTCGCCTCCCTGTGCGTTTTCTACCGCCTTTATAATGGGGTGTGCAGAAGAATTACATGATATGATGCCCACGGCCACATTCTTTCATCGGACCGCTCGCTACAGACAGGGAATTCATCCACACACGTTTTTTTTTTTTTTTTTTTTTTTTTTATTGGCTCACGAAACTGGACGTTACATATGGCATGAGTATTACATAATCAATATGTCAGAAAGTGATGTAAAGTCCTTCTTGACGTGAACACTACATGCGTTTTCTAAGCATTAAAAAGAAAAAGTAGATACACAATAGGCACAAAAGTTACTTATAAAGTAGTGATGACATAATTATTATTTGAGTGTCAGTTACCGCAAATCTGGTCATAAAAGAATTTCTTTATAGTAGCGGACGTTGTATCGAAAAGATCTAGATCGTTACATATTTTGTTATATGAGGACATCATGCGGTACAGTGGCGAATGTTGTTCGTAGTTGGTGTGAGAAAGGGGAAGCGCGAACGTTTTCCTATTGTGGAGGCGACTGCCAGGGCGCGGTATAATAATGTTAAATTTTGCGATCAAGTTGGAACAATCCACCTTACCATCAATTAGCTTGTGCAGATACACCATATCGGCTATGTTACGTCTATTGTGGAGTGTTAACATTTTAAAATGGGTGAGTCTAGCGTCGTATGAAGTTAGATGATTGCAAAGATTGTGTGCATAAGACAGGTGGTAAAGAAATTTTTTTTGAAGTGTTTCCAATCGGTTGATATGAACTGCATATGAAGGACTCCAGATTTGGCAACAGTATTCTAAGAGAGACCGGACATAGCAATTGAAGAGTAGAATGGAAATTTCGGGGTCCTTGAAAAACTTCGTTTGCCGAATTACGAATCCGGCCAGTCGTCCACCTTTATTGCTAATCTTGTCCATGTGCTCGTGAAACTCCAATTTGGGATCCATCGTTACACCCAAATCGCGGATACTCGAGACCTCTCGAAGAAGAACGCCATCCAAATAGTATTTGGCCGTGGTAGGTTTCTGCCTTCTTGTGAACTTGATGTGGCAGCACTTAGATGAATTTAATTTCATACCATTTTCCGTGCACCACCTGACAATAAAATCAATGTCCGTTTGCAAAACTATTACATCGTCCTGGCTGCGGATAACTCGGTAGAGTTTAAGATCATCGGCAAACATCTGATAGTTGGATATGATATTTTTACACAAGTCGTTTATGAACACAAGGAAGAAAAGAGGACCCAAGTGCGAGCCTTGTGGGACTCCCGATGGTACGATGCTTTGTGCAGATCCAAAGCCCCTCACCATCACAAGCTGCGAACGGTTGCGAAGATAAGATTCACACCATCTCAACAGCGATCCGCAAATTCCGGCATGATCAAGCTTCTGAAGTAGTAGACCATGGTTGACCACGTCGAACGCCTTCGAGAAATCAGTGTAGATAGCGTGTACCTCTAGCCTATCCTTAAGAGCCTCATTTACGTCACTAACATATTCAAGAAGGTTCGACACGGTCGACCTCCCCGAAAGAAATCCATGCTGATGGTTATCGAACAGCGGTCTCAGATGGTGATGAAGATGGTGTTGGACCAGGGATTCAAATAGTTTACCCAGGGCTGATAAAATTGAAATAGGCCTATAGTTTGTTATATCAGCCTGAACTCCGTTTTTATATATAGGGCTAATATAAGCTAACTTCCACTTTGATGGAAACTGTCCGCGTAAAAGAGATTTGTTGAACATATAGTGAAGAGGTGTTACGAGTTGAGCGGAACAATTCCTTAGAAAAATGGGAGGTATGGAATCGGGCCCAGGCCCTTTGTTGATGTCTATTAGTTGAAGAGCTTTTAAGATTTCAGATTCCGAGAGGTAAATTGTACTGAGAGATCTATTATTACTGGTTGGTTCGGTTGGGGTAGTAGTCAGCGATGATTGTTGTCTAGGGTAAATTGATTGAAAATATTCCGAAAAGAGATCGCTGATATTCTGTCCACCATGAGCGTTCCTGCCGTCAAAACACATCTCGTCAGGTATATCAGTGCTATTAGATCTAAGTGATTTTACAAATGTCCAAAAGAATTTCGGGTCTTTTTTAATGAGGTATGTTGCTTCTGTTTTGAATTTATCAAGGCATTCCCTTAGTAACTGAGCACACTGAGCGCGGAGTGTCTGATATGTAAGCAAGTCCCTAGGGTTTGCGTATTTTTTGAGTCTCGAGTGAACCCTAGCTTTCTCCTTTAGCATCTTAATTAGCGGGCGATTAAACCAGATAGGATAAGCACTATTTCCTTTTTGAGTTAACGGAGTGTACTTGGCTACAATTGGGCTGATATTATTGTAGAAAATGGCAATGATTTCATCGATACTGTTATTAAAACCGAACTGATCATTCCAATCTATCTCTTGTAATTCTGCATTGATTTTTTCATAATCTGCTTTAAAAAAGTTAAAGCCAAGAGTTTTTTTTACTTTAGGGTTATTTTGTGAGTGGACTTTTAAAGAAATAGCTAATGCGGGGTGATGAATGTTTTCTTTTACCAATGGGGAAGTACTCCTGGAAACTTTGAGAGAGCCACAAGTATTCGTTATGACCAAATCCAAGACGCGTGAATTCGAATTAAGAATAGGGTTCATTTGGTAAAGTCCGTTGAAAGAGATCATGCTGGTTAATATACTCTCTGTTACGCTTACATTACAGTTGGGAAGGTAAAACTTTTCGGTCGGGTCCAATTGCCACGACAAATGAGGAAGATTAAAATCGCCTGCTATCAATAATATGGAATCTGGGGGTAATTTATGTTGGATAGTATTCGATAGATTTGCTGTCAGGGTGTCCAATCGACTGTCAGTGACCGGTGATGGTAAGTATACAGAGCAGATACATAGAGGGATTATTGAACTGTTACGTTTTAGTTTAATAACAACCCATAAATCTTCATCGGCCGACTCCCAGTGTGGCTTTCTAATTGGAGAATATTTTTTTAATATTGCAATCGCGACTCCACCGCCCTCATCTTTGTTAGAGCTGGAAGAACTCCGATCGCGCCTAAATACAGTGTATCTGCTATCAAAGATTTCATGATCAAAGACTGAATCGTTAAGCCATGACTCCGTCAAAAGAATAACATCCGCCTCCTGTTTTAGTACGTTAGTTAAGATCGTGTGTGTCTTGGTCTTAAGACCTTGAACATTTTGGTAAAATATATTTAAACTATTACATTTGTGCGGAGAATTCTGTGAAGTGGCCATGCACTGGTGTAGCGAAATTACAGACAGATCAATACAACTATAAGAGAAGAATTACAGAGAGTTTAAAATGTCCTTATTTTTGATAAATAAACTATTAGAGCTAATGTCCTTTTTTATGAAAATACGCCCGTTTCGTACCCACACAAACTGGTATCTCTTCTCTCTTGCGACTCGGCGTGCAGCTGCATGCAGTTCTTTATTTGACAAAGACAAATGTTCAGACACGTAAATTGGCTTTTTATCTCCTGCTATGCCCAAGTGTGACGAATTAAGCTTGTCGCTTTGATGAGTCTTGTTGAAAGTCTTAACCGCAGCTATAATCCTATCACGAACCAAGGGGCTAGATAGCTTCACCACGATATTCCGTGGCCTATTGGACTCCTGGTTTACTTTAGCCACGCGGTGATAGTTAAGTAGCTCGTGTTCCGGTAGTGAACAACCTACAATTGTGGCAAGTTGTCGTACTATGGTGCCTATGTTCTCTGATTTGTGCTCCGGCACGCACTGGACTTCTATGTTACAGTCACGAGATTGCTGTTCGAATTGATCCAATCTGGAACCAAGGTCAGTCACTTTGGTCTTGAGCGTATTATTTTCGCTTTCCAAATCTCCAATCTTCTTGGCCTTAGCAATCAAGTCGTCCTTTAAGTGTTCGTATTGAGTGGACATATAGTTTAGGCTTTCGGTTAGTTCCTGGATTTTACTACGAGTGACAGAGCTTTCCTTTGTAAGATCAAGTCTAATTTCCTTAAGGAGGCGCGAAAAGGACTCCTCAAGCTTTATGTCAATGTATTGCTTCAGTTCCTCGTTCGTATCGGTAGACAATGGCACCGGGCTTGGAGTTAGGAGTTGAGAAGGAGAAGACGAGATATCTCCTCTTTTGGTAGTAGCAGTGGTTCTGCAATCACAACATTTCCATTTGGCTTTAAAGGCCCGAGATTCCCTTGCAAAATTGTCGACAGACACTCCCTGGCACTGATAATGGAAGGCAGCGTTGCAATTACTGCAAGCTTTCAAGTCGTCGGGTTTAATTGCCTTTTTACACTTTAAGCAGACTGACATATTTGGATTTACCACTATTCGAGTGTATTTTTATAACCTGGCAACACTTTTCCACTGTCGAATGCAAAATTCGTAACGTCAGTTGAAGTTGACACTTGTCAAATTGATATTTGATGCTGTCAAACGATACTGACAGTGTCAAAATATTAGGTGACAGCGTTCTTGAGAAATATGTGGGTATAAAATTAAAACTTATCTTTGATGATATCTGGAAATTGCAGCTGATGTGAGCGCTGATAACAATAGCACGGGTTCCTAGTTCAGTAAACTTCACTAAGCAAAAACTTTTCACTCGAGATAGGTAGAATTTCAATTTTTATGAAGAAAACAATACAGGTTGTGTATCCACTGTATGGCAGGGTTGCGACCGGAAACGGTGCGTATAGTTAGGTATGAAAGGCACTTTATTCTGCGCACCCTCAGGCTGTGTATTCATCTCGCTGCTGTGGTTTTCCCAAGCGAATACAATATGGGGTTCTTCAAGAAGGGCATTAGAAGGTTTTTACAGGGTCGGCAGCGCGAGCGTGACGCCCCTGGTGTTGCGCATTTCCATATAGGCCACGGTAACCGCTTTCCATCAGGTGGGCCGTGAGTTTGTCTGTCACCTGAGTGGTATGAAAAAAAACCGTGGTTCCCAAACCCGAGGGGACCATCTCGAACCGGAGATGGCGTGGGTCAGTCGGAGTGCGAGGGAAATGCCTTTTGGGCCACTTTAAACCTTTGACCTTTAGAGCTGAGACGGATTGCAGTTTTAGTCGGTTCGAGCCCGACATAACCTCCCCCGCTGGCTGGCGGGAGGAAACTTGAGGGGATTTCAGCACGAAAAAAAAAGGTGCAGATCCGTAAAAATGCTTTATTATTACTCTTATAAATATAGAGAAACCGACATAACCACCCCCGCTGGCCGACGGGGGGGGGGTATCCGGGGGGATTACCGCAAGAAAAAAAGGTACTCCCAATGCGAATAATTATAAAGTGAGTGACATATTATATACTAATATTATAAAGATAGAGTCCGAATTTTATGAGTTTGTTTATATAGTTGAGATAATCTTCGGAACCACTGAATTTATAGAATGAAATCTTTCACCATTTGAAACTTTTCCGATACACATAGGTTATATAATATTGTGTAAATTACGATGGCTTGAGTTAAAAAAAAAGAACAACATAATATAATCTACTACTATCTACAGTAGCATCATTAATCCGGGGTACTATTAAAAACTAAAGAGCGTGGAACTATTGGCATGTTCAGATTACTGGATTCCATAGAATTAAGATGTAATTTCAGAAAAATTTGACACTAAAAATAAATACCTCTAACTTATGAAATAAATAAATTGATGATCCGTCCATACTCAATTTACCGAAGCGAAGCGAGGGCGCGTTGCTAGTTTATAATAAAATTATGCCGCCTCCCTTGACATCCATGTAAGTACATAATGTTATCAAATTTATATACTATGCTGGTATTGTAGATAAGTACCTTTTTTTTTTCTTGCGGAAATCCCTTCCGATACCCCCCCGATGGCCAGCGGGGGCGGTTATGTCGGGCTTGAACCGACTAAAACCGCACGCTGTCTCGGGTCTTGAGACGCCGGGGTGTAAGGTTATAATAATTATTAATGTTAGGAAATTACATTGGGACCTAAACATAAACTGGCGAAATGTGGGTGCTAGCACCTCTGCCTACCCCTTCGAGGATATAGGCGTGAGTTTATGTTATGTTATGTTAATTATTTTTACTATTAAATAATAATTTGCCATTGGCCTTCTCTAACGTTAATAAATTCGTTAGTACTTCAGATGTTTTGTTGCCGAGTGTCATATTCCTTGTTTTCATGAACACTCATTCATCAATCGCTTTATAGATTTCACTAAATCAGCTTGACGGAATGTACAATCGAGATTTATGATTCACCTAATTTTCAGTGAGACTGTAGACTAATGAGTAGACTACAGTCTACAAAAATGTGATTGTATGCGTATGCAGTATTCTACCGAGGATACTTTTATGAGAAAGTTTTTGTTTTAAATTTTATTTTAATATTTTACGACATTCTACACAGCGCTTTCTAGACCCAAAGTAAGCATATTTAACTAGCTTGTGTTATCTGTTCCAGAATGCGGATAAACATACTTATATACTTTTTTTTCTATATCTATTCTATTCTATATCTATAATATTATACATAGAAACACACAGACCAATGCAAATGGACATATTCATGCATACAAATTTGCACTGAGCGGGAATCGAAACCGCGCCCCCTGTCGTATCATTCGAATGCACTACCGATACACCACAGAGGTCGGCTATAATTACCGTACACCCAGGTGGTCTGGGAAGGTGGACGGTGGGAAAGAACCGAAAATTAGTTGGATTACCATCCCAGTGTTAGTACCGGTTGCATCCAAAGCTTGTACAGTCAACGTCAAAATTGGATTAACACTCAAATATTTACAAACGTTTTTTTTACATGAGAATACATGAACTTAATAACGATTATATAATATGTAGTTTAAAAATCCCCAGAGGATAAAGTATATATATTTTATGTTTTGTTTATCATTTTATGAAAGGGTTAAGAGCTAAAGTGATGAATAAATTAGAATTCGTTGAACCACTTTGGTCGTTGACTGTACTTTGAAGCCCGGGGTCCCATTCCCCCTACTACTTCTCTTGATTTGGCTTATCTTGGCTTTTGTGAGTGTGAATGCCATCTGACCTCGAGAGGAAAGCCAGCACCAGCTCGTCCATCCATCAACAGGTTTACCGGGTAGCAGGTGAGATTAGCTTGGTGTTCTTGGTGGGGCCATATACCCAATTTGCTCACACCTGCATATCTTCGAAAGGATAGGTAGCAGAGGTGTGTTAACACATTAATAATTCCCTACTGCTCTTACTGATAATTACATAATAGAACAGGTAACCCAATAATAAGTACCCGAAATGATTACCGAGCGAACCTGGAACCTGAAGTTCATAGCTGTACACATTACCAACGCGCTACTCAGACAGGACAGTAAAAAACAATTGCTAATCCGTTTCTGGGCTTACCTTGTAAAGTAATCAGTATGATTACCTTGTCACTGTATTCCTACTTATTTGCAATGCAAATATGCCGGGTGTGACGAATCACTTTCTCTTTAATCCAGTAAATTTCAAGCTGTTCGCTTTATTATATTAATAAAAATCATATGCCAGTCCGTGAACATGGGGTGTATGTTGGGTAACCTCCTCGAGTGTCATTCCGATTCCGATCCCGCTGGAGTCCGGGGGGAACGGAATCGGAGTGGCCGGTACACCCTGGGCGGCGGTCAATGGCTTCCCCATCATGGGGTTGGCATTGATCGTCGGCCAATACCCAACGTGGCGGGAACACATCGCTCACCGTACTCCTCTGCTTTCAGAGGAGACAGGATGAGCGATGCTGTTAGTGGTGGAGGCCACAGTAGGGTCCTGGGGGATCCAGGGGCGGGTTGGCCCACTGCTGACGCAGGGGCCGATGGGTACTTGTGCCGCCGCCGGTGAGAGAGGACTAGCCATCCTCTCGCGTTCCGTAATCAGCAGGTGATCAGCAACGACCTGACTGGTGGCTCCAGAAGGGTACGCTGTGAACTTGCTGACCGGAGGGCTTGCCTTTATTGGCCGGCCCACGACAAGGAAAAGTCTATAACACCCGACAGCGAAGTCGTCAAAACCTATGGATACCAGCCGACCTCCATAGTATATAGGCTTATCCAGGTGCAGGGGGCTCCGCCTGGATGGACCATCTTTCCCCCATACTCGTGGGATATGTAATGAATACTATCAATTTAAACCAAAACAAACCGGACGATACAAACGAAAACCTTGGCGCGGACAATGGTATCCGAGATGAAGGAGTGCAGGTAGTTGGGGGTGAAGAGGAGGTGAGGCGGCGGCCTCACTCGCGGTCTGTTAAGGCCGTCTTCACTAGACCCGCTACTCCGCTACCGATAGGCGGGGAGACGGACGCGGAAATTGCGTCAGCGGCGTCAACGGCGGGTACTGACAATGAGTCAGTATCCGGCCGCATGGAGACGGAGGAGGGTCTCCGTCGGAAGCGGCCACGCTCGGGTGGACCGTCCCTTGACCGGAGCAGAAGCTCCGGGCAACGGACGATCTCCTCGAGCGAGGACGATCGGCCGGCCAAAATATTGGCCACCGCGGCGGCCAGAACGACGAAGCCGCCGATTCACGTCCCTCCACTACCCAGTGGCAGGGACCAAGGCGTCCCCGCGGCGAGGGAACTCCTCGCAGCACTTGCCCGCATAACGGACACCATAAAAGGGTCCAAAAATGTGTCGGGCAAGAAGAAGACGGTGGCGGAAAACGTCGCCGTCGCCAGGACAGCGCTGGAGGAGCTCCTTGGTAGGAGCGTCTCCGAGGAGGAGGTTAAGCTCAGGGCCCGGGTCACAAGCCTGGAAACTGAGCTGGCCAACTCCTTGGAGCAACAGCGGGTCCTCCGGGAGGAGGTCAGGCAACTGACCCAGATGGTCAGGGGACCCCCGGAGGCCCAGAAGGCCCCAAGAGCCCAGGAGGTGGCGGACCACACGAGGGCTCTTGCGCCGCCAGAGGGGGCGCCTACGTCGGCGCCAAAACCGGCGCCAAAGCCGGCCACTAAGTCGGCAACCAAGCCGGCGCTGAAAACAGCGCCTAGGACGGCGCCCATTCCGCCGCCTGAGCCTGCGCCTAGTGTGGTGCAGCTCCTGGCGGCCATCGAGAGGCGGCTTGGCGTGTTAGAGGACCGGGCTTACCGTCCCCCACTGACACGGACTGCGTCTTTCGCGGCTGCTGTCAGTGGTAAGCCCGGCCCCGCCGCCCCAGTGGCCCCAACGCCACAAGGGAAGGGGAAGAAACGCGGCACCCCCGCCCCCGCCATAACCGCCGCTCCCGCTGCACCCGAGCGTTCCTTCAGAGGGGAGGAATGGGTGGTAGCGGGAGCCGCCAAAAAGGCGAAAAAAGCCGCCAAAAAGGCGGCTAAGAAGGCGGCAAAAGCCGCTGCGGCGAAGGCGCCGAAGAGGCTCCGCGCCCCACGCTCCACTGCCGTCGTCCTGACGGTGACGACGGAGGGTGTGGAGAAGGGCGTGGGGTACGCCCAGGTCCTGAGGCAGGTTAAAGCCTCAGTGGACCTCAAGGCCCTCGAGATTGAGGGGGGGCTCCGGTGCAAAACAACTCGCACCGGAGCTCGCCTTCTCGAGGTCTCCGGTGCCACCAGCGGCCCCAAAGCCGACGCCCTAGCGGCCAAGCTGAGGGAGTCGCTGGATACCGAAGCCGTCCGCGTCACCAGACCCAACAAATGCGCAGGTTTGCGCATTTCGGGTCTGGATGACGCGGCCACGACGGAGGAAGTCATCTCCGCCGTCGTGGAGGCGGGCGGCTGCCCCCGTGATCAGGTGAGAGCTGGAGAAATCCGCTTCAGCTCCACCGGTCACGGCACAGCAGTCGTCAACTGCCCCGTCGCAGCGGCGCAGAAAATTGCGGACGAACGGAGCCTCCTCGTTGGGGGCTTCCTAAAGGCGCGGGTGCAACTCCTGCAGCCCCGCGAGACCAGGTGCTTCAGGTGCCTGGCCGTGGGGCATGTGGGAGTGCAATGCACAGCGGGAGACACCGTGGGGGATCGGTGCTTCCGCTGCAGTCAGCCCGGGCACAAGGCCAGTGCTTGTGATGCTCCGCCGCGCTGCTACAAATGCGTAGCGGAGGGCAAAGCGGCGGAGCACCGGGCGGACAGCAGAACCTGCGCCGCCTCGAGGCCAAAGCCCCGTTCGTCCGCAACGGGTAGCGGGGGTGCCGCTCAAGAGCGGCCACATTCGCGGCGGGATGCGGAGATGGACGTCCATTAATGGACACACCAATCCGTATCCTGCAGGCGAACATAAACCACTGCACCGGTGCTCAGGATCTTCTGTACCAGAGCATCGTGGAGTGGTCTATTAATGTGGTCGTGGTCGCTGAGCCGTACTGGGTCCACCCCGGAAGCCCGGTGGACCTGGACGGCGTAGCGACCGTCTTCGGGGGGTCCGCCGCGGACACCTCGCGCCTTGCATTCATTGCAAGGTGCAGAGGCTGTGTCGCGGCGGACTATGAGGGCTTGGCTGTCGTGGCCGTCTACTTCTCGCCAAGCCTTGACCAGTACGAGCTTGAGCTAAGGCTCGCTGAACTGGACATTGTTCTCGCTGCGTGCTGTCCTCGTCCTGTCTTGGTCCTGGGAGACTTCAACTCCTGGTCTCAGGCCTGGGGCTCCCGGGAAACCAATGACAAGGGGCGAGTACTGGAGGACTGGGCCAACACCCGTGGTCTAGAGGTCCTCAACCGGGGGAATGTCGCCACCTGGGAGCGGCGGGGGCTCAGTTCGGTCGTGGATGTCGCGTTTGCGACCCCTGCTCTCGCCCGCCGCGTCCAGGGTTGGCGCGTGGTGGAGGAGGAGGAGACGGATTCCGACCATAAGTACATTCGGTTCAACGTCTCCCCTCCAACTAACCTGCCGCCGACAATCGCGAATCCCCCGGATCCACGTTGGGCGCTCAGACGCCTGGATCGGGAGGCTCTCCTGGAGGCATCCATAGTGCAGGCCTGGATTCCGTCACCGGCCAGGCCTGCCGATGTCGACGCAGAGACGGAATGGTTCAGGAGAGCCATGTCGCATATCTGCGATGCGGCGATGCCTAGGGTTAAGCCCGGCCCGGCCAAGAAACAGGTGTACTGGTGGTCAGCGGAGATCGCACAGCTGCGAGCAGCGTGCGTGACCGCTCGCCGCCAGTACACCAGGTTTCGCCGGAGGCGTCGCCGACCAGATGATGCGGCAGCCCGAGAGGCGGAGCTGTATGAGGCGTACAAGGGGGCCAAGAGGACCCTCCAGGAAGCCATAAAGCAGGCCAAACGGCGGGCCCGCGAAGAGCTGCTGGAGTCTCTGGAGCAGAACCCATGGGGGCGTCCTTACCTTGCGGTCAGGGGCAAAATCCGCCCAAGGGCGCCCCTACTGACCCAGAGCCTCCAGCCGGAGCGGCTGGAGGGGATACTGGGCTCCTTGTTCCCAGCGAGAGCGGAGGAGCATGTCCCTCCGCGTATGGCTCCGCCTCAGGCGCCTGACGCCCATAATAGCGAGAGCGATGTGCCCGAAGTCAGGGAGAGTGAACTGGGGGTAGCAGTGCTCCGGCTTAAAGCCCGGAAATGCACTGCCCCCGGACCCGACGGCATTCCAGGCCGAGCATGGGTCCTGGCCCTGGAGGAACTAGGGCCTCGACTGGTGGCGCTCTTTAGCGCATGCCTCGAAAGGGGCCAGTTTCCAAAGGCTTGGAAGACGGGGAAACTGGTCCTTATCCGGAAGGCGGGGCGGCCGGCGGACCAGCCATCCGGTTACCGGCCGATCGTGTTGCTCGACGAGGTGTGCAAGCTCTTTGAGCGGATTATTGCAGAGCGCCTCGTCGAGCATCTCACGAACGTGGGGCCAGATCTGGCGGACAACCAGTTCGGTTTCCGCCGGGGGCGCTCCACCGTGGAAGCGATCATGCGCGTTAGGCACCTGGCGGAGGAAGTAGTCTCGCGGGGTGGGGTGGTGGTGGCGGTGTCTCTCGACATCGCCAACGCCTTCAACACCCTACCCTGGAGCTGCGTTAGGGAGGCGCTCGCGTATCACGGAGTGCCTCCTTACCTCCGCCGCATTGTCGAGGCATACCTATCCGAGAGGGCCATAGTTTACCCGAGCTGGCTAGGGCCAGGGCGGCGAGAAGTGTCGTGCGGTGTTCCACAGGGGTCGGTCCTAGGGCCACTCCTGTGGAACATCGGATACGACTGGGTGCTTCGCGGTACGTTGCTCGAGGGTGTCAGCATAGTGTGCTATGCTGACGACACCCTCGTTATGGCGCGGGGAGCAACGTACCGAAGCGCGGCACTGAAGGCCACGGCAGGGGTTGCTCAAGTCGTGGGTCGAATACGGCGGCTGGGACTCGAGGTGGCTCTCCACAAATCCGAGGCTATGTGTTTTCACGGGCCTCGGAGGGGGCCACCTGCGGGAACCAGCATAACCGTAGGGGGCGTAAGCATCGGCATCGAGCCCACGATGAAGTACCTTGGGCTCGTACTCGATAGCCGATGGGACTTCGGACCTCATCTCCGAAGTCTGGTCCCGAAACTGAGGGGGGCTGCGGCCGCGCTATCGCGGCTGATGCCCAACGTTAAGGGACCCAACGCCCCCACTAGGAGACTGTACCTGGGGATCGTGCGAAGTATGGCCCTATACGGGGCCCCCGTATGGGCGGAGACTCTGGCGGCCCGCAACGTGGCTGTTCTTAACAGCCCGTTAAAGGCGATGGCCGTCAGAGTCATCAGGGGGTATCGCACGATCTCCGTCGAGGCGGCATGTCTCCTAGCTGGGACCCCTCCATGGGACCTGGAAGCGAGAGCCCTTGCGCTGCTGTACCAGTGGCGCAAGGAGGCGCTGGAGCGGGGCCATAGGCCGGAACCCCGAGAAATCAGGGCTCAGCGGTCCCTGCTCCGCCAGGAACTCATGGAGACATGGAGGGTGCGACTTGAGCACCCAAGGTGGGGGGAATCCACCATTGCGGCGGTGAGACCGATCATGAAGGAGTGGTTGGAGAGGGACCATGGGGACCTCTCCTACCGGATGTGCCAGATGGTTACCGGACACGGGTGTTTCGGTAAGTATCTGTGGCGCATCCACCGGGAGACAACGCCGCAGTGCCAGCACTGCGAGGATCCTGGCGAAGACACGGCGCTCCACACGTTGGTGGAGTGCCCTGCGTGGGCGAGTCATCTACGCCCAGGACTACCGACCTCCATGATCGGGGCCTGAGGACGGCAGTTGGCCGACTCGCCGTCCTTACAGAAGCAGGCCGTGGCGGAGGCGTGTCGTGTGTGCCCTACACACGCCTGCCAACTCACCGAAGCGGGATAAAACCCGACCCCACCAGGCGAGGCCGCGAAGGCGGCCAAAGTCCGCCGGCAACCCTGGGGTTATCCTTTCGAGGGCTTACCCGGGCTGCCCGGCAACGGACACTTGGGGAGGACACCGTGCGGTTTTAGTCGAGACACGACATAACCACCCCCGCTGGCCAGCGGGGGGGTATCCGAAGGGATTTCCGCACGTAAAAAAAAAAAAAAAAAAAGTCCGTGAACATTCAATACTTTCGATTTTATCGGCACTAAGGTTATCAAACTTTCAGAGTTCACAACTATCGTCTTGAATAAAAATATTTTGTGAATGCGACCTTAATCGTCTTGTTGTACAGTAGTTACACTGTAAATTAAATGATCATTTAATATATAAATTAAGAAAACACAGCGGCTGCATCACTAATCTGTTAGCAGATTGGTAAACAAATATGTTGAGGAACCCGGTGTTATCATAACACACTAGATTGTCTGGCGGGCTGCGGCCCATAGTCGATGTTAGGATGTTCTATATACAGAATCATCATTAACCCGGTACTATTAAAAACTAAAGAGTGTTGAACTATTGAAACGTTCAGATTACTTAGAATTAAGATAGATAGATAGATAGATAGATACTCTTTATTGTACACCAACCAAAGGATACAAATTACTAAGATACTTAGAAATAAAGTTGTACAATGGGCGGTCTTATCGCAATTTGCGATCTCTTCCAGACAACCTTTAGATGGACTAGATTGCTAGAAATGGGTAGTTATAGTGGTGTACCTATTATAAATTATAATAATATTGCAACACATAAATACATAGCTATACCTATCTAAGGAAGCATACAAAATGCTTAAAAATTTAATTGAATCGCATCTCTTCTTTTCTTTGGAAGCTTTGCTGATTCTGATTAATATTCTGCCGAAACTCATTGGCTTTCAGCCAAAAACAAACGCATATTAGTTTTCCAGTAATGGCGTCGGGCTACTACTGGAACCCGATATCAGAAGAAAAGTAAACCTATTATAGTATGATATTGTCAAAATTATTTTTAATGGATTGTATCGCGATTTATTTGACGTTATTTTATTATTTACACAGAACCCGATGTTTTGGTTGCTTTTCAAGTCATTCACTTATTAATTCCGAAAAAAATCAAAATACAACAAGTCTTCATGACACTGTGAGCTCATTCTACGTGAATAGTAACACCAACAACTAAGCATAGTTCAGGGATTTGAGTTAACTTACACTTCAAACTATAAGACAACCAACATCTTCAGTCACCCCGTGCCCATGGCTGCTGCAAAGCAACCGAAACGTCGTATTCAGTGTAAATATTAAATGAACATCAAATAAATCGCGATGGAATCCATTAAATATAGTTTTATTTTGATATTTTAGCTACTTCTATTTATGTGAAACATAAATATGAAATAAAATAAAGCAATATTTTTCATTGAAATAAACTTTAATTTAGTTGGTTTTTCATCTTTTTATAACATGATTATGGCTTTCTGCCAAATCTTAAAATCTACCACGGCGAGTGTTCTGATGAGCTCATTCAACTAATCCCACCGTCTCCCTTCCTATCCTGATCAACATGTGCTGGACTGTGGTGGCGACATTGTCACGTGGGTGACCACATAGGTATAAAGAATACCGTCTCGAACCAAGCGATTCGGTACTTTATTTCTTTTATTGCTCTGCCCGCATACCTACGTGTTTCCTTCTTCTTACTATCCTGAGTTCTTTAACAGAAGGGTGAAAGAGCATCTGTTGAGGTCGTTAAGGTAGGAACTATCATTTTAGGATCGTCAGCATCTGGAATGGTGATTGTATCTTCTGGACTTGACCCTACCCTTGTGATTGACGGTCTGAATATATAAAAAAAATTACTTTCTGATTGATATAGATCACGCGGTGAATTCTGAATCAAATCCCGTTACTATTAGTTTTAACAACCTAGGTAGTTGTTTATATACTAACTAGTTCGTTATAATATAAAAAGCCATTCCTTTTGGTTCGTGAAGATATTCTTGGAATTCGAATGTGAATACAAGATTTCTCGAAATAACTTCGTTAGTCAATTTTATTCATTTGTCGGCCTTAACCTGATTATGTATAAAATTGCTTGCATTATAAGCATTTAGACTGTTTTCCTTGTAGTTTGCATGCCCATGTATAATTAACATAAGCTTACACGTTTATTTTCCAGGAGCAAATGGTTGCGCATGTGCGTAACGTGTTTTCGAGTCAGAGTTCTTTACTAAACAAATCACTTTGATCTTGAAAGAAATCATAGTGGCATTTGTTGGCTCTCCATATTCTATCTTACGAGAGTAGCTAAGAATATTTTTATTTATTGACTTATTTACATGCTTGAACGTCGAACTGTCGTACACCATATCACTACGCATTGGCTGATCTTGACTGTTTCTTTACTCATTTAATCAGATACTATCAGAACGACGAGTGCGAAAGAATATCCACTTACTCTATTGTTTTGTTCTGACCTGAGGGCCAATTCTTATTATAAAAAGATGTTCAAAATTCAGTCTCAATCTAGTCTTGATCTCATAAATGTCAAAAAAGGTGTGTAAGGTAAAACAAAATGTTCAATATTTTCAACAAAATTGTGTTAAGAGAACACCATAACTTTAAAAAACCGGCCAAGTACGAGTCGGACTCGCCCATGAAGGGTTCCGTAGCAGCAAGTAAAATTTTTAATATGTGAGTTGATTGAATGAAAGGTAAATTGTGGTTTACGATTTATGACGTATTACAAAAGAAACTACTTACTAGATCTCGTTCAAACCCTTTTTCGGTGGAACTTTACATGGTAATGTACATCATAATGTTTTTTTAGTTTTATCATTCTCTTACTTTAGAAGTTACAGGGAGCACACACACACACACACACACACACATTTTACCACTTTGGAAGTGTCTCTCGCGCAAACTATTCAGTTTAGATATTAGAAACCTCAATATAATTTTTGAAGACCTATCCATAGATACTGCACACGTACGGGTTTGATGAAAAAAAAATGGCATGGGGAACCCCCAAAATGTATTGTTTTTTTTCCATTTTTTGTGTGAAAATCTTAATGCGGTTCACATAATACATCTACTTACCAAGTTTCAACAGCATAGTTCTTACAGTTTCGGAAAAAAGTGGCTGTGACATACTAACGGACAGACAGACATGACGAATCTATAAGGGTTTCGCTTTTAGCCATTTGGCTACGGAGCCCTAAAATGGAGTTCTCGTAACTAAACTTACAATATTTCCAGCAAAATTTTTGTTAAGAAAACGCCTTTTTGACATTTGGGACATCGAGACTAGATTGAAACTGAATTTACAACATCTTTTTATTACTGCTGAGACGAGGTCTCTAGTTCGATCCCCAGTCGCCCCAGGCACACCCCTCTGACTTTTCGTAGTTATGTGTGCATTAATAAATGTTAATTATCGCTCGGTTAATAATGTGCCCGGTAGATGGCAATAGGCTCGCCCCCTATTACATTGGGGCCTCAACATAACTGGCGAATCGTGGGTGTGTAAAACACCTCTGCCTACCCCTTCGGGGATACAGGCGTGAAGTTATGTTCATGTGTGATGTTGTGTTTTTATTACAAGAATTGGCCCCTCAGTCTATAAGCCGTCTCATTTCGCTTCAAAAAATACTATTAAAGGCTCAGGTTTGGGATAAATAAAACATTTTATTTGCTTAAGCACTTATTATACTCACTTTAATGAATTGATAACGATAATGCACATAAACTGTATGAGGTACAAATATAATAACAATAAAAAATATTCTAGGACATAATTAATATACAACCCCATCTAGACCTAAACTAAGCAGAGCTTGTCATATGGATTCTAGAATGCGGATAATCATACTTAGACACTTTTTTGTAAGTAAATACATATTATGCATAGAAATACCCAGACCAATGCAAATATTACATATTTGCAATCAGCGGGAATCGAACCCGCGACCTCTGACTTAGCAGTCGAAAGCTCTACCGTTACGCCACAGAGATCGTCGATATTTCACATCCTTACTTATTTGTGATCCGTTCATTGCTTTACTTCTATTAGTCATCAGTCAGTGTGGTGAGGCAGGTCACGTATATAGTGAGTCCATCTAAATCAACAACATTCTCGGAAATTTTCCTGCGTTCGTAAATTTGCCATTATTAGACTATTCCACCGGTTTTGCCCTACCTCACTAGACAGTATTATCCTACTGCAAGTACAGTATGCTGCATCACTTACGGTTTGTGAGAGTTCTCATCTCCCTTACTGTTCTTTTTCTAATCTTCTTTTTCAAGGAAATCAAGGAATCAATTTATTATCAACATTCAAGAATTAAGCAAAAAAAAAATTTTTGTCGGTCTGTCTGTTGGTCTGGATGTCTGGATGTCTGGATGTCTGTTTACGCAATAACTCAAGAACCACTTATCCGATTTAAAAAATTCTTTCGCCAATCATCTTGTTTGGTTAATGGGAAGAACTGATTAGATTTTGGGGTTTGTACGTTCAATGTTTCGGGTACCTACCATACAAATTGTCCCTAAAAATCTTTTGCAAGTGAGTTTCTTTCGAGTTCAGAGATCAGAGTAACGCGTATTTGACATTGACATTTGAGTGACAATGACAATACGTATATTGTACGAGGGTCAAACTGAAAGTTCTTAGAAAATCAAAAACTGATTACATTAGCCAGTTATTAGTTTTATTATATCTTTTCAAAATATTGTCCATTCACGTCAATACACCGCTGCATGCGATGGAACCACTGGGAAAAGCACTTTGCCCACTCGTCCTTAGGGGTCTCTTCAATGGCATCGCGATACGCAGCCACCGCTTCTTCAGCATTCATAAACCGCTTTCCTTTAAGTTTTTCTTTAATTTTTGGAAATAAATAAAAATCACAAGGCGCGAGGTCGGGGCTATACGGCGGGTGACCCAGTAATTCAACGTTTGATGTCGCCAAATAGTCGATCGTTCGCTTGGCGGTGTGCGACGAGGCGTTGTCGTGGTGAAGGAGGATCCTACTGCGAGGTCGTTTCTCTCGAACTTTTTCCAAGACAAGTGGCAAACAATTGGTAGTGTACCATTCTGCAGAAACTGTTTTTTGATCCTCTAACACAATTGTTACGAAATGACCTATCCTTCCAAAGAACGAGGCCACCATTTTTTTTCCCGCACTTCGATCTCTCTTCACTTTAGTTGGCAACTCCTCGAAAGGAAACACCCACTGAGCAGATTGTCTTTTGGTTTCAGGATCATAACAGTAAATCCAGCTTTCGTCACCTGTTAGTATGTCGAACACAGCATTAGAGTCACCTCCGTTAAATCTTTCAATCATTTTACGGCACCAATCCACACGATGGAGTTTTTGAGCCTCAGTCAAATTATGAGGTATCCACCGGGCGCAAAGCTTCCTGACCGCTAAATGTTCGTGGAGGATTTTGTGCACTTGACTCATACCGATGCCTAAGCTTGTCCGAATCTGCTGATAGGTCACTCTTTTGTCAGTCTCTATCATACGCCGCACAACACAGATGTTATTTTCAGTCGTCGCCGTAGAAGGCCGTCCCTCACGTAAATCATCAGTGAGATTAGTGCGACCACGTTTAAACTCATTAAACCAGTTGTAAACAGTCGCACGAGATGGGGCTTCATCGTGAAAGGCCAATCGTAGTCTATCATAACTTTCTTGTTGACTTAAATGACATCGAAAGTCATAAAAAATCATTGCACGAAAATTTTCTCGTGTTAAATTCATGTTAACGTGACACAGACAATTTTCAATTTGCCGCCAAATCGTAAAACAAATGATAAATGAATGAAATATAAACTCAGTAATATTGGCAAAGAGTTCTATTTTCAAATTTTAGAATTATTTTTTTATTATATTGTTTATAAGTGGCCAGTTCTAAGAACTTTCAGTTTGACCCTCGTATATTTACATAAAACAACCAAAGAGAAACTTCTGAAAGAAACTGAAATAAAAACGCGTCGAATAATATGCATAAAGCCTAAGGTCTGTAATTTTGAATAAAAATACTGCAACAAAAATATCTAAGTTAGGCCCGAAGTTTGACAATCACTGTGTGATTTCCGTCCCACTAGATTTCTGTACTTGCAATAGTACTTGTACTTGTACTTGCTGATGGGGTGGTACAGGTTTCTAACTAGTTTGGGCACCAGTCTCCCACATAGCACAACTACATAACTATGTAGTTGTGCTATGCAACTTTTATTGTATGATTCAAATGTGTGGTGAGAAAATAAATGATTTATTATTATTTCCTTATTGAATTTAAAATACATATAAATTACATTTTTAAATACATTCCATATATAAAAAATAGTGACCCACCGGCATCGGGTACAGGGACCAAGCTACCGGGGTGCGACTGGTTGGATCACCTCCAAGTTTGGTGCACCCTGGGCAACGTGGGCGATGACGCATCATTGATTGCTCCTCTGGAGTAGCTGGCGTCAACATCAACGGCCAAGAATCTGCACGAGGGGGTCGGGGCATGGCGGGCCTGCAGGCCCGCGGGGGTGGGGGCCGCTCCAGGTACCCCTCTGCTGTTATCAGAGGGGACACTGCGAATGGCCCAGGGTCAGTCGGAGTGCGAGGGATATGCTCTATGGGTAACCTTATACCCCGGCGTCTGTAGACCCGAGACGGCGTGCGGTTTTAGTCGGTTCAAGCCCGACATAACCGCCCCCGCTGGCTAACGGGGGGGTATCCGAAGGGATTTCCGCACAAAAAAGAAAAAGGGAACAAGCTACCGATGGTTAGGAGTATATTATTATTATTTCCTTTATTAAACTTTAAATACATATAAAGTATATTTTAAATACATTCTATATTAAAAAAAAATACAAATATATTTAAAAATATAAAAAATAGTAGCCCACCGGCATCGGGTACAGGGACCAAGCCACCGGTGGTTAGGGCTCCAGAGAGAGGAATCTCCTCACAATACGTGCCGTGACGAGGAGCGCTGCCTTCTGCATCAAGCCCTTGACCCAACAAACGCGACCCTCTTGAGATGTTGATCGAGTCTCATGGGAATCAGTCCGTGAACCGATACAATTATCGGAACGATAATTGCCGAATCCACACTCCACATGTCGACAACCTCGTGAGCCAAATCCAAATATTTTATTTGTTTTTCTTTTTTGGCTTTCATAAGATTCTCGTCATGTGAAATGGTGATATCGATAATTATTGCGCGGCGCTCTGATCGATCTATCAACACTATATCAGGTTTATTAGCTACAATAGACCTGTAAGTGATGATAGATCGATCCCAGTACAACGTGATGTGCCCATTTTCGAGAACTTACCTGCCGTGCCAAGACTTTGCAGTGCTCGTAGGGCCCATAATATTTATGTTTGGAAAAACCATTGTTTGTCGTTTTACCTCAATTGCGTTTTAGTCCATATATTCTCGTATCAGTATGAATGAGAGCTTATTTTCGTACAACAGCAGTCAATATTTGGGAGTGAATTAGATCATCATAGGTATTTTATGTTTATTCGTTGGCATATTTATTGTGATAGGATAAACAAATTCGTAGCGCGACACGTGACTCAGTACAGGTAACGGCTAGTATTAATGTTTCTTATATTGCAACTTTCTGTTGTACTAAATCAGTAAGTACCTACAAACAGAAAATGTAGTTGTAATAAAACTGAAGTTTTGTCCAACTTGCCGTATTCTTTTTAAGCGATATTTCCAATTGAGTCAGCGTATATACGCCCAATACGTTTTACGGTGAATAGATTAGTATTTGGTAACTAGAGGTAGCTCAGCTTGACGTTGAACAACTAAATAGTCCCTTTAATAAAAGTCCTGGTGGACTTTTCGGAGAAAGAATCGGCAAATGCGTTAGCTTTTTACCTTTGTAAACCTCAAGTGGACCTTAATACCTACACACTTTTCCGTAGAAACACAACACCATTTACGTAGATACTTAATTTACTACGGGTTCTATTAGGTAGTTTCTCGGTGAGGTGATTACACTAATTGTCTGAAACGTTTGAAATAAAGTGTTTAAATAAGAAAATTTCACTATTTGTTGCGAACCAAGTCGCGGTAAATGCTTGTTACAAATAAATTGATGTCATAAGTTACGTTAAGGTGCCATTTCTCGTGGTGTAATCACTCTGTTTGACTCTATTAAATAACATTAGGCAAAATTGCGTTATTGTTCCACTAATTTGTATTTTTAGGCAATTACTTTAATTAATTATAATTAACCTAGGGTGGCCAAACATAACATAACATTGGTTTTTGTTTTAAATTATCATCATCACAGCATTAGAGAGACCCCAGGCTCAGAGGCTACACCTCGGAGCCCGGGGTCCACGTTCCTGCATTTTCTTCTTCACTGCGCAAGATCTTGGGCGTGCATGCTTCGTAGTGAAACCATTGGTATGTCCAATGTGGTCCAATGTTGTTTATTGTCATAAGTTTAAGCGCCTTATTATTTGCATATGGCAATAGTTACCTTTAATAATAAATGTTGTTGCTGCAAAGTTTAAAGTTTAACTACCTCCACAATATTTAGTCTCCCGTGTCCATGGCTGCTGAACAGTAGCCGAAACGTCGGTGTAAGTAGCTAAATAACACCAAATAAATAGTGATAGAATACTTTAAAATAAGTATAATTTCAAGTTGTAAGCTTCAGACAATAAATAAATAAATATTCTACGGCATTCTACACAGCGCTTTCTAGACCCAAAGTAAGCATAGTTTAGCTTGTGTTATGGTTTTCAGAATGCGGATAAACATACTTATTTACTTCTTTTTTGTAAATACATACATATTATACATAGTAACACCCAGACCAATGCAAATATACATATTCATGCATACAAATATTTGCACTGAGCGGGAATCGAACCGGCGCCCCCTATCGTAGCAGTCGAATGCACTACCGCTACGCCACAGAGGCCGTCAAACAATGTCATAATACCTTTCTTTTTTTTTCGTGCGGAAATCCCTTCGGATACCCCCCCGCCGCCCAGAATACCTTTTCAGTAAAATGTCAGGCGCTGTAAATCTGTGGATACGACGGCAATGCATGGTATCATAGCATTGCATGTAATCATCATACCATTGTTTCCGGTTGCACCCGCTTATTCCTTCGTCTCCCTATGGTTTGCCTTATATGGTCCTAATAGAAGTGATTGAAGTCTGACTTGCCAATTCTGCAAGGAAAGCCTGCGCTAGAGCCTCATCCGTCAATCAGCAGGTATACCGGCTTGCAGTTGAGAAAAATCCCTTGATCACGAACTAGATCACTAGTTCTCTTAATCCTATCTAGAGTTGATACTGAATGAATTGTCCAAACTATATTTGAAGATGATTCTTTAAATATAATCTGTACCATTCAAGGAGCTATGGTTTCTACATTTTTATTTTTTGTAAAGCTTAAACAGCAGCATTTAGATATGCCAAGCTGTAGTTTATTAGCTGTGCAGTATTTATTGAAACGATTTAAATCTGCCTAAAGCAACAAACCGCTCGCTTCTAAATCATCCATCTCATAATGTTTAGACATTTTGAGATGAGTGATCTTAAATTTTTAAGTAGTATATGAAGATATGATACCATGGTTCAGTGTCATTAATATAAAATGGAGTGTATGGTGCCTCGCATAGATTTTCGGGACCCTAGTCAACTGCCGATTGCTTACCGGTGCACGTGCTGCTTGACGGACGAGCCTCTAGTCCAGGCCTCCCTTTCGGGCTATTTATACTGTTGATTGATGGCACTTGGTGGAACTTGCTACACATATTTTGAATTAAATCATTTGTTCTTTTCCACTTTCCCTTCGGGTCCCTTCCCTTTCGGGGTTCGGAGGTCAGACGGCGGTCGTTCTCATCAAATCAAAAAAAAACAACTAAGGGAGGAGCAGGAGAGTGGACCTTCAAAATTGACCTTCAAGCTTGGGATGCAACTGGGATTGGCGCTCGGATGAAGAAGAATGTCATTAATAAATATGGTAAACAAAAGGGGGCCCAAGATCGATCCCTGGAGTTCACCACAATTAGTGACGCAAACAGCAGAAGAATGTTAGAAGTAAAGTACCTAAGTTAAATTTCAGTCATCTATTGCAAAGATGTTTATGAATCACTAAAATACGTAAATGGTCCAATTTACCTGTACCAATTAATGAAGTTCGTTTGTTACGGGAATTCACAATAGTGGTTTTAATTGTCAGCACATAGAAATCAGTACACCATCACAAAAATTATAGTACTATTCATTCAATACTTGGAATTCAATTAATCTATGTCTCCGTGGATGAACTTCAATAAACGGGGTCAGCGAGCCTACTACGATGCACGTAATCAATTCAGTTTTTGGTAGCGGTTCAGAGGAAGAGAGATGGAGCTTTACACCCTTGCGTATGTCTCACTCTGAACCGCTGCCCAAAACTGAATCGCTTAATGCACGTCGTAGTAGTCAATCTGCAAAAACAATTAATAAGGAAAAAATGCAAAAGTTGAGAATTAGTTTTTTTAATTTATTAAAACCAAAGGAAAAAACACTCAAGCATTATACTCGAACTATCACACTTCTTGGAATATTTTATTTTTGTCCACAATATAAATTTTTGCACCTAAACTTCACCAACCTGTGCAGTTTAGGTGCATTGCGGTTCAAATTGTTACTTCGCCATCTATAACTGTCGTTTAATTATCGTTACGATTATAAACTTAGGTAGTCCATTTATATTTCTGTCCACGTATACTTTATATCAGTCTTTTTTAATTGGAAACAACATTTACCTATACCTTATAAGACTCGTTTTGTAATCCACACAACCCGTGACAGGTTTCTGAGAATATGTATATATAATTTGCTAGTCATCTACGATCTACTACTTATTGACAATACTTTTATATTAGGGCAGGGGGATTGTGGTCGCAGCACTGGTGGGACCGGTGGGTGTCACGCGGTGCTGCGACGACAATCCTCTTCTGATGAGGCCGTCAAGCTGAGTGCCACCATTGTTAACATGATACGTGTATGTAATGGTGACCCTCTTTCCTAAGACTTTACCTTCAGCTTACCATCAGGCGAGGTGAAGTCAAACTAACGTGTCCTAAATAAAAAAATAAAAAATATATATATATTACGAATGTGCATATTTTGCCGAGTTCTCTCAGTAGAAACAGAATGGGTGAGGCATCACTTCCCGAACTACATATTCTTTAAAACTCCTATATCCTCCCGTAAAATCTGATCATTATCCAACAGGTGATGATGGTGATGATGAGCACACGCTTAATTGCTGTCTTAGTTCAGAAAAATCCTTTCTGTGATATTTATTATGAGAATTTGTTTTTAATTATGTACATTGTACACCTTATGGTAGAAATTCAACAATAAACCTTCAACAACTATATTGAACATTTGAGGAAATCGTAACGTAACGTAAGTCAAGGCGAGGAAATCGAACTGTATCTATTTCTTTTATTAATAAGCGTAAAATATAAATGCAGATGATAATAGGCATTGCTCAGACGTTTAAATTTAACATAAAGTTGACTTTGACTCTTACGGGTTGTTTTGATAAGTACCTACCTACGTTACATTAATTTCATCGACTCATGAGGTCAAAAGGTCTAATGATTTATTATATTTTGCCTACTCAGTTGACGTGTGTTCAATTTTATGGTTAGTTTCAAAAGTGGTAAAACAAAATTGGATAAACAAATCTCAGGTGCCGATTCTAATAGATATCAACTATATTTAACTAAATACATTGTTTTTTACCGTAACAAACATACCCTATACAATATCTACTGGCGCTGAATTAAACATACACGTATGGGTATGATGAAAAAAAATTTTTTGAGTTTCAGTTCTATGTATGGGAGCCCCCAAAATGTATTGTTTTTTTTTTCAAATTTTGTGTGAAAATCTTAATGCGGTTCACAGAATACATCTACTTACCAAGTTTCAACAGCATAGATCTTATAGTTTCGGAAAAAAGTGGCTGTGACATACGGACGGACAGACAGACAGCCATGACGAATCTATAAGGGTTCCGTTTTTTGCCATTTGGCAACGGAACCCTAAAAAAAGAATTAGCGAAATCGGTTTAGCTGCTCTCAAGATTTGCGCTTAGCAACAGATTCAGCGATTCATTTTTATATTATAGATTTTATTCCTTTTGGTTTTCTTTTGGCTTTTGCTTCCTAGGACGTTTTTAGTTAGTTAGAGTTAACAAAATACTTAAAATTGACTCTTAAAATACTTAGAAATGTAGAAAAATTGACAATAATTGGCTTTTTCTTCTTTTACTATTCTGATTATTTTGTAACAAAATAACAGAATCGACTCCGTATTGAACTTTAACGAGGTTGCAAAATCATATCCTTGAAAATATTTTTTCGGTTTGCAAATGTTTAATGCTGATTACGACATATTACGACGGTCATAAACACGAATGGACCAACACTTAATAAATTTATTGAAGTTATTATAAATATTAAGTATTTGTAACGCCCATGTTAACGTTTTGGATATAGATAGTGGTTGTAACACTTACTTAAAAACATTATTTGGGCCCAATTAAACAAAAAGAAAAAAAGAATCAGACTTGCGCACGAAGGGTTCTGTCCATATCTATAAAAACTATCTTAAATATTTATTTTATTTTAATTTAATTATTTATCTTTAAAGTGAATATTATAAATAAATATTTTGTGAATATTTCAAGCGCCTACCTGTTACCTTTATCAATATCAAGCAAAAACAAGCAAAAAATCAGTTTTGTTGTATGAGACCCTTAAATATTTATTTTATTTTGTTTTTTAGTAGTTGGTGTTATAGCAGCAACAGAAATACATCATCTGTGAAAATTTCAACTGTCTAACTATCACGGTTCGTGATATACAGCCTGCTGACAAATGGACAGGCAGACAGACGCACGGAAAGCCGAGTCTTGGTAATAGGGTTCCGTTTTACCCGTTGGGTACGGAAGCCTGTGAAAGGAGCGACTTGGGCGACCAAGCGCAGGGCACGCCGCAATAGCAGGGGTGGTAGGTGAGGCCGCCTGTCACCCCAGCAGAAGCAGGCTGGGACGGTGGGGCGGCTAGCGCCCCTCCCCCAAACCGGGGCAAGTCGGGGTCACCGTGGTTCCCAAACCCGAGGGGGCCATCTCGAAACCGGAGATGGCCCAGGGTCAGTCGCGGTGCGAGGGATATGCTCTATGGGCAACCTTACACCCCGGCGTCTTAAGACCCGAGACGGCGTGCGGTTTTAGTCGGTTCAAGCCCGACATAACCACCCCCGCTGGCCAGCGGGGGGTCTCCGAAGGGAAACCGAACGGAAAAAAAAAGGGTACGGAAGCCTTAAACCGATCCCAGAACCCAAATGTGCAGACAAACTGTGCAAACAGTTTTGTGGGACCAATATTTACAAATATGTATAAACAGTGTAAACTATTAAATAAATGATAATAAGAAACAATGATAATATTTTAAAAAAATTTTAGAAAACGTCGAAAAAACTTAGCCGGCCGAAACTCTGTCACCCAGATATTACCTATTAAATTGAGCATCATGATTACTATTAATAGTGATCATGTTATTAATAGCATACAATGTCATACTCTTAAGTTCCCGAGAGTTGACTTGAGCCAAGACTGTTTCTCTCATGGTCACTTTTCTGTAGTTTACTCCCGAGTAAGCTTACCCCAACATTGCATTAATTTTCTTATTAGGGTTCCGTTGCCAAATGGCAAAAAACGGAACCCTTATAGATTCGTCATGGCTGTCTGTCTGTCCGTCCGTATGTCACAGCCACTTTTTCCGAAACTATAAGAACTATGCTGTTGAAACTTGGTAAGTAGATGCATTTTGTGAACCGCATTAAGATTTTCACACAAAAATAGAAAAAAAAACATTAAATTTTGGGGGTACTTAGAACTGAAACTCAAAAAAAATTTTTCAATCAAACCCATACGTGTGTGGTATCTATGGATAGGTCTTCTAAAATGATATTAGGTTTCAAATATTTTTTTTTTTCTAAACTGAATAGTTTGCAAGAGAGACACTTCCAAAGTGGTAAAATGTGTGCCCTGTAACTTCTAAAATAAGAGAATGATAAAACTAAAAAAGTATATGATGTACATTACCATGTAAACTTTCACCGAAAGTAGTTTTTTTTAATACGTCATAAATCGTAAACCGCAATTTAAAGTGCGCGCCAAATAAGTCTGCGCGCGGCCAGAGTGGAACTAATCGCAGCCCGCCACAGTGTCGCCAACTTAGGAGTTTTCCCCCCAATTTTTAGGGGTTTTTGAGTTTACTTTTCGGACGACGAAATGAGCGAAGATCCGGAAAATAATGATTGTATGGAAGGCATTGACCCACTTGCGGACCACAATTATCCTAAGTTTAAAAGTACTGCTAGATAACCAATAACAGATTTCGAATAATATTTAATGTTTTTATTTACCTATTTCTAAGGTACAAACACTTTTAGTTCACAACCAGCAGGCCCCAACACCGTCAACGTCCAAGTATTAGTAGGTTAAAATTAGGTTTTTAAACTGCGACAACTCATCGCACGAGCCGAGCGAAGCGTGCCGCGGCAGTGGTCGGTCGATGCCAAAAGCAAAATCTCTGTAGATTAAAATAGGGTCATATTTCATATTCTTCCTATCTTTATTATTACTATTCAACTATTGTTTGGTCGTAGTTCACTTGATTTAGTTAGATTTTTTCCTCATCTCCAATTTATATTTTTGATCGGGAAATAATTTCCCATAACTGGCAAAATTAGTTACGCCACCAGTCGCGCGCAGACTTATCTGGCGCGCACTCTACCTTTCATTCAATCAACTCAAATATAAAAATTAACAAAAGAAACATTCTTATATTACTTGCTGCTACGGAACCCTTCATGGGCGAGTCCGACTCGCACTTGGCCGTTATTTTATATTATTACTAGCAACTTGACTTTGCTTTGATCTATATGATTTTTTTAAATGAAGCCATCTAATTTACACTTAATTTTATATAGCCTATATCCCTCAGGTATAATTTACCAAATATATAGTGAAGTGGTTCCGAAGATTACTCCAAACATATCAACAAACTCACAGAATTTGACCGCTCTTTTTATAATAACTCACGCTTCCATCTCATGTTCTTTCCTCAGGTCAGATGATTGGCTGTATTATCTGTAATCTCCTGGATAGCGAATTCTTTGACGTATTCGCAGTTGCTGAAGCTAATATAATCTACACTAATGTAGATTATAGCAATTATACTTCAGGCCTAACTCAAATGAAGGTATGTTGTAAGTGCCTACGTTTATATGGAAATATTCACCCGTAAAAAAAACACTATTTGGACATTCGAAGTTCACGTAAAGAGATTCGTGGGTAAAGCGATTTATCAGGTTCCAATTTTTTGTGTCAATGTTCGCAAATGCAAATACTAATATCGCCAAAAAAAATTGTAAATTTATATAATTTCGTAGTATTCTCTTTAACCAGGGTACTTATTTAAAATTGTAACTTTTCCATCACAGCAATTAGCTGCTGCAATATATAAAACTTGTTCATGCGTTTGTTCATCTTGGAATTGATACACCCTGGTGAACAAACACGACGTTTGTTATTCATCTTGTGGAATTTTATAACCCAAATAGGATGGAGATAGAAACTTTTTATAGTCGCTAGATTACACCGATCAGGTAACATTTATATAGGTGCATTTCCGAAAACCGCGCGAGTCGTTACTGTGAGTGTTGTATATCGAAAGCGTGATCGAGTGCGTGGACAGTGGAGAGGAAGAGGGTAGACCGATACGGTTTGCCCAATGCTCGCAGAACACCAGTACTTCCGCGATAATGGCGCTTATAACGGTGCCGCAATATCAAAAACTCTAAAAACAAATAAACATGGTAAATATTTTATTCTTGTTATTAAATATTATGATAGACTTTTAAATGACCATGTCAATCAAAAATCATAAATTTCACTTTATTTCTTTCAACTAAAATAATGTGAAATAATTAAAAAAATCATTAACGAATCACCAATGTATTCATTTTGGCAGAAATAGTGAAAATACTGATCGTGGCTAGTAATGTGATGATAAATCGTTTTATTGTGCAGTTTTTACGATGAAGAATAAATTAAATCATTGGACGATGATTGAGTGGTGATCGACTGTAACTCACTAATGATTCGCAGTGTTGATTGGTAAGTTGGAAGTTCAGTAAATATTAATTTTATTGTTCACTAATGTAGAATACACAATACAGAAACATATAATTAATTAAAAGGATTCGTATTTGAATGAGATTTTAATAAGGGATTAGAAGTTAGATAAAAAACAAAAAAGAAAAAAAATAACATACTCACTAAAATACATTGTTTATAAAATAATTATGATATTGATTACTGAAATAGAATCCACAATGCAGATCGATATAAGTATCGTGGCAACATACTATTAGTTTACAAACAGCACATACTTATGCAATTTGACAGAGTTAACCAATTGAAATTGTCTTCATATTCCAGTTTTCCAATATTATTATCCAATAAAAGCGGCCAAGTGCGAGTCGGACTTGCCCATGAAGGGTTCCGTAGCAGCAAGTAACATAATAATGTTATTTAACATAATATTGAATGAAAGGTAAATTGCTGGTGGGTGCTAGAACCTCTGCCTACCCCTTCGGGGACATAGGCGTGAGTTTATGTTATGTTATGTTATTTCCGCACGTTAAAAAAAAAAAAAAAAAATGTTAGGTAAATTGCGGTTTACGATATATGACGTAAAAAAAAACTACTTACTAGATCTCGTTCAAACCAAATTTCGGTGGAAGTTTACATGGTAATGTACATCATATATTTTTTTAGTTTTATCATTCTCTTATTTTAGAAGTAACAGGGGGGGGGGACGCTCCGTTTACCACTTTAGCAGTGTCTCTCGTGCAAACTATTCAGTTTAGAAAGAAATTATATTAGAAACCTCAATATCATTTTTAAAGACCTATCCATGACACCAACACGTATGGGTTTGATGAAAAAAATATTTTTGAGTTTCAGTTCCAAGTATGGGGACCCCCAAAATTTATTGTTGTTTTTTTTATTTTTGTGTGAAAATCTTAATGCGGTTCATAGAATACATCTACTTACCAAGTTTCATAGTTCTTATAGTTTCGGAGAAAAGTAGCTGTGACATACGGACGGACAGACAGACAGACATGACGAATCTATAAGGGTTCCATTTTTTGCCATTTGGCAACGGAATCCTAATAAAAAGTGGTCACTGTAAAACATTTATATAGGTATTAGATAAATTTCTGGAAAATACGCAAGTGACACGTACTTACATGGTTCAAAGAGATCAAAAAAATACAGGATCCTATTACTGCAATTAATTCAGTTGAAAGAAGATGGCTGTATTGAATAACGATAGTAAGTTAGGCACGAGTTACAGCAATAAGTATTTATTTACGTATATAATAATTGTAGAGGCAGTATGGACAGTATTAAAAACTAATGTAGTAGGAAGTACTATTGATGTATGTTATTATACAAAAAGGAGTAGAAAATGTTAGTAAATAGTTTAGTGATGGAAGCTATTGATACAGCAAGTGTAGGTATGAAGAAAGATAATATAAAAGAAAAGAAGGAAAAATATCGAAGTGTGAAAGAGAAAGTGAAAAAAAGAAAAAGGAGAACACGGAGAGGCTTGAGACAGAGTTTCTGGAATACCATTAAAAGTTCTGGAAACTAGTTAAAGAAACCCCAAGGAATACAATAACAGGTTCAATGAATGTAATTAAGGATATAGTGTAGTGTAGAAGTAATGGAGAAATTATGAATGAAGAAAGATTTGTGTTAGATCGTTGGAAGAGATAATTTGAAAGTCTGTATGAGCGTAGTGCCGATGAAATAGAGTATGACAAAGGAGTGATAGAGTCATTGGCATCCACTGATGAAATCGGAATGGATAAAATTATGAAAGCATTAAAACATATGAGGTTGGGAAAATCTACTGGGTATGATAGAGTGGTGATTGAAATGTTGAGGGCTGGTGAAGGATTAGTAGCAGGAATGTTGCACCACCTATTGATACTTTGTTCGAGGCAAGTTTACGGTGGAGATATTAAAAGGAGAGTGACTGCGGGCAATCGCGTGAATGGTGCGCTACACTCCTTCATGAGTGGTCAGTCAGTACCCAAGAAGGCACGACTGGCGGTTCATAACGGCATGCTAGTCCCCACATTAATGTATGAAGTGAAAGTTGGTTATAGCAGAAAAATCATGATGGTAGAGTGAATGCAGTGGAGATGCGGTCATTGCATTTTAATATGTATGGAGTAAAGTTGGCTGATAGGAAGAGAAATACAGATATACGAGAATGATGTGGCTAGAAAGAGAATGTTGTTACAATAATTGAAAAGGGTATGTTAAGGTGGTTTGGGTACGTAGAACGCATGAGTACTGAGCGAATGACACACAAAGTATATAAGGCTGATGTAAGTGGGCAGGCAAGCCAGGGTCGACCTCGCAGAACATACACTGATCAAATTAATGAGGTATTGATAAAAGGGCAGCTCATAACCGCTTAAAACCAGTGGGCTTGAATGAAAGGTTTAATGACAGTAGAGGAAGCTCGTGAAGTATGTAAGCAAATGGCGGGCTGTTGGCTCTGCCTACCACGGAGGGCATGTGTATGTATGTATACATAAATTAAAACCAAACAAAAAGTAAATTAACTAACTGATAGAAGCTGTAATTTTACCTATATGTGGAGGCTTGTAAATAGCAATTTGGTAATATTTATTGAATGAAATTAAGTTGTTAATTAGCTTGTAAGCTTTCTAGAAAAAAATCTCAGTGTATGCTTATGATATGCCTTCGTTTACCCCTCTGATACCTTTTTTTTTTTATCGTGCGGAAATCCCTTCGGATACCCCCCCGCGTGCCAGCGTGGGCGGTTATGTCGGGCTTGAACCGACTAAAACCGCACGCCGTCTCGGGTCTACAGACGCCGGGGTGTAAGGTTGCCCATAGAGCATATCCCTCGCAGCCCCCCCCCCCCCTCTGATACCTAAAATTGCATTTTGCTGCGCTACTCAAGCGAACTTCGCAGAGGCAAACTTGTGCAGTGCCTATTTGTAGGTATGTCACTACACTTTTTTTTCTTTGAAAGAATATTAGAACCTAACCGAAACCGAACACATGTAAAAATGTATATGCGTGACAGGGTTGTCTCCCACGCATATGAAAAACAAGGTTAAAATTCGGAGGATAAGAAGAAAAGAAAGTAGTTTGTCCTGTTCTGTTAAGCACACACAGACGAAAACGACCAATAAATACAATATTAGCCCAGTCGAATTAGCACGAAAAAGGGGTAGACCCGGAAAAAATTACAAGTAGACATTTCCCTCCAGAATTCATAGGCACTTGCAGTCTAAGTTTTGTTTTGCGTGGTAATCAATTCGTTGCGTAATCCGCCATCTTGATTTTAAGGATCAATTTTTGTTTATTGAAAAGCTCCTTCATTTTCAATTTCACATGATAAATTGTATTTTTCATTGATTGAAGTTGATTGTGTTGTTGAAAATTTAATAATAATTTATATTATATTATTATCCTACAATTTTGGTACCCATCAATTTTCCTAGGATTGATATTTTCTGATTTATACTCCAAAAGAGGAGGTGGTTTTTTTTTTTATTAACAACTCGTTTATTTTAGCCTACCCCTTCGGGGATATAGGCGTGAGTTTATGTTATGTTATGTTATTTTCAATTTTTCATGAAAAACTATTACCACGCAAAACAAAATTAAGACTGCCAGTGAACCCCAACGAATTTCGAAGGAGAATTGCTACTTCAAATTTTTTCAGGGTCAAAACCTAATTCGAATGGGCTATATAACGTAATAGTAGTTTATGCAACTGTCATATAAGAAGGGGTATGGAAACACGAGAGTCTGTTTATATATGTGCGATAATAGGTTGTATGCAGTAGTAAGTTATATGCAGTTTCATACACTACTTTATCTTCACTCATAGGAAAAATTGAAATTAAACAAAGTAGGTAGGTTAAAAGGAAGTGATTTAGCGTGCGCCATTCTTTTCACATTTCGAACTGCGCATGTGTGCGCCTTTTCTTTTCATATTCAGCCTAAAACCTTAGACTAGTTTATTGAATAAAAAAAGATGACGGTGCTATAATGAGTTTTATGATACAGTTGGCGGTACTATAATAAGTTTTATTTTTAATTTTATGCATATGCGTTTATAAAGTGCGTATGTATAGAATCGTCTTTGAATTCGTAATTCGAATTTTTCGATTTTAGTGTAGATAAAAGCTTTTTAATGTTATGCTGAAACAGCAAAAGTTGAATTTATTCTTCAAGTTTATTCTTCTCCGAAAATCTTTATTAACCGTCAAAATATGTATGATTAATTAATATATTATATTATATATATATATATATAATATATTAATATAATTCGGGTCACGTTAGGAAGAGGGTTACGTTCGGAACAAATATAACATTTTTTTTCAGTTTCTAACCTAACCCGCGACCGGGTCAGGTTCGGAATAATCGTCGAAATGTATTATTTTATTATACAAAAAGGATGATAATTCATTGTATGTTATATTAGTACCTACCTATAATTACTTTACCCCTTTGTAAAAAACTTTTTTTCATATATTTACTAAGACAGTTGTTTTTCTCTTAATTGATTCATACATTTTTTGACATCAATAAATTATAGCTAACAATAGGTGACGTCAAATTATGATTCAATGTGTAAACGTAAATTTTTCCTTAGAAAGGGATAAATAGGCAAATATTTACATGCTGCTGTACCCCTACTTAGTGTCCTCAGGTATCTTTCTCTCAGACTTGTATACTTGTCGTCTTGTATACTCGTTCCTATCATAACCCGAATTGCGCAGATGCGTTTAATTACTTGCCTAGCTATTTAATATTTAATTTAACAGCTTATAAAATAACTTATTTCTGCATGGTTATAAAAAAATAACCACGAAGGCTTAATTAGCCTTCTAACCTAACCTATCCAAGTCGGATACTAAACATTAAATACTGATTTGACACATATGTACTTTTTATTTTGAGAAAGATTAGAGAGAATGACCAATCTGCGCAATTCGGGTTATGATAGGAACGAGACGTCGAGTCAGGTTAGAAAGAGGGTTACGTTCGGAACAAATATTAAATTTTTTTTCAAGTTTCTAACCTAACCCGCGACCGGGTCAGGTTAAAAAAATCAGATCGCATTATGTAATAGAGCGTCATTAAATAGAAAGTAAATTACAGGACTCAGTCCAATCTACAAGCGATATCTTTATGTACCTGTACATAAGTATGTTTATCTGCATTTTTAATCTCCAGCGAAAAACGAGAAGAATTACACACGAAGCATCGGATTACGGATACGTAGGTTGGATGAAATGGCGGCAGGTTACGGCAACAACGTGTGACTCGCGAATCCCCCTTAGATTTAAGAAGAAAATCTACAATACCATGATCTGGCCTTCTATCCTGCATGGATCAGAGAGCTGGCCCCTAAAGGCGACGGATGAAAGATGGCTGCATGCAGCAGAGATGCTAATGCTGAGATGAATGTGTGGTGTGACAAGAATGGATAAGATTAGGAATGAGTACATTCGAGGAAGTTTAAAAGTATCTTAGTAAATTAGTAGTAGTAAATTAACAGAAAAGTTACGAGGAAATCGCTTGTCCTGGTTCGGACATGTAATGCGTAGGGATGAAAGTAATATCGTAAGGTTGGCATTAAGTATGGAAGTAGACGGTTACAAGGGGAGAGGAAGAACTAAGAGGAGATGGATGGACTGTGTGAAAGAGGATATGGTTAGGAAGGGAGTGAATGTTGAGATGACCACAAGCAGAGATGAATGGAAAAAGCACACATGTTGCACCGACCCCAAATAATTTTGGGATAAGGGCAGGAGGATGATGATATCCGCGACGTCCTTTAACTTTAATATTCCTAGTAATGATATTGTCGGAAGTTTACGCGAATGTCACACATTTAAATATAAAATAACATCAAATAAATCGCGATTGCATCCGTTAAAAATAGTTTTATTTCAATTCCTAGTAATATTTTGTTTCAAGAGTTGTCGTTTCGGGGGATGATCAGATCGTTCGGATAACACTGATTATAATAATTATTATTTCTTATTTATGAAATAAATATACGGGTTATATTAAATTTATTCGTATTGAAATCCTGGGTTAGCAATGCCTGATTCAATTGTCGTTTTCAAAAAAAAAATTATCAATAGAAGCACGCACTTTGGATGTGTTTAGGGCAATAGTTTCTTGTCCAATTACGTGATAGTAGAATAGTGGAATATGGGTGTAAAGCACATCTATCTCATCATAATCTGAGTTCCAATCCTGGTTTCATCCAAAGCTTGCTTGACTTTGGAGTTCAGGGTCCGTTTACTTCTCTTCTCCTAATGGTCTGGTATTTCTTGACTTTTACGGGCGTGACAGCCGTTTAATGCCACTTTCTTCAGAGGGAAACCTACGCGAAAGCCTAATCCCGTAAATTATCAGGTGTACCATCTACCAGACCCTAGTGGTTTGGGCCTCGAAAATCATTTTAACAATGGCCCTGATACTCCCCATACTTTTCTCTACGTAGATAAATATGTATATGTATATACATATAAAAAAGAGCAGCTTTGGTGGTGCAGTGGTAACAAGTGCGACTGCTGTTTATGAAGTGCAAGATTGTAATCCCCGAATAAAAAAAATACTAAATGAATGAATTCATACCCGAAGAGTGGATACAACCAGCAACATAAATAGTACGATTGTGGAAGTTTGTTAAAGCTAACATAGCATTATTTATGGCTTCAAAAATAGTTTATCAACCGTATCAATTTCATTAGTAATAAAGCGTAGGAAAGGTTCTCGAATGGCGTCCGCGTACCGGACGACGTTCCGTGGGCAGGCCCCCTACAAGGTGAACCGACGATCTAGTCAAGGTCGCGGGAAGCCGCTGGATGCGGGCAGCGCAGGACCGATCGTTGTGGAGATCCTTGGGGAGGCCTATGCCCAGCAGTGGGCGTCGTTTGGCTGACATGATGATGATGATGATGATGAAATATATAAGACCATACTGAAACCGATATGGACTTACGGCATTCAGTCATGGTGAACTTCTAGCAACAGTATCATTGAAATACTTGAAAGATACCAAAGCAAAACACTAAGAGCCACGTTAAATATAACTTATTATGTGAGCAACAAATACATACACGAGGATCTAAATATCAGTACAATCAAAAAGGAGATCTCTAGGCACAGCAAAAGCTACCAAGCTAGAATATCAAAGCACATTAACGCGCTGGCTTCAAATCTCCAGGGGTCAGGAAGTGTAACACACGACCGATTGAGGCGGCATGATGTCCCTACGCTAATTGCGAGATTTGATTAAGGAATATGAAGAGATGTTCAGACCATTCTTTCTGCTAATGATGACATGTAAATAAAATGAAATGACAAATGATTGGCTTATTGTGTCAACACAGATTGCTAAGTCGCAGAAGGAACACGAAAAAAAAAAAAAATACTGATCACTCAATACTAGTTATCGTTTTTTGGTCATATCTCCGGTTGCCTTTAACCATTTGCAATCAAACATACGGCAGTCTAACCAAGGTAAGTAAGCCTGAACAAGACCTTTCTAATACAAAAAAAATGCATCAAAATCCGTTGAGTATATTTTGCGTCTATCGCGAACTGAGAGATAAACAGACAAGGATTCCAAAAAAAATATTTTTGTGTTCAGAATCGATCATTTAACATAACCCAAGTTTTTTAAAATATTTCCAATATACAGACACAACTAATTTACAATTTTATAACAGTAGGTAAGTAAAGATACCCCCACTTTCAGGAGGCTGAAATCATCATCATGACATCGTTGCTCCCTGTTGCTACCGAGGCTTTCACCTCGGAGCCCTGGTCCTCCTTATGGTGTGGCTTATTTTTTTTTTTTAGGTTTATACGGTTTTATCAGAACGATAACATGTCGGAGTAGTTCACTAGTTAGGGGTCCCTCGACACGACTATTTTACTACTATTTAAAGTAAAAAGGCTAATTTGGAGGCTTTCCTGTGTCAGGGTTATTTCAAATTTTAGTTGTTGTTTACTTTTGTCAAAATACTAAATTGTGATCTCAAAATTTTAATACTTATTTCATAACATAACATAACATAACATAAACTCACGCCTATATCCCCGAAGGGGTAGACAGAGGTGCTAGCACCCACGTTTCGCCATTTTATATTTTCGGTCCCAATGTGGCGAGCCTATTGCCATTAACCGGGCACTTATAAACCTGCGATAAATACACACATAACTTCGAAAACCATCGAAAAGTCATTGGTGTGTGCCATGATAATACCTGGGATCGAACCCGAGACCTCGTCTCAGCAGTCCTTTACCCATACCAGTAGGTTACCGCGGCTTTTTTTTAATACTTATTTATATGCTTTAATATGTACCTACTACAGTTTTTAAGTCCTAAAGTTAAGTTAAGTTAAGTTAAAGTTTAAGTGTTAATTCAATAACAAATACTGTAATACGAGATTTATATTAGATAAATAAATAAAATACCTTTTACACACAGAGCGCGGTCCTAAAGTGTGGATAAACATTGTTCTCTCCTCATTATTGTAAATGCATACGTATTACTTATACCTACAAATGTGCAGATCAATGCAATTTTGAAATGTTTTTAATCATTTATCATATAAATGATTAAATACATGATAATATGTTTATATTTATACATTATTAGACATATTTTTTATATTTGATAGATAAAATAGTTTCAATGTCTTTACCCAAATTAGAAGAATTTTTTCTTCTGAGAAAGTTGAAAGAATGTATGTTTGAAGAACTTACCAATACAGGTCATATTACCTGTAACCCCTCCAGATAACCTAAATTGCCTGTGCTTTACATCTATTTATAGTGGAGTGTCTGGGAGAAAACCCGAGGTTCTAAAAAATGAAAATCCGAGGATTTCATGTTTTTAAGACTCTAGGCAGAAGATAGTCCACTATTATCTTTTGTATATTCTCAAATAAGTTAGTACAAATTGAGTGAGATTTTTGGGTATTGCACTTTTACTATCAGATAGTTAAAAATAAAATTGAATTTATTAGTACCTCGTAATATTTGTTTTAAAACGAGGTCCATTCTGGATTTTAGTTAGTCGTCTTCGAAAGGAAATTCCACAATGTAGAAAAAGCAGTGAAAAGAATGACCAGTTATTTCCTATTATAAACCAAAATTATAATCTGAATTTTTAACTTAACAATACCGATTAACCATGACTTAACCATAATCTGAATCTCGAAACGGCTCCAACGATTTTCATGAAATTTAGCATGGGTTTTGGGGGCAACAAATCGATCTAGCTAAGTTTCAATATTAGAAAACGAGTTTCATGGATTCCACAAATTGCGATTGAAATCGTGCCCTCAGTGAGGTAAAACATAAAGAAATATGTGATATCCGTCACAAATACCTGCGGATGAAATATTGGCGGATGTTCGGTTATAACATTTTTAAGACAGAACAGCGCTGTGGTTTTCTTCGTTGTGAGTTCAGGGTTAGACTACAGATTACATAGTTGGTTAAACTTCAAGGTTAAGAAGTATTCGTATTGTCTTCACACACTTTCAGTTTGTGAAGATGTTTGGATGTTTGCTACTCTATCACTCTCAACGGATGAATCTAGACGACATGTGGTACAGGGATAGATTATCCTACTTAATATTATAAATGTGAAAGTTTGTGAAAATGTTTGGATGTTTGTTACTCAATCATGCTCTAATGGCTGAACAAATCTAGCTAAAATTTAGTACAGGGATAAATTATAGCCTGGAATAACACTTATGCTACTTTTTATCCCTGGAATAGGTTCCCATGGGAAGCGGAAGCGGAATCAGAACTCCACTAGGGCGAAGGATTCATTTAAAAAATATTGAAAAGCTAACAAGACTAGAAAACAAAGGAGCGTAAAAAGAACATACGCTTCTTGATCAGGCTATGTAAATACACCACTTTTTTTTTGCGTGCAGAAACCCCCTTTGGTTTTACCTCACCGGATGTATGTAAACTCCTTGTTTTATTTCATTTTTTTTCACAGGTGCTAAACTATTGAACACGTTTATTAAACAACGTATTTCTTTCGATGTTCATCTATCTATACTAGAATAAAATTGTAAATTGGTCGTGCCTGACCACTGCACTGGATATATTTAAAAAAAAACTAGGGTTTTGTTAAATTAATGATTCTTAAAACAAAAATATTTTTTTGGAATTCTTGGTTGTCTGTTTGTTCGCGATGGACGCAAAAGTTTTGGTCAGACTTAAAATCTACCGTATGTTTGATTGCAGTTGGCTGAGTAGAGATATGACCAAAAAACAATAACCGACATCCGCGCGGGTGTAGCCGTGGGCAGCAGCTCGTTTTGATTTAAAGTTTGTAGAATTCAACGATCGTTCAAAAAGCTTTTAGTTACTGCTAAGTTACTTAATATTCAAAATAACTTTTTACAGCCACTAATACTGATACCAATTAGGTGTTCCCAAAGGAAATTAGGGAATATTTTAATACATCGAAAAGGTTCATGTCTGAAAGTCGTATATATTATTGTCACCCTACTGAGAGCTGTTGAATGATTACTCAGTTATAACTGCATGTCACGATACTACAAGGTAATTCATTAATAACCAAATTTTTATTTTCGTCAGTATAATTTCAGATCTTCATATTAAACGTCGTGTGTAAAGTGTAAGCGCTTAGTGCATTAGTTACGCGTTTTGATTTTTTTTTCTATAAAATCAATTGAAAATTTTAATATATGCTGACGAAACCGTCAAACAAACTAGCACGTATGATGACCTAGCATATAAATCATGGTTAAAATATCATAACGATATCATTTAGAAAGTTAAAAATATCTAGAGAAGATATTGTAGGCGCGTAGTAGAATGCTATAAGAAAAACTCATACCAACGAGGCCGTAGCTTACAAATGTGAATGTTCCAATTCTCCAAATAACACAAAATTTTGATTAGGAAATATACTTTCAACCCTGGGGTTATCCTTTCGAGGGCTTACCCGGGGTGCCCGGCAACGGACACTTGGGGAGGACACCGTGCGGTTTTAGTCGATACACGACATAACCACTGGCCGGCGGGGGGTATCCGAAGGGATTTCCGCACGTAAAAAAAAAAAAAAAAAAACTAGGTATCATAGTTGCGACAAACAAATACACGACAAATGTTAGGGCGACAGTATGATGGGGTGTGTGTTGGGTAACCTCCTCGAGTGTCGCTCCGATTCCGATCCCGCTGCAGTCCGGGGGGAACGGAATCGGAGCGGCCGGTACACCCTGGGCGGCGGTCAATGGCTTCCCCTTCACCCCTTCATAGGGTTGGCATTGATCGTCGGCCAATACCCAACGTGGCGGGAACACATCGCTCTCCGTACTCCTCTACTTTCAGAGGAGATAGGATGATCGATGCCGTTAGTAGTGAGATGGCCCAGCGTCAGCCGGGGTGCGAGGGATATGCTCTATGGGTAACCTTACACCCCGGCGTCTGAAGACCCGAGACGGCGTGCGGTTTTAGTCGGTGCAAGCCCGACATAACCGCCCCCGCTAGCCGGCGGGGGGGTATCCGAAGGGATTTCCGCACGATAAAAAAAAAAAAGGGCGACAGTATGATATGACAAACTACAGCGCTAATACTTTGGAAAATAGTTTTTTTATTTTTCAATGTGTAGAGGTGTATTTTATCATCATAGAAATTATAACAATTAACGCGATATTTACCATGCTAATTGATATCTCGAGTTGCATCAATCAAATCAAAAATATATAAATAATAATAAACAAATATTCTACACAGCGCTCTCTTGACTACAAAGTAAGCATAGTTTAACTAGTTTGTGTTATCGGTTGTATTTTTTTTTTTGTAAATACATACATATTTTATATAGAAACACCCATACCAGTGCGAATAGACATATTCATGCATACATAATATATCAGAACTGAGTGGAAATAGGAACCCGCGCCCTCTGTCGTAGCAGTTGAAGTCACGCCATAGAGGCCGTAAAAAAACCTATTTACCAATATACAGTTTTTTATGTTTGTCAGCCATTTACAATTACAGTTCATATAATGCTAGGTACATCATGTGAGGGGTGTGTGTTGGGTAACCTCCTCGAGTGTCGCTCCGATTCCGATCCCGCTGCAGTCCGGGGGGAGCGGAATCGGAGCGGCCGGTACACCCTGGGCGGCGGTCAATGGCTTCCCCTTCACCCCTTCATAGGGTTGGCATTGATCGTCGGCCAATACCCAACGTGGCGGGAACACATCGCTCTCCGTACTCCTCTGCTTTCAGAGGAGACAGGATGAGCGATGCTGTTAGTGGTGAGATGGCCCAGGGTCAGCCGGGGTGCGAGGGATATGCTCTATGGGTAACCTTACACCCCGGCGTCTGAAGACCCGAGACGGCGTGCGGTTTTAGTCGGTGCAAGCCCGACATAACCGCCCCCGCTGCCCGGCGGGGGGGTATCCGAAGGGATTTCCGCACGATAAAAAAAAAAAAAAAAAAAAAAGGTACATCATGTGAAACAAAAATTATCATTTGAAATGAATATATAATTTCAGATGATTATTTCGGACAAGCATGGTAGAACAGATGTACATAAAAAATATTGAAATGAATGTGTTGATCGTAAAAACTTGTTTGTACAAAGTTATTTGAAGATCTTTAAAAGTAAGCTGTGGCACAAAAAAGATAATGTGATGTTACTGTTAGTTCGAATTCGAATGGAACTAACAGTAAATGTGCGATTTTAATTCTTCGACAGAATTCTGTATAAGTATCTACTTACTGGATCTTGGAAGAATTGAACAAATTAACCAACCCAAAAGGTATTTATAACCCTATCAACTTTTCGACCAACCAAACATTTAAGGTATATTAAGACCTAAGAAAGAGAAACATTTAACTGCTACTTATAAGTTTTATAAGTTAACATGAAATTATTGTACTTTAATTTAAAAATAGTAACTTTGTACTGAAATTATTTTCTATCATGGTAAACTGTATAGTTTTTGTGACTTAAACTAAGTTTTATGCTTCAGTGAAAGATAGCTCAGATTTCATTACAAATCAAAAATAACCCGGCTTAATATGCTAACAAGGCAAACCGGTTTCATGACTGTCGGAAATAAATATACAAACGAGCGGTATGTAGACTGTTTTGTGAACCCAATTTGAGGATATTCTGTTATTAATATACTCGATACGGTGAATATTGATTCACATCATACAACTGTTATCTATTGAGGACGATGGGTGAAATTGTTTTAGTAGTTTGTAAATGATGCTTAACATAAAAACAAAAAAAAATTGGATTGAGTAGGAAATTCTTACTTTTAACCAGATGACGTTTTATGAATTTAAATCAGTGAATTTTTTGTCATCTACCGCACAAAATAAACATGCAATATGTCAACATAACAAAATGATAGACAAACAATGTATATTATACATACATAAATATATTCATAAATATCTATCTACAATGATTGCTTTTATAATGAAGATTAGACCGACAGCCTCACAGATTGCATTGTAGTATAGCTACTTTTCGTTATAATGTGCTAATGAGAAAAAAATGATTGAATCAATTTAATTGTCATTAAATGTCTCGCATCTAAAGGTGCGCGTGCGACTACGGAAACTCCGTTGAGACTGGAGTTGAGTAATATTTAGTAGTTCCCTCGCGACTGTCGAACGCAATAGACGTAAGAAAGAACGACGTGAATGGAATGTATAGCATGATCACTAAAATGCGAACCGCACTAGCTATTATATTTGTGATTGTGACAAAAACGGCATCCCAAGAGTGTAACCACGGAAACAGTGTTCCACTAATTAACCGATATCATAACGGAATTAAATATGAAGAAGGTGATTTTTTTGTGGATAACACAACAGGAGTTGAGCGAGGCTGTATATGTCTGAAGGAGACATGTGCCAGAAAATGTTGTCCCTTCGGCCAGGGATACAACAAGATCATCAAGAAATGTGTTAACCTTACAGACAAGTTCGATCCACCGGTATGGGAAGGATCTACATTACTGCCAGAGTTTAACGCAACAAAGGAATTTAATTTTTTATTCTATAAAATGAATTGCTCAATTGAAAAGAAGGACCAACGAGTACCTATTTCCTCATTAACAACAAATTTACATTTGGGAACGGTGAGATAATGTTTTTTATACCATACCTACTCTAAAAAGCTTATTTTATTCACGCAAAACAGTGAATAAAAAGGCCTTTTATTCACTGTTTTGTTTTTATTCACTATTTTGGTGTTTGAATTTGGAACACAAAAATATATCCGGTCTCCATTTCAATGCTTACATAAAACTCCTTGCGCTAAGATTCGAAATTCAAAACTCTTTGGTGCAAATAAATTCTCGAGATTTGATTGGTCGATATTTGCGACAAGGAGTTTGGCATTAGATTAAAAACTGTTTTGTGTTCTTTGCTGCCTTTATAAGAAATAAATATTGTTTCACAAGTTGCCCACTCTAATGATAATAATAAGAAAATTACGCTTAATTTCAGTCATTGCTCTAATTTTAATGTCCATTTCAATTAATGTAACAATTCTTATTTCTTGATTAAATTTCTATTTTCGCTTAAATTATGTCTTTTCTCGTAGTCATGGTATAAAGTATAGTATGCAACTCCTGAATAAAGTACGAATTTATATCGAGGGCCATGAATCACTCGCGTCCTTCAGGATTCTAACAGTTGAATCACTCGCTGCGCTCGTGATTCAATCATTAGAATCCTTCACTTGCTCGTGACTCATCTACGGCCCTCGCTTTAAATCCGTCCTTTATTCACTAGTTGCATAATATACTATTTTCTATTAAGTCACACATGGGAGCACCCCATTAATAAAAATTGTTTTGGTGATGTCATTTAGCACCTACTTCTATTTATAATATTAACAGAACACATTCTGTTCTATAGAATTTAAGTTACATAGTCAAAGCACGACTTTAAATTTTGGCAATTAACCAGAATGTAATCTAAATATGCAATGGCAATTGACGGCCTCTGTGGCGTAGCGGTAGTGCATTCGACTGCTACGACAGGGGGCGCGGGTTCGATTCCCGCTCAGTGCAATTATTTGTATGCATGAATATATGTATTTGCATTGGTTGTTTCTATGTATAATATGTATGTATTTACAAAAAAAAAAAGTATATAAGTATGTTTATCCGCAATCTGGAACCCATAACACAAGCTAGTTAAACTATGCTTACTTTGGGTCTAGAAAGCGCTGTGTAGAATGTCGTAGAATATTTATTTATTTATTTATAATGGCGAATTAAGAGAGAGCGGATTTCACCAATGATAGGACCCTAGCTCAATTAAAAGTTGGAATAATTATCATTGATCAAATCCAGTCTTAATCATAGTAATATTTAAATACGTTCAGTACTAATTGGAACTGAATAAAAACAGAATATTTTGAGATATTAACTATATAATTATTTCTCGTTAAAGAAATTATCACCGGTATAAAGCCGATAACATCTTGAACTGATTCATCATGATCACTATCACAAAATACGAAAAAAGAATATACTTAATATTTTTTCATAATGATTGATCGTGTAAACAAGTCTGGGTATAGTCAAGTACACAGTTATAGTCTGGGTATAAGATAGTACCAAGATAGTACCTATAATGCATGCGTGTTGAAAAAATTCAAGAAGTTTTGATTGATTGATCACTTTGGCATTCTTTACCGGAATATTTCTAATTTAAACTTCCTTTAACTTCTTTTGGTTATTACTTCAACTTCAAAATTGTACTTATTTATTAAATTGAATGTAATTTAAATAATCGGCCAAGTGCTATTCGGACTTGCATATGAAGGGTTCCGTACAATTATCTATACAATGGGAGTCCCCCTTAATTTATTTCTAAATGTTCTGTGAATATTTCAAGCATCTCGGTACCTGTCACCGTTATTAATATCGAGTAAACGATGTCAAAAAATCACGTATTTTGTATGGGATTCCCCCTTAAATAGTATTTGTTGTTATAGCGGCAACAACATCATCGGTAAAAATATACAACTATCTTGCTTTCATGGTTAAGGAGAACAAGCCTGGTTATTGCCTTGATTAATATCGGGCAACAAACGGCAAAACATCACGTTTATTTGTACGGGAGCCTCCCATAAATATTAATTTTATTTTGTTTCTACTATTTGTTATTATAGTGGCTACAGAAATACATCATCTGTGAAAATTTCAACTGTCTAGCTATCATGGTCCATGAGATACAGCCGCCTTGTGATAGGAGGGACGGAAAGCGGAGCCTTAATAATAGGGTTTAACCCTTTGGGTACGGAAACCTAAAAACGATTTGATTCTAATTACCTACTTATTAAATGCAGTAAATCTTATTATTTCCTTTATTACTATACATAAACTTATTAATTATATTTTTAAATACATACAAAAACAATATATTTATACATCTATTTAAAAATATAAAAAACAGTGCTCCACCGGTATCGGGTACAGGGACCAAGCTACCGGTGGTTAGGGCTCCAGAGAAAGGAACTTCCTCACGATGCGCGCCGTATCAAGAAGCACATCCTTCTGCATCTGGCCCTTGACCCAACCGTCTAACCCGAGCCTCTTCAGGTGTTGGTCGAGGCTCTTTGCTATTAAACCGTTCACTGACACGACTATCGGCACAATGATTGCTGAGTCACCACTCCACATGTCGACAATCTCGTGGGCCAAGTCCAAGTACTTAACTTGTTTATCCTTATCAGCTTTCACGAGATTCTCGTCATGAGGAATGGTAACATCAGCAATCAAAGCTCGGCGTTCGGATCGGTCTATCCCCACAATGTCAGGCTTATTGGCTACAACAGTCCTATCAGTGATGAAAGATCGATCCCAGTACAATGTGATATGACTATTTTCTAGAACCGGCTCAGGGACATACCTATAGTACGGCACTTCAACTTCCACAAGGTTGTATTTCAGAGCAAGTCGCGGGTGGATTATCCTGGCTACTTGATTATGTCTGTGCAAGTACTCGCCGTTAGCAAGACGAGAACAGCCGGAAGTAATATGCCTGAGGGATTCACCAGGCTGGTGACACGCTCGACAGATGTCAATTGTGCCATCCCTCATTATATACTTCCGGTAGTTATTCGTCTTGATAACTTCGTCCGCAATCGCACAGACAAAACCTTCAGTTTCCCCAAAAAGGTCACCGAAACGTAGCCAGGACACGGATGCCAGTAGGTCTACTTCGGGCCTGTGGAGGGCCCGATAGAATCTACCGTGTAGCTCCTTACTCTGCCATACCTCCCTTCGGCTGTCAGTGCCGACTACTATAGGTCTGCGCCAGTTCTCCTTAGCCAAACCGAGCGGGGTGAGCCCGGTATCTACGTTGACTACATCACGGTGCATATCCACGTTCGACTTAAGAAAATAATCTCTGAGATTGCACACCTCGCGATTATGAAGGGTCTTTGCATTTAAAAATCCCCGACCCCCACATTTCCGCGGGATGTACAATCTCATGACTGACGACCGCGGATGATGCATTCGAAATGCAGTCAACTGAGTCCGGACTTTCCTATCAATGGCATCGAGTTCAGTCTGAGTCCACTTGAGTATGCCAAAGGAGTACATCAAGAGTGGCATGACCCAACTATTACAGGCACGAACCTTGTTACCACCTGACAAAAGACTGTTAAGTACCTTTTTCAGCCGGCCAAAGAAACGTTCCTGTAACATTTACGTAGCCCACGGAGGCGTAGCTTCATAGATGCATATTCATCATTGTACGCTTGGTGTACGGCTGCTTGCCATTAGTAGTTGTGATAACCTTTCGTCGACATTTAAAACAGAAAAATCAACATCGTGGAAGGGATTTGTACACACCAATGTCCCTTTCTAGTGTGGAAATTCCCTTAGTGGCTAACGGCTAACGGAACTACTAGGACCTGTCCTGAATAAAGAAAACAGTGAATAATGTTACAATAATTTTCCAATTATTTTTTTTCGCATCTCTCCTCTATGAAGGAATTTTTGAAGCAATTAGTATGCTTACTTTAGCTATATATTGAAATCGGAAAACGTCGATGTTCAGAGCACGATTTTTTTTTTACTTTAGGATACAAAGTAAATATTTATAAGTCAATATAATTTATATTGCAGTGAAATCAGTGTATTCTTATTAAATGTCAAAACGGTAAAGTCCATACAAACTTGTATGAAATAAAGTAGTGTGACGTTATACTTGTATATCAATAAATTTACTGGCAGTTGTTGGGTGGATGATTAAAAATAAATAAAAATAATAAGTAAGAATGGACATAATTTTCACCCCTTTTTTACCATTCGTTATTTAACTATTTCTGTTAAATAATTTATTTTAACAATTAATCACGGTTTCGTTGACTGAAACGACCACTTGTGAATGGCGTTCGGATGTACTAAATTACTGGAATGAAGTATTATTGCTTTGATCACTTAAACCTCATCCGTTGAAATACGAAGGAAAAACCCAACGCTGGTAAATAACTTGCTTTTCAAGTGACTTCTTGTCGGAATCCATACAAAGTGAGTGCAATCATGTTTTGGTCAGTAAGTAAATAAAGTTAAATATATTTTGCGGTTAATATAAAGACATTCGAATTTCAAAGAAACAAACATTCGAAATTACGGACTGAAGTTTCAGACAATCGGTACCATGAAACGCATTTATACCGCAATTGGGCCCGAAAACGACACGTGACACGTCGTTTGGCCTATACCCTATTAAAAGAAATTCGAAGTAACTTCATGGTAGCTAAATGCTACGTCCTTCGTTTGTATTTCGTGCGGGTCAAATTTCCGGGTTTGCCTACGTTTCATCGAGATTTCTGGTTAGTAAGTTTATGGTTAAATAATTTAAACATGACAAATAGCTCAAATGCTTGTGTTTTACATAGAAAAGGATGTATAATACATAGATAACTGTAATGCGTTTTAGGGTACCTCAAAAGGTAAAAATTAACCCATATTGAATTATTTAGATTTCCGTCTCTTTGTCAAGACCTTTATTCCAGAAATGCATGTGGGTAAATATGTACCTACTGATATTTATGTGGGATATAGAATGTCGAATAAAAACCTATAGGTTACTTTCAGTTAACCTTTTTTTCCTTCGGATACCCCCCCGCTGGCCAGCGGGGGTGGTTATGTCGTGTCTCGACTAAAACCGCACGGTGTCCTCCCCAAGTGTCCGTTGCCGGGTATCCCGGGTAAGCCCTCGAAAGGATAACCCCAGGGTTGCCGGCGGACTTCGGCCGCCACCGCGGCCTCGCCTGGTGGGGTCGGGTTTTATCCCGCTTCGGTGAGTTGGCAGGCGTGTGTAGGGCACACACGACACGCCTCCGCCACGGCCTGCTTCTGTAAGGACGGCGAGTCGGCCAACTGCCGTCCTCAGGCCCCGATCATGGAGGTCGGTAGTCCCGGGCGTAGATGAGTCTCGGGGGGCAGGATTCTCTCCCGCTCCCTCTCCGCCGCCTCTTTCGCGCGCATTACCTGCTCGCAGAAAGAGGCGGCGGCGTGCCACTTGCTGCCGTCAGAGACCACGGCCCTCACCATGGTCTCCAACGAGAGAACGTCCACGCCCAGGACCGCAACGAGATCCCGGCGTTGACTCGCCCACGCAGGGCACTCCACCAACGTGTGGAGCGCCGTGTCTTCGCCAGGATCTTCGCAGTGCTGGCACTGCGGCGTTGTCTCCCGGTGGATGCGCCACAGATACTTACCGAAACACCCGTGTCCGGTAACCATCTGGCACATCCGGTAGGAGAGGTCCCCATGGTCCCTCTCCAACCACTCCTTCATGATCGGTCTCACCGCCGCAATGGTGGATTCCCCCCACCTTGGGTGCTCAAGTCGCACCCTCCATGTCTCCATGAGTTTCTGGCGGAGCAGGAACCGCTGAGCCCTGATTTCTCGGGGCTCCGGCCTATGGCCCCGCTCCAGCGCCTCCTTGCGCCACTGGTACAGCAGCGCAAGGGCTCTCGCTTCCAGGTCCCATGGAGGGGTCCCGGCTAGGAGACATGCCGCCTCGACGGAGATCGTGCGATACCCCCTGATGACTCTGACGGCCATCGCTTTTAACGGGCTGTTTAATACAGCCACGTTGCGGGCCGCCAGAGTCTCCGCCCATACTGGGGCCCCGTACAGGGCCAGCATGGCCCCCGAGACTCATCTACGCCCGGCACGATCCCCAGGTACAGTCTCCTAGTGGGGGCGTTGGGTCCCTTAACGTTGGGCATCAGCCGCGATAGCGCGGCCGCAGCCCCCCTCAGTTTCGGGACCAGACTTCGGAGATGAGGTCCGAAGTCCCATCGGCTATCGAGTACGAGCCCAAGGTACTTCATTGTGGGCTCGATGCCGATGCTTACGCCCCCTACGGTTATGCTGGTTCCCGCAGGTGGCCCCCTCCGAGGCCCGTGGAAACACATAGCCTCGGATTTGTGGAGAGCCACCTCGAGTCCCAGCCGCCGTATTCGACCCACGCCTTTAGCAACCCCTGCCGTGGCCTTTAGTGCCGCGCTTCGGTGCGTTGCTCCCCGCGCCATAACGAGGGTGTCGGGTGTCGTCAGCATAACACGTTATGCTGACACCCTCGAGCAACGAACCGCGCAGCACCCAGTCGTATCCGATGTTCCACAGGAGTGGCCCTAGGACCGACCCCTGCGGAACACCGCACGACACATCTCGCCGCCCTGGCCCTAGCCAGCTCGGGTAAACTATGGCCCTCTCGGATAGGTATGCCTCGACAATGCGGCGGAGGTAAGGAGGCACTCCGTGATACGCGAGCGCCTCCCTAACGCAGCTCCAGGGTAGGGTGTTGAAGGCGTTGGCGATGTCGAGAGACACCGCCATCACCACCCCACCCCGCGAAACTACTTCCTCCGCCAGGCGCCTAACGCGCATGATCGCTTCCACGGTGGAGCGCCCCCGGCGGAAACCAAACTGGTTGTCCGCCAGATCTGGCCCCACGTTCGTGAGATGCTCGACGAGGCGCTCTGCAATAATCCGCTCAAAGAGCTTGCACACCTCGTCGAGCAACACGATCGGCCGGTAACCGGATGGCTGATCCGCCGGCCGCCCCGCCTTCCGGATAAGGACCAGTTTCCCCGTCCTCCACGCCTTTGGAAACTGGCCCCTTTCGAGGCATGCGCTAAAGAGCGCCACCAGTCGAGGCCCTAGTTCCTCAAGGGCCAGGACCCATGCTCGGCCTGGAATGCCGTCGGGTCCGGGGGCAGTGCATTTCCGGGCTTTAAGCCGGAGCACTGCTACCCCCAGTTCACTCTCCCTGACTTCGGGCACATCGCTCTCGCTATTATCAGCGTCAGGCGCCTGAGGCGGAGCCATACGCGGAGGAACATGCTCCTCCGCTCTCGCTGGGAACAAGGAGCCCAGTATCCCCTCCAGCCGCTCTGGCTGGAGGCTCTGGGTCAGTAGGGGCGCCCTTGGGCGGATTTTGCCCCTGACCGCAAGGTAAGGGCGCCCCCATGGGTTCTGCTCCAGAGACTCCAGCAGCTCTTCGCGGGCCCGCCGTTTGGCCTGCTTAATGGCTACCTGGAGGGTCCTCTTGGACCCCTTGTACGCCTCATATAGCTCCGCCTCTCGGGCTGCCGCATCGTCTGGGCGGCGACGCCTCCGGCGAAACCTGGTGTACTGGCGGCGAGCGGTCACGCACGCTGCTCGCAGCTGTGCGATCTCCGTTGACCACCAGTACACCTGTTTCTTTGCCGGGCTGGGCTTAACCCTAGGCATCGCCGCATCGCAGATATGCGACATGGCTCTCCTGAACCATTCGGCCTCTGCGTCGACATCGGCAGGCCTGTCCGGTGACGGAATCCAGGCCTGCACAATGGATGCCTCCAGGAGAGCCTCCCGATCCAGGCGTCTGAGCGCCCAACGTGGATCCGGGGGGTTCGCTATAGTCGGCGGTAGGTTAGGTGGAGGGGAGACGTTGAACCGAATGTACCTGTGGTCCGACGACGTCTCCTCCTCCTCCACCACGCGCCAACCCTGGATGCGGCGGGCGAGAGCAGGGGTCGCGAATGCAACATCCACGACCGAACTGAGTCCCCGCCGCTCCCAGGTGGCGACACTCCCCCGGTTGAGGACCTCTAGGCCACGGGTGTTGGCCCAGTCCTCCAGAACTCGCCCCTTGGCATTGGTTTCCCGGGAGCCCCAAGCCACAGACCAGGCGTTGAAGTCTCCCAGGACCAAGACAGGGCGAGGACGGCACGCAGCGAGAACGATGTCCAGTCCTGCGAGCCATAGCTCAAGCTCATACTGGTCAAGGCTTGGCGAGAAGTAGACGGCCACGACAGCTAAACCCTCATAGTCCGCCGCGACACAGCCTCGGCCCCTTGCAATGACTGCAAGGCGCGAGGTGTCCGCAGCGGAACCCCCGAAGATGGTCGCTACGCCGTCCAGGTCCACCGGGCTTCCGGGGTGGACCCAGTACGGCTCAGCGACCACGACCACATTGATAGACCACTCCACGATGCTCTGGTACAGAAGATCCTGAGCACCGGTGCAGTGGTTTATGTTCACCTGCAGGATGCGGATTGGTGTGTCCATTAATGGACGTCCATCTCCGCATCCCGCCGCTCCTGAGCAGCACCCCTGCAACCCGGTGCGGACGAACGGGGCTTTGGCCTCGAGGCGGCGCAGGTTCTGCTGTCCGCCCGGTGCTCCGCCGCTTTGCCCTCCGCTACGCATTTGTAGCACCGCGGCGGAGCATCACAAGCACTTGCCTTGTGCCCGGGCTGACTACAGCGGAAGCACCGATCCCCCACGGTGTCTCCCGCTGTGCACTGAACTCCCACATGCCCCACGGCCAAGCACCTAAAGCACCTGGTCTCGCGGGGCTGCAGGAGTTGCACCCGCGCCTTAAGGAAGCCCCCAACGAGGAGGCTCCGTCCGTCCGCAATTTTCTGCGCCGCTGCGACGGGGCAGTTGACGACTGCCGTGCCGTGACCGGTGGGGCTGAACCGAATTTCTCCAGCTCTCACCTGATCACGGGGGCAGCCGCCCGCCTCCACGACGGCGGAGATAATTTCCTCCGTCGTGGCCGCATCATCCAGACCCGAAATGCGCAAACCTGCGCATTTGTTGGGTCTGGTGACGCGGACGGCTTCCGAGTCCAGCGACTCCCTAAGCCTGGCCGCTAGGGCATCAGCTTTGGGGCCGCTGGTGGCACCGGAGACCTCGAGTAGGCGAGCTCCGGTGCGAGTCGTCTTGCACCGGAGCCCCCCCTCAATCTCGAGGGCCTTGAGGTCCACTGAGGCTTTCACCTGCCTCAGGACCTTGGCGTACCCCACGCCCTTCTCCACACCCTCCGTCGTCACCGTCAGGACGACGGCTGTGGAGCGTGGGGCGCGGAGCCTCTTCGGCGCCTTCGCCGCAGCGGCTTTTGCCGCCTTCTTAGCCGCCTTCTTGGCGGCTTTTTTCGCCTTCTTGGCGGCTCCCGCTACCACCCACCCCTCTCCTCTGGAGGAATGTTTAGGTGTAGCGGGAGCGGTAGTTCTGGCGACGGCGGGGGTGCTGCTCCCCTTTGACTTCCCCTGTGGCGATGGGGCCACTGGGGCGGCGGTCCTTTTATTAGGACCGGGCTTCCCACTGGCAACAGCCGCGAAAGATGCAGGCTGTGCCAGTGGAGGACGGTATGCCCGGTCCTCCAAAACGCCGAGCCGCCTCTCGATGGCCGCCAGCAGCTGCACCATGCTCGGTGCAGGCTCTGGCGCCACCTCGGTTGCCGGTTTGGGCGCTGGCTTAGGCGCTGTCTTTGGCGCTGACTTTGGCGCCGACTTTGGCGCCGCTCCTGTCGACGGTGGAGCCCTTGGTTGGGCCACCGTCGCCTGGGCTCTTGGGACCTTCTCGGCCTCCGGGGATCCCCTGAACAGTTGGGTTAGGTGCTTAACCTCCTCCCGGAGGGCCCGCTGTTGCTCCCGGGAGTTGGCGAGCTCAGTCTCCAGGCTTGTCACCCGGGCCCTAATGGAGTCCGCTAACTCCGCTGCCAATAGGTGGGGAGACCGACGCGGAGATTATGTCTGCGGCGTCGACGGCTGGTACCGACAATGAGTCGGTATCCAGCCGTGTGGAGACAGAGGAGGGTCTCCGACGTAAGCGGCCACGCTCGGGTGGACCGTCCCGTGACCGGAGCAGAAGCCCCGGACAATATAGTTTGTTGTCAACGATATAGTTTGTCGTTCGTACGCCGCCGTGCGTTCCTAGGGTACCGATCAAACTGTAGTACCCGTGCCCCGCCTTTTTGGGATCGTCAGTTTATAAGGGCATCGGGTAAATTTAGTCGGTTCGATTGCAACATACCCACCTCATCGCTAGCACCGGTTGAATGAAGCCCGTAGGGGATTCCACACGTACTCGTATATAAAAAAAAGCACGCTCCTAAGCCCGCTGTGCGACTATTAGCGTGTTTACTAGTAGTAGACCGCATTTACCTCTCTATATTTACTAAATAAACGCCCTCGTTTGTGTCAGACCGTAAATATCTACTCATTTGAAACGAAAAAAACTGTAATGAGGAACAGAAAATAAGGAATGGTTTCATTCAATGTTGGTCCCATATACATTTTATTAGTATAGGACCTAGAACTTCGCAGAAGCAGCAGAAAAATCAAATAGAAAATGTGAAATTATAGGTGTACGATTAACCATGACGTCATTTATGTCAAATGCCTTTTGTTTGGAAAGTATATTTTGAACACTCCTTCGTTTATTGCTCTAACCACGGACATTGGCGGAAGTCTAGGTGAATGTCTGGGTTCGCCATTAAATTAAAATATATATATATATATATATATATATATATATATTTATATCGAACGGCCGTACATATTGGTGCCGATTCTGTTTTTACATAAGTCTCTTAATATAACTAGACTACCTTTTTAATAATGTCAAGATTTAATCCGACGGCACATAGAACAAAATTTCAAAATTGAAATGAAATAGTTTTAGAGATAGTTTAATTTAGTGAAATGAGCAACAGAATGAACGCCATTTAAAGATTTTCTTTAAGGTACTCCCTAACCACGACCGCGGTTGCCCAAGTCGTTGAGCGGCTCCGGCGGCTGGGCCTCTAGGTGGCTTTGCATAAAACTGAGGCCCTGTTCTTTCATGGGCCTCGGAGCAAGCCACCCGAGGGATCCAGTCTCATCGTGGGAGGAAATCGCATCGGCACCAAGCCCCAAATGAAATATTTTGAGGCTCGTGCTCGACGGCCGATGGGACTTCGGAGGGCACATCCGAAGTCTGGCCCCCAAACTGAAGGGCACAGCTCTCGCTCTGGCGCGGCTGCTGCCCAACATGAGGGGGCCCGATGACTCCTGCAGGAGACTCTACGCGGGGATCGTGCGGTCCATGGCCCTGTATGGGTGCCCAATATGGGCGGAGGCCCTGAAGGCCGGAAGTGTGCGTATGCTGCGCGCTCCGCAGCGGGTCATGATCATCAGGGTCATCCGCGGTTACCGCACGATCTCCTTCGAGGCGGCGAGTCTCCTTGCCGGAACTCTGCCATAGGACCTTTAGGCGAGAGCCCTTTCGCAACTGTACCAGTGGCGAAAGGAGGCGCGGGAGCAGGGACAGAACCCCGAGCCTCGAGTAATCGAGGCCGTGCAGTCCCAGCTCCGCCAGGCCATCGTGGTGGAGTAGAAGGAACGACTTGGGCGACCAAGCGCAGGGCACGCCGCAATAGCGGCGGTAATTCCCATCATGGAGGATTGGCTAGAGAGGCGACACGGAAGCCTCTCGTACCGACTGACGCAGGTGATCTCCGGGAAGGGATGCTTCGGGGACCACCTGCATCGGATCAGGAAGGAGCCAACGCCTGAGTATCATCACTGCGACGCGAGCGAGGACTCAGGGCTGCACACGCTGGCGGACTGCCCGGTGTGGGAGGCGCCGAGGCGTGACCTCGTGGCAGCCATTGTGGTGGGAGTCCTCTCGCTCGGCAGCATGATTGCGGCAATGGTGCAAAGCGCGAGCGCGTGGGCCGCCGCCACCTCCTTCTGCGAGCATGTAATGCTCGCGAAGGAGATGGCGGAGCGTGTCCGGGAGAGATTTAGAACTCTGCCGGCCCGCCGAGCCCGCAACTTGCTCGCCGCGCATCGCAGGCGACTCAGGCGCCGCAAATCGCTTAACGACCTCCGTCCTCCATGAGCGCAAGCCTGGGGGTGGCAGGTGACGCCACCTGCCACCCCAGCAGAAGCAGGCCGGGACGGTGGGGCGACTAGCGCCCCTCCCCCAAACCGGGGCAAGACGGGGACACCGTGGTTCCCAAACCCGAGGGGGCCATCTCGAAACCGGAGATGGCCCAGGGTCAGTCGGGGTGCGAGGGATATGCTCTATGGGCAACCTTACTCCCCGGCGTCTGTAGACCCGAGACGGCGTGCGGTTTTAGTCGGTTCAAGCCCGACATAACCACCCCCGCCGGCCGGCGGGGGGGTAACCCCGAGCATTCGCCTGTATTGTAATAAATGCTACAGATGCGAACTTAGGATACATCAGTGAGGGAGTGGAGTGGAGCGGAGTGGAGTAAGTGAAAAGTGAAGTGGGGCACCGACTGGAAAGTCTTACGTGCTTCTTATCTTTAGAATCAAATCTGTGATTCAGTTATTTTACACTTTTCAAAACCTTTTTGGTTATTGAAGTCAGTTTAATATTTTTTTAATTAAAATAGTTTGTCTCATTATTTTTGAACATTTGCCATATTTTATAAATTTTCTTTACTGAATCATTTAAAAAAGGGCGTACAGCGAAGTAGTGCAACTCCCTGCCTGAGTCTATGTTTCCGGGAAGCTATAACCTGGTAATTTTGAAGTATCGAATGAATGATTCCTCTAGGACGTTCTTGAATTAGACCACACATCACTGAGGTATCAGTGGTAGTCGTCAAACGTGAGCCAATTATTATTGATCAATAAAACTACGAAACAGACTTTTTTTACGCGTGGGCTCGACTCCATCGGTGCCAGCGATGAGATGGGTGTGGCGAAATCGAACCGACTAAAATCACACGGTGTCCTCCACAAATATCTATTGCCGGGTATCCCGGGTAAGCCCTTGAAAGGATAACCCATCGAGGCCTCGCCTGTGGGGTCGGGTTTGATCTTGCGTCGGTGAGTTGGCAGGCGTGTGTACGACACGCATCCGTCTTGGACTGCTTCTGTAAGGACGGCGAGTCGGTCGATTGTCGTCCTCAGGCCCCGATCATTTAGGTAGGTAGCCCCGGGCAAGGTTCTCTCCCGCTCCCTCTATGCCGCCTCTTTCGCATGCATTACCTGCTCGCAGAAAGAGGCGACTGCGTGCCACTTGCTCCCGTCAGAGACCACGACTCTCACCATGGTCTTCAACGAGAGTACATCCACGCCCAGGACCGCAACGACATCCAAGCGTCGACTTGCCCATACCATACACGCTTAAGGTTAATGTGTAAATACATTACTATTCAATACGCATCAGCGTGAGCCTAACTCTTCTAAATAGCTGATTGTGATCTAAGTAAGAAACGTAAAGCCATAAAATATTATCACATGACATTTCGACATACATTATATTTGGTGATGATGATATTACAATGATGAGCGAGCTTCATATCTAAATAATACAATACGTGTTTATCCTGGTCAATGTATCTTCATTACTTTAAGTTTTGTTACATTTACGCTTGACTATCAGACTGACCTTGATTAGATATTACGTTGTACCATTCCTAAGAAGATATGACTCATTGCATTTTGCGTTACATGTGAAAATTCATAATGAACCCCATTTTCATGCATAGCCATCTCCTCCCTCTAAATCAGAGCGACAATCCCGTTTGCATCTAAACCTTGCACTTTAGAGCCCGGGGTCCGTTTTCGTCAGCTGGATAGACCCGGGACGACGCGCGGTTTTCCGACATAACCACCCCCACTGGCCCAGTGGAGGGGAACCGGGGGGATATCCGCACGGAAAAAAATGGGGTCCGCTTTCCTTCTTTCTGTAATTTGGTTTGTCTTGGCATTTGGCCCAGAGCCTCGTTCGTCAATCAGCAGCTACTTGACTTGGGGCCCGAAGATTATGCTAGTAATGACAGTATTATTTTAAGAATTTGGTAGGTATCAAATTGTTTACGGAGTCAATAAGTCGCACTTCGCAATACTGTGTACCGTAATGTGACTAGGAAAACAATCAGTGCTTTACCTCTTCAATTATAAGGTATCTTTTTCTAAAGCCTTTTTACCATGTCCGAAAATCAGACAGCTGGTTGACTAACGAGTTTGGTTGTGAAAAACGATATAAAATATTGCCAAATATTTTTTTGTAAAGAAGTGTGTGTCTCACGATGCTAGTTTTTTGGTTAACTATATTCATAAAAAATCAATTACATTATAATATATTCCAGTACTGCTTTAAAAGTTGTTGAAAACGTGATACCAGTTTTAAGAATAATTTAATGAATTGACTACATACTTAAGTGAATAATTTAATTATTTGAATTTAAGCAATTAAAATTCATGACGAAATTAGATGTTATTAACATTCTTTACCTGTGTCTATCCCTTTGGCGATATAGAGACATTTATATATAAAGATAAATATTCCCTTGCAATAATATTTCCTATATTATTAAAATTGGGTTAAAATTGCAACTACTGGTATGGCTACCTATTGAGATGATTAACTGCATTTTAATTTGGCACTTCGTCGTCGGAAGAAGATTGAGAGCCCGGCTAAAACCCGCTTACTTTGGTTTTGTTGAGCATTCTCAGCGGACTAACAGTTTGATACCTATATAGAGTAGTCACAACCATTTGTGTTTGTAAAAAAATAAACTGTAGCCTCGGTTTTAACTACTCTAAAAATTTATATCAAACTTTAGACAAGTGCTGTGCGAAAGAAAGAAAGCTTCACAAAACCGAAGCAAGTCGATCTTAACCGCACTCTCACTCTTCTTCCCGATGACGACGTGCCAAATCAAAAGCCGTGTACTGTAATTAAAACGCCACAGTTACATGTTACCATGATTGGGCACTTAATGGATGGTTGACGAGTCATTACACACTTAAGGTGTGATTAATACTTTGAAACCACCAAGGGCATGGTCAGTGCTTATCTACAATTTCAAAAATAAAACAAGTCTTGGAAGGATACTCACTATATTATTTGTTTGTTTTCTAATGAGGGCAAGGTATTGTAATCATAGTTAGTCATCCCATTTACTTTAGTATATCGCGTTGTGGGTTTTTTAGAGTAACCCAATAAAAATATTGTTAAAATGAAAAAACACAACCAAATATATATAATTATACTGATTTTCATAAACTCGAGTCCCAGTCTCAGGAATGAGGGTCACCATTACCGACACCGATAATGTTACATTGGTCCATACTTTCCAGACTTTCGCTATGTTGCCTTTTTCGACAGACGTATAATATTGATATGTAGGCGTTGCGCTTTCTTACACACTTGGTAGCACTTGGGTATTATACTTTGGGCTTAATACTTTGGACTTTGGGGTAATACAATTTCAGGTTTTTCTTTAGATAATTGTATTTTGGCGTATTCTGGTGGGATGGTTATATTATATAAAGGTTTATAAGGCATAGCAATTTCCATTGGTTATAAGCTTCTTGGTATGTTGCCATTACATAAGAAAAAATAGAGTGATAATAATAGAAAACTATTATGAATAGAAAACAATTTACGACTATAATAATATTTGTTAGAGAGAAATGAGATGAGAAAAAAATCAATTTTATATTTGATTAAAGTTGTTAGATGAATGTTGCATGACAATATTTTTATTCAAAATATTATATCCTCAGAACGTTCATCTAACTTAACCGAGTTATTAAAAAGGATTATATTTTTTGTGATGGCAATGATTGATGAATTCAAGCAATAAAAAAATATTTTTTAATTATGTATATTCCGGTCGAAATGGAAGTCGATGGGGGAGGCCTATGTTCAGCAGTGGACTTCCTACGGCTGAATATGATGATGATGATGATGATATATTTTTACTAAAAATAGTAATGTGACTTAAAGGGAATAGTTAACAGTTTATTAAGCAAGTTATCACCACAAGCTAATATCGCTGTAGTGTAAAACTATGATATTTAATGACATTGATATTCTTTTAAATAATTAGTGATATTTTTTTGGTTTATTAACATTGAATAACACGCAAAAACAATGTTTACGAAGAATTAATAACAAAGTTACAAAAACTGATTTTGCTTGCTTCTAGAAAAGAAATGTATGCTAATATTCTAAAGCTGAAGAGTTTGTTTGTTTGATTGACCGCGCTAATCTCAGGAACAGTAACTATAAATGTCAACAAATCGGGTAAATTTCCATATATTATTGTTATTGTAGTGCTAATAAATTACGGGCATGTTTGGGATAAATGAGTATTGTGGGGCAAGTATGCCACGGGCGAAGCCGCGGGGACAGCTAGTATTAAATCAAATACATAAAATATAAATAGACAAACGATTCGAGTTCCTCCATGACACACAAGATTCTTGCGGTCATTCGAAAATTTGAGACTAAAATGGCAATGCATTCCACCAACTATGCTGACGACAATGGGTACCTAGATGTTACTCGTTCGGGTGCTACTGGATGAGAATAAACCGAAATCTACTATATAAAATGTTTTTATATAGTAGACCAGTCATTATATACATTGGGTAACGCAATTTAACCGAAAAAGCCAAGTTTTAGATATTACGTCGCTTGGGGGCAGTAAAACTTAACTTCAAATTGTCGAAAAAAAATGTCTTGTTCATTTTCCACTATCTAGAAAAGGGTTAAATTCATTTTTTTTATAATAACTCGTTTCTCCATTGAGATACAAAAAAATGTATGCAATAAAGCAAAGAAATAGAGTTTAATACTTGTTCATAATGTTATTTTGTTCCTATAAATACTATTTAAATACTATTTTTGTATTGAACTTGGCTCTCATTTTTTACATTTATGTTTTTGGTGTGATTTATAGTTTTTTCGATCGATATCTGAATAACGATGAGCGATACGTCAAAAACGTTAACTTAAATTTTAGATCGTGAAAAAGCAACAACAAGTAGTATTGCCTAAAATTTTTATCTTCACGGAGAACCGAGTTATTATATTATACTCAATTTAATCCTTTTTTCAAGATAGCAGAAAATGCACAAGGTAATTTTGGTCGACAATTCTACACCAAAAATACCGGATGTGGAACAGGTTTTTTCCGTGCGAATGAGCATGTGTGTAAAGTCACCGAGATACAATGAAGTAAATTTTCCTTGACGTAATTGACAAATACAACAATATTTTAATCAAATATTAGATACTAGTTGTTAACCGCGGCTCCACCCGCGTGGAATTCAGTTCCCGTTATCCATGGGAACCCGTTGCAGGAAAACAAGCAGCCTATGTGTTATGCCAGACTAAAATCTATCCCTTTAGAAAAAATCAGCTACAACTGTTCAGCCGTTAGAACGTGATTGAGTAACAAACATCAAAACATCTTTACAAACAGGCACATTTATAATATTAGTAGGAAGTAACATTTAGTGTTGAAGGAGAATTTTGAATTGCCAGTTCTTACATTGTGGCGTCTGTAGACCCGAGACGGCGTGCGGTTTTAGTCGGTTCAAGCCCGACATAACCACCCCCGCTGGCCGGCGGGGGGGTATCCGAAGGGATTTCCGCACGAAAGAAAAAAAAAGGTACTAATATCATTTAATCAAAAATATATCATGTTTTTGTATTAGTGCATGTAGGTATAGCTCCATGTCTGCTGCCCAAAACTGAATAGTTATAAGTGCGTCGTGATTAGCCCACAGGTCTACGATAAAGTGTACCTACAGTGTTACGGTTTTACAGTTTACGGTTTTAAGGTGTTACAGTTTTACGGTTCCTTTGCCAAGTGGCAAAAAACGGAACCCTTATAGATTCGTCATGTCTGTCTGTCTGTCCGTCCGTATGTCACAGCCACTTTTTTCCGAAACTATAAGAACTATGCTGTTGAAACTTGGTAAGTAGATGTATTCTGTAAACCGCATTACGAATTCACACAACAATAGAAAGAAAACAATAAATTTTGGAGGTTCCCCCCATACATAGAACTGAAACCCAAAAATATTTTTTTCATCAATTCCATATGTGTTGGGTATCTATGGATAGGTCATCAATTTTTTTTTTCTAAACTGAATAGTTTACACGAGAGACAGTTCCAAAGTAGTAAACTGTGATCCTCCCCTCCCCCCCCTGTAACTTCTAAAATAAGAGAGTGATACAACTAAAAAAAAAATATGTTGTACAATACGATGTAAACTTCCACCGAAAATTGGTTTGAACGAGAAATAAAGTAGTTTTTTTTTACGTCATAAATCGTAAACCGCAATTTACCTTTCATTCAATCAACTCAAATATAACTACTAACTACTAACTTGCTGCTACGGAACCCTTCATGGTCGAGTCCGACTCGCACTTGGCCGCTTTTTTTTAGAAAATGCTAATGAATACCTTAGGGGATTTTATTAATACAAGAAGTTTCAGAAACTGCTCTAGAAATATAAAACATTTTTTATAACAACATAAAAACTTAAATTAACTGATTAATACATAATGAATATAAACATAATTAAATGACTAATTACTAACAAAGAATGTAATAGATAAACTAAAAGTTAATTCAATGGAGTCGGTATGTAAACATATGTTTACATACCGACTCCATTGAATTAACTTTGCTCAAACCTTGTTAAGGAATATTCCATAACAAGGTTTGAGCAAACAAACAAATTAGTAATCAGCGAAGGACTGTGAGGCCAAAAAGTACCTTTTAAAGCAATTAGTTCAAGGTTGATCAAGTTGCCAAAAAGCCCATATTAATTGACCGAGTGACCGATGGCTGTGTCCCCATTTCATAAGTGGCCGAACTTACTTTCATCTGTCAGTCTGTTTGTATTATACGGTATTCTGTTATGTACTTTGGTGATACATCAATGTTTTAACGTGCTACAAAGCCGCCCCTCTAGAAAAAAAAGTTAGATAATTTGGGCCCATTATCCATAAATTTTATGGACAACCTTACACCCCGGCGTCTGAAGACCCGAAACGGCGTGCAGTTTTAGTCGGTTCAAGCCCGACATTGTCCGAGAGGATTTCTGCACGAAAAAAAAGGGTTACCCTAAAAACGAGCATTTTTAATATTTAATTACTTTTTCGTAAGTAACAATATACATCCTTTTTTTTTATTTTACGTGCGGAAATCCCTTCGGATACCGCCCCGCCGCCGTCGGCCAGCGGGAGTGGTTATGAGGTTAAAATTTCGGTTCGGGTTTCGGGCAGTGCTCAAAATAAAAAAAAACCTGACGTAGGAAATATAAATTTCGATTTTATCGAAATTAATGATCTGTAAAACATCCAAGATATTAATCAAACATTGACAGCCGTATTTCATCCTCAAAATACATCAATAATCGTTAAACATCTCTAGACGATTTTGAAATGTGTATATAAGGAATAGAGACATAAGAAATCATACTATTGCACATTTTTAGCCCCCTCGCCCTGACAAGGAATCTAAAAGTAACAAAAATCCTGCTTATGTAGTATTTGATTGCCTCTTAGATATATGAGAGTGTGGTAGGTACTTCCTCAAGCCAAGCCAGCCCATCCGTTCTTTGAAAACTATGACTTTATAGACTAAGAAATTGTTATTATTATCTGTACAAAAACAACAGGTTTTATCAAACCATCTGCATGATATGTTAGTAAGAACTGATTATAATCTAACGGCTAGATATTATTAAGCCGCGTATCGACTACGCGCGTTCCATGAATGACCGGGGCGAGAGTGCGTTCCGCTGAACGCGTTACAAATATTTAAAGTATATCAACTAAGCGCGCCTGGCGCCGACAAACCGACACCGGCTCACTTCACGTTAGAGCGTTCCAACGAACACATTGGGGTGCGTTCGTCGTCCTCTTAAGCGCGTAGTCGGAACGTGGCTTAAGTGCGAAAGTTTAATGGATGAATGTTTGTAATTCAATCACGCCAGAATAGCTGCACGAATCTGGGTGAAATTTGATTTGATTTTGATCTATAATCAAGTTAAAATCGTGAGATAAATTACTATCTAGAAATAGACTGTAGGTCGCGGAGACGTGTTCAGAGGTCTACGTGGATGGAGCCCCGGGCCACTGGTAGTTAATAATGATATGAGCTTGTTATCGCCATTCATAAATACCACACAGCTGAAACTATTTGTAAAAGAGTTATAATGGGCATATAGGGCATTACAGTTTTATGAGCTGCAGCAGTTATGTTTTCAAAGTAACAACTTACTATCGGCTACTGTTATAAATCTCGTAGATACAACAAACAAGACGTTTAGTAACCAATAATAAAATTTCCCTTTCCGAAATAAGTTCCGAGAGGGTGTTTGGTGGGCTACCCGTAGTATTCTGATAGTAGAACGATTTGTGGACACCAATGACATTAGTTTATTTTCTTGTAACTTTAAATATGAAAAGCCTTCTGCGAGACTTGAATCAATGGTAGTCTCGTATCGAAAGGTTATTCAGTTACTGAAGCAACCATGGTAGACTCAGGTAGTTCCTAGTTCCAAATTTAAGGTAGGAATAAATAAAATTCTAATATGACGTCACAACGGAGTTGATGCGTAACGTTAGTAAAATACGTCAGACCGCTTACTCGAACGCATTGAAATCAAATCGTTAAAAATTGTTTAATCCCACCGTGTCCCACGGTCACGCACCTCTAACTTGTCACTACCTCGTAAAGAAACCGGCAATAGCTCAAATTTCTAAATAATATACTAAAAAGTTTCTGAAGACTTCCAATCTACATTAGGTCAGCGAACCTAACTATGGTCTTACCCTTTTTATACTAAGCGAAAGTCATTGCTCAGTGTTGCCAGTGACCTAAAGACTGTGTGGTTTTCCGCATACAGGGAGAACATGCTCTCTCACCGAATCCAAACATAACCATGTATAAAAATCATGTATAAAAACCCTGCGTCTGTTTGACTCAGTGTTTTTGAGCAACAGGGTGGGGTGGTATCTTAATATAATAAGTTAACAGTTAATATGTTAACTTAATATGTTAACAGTGCTTCTAACCAATTAGTTCTCATTGTCAGAAAAGTGTTTTTACAAGCTCTGTTTTAACCTTCATTCTTCATTATCCAAAGGTTTTCTACACCGACGCCTTTATCACACATACTTATATCTTACCCTTGAACTGCCTAAAACGTTGATTGTTATGTATTTTTTACAGAACGGAAGCTTATTTGTGGAAGTCACACCAGGATCTGAAAGCATTTATGGCCCGGACCAATATTGCATAGATAACTTCGTGTGGGATGACCTTCCATCGAATAAGACAGAGCTCAGTGCTTTGATTTGCTTCCATGCTCCACCTCCCGCAAATAATTACCATGTCAGCAGTACCTGTGAGTAATAACAATTATTCCTTAAAACAGACGCATTTAAAAAATAATTGAATATCAAATATTTTTTAAACATAACATAACATAACTTCACCCCTGTATCCCCGAAGGGGTAGGCAGAGGTGTATTACACACCCACGATTCGCCAGTTATGTTAAATATTTTTAACTATACTCAATTTATTATATTTCATCATAATCCTAGTGTTGTTCCCGGTTGCAACCGAGGCTTTCATTTCGGAGCCTTGAGTTCACTTACTCTTTCTCATCGTTTTGGTTTGGTTTATACTGCTATTATAGGAGTGACCGTTTAACTTTCCAACCCCAAGAAGGAAGCCTGCGCCAGAGCCTCGTCCGTTAATCAGCAGGTGCACCGGCTTGAAAGTGCGGATTGGTTTGGTCCCCTAGGTCTTAGTGAGACCCCACAACTCACATGACTACTTCACATTTCAAAGAAAACAAAACAAAATCACATCGGTTCATCCGTTCGCGAGCTACGATGTCACAGACGTGTAAAACTTATAACATCCTGTCGTTTTTGCGTCGGGGGTTAACAAAAGGAAATTACTTGTTTTAAAGTCTGTTGACATTATTTTGGACAATTCTTCAGGTCAATAACCATTACACATGTGGAAAACCACAAATAAGTAGGTGAGATCCATCTCAAAGTTAAGAGTAAGTATTTATTATAGGATGAGACAGTTCAAGTCATGAACTATCGAGTATCATCAAGCATCGTGCTGGTTTACTTATCAAGTTATTAAATAAGTAAACCAGCACGAGAAATTTTTGTCCTGTTATGAGCGGGAACTTTTTAGTACCTAGAACCTTTAAGGTATCGACTCTACTTCTGATAAGTTAGTTCCTACTACAATTAGTGACTCCAGCATAGCCAGACTAGCTATGATGTTTGACGTTCTGAGATGATTAGTAGCATTTGTGGTTTAAGTTGAATGTTACTATAATACAGTATTACATATATTGTGAAAGTTTGTGAAGATGGATATACCTTTATGTATGTGTACGTTTGTTACTCTTTCACGCAAAATCGGTTGAACGGGTTTGGATGAAATTTGGCACAGATATAGATTATAGTCTAAAAAGCACATTTTTATCCCGGGAACAGGTTTCATGTGGATCGCGGAAACGGGATCAGTGATTCACGCGGGCGGAATCCCTTTATAGTAAACATATCGCAAATTTAAACCGTTATTTACAAACATATTAAATATCACACAAAGTATTTACTTTTCAAGTGTTCTATCCAAAAAACCGTTCTTTCCAATGTTCTTCCAAAATATAAAAAAAAAGATATGACCCACAATCACAGATATTTTGAACTGTCTTAATTTATTTTTTTATGGCACTAAACCTAATTTAGTTGTAGTGGGCAAGCAATGGATTTAAATGTTAAGTTTCTAAAAATGGAAGATGCTGACCGAAGAATACATATTTGGTCTTGCATTTGGGAAATAGGTAGGTTTATTTTTGAGGCCAGGCTATAAATTATAAAGTTAAAAACCAGGTCGCCAGTTTCTCACTATGTGAATTTTAACCGGTACGCCTTACAATATATATTACTTTTTTTAGAAAGCAAATCACACAAAATTTGATCGCAACTGGTTGAATTTATATATTTCTGGAAAAGTTAATTTCCGGTATGCATTGCCTCGTTTTTTCTTACTTGAAACATCTTTCTCGAGTATGTAGGTACACATCCAACTACTAAAGTATCATTGCAATCCAATGAATGGTACGAGCAATACCATGTTATGTTTCACCAAATCAGAAACTGATTTGGAGAACAAATTAGGTAAGTTTCATAACATAGAACGATACCATTGCACGCAAGATATAACACGATACTTTTGTGTCGAAGGTTCTGCAGAGTGTATAATGAATCTTACTGTTATTTTTCAGGTATGTTGATCTCCTGTTTTTTCATCATCCTAACGGTCGCAGTTTATGCTTGGCTACCGGAGCTTAGAAACCTTCATGGCATGGTGCTAATGGCGTACCTCCTTAGTTTCTTAGTGGGCTTTATATTTATGGCTACCATGCAGATACAGATCCTTTACAACTATAACCCACCCGGATTTTGCCTGAGCTTTAGTAAGTAAACCATACTAAATTGTGAATATACTTTACTTATCCTCTGAGCCTTTTCCCACCTCAGTTGTGGTCGGCTTTAAGTCTCACTACGAAACGGCCGCAATTTGATTTTTCCATGAAGCAACCCACCCACTGGCGATTTCGAAGTTTTGCAGTTAAACAGTTAAACAAATGTTTGTGTGATCTAAGACTAGTATATATAAAGCCGACTTCTGTGATATCATTTATTCACTTGATCTAATTCCAAAATGTACATGAAATCTCGTTATAATCAATGCCAAAGTACATACAATATCAGAACCTCTTGAGGTGAGACTGCCAGATTTATCAATACGTTTAGCAGAATCTCATTAAATTTATGACAAAAATGTCTGTAATCTATCGTGGCAGTTACATCATCTAAATATAAATACAATAAAAACAGTTAGTATGTATTCAATTTACTAATATACGGACAAATTAAAAAAAAAACTTTGTTAATTAGAGTTAATTAAGTGTACATCTTTCATAAGTAGATACCGCTTTAATTTAAAATTCATCAAATCGTTACACAAATTCTCATTCATGAAAAGAATACATTATAATATTTGGTTCATTAGAAAATTATAGATCTTTTTCTTATACGAATAATCACAGATATGCTTTCGTAAATATGCTATTTCTAACAATTTTCTTCGTGCTATATTTATTTTCTACTATATATGTATCTTACAAATTAATCAATTTTAATCTTACAAATAAATAACATATTTATTGCTTTCGTGTCCCAATTCGCATTCAATATCTTGGTACCATAATTATGTTATCATATTTATTGGGTATTTAATATAAACATAGAATAAATATTTTAATATTTCAAAATAATATTAATCGATTAAGGAAATTTAATGCCTGCTATTTACTGACATTATAATTATGAATATACAGAATAGTGTGGAACTCAAACGCGTTTTTATTTCTAAATTCTGTAATTATATCAAAGATTTTAAATTATGAATGATTTTAGATGTGTAAAACATAAAAGAGATCTACATGATCTACTAGATATAACATGGTTAGAGAAATAACCAAAATGAAGTCCCAACTAAAAATATAGTTTTATATCTGTCTGATATTCAGCTGCTCAACTCTGGCCCTGGCACTGCAGGGAAATATTATTAGATAGACGAAAATATCTATAACTAAGGCAAATTCTTCAAAGGAGTAATTTTATTTATTTAAGACGAGGGTATTCGAAGACTTTAGGTATTTTTGGTTTTATTAGTTTATTTTTTAGTTTATCCTTACACTATGCAAGTAATCTTTTAAGCGATGCATCTAAGTATTCAATTCCTGCTGACATTAGTATATCTTTAACATTACATGAGGAAAATAATTGGAAGATGACGCCTGCTCTGCATGCAGCCGACGTCATATCTTGTGCTATTGGCGCTATAAATGTGTCTTTGCCAATTTCTATTACAGGTGGTCTTATACAGTAAATACTCCTGAAGAACCCTTTTTAATGGAAGCTTTGTAGTTAACTTTATTGAAAAATGGGGCAATTACTGTCAAGTATACTATTAGCTAGCACGGGATTTAAACCCAAATGTTAGGTATCCAATTAATTGTGCAGTATTAACACATAGTTAAATCACAATAGTCTAATCCTCCATCATTACAAAACGGGTTCCGTACGTAGTTTCGAATGACGTTGCAGCGATAGGTCATTGTGGCGAAAAACTTTTAGCGTGGTACGCTGGAGCGAAAAGTCATTGAAGCGAATTCCACCAGGGCGAATGACACCGCAGCGACAAACAAACATTGTACTATACATTACGACTGTTTTACGGTTATGTTCATGACCTTTTTCGTTTTCGATTCGTTTCTGGCACTTTGCCGGCCGCTACCGCGGCACGCTCGCTTCGCTCGCTCGGCTCGTGCGTTGTGTGGTCACAATTCTAACCTAACCTAACCTAACCTAACCCTTTTTTATTTTATCCTTCACCTGGGTACTTACCATAGTTTCATTGCAATTGGATGAATAAAAAAAATACATAGAAGACAAGTAATTATATTTAGTACTGTCGCGTTCGGCGTAGCAGGACGATAAGCAGGGACAACTTTTCCGGGGCAAGGTGGGGACACCGTGGTTCTCAACTACAGAAGGCGATCTCGAAACGGAGATGGCTCTGGGTCAGTCGGTGCGAGGGAAATTCCTTATGGGCCACCTTACACCCCGGAGTCTGAAGACCCGAACGACGTGCCGATTTAGTCGGTTGAAGCCCGACATAACCTCCGCCGCCGGCGGCAGGAGGGTATCGGAGGAGATTTTCACACGAAAATAAAAGGTACTCTCGCGTTAATTTCCATTGTAATCAACTTTTCATTGGTGATAAACGGAATATTCAACGTTACAACAATAAAACGCACACTATGTGCCATCCTACAACACGACTGCGGCACTACCTATCGGTTTCAATTCTGAACATAAAACATACCCTAGAAACTCCTTTAAACACAATTTAGAATTATATATACGTTTATCTAATATGTATTAACACAATATGAAAATAATAATGTAGTTTAGCACTATAATTGTAAATAAATTTCGAATTTTAACTTTTTATCAACGGAATTGTACAACTGACAAATTTCCTGCAATGTGGCATTTATGCTACGTAACTACTTAACTACATTTCTCTCGACACTCGTCCTGCCTCTGACACGTTCCGCTCGGGACTAATTGACTCTTTGAACGCTTCATATAGGTAGAAAACGTAGGTATTTTGAATTTTCATCGTATAATACAGAATTGATGTATATTTCACCTTCCTTCACCGTCCACCACTTAACCTTCATTTTGGTATCATTTTATTTTTAAAATAAAACCGGAATTCGTTTTTGGTTAGGCCAATCTTTGAAAGCAATATCTATCAAGGAAAGTAAAAGTCATCGTGTATCGAATAACCGAAAATACTAGTTTTTATAGTCTAGAAAAACATATGTGATTTTCAGAATACAGCGACTTCTCATTTTCGAAAAATCATAATCTAAAAGCACCCTTGCTCAGGGACCCTCGCCTTAATATTCATCATTAATACGTAGGTATTAAACCGCGGTAGCCTAGTGATATGGGTAATGGACTGCTGAGACGAGGTCTCGGGTTCGATCCCAGGTTTTACCATGGCACACACCAATGACTTTTCGATGCTTTTCCAAGTTATGTGTGTATTTATCGCAGGTTTATAAGTGCGCGGTTAATGGCAATAGGCTCGCCACCTATTACATTGGGACCTAAACATAAACTGGCGAAATGTGGGTGCTAGCACCTCTGCCTACCCCTTCGGGGATATAGGCGTGAGTTTATGTTATGTTATGTTATGTAATACGTAGTTATTTGTAAAATTGCTCTATTTTCCTACGTTCACGTAGTAAAGTTTTCTTTTTTGTGCTATTTTCCATATGTCCTTGTAACTTCGCAATATAAGAGTGTATTGCCCATTCATTATTTGCAATTTTTCTTCCACGTTTTCTGTTTACTTTTAATTTGGCCAAGTCGGCGCGGTTACATTCTACTATAGAACTTTCATAACACCTTCATTTGATTGGATCGAGATTTATAACATGTACTCAGTGTTACGTTTTAACCCTGTCGACGTCACGGATACATGAACAGTTCTTATTCTCCTACTTTCATGCTTAGGTTGTTATTACTTTGTTAGTACTAATCCTGCTTAATATTACAAAAGTGAAAGTTTGTGAAGATATTTTGATGTTTATAACTCAATCACGCTCAAACGGCTGAACAAATCTGACTGAAATTTGGTACAGGGATAGGTTATACTCTAGAATAACACATAGGCTACTTTCATCTCTAGGATAGCTTATACGCGTATTATATATATATATATATATTAATACGCGGGCGGAGCTGCAGGCAATAGCTGATTATCAATATTTTTTTTCAGATTTTTACGTTTGTATATTTCTCAAAGTCTACCTTGACCAATTATCAAGTTTCTAGATCATCTGGAAGTGGGTTAGGTTTGTAATATATAAAGTGAGTCAGTCATTGATATGCCAGTCTTCAAACGATAATATTATATCAGTAACTATTTGAGCTACTTATATGGATTCTAGACACGCTGTCGGGAGTAGTATTTTGGGTGACTATCAATATGGATATTTACATTTCCTACAAATTCGCCGGTAAAAAATTCGCAATGTACTTTCTTGGAATCATTTTACTTCCAACAGGTATTAAGCTTTTTCATTGTTATATTTTCAATGACTTATTTTTGATAGTTGTGAGGTTTAGATGTTATCTATCTATCTATCTATCTATCTATCTATCTATTATTATTATTATCTTATCTTATATATATATAAAAATGAAACCCGTTTTCCGTTGTCACGACATAGCATGAAAACGGCTTGACCGATTTGGCTGATTTTTTTTTGTAGTTTTCTAATACTCTGTACAAGGTTCTTACGGAAAAAAAAATTAAGAAAATCTCTCAGAATTTTCTTTTTCGTGCGCACACCGTACGGTTTTAGTCGATACACGACAAAACCACCCCCGCTGGCCGGTGGGGGGTATCCGAAGGGATTGATCCTCCCCAAGTGTCCGTTGGCGGGCACCCTTTTTTTTTTTTTTTTTTTTCCGTGCGGAAATCCCCTCGGATACCCCCCCGCCGGCCAGCGGGGGCGGTTATGTCGGGCTCGAACCGACTAAAACCGCACGCCGTCTTGGGTCTGCAGACGCCGGGGTGTAAGGTTGCCCATAGAGCATATCCCTCGCACCCCGACTGACCCTGGGCCATCTCCGGTTTCGAGATGGCCCCCTCGGGTTTGGGAACCACGGTGTCCCCGTCTTGCCCCGGTTTGGGGGAGGGGCGCTAGTCGCCCCACCGTCCCGGCCTGCTTCTGCTGGGGTGCCAGGCGGCCTCACCTGCCACCCCCAGGCCTGCGCTCATGGAGGACGGAGGTCGTTAAGCGCCCTCCGGCGCCTGAGTCGCCTGCGACGCGAGGCGAGCGTGTTGCGGGCTCGGCGGGCCGGGAGGGTTCTGAACCTCTCCCGGGCGCGCTCCGCCATCTCCTTCGCGAGCATCACATGCTCGCAGAAGGAGGCGGCGGCGGCCCACGCGCTCGCGCTCCGCACCATTGCCGCAATCATGCTGCCGAGCGAGAGGACTCCCACCCCGATGGCTGCCACGAGGTCACGCCTCGGCACCTCCCACGCCGGGCAGTCTACCAGCGTGTGCAGCCCTGAGTCCTCGCTCGCGTCACAGTGATGACACTCAGGCGTTGGCTCCTTCCTGATCCGATGCAGGTGGTCCCCGAAGCACCCCTTACCGGAGATCACCTGCGTCAGTCGGTACGAGAGGCTTCCGTGTCGCCTCTCTAGCCAATCCTCCATGATGGGCCTTACCGCCGCTATTGCGGCGTGCCCTGCGCTTGGTCGCCCAAGTCGTTCCTTCCACTCCACCACGATGGCCTGGCGGAGCTGGGACTGCATGGCCTCGATTTCTCGATGCTCGGGGTTCAGTCCCTGCTCCCGCGCCTCCTTTCGCCACTGGTACAGTTGCGAAAGGGCTCTCGCCTCCAGGTCCCATGGCGGAGTTCCGGCAAGGAGACTCGCCGCCTCGAAGGAGATCGTGCGGTACCCGCGGATGACCCTGATGGCCATCACTCGCTGCGGAGCGCGCAGCATCCGCACACTTCCGGCCTTCAGGGCCTCCGCCCATATTGGGCACCCATACAAGGCCATGGACCGCACGATCCCCGCGTAGAGTCTCCTGCAGGAGTCATCGGGCCCCTTCATGTTGGGCAGCAGCCGCGCCAGAGCGAGAGCTGTGCCCTTCAGTTTGGGGGCCAGACTTCGGATGTGCTCTCCGAAGTCCCATCGGCCGTCGAGCACGAGCCCCAAATATTTCATTTGGGGCTTGATGCCGATGCGATTACCTCCCACGATGAGACTGGATCCCTCAGGTGGCTTGCTCCGAGGCCCATGAAAGAACAGGGCCTCGGTTTTATGCAGAGCCACCTCGAGACCCAGCCGCCGGATCCGCTCCACGACTTGGGCAACCGCGGTCGTGGCCTTCAGGGTCGCTTCGCGGTATGTCGCTCCGCACGCCGTCACAAGCGTGTCGTCCGCGTAACACGTGACGGCGGCACCGTCTGCGAGCTCACCGCGAAGCACCCAGTCGTATCCGATGTTCCACAGGAGCGGCCCCAGGACCGATCCCTGCGGAACACCGCACGACATCTCACGCCGGCCGAGACCGGTCACGGTTGGGTAGAAGACGGCTCTCTCCGTCAAATACGCCCCGACTATGCGGCGGAGGTAGAGAGGCACTTCGTGATACACGAGCGCCTCCCTAATGCAACTCCAGGGCAAGGTGTTGAACGCGTTGGCGATGTCCAGGGACACCGCCAACATCACCTCACCCCGGGCTACTGCATCCTCCGCCAGAGCCCTCACGCGCATGATGGCATCCACGGTGGAGCGCCTCTGGCGGAAGCCATATTGGCCATCCGCCAGGTCCGGCCCCACTCTTGAGAGGTGCTCGACGAGGCGCTTCGCAATTACTCTTTCAAAGAGCTTGCACACCTCGTCGAGCAACACTATGGGCCGGTAGGCGGACGGTGAGTCCGCCGGGCGCCCCTCCTTTCGGATGAGGACCAGTTTCCCCGTCTTCCACAATTTCGGAAACTGGCCCCGCTCCAAACATGCGCTGAGAAGCCCTCTCAGTCGGGGCTCGAGAGCGTCGTCGACTAGAGCTAGGACCCACGCTCGGCCTGGAATGCCGTCGGGTCCCGGGGCGGTGCGTTTGGCTCTCAGCCTTCTCACCGCCAGCTCTAGTTCTACCCAAGTGACCTCGGGCACGTCGTCGTCATCCACGTCGGGCACCATTGGCAACCGAGGCGGAGTCATCTGCGGTGGAACATGTTCCACCGCCCGCGCTGGGAACAGGGAGCTAACAACTCCTCCGAGCAGCTCCGGCTGGAGACACTGGGTCAACGGCGGGGCCTTGGGGCGCAGTTTTCCCCTTACCATTAGGTAGGGCCGCCCCCAAGGGTCCCGCTCCAGCGTCTCCAGCAGTTCGCAGCGGGCCTCCTTTTTGGCCCGCCTTATCTCTGCTCGGAGGGCACCTCTGGCCTCCCTGTATCCCTGGTACAACTCCGCCTCTCGGGCCTCCGCATCTGCGGGGCGGCGACGCCTCCTACGGAATCGGGCCCACCGGCGGTGCGTGATCACGCAGGCCCGTCTGAGCCTCGCGATCTCCGACGACCACCAGTAGACCCGACCCCTCGGATTATAGGGCGGAGCCCTAGGCATCGCCGCGTCGCAGACACGGGTCATGGCCTCCCGGAACCACTCCGCCTCATCGTCTACGTTGACAGGCCTGTCCGGCGCAGAGGCCCAGGCCTGTACGATGGCGGCTTCCAGGAGGAGCTCCCGATCTAGTCGCTTAAGTGCCCAACGTGGCTCGGGTGGAGCCGGTGTGGCCGGCGCATCGCTCGCGGGGGCGGAGACGTCAAACCGAATATATCGGTGATCCGAACTTGTCTCCTCCCCCAAAACGACACGCCAGCCCTGAACACGTCGCGTCAACGAGGGACTCGCGAACGAGATGTCCACGATTGAACTGGCCCTCGAGGTCACGAACGTGTCCACGGCTCCCCGATTTAGGAGGTCTAGGCCGAGTCCTTCGGCCCAGTCCTCCAGTGCCCTGCCTCTATCCCCCGCCGGGCCCCTATCGTGACGGGAACCCCACGCCAACGACCAGGCGTTGAAGTCCCCGAGCACAAGGACCGGGCGGGGGTGGCAGGCATTGACGACGACTGCCAGCTGACGGAGCCATTGCTCATACGAGTCGTCAGCTATGTCTCGGCTCGGCGTGAAGTAAGCAGCCACGACCGCTATGTCGCCAACCGCCGCCGCCACGCAGCCGGGTCCTCTTGCAACGACGGCAAGAGGGGGGCTGCCGGCGGCAGGGTTGTGCACCAGTGCCGCCGACCCATCCAGCGCGGTTTCCCAGGCAGGCCCGAGGAACCGGTAGGTGTATGGGTCGGCGACAGCGGCGACATTTATGGCCCACTGTGCCATGCTCTGGAGCAGAAGGTCCTGAGCATGGGCACCGTGGCCAACATTCACCTGCAGGATGCGGAGTTGAGGATCCATTATGGAACCCCCATCTCCGCATCCCGCTGTGAAATGGAGGCGGAAGGCCGGCCTCCCGGCTTCGGCTCCCCTCCGACGCAGGCCTTGCTGCCAACCCTATGGTCCGCCGGCTTGCCTCCCGCTGCACATCTAAAACAGTGCAGCGGGGCGCCACACGTGCCGGCTTTGTGACCGGGCTGGCCACAGCGGAAGCAACGGTCACCCGCCGTCACTTCCGCCGTGCAGTGCACCCCCACATGGCCCACCGACAGGCACCTGAAGCACCTGGCCGGTCGGGCCTGCAGGAGCCGTACCTGCGCCCTCAGGAAGCCTCCTACCAGGAGGCTCCGCCCGTCAGCGACCTTTTGGGCCGCCGCGATAGGGCAGCCGACAACTGCTGCCCCCTGTCCACCGCGGCCGAAGCGTATCGCTCCGGCCTTGACTGTGTCCGGGGAGCAGTCCCCGGCCTCCGCCACGGCGAGCCTGAGCTCTTCTGCCGTGACGGAGTCGTCCAGGCCCGTAATGCGCATTTCTGCGCATTTAATGGGTCTGGACACCCGGACGTCGGCTGCATCCAGCGACTCCCTTAGCCGAGCCGCTAGGGCATCGGCCTTGGGGCCACTGGCGGTGCCGGGGACCTCGAGTAGCCGGGCTCCCGTCCGTGTGCTCTTGCACCGGACACCCGGGATCTCGAGGGCCTTCAAGTCGACGTTGGCCTTTACTTTGGCCAACACCTCGGCATACCCCATGCCCCTCGACGCTGCCTCCGCCGTCAGAGTGACGACGACGGCCGTAGTTCTAGGGGCACGGAGCTTCCCCGGCGCTGCCTTCGCGGCGGCCGCTGCCCTCCTGGCCTTTTTGGCGGCCTTCTTGGCGGCCTTCCGCCTGCTTTTATTGGCTCCAGCCACCTCCCAGCCCCCTTCCAATGGGGTGGAGGTAGCTGGAACCACGGCTGGGGCTGGGGCTGGGGCTGGGGCTGGGGCCAGGGCTGGGGACGTCTTCCCCTTGCCCTTCCCCTTGCCTTTGCCCTTCCCCTTACCCTGAGCGGGAGGGAGCTGAGGAGCCGGCCCCGGCAGGGTCGCACCCGCACCCGCAGCGGGGCGGGTGGGGCCCCTCCGGGCTACAGCCGCGTAGCCGGCCGCTGGTGGCGCCAGAGGCGGACGGCGGATGGAGTCCATTAGGGCCTCCATCCGACACATCATCCTCTCCTCCAGCGCCTCCATATAGGGGAGCCAGGACTCCGCCGGCGGTACCCTTGGCTGCGCCGGCCGCACCGACTGTGCCGGCTGCTGCACCGGTTGCTCTGGCTGCGCCGACTGCCTCGCCAACGAGCGAGTCACGCGCGCCGTCTCCGCCGGTTGCACCCGTTGCGCCAATTGAGCCGGGTTCGCCATTGCCCTCTTGAGCTCCTCGACGGCTGCAGCTAGTCGAGCCGTCTCCCGACGAGACTCGGCCAGCTGCGCCGCCAGGCCCTCATTTTCGGAGGCGATGTCGAGCACAATGCGCAACATCGCCTCCTGATCAGGGTTTGGGGACCCCTGGAACGACGCGGTCACCCTCTGGAGTCTCTCCAAGAGCGACCGCGTCCTCCCGCACGGCTCCGACACCGCCGAGGTGGAAGGCCTCGGCGGTGACATTTCCGCGGCCCTCCCAAGAGCCGAAGGGGCTCGGGTGGCCTGCACAACCCTCGCTCCACCTCGCGCCCCTCGGCGGCCAGCAGCCACTTTGGGCGCCGGCTTTGACACCTCGTCACTGCTGGAGGAGGTCGTCCCGGTGAGGGTATAGTCCTCATCCGACACGCTCTCCCCCAGCCGGGCCTTTGTGCGCCGTCTCCGCTTACGGGTCTGCTTAAGACCGAGACCCGCCGGGCTGCTCGCCCTACTTCTCTCGTTGGCCGCCGTTGACGCCGCGGACCCTGTGTCCGCGTCCGTTTCCCCGCCAAATGGGAGCGGAGTAGCGGGTCTGGGGAAGGCGGCTTTCGCTGACCGCGTGCGAGTCCGTGGCCTCACCTCTTCACCCTCCACTACTATCACTCCTTCATGTCCGTTTTTAGTGCCTATGTCGTTATTGGTAAATCCGTCCGGTTTATCTGTTATTTTAGTTTTTGAGTTGTCCATATCATGACCCACGAGTATGGGGGAATGGTGGTCCATCCAGGCGGAGCCCCCTGCACCTGGATAAGCCTATATACTATGGAGGTCGGCTGGTATCCATAGGTGTTTACGACTTTGCTGTCGGGTGTTATAGACTTTTCCTTGTCGTGGGCCGGCCAATAAAGGCAAGCCCTCCGGTCAGCAAGATCACAGCGTACCCTTCTGTAGCCACCAGTCAGGTCGTTGCTGATCACCTACCGATTACGGAACGCGAGAGGATGGCTAGTCCTCTCTCACCGGCGGCGGCACAAGTGCCCGTCGGCCCCTGCGTTAGCAGTGGGCCAACCCGCCCTTGGATCCCACAGGACCCTATGGTGGCCTCAGCCACTAACACCATCGCTCATCCTGTCTCCTCTGAAAGCAGAGGAGTACGGAGAGCGATGTGTTCCCGCCACGTTGGGTATTAGCCGACGATCAATGCCAACCCCATGAAGGGGAAGCCATTGACCGCCGCCCAGGGTGTACCGGCCGCTCCGATTCCGTTCCCCCCGGACTGCAGCGGGATCGGAATCGGAACGACACTCGAGGAGGTTACCCAACACACACCCCCGTTGGCGGGCACCCCGGGTAAGCCCTTGAATTCAATACATGGCGGATCATTTTGACGTAGCGAAGCACGTACCGGGCCGCTAGTATTGAAATAAATTTGGACCGGTTCTTTGATAAATAGAGTGATGATATTAATTATGAAATGTTTATAAGTCTTTTATCAACTAGATCTTATACGTAGGGTAGGTCACTCTGTGGAGTTTCAAGTTCTTATATTATCTGCTCATCACCTTTTTGCGTAATGATTTATAGTCCAGATTTTGATCATGTACAAGTTCTACCGAACTGCAAAAATTCTTGAAGCCTATTAATAATAAAGTTTAAATCATTAATAGCTTAAATAAATTTTGCTCCACTGCTCTGATTAGTAATAGCGTGATGATATATTACTCTAAAAGTACGTCAGTGCAATTTTTTTCTGAATCTGTTCAGTGGTTTTCAAATGATGCTCGAACATCGACTTAATAACTTGCAGACACACAGACAAAAATTTAAATAATTACGTTTTCGGCATCAGTATCCTAGAACACATCAATTATTTTTTTGGAAAAATATTCAATCTACAGTATTCACCTTATTACAAGTTTATTATACATTAATTAAAAAAATTGTTACGTTTCAGCATTCATCATTTACTTCGCACTGTTGTCTGCGTTTTTTTGGTTGAATGTAATGTGTTACGACATCTGGTGGACATTCAGGTAAATAATAAATATTTAAAAATATTATTCTAGTTAAAATCACTTGGCGGGTTAAATAATAAATCAATACAACATGGTTTTGTTTGTATGGGTAATGTAGTAGTATAAAACGGTGAATAGTTCGAAAAAAAAACAATTTCATCATTACTAAATAGGTCATTAGTACATCCTAATGATCTATTTAGTAATGATGAAATTATTGTTTTTTTTAAATGATCTTGTTATTAACAATTGTGATAAAGAGTTTTGCCCGGTCATATGACGTTTTGTGCTGACGATAATAAATGCCTTTTCTAAAACTAAATTAAAGAAACTAAACACTACAACAGTACATTTCGCAGTTTCCTTATAAATTTTACAGTATAGATTTTATGATTTAACATTTAGTAGCAGTATTTACTTAACTACCTAGAACTGAGGACCTAAATCCAATTGAATAAAAAAATATTTATTCATTTGATCCATTTGATTTCGATATTTTTAAGCATAAGTAGGTACATTATCCGTAAACTTGCACTCATCAAATTTTAAATTATTCCCAATTTCATTGTACACCTGGTGCTTGCCCGTTCGTAATAATATAATTATTCTTTACATTCTAGCGGAAAACGATCGATATCTGGAGGTCCGGCTTCGATCCGCGCACGATTTTTGTCGTACAGTTTATACGCATTTGGCATGCCAATGCTTCTGACTATACTTATCATAGCACTTGAATTTAGTTTCGACAGCAAACAAAGTATTCTATTGCCGCGTATTAGATTGCAGGGATGTTTCTTATTTGGTAAGGTTTCTATCTTTCCATTGCTTTTTTTTCATTAAGTGCTTCAGCTGAGTTATTAATAAAAATTCTAATAAAATGGAAATAAAAATATTGTTAATGTATACTACGTATGTTACTACTTAAAATTGTGTATTTCTATAAATTTCAGGGAGGAGCAAGCTACTATATTTTTATGTACCTATAGTATTGTTATGTGTGGCAAACTTGGTGTTCTTTACATTAACGGCTTTGAAAATAGCAGAGATAAAAAGGCAGACCGAGAGAGTACTTAATAAAAAAGATAAACAGAGGTAAGAGTCATCTATAAACCATTATAACACTAACATTTGTCGTAAGTTTTTAGAAGGATCAAGTTGAAGAGAAGGATGCTACTTGTACATAGGGCGCACTAAAAGTTTCCGGAAAGGGCCACTTACATATAAAATTTTAAACAGTTATTACTATATTCAAAAATTAACTCTGTGGCTGTAGAATACAATTTGTTTAGTATGACTATCAATTTAACATTCGGGCGCCATTTAAAAATTAAGGGTATTAAATAATTGGGTGTGTAACACCTCTGCCTAACCCTTCAGGGATACAGGCGTGAAATTATGTTATGTTAAGTTTAAAAATTGCTTGTCTTCATTACAATGGAATTAATTCAGGAAAATTTTCATACTATTATATATATATATATATATATATATATATATATATATATTGCGGAGAAAGAAAAGGGAGCTAAAGAAAAAACTTCGAGATGCCAAAGCCTTGGGCGATTATCATCTTAGTCACCAACTGTCTAGGGCGTTAAGATCAATTCTTAAACTAATACAAGGTATATCGCAACAAATAGCAAACAATTGCGATAGTTACGATAGGCACGAAGTAAATTTTGATAAAAACCCTTTTCAGTACTCAAAAAACATCTTTAAAAGCCAAAATGATAAACTTCTTCTGACCAAAGAACAAACTTACGAACATTACAAAAACACTTACGAAATACTTAAATGCAGAACACCATACAATCAACCGGAAACCCAAAGACCCCACGACCTCACGACCCTCTAGTACAATTCCAAGGGAATGCACCTACCATAGAGGAAATAGAGATACAAATAAAAAAGAAATCATCTAAATCGGCTCCGGGCCCTGATGGGGTTCCATATATAGTGTTTAAAAAATGTCCAACAGTTCGTAAACATCTCACAAATATATTCAGTAAAATCTGGTCAGAAAAAATATACCAGTCGCATTTGGCGAAGCGGTTTTCGTTCTCATTCCAAGAAAACATGAAGTGACCCATCCTAAAGATACTAGACCGATAGCATGTGTCATTTTATGATTAACAATAGGTATTTCAGACCTAACCACCAGAAAGGGTTTTTACCCGGCATTTCTGGTTGTCTGGAACACAATAGTCTGTTAGCGGAAAGCTTAAAAGATGCCAGAAAATAAGAAAGACAGAACGGTATGTTGGATAGACCTAGAAAATGCATTTGGCTCAATTCCACATTACCTTATGGTATACGCGTTGCAATGGTATAACTTTCCACCCGTGGTCATAGAGATAATCGAGTCGTATTACTCGCAGCTAAAATTTGCAATAAGCTTCCAAGAAGTACACACAGAACCATTACGGTATAATGTGGGACTGTTTCAGGGATGCTGCTTGTCACCAATAGCATTTAACATAGTAATTAATATCTTAATTACCAAGTTAATACGTCACGAAAAGAAATGGGGTTATCGGTTTAAAGTAAATAACATATACTCAGAGTCCATCTTAGCTTTTGCTGATGATCTCGCAATACTGACGCGTAATCCAAAACAATGTCAGGAACTATTAAAGAAAGTCGATGAGTTCTGTTCGTGGACAAATGGACTGAGGACGAAGCCCAGTAAGTGTCACTGTCTGTGTCTGGGTAGACGGGACACCAAATTTACCTCCTACGACCCGGGAGTCTTCATTGGGGGTAAACCAGTTTCCATAGTCGCTGAATCGGTGCCATTTAAATTTCTTGGGAGAAAGATAGACTATAAAGGACGCACACCATCCTTAGATGAAGTTGTCGATACGTTTATAAATGACCTAAATAAGATAGATCAGCTACCACTAAACAATATCAAAAAAGCTTGGATATGTGACAACTACTTAACATCACGTCTGACTTGGCCTTTTCTGGTGTATGAATTCGGTAAAACCTTACTGGCGAAAATAGATGCAACTGTCATAAAATCGCTAAAATCGTTAGCGCACTCTGCTGATTCCTCTGCTCTATTTAGGGATCAAAATAATTTTGGGATGAAACTTTAGAAACCATCGGAGCTCTATAAACACCTTAGAGTTACCACAGCCCACATCTTAGGTAAATCCCAAGATGTCACAATCAGGGCACTCCCGAAAGATAACAACGCGTCCGAGCTTGAATCTAGACTCCTATTCCATAAACGATTTATGATAGGGGCCCAGTCAAACAGAGTGGGGTTGGGAGTACGAGAGCCAGAAAGGGACCAGGATATACTTAAGTCCTTTCTAAAACAAGACGAAAATGATAAATATCGAGTGCACGCGATGAATTTGGAAATCCAAAATGAATGGTTGACAGTGGGAGAGTTCTGCATACCGATGGCCTTAAAGTGGCGCACCTTGATCTATGACTGGTCGCCGGCCCTGTTAAAATTCTATCTTAACGCCTTTCAGATGACCCTCCCAGACCAGAGTAATCTGTTAAGGTGGGGAAAGGCCACAGAAAAACAATGTTATACTTGTGGTGAGGCAATAGGGACGGCTAGACACATATTAGTAGGATGTAGGGTGCTTCTCGATAGAGGCCATTACTCACGCCGCCACGATATGGTGCTTATCATCATACGTGAAGCAATGAGTCTGGCAGTAGCTAGAGCCCAAAAAGGATTGACTACTAACAGACGTCATATCAACTTTGTGTCTGAAGGTTCATCCATAACATCCAGGAACAAACCTTATTCAATCTTAGATACTGCCCCAGATTGGACTCTCCTAATCGACACGTATGAAAAGCACTATAAAATTCCGGAGGATGTTGGGGTTTCGTCACCTAGACCTGACATATTCCTATATTCTAAGAGGTTAAAACATGTGGTTCTTGTGGAACTTACTGTACCGTGGGAAACAAATATACCGAAGGACCACACTATAAAGAAAAATAAATACTATGATCTCACAAACGAATTAATCAAAAACGGTTACGTGGTTAATTTGTATGCAGTGGAAGTGGGAGCGAGGGGTATACCAGCAAAATCTCTCTATAACCTACTTAAAGATCTAGGCCTATCGAGAGCTACAATAAGCTCATTACTAGGACGAATGTCTAAAGCGGCACTAGTAGGTTCGTATCAAATTTGGTTAGGCAGGGAGGGGAACTTGGGTAGTGAAGGTGAGTGTTGATGTACATCAACAAAAGGGGTCCTTTCTAAACCTACACTTGGGTCGCAAGTCTCAGGCACTGTCCCGAGTTCCCAACTCAGCAACGCGATGGACCCGGCACCCGCACGGAGAATCCATGGATTGCTAAGAATATCGGTGTCTTCCACGGCTTTAAATGTAGTTTTATAGCTCAGTAGAGCCTTGTTCGACTTCAAACTGCTTTTGGTGATGAAGCCCCACACAAGATGACTATTTACAACTGGTTTGTAGAATTCAATCGCGTATGTATTCATCGTTGTGAACAACAAAAATATTAATGCTGTGCGCCGTATAATTGAAACAGACAGGCAAGTGACCTACCATGAGATTCGGGCATCCTTAGACGTAGGCATGAGTGAAATACAATCAATCTTGTAAGAAAGCTGTGCCCTCAATGAATCCCACACAATGCTTACCAAATACAACGAAAGGGCGTCAAATTTGGTGTATGTGGTATTATAAGAATGCTGTAAAAATATGCAGTCAAACCAAGTCAAAACCACTTCAGTGAGCAATATGTTTCCTCCACGTAAACAAACTTCCTTTGAGATACTTGTTTCTCTGGATCTGAAACTCGAAGTAACGTAGTAACGAGTTACGTAGTAACTATTATCTAATCTGTTCTTCGAGGCCTAAGTCTTCCACTGGATTATTGGGGAAGGCAACAAACTTGTGAAAAATTGCCTGTTAAAAATATGAGCGCATGAAGGAGAATTGCTCGCATCGACAGTATTTACATAAACAAGATTGTCTCATCAGTACTTTCAGGTGATTTCCCAGAAGATCTGGCTTACAAATCTCGGCTTAAAAGGTTACATATCCATTAGCTCACATGTGCCCACAAGTTTGTACGTAACAAAAGAGACATCATCAGTAAACTTGACAACTATGGCTACATTTCTTGTAAAAGTTTACGTACTATCTTGGTTCTACGTTAGAAATGGTTAGGATAGTATGCGATACATTTTTATATGATTAAGGCTTCCAGTTCTGGATTCTGTCATTCAACGCATTAGTTATTTTGCACACCCCGAGAGCATTCTCCTTGCAATGATCAGTGGTAGCCCGGTGGATACAGAAGTATGATACGTACCTGAAGTATGATAGCGATAACCTTCGACACCTTGAATGTTTGAAGTGCCGTCTGTAAATTGATTGATATACTGCTCCAACCTATATATTGATTTAAGAAATTGTCAGCAAATATTTAACTGAACCACCGATTATGAAAATCGTGTTTGAACAAGAAATGGTGAAATTTCGTTTTTAAGGCTTCCCTGCCACACTCATGTTATTGACTGGGCTATAAAGTTGAAATCACAGAACGTAATACCTAAAAGAGATTTTCGAATTAATTGGTCTTTTTAATAATATCTTTATCAGAAAATAGAAGGATTATTTATTTTTTTATATTAAAGATAATTAGTAAACATCTAAATCAAATAATTGTGTGCCATTTATCACTCATTTACCATCATATTAAGTTTACTTTTGGACATAACTGTATTAGACTTTTTCATTAAATTTAAATTTTGAGGCTGAAGATATTCATCAAATTAATAAAAAAAAAAAAAATAAGTTTAATATCACCAATCCCTCCCTATTACAACTCAGAATATTGATAAAATTTTTGTTGATACATCCGTGCTCTACCCTAGTGAATACACGACCATTTATTTGCCGGAAATTATTGACAAACTTCGTGAAAATAACCACGACCAGTTTTTGAAGGTGAAAAACGCAGTACTTATGAGCCATCCTGCATACAGTCCCAACCTGGCCAACGTGGGTTCTTTTTCTGCTTCCAAAAATTCCCAAATTAGACCAGAAGAGCCTGTCGAAGCGTATGATAAACTGACGTCACCACGGAGGAGAGGCACAAATGTAATGTTTTTAAAATTGGTTTAATCGAATAAAAAAGTGCTTTGACGCACAGGAGGAATATTTTGAGTAACAATTAATTTATTTTCGACCATTAAAAGTATATTTTTCTTATTCATTCTGGAAACGCTTAGTGCGCCCTACGTTTTTGAAAACACTAGCAACTCGCCCTCGCTTCGCTTCGGTTTATATGTTTACTTTTAACTCAAGCCATCATAATTTACACATAGTATAATAATCTATGTCCATTGAGGATAATGTACCTTTTTTTTTTTTTTTTTTCGGATACCCCCCCGCCTGCCAGAGGGGGCGGTTATGTCGGGCTTGCACCGACTAAAACCGCACGCCGTCTCGGGTCTTCAGACGCCGGGGTGTAAGGTTACCCATAGAGCATATCCCTCGCACCCCGGCTGACCCTGGGCCATCTCAGCACTAACAGCATCGCTCATCCTGTCTCCTCTGAAAGCAGAGGAGTACGGAGAGCGATGTGTTCCCGCCACGTTGGGTATTGGCCGACGATCAATGCCAACCCTATGAAGGGGTGAAGGGGAAGCCATTGACCGCCGCCCAGGGTGTACCGGCCGCTCCGATTCCGTTCCCCCCGGACTGCAGCGGGATCGGAATCGGAGCGACACTCGAGGAGGTTACCCAACACACACCCCAGGATAATGTACCTATCAAATAGTGAATTTTTTTTTTTTCTATAAGTGTAGTGGTCCCGAAAATCACGCCAGACAATAAACAAACTCAGTAAATAGGCCCTCTCTTTTTATAATATTATTATAATAAATTTTATATATTTATAATTTTATAATATTAGTATAGAAAGGACTCAATATATGCGCGAACTACAGGACTAATGAAGAGCTAAAACATACAATTAGTATAATGATTATCGTAATTTTTATATTCATTCTTATTTTAAACCAATTAAGAGTGAACATAAGTACCCAAACAGATATGGTCACTCTTAATGTAAACAAATAAATATCGTATCGTCATAAAACCAAGAATATGTTCAAATCAAATCAAATCAAATCAAATAATTTATTTGCCAGAATATGGTACAATAGATGTTATAATTTTTTTTTTTCCTACATATTCTGCCACATACGGCGTGCAAATTTATAATTTATGTCCTATTTTGTTATAATTAGTTACCTACCCCAAGAAATATTGTTATCTGTTATTGTATCGTCCAAAAAATCATTAATATTGTAATACATTTTGTTTAATAATATGTCAAATAATTGTTTCTTAAATAATGTCATACGTAGTTTGGTCATACTTTGTGGAAGGTTATTAAATATTCTTATACACATACAGTAAACATTTTTTCTAAATAGTTCTAGATTAATTGGAGGCAAGTGTAACCGGTTTTTATGTCTCGTCCGGCTATTAGCATAATCACCAAGCTTCTCAAATAGATGGGGATATTTTTTTACGAAGATACATATTTCAAAGATATACAAGCAGGGTAGTGGTAGTACTTTGAGGTTTTTAAATAACGGCTTACAACTATCTAAGAAAGAGGCCCCGCATACTGCTCTAATGCATTTTTTTTGTGTTTTAAAAGCTCTATCTATATCTGTTGAGTTACCCCATATGATAATGCCGTATCTAAGGACCGATGACACATAGGCATGGTAGGCAACCCTCGCCGTATCTAAATTAACTGTCTCTCTGACTCGCTTTAGTTCATAGACAAAACGGTCCAATTTTGTACAGATTCTTTCAATATGTGCTTTCCAGTTGCAGTGTTTGTCTATAGTTATACCTAGAAATACACATTCATTTACAGTAGGAAGTAGGCTGTTTTTGTAGTAGATATGAATGTTGTTTGTCTGTGTGTTAGATGCTTGAAACTGTATTATGTTGGTCTTTGTCATGTTTATTTTTAAATTATTTTGTTGCAACCAGTCAATAGCACTATCTAACGCGTTAGTGATGTCTCTTCCCAGGGTAGCTTTATTTTTACTTTTTATTAATAATGTTGTATCGTCCGCGAAAAGGATGCAGTTATTTCTGATTGCATCAGGAAGGTCATTTATATAGATGAGGAAGAGTAAAGGGGCTAATATACTGCCTTGCGGGGTACCAGAATTATTAGGTCTGAAATTTGATCTGAAAGTTTTCTGTTCAGATTGGCAGGTTCGGGTTATTTCAACGCATTGTTGTCTGTCTTCTAAGTAGCTCCTGATCCAATCATTGGCATTACCACGTATGCCGTAGGAGGAGAGTTTAGATAGAAGCGTTTTATGGCAGACAAAGTCAAATGCCTTTGTCATGTCTACAAACACACAACCAACATAAGACTTGGTGTTCAGATTTTCTGTTATTTGTTTGACCAATGAAAAGCATGCTAAACTAGTAGAGCTATTTTTTCTAAAGCCGAATTGTTCCTCCTTGAAAATATTGCATGATGTTAAAAATCTTTCTATTTTGGAATGCATAACTTTCTCAAAAATTTTTGATAGTACTGGGATGAGTGTAATCGGACGGTAATTATTCATATCTGTTTTTGATCCTTTTTTATAGAGGGGCTTTACGACCGACTTTTTCAATAAATTTGGGAAAGAACCTTGACATAAAGAGAGATTAACTATGTAAGTTAAGGGAGAGACCAAGCTTGTTGCGCATTTTTTTATAACCTTGGTGCTTAAGTCGTCGTAACCTGTCGAGTTCGTATTATTTAAGGATTGTATTATTTTGCATATATCCACTTCGTCTACCGGATCCAAGAATATAGTTTTAGGATTTTCAGGGATTTTAGTTAATTTTATTAAATGATTATTACCTTTATTCAATATTTCATTATTAGTTAGATTTATATAATAGTCATTAAATAGCTCACATATTTTGTCCGGGTTGTCATATAGTTCATCATTATTTTCTATTGATTCTATTTCCGATTGTAATGTCATATTGCTTGTGCTGTTTTTGATCAAAGTCCACGTTGCCTTACTTCCGTTTTTTGAGTTATTTATGTATTGCATACTATTCATCTGTTGAGCTTTCTTTATACATCTTTTCAAAATTCTGTTGTAGCTGTCATATTTTACCTTATTGTGCTTTTTATTATGTTTATTTAGGTGATACTTCAAGTATAATGTCCTACTTTTAACGCAACATCGCTTAATGCTCTTTGTTAAATATCTATTTTTTATAGGTTTAATAGTGTGTTTAACTCTTATAATGGGGAAGCAAAGATTGTAGAAGAGAGTTATCGTCTCATGAAAAGAATTGAATGCTTCATTCGTTGTTTGGTCCTTGTATACTTCCGAGAAGGATAGGTTCGAAATGTAATACTGAAATTTATTAATATTTTCTTCACTGAGATCCCTAATTATTTTAAACCGATACGTGGGACAATCCCTTACCATAGGGTCGGTTTCAATTTTAAAAGATAGGGATTGTGCAGTTTCGTGGTCTGAAAGAGCAAGGCAATGTAGTGCAGATTTAGTACCAGGTAAGTTGCTTACTATCAGGTCCAAGCATGAGTCTTTTCGTGTCGGTGCTTCTATGTGGCTAATTAAATTGTTATTGGATAGGATAGCTTTTAAGTCGTGAGAGTTTTGTGTATTTTTCTGTGTATCTATATTCCAGTCGCCACACATAATTATATTTTTATTTGTCCTTTTGCACAGTGTATTGGCAAGGACTTCTAAATTTTTTAGGAAAGTACTAGCGTCTGGTATTGGTGTCCTATATATACATACTACTATGAGGTTAAATTTCGTTATTTCTATTGCGCAGTATTCAAATTGCAATCGGATGGGAGGGATTAGACCATTAACTTCTTTAAATTTTAAGTTCTTTCTAAGTAAAATGCATGATCCTCCACGGTTCTTGTCATTTCGAGAAAATGATGATACCATTTTATAATCATTAATAGTAACGTTAGATTCAGTACCTCGTTTAATAAACGTTTCTGTAAAACACAGGATGTCCACTGGGCCGAGTTCTTTTTCGACCTTAGTTAATTGAATTTCAAACATATTTTGTTTACTTATCAAACTGGCAATGTTCTGGTGAAGTAAAATAATGTTTTCGTATCTAGTGTGGCCGACGAAAGGAGTGACCATTCGTAGCAGGTTCTGGATTACTGATTCTTTGGAAATAATCGGTTATTTTAGTTTGAGTTGGTGTTAATTGTTTTGTGTTATTAATATAGGTAAGAGAAGAATGATTTCGCTTAATATTTTCAAATTTATGTTTATACTGGCTTAGAAATTTCGTGCGGTAGTGATAGTAATCAATTTCTGTGTTAAGTTTTTGACATAGGTGTATAAGCTCTTTGTAATTAGATGTAGGGAAATGCTGGTTGTAATATAGCCTGTCAGTACTGTGTATTTTTAGGTATTTACAATTCTTGTAATTTTTTACTATCATTTCTAGACTGTTATTAATCATGTTTACGTTTAAGTAGGGGTTGTGCAATACATTCGTCACTATTACCTTACAAGACCTTAGTTTAAATAATACATTGCATATTTCGGACATAAAAGTATACGGTTGTTTATCGTTAGAACCCAGTATTAGTATTACAGTATCCTGTGGAGTCAAGTTCTTTATAAAACTATCATTACAACTATTCAAAATCTGTGAGCTCGAGGCATGGGGCTTGACAATTGATGTTATGTTGTATTCATTGTAATAATTTTTTCCATAAGTGTTACCAGCTTTCATCTCTATCATTGTTTTAGATAGGCCACGCGCTCGTTGATCTCCCAAAATTATTATATTTCGTTTCTTCTCCGGCACCGGTTTACATGACATTTCCGTCTGCTTAATAGTCTGTGATAACTCTTCCGTCATGCCTTGATATGTTGTAGTGGTCTTGAAGACATTAATTTCTTGATCTTTATTGTACGAAACAATTTTAGAAAATTGTTTCACCTTTTTTTGAGCAGAACGTTTAATTTCAGGAGAACCATAGTATACTTCTTTATATTGTGAGATTTTTTTCTGTTGGCCTGAGGTTTGTTGCTTCAGTTGAATGTTCTCAATAGTTAAAACTTCTATTTCCTTATGTGCACTTTGAAGTTCCTCATTCAATTTATTTATTTCCTCTTTAAGTAATTCTATTTCGTTTATATTATTTCCGGATATATCCGGCAGACTACGACAATGGGAATATGATGATAGTGATGTATTAGAAAGATTCAATGAATCAGTCGAAGATGATTTAATAGTACGGTATTTTCGCAAGGTGATATTATCGACACTCAAACATCTATTCATGTTTTCCATTTCTGAAGTCATTCCGACCTTATGATTCCGAGTTCTATCTTTCGAGTAAGTAAGTATATCAAATAAATGTTCCAAACTTCTTCCAAGAATTAAAAGCGAGTGATAGATGTTATGGTACAGGTAGCGCATGTTATTTGTTATTATACATAAAAATGTTAAGTTGGTTTTTATAATGCTTCAAAAATACAAAAAGTTCTGCATCGATTGAGCTCAAATTTGACATGATATACAACCAGCTTCAAAGATGGTTTTATCAATTTTTCTTTAGTTGACGATGGGATTTTTTTACGAATTTATTCTTAGGCGAACCCGGAACCCAGGCCTCTAATGTACTATAAATATATTAGGCGTAATATTAATCACTAACGATTTTTTTTTTCAGATTTTCGCTTTATATTAAGCTCTTCCTTGTAATGGGTGTAAACTGGATTCTAGAGGTTATTAGTTCCTTCTACCCTGAAGCTGATTACATTTGGAAGTTTACTGATGCCTACAACGTTCTTGTTGGACTTATCATCTTTATCATTTTCGTTTGCAAAGTTAAAACTATGAAAATGATAAAGCACAGGTGCGTTACGTGCTGGTTTTGTTTATCAGGTAGAAGCTATAATAAGACATACGATGGGTAGTTTATACCTATTATAGGCTTTTTTTTTTATTTCAATATTATCAAAAAAAAAATTGTTATCATGTTTCAGTTCATATTATTTTCTTGTTTTTACTTTAGTTTGGTTTAATTTCTGTATACAATGTAATAAAAACAATTAAAAGTGAAGAATACCATGGTATTGTGCATTTATTAAGATTAAGATTTTAAATATGTTATCATACTGTATATTATAATATTGATATTATTTTAATAGCAAATCTATTAAGTTACCAATCAAGTTAACGAAATAATTATAAGAGCAAAACATCAGATTGATTCATTTTGTATCCAGGCTTAAAGATTGTCAACAATCCAATGCAAGTGTTGGAGAAATGAAAGATATCAGAACTTTAAAGTTCAATCGTTGGCAGAATGAAACAGGAATAAGATCCAGTATAGACACAATAAGAACCACAATCGGACTAGATGCTGATACAAAGAGTATTAGATCCGATAAAATTAATAACACGTTGCATTCATAGCTAGTAGTCATGCCAACCGCAGCTCTTACACAATTGCATTTATTCAAATTTCAATGCATTTATTCACAATATTGTTAAATGAAGTACGAAATGAAAGTAAAAATTTTCATGAACCTTTAAATGAATTAGTAAACTAGTACGTGTTAAGTATTGAAGTAATAAAACATATTTCAATATATGAAACAACTAAAATGGTGCAATGAAAATAGAATAAAGCAAGCTATGTGCGCCCAGGAACTTGGGACTAAGCTATGAATGTATAGGAAGGAATAATATTCAAAAGGTACAATTAGGATACATTAGACATAGTTGAAGTGATATTAACCTAATTCACTACTATTTTTTTAAAGTTAGTTAAGCAACTAATGATAAGAGGGCTTACTGCGATGTGTGGTTTGAACTAAATTTTAAAAATGTTACAACGGGTTTTCTAAGTTAATAATTGGATGTAAAATACTAGACTAATAAAGGCACCTCTTTATATCACATTTTTGCACTTTTCACCAAAATGATTTTGGAGGAATATTTTTTTATTGTATGAAGATTGTGCACAACTAAAATTATTCTTAATATAGAGCTTTATAATGGGTCCGGATAATTGGCAAGGTGTGTGAAAGATGCTACAAGCGGTAAAGTACGTGATTTAATTTCAAACTACATATTAATGAATTTGTAGATAATGTCGCTTTATAAAATCTTGCGAATGTCTTTGAACATAACCTTGTGTAGTACCTACTGAAATAGGAAAATTTCGGTAAACATATTATTAACTATTTACATGTCGTATCCTAACCTATTTTAACTGTCTTAAATTTGGATTAAAATCTTGGCTTGATTTAGTAGCTCTAAAACAGTAGACTAAAATGCACATAAGATTTATTTTAATATTTGAGTATTAGACTCTACAAACGATGAAAACTAAGTAAAACAAGGACCTATCTCATAGCATGATGCGCCTAACTAAATGCTATAGATAAACTAAGACACTTTTTTATTGTAATAATGCATTTAATGTTATGTTATATATTTTAAAGAGGCGCAAAGGATTTTGAGACATTATTAAAACACTGTCGTACGCAACTAATTTACTTAATCAGAAGTAATACCCTAACAAAAATGAATGGCTTGGCTTTTATGACTAAAATAAGCTAAACCGGGCAAGATCTCTTAACGCTTGATGATGATTCTGCTGAAGTAATAGCATTCTGCAATGTAGAATTTACATACCAAGTACTTTTTTAATATAACAATAATTTTGCAATAAATACACTAAGTACATCACGGGAAACCACTGCCATTTCAGCTTATGATTATAACATAATATGTGGCAAATTTATTTATATAATATGATCTGTACCCCCTTAAATTATATATTTTAGTGGGTTGTTACTTTAATTATAATTACTACTCATTAATATATCAAATATATAATGAGATTTATTTGTATTTGCTTCATATTCAGATATAAGTCAGTAAATAGTAAAATATGCTTGAAATTTGGTGTCTAATTCATGAGCTAGCTAAAATGCACTATAATAAAACAGAATTTAAAACATAACAATTAAACAACTTCGTAGCCCTTACTACAAATTGTGAATAATATGTTTTGTGTTCAGATACAGACAACAAATGGGCCTGCCACCGCTATCTAGAACGCAGACAACAAACACTTCGGTGTCAACGCGTACATGCTCTCAGTCCAGGGATGAATTAGGAATGCTCTCAGTTACTAAAGGGAATTGAAAATTTCCAAGACATACTCCACTAGTCAATATAACGGAAAAATGCAAAAATAAAAATTTTGAAAAACTCACTTGTCAAAATCACTCTACAATTGTTTTATTTTAAAATGGTTTAATTCTCGGATCTGATCATACAATCGAGTATTTTTTTGTTATTGGCTGTTGTATTATATTTAGTTTTAAGAATATAATTTTACTTCATGTACTTAAATAGCTTAAAATTCAACCAAATAATATGTAAGTAAATTAAGAAATAATGTAAATTAAGTATTAAGTTAACGTATTTGAATTAATTTAGAAAGACGTAATTATTACCTCCTTTTACTAGAAACTTTAATGTTTTTATTTTGTTAAATAAGGATTGTAATGCAATTTCACAAGCCGAAATGTGTGTCAGTTTGATGAAGGGTATCTATCAAATGGTACCGTCGTTTTATACATTTAACATTTTTTGATGTTTTTCTTGATACTGTTTGTAAGAAATTTTTATCAGTAACTTTTTTAATTGTAATTTTAATTGTAGGTTTTTTATAAACTTGCTCACTGCTGGGTACGGGTCTCATCATAGGAGATGGTAGTCTACTCGGTATTATAGTATTCATGATGATTAATCGATCCCCCCATCGATCGTAAGGTCTATTTTATTGATCCAATATCGTCAACACGAATTAATCGCTTGTACTCGGAATTGAGAGCTTAAAACGCAATGTATACTAAACCATGCAGCATCCACTGCCGAGGCTATATTGAATTTTTCACTTAATGGCACATTTTTCCATTAATATTTCTAGTGAAGATACTTTCGCTTGCACTCGCCGTTACTTTAAAACGTGCAAAAAGAGCCACTGCGCTTGACGATAACAGCTATTTCAGTTACTTCTTGTGCGAGTTGAATTTTAAAATGGCCATCAGGGGGCTAGAACTTGGCAGTTCTAAACAGCCCATTGACAGCGATGACAGAGTCATCAGGGGGTATCGCACGATCTCCGTCGAGGTGGCATGACTCCTAGCCGGGACCCCTCCATGGGTCCTGGAAGCGAGGGCCCTTGCGTCGTTGTACCAATGGCGCAAAGAGGCGCTGGAGCGGGGCCATAGGCTGGAGCCCCGAGAAATCAGGGCTCAGCGGTCCCAGCTCCGCCAGGAGCTCATGGAGACCTGGAGGGTGCGACTTGAGCAACCAAGGTGGGGGGAATCCGCCCATGGAGGGTCAAGACGGAGGCGTGTCGTGTGTGTCCTACACACGCCTGCCAACTCACCGACGCGGGATAAAATCCGACCCCACCAGGCGAGGCCGCGGTGGTGGCCAAAGTCCTGCCGGTAACCCTGGGGTTATCCTTTCGAGGGCTTACCCTGGGTGCCCGGCAATGGACACTTGGTGAGGACGCCGGTGGTTTTAGTCGGTTCGATTCCGACCCCATCGTTGACACGGATGGGGTGAAGCCCATGGGGGTTTCCACACGTTAAAGAAAGGGGGAGCGAGAACTTTAGTTCTAGCTCCCCCTTTTTAGATCTTTTAGAACTTTTAGATCAACAACTTCTAGTTTACTAGAAGTTGTTGATCTAAAAGTGTTTGATGTTTAATTTGTTGTTAAGGTTGTTTAACTATTTGAGATAACAAAGAACATTGAAAGCTTGGCTGCGATAGCAAGAATGTCTTCGAACAAACAATTGAGATTATATGTATATATATAAAGTTATTTAATACTTTTTTAATCTTAATATTCTACTGTTTTGGCTATTTCGAGTGTTATGTCATCAAGCTGCTTAATCTACAGTCTTGTTATGTATGAGAATCATTTAATTATTTGGATAATTATATATTCATTTCTATTATTCCTAATAGGTAGATATATTTTGTTAAGTTACCTATTAAATATGTTTAAACGATGGGCATAATCTCAAAGTAATGTATGTTATTAATACACTTATGATTACTTTTTATTGCCGTATACTAAATACTGAATGTTTTTAATTTTAAGTATTGTGAACAGGCTGAAAACAGTGTAGAAGTGAGCTTCACTAAAATAGTAAATAAAAGAATGCGTGTTAAAAAAGGACAAACGACATTATCAATGTGTAGTCTCGTTTCACACTGTTTTTAGTTATGTAATGCCCTCTGTTTCTGGTTTATTCTAATTTAGAACGTAAACCTACCTAAAATTGAATAAAGCTGCTAGCTTTTAACTATTGATCTCTTTTATTGTAAATGACGTGAAAATCAACGATTTTACGTTAGATGTACATTTAAGTAAGCATTTGCAAGTACATTTAAGGTGGTCAGAAAAAATGCACAATTAGTATTTTATTAAGTTTATTATATTATACATAATATCTTATTCTGAAACTGTTGTTTTACTCTTCCACTATGATTAAATATATAATATGGTAATTATTGTTTCCTTATTTTTTTAAATATAGCATATAAATTATATTTTTAAATATACATAAAAATACAAATAAAAATAGTACCCCACCGGCATCGGGTACCGGTGATTAGGGCTCCAGAGAGAGGAACCTCCTCACATCACGTGCCGTGTCGAGAAGTAGCGCTTTTTGCATCAAACCTTTGACCCAACTGCCTAACGCGAGCCTCTTAAGATGTTAGTCGAGGCTTCCGTGAACCGATATGATTATCGGAATAATAATTGCTGAATCCACATTCCACATGTCAATAATCTCGCCAAGTCCAAATATTTCAATTGTTTGTCTTTTTCGGCTTTGACGAGATTGTTATCATGGGAGATGGTGATATCAAAAATTATTGCGACACGCTCTAATCGATCAATCACTACTATATCAGGCTTATTGACTACAATAGTCCTGTCAATGATGATTGATCGATCCCAGTACAACGTGACACGACAAATATCAAGAACTGGGTGGTTTGCAGTCAACAACTTACGAAATTTAATATACACGGCATCTAATTCAGTCTGAGTCCGTAGTATACCAAAGGAGTATACTAAGACTGGCATGACCCAGCCATTGTAGGCGCGTACCAAAGATACGATCTCGCAACGTCTGTTTCATGACAGCCTTAGTAATCCCTAACGCTTGTGACAGACCAAGATATTTATAGGTTTCAGTTGCCGAGAGAGATTTCAGTTGTGTAGAATCTGAAAGTTAAATTCTTTCTGATTTCACAATCCCACCGTTCTTAACATGCATGACTGCACATTTGTCTACACCAAACTACATTCTGATAGAATTACTAAAGGTTTCAGTTACCTTAAGTAATTCTACCAGGCGGGAGTCGGTCGTGGCAAACAATTTCAAGTCATCCATGTAAAGAAGATGGGATACAACTTTACCTCCTCTCCCCTACTGATAGCCTAGCCCTGAATTCTCCAGTATTATACTGAGAAGATTCAGTGCTAGGCAAAACCATAACGGACTCAACCTATCACCCTGGAATATACCCCTCTCAATCTTTATCGGTACACTATCCCCAAAGACCTGACGACACCCTGGAGAAAGAAGAACCGTCCTCCATTGCCCCATACATGCCTTCAAGAAGGTATATAGAGTTATCTCAATTTTATACAACTCCAGCACCCTCAACAGCCATGTATGTGGCACGGAGTCGTAGGCTTTCTTGTAGTCGATCCAGCATGTCGTCAGATTTCTTTGGTTACGGCGGACCTGTTGGCTACAGCTCCTTCGTACCACGTGCCCCACCTCTACATTCATTCTGAGAGATAGACATTATAGAGTTATTATCAATGTGGGATGACAATTTTGCTGTCAGAATGGATGTAAGAAGTTTATGGATTGTTGGTATGATATGTTTATAGTTGAAGCAATCCCGATTCGAGCGATGACTGGAACTGCGAGGCCAGACAGGCATGTCAGCTGTGGAGCCATTTTAGTCAGAAATTATGCAGTCCTTCCGGTCCATTTCTAGTTTGGTAACGAACGGACTGCACTGGCAACATCATTTTCAGTAATTACTATTAGCTCCATTGCTTGTATTGACTCACATGACTGCCAGAAATACCGTATCCATTCACTCTCTGTATGACACAGGCACCTACCGCCCTGCATACCATCTTCTATGAACCCACCTCTCATCTCTTTGGAACTATAGACTCAGAGTGTATCTATCCACTCTATTCTTATAACGTCGTATGCGGTTTGCCCACGCATAAACTTTCTGCTTCAGGAATTCAATGCGCTCTGTGACTCGTAGCATATATTCACGAGGACTAACATCAGTCCCCTAAAATGCTCAGGTCACAAAGCGCATCACTCTCAGACGTGCCCGACCTGAAGCAGCATAGCTTTCAAATGAATGCCCTAGTCTCCGTGATATGACACTCAATTCTGCATTGCCAGCCAGGAACGGAAGATTTAGATCGAGTAACTGTCTCAATTCCTGAGAATTTCACGCCAGCTACCCGACATACCGTGACTGCCACACAATACAGAATTTAGTGTGTATCGGCAAGATTGACACGGGAGTCGACGTATATTGTATGTGAGTCCAGTACACACACTAGCGCTATGTTTTTTTTATGCGTAGGCAAAGTCGGTAGACGTGGTCTTGGCGTGACGTAGTTACTAAAAGTGGATCGAAACTCGTGAATCGCAAGCTCCAAAGCGCTCCTTAAATTATCATTGCACTGAGTACTTACGGTTATAGCCCCGTCATTATTTACTTCATCATCAGGGGCAGCCTGTGGTGATTCACTAGTAACAGTTTGCCCCACAGGTTGTGACGAAGAGTGGGTGTCGAGGCTACACTGCACGTCTTTTTTTTTTTTTTACGTGGGGAATGCTGTTACGCACGGCACCGCCGGCCACGGGGTGGTAGCCGGAGATCGTGTGTGGGACTCTCCCATCCGCCAACCGGATGGGCATACCCACTAAACCCCACGGTGTGCCATACTCTGCGCCTTATCGGGGGGGCCTGAAACTATGCAGGAATACTTCTATGGCGACCCCCCCTAGCGCATGCCCATTAACGCGGGCACCACACCTTCCATACTCTGAATTGGTTGACGTCCAGGCACACATGGACGTCATCCCCTTCGCGGGTGACTAGATCAGCGGGTGGAGGGCTTACCCCGTCCCTCACACCCGCAGCCACGCTCAGGGCGGCATGAGGCGCAAGTACTCGCGCCTCCGCCGTCCGGCTCGCCGGCGTCGGTTTGGATCAGAAAGGGGATCTCCCTCCCTGATCCGCTCCGCGCCTTCCTTCTGCGAGATGATGTCCTCGCAGAAGGATGCGACCGCGGTGAAGTTCCTTTCGCTGGCGGCCATGGATCGGACGATGGCCGTCAGCGAGAGGTCACTCCCTATGACTGCAGTGAGGGCCCGGCGCTGCGACTCCCAGGCCGAGCAGGCCGCAAGCGTGTGCTGCGCCGAATCCTCACTGTAGACGCAGTGATGGCAGGCGGGACTCGATTCCCTCCTAGCGTTAGGCCCAGATACCTCATCTGGGCCTTGATCGGTACGAGGACCGAGTGGACTTCGATCGAGGCGCCACGGGGTGGACCACGGCGGGGCCCGTGGAACAACAGGGCCTCTGTCTTGTTCGGAGCCACCCGTAAACCCAGCGCCTCGATGCGCTCGACCACCTGGGCTACTCCCCTGGAGGCCAAGCGTGCTGTCTCTTCATACGAACCCCCAGAGGCTGTGACAAGCGTATCGTCTGCATAGCAGATGACGTCCAGCCCCTGGGGGAGAACACCACGAAGCGCCCAGTCGTACCCGATATTCCACAGGAGTGGTCCAAGGACCGACCCCTGTGGGACACCGCACGACATGGGCTGACGTCGCAGCACTCCATCTCGGTCCTCGTATAGAACACTCCTGTCCTCTAAATAGCCTGCCACCAGCCGCCTCAGGTAAAGCGGCACCCCATGATACCGGAGTGCCTCTCTGATGCAGCTAAATGGCAGACTATTAAAGGCGTTGGCGATGTCCAAGGACACCGCCAGTACCACGCCACCACAGCTCACTACCTCTTCGGTCACGGCCCTCAGGCGCATTACCGCATCGATCGTCGATCGCCCAGCTCCGCTCGCCAGACTCGCGTCGAACAGTCCCCTGAGGCGGTCATCTAAGTGGTCGAGGGTCACAGCCAAGATCTTGGCAGGTATCCCGTCCGGCCCAGGGGCGGTGTTCCTCGAACGAATTCTAAGAACAGCCGCCCCGAGCTCTACCTCGGTGACGGGCGGAATCTCCTCTTCGTCGTCACCTTCGTCTAAAGTAGGAGGTGCCATGGACGGTGGCGTGTGTTCCGCCCGCTCCGGGAAAAGACCCTCGACGACTTCCGCAAGGAAGCTGGGCTGGAGAGCCTCGGTAAGGGGGGGGGGGGCCGCGCACGGAGCTTGGTCTGCACCGCGCGATACGGGCGACCCCAGGGATCACGATCGAGGCTCTCCAGCATCTCCTTTCTTTTTTCCTCTTTGGCGCGCGTTATGGCCAGCTCATAGGTTTTCTTCCTCTCCCGAAGCACTTCTACTCGCCGGCCTACTTCCCCGTCGTCGCGGGGGCTCCGCCGGCTGCGTTTTAGCAGCCTCCGGGCATTATGAGTCGCCGCACGGAGGCGTGCCAACTCTGGGGACCACCAGTACACCTCCTTCCTCGGAGGCCGGGCTCGCCAGCGAGGCATTGCCGCATCGCATATCTGCGTGATCGCATTGCGAAAGCGGCATGCCTCGGCGTTAACCTCCTCGGTTGGAGGCAGGGGAGACAGCCAGGATTCTACGATAGCTGCCTCCACCAGTAAGTCCCTCTTCAATTGGCTCGAAACCCACCGCGGAAATCGGGGAATTCCGCGCGCCATGTGACCCCTTCTGGGGTCCTGGTTCCGGGAGAGCTCAAATCGGATATAAGAATGGTCCGAGAGCGTCTCGACCTCATCCAGGACACGCCAGTTCCTTACTAGTCTGGCGACGGCAGGGGTAGCGAACGAGATGTCCACTATCGACTCCCCCATCCGCCATCGCCAGTATGTGACAGTAGAGCCTCTGTTGAGGAGACAGAGGCCCACCGATTCCGCCAACTCTTCGACCGCCCTACCTCTTGCATTGGTGCTGGGGGATCCCCACGCCCTGGAGTGAGCGTTGAAGTCCCCCAGCACTACGATGCGTCCAGACGCCATTCGGCGTATCGAGGCCTCCAAATTATGTAAAGTGGCCTCGAATTCCGCAAAGCTCCATCTGGGGGGGAAGTAGACACCATAAACGATGATTCCCCCCCAGTTGGCGGCAACATATCCCGGGCCGTTGTCTCTTGGCGACAACGGCGGGGAATGAGGCGCCGAGGAGCTTACGATGGCTACGGACCCGTCCCGGTCACCCGCCCAGTTCGGGCGGGGAGGAACTAAGTAGGAGACCACGGCTAGGTCCACCGACCACTCCGCCATGTACTGCAGGAAGTTATCCTGCGCACGGGCTTTGTGGTCGACATTCGTCTGGATGAGGAGGCTGGAGAACTGGTCCATTACCGCTCCTCCGCCTCGGCCGTCAGCGTCACTACGACGGCGGCCGATTTCGGTGGTTGCAGCCTTACAGGCTTCCTACCAGTTTGAGCTGGTGGGGTGGCTGCTGCGGCCGCAGCAGCTGCCCTCCTTCTCTTACCTCCTCTTCGGTTTTTCCTCGACCCCTGCACCGTTTGCCAACCCTCATTGGCCGGGGCAGGAACCGATGGGCGGGTATAGGTAATAGGGGCGGGTGCGATGGGCACGGGTGTTGCAGGCACAAGTCCAGAACGTGCGCGCAGGTTCCCCGTCGGTGTCCGCACTGGGAGTGGCGGGAAGTCTTTGGAAGTGGCAATAGACGGCTCGGTTGCCTTCCCACCTGTCCTTCCTGGCGCAGCCGACGTCTCGGCGCAACCCCTCGTACCGGGACGAGACGTTGGAATGGTTGCTGGTTTCGGCTTGGGTCCAGCCAAAGGAGGCCTAACGCTCGGAGCGTGAGGCAGCCTTGCCTCTAGGCCCGCAAGCCTTCCATCTATAAGATGGCCAACAGCATCCATTATTTGACGCAGTTGGGCATTAGGAAAGGTATCCGGCGGAGATGGCCGCTGCAGCACCGGAGAAGAGGTTTCAGCAGCGGGTGGTGATGACCGCGGCAGCAACGGAGAAGAGGGTGCGGCGGGCACCGTCTGAGTCTCCAGGCGGCGCTCTAGGTCATCTAGGCGATTCTGGAGTTGCGTGACCAAGCCGAGGGTTTCCTTCAACTTCTCGAATAATAGCGTCCCAGATTCCTTCTCTTCAGAGTCTCTCAAGTACGGCGTCATCCAACAAGCGACAGCGTTGTATGGCCCGCACCTGACCCGACAGACGTTGTGCCGAAACGTTGATAGATGGTTCAAGTTCCTGAAACAGAGGCAACATACGAACGCGGTACGTAGTGAGATTATTTTCTCCCTCTGTAGTCACAAAATATGACGGTATGATATTTTCATTTATGGAGTTAGTATATTGCATGCGGTGCACATTACTATATTGTGTTTCAGGAATTTACGAGTAATATTAGACTTAAACATTATACTTTATTCATTAATAGTCGGTTTTTTAAATATATATAATTATGTGATTTTTATTTTGAAATAATCCAAAATAAATAAAAAGTACCCTACTCGGGTAAAGGTTTTAAGCTACCGGTGGCTGACGCTTAAGTGTAAATTTTGCTAGATTCCTATTTTATAGGCTTTACAAATCTTGCCTAGTTAATGAGTTGAGCGCCTAGACTACATTTTATAACGCTGTATTAGGCGATGCAGCGCTACACAATGTAGTGCAGGTGCTGCAATAGCATATCCAGATTCACAAGGCAAAAGATTGGTAATGGCTATAAAACAAGAATTTAGTAAAAAGTGCCAAGAAGAGAATAAATAAAACTTTATTAAACATCAATAGCAATAGGCTCGCCCCCTATTACATTGGGACCTTAACATAACTGGCGAATCGTGGGTGTGTAATACACCTCTGCCTACCCCTTCGGGGATACAGGCGTGAAGTTATGTTATGTTTATGTTATGTTAAACATGAATTAAAATATACATGGAATTACAAATAAAAATATTTAAAAAAGGGATCAGAGGATTTTTTATGGCAATCTTTGTATGGACATGAGTCATAATAAATCAATCAATCGCCAGTAGTTATAATTACTGTTTATAAGTGATTATATTAAGTACAACGCCTTTGCCAGCATTACTGCATGCGGCAACGGAGCCAAGGTTCTAGTTCCACACCCCAAGTCTACATAATGCCTATAATGCCATAATGCCATATTATAGTCATGTTGACGTCTAACGCGCAACCCCATACATGGTCACACTTGCTGCCACTGCGCTGCGCTGTGATTATCCTTGTTTTATTTTTAGGATAAATCCTTTTGAAATGTGAAACAGGACAGTTATAATTATTTTACTGTTTGTGTAAGCCAACATCTACACGTAAACATGTCGCTGAATTATATTATTTTAACTTTTATGCTATTCTGTGAAGTGAAAAGTGTTCATCTAGGAGATATGATATGGTCGAATATGGATGGGACTGTTATAAAAAGTCCTATAACTGAATACTGTGAAAATAAGAACTGTGTAGCAAAATGTTGTCCTGATGGTAAAAACTTGGCCAGAGTCAAAAACGTCACCGGTTTGCTTTGTATAAACGGGAGAATGAATAATATCCAGTTTAATAACTATATTGAATGGGATGTAACATCAAGTAAAATGAACAATATAACAGAAACACCTTATTTTTACTTTATCCAAAATAAGATTTACTCGAACCTGACCGCGAAGGAAATTGCACTAATATCTTTCAAGGATCCTAAGCATGAGAAAAATATCTTACTACAGGTAAAGGCAATTTATTTACAATCCTTTCAAACAGAATACAATTTATTTCACCGGAATAACCTAAGAACGAACTCACTGTCTTTCAACGGTCGTTCGAGAGCTGAGTCTGTTATAACCTTATATGGCCAACCAAATCTACAAATCTTCCGAACCTGTACATTTTTCGATATAATAACTGCTTTTACCATCTGCTTCTAAATACGAAAATAATTTAAAAACTACTTGTTTACGTTTAGGTATACCGTGTGTGGACAAGAGTCCCACCGGCGTTCCAGCTTTACCTGTAGGCTTAACGCAACGATGGTATGAGTTCGATGGTATGTCTATAATGTTTTGGAAGATGGGTAGGCCTTTGGTGTACGACGCAAAACGCGTCGACACCCTTGCGCAATCCCATCTTCAAAGCACGGAGGACTGTACGTGAGCTGGTGCTGCATATGCAGTGACTGTCAAGCGGTGAACATGTATTAATTTAGTCAGTAATTATATTTTTGAGCCATTTGAAGTCGAAACGCTGAATCCTTAGGGTAAAAGCGCACGCGAATTCAAAGAGATTGTGAACCAGCTGATGGACGCTTCCCGTGATCTCCTGGCTATGACCTCTTTCAAAGAATTAGCATTACCATTCAACGCGATAATGCCACTAGCCTTCTGGGCTCGGTACTAGTAGACATCAATGGCGAGGAATTTTTAGATGCCTAGGCTTACAGTCTCTTTTTTATTTACTATTTTTTGTTATTTTCCTTATTATAATTTATAATAGTTTTACATATTTTAGACTCTTATAAAGTTATATTTTATGAATAAACGTCAAATTAATGTTAATAATTTAATGTATCATTCATCATTCTTCGAGCCTTTTCCCAATTCAGTTGCGGTCTGCTTTTGATCTAACTACGAAACAGCCAAACTTTGATATTTTCCGTGAAGCGACTGCCATCTAATCTCCACACCCACTGCCGATATCGAAATTCTGTAGTTAGACCAGTGGTCGGACTTTTTACTGCTTAACGTGCTCCCAGAGGTAAAGATTTCAATGAGTTAAGGATGTTCACCCATCCTTAGACTGACCTGGCTAGTACCTTTTTTTTTCGTGCGGAAATCTCCTCGAATACCCCCCCCCCTCGCCGGCCAGCGGGGGCGGTTATGCCGGCTTGCACCGACTAAAACCGCACGCCGTCTCGGGTCTACAGACGCCGGGGTGTAAGGTTGTCCATAGAGCATATCCCTCGCACCCCGACTGACCCTGGGCCATCTCCGGTTTCGAGATGGCACCCTCGGGGCACCACGGTATCCCCGTCTTGCCCCGGTTCGGAGGAGGGCGCTAGTCGCCCCACCGTCCCGGCCTGCTTCTGCTGGGGTAACAGGCGGCCTCACCTGCCACCCCCAGGCCTGCGCTCATGGAGGATGGTTAACGACCTCCGGCGTCTGAGTTGCCTGCGACGCGCAGCGAGCATTCTGCGAGCTCAGCGGGCCGGGAGAGTTCTAAACCTCTCCCGGATGCGCTCCGCCATCTCCTTCGCGAGCATTACATGCTCGCAGAAGGAGGTGGCGGCGGCCCAGACCTGGCTAGTACCCATTGCTTAACATTGCAATGTGTTAACCTACTCTGTTACAACTTAGCCACGAGCTCATCTCAATTAACAAACATTAATTGTTAATGTGTATTTAGTTTCATTTTTGGGTTTTAATTAAGGTGTAGGTTTACATGTAAATTGAAGATTAAAGTAGAAACCTGATTCTCATACTAATGATTTTCGTGTATGTTGTGCTATAAAAGCTACATAGGGAGGTAAAAAATTGAATTTAATATTTATCAGGAAAATAATTCTGCTCTATTGTTTGGCGTTATATATAGTTTATCGGGAAAACCAATGAACATATGAATTCAATATTTGCGTACGGGAATATACACAATAGTCGATAATATTTTATAATTTAAATTGTAATCAACTATATGTCAGCTTTTCTGTTAACTGCGGTTCGACTGCTTCAGGCTCACCTATAAAATTCTAGCGTTGTGTCATACTGCTGAATCTATCGCACAATGGAAAATGTTGGTATTTAGAAAAATATGTTTTTGTTTCTTGGGATATATCCTTTGTTAAGTCAATACTTTCTTCCTACCAGTCTTATGCAGACAATATTCAAATATCATTACACAGGATCGCGATAATGGGCATTGACATTATCCGTTACTGTGGACACAGCATTACAGGAATTGTCAGCAACGCGTCTTTTCAATGTTAGAAGTCCAAAATGCAGTACAGATTTGATTCATGTCAAAAATGCGCTCAAGACTTTTCCGTTGAAGTCGGTGCCAAGCCAAACAGGTAGGTAGGCACATATATATGGTAGCAGACCGCATGTGATGGGCACATGATAAGTCTTCACGCGCATGTATGCGTGTGTAGGCTTAGTAAAACGTGGACTACAGTAATGTATTTACCTTGACACAGTATGTTCATAAACCGAACAATACATCGATCATTTCTCATTTCTATTTGACTCTGAGGAGTTCCCCGGTGTATTTCCGGCGTCAAAGGTTCGATACTTTTTTAATAATAATAATATAATAATAAATTTAACACACACAACACAACATAACTGGCGAATCGTGGGTGTGTAATACACCTCTGCCTACCCCTTCGGGGATACAGGCGTGAAGTTATGTTAAGTTATGTTAATAAATTTATTTATTTTTTCTCTTATTAAGCATACAACGTAGGTATATTCCAACTTATTAAAGTATCTTTGCAATTAAACCTCTAAATTCATTAATTTGCTTTTTATTAAATCGCAAACACATGCACTGTCAGAGTTACAACACAGAGAGGGTTCATCACCACAGACTAAAACTAACCAAGTTTTGAATGCGTTCTCATCTACGTTCTCACACTCTCCCCGCGGCAAAAGAAAAATATACATGAACTCTACATAACTATCTAACAAGAAAATAATAATCCAAAGTAAATTATACCCACTTATATCATTATATAAAACTTATATAATATAAAGTACAATACGACGCCATAACCCTTCGTACCTCGTTTTGACGGCCTCTGTGGCGTAGCGGTAGTGCATTCAACTGCTACGACAGGGGACGCGGGTTCGATTCCCGCTCAGTGCAAATATTTGTATGCATGAATATGTCTATTTGCATTGGTCTGGGTGTTTCTATGTATAATATGTATGTATTTACAAAGAAAAAAAAAGTATATAAGTATGTTTATCCACATTCTGGAACCCATAACACAAGCTAGTTAAACTATGCTTACTTTGGGTCTAGAAAACGCGGTGTAAAAAAAAACCATATATTAAAATACAATACTATACTAGTCTAGGGTTGATATAACATTGCATTTAAATATAACATTATATTATTTAGTACCAAACTAATTTTTAACTGAAAAAATATAATATTAATTACTAGCTGATCCGGCAGACAATAGATAACAACTTCCATATTTATTCACCTTTTAAACCTTCTCTAGACCTCCACAAATAATTTATGATCAAAATTAGCCAAATCGGTCCAGCCGTTCTCCAGTTTTAGCGAGACTAACGAACAGCAATTCATTTTTATATATTAAGAAGATAATTGCTTGCTTAAGAAACTAAATCACACACATTTTCACTACAAGAACGCATTTGGTTTACATGCCTCTTACCAATTGAACCATTAACATCTATAACATAAGTTAACCCTGGTACAGATTCTTGGACTATTATCCCCAATATCCATGGTTTAAATCCTTTCCGGTAATCCCTTTTCATTACTTTATCTCCCGCACTAAATGATACTTCCCTGTCACTAGTTGCATAACTAATTTGCTTAACTTGTTCTTCATGTAACCTATTTACTATGGGAGGCGGGCGTAATAGAGAAAATCGACTCCTGATCTCTCTCCTCAGCATAAGCCGAGCAGGCGTTACTCCACTAGACCGCTGTGGGGTACTGCGGCATGCGGTAATCAGACAAAAATAAGTTTATAGCTGAAATCATATCACTACCACTTTCTATAATTTTTGTGACGTGACTTTTAAAAGTCTCTACAAAGCGTTCTGCGGCACCGTTTGTCGCTGGATGGTAAGGCGGTGTGAATGTATGTTTTATATTAGCACTTTTGCAGTAGTTCTGAAACTCTATACTTGTAGAACTTGTGCCATTATCTGTTACCAAATGTAGCGGATAACCATATCTAGCAAATAAATCTTTTAAAATTTTTATTGCGGTAACTGATGTTATGTTATGCATAACAAAAGCCTCTACCCATTTCGAATAACTGTCAAAAATGACTAATACCATATTTTCATGGAATGGTCGGAAATCTGCATGTATCCTGTGCCATGCTGATGGTGCTACAGGCCAGGGCTTCACTATCTTTGGTGGACTTTTAGTATGTTTTAAACATATCATACATTGTTTAGTTATTGATTCAATTTCTTTATCCATATTTGGCCACCAAAAATTGGATCTAGCAATTTCTTTCATTTTACGGTTCCAAAATGACTTTTATGAGTTTCATTTAAAATTCCCTCTTGAACATTTTTTGGTATTATTATACGATAACCCCAGAACAGACACCCTATCCGTACTAATTTCATTTTTTCGATTATATAATGGCAGTAACTCTTTTTCTATATTTTGTTTTATTGGCTAACCGTCTGTAGAGTAACGCAAAATTTCGCTTAATATTTTGTCTTTCTGAGTTTCTTTTTTAATAACATTCCAATCTATTTTAACCATTTTGGAATCGTTTACAAAAAATTGTTTTGTTGTATTACCTTCATCACAAATATCATGTAAATCAATTTTTTCATCACAATTTTGTGTATTTGTAGAAATAAAGTCAGCTGGGTTTATTGAAGTTTTCATATGTCTGATTTTATATGTAAATGCTCATAAAAAGATGGCATAATGCTGCAATCTTTTTGCTACCATTTTGGGTATTGATTTGGTGGGACCAAATATCCTGACTAGAGCTGAACTATCAGTTTCCAATTTGAATTTTCTACCGTATGTATAGTTAGCATAGGAAGCAGACTAAAAGATAGCGGTGGTTGCAACTTTTCAAGGTACGAAGGGTTATGGCGACATTGAGCGTAGGATGTTGCCGATAATTTTATGCTGGGCCGTCACGGTACACAAATTACAAGGCACGACCCTTGATAAAGCTGTAATCAACCTCGGAAAGAAAGTCTTTGCCAAAGGGCAAGCATATGTGGCACTGAGTAGAGTAAAAACACTTGAAGGTAATGCTTTATCTGATCTAGAGCCAAATAAGGTATTACACAAACCTTACGATGAACGAGCTTTAACAGAAATGCAGAAACTAAGAGGTCTACACAAAAGAGACTGACAGGTCTGAAGCTCTTTCCAATAAAAAAGAATTATGAAAATCAGACTACTCTTTAAAAAGTTATGCGTGGTCATACCTCCTTAGGGTTGGATTTTTATTTTTTATTTTATGGGACCAACTTCGGGGTATACTCTTTCCAATAAAAATAGAACTTTCAAAATGTCCGATTTTGATAGTTCTTTTTTACGCATTTAGTTTCACACCCTTGCGTTCTGGCCTTATACAGAATGGAAATAAGCGTTGCCAGCTTTCACAGTTCTCAACACAAATTTAACGTGAATATGTACATAGAGTAAGCGGTATGGGTCGGAAGTGAACCCCAGTAAGACTCAGTTATTGTTGTTGGTAATCCCAGGACGGTGTCTCAAAATAATTGCACGCAGCTGCCAGATATAGGTTTTTAATACCACTGGAAATAAGCTAAAATTTGAAGAACGTCAACAGCACACTATCTTGGAGACCAAAAATGCGCGATATTAGTCGCAAATTATTTACATCAGTGGGGTTTGTGCGCAAACTGCGCACTTTCTTCCAACCATCGCTAAAATTACGCTTGCAGAATCTCTCCTTGTTCCTATACTTGATTTGTTGCAGTTAGCTATCTCGATGTCACCAAAAAGCAACCCGATAAGCCTTCAAAATGTTTGCATTAGAATTATATTTGGTCTACGCAAATAATGATCACGTATTCTGCTCTACTCTATTCAGCTTACTCAAGTGGACCAATTCGACGTCGACGGAATGCTCAAATTCTTTCTATACTTTACAGTATTCTCTTTAATCCCTTTACTCACATTTATTTCAAATAACGTTTCATGTTTCTCAATGACAAATTATACACACTCAAGATTCTTAAGGTCATCAGAATAATTTTTATTGACGGTACTTACGCTTTCCACTAAATTTTATGACAAATGCTTCACTTTGCAGGCGGTACGGTTATGGAATATTGCTATTCCCGATGAAACGATCCTAATCACAGGGCAGTTTCAAACGAATGAAGACCCACGCTGTTGAGACCTGTCGGCATTCCTGGCCGAGCGTTTGCAAAACTGCTGATGAGATACGGAGTTTTTTAAGATTGGACCTGTTTATATAACGACACTTCAACGTTCATTTACAGAATGGATCAATTAAAACTTCTAATGGGATCATAGATAGACTTGAATATTGCGTGGACTTCTTTATTACACCAAAAGAATTCTACTTAGTACTTGGAACACCAGCTGATCCAGAAGATCCAGATGAAAAGGCTAAATATCTCTTCATTGCAGCAGGTACTTAAAATATGTTTAATATAATCTAATTATAACAATATATTATTATACCGTACCCCAAAAGGGTAATAAACTGAATATTTATAGAATTACAGGATTAGATACTTCGTCTCGATGGGTCTTACGTATGGAGGCGGAAGTGAAAAAAGCAAATTTTATAGGAAAGTCATGCAGACATTAAAATAAAATTCGCATAAACTGCCGACAGTATTATGTAGTGCCATTCAAATGTTTGTTAATCAGATACTCACGAATATCTCAGAAAGTTTTCAACAGATTTGGCTCAAATTTGGCATAAGGTATAAGTGAATATAGTTTCTTAAGATGGTATAGTAGTGGTATGCCTTTATATTTCGTAGAATTTGTGGGAATTAGAAAATATAAACACACTAGAAAGGCAAATAGTTCTTTCCGCATTTCTCCTTGGCTTTTAGATAACTATTATAATACCTAGAGAATACTGATAATTTCAATGAAAGAATTTTATTATTATCTCTGCATCATATTATTTACCTTAGATTAAAATAATTTATAACCAAATGTCCTTCTTGTTGATAAAACGTACGTCTATTTATTTATTTTATTTATTTATTTGTTTAGAAACTTAACAGCTTCACAGCTAGAACTACAAACAGTCATGAAATATGTAAACAATCGTGTGTATTATCGCACATACTTCTGCGAGCTGCTGAACAAGCAGCACAAAGAGGTGCGCCACTGGATCTCGTTCCGAATCAAGAATTAGGGTCACAGATAACGCCTTTAGAAGTCCAGACTGCTTCGCCGCACGAAGAATCGAAAAGCCGTCGGACCCAATGGAGTCCCAATCGAGGTCCGGAAGGCGATGAGTCCTGGTAGTGTAGGCATTCTTACAAACTGTATGTACTCCTAACCGATAAGATCCCAAGTCAATGGAGGTTGAATATCATTACTCCAGTCTTTAAATACAAGGGGTTGGTGAAAGAATGCTTTACTACGGTGTAAAGGTAATGCCTCGCACAATGAATCTCTACGAGTGGATAACTGACTCCCAGATCCGACAAAAGTGTACACTCTCGGAGTGTCAATATGGGTTTCGCCCTGGTCACGGAACCATAGATTCAGTTTTTGCCCTAAAGATTGTCGCGGAGAAGTACAGGACGAAGAATACGCCTTTGTATTGCTTGTTTCTGTCCTGAATCAATTAATGCAGGTTTTTGACTGTATTCCAGGCGTGGTAATCTGGCGGGCACTGCGGTTCAGAGGGATTCCAGGATCTTATATTGACATTATCCGAGACATGTGCCACTATTCCGATTCCGTGGTTTGAGCCGCTGTTGTAACGAAACTCATCACCATTACCGTCGAGGTACATCTAAGTTCTGTCCCTAGTCCGCTTCTGCTCAGAACGTTTAATCGGACAGTATAAACTTAGAAGCGTCCGCGGCTTCGATTGATGCGACTTGTGAAGACATGGAAGTGGCGTTTGAGAACGGTGAATCTTAAAGTGGCGAGGACCGAGTACGTGGCGTTGTACTCTTTAATTCCCACATAAGTGACATAGTTCACATAAGCGACGACTTTATCGAGCGCACGGACCCGGTAACCGTATGTTTGGCCGTTAGTCTGCAGAGTACCTATGTAGGAATTTGGCAGATTAACTAGTTAATTTTTATTTTTGATTATTTAAATTTAATTAATATTTTTTTATTATTTAATTAGTTTACTAATTTACGCTCATTAGCGGTAACATATACACTAACATGAGAATCAAACCTACCTACACCTGACCTAGAAACACAAAATTTGGCAACAAGCAAGGTTTTATAGCAAAAATTCCCAATACCGTAGATTTGTAGGTATATCATAGAAATAAAGTTCTAAACTTATATCAACTAATCTATTTAGGCCTATTGCAGTTCACTGCTGGACATCGGCATCTAAGATCTTAAAAAGCTGTATTACTGTTATTATTAAGCAATCTCTAAATGGTACAATATAACCCGATTAAGGCTGAGCGCTCATTAGAGACAAGACGGTCTTACCACAGACTATTATTGCTCTACAGAAATATATCAAAGTGCGCATACTTCGAACAAAACAAAGCTGTCTAACACCTACAGTCTGTCTTAAGAGTTGTGTTTAATCTGTGCCCAGCCTCAGACGGGATATACCTTACAAGTTAAATAATTTTTGGGTCATATCATGTACTGTGCCTACTTGTAAACTAGGCCTGTAAACTCTAGGCATCATACGGACAGAGTATAGATCTCAATTTCTAATTCAATGGCAATTGATGTGAGTTTGTCTATGTTCACCCTATTTGAATTCTCCAAAAAATTGTAAATACACATTCTCATAATCTAATCGGAGTACCAGCTTAGATTTGTAATTAATATTTTATCACTTTTAGGAATGCTGATCTCATCGTTTTTCATGATTCTTGTGTTGTTCGTTTACGCCGTGCTTCCTAGCCTACAAAATATAGTAGGTATGGTGCTGATGGCATATTTGCTATCACTGACTATGACTTATATTCTAAGAGGGGCACATCTGATAGCTGCTACTTATGAAGTCTCCATTGTAATCTGTCGTGCTTTAAGTAAGTTTCTTTACAATTCTTTCTTCCTTTCTTTGCAACTGCCCACATAATAAAAGCTAGATATTTATTAAATACATACTTGACTAGTTCTTTTCATAAAGAAACTCAAATATTTCATAGGTTTTTTCATAGGTCTTTTATCTTCATTAAAGTTCTACTGAAAATTATTTTTTCATTAGAACTTGTTTTGTGAAAATGAATGTTCTCGTTAGATACAGACTCCTAGAGGTTTTATCTAACTTAGTTACTCTACCCTAGTTCTCTAGTCTTTTGACATAGTTTAGAAAAATCTTATCTATCGTCTTTATTTGAATCGAATCATTCTCGTTACATATAGTATAGAATTCAGAACCACGATGATTTTATTTATTTAAACCAGAATTAATTTATGTTTTATTTTTCATTACAGCTCCAGCGATATATTTCTTTTTTTTGGCTAGTTTCTTTTGGTTAAATATTATGGCATTTGACTTATGGTGGACTCTCAGGTAATGATCAATGTATATTTAATTACTTCATATAAATCTGATGATGCACATACATACTTGAGTATAACATGACTATATGCAGTAGAACACGCACAGGGTGTCAAATTCTTTACTATGGCTGAGAGGTTCTCCAAGTATGGGATTGTCGACGATCCCCAGCGCCTGTCTTTACACCGAGTTGGACAAGGGTCAAGTTGGTATGCAGGTGCCGGACCCCGGAGCTCAAAGTCTCAGCAAAGTCGTCTCAGCTGAGACGATGATGATGCTATAGTCGCTGTAAATTTACTATCATTCTTATGTTCCTCATTACAGAGGCTCACGTAAATGCCGTGATATCCATCGTCGGGGCGAACGAATGAAATTCCTTACATACAGTATTTATGCGTGGGGTACTCCTGCACTAATGACATTGATTTTGGTCATACTTGATCGAACAAATGCGATAGTGGATCCAAAATTTAAACCACCCTTTGAAAACTGTTTATCTAATGGTAAGTATCCGTCTAATAACTAGATAAAGAAAGTAATCGGCTCTATTAAACTTTAGCATTCCTTGTAATATCAAGGAATGCTAAAGTTTAATATTATGTTATTAATAAGTTTAATTAGGGAGAAACATAATTGTTTCTAGGTATTTACGTGACCATAACGTAATAGTCTAGTTGACAAGTTGAAAATAGTCTTAAATAGAGATACTGCTTTTAAAATTATGTGTGATACCTCTTTGGATTCGGAATGACGCGTAGAAACAAGTGGCAAAAACTTATATTCGCGCATCCCATCGTCGTCACCGATGGGGTGAAGGCCGTGGGGGTATCCACGCGCTAAAAAAACGTCCTTACATATGAAATTGGCGTTTTGTAAGGGAGGAACATATAGTCGATAATATCATATATTTATTTAATCAAAGTGTGTACCATTGCTATCTATGCACTTTTGCCATCTCATAGGTAGTTCATTGATCCCTTAACTAGGACGGGAATCAATAAAATCTTTGAAGGAGCTTTGGACTGACCCATCGGAGTTAATTGTTTTCCCTTGCAAGAAGTTATCCAAATTTCGTAAAGAATGGTAATCTGCTGGAACAAGGTCTGGGGAGTACGGTGGATGTCTTAGACATTCCAATTGAAGCTCCTGTAATTTGGTAGCCGTCTGTTGTGCAGTATGTGGTCTAGCGTTGTCCTGAAGCAGCAGTGGCCTAGAGCTATTGACCAGCCTCGGTTGTTTAGCAGCTAGCTATTCCATCATGGTTTGCAGTTGCTGATAATAGACATTCGCCGTAATCGTCTGACCAGATTTAAGAAAGATGTGGTGAACTACACCGGCACTAGTCCACCAAACGCTCACAAGTAATTTTACGAGTCAATTTTGCTTGGGCAGTATTTGGCTGGCACTTTTCATCACAGGTAATGAATCGATTTTAAATTCCTTCATTACTGTGCCTGTATTGTAGTAATGCAGTCGACGCCCGTTTGTCAGTTTGCTGCACTCAATTCTAAGGTACCCTTTTTTTTCCGTGCGGCAATCCCTTCGGATACCCCCCCGCCGGCCAGCGGGGGCGCCACCTTTCAAAATTTTTCACCTTCCTAATTTGCTTCAAGTGGATTAAAATAGATTTATCACTAACACCGCAGCCAGCAGCTAACTCGGGGGAGAGTGAACTGGGGGTAGCAGTGCTCCGGCTTAAAGCCCGGAAATGCACTGCCCCCGGACCCGACGGCATTCCAGGCCGAGCATGGGTCCTGGCCCTTGAGGAACTAGGGCCTCGACTGGTAGCGCTCTTTAGCGCATGCCTCGAAAGGGGCCAGATTCCAAAGGCGTGGAAGACGGGGAAACTGGTCCTTATCCGGAAGGCGGGGCGGCCGGCGGATCAGCCATCCGGTTACCGGCCGATCGTGTTGCTCGACGAGGTGTGCAAGCTCTTTGAGTGGATTATTGCAGAGCGCCTCGTCGAGCATCTCACGAACGTGGGGCCAGATCTGGCGGACAACCAGTTCGGTTTCCTTCGGGGGCGCTCCACCGTGGAAGCGATCATGCGCGTTAGGCGCGCGTGAGGAAGTAGTCTCGCGGGGTGGGGTGGTGGTGGCGGTGTCTCTCGACATCGCCAACGCCTTCAACACCCTACCCTGGAGCTGCGTTAGGGAGGCGCTCGCGTATCACGGAGTGCCTCCTTACCTCCGCCGCATTGTCGAGGCATACCTATCCGAGAGGGCCATAGTTTACCCGAGCTGGCTAGGGCCAGGGCGGCGAGAAGTGTCGTGCGGTGTTCCGCAGGGGTCGGTCCTTAGGCCACTCCTGTGGAACATCGGATACGACTGAGTGCTGCGCGGTACGTTGCTCGAGGGTGTCAGCATAGTGTGCCATGCTGACGACACCCTCGTTATGGCGCGGGGAGCAACGTACCGAAGCGCGACACTGAAGGCCACAGCAGGGGTTGCTCAAGTCGTGGGTCGAATACGGAGGCTGGGACTCGAGGTGGCACTCCACAAATCCGAGGCTATGTGTTTTCACGGGCCTCGGAGGGGGCCACCTGCGGGAACCAGCATAACCGTAGGGGGCGTAAGCATCGGCATCGAGCCCACGATGAAGTACCTTGGGCTCGTACTCGATAGCCGATGGGACTTCGGACCTCATTTCCGAAGTCTGGTCCCGAAACTGAGGGGGGCTGCGGCCGCGCTATCGCGGCTGATGCCCAACGTTAAGGGACCCAACGCCCCCACTAGGAGACTGTACCTGGGGATCGTGCGAAGCATGGCCCTATACGGGGCCCCCGTATGGGCGGAAACTCTGGCGGCCCGCAACGTGGCTGTTCTAAACAGCCCGTTAAAGGTGATGGCCGTTGGAGTCATCAGGGGGTATCGCACGATCTCCGTCGAGGCGGCATGTCTCCTAGCCGGGACCCCTCCATGGGACCTGGAAGCGAGAGCCCTTGCGCTGCTGTACCAGTGGCGCAAGGAGGCGCTGGAGCGGGGTCATAGGCCGGAGCCCCGAGAAATCAGGGCTCAGCGGTCCCTGCTCCGCCAGGAACTCATGGAGACATGGAGGGTGCGACTTGAGCACCCAAGGTGGGGGGAATCCACCATTGCGGCGGTGAGACCGATCATGAAGGAGTGGTTGGAGAGGAACCATGGGGACCTCTCCTACCGGATGTGCCAGATGGTTACCGGACACGGGTGTTTCGATAAGTATCTGTGGCGCATCCACCGGGAGACAACGCCGCAGTGCCAGCACTGCGAGGATCCTGGCGAAGACACGGCGCTCCACACGTTGGTGGAGTGCCCTGCGTGGGCGAGTCAACGCCGGGATCTCGTTGCGGTCCTGGGCGTGGACGTTCTCTCGTTGGAGACCATGGTGAGGGCTGTGGTCTCCGACGGGAGCAAGTGGCACACCGCCGCCTCTTTCTGCGAGCAGGTAATGCACGCGAAAGAGACGGCGGAGAGGGAGCGGGAGAGAACCCTGCCCCCCCGAGTTTCGCAGTCTGCGGCGAGGACGCCGCAGACACACGCCTGCCAACTCACCGAAGCGGGATAAAACCCGACCCCACCAGGCGAGGCTGGGGTGGCGGCCAAAGTCCGCCGTCAACCCTGGGGTTATCCTTTCGTTACCCGGGGTGCCCGGCAACGGACACTTGGGGAGGACACCGTGCGGTTTTAGTCGAGACACGACATAACCACCCCCGCTGGCCAGCGGGGGGGTATCCGAAGGGACTTCCGCACGTAAAAAAAAAAAAAAAAAAAAAAGCAGCTAACTCGGACGTTCCACAATAGCCTTCAATTCTTGATTAACTAGATCTGCAAGGCGAATCGCTGCTTGCAATGTTGAGCTGAGTGAGACATCGTGAATCAGATTTTGAAAATTTTCAACAGTGATCATTCCTCCGTCGCAAGTCCGATTTTGAAAATTCTTTTTGAAAGTCAGAACTCTGGACATGCTTTCTGAGCGTGTAAAGTTTGGTCACAGTGTCTCGAGCGGTTATTATGTAATTCCATCTGGAATTTTTTTAACGGTGATTATTCCTCTGTGGTAGCATTAATTTTTTCCAAATATATCCATAAACCTTCCTCTGATTGACCTCTTTAATCATGCCAAATTTGGTTCTGATTGAATTAGTAGTATAGGAGGAGACCTGTGACAAAGAAAATCCTGAAGTCTGGTATGAGGAGCTTTCGCTCGACTTCGTCTCACTCAGCTCAATAACTTTGGTCTCCAGCCGTCGACGGGGCTTGTTCTGCAGGTCGAAATTTTCGGAACGAAAACGTCGGAACCAAAAACGCAATGTGTTTTCTCTTGCAACACCGCCGCCACACACATCATTAATCCTTAGAGCCGTTTCTGCAGCACTGGTGCCAGGATGGAACTCGTACACCAAGTTTTCCATTTTGTAAGCTGAGTGACGCAAAGATAAAACCAAAAGGGGAAAACCAAGGAGGAAATATTTGAGATCAAAATGGCCAGTACGACAAAACGCCAATTTGATATTTAAGGATTAGCATCTAAACATTAGGGATGTGGACTATTTTTGGGAAAGTGCTTAAAACCATGCATAAGTACCAAACATAGCCGAAATTATTTATTATTTTTTTTACATCCCTATTGCAAAAGTTATAAAAAATTAAAGATGAAAAAAAGCTACGAGTATGTAGTTCATTTTCCAAACCTATGATATGATTTCGAAGTTAAGACCGTCATTTTGTCTTTATTTTTTTACCTTCATTATATGCCACCGCTTCCACAAATTTAACAAATACGTTGTATTACTTTTCAGATATATCAACAAGACTATATATGTACGTTCCAATTGGGATAGTGACTGCTATAAACTGTGTTTTATTTGCACTCACTGTTTACAACATTTGGTTAATCAGGAAAAGCATTGATGCCAGCAAAGATTCAAGCAATACTAAGAATAATGAAAACAGGTAACATTGTATTAATACTCACGCTATGCTGATTGGAATTTGTACCAAGACTTTCAAAACTGCCACTTCACATCGGATAGAGCCGGCATTCATACGGAGTATATGGGGCCAACCTAACCTGCAAAACCTGGCACAGGCTTTCCTTTAGGCTGGAAGGAAGAAAAGTGGAGGTCAGACGGCAAAAATAATAATCTCTTTCTTTCATTCTTGTGGATCATTTTGGCTGACACTATTATGGACTGGAGTTCATAAATGAATACGGCCCAATTCATCAAGTTATCCGTAACATGAGCACCATAATTTTCATAACGTTAACTTCTTTGGAAGAAGGTGTGAGGTTTGTTCAAATTACAAAAAATAAAACACCTGTCTTGTATTGACTGTTTGTAAATCACGTAAATATTGCACTTCAGAATTGCGGCCTTAAAATTTACCGCAAAATACCATGTGACAATAACACGGCCGCAGCGCTGCAATCGCGTGTTTTTAATTCATATGGATCAATAAATTAGTACAGCATCGGTGCCATACTTCATATCTTGTGAAGAATTTGGCAAGAATATCTTTATAGATTGTTGTGTTATTTTGCAGATCTTATATATATGGCAAATTATTTGTTATAATGGGCGTCACTTGGATATTGGAACAGATACCACCAGTGCACAGCCTACCATTGCACATAATTTTAAATTCTTTGAATTTGTTTGTGGGAGTTTTTATATTCTACATATTCGTGTGTAAGAAGAACACTATTATAATGTTATGTAAAAGGTAAGGACACCTCAATCACGATTGACACAGACATAAACTCGAGTTTTTATTATTATCGTGCTAGCTTTAATCCGCGAGCCTGGCAAATTGAGCCCCGGTAAGAGGGCAAGACCCAAGAAATGCTGATGTGACGTACGTAGTTTGAACTCACCATTGGGGAGGCTGGAAACCGTGTATGCAACTGAGATTATGCGCTAGGCTGATGATGACCTCACAATTATATGGGATTCTACCAGTTCGGACTTAATGTGATAGAAACAAAAATATCTTAATTAACTATTAATGTTTTTATAGGTTTAAAGTACGAAATAGTTACTTGGACAGATTACAATCCAGCAACTACTCGAAAACGGAACACACCAGCAATCTTCATATGAAGAGTAACAGTTCGAGGCAATACAGGAATGAAGAAACAGAACTAACTTCTTCCAGTAATATATAACTGTGAACCTACCTATTTTTATCTTACCCTTTTTTTAACATATTGTATGTTCGTCTGTATATAATGTTTTTTTATGTATGTCCTTAGATATCTTGGTCGTTTATGAACCGACTTCATTTCTGCTTTAGGTTTGGTCCCATCTATACATATAAATAAAATTGGAGTGTCTGTTTGTAATGTTGAATTAACCGTTTTTTACTACATGTATATGAATATATACATATAGTAGAAATCACATACACCAAAATATATTTTTTTACAATTTTTGTCTGTCTGCCTGTCTGTCTGTCTGTTTGTTTCGGCTAATCTCTGAAATGGTTGGACCGATTTTGAATGGACTTTCACTGGCATATAGGTAATATAACAAGGAGTAACATGGGCAATTTAATTTTTTGGAAAAATAATGAGTGTTTCGCGCAAAAAAAACTAAAACCATAAAAATCTTTATCCACGCGGACGAAGTCGCCGGCACGGCTAGTATAACATAAGTTACGTTCATAAAAAAAGAGAGAAAGAAGTAAAATTTAAAAAAAAAATTACCGACTTCAACAGAAAAGTCTAACCCGTATTTTCGTCTTTTGAACTAAATCTGTAATTCAGTTACTTTTCTTTTTCCATTATCATCATCATCATATAATCACGCCTTTTTCCCTCGGGGGTAGGCAGAGACAACAGACCACCATCTGCTTCTGTCCTTACATACTTCACGAACTTCCTCTACTGCCACTAAATCGTTCATGGAAGAGAAGACCGCCGTTTTTGAGTGCTTTTGACCTGCCCTTTTTTCAATACTTGATTAATTTGATCAGTGCACGTTGTTCCAGGTTACTGTGTTGGTTGGTTGGTGGTTGGTTGTTACAGGTACACTCCGGCTTGCCTGCCCACTTAAATCTGCTTTACATACTTGGTGTGTAATTCACTGAGTACTCATTCGTTCTAAGTGCCCAAACACCTTATAGCCTTTTCAATTCTTGTTACAAAACTCTCTTTCAGGGACACACCATTCTCGCATATCTGTATTCCTCTTCCTATCAGCCATACTTACACCACTCACACTCTACTGATATTTGATATTTTTTCTGCCATACTCAACTTTCACTCCCATACATTAATGTGGAGACTAGCATGCCGTTATGAACCGCCAGTCGTGCGTTTTTCGGCACTGACTGACCATTCACGCGATGACGGAGTGTTGTGCACCATTCATGCGATGTCCCACAGTCACTGTAGTTTCAATATCTCCATCGTATCTTCCATCCCTTGTGAACTACCCAAACTACCTAAATATACAAAACCTGACACTTGTTCTACTCATTCACCTTCCATCATAACATTACATTCTGTCATTTCTTGATTCCACTCAAAAACTATAACTTTCGTCTTTCTTGCATTCACTTTCATGCCTTTCGCTTTAAAGGCCTCATTCATGCCGTTCACTATTTTTCTGCAACTCCTCCGCCGCTGATGCAGGTATAACTTGGAGGTCTCCCATCTTTATTCCATATTCACTCCCTTTCAGCTAAGGCGAAGCTACACATCCTTGCCTGCTGCACACCTTTGGAGATGTGTCATGTCATGTCATATTTATTAATGCTACTGTATTGTTATTATGCGTAGTCTTTAATTTGATAAATTAAAAAAAAACTTATTTTGTCAAAGGTTCACCTTATCAACATTGCCTATAAATGTATAATGTTTTCGTATAAAATATTTAAAACCGCCGAATAAAATAGGTCATTTGACACATCATCAAGATAATCGTCCAAAGTTAACTTGTCATTCAACTCGGTAACTAGACAGTTGCACGTATGGTGCTGTGCTGTTTAACTCTACATAATAGCCACGGAAAATGTTGTTTTACACTCTTGTGAGCTATCATCTAACGATCACCACACCCTACTTTTATTACCATAAATTTAGCGTTTTATTCATGTAATTTATTGTATTCACTTTTCTTTCAATTTCTCTTTCGTATCTCCTATCCCTAGACGACAAATTATGGTTCAGTTTGTGCTAGTACTTACGTTCCTTCGTTAATTTGGATGCTTAAGTATAAAATAAGGTACTTAGTTAAGTACTTTAAGTTAATGTTTTAGTGAAAAATCTCAATCATATAAGCTGTCTAATAAATCTAGAACCAACATTGTAGCGACTAAACTGAGAGCAATGTGATGTTTAAGCTGACCACCAGATTATGCTGTGTGTGTATGTGTATTATTTGTCACCTTAAGATTAGCGTTCGTACTTCTTAAATCTACAGAAAGGTGAAATTAGGTCTATTTGAAGGTTTATTCCTCCTTGTACAAGTGCACAAGGAGGACGATTGTGATAATAATTTCACCTGAATGTAAAGTGCACAAGGTGGAATAAACATGTTTGAATAAATAATTTAATTGTTTTTTCTAACTGATTAAACTTCAACAGCAAAATTGCTATAAAATGACTCATGGAATGGCCATCATTTGATTTTTTGTGTTTTCCTTAGTTCCTATCAGTGCCGAATATAGGAATTCAAGATACAGTTTTAGAACTTATATATTATTACGATTAAGATAACTTAAATTTAAATTATATAATAATTATATAATTAATGAGCTAAATTCGGTATGAATTCAGTTTAAACGTGACCAGAATTTATATTTTTAAGGTAAACTTAATTAGGATACCACCATAATTGTGTTTGTTATTTTATACACCCAGATTTATTAGTCGTTTTGGAACGAAATATTTTGGGCACAGTTTTGATAAGATTGAAGTCTGGAAGTATTTATTTGAAAAACATAATTTTATTTTATAAATATGTCAAAATTTATGTATTTGCACAAATCAAATGAGAATTCGTGGTAACTCCTTTCAATTTCACGTAATACGCTTACTATGTTTTGCACGATGATTTTCATTCAACCAACCACAGCGGTGCGACAAGTTCCGTCTCGACGCAAAGCAGTTGCTTAGGTACGTAGCAACCGTTCTCCCGTCCACCTCAACTGGCCGCAGCGCACGCGCCACCTGCTGCGCTCTCTCCCAGTACGTCATTGACTCGCGCGGGATAACTTGCAATTTCGTTCATCGCAAGATCCAAAAATTAGTAGTCAGTACAAATCTAAGAACATTGAGTTTTTGGCAATGTTGCAGCTATATGCCATTGCTAATTACTCGGTTCTCGCTCTTTGTGATTGTCTGCGCGGTACGTGCTGGTATCATTAACGATCAATTATTAGGGCCCGTCTGTTGAGGTCATCTCACAGGTCGTTCGTATCTAATAATGCTATGTAGGTACAGTAATATTAGAATTATTAGAAGATATGCTTCTATTAGTAGGTACCTACGAGGTCGTCCATCCGGCCTATTATTATTATAATATCTAAATAATGAATTTGGTTCACCCTAGACTTTTATTTATGATAAAACGACTTGTTTATACTCGTGAATATGGAACTCGTGATGAGGTATGCAGTGGTGGTCGTACGTCTTAAGTGATAGAGACAGACACACATTACATACGCTAAAAGACAATAACATAAAACCATAAAAAGTGCCTGTTGTGTATCGAACGTTGAGGACCCACTCGATTTCGAGCAGTTACTTTGTTCAGAGAAGTGTAAACTAAAAATGTATGTGTCTTGTCTATGTAAGATGATTATTTTGTAAACAGCTATAATTATTTTAATACGTCTGAAATTCGTCGTTGTGTTTATTTTACTATCACTACATAGCCCATAAAATCTTTTATCGTTAAATGATATCCTAATAAAGTAAGTATTTCTGACAGTCCTATGTCCTTTGTCATAAAGTATGAGCGAATAGTGGAGTACCTTTTTTTTTTATTGTGCGGTTATCCCTACGGATACCCCTTCGGAACCGCCCCCGCCAGCCAGCGGGGGTGGTTATATCGGGCTTGAACCGACTAAAACCGCACGCCGTCTCGGGTCTGCAGACGCCGGGGTGTAAGGTTACCCATAGAGCATATCCCTCGCACTCCGACTGACCCTGGGCCATTCGCAGTGTCCCCTCTGATAACAGCAGAGGGCCGTAACGACAATTTGGACATCTCAAAATGCTACCATAGATTATTCCGAGTAACCCCCTTTCAAATCCAAAACGACTATAAAATCTCGGTGTATATTCTTAGTATAATTTTAATATTTTTTAATAAAGCTATTTTAATCTAGAAATAAATCAATTCGAAATAAATAAATTCCGAATTTCTTTATACATCAAATTTATGTTACTAGTATTAGCTTTATTATAGGGTAAGTTTAGTATTTCTTTTTAATATTTAATATTAGTTTTATTAGATTTTTTAAATTATAGGTTTACTTCGGACTCCTTCTCGAACCCAACTCCACTTGAGATTTACACTTTCCTATTTTCTTTCTGTTGCCACATCCATAATTTTCCTTTATTAGTTGCCAATTTTACCGTATAAATCACTGATTACTAGAACTATTTTGCCAGTTAATTCATGGGCATGGAATTGTCATTGTTCATGTACCTTACTCTAATCTTTATAAAGCTTTCTGTAGATGCATAGGTTTAAATTATAGATATATCAGCCTCACCAAATTTTAATTGTAGCAAGGTATACTAAACATACTATCTGATATTCCTGATTTTTTATGATAAATCTCCTACTCCGTACAGTTCAGGTGTTTCCCCTCTATGGATAAATATAATAAAATAGCTCGTTGTTCTTCAATTACACATACTATTCTCCCTGTTTCTGCTAGTTCTATTATGCCATAGTTTACTTTTTGTAGAGTATGGTACAGTTTAATGTTGTATCGTTTGGCTGAGGTATTCGAGAGGAGACCGCAAAAAAAAAAGTACCACTACTTTGTCGATACCGACTACTGTATTATTTTTTGAGCTGAGTGAGGCGAAGTCGAGGATTTTTTTTGTCACAGGTCTCCTCCTAAACTACTAATCCAATCCGAACTAAATTTGGCATGATTAAAGAGGTCAATCAGAGGAAGGTTTATGGATATATTTTGAAAAAATTAATGCTACCACAGAGGAATGATCACCGTTAAAAAAATTCCAGATGGAATTACATAATAACCGCTCGAGACACTGACCAAACTTTACACGCACAGAAAGCATGTCCAGAGTTGTGACTTTCAAAAAGAATTTTCAAAATCGGGCTTGCCGCGGAGGAATGATCACTGTTCAAAATTTTCAAAATCTGATTCCGCAATAGCAGTCAAATCTATTGGACAAGTTTTGGCGCCAAAACAGTATGTCTCATTAGTGTCAACATTACAAGCAGCGATTCACCTTGCACACCTAGTATGTAGCAACACAGCACACTTGTCAATCGTAAGATCTGTCCGACAATATCGATATTTCGATCTCATCGACTCATGCTCTTTCCTACCCCGACTCCCACCACGCCCCGCGTTCCTAGGTACGGATGCAACGGTACCGGTCGCACTATTATGCTCTATGGGTAACCTTACACCCCTGCGTCTTAAGACCCGAGACGGCGCGCGGTTTTAGTCGGTGCAAGCCCGACATAACCGCCCCCGCTGGCCGGCGGGGGGGTATCCGAAGGGATTTCCGCACGAAAAAAAAAAAAAAAAGTGTGTAATTGCATATTTTTATTCTTCGTTAATCTTTATACCTTGTATTCGGAGGGAAGTAATATTCTTAGTTATTATAATTATATTATAATGATATATACTTATATACTCGCAGTTAATAGTGCATTTTTATAATTTGAAAATCATCCGAGAAGCGATTCTATTTTGAATGTTTTATTATTTTTGGTTATGATATCTTTATTCTTTTCTTAATTACTAAAAAATTTAAATATTTCTATGTTTTATTAATAAATTATCATAATGAATTGCAAAAAACCTTTATCACGAAATAGGGTAGGTACCCAAATGAGTTCACGAATGTGGAAGCAGAGAAAGAATGAGTTCCGAGAAATTATATTTTATAAAAATCGAACTAAAACTATATAAGTCATTCTTTAAAAACACCTATAATATATTGCCTTCCCCCTCAATCTTAAACCAAAGTGGTCGCAGATATTGTTGTTGCTGCAAATTTTATTCATTAACATGTTCAGTAATCCTGGGACGAGATTCAGGAAAAGGTATTTTCAATATGCGGCCCTTTTGAATAGAAGCAGCGATGTTATTGTGCAACCAAACACCATGATTTAGAATCGGAGGAGTTGAGAACCGGTTCTTCTTTCAAATTATTGATTTGGTTTTCTATATTTCCACTGTTGACTTTTTTCTATGGGCTCAACGCTGTGATGATGTGGATGACTATTTGCTCTATGACTCACAATGTGATTGTGCATGCTTTAATTTGGGTACGGTTCAATTACTATATTATGGATCGGAGGTATTTTAGATGTTAACACACTCGCTGAACTGACCTACCTGAAGTTCGCGGCTATAAGCGAACGATCCTAAATGTCGCTTTAGTTTTTTATACTTACACCAGTATATTCCTGAAGGGATAGGCAGGGTAAAGTTAAACATCCAGTATTTGCCAGCTGATTTTAATTTCAACTGAGTTAATTGTAAGACAATAAAACTAATTACATTAAGATTAATTAATTAATAACGAGTATTTTTTTCATAAAATAAATCAGTGTAGCGTCAATCATATTTAATAATAATTCCGTGTTTTCCTTCTTAAAAATTAAATATGTTATTATGTCTGCATGGAATATAGAAGATCCTCCTCAACAAAATCGGTAAGAATGGAGGGTAAGCGGTTCTAAGTTAGTTATCCGCTGAGCCTTTTCTCAATTCAATTGGTTCGACTTTCAACTTTACTTCAAAACGGCCGAACTTCGATATTTTCTGTAAAGCAACTGCCATCTGACCACCAAAACCAACAGGCAATTTTTTGTATTTAAACTAGGTTGCTGATCTTTTTAGGGCTCCAACTACTCGTAAAGAATGCTACTATTACACCCAAATATGAAGTATGAAAATCAGTCGTACCACCATTTTATTTTTTCTCACACATATGACAAATAGGGATGTTGAATTTGTCCCCAGATTCTAATGTCGCCAGAGTCGCTTATTGTCTTAGTGTTTTCAAAAACATTTGGAATTATCCCAAAAGAGAATTCCGTAGCTCATAATGCTACGAAAATAACTGAAATAAACCTTAAAACTCTTAAAGTATTTATATATATATATATAAGCATTTATATAAGCAGAACTTAACCTACAAGCTATTTTGTCAATATGTTATACCCACTGTAATTTGGCATCAATACTTAAACCTAAGAACACAGTCGATTCCACAAGGTTTAACATCTGTCAATTGAGTGCACATTGGTTTTCAACTGTCTAACATTAGGTAAGGTAAATTTAATACATTTGGGTTTTTTTTTCATCAATGCAAAGATTAATTTGTGTTAAAACAATAAACCACTCTTGAGATTGCATTATTTACTTCGTCATAATTATTTAATAATTTTTAATTTAAATATTAAGGAAGTATATCAACAGCAAATAAAACAATACTTACTGTCCCTTACGTAGTAATTTATATGAATTAAAAATTAAAATGGTCCAAGTATCGAACCCTGTGCAACGCCCTTGGAAACCACATATCACACTGAGCGTGTACTGTTAACGTCTACCTTCTTAATTATATTGTTCAAATATGAAGTCAGATAATCGAGAATCTTATTTCTTATTTTGTAATAATCTAATTTACTGATTAATGTGTCATGGTGGACACAATCGAAGGCCCTAAATAGATACCTGTACCTACATAAATTTATCGTTTTAAAAATTACAACGCATCTCAAATACATTTATATTTTCATATGCTTCTCATTGATCCCATATAACCAATATATCCTTTAGGATTTGCGCATATTTGAAGTGTGGTAGTTTCTGGACCGGAATCAGAACTTGAACTTGAATAACTCTTCGATGAACCAGGATAAAACCGCCTCGTCGTAACAAATGCGTAACTGTTGGGAAAAGAAAAATATTTTTATGAGAAAATAGTTTTAAAGGTAATATTGAGCATTGGCCACAAGGAATTTTATCAAAATATTTTTTATTTAAATTCATCTAGATCTGGATTCTGTCCCGTAAGACTGAGCTGATAAATGATATCCCAAATTTCATGATATCGAGACATAGCTTGTCTTGTTATTACATAATTTTGCTTTGTAAGACATAATCTTGAATTCCTAAATGAGTAGGACCGCATAAGGTAGTAAGTAGGAGTAAACAGTGTTAAGGACCCGTGAACGCCAAAAACTGAGTACTATTTTTGTACGTTAGTAATTACGTACACTATACTATTATGGTGTATGTAGGTACTTACTTATGCACAAAAAATGCAGCCAGTTTGGCTGGTATGAACCTTAGGTATTGGTAGCTTTGGTAGATAATATGTGGCAAATGTCAATAAAATAGCATAGCTTAAGACGTGAAATAGACATAATTATGCTGCTGTCGAAGCTTGATTTTGGCTTGATTTTAGCCGTACACGTGTACGCGATACACGATATGATGTACTAAAAGGAGGTAAGGTGATATGCTAAAACCAAGCTGTGGCGGCAGCTGTGCGGCAAGGCTGTGGTGCGGGTGGTGCGGTGACGACGATGTAGAGCTGCGTTGACCAAGACATCAAGCATGGGTCAAGCCAACCTTACCTACAAGTTGGTACATCTACTGACTGACGAGTTTCTAGTACAGGCTTTTCTCTCAGAATTAAGATGTCGGACAACAGTCAATCTCATAAAAACCGTAGCCAAACTAAACTAAAAGGAGGAGAAAGAGTCTGCGAACTTCGAGCGCCGGGGTGAAAACCCCAGGTGCGACCGGGAACAACGCTAAGATGATGATGATGATCCAACCATATGGCTGAAGAAACCATGTCCAGGAAATTGCTTCACTCGCCCCGGTGAAGTATAATGAGCTGGTTAGTTTTACCAAATGATGCGACATAATATACAGGTTGCAAACGTTAAGTGTGGCCAGCCTATTATTTCGCCATTTTGAAAGATATTGCAAAACTTTAAACTGATATGAAATTTTAATTATTAATCAATAAATCGGCATAATACTAACCTGTCTCAGACTGCATTTTTTTAAATACGATTTTTTCGAAAAACCCTTAAATATAAATAAGACGTACCGTTTGTATAGCTTCCTGTATATGTCTTTTTTGCACACAAATATGAGAAATATTAAAAATCCAATGAGAATATTGTAGGTATCAGATATGTACCAAATCTTAAATCCAGGGTTCTGGAAACTAATAATTTCGAACAACCAATTTATTCCCATCACTACTGACAACTTCAAATACACCATAAGCCTGTGAACATACAATTTTAAAATTAAAAACCTGGTGATCGAGCTTCGCTCGGTTTTAGGTAGATTTCGATGAAATCGATCTACCTATTGGTTTCTTGACTACTGTCTAGGTCTAGTCTAGGTCTAGGTCTAGGTCTAGTTATGACCCCCTGAGTCCGAAATGACCACTGGTCAAAAAGTTTATATATATATATTATATATGTATGTATGGTTCCACTTCCCAAAATTTGCGGCACTCTCATGGTCGCATTTTTGCCCCAATCGCTTTCAAACTGCGGTCAAAAATTGCTTGGGTGTACACTTAGTTTAAGTTCGTGAATGGGTGGAATCCGGCCTAAGGGGACGGTAGGGCCTCACTTTTTGTGAAATCAGTTTTTTCTCAAAATGTCACGTTCTATGAAAGATATTCGAACCGTTCTAATTTTATCACATAGTATACATGAATGCCAACAACTGTTATTTATAAACCTATAAGATTAAAACTTTAACTAAAAGTGGAGGGGGGGAAACCAAAATTTTTCGGGAAAAAAATCATAATTTCTAACCGGTGAACATTCTTGTCGTCGGAAACATTTTTAATCGATAGGCCATTTTTAAGTCTGAAATAAATGTCTGAAAAGTTTTTCGCTAAAAGTTACCGTTTTCGAGAAAAAAAAATTAAACATGTTAAAAAATAATATTAATTGCTTCACGAAATCTACCTGTGCGTTCCCCCTGCGGGAACAGATTTTTTTAGACGTCTTCTACAAATGAAACCTAGCTGGATCGATATTTTGCCCCCGAAACCTTTTGTATAATAAATATCATGAAAATCGTTGGAGCCGTTTCCGAGATTTAGATTGTAAATAATAATAATTCGTTTATTTCAAAAACATTACAAAACATCCAAAAAAAAATCCGTTCCCGCAGGGGGAACGCACAGGTAGATTTCGTGAAGCAATTAATATTATTTTATATAGAGAACTACGGACTTTAAACAGTTGAATTTTTTTTTCTCGAAAACGGTAACTTTTAGCGAAAAACTTTTCAGCCATTTATTTTAGACTTAAAAATGGCCTATCGATTAAAAATGTTTCCGACACCAAGAATGTTCACCGGTTAGAAGTTATGATTTTTTTCCCGAAAAATTTTGGTTTGTCCCCCCTCCACTTTTAGTTAAAGTTTTAATCTTATAGGTTTATAATTAACAGTTGTTGGCATTCATGTCTATGGGATAAAATTAGAAAGGTTCGAATATCTTTCATGGAACGTGACATTTTGAGGAAAAACTGATTTCACAAAAAATGAGGCCCTACCGTCCCCTTAGGCCGGATTCCACTCGTTGACGAACTTAAAATAGGTTTACACCCAAGCAATTTTTGACCGCAGTTTGAAAGCGATCGAGGCAAAAATGCGACCGTGAGAGTGCCACAAATTTTGGGAAGTGGAACCATACATACATATATATTTATGTATAAACTTTTTGACCAGTGGTCATTTGTGACTCAGGGGGTCATAACTAGACCTTCTATGAAGAATTTTTTTTAAAATTCGACAGTAGTCAAGAAACCAATAGGTAGATCGATTTCATCGAAATCTACCTAAAAATACAAAGAATTACAGTTCAATTCAAAAAATTTCAAAAGTACAATTTTGCATCTATCTTTAGTGTACTTATTTTAAAAATCATTGAAATAGCTAACCTATTTCTTTGAGAACGATGTGCTGCGGGTGTGCCTGCAGCAGCAGAATCTAGTACGGCAGTGCCTCGGCTCAACCGCCAAACGTTGAAAGCCGTCATCAGATAGAACATCCAGTTACACAGGATCAAAATCAGCATCGGAATATAAAGGTACACCAGTTTTATTCCACCTACGTTAAGAAATATGAATATTACTAATATCACAATCTGGCAAGAGTATGAATGAGCTATTGCACGAAAAGTGATACTGACCTTCAAGAAAACAACCCATTGATGGCACGTGCGGGGTTATAAACCAGGGCACCATATGCATGTCCATCGTATTGAGTTCGTATAGGGCGATGGACATAAGTAACGGGATGCCCCAAGCGTACAGACAGTACATAAGAAACTTAAAGCGTTCACCACGACGATGAATAGGCCTTGCTTTAGCGTAACCTCTGGAAAATAATGACATGTTTATTGAAATTTTGCTACCAGTTCTAATGGGCCAATATCAAGCTAATGTTTATAAAAACCATCAACTAATTGACTGCTGTTGATTCTTGAACAGAATATTATGTCCAATTTTAATGTTATGTTTGAACAAGTTGAATCGTTAATCGATGTAACTATATATGGCTAATTATTTTCAAGGTGACAATATTAAGAGAAGAAATTCTTTAAATCTATGTAACTATATCTTGAGGTTATAGATAAATGGCCACACTAACTTTTATAGGGCCAAGCCAACCTCACCTGCAAGCAGGTACAGCTACCGCTTGAAGGAATAGGCCCTTTCCTCTTGGGATTGGGAGGTCAGATGGCAGTCGCTCCCAGAAAAGCCAACCTACCAATCAAAAACTGTACGCGGTTCCAGGCTCCAAATGCAAACTTGGAACGCAACTGAAAAATCGCTATGAGGATGATGATGACGATATAAATTATGTCTTAATACCGTACAATTTTTATTTTTTTAAATTATAGAAACGTTAACTTTACCTGAATGTCCACCAAATGTCATAAGACATTACACTCATCCAACAAAAGCTTGCCAAAAAAAAGTAGTAGATACCTACAGCTGAAACAAAGTTAAAATAAAAACCTACTAATATTATAAATGTGAAAGTTTATGAAGATTTTCGTAAGTTTTGATGTTTGTTACTCAATCGCGCTCTAATGGTAGAACAGATCTGGCTGAAATTTGGTACAGGAATAGATTTTAGTCTGGAATAACATATAGATTACTTTTTAGGGTTCCGTTGCCAAATGGCAAAAAACGGAACCCTTATAGATTCGTCATGTCTGTCTGTATGTCCGTCCGTATGTCACAGCCACTTTTTTCCGAAACTATAAGAACTATGCTGTGCAAAATACATCAACTTGGTAAGTAGGTGTATTCTGTGAACCGCATTAAGATTTTCACGCAAACCTTGAAGAAATAACAATAAATTTTAAGGGGCGACGACCCCCTGTAACTTCTAAAATAAGAGAACAATAAAACTAAAAAAAATATATGATATACATTATACCATGTAAACTTCCACCGAAAATTGGTTTGAACGAGATCTAGATCTCGTTCAAAGTAGTTTTTTTTTTAATATTTCATAAATCGTAAAACGCATTTTACCTTTCATTCAATCTACTCAAATATAAAATTTAAAAAAAAAGCATTATTATGTTACTTGCTGCTACGGAACCCTTCATGGGCGAGTCCAACTCGCACTTGGCCACTTTTTTTCCCTGGAATAGGTTCCAATGGGTAGCGGGAAAAGAGATCAGAATTCCAAGCGGGTGAAGTCGCGGTTAACAGCTAGTAGTTATATAATTGTAAAGCAGGAAAGTTTTAAAGTAATAATTTATATGGAGAATTCAGTACAGATAAGCTGCCTTTTTGTTATGCATATTGCCACTTGATCTATACAATGTTTTATACGTTTGTAAACTGGAACGGTAGCGTGCAAAATGTTAAAATTAATTTAACAGTTTCCCGTTAGTTCACATATTTGCGCAAAATATTTTCTATTTATCCAATCACTATTTTAAGAACCTTAAAAAACAAATTACTTACTCAATCCAATACAGGCGTTATCCGAATGTATATCTAATTGAATAGTTGCCAGCAGTAGAAAGGCCATGAACAGACTAGCCACGTACGCCATTAAGATCATGCCACATAAATTTTGAAGTTCTGGCAGCAATATATAGACAACCAATACCAATAACAGGAATACACATGACACCAAAATAGCTGCAAATCAACATTATGGTTATTTATCTAAAATTATAACGCGATAAGATTTCATATCGGTGGCGCTCCAGAAGTCTGAAGCCCTATTTTTCTATGGGCCCCGAAATTGGGATCAGCCATCGAAACCTCATAAGGGCTATCTAGTGCTCATACTCGATAGGCAGTGGGAGTTCGGATATCAAGTCGATTTAATCGATTCAAGTCTAACTCCAAATAAACGTGGCCGTTGCGCTCTCAAACCTACTGCCAAATTAGATTAGGCCCGGCTCTACACTGCGGTCCATGAAGGTTAGCTTATATTTATCTACACATAAAAAGACCAGGGTCGTAAGGTGCTAAGGTTACAAGCTGATCAGAGTCAAGCTAGTCACAACGACTGGTCATTTAAAGGTGCTTAAATAACTATCCTATGAATCCGTTAATTCCCGTAAACATAACTGTATATTATGTAACGTTAAAGTTATGTTCCCATAACTATTTACCTATAGGTACTTTCAAACTTTGATGTTAAGTATATAGTTACTGAGCATCTAATCTTGAACTAAGTACCTATCATCGCGGTCAATAAAGTGAACCATACAGCCTACCTAATTTTCATGAACATCATTTTTGTACCCTTTATTAGATTCTACTTTAATATAATGCATGACACTGTGCTTAGCTATAAGGCAGTTTATATATCATTGTTTTCTCTGCCTCCATAGAAACGCATTGTACTATAACGAGACTATACTACTATTTCTTCTATCGTATCGATGGTGTAACAACTCTATAATTTTTACTACTTCTACTACTGTTGAATTGGTAAGATTGTGGAACTGGTCCAAATATATGTTCTTATATGTGGACTAATTCATTATCATCTTGACTATTTACTAAACGCCAAAGTTGCGTCAATCCCGTACAATACGCGTCATCTTTCTGTAACTTCAATGTTTGCAACAGATTCTTGCGGTTGCTTAGTAGAAATAATTAATTAGTTCCTATCAATCGGAAAACGCAGCGAATAATAATATATGTTTATTTCTGTTTTTAATTAACAATGAATATTATTTTCATGCTAAGTAAATTAAAGGAATAGCATTAATGTCATTGTGGGGCACTGAGCTATAAAAACCTTTCGGCTGTGTACCATGGACAGCAGAAATATTAACTCTTACCACCAGTTAAGTAGATGTTGCTTTCTTGCAACTCTTCTCCTTCAATTATAGCCCAAATCTTTGGTGTTGATATTAATATTCCTTCTTTTGTAATGAAATAATCGATACAGAAGTAGTTATTCTCTACTGAAGTCCACCGGTTATATGTGTTGGGCATCTCTAGTTGCAGTAGCCCATTCTAAAAGAAGAATAAAATTTAATAAAAAAGGAAGACATACAAAAAGGAAATTAAACAAAAGCTTCTTAGTTTAGTACAAGGAGTAATGGCATCTACAAACCATAGATGCCGCCGCTATAAGAGAAAAAAATTGGACGGTGAAGATTGTGCAAAGTGGAGAAAAAAAGCCAAATAGCGAACCGAGGGCTCTGAGGAGCTTAAATGCTACCCAGGATACGCACTTGAAGGATAATGATGATGGTTTCTTTAATCCACTCTGACTGGAATATTTAGAAAAATGAAATCGAATTATGAATTTGATTATGAACTCATCGGATTTTTCTAACTTGTAGCAGATGATAATAAAAAGAACATTCGATTCATTTCACGGTGATGACTAAATTCTGTTAAGTAATCTTTTTCATTTTTAAACTGGAAAATTTAAGTTTAAATCAATTGCAACAAAAACAAGCACTGTGTTATCGGTAGAATGTTTCGAAATAACACACTTTAAAATGTCGGTATGTATTTATTATCTATTGATAGGTACATATTGCTCAAGAGTCGGGGTGCGAGCGATATGCTCTATGGGCAACCTTACACCCCGGCGTCTGTAGACCCGAGACGGCGCGGCGTGCGGTTTTAACCGCCCCCGCTGGCCAGCGGGGGGGTATCCGAAGGGATTTCCGCACGAAAAAAAAAAAAAGGTATTGCTCAAGAAGGTTAACGATAATCGAGTTTGAGTTGTGTAATAACATTTAAATAAAAAAATATGACCTTGAATGACATCAACGTATGTTTTGCATCCCTTTCTTTGTAGTGACCAAGTTTTATTGCAACGATGACATATTGTAGCTACGTCTTTGATCATGAAAAATAAATGATATCTACGTTACCATTATATTGAATTAATACAATACTATGGTGTACAATGGGTGTGACATTTTAACTCAAAAATATAGACATTCGCCTGCCTCTCTTCCGCTGGAGGCTGGTTTTCATTATAAAATAATAATATACTAGGATACATTAAACAATGCTATCTAGACTAGTGCTAATCTAGAAAAGGGTTAGAATTCTGTACCAACACACGTCTTTACTTTTTCGACAATCCTGGATCATTTAACCCTTGCATGCATGATTTATTTATTTACAATAATATTTAATATTCCGACATGGCTCGACATGCGGGATGTGGATTCAGTATTTTTATTGTTCCGATGGTCATGATAGATCACTGCCAAGAGCTTCGACCAACATTGCAAGAGGCTCGCGTTTGGCAATTGGGTCAAGGGTTTGATGCAGAAGGCAGCACTCCTCGACATGATACGTATTGTGAGGAGGTTCCTTTCTCTAGAGCCTTAACCACTGGTATCTTGATCACTGTACACGAAGCCGGTGGGCAACTATTTTTTATATTTTTAAATATATTTGTACTTATGGCAATTTTAGGGAATGTGCGAGACGGATAGAGAACATAACAGGGGTCAATGAACTCGTCTTTAATTTTATATTCCCAGATGAAAAATCCAGTGTCATAGATATGGATGTGCATTGTTTTATAGACAATTGTTTTATATAATTTCGTTTTACAGAAAATGTTTCGCATAATTTCGTTTCATAGAATAATCAATATACAGAATACTTACTTTAAAGATTTTTAAATCATTGATTTTTGTTTCACATAAAGTTTAACATTAGAATAATCATATCATAGAATAACAAGTCAAATATTCTTTATCATTATATTACTTATTTAATATAAAACTTATTACCAAGAATAACATATTATCAAAGTGACAGTTTCTAAACGTTTCAATTCATACCGTTCATTTCAGTCAAATAATTTACAGGTGAAGCTATACCTACTTTTTTTAATATAACGATAAGTTAATACAATAAACGATTCTGGGTGGTCCTATTTCTGGGTGATTAAAAAAAAATAACCACGAAGGCTAAGGCCGCTTCGCTCCCGCCTCAGCCTTCTAACCTAACCTATCCGAGTCGGGGTAATCTGAGTCGGGGTGTTAACTATAATGACGTTTTTTATATATAATAAACGATTCTGGGTGGTTAAAAAAAAATAATCACGAAGGCTAAGGCGAAGCAAACAAATTATAAGCAAACAAATTTGCAACAATATATGCGAAAGATAAAAAATTCTATATTAATATGAAATTATTCAGAAATTAAATTACTACAAGCAATCGGAAAAAAAAATCATTTGTAAATGTTACAGTTAAAAATAAATACGATTTGGAAAATTATAAAGGTGGTTTAATATTCTTTTAAATGTGATTAAAAATTCATTCAATTGTGTTTCTGTGAAATATGTTTCATTGTAATAAATTGTTTTTGAAACAATAATATTCGAAATAAAAATATAAGGACCAAATATTATATGAAACATTTTCTGTGAAACGAAATTCTATGAAATTTCTTTCTGCGAAATAAGGGGCTCCCCATAGATATATAAGACTCTTGGTATTACTTTTCAAGTCATAGAACAGAAATAAAATTAAAACCTTTAACTCTTTATCGTGAATCGGTTAGACTTTTTAGCATTTTTCGCTCAATTATGATAATAAAATGATTGCTCTTTTAGCTTGCTTTATTTAGATTACCGTTTCATTAAAAAAAAATGATGGCCTACACCTAAAATGAATTCACAAGAAGATAATTTGTTTACATAAATAAATCAAAAGCAACTTCTGAGAAGGCAAGAGTCATAATTTTAAGCCTAACATTTATGTCAGCAAACCGCAAACAATACTGATTCACAAATTTAATTATACTTAATTAAAGTTGAAATTACAATTTCACGTTAATTTTTCTATTCATATTTAGTAGAAACACACATACTGCTTGTATATTATAAAGGAATATGCCAAATTTTGTGAGTATGTTTATATGTTAGGAGTAATCTTCGGAAGCACTGTATTTATTGGAAAAATTATTTCACCACTTAAAAGATGATAAATTAAAATAAAACTATTTTTTAACGGATTCTATCGCGATTTATTTGATGTTATTTTATATTTTACGTTGAACCCGACGTCTGCCTGAAACCTGCAGTCCTACCATAGTGACAAGATTGGCTACATCTTGAAGCAAGCTTAAATTAACACATATTACCTATAAGCCGCCAACGAAGATATGTCAATCTTTACCATCTGTCAAGTGCCAATTGCCTCTACGAGATGAAGGGGTCTATAAAATAGATTGTGACTGTGGGCTCTCTTATATAGGTCAAACCAAGCGAAGCATTGGCACTCGCGTCAAAGAACACATAGCTGATATAAAACAACAACGCTAAATAAAGTCTGCTGTATGTGAACAGGGGACTAAACATTACTTAAAATTTGATAAACCACAGATACTCGCCAAAGAAAATCGATTCCTACCTAGGATGCTCCGCGAAACTATTGAAATTAAAAAACATTCTAATTTTAATAGAGAAGAAGGTTGGAATGTAGGTACCAACAGCTTGGGACCCAGTCATTCTCTTAATTAATTCCAAGAAAAATCAAAATACAACAAGACATCATGATAATGTTAGCTCATTGTGAGTAAATAGTAACACCAACAATTCAGCATAGTTCAGGTAATTTGAGATAACTTACACTTCAAACTACAAGACAATCTCCCCGTGACCATGGCTGCTGAAAAGCAACCGAAACGTCGGGTTCAATGTAAAATATAAAATAACATCAAATAAATCGCGATAGAATCCGTTAAAAAAATAGTTTTATTTCAATGTGTGAAAAACATTCGCGTAAACTTCCGACAATATCAAATGATAAATTATTTCCGATGGACTAGGCTATATTTATGTATAAATTACTATGGCTGACTTTAATAAAACTCATATAAACCGAAGCAAAGTGAGGTCAGGTTGCTAGTATATTATAAACTTGGTAACAGAACAGGAATTGTAAACAATTTTTTTTAGGTAGATTAGGTACATGTTTAAATTGTCAAGATCATTTAAAAATCTTTTACTAGCGACTTCTGTAGTGTGGCCGTAGATCATTCGACTGCTTTATCGAAGGGTGTAGACTCGATTCTCACTCAGTGCAAATATCAGTATGCTTGTATATTGAAATTTACATTGGTTTGCATTTATTTCTATAAAAGTACATATTTACAAAAGAAAACTATGTCTAAGTATATTTTTCCGGATTCTAGAAATTATCTACAAGCTAGTTAAGCTTCGCTTACTATGGATCCAAACAGTGCTATTTTATTATAATTATATTTTTTTACTATGGTTAAATGGTAGCCGAGTAGGTTAACATATTACAAAGTTAAGCAATACTAGCCAGATCAGTCTTAGGATGGGTGATCATGCTTAACACATTGAAACCTCTCCGTGCCTCGGAGAGGACGTTAAGCCGTCGGTCCCGGTTGCCATACGAACGTCTATGGCAGTCGGTAGTTGGAGTGCTAAAAAGTCTGACAACGGATCTAACTACATAACTTTGATATCACCACCAATGGGTTGTGGTCAGATGGCAGTCACTTTACGGAAAATATCGAATTTCGGCTGCTTCCTAGTTAGACCGAGAAGCTAACCCCAACTAGGTTGGGAAAAGGCTCGGAGGATGTTGATTTTTATATAATGCAGTATATAAAAATCAACATCCTCAGGAGTTAACAGGCAAGCTACAGGCAGATATGGTCAAAGAAACGACCAATGTCATAAAATTATCGTCCTTTTTTTTATGAAGTATTTTTTCAAAGATCTATACATTGTGTAGATATGTTGTCAGCCCCAACAATTAAATCAGAACCTCACGCTCAGCAGTTGCTCTTGTTGCATTCACGACGACTGCGTTATAGAGTGCCTTTTCATTATATAACTACTTAGCCGTCTCTAACATAATTTATTTGACATAATCACTCAGAATATAAAACGAACTCCTCCGCCGCGTCTGTCTGTCTGCCTGTTCGCAGTGAAGTCAAAATCTACTGCACCGATTTTCATTTTTTTTTTTACCAATTCATAGACAGGTTCCAGAGGAAGGTTTAAGTATATAATTTGTCAAGTTTTTGTATACATTGGCTAAAATATAATAATATTTGTGCATGTGTCAGAAAAAAAAAAAGCCGTCTGGGCGCTTTCAACATAAAAGCTGCCTAAACCATTTGAGATATTACAAAAAGATGAATGATCTCAATATAATGTGGCAAAGACCGAAGTATGTGGCGTTGAAGTCTATAGAGTGGTTAAGTGAATAATTCCAGAAATTGCGGTATGTTTTCACGAATTCGATGATAGTGCAAACGCGTGTACCTTTATTTTATTTTATTTTTTTCGTGCGGAAATCCCTTCGGATACCCCCCCGCTGGTCAGCGTGGGCGGTTATGTCGGGATTGAACCGACTAAAAACGCACGCCGTCTCGGGTCTTAAGACCCGAAGGTTGCCCATAGAGCATATCCCTCGCACCCCGACTGACCCTGGGCCATCTCCGGTTTTGAGATGGCTCCCTCGGGTTTGGGAACCACGGTGTCCCCGTCTTGCCCCGGTTTGGGGGAGGGGCACTAGTCGCCCCGCCGTCCTAGCCTGCTTCTGCTGGGGTGACAGGCGGCCTCACCTGCCACCCCAGGCCTGCGCTCATGGAGGACGGAGGTCGTTAAGCGACCTCCGGCGCCTGAGTCGACTGCGACGCACGGCGAGCATGTTGCGGGCTCGGCGGGCCGGGAGAGTTCTAAATCTTTCCCGGGCGCGCTCGCACTCCGCACCATTGCCGCAATCATGCTGCCGAGCGAGAGGACTCCCACCCCGATGGCTGCCACGAGGTCACGCCTCGGCGCCTCCCACGCCGGGCAGTCCGCCAGCGTGTGCAGCCCTGAGTCCTCGCTCGCGTCGCAGTAATGGCACTCAGGAGTTGGCGCCTTCCTGATCCGTTGCAGGTGGTCCCCGAAGCTACCCTTCCCGAGTATCACCTGCGTCAGTCGGTACGAGAAGCTTCCGTGTCGCCTCTCTAGCCAATCCTCCATGATGGGTCTAGCCAATTCTCCATGATGGGTCTAGCCAATCCTCCATGATGGGGCGTGTACCTAACTAGCACAAATTAATACTGCGATGTTGTGATATCCAATTGTAAAAGAGCTCTTTAATAAGCTTCCTTTATGAAATATCAGGCTCTTACTTAATTACCATATAACACAGCAATTTTTTGAGAGTGCCAGACTGAGGCTTGGTCTACTCCTTTCCTTCTTTCCCTCCCACTTCCTCGCTGCAGAAGATAACGCGCAAGTGTTATGCTACCTTATACTTGAAAGCTATAACATTCTACTGGATAAAGTTTATCTTACCCAGAGATAAGAATAACTTAAGAAAAAGAAACATGTTTGAAAAAACTCTGTAACGCAATAGCGACGGGCTATTCAATTCACCACCATCGCGCGTCTCGGTGCCTGAACCTGCTCCTACTTTTGGTTTGCATTATATGACTTTTATCGGAGCAATTGCTGTCTGACTTCCCAACCCCGACAGGAGAGTGTGCGGCAGAGCTTCGTCCATCAGGTGTATCGGCTTGCAGGTGGCTTGGTCTCAAAGGTCTTGGAGGGCCCCATTCACCCCACGATCAAGTCATTATGGTAATTTTGATGCCAATTTCCTACCTCGCACCTCCGAAAACGCTCGCTACATCTTCACAGGGCACCGCAAAGTGTCAGAAAGCGACGCCAAACCAAAAAAATGTACCACTCCAGCCTCGGCGAAGCAGTAACTCCACTTCCAAAAGAAGCAAGAGAGACGTTGCCACCTTGGCCGTCGCCTTGAATAGCTTGTATTTGAATTGAGGGGCACTCGGGCTTTCGTACGTACCATGACTATCACTAGCTGTTGCCCGCGGGTCCACCCGCGTGAAATACTGATACCGTTGCCGCAACCCCCAGGAACCTATTCTTGGAATGGAAAGAAGCATATGTGCTATTCCATATTATAATCTATCTCAGTGCCAATTTTCATTCCAAACGTTCAGTTTTTTTTTTTAGCATGAGGGCGTTACAAATATACACAAGATACTTGTATAATATTAAGTATGTTATTATGATTTTTTGTTGACCTTATAAAGGTCCTTTGTCCATCGGTATTTCCGTTGTATATGAACTCATTTTAAAAATTATTTTGCATTTAGTTAGGTTTAACTCAGATCAGGTTAAGATCAGCCCCAAAGAATAGAAACAAGTTGAACTCCTGAGACGAGCTCAGCCGAATACAAGGGATTTTCGATTTTACGCTTTTTATTTTTTTGCGATTTTTTGCGATTTTTTCTTTATTTTGCAATGGTTCACCCCAGCACGAATCTATTACCGAAAACAGCAACTCAATAGCTCATCTCCTTCATACCCAAAACTGTGACAGAAAATAGGCAACGACGTCGACGACAACTCGATAGCAATAGGGCTTTTATAAAGAAAATCCCTAAAAATTAGCTCTGGCTGATGGATCTACACATCTAACAAACGACCCCCAGTTTAATTGCCAATCTTGCGGACGCTATTATCGCTCCCGTATTGGACTGTACAGTCACTCTAAGGTCTGCCATACGGATGCTGCTTAAATCATCTATTTAAGATGCATAGGCTTACTACTATAAACATAAAGTCAAATGTCTTCTGTTTGGCATACATATTTTGAAAGGTATTAGTGCTGATTCTGCTGTTACAAAACTCTCTAAACTAGTCTACCTTGATATAATAGGTCTTTACCTATGAAATTGCCGAAATTTGCTTACAAATTCATGAGTTCGTTATTCCTGTAATTTAATAGCTATTTACATTATTTATATTTTGTTTGAAAGTTGATTTCAAGATTTTACAGTTCTGTATTAAATTTTGTTTTTATTGGCCGCTTGACAAATTAATTCGATCTTCAAAAACAGTACTTCCTAAATGCTATCCATTTTGATGATAAATTTCGTATTACTTAACAGCTGTCACTTTTCAAAAATGTAATAAAAGTTGCTGTTTGTTAGCTTAATGTTGTCTCATTCATAAACAAAAAAAACAAAAAATTTGGATTTGTCATTCCTAAAAAAATGCAAAAATGCTAGTACTGAAAATTGGGTTTCCTCCAATTTCTTCTAGAAAAACGGCAATTTCATATGTAACAACCTAATATAAGTCTAGATTAAATCCCACGGCACACAGAATAAAATTTTGAATTATCAAATGAAATAGTTCTTGAGATAGTTTAGCTTAGTAAGATGAGCAACAGAATTAACGCCATTTTGTGAATTCAATAGCAAATTAAAGATTTGTTTTACCTCACCACGAGCATTCTCCTGTAAGTAATGCAGATTCGAACATTAGATACATTAGTGAGGGAATGGTGAGTGGAGAGTAGAGTGGAGTGGAGTAGAGTCGAGTGTAGAATGGAGTGGAGAGCGAAGTGAAGAGTGCTGTGGAAAGTTAAATGGAAAGTGCAGTGTAGAGGAGAGTGTGGTGTGGAGGGGAAAGTAGAGTGGAATGTAAGAAGAGTGTAGTGGAGACTACAAGTGGAGTTACCAAAACAGCGCATAGATTAGGTTACACGGATAGATTAGGTTACAAGTGTATACAATTCGTTTTAGGATACTTGCGACAAAGCATGAAGAAATAGGAGCCCTACAATACGGAGCACCGTCTACATCATTCACTAAGCTAAAAAGTCAACCTCACCTGCAAGCTGGTACTCCGACTTCAGAAGAAAAGTCTTACGTGTTTTTTATCTTTAGAATTCAATCTGTAATTCAGTTATTTTACACTCTTCAGTGCCATTTTGGTTATTGGAGTCGGTTTCATTTTTTTTGTTAAAATAGTTTTTGTTAATTTCTTAGCTGTTTAGTTCGTTTCGTTGTAACTTTGCAGTGACTCCAACCGATGGAATACCTTCTGCTACCTTCTGCTTCATCTAGACCAATATCATAAAGCTGAAGAGTTTGTTTGTTTGGTTGGTTGAACGCGCTAGTCTCAGAAACTAATGGTGCGAATTGCTAAAAAGGTTTTTGTGTTGGACAGCCCAATTATCGAGGAAGGTTATAGGCTATTATATCCATTAGACTACTATTCAAGAGAGCGGAGCTTCAGGTAATCATAAATGTCAACAAATCGAGCAGATTTCCACACATTATTGTAAAACTTATTAGTTTTACAATAATGGGCATGTATGGGTTAAATGGGTGCCACGGTAGATCAAAGTATGTCACAGGTGAAACCGCGGGGCACAGCTAGTTAAATATAATATTTATTATTTTCCTACTATAATCTATACTTTGTGGGACATGGGTATGGCGTCGGCTACTTTACCTAGAATTACATCCTGTTGTTCACATAAATTTCGAGAAGTTTGTTTTAGAACTGGTCTTTTAAAAGTAAATTTAAATCGCAGCGAAAAATAAATTATAAGGTACCTACCACGGAGTATAGAAAGATTAGTACCTACACATACCATATATTTGTTGTAATAATAATATATAATAATATCAATACTCAATATACTCAATAATATAATAATATATTCTATTAAAAAAGATAAAGTTTAAAATGTAAGTAATAAGAAGAAGGAATGAAAATAAAACGAATTATTTGAACAAAAAATAATCAAAAAATAAGTATCTATATACTTACTTCTTGTATAGTTTGCTGTATATATATAAAAGGCTTTATGTAGCGTAAAGGTGAATGACATATTATGACACTCGTTTATTCCCCATTTCAAGCAAATCCTAGAGTGGAGAGCTCAAATTGGTACCTAAACAAAAGGTAGGACGGGAACCCCCCCGCCAAATGAACTGACGACCTGATAAAGGTAGCTCGGATATATAAATTTTGATTCCCTTGCAAGTGTCCAAATATTCTGTGTATATGACCGTATTTGTATGGTGTTGACATATATGATATGATGTTGCGTATTTAATATAAATTACAACTTAATACTTCCACGCGTTCCTGAGAAAATGATCTTGACCGATAGATATATAGTTTTTTTTGTGATGTAGGTAACTATATATTTATGGATAGGGCAGACAGACAGATGGCCAACGAAGTGATCCTATAAGGTTTCCGTCTTACCCTTTTGACATAGGGAACCCTAGAAATATGTAACGTGGGTATATTTTATTACGTACTTCGAAGTTAAACCTGTGCGATGCTAAAATGGATTACAAGCAAAGCTATTGCAAACCTTTGCTTGAGACCGATATTCTTAGCAATCCATGGATTCTCCGTGCGGGTGCCGGGTCCATCGCGTTGCTGAGTTGGGAACTCGGGACAGTGCCTGGGACTTGCGACCCAAGTGTAGGTTTAGAAGGGGCCCCTTTTGTTGATGTACATCAACACTCACCTTCACTACCCAAGTTCCCCTCCCTGCCTAACCAAATTTGATACGAATTTTAATTTGTGTAATGTTAAGATTAAATGTAATAATATAATGTGCCATAGCTGATGTCAGTTTAGCTTTTTGACACTATCAGTATTAGCTCGGTGACCCTGATATTATTTATTTCATTTGGTACAAATAAATAAATAATTCAAAAATAAAACAACCCATTTGTAAATCATAAACCGAAAAGAAATAATGGGTTCCGCCTGCTATCAAACATGTTTCGGTCTTTTTAGCAGCAGTTGGGTTATTTTATTTTGAAATTATTTATTTGTATTTGCAGGTTTGTACTTTTAAGCATAAGGCCTTTAAACGCTTTAATTTATCATTACTCATCCCAAGTTACATTAAAACATATAAGTAGTATATATTTTTTAAATCTACTTTTAAAACTCTTTATTTTGATACCCTACTCGATAAGTTTGTAAAATTTATTTAAGAACTTCACATCATCTTAGTGTTCTTTCCGGTCGCATCCGAGGTTATCACCTCGAAGCCCGAGGCCCACTTACTCCTTATCCTAAACGTTTAGCTTATATGACTTTTATGGGAACGACTACCGTTTGTCCTCCCAACCCCGAAAAAAAGCCTGCTCAGAGCCTTATCCTTCAACCAGCAGGCGTATTGGCTTGCATATGAGGTTGGCTTGGCCCAAACCCGAAGCACGAAATTCAGTATCGATGTATAGCATCGTAATATATCGTAACTAATTCTATTGATACACGATATATATCATATGCTTTTGTATTGATATGGTAAATATCGTATTTGATTTCTATAATTTTTGTTGACGTGCCAGCTGTTTTGTACTTGCAATCTTTTCGGACGCTTGGCTTGACCAGAAAGTTATCTTTTTTTAAATCGCCTAGTGTGCCTTTAAATAAATATTTAAAAAAAACCTTTTTTGGCTAAGTGTATAAGCATTGCAATACAACATGGCAATGCGTTTTTCAAACCGTGTGGGGCTGAAATAGGAGGTGATAGTTCGTATGGATGTCCATAGTCACGGTTTCACGCTCTACGGAACCGATTTTGATGAAATCTTGCGGTAGGAAATAAGCTACCTTGGCATGAAAGGGTTGAGATAAGAGATGAAAGTTTGTGTGCGAGTTCGTTATTATCGAGGAAAACACCACAGTACAAAGAAGTCTGTGGTGGACTATCTGTTACACCATCTCTCATAAACCGCAGAACGGATTTTGATGTTGGACTAGAGCTTGAGAAAGGATATAGGCTAAATGGTCGCGATAACCGACAACGGCTAGTATTTTATATACCAAAAAGTATTATAGCTCTAAGTAGACTGTCAATACGATAGTTTTGATTTAATAATCCCGGCGAAGCGATACGATACAGCTTATATCGCATTAACGTGTATCCATACAAAATATTAATATATCTTATTACGCTTAAATATCGATGCCTCGATACCGGGCATCGCTATTATATGGTACATTCACAATGGGACCCGATAGGTGGGGCTGCAATTACACAATAGGACATTTTTACAAATTCATTCCCTTGTGAAATCGGGAAGCCAGCCGAGTTTAGTTTAAAAGGGTTTTTTTAATATTTTTGGCGTACAGTCAGCGTCAAAAGTAGAGTCATTTTATTTTTAAAAATGATGTTTAATCAATAGTGGACCCTAATAAAATGTTTTAAATTTTAATTATAACGTAATTCATAACTTTCAAGCATATTTTTAAATTTCTAACCATCGTCTAATTTTGACACTGACTGTACCTAAATTTCATTTTATATTTTTTATAAAAAATTATATTACTTTTGTCAAACTAATATTTGTTTTATGAAAAATGCATCTTATTACACTTGCTAACTATTCTAAATTAATAAGAGATCTACTTGAAATCTTGCAAGACCTGAATATAAGTATATAAGGGCATATTGTATATAAGTGACAAATTTATTTTTTATGTTTATTCTTAAGTTGCTGTACCTGCGACTTCGTCCGCGTAGATCTGCATTACAATTTCTAGCGCGGATCCCTACTCATTTTTAAAAATAAAAATAGGCTATTGGCTATTAGGCCTTTGTTTTTGTGCGGAAATCCCTCTGGATACCCCCGCCGGCCAGTGGGGGCGGTTATGTCGGGCTTGTGGTCTACAGACGCCGGGGTGTAAGGTTGCCCATAGAGCATACCCCTCGCACCCCGACTGACCCTGGGCCATCTCCGGTTTCGAGATGGCCCCCTCGGGTTTGGAAACCACCGTCTCCCCGTCTTACCCCGATTTGGGGGAGGGGCGCTTGTCGCCCTACCGTCCCGGCCTGCTTCTGCTGGGGTGACAGGCGGGGCATATGTTAGGCCCTATAATATTAACTATCTGCCATTGAAAATCTTACTAACTTAATTCGAACAGACAGAAAGACAGACAAAAGTTTAAGAAAATGATGTTTTGTTAAAAGCTGCGTATATTCATTCATATGCATTCATTACAAAGCTGTTTTTTTTTAATTTAATTAACGTTACAAACAGACACTTCAATTATATTTATTTATATAGAGTAATAAAGGTGGGATGACGATCTGCGAAAGACTGCGGGCAGATGCTGGATGCGGCAAGCTGAAGACAGGGCGCTATGGCGCTCATTAGGGGAGATCTATGTCCAGCAGTGGACTAGAATAGGTTGATGATGATGATGATGATGATGATATAGAGTAGATAAGAAACAAATAAATTGAAAAGAAAACAAAGTAATAAGAAATTCTACAACTACTACTACCTTTAAAGACTTTAAAAGTAATAGGACCATAAAACTTTTAAAACTTACCTCAATAATGTAAGCGTTAAAGTCAAGTTGATGCACATTTATGGCTTCCTGTTTAAACTCTTCATCATATTCAAATATACCGGGTAACATTTTAAATACATCATTTACTTTCTTTCCTGTGTCTACTATGTGTTCATCGTATACACTGAACAAAGAAAAATCGAACACTGCATCGCAAGCTGTGCAATTTCTTTGTTTGAGACATTGACCCAGTGGGCAACATTTGTATAGGCAGTTTTGCCCTAAACAAGGCGTCATTTCTCCGTCTGTTTTTTCATTAAATTCAGTACTTATATCTTCATTGTTTGTGTCACCTATTTGTATCAGACATGTGAATATTGCTGTTATGTATAATATTTTTACGCGTTTCATGGCGACGTCTTGCTGACTCTAACAACTAAACAGCTATCACTTATATTACATACTAATTGGTACCTGAAGTCATTATAAGTTACGCATGCGGTTGTTTATTATTAATAAAAGCGATGGAACTCATATAAATGAAATCATCCCTATATGTAGGTATGTATTAACTTATACATTTGCTGTTATAATTTATTGGAATTTAGACTCTGTAGGTAATAAATAAAATTTAATTAAGGAGTCTGTTTGTAATGCCTCTGTTGCGTAGTGGTAGTGCATTCAACTGCTATGATAGGGGGCGCGGGTTCGATTCTCGCTCAGTGCAAATATTGGTAAGTATGCATGAATATGTCTATTTGCATTGCTCTGGGTGTTTCTATGTATATTATGCATTCTGGAACCCATAACACAAGCTAATTATTAGGTCTAGAAAGCGCTGTATAGAATGTCGTAGAATGTTTATTTATTGTTATTACTTATAATTGAAATAGAGCAGCTGCGACATTTTTGTACTCAAGTTCTTTTCTCCCAGGTTTTTATTATCGTCTTGTGTTCAAATGTTGCTGGTGTAAACATTGATGATGTATTTCGGTGTCAATTACTCTTCTCTTTCAGCATACATCATGAAGATATCGGCGATAATTATATGTGTTAAATTATATCTGATTAGAATCTATAAACCCAAGGATGTGTCAATCAATTAACCCATCGCAATCCACTGCTGGTCATAGGCCTCTCCCAATGTGCGGCATACCTCCTGATCCTCCGCCTTCCGCATCCAATCTATCCCAGCTACCCTTTCCGGCACCCTTCAGGTCATCAATCCATCTGGCTGGTGGGTGTCCCACCTTACATTTGCCGACTCGCGGTCTCCACTCTAGGACTCGTTTGCTCCAACAGCCATCGGTCCTTCTACAGATGTGGCCAGCCCATTGCCACTTCAGCTTTTTTTTTTCTTTTTATGCCACTCAGTTGGCAACTATATCCGCAGCTATTCTGCGAGCTATATTGGTAACTTTGGTTATAAGAATTTTTTAGTTGTTTAAGTTATGAATGATTTAGTTAAGAGAATAGAATTTTATCCTTCAAAGAAACTCCAAGCATAGCCCCGCTCCATAGCCCGTTTCGCAACTTTAAATTTGTAAACTAGCCCCACCAGTCACAGTGTCCACGTTTCGACACCGTAAGTCATAACTGAGAGGATGCACTGGTTGAAGACCTTCATTTTGAGACATTGCTGTAAGGGTGAGGAGAAAACCCGACTAATTTGCCAAATGCTGCCCAACCTAATTGGATTCTTCTCGCTACTTTTTTGCTACTAGGTATCTATCTGTCGACCCCTCAATGTTAATCGGTCTCGGTTCGAGATATTCATTGAACCATAACCTTAGTTTTGTTCAAGTTTACACCAAGACCGACGCGCCGATATACTCCATTTTGGCTGTGCAACATCTCGCTCAGCTGCTCCAACGACTCCGGAACTATGTCGTCGGCGAACCGAAAGTGTGAGATATTTTCAACGTTTATGTTCAGTCCTCGTCCAGTCTAATGTAATGTCTTAAAGACGTCCTCCAGTACGTTAGTGAATAAATTAGGGGGTATGACATCAACCTGTCTCACTCCACGCTGTAGAATTAAGCGGGTCATCTTCTGGTCTTGGAGCTAAACGGACATAGTGGCAGTGTCATACAGACATCTCATCACCTCAATATATCGCCAATTGACACGATCCCATTGCATAGCATCCAGAACTACTCAGGTTTCGAAAGAGTCGAAAGCTTGCTCGTAGTCCACAAACACACACAACAACCACAATACACAGTGGCTGATTGTAATCCTCGAGCTTCTGTACAATTTGCCGAACAGTATGGATGTGGTCTAACCTGACTAGTTCCGGTGGCTGGAACTTATCGAGCTTACTCGTGAGGCGGTTGGTAACAACTCTCAAGAACAACTTGTAGACATGACTCAGGAGTGAGATGAGTCTGTAGTTCTTCAGTAAGGCCTTGTCGCCTTTTTGTAAGAATAGAACCACCGCACCTCCCGCTCCATGCCCTAGGTGTTAAGCCCTGCTGGAGGACGGAATTAAAAAGGCTCGCTAGCTCTTTCAGGATTGGGGTCCCGCCTGCATTTAGTTTGTTAGTATTCATCAATTATAGGAAGCCCGATTAGAATCACTTCCTAACGTTAGATTAGACTCCAATTTGGTATACTTGTACTATGAAGCTGGTCTGATGAAGTAGTCGGAAAATGTCCATAAGAACTCCTGAACTGTTTTGTCTTGACAAGTACTCTATTGATACATGGTGTACATGATATCCAGGGACTGAAGATGGAGACTGTAGGTGGTCACAGGAACTTCTGAACCAAAGAAGATAAACCTGTCATGTTCGGGTTCAGTCGATTTGTCTTGTTATGTACTTATTAGAAAGCTTGTTTAAAAAAAAAGTGTTTCAAGTGTTCAAGATTTATTACTTATTTAAACACAGTTGACGTTAGTTATCGAAGTGTTAGTAAGGTTTTATTTATGAGCCACCTTAGGACTGCTGTGAGAGAGCATATTATATTGCTGTAGTATTGGTTGTCTCTGTTCGGGACACTGGCGTACTCATCAATATCTGGAACCTGTAAATACGGTTACAGAACATAAAACATTAGTACGAAGACTTAAAAATGTTAATTACGAAATTTTCAAATTAAAAAGAATATGTATAAAAAGTTGGTTAATAAAATGAACGTAAAACGTAAAAACTTAGTATTTATGTTTGGTAATGCGGAAGGTCCCTGGAAAAAAAGACCCACCTAAGCGGGTGAAAATAAGTGGACTGTAAGGCGCGGGTTCGAATATTGACTACAGAACTAAAAAATTGGTTGACACACGCTCTGCGGGGGTGAGGAAATGGAATGGCACAGTACCTTGGTAGCGACTTCTCCGTGGCTTGAGATCCTGGATAATGCAGGGGCTCCTTCCGTGGCTTTCGACTCACAAATTAATTACACACAGCACTTAATGTTATGTATATGAGGTGCACAACACAATTATAGTATCTGTCGCGGCGGGTGGCTATTTCCTGGGAAACAGCGAAGGGATGCGGTGGCGAGAGCGTCTTCCGTGACGTCTCGCGAAAACTCCAAAGGTTGACTGATTGACACATTAGTTCCGGTAAACATAACCAAAATTCACAGCCCGCTGTCATAGCGTTTTGTTGCTTTCTCTCGCCCACGTATGCGCAAAGGTCGTGCCAAAGTAGGACAGAGACAGGAAATGCATTGCGAAGTGTCAACTAAGAAAACTATGCGGGTATATTAAAATATTGAAGTACGAAACTAATTCTAAATGAGCACACAGATGGCGCTATGAGTAGGAAAATATATATGGCGTTAACAATGTTGTCGTAATAACAGAACGGGTCAGAAATTGTTTCTGGTTACTTTTTCCTGCCTTTTCTAAAGAAAAGATAGGATTGCTGAATCTAAAATTCAGCAATCGTTTTCCGAAGACCGATTCGCCGATGGACTGTTTCTTGGCAGAATTATTCATTTATTTCCGTTTACCTAGCAGACTCTTTCACCTACGGAGATTTTGCTGCCAGAACCTTTCAACTACATTACTTTCGACGACAGGCCTTTCCAGCTATACGATACGACGATAAACCTATGACCGTTTTAACAACAGACCTTCCCATCTACGGAGAATTTTTGTCCAAGTGTCAATCATGTACCGGACACGGGTGCTTCGGTAAGTATCTGTGGCGCATCCACCAGGAGCCAACGCCGCATTGCCAGCACTGCGAGGATCCTGGCGAAGACATGGCGCTCCACACGTTGGTGGAGTGCCCAGCGTGGGCGAGTCAAAGCCGGGACCTCGTTGCAGTCCTGGGCGTGGATGTTCTCTCGTTGGCACGGCTCTCACCATGGTCTCCGATGGGAGCAAGTGGAACACCGCCGCCTCTTTCTGCGCGCAGGTAATGCGCGCGAAAGAGACGGCGGAGAGGGAGCGGGAGAGAACCCTGCCCTCCGAGTTCCGCAGTGTGAGGCGAGGACGCCTCACACTCGTCGACTACGGACCCGGGACTACCGACCTCCATGATCGGGGCCTGAGGACGGCAGTTGGCCGACTCGCCATCCTTACAGAAGCAGGCTGAATGAAACTTGGACACAAATTCTCCATAGATGGGAAGGTCCGTAATTAAAAAGGTCAGAGGTTTATCATTGTGTCGGTGAAGCATTCTGTAGCTGAAAATGCCTGTCATCGAAACTGATGTAGCTGAAAGGTTCTGTCAGCGAAACGTCCGTAGGTGAAAGAGTATGCTCCTGGTAATCCTGAACGGTCCTGGTAACCCTCACGGTGAGATGGTTATATAGGAATCAAACCAAATAAATCACACAGTATTCTTACTTCCAGATGCCATGTGTTACGATCCTGACGGATATTACCAGCAGCAGGCGTCACAATTCCGTCATCATCATCATCGGCGTCAACCTCCAAAGTTTGCAGCTTAAAGCCTAGGGTCTTCTCTTCTACACCTCCTACTTTTGCATTTGTTGGTCAAAATTGATTCAAGAGATGTTAATATTGTACAATTATATGGCGACTAGTATTACAAGAGTTCTTAGGACACGATAACCATTAGGTGGGTCAAGAAACATCAAACATACCTCTGGCGTATTGATAGTAATGTCTTCTTTTTGCAGATGAAGATTATAAAGATTATTAATCCAACAAGAACGTTATATGCGTCAGTAAACTGCCAAAAGTTATCAGCTTCAGGGTATAAGGAACTAATAACTTCCAAAATCCAGTTAATTCCAGTAACAATGAATAGTTTAATATAAAGCGAGAACCTGAAACAAAAGTTAATATCTTTACTTGAAGAGTAAGGACTAGTAACCAAAATATGCGTTAACCCCTCCAGTTAAACAAATTGCTTGTGTTAGGAATCGGTTCACGTTAGTGGTGAAATGGCCAAGATTTGAACCCGAGACTTCTGGATCGTTAGACCGACTCCTTAACCACTAAACTATCGACGCTTAATTTTAGTATCAAGATCTTTCCATTTACATTTTAGAAGGTTATGAACTATTGTGAGTGTTATGTTGCTATGTACCAAAGCTAAAGCCGGGTACTCTGCCCTACAGACATTAAAGTACGGTAAGTGTCAAGTTAAATCGACTCTATTGGACCTTGGATTGGGTGTGTAATACACCTCTGCCTACCCCTTCGGGTCCAGTCATAACATATCATAACTTCATGCCTGTAATGAAGTTATGATATGTTATGACTGGACCTTTTCTGTCCTTTAAAATAAAATTGAAATTGAATCGATTCAACTTGACACTTACTGTACTTTAACGTCTGTAGGGCAGAGTACCCGGCTTTAGCTTTGGTACATAGGAAAGAAGAGTAAGAGTCTTACTACGATCGGCTTGATTCGGTTTTGTACTTGTATTCTATGATTCAGCATTTCTCCCTCTCGGGTAGACAGAGACAACCAACTGCAGTTTGCTTCTGTCCCTACACACTGCACGAGCTTCCTCTACTGTCACTAAAACTTTCATGTAAGCATGTAAGGTTTATATACTTCTGACCTGTCCTTTATTCATTACCAATTTGATTTTTGTATATTATACGAGGCCGCCCTTGACTAACCTGCCCTCTTATATTTTTGCCATTTTCTAGTATTTCTGTACTGTAGAAACTTAACATAATAATAAAATAATTAAAGGTTATACGCCAGACACAACTCTTCTTTTCGAAACGTCGGTAGCTTAGTTATTAAGGAGTCAGCCTTACGATTGAGAGGCCCCGGGTTCGAATCTTGGTCATTACACTACTGTTGGAGCCCACTCTTAACAATAACAATTTAGCTTAGTTGGTTAGTGGATTTCGGTTACTAATATTCTTTTTTTATTGAAATTAGGTTACTGTCTCTGCTTAAACTGGTAAGGGAAAGACGTGACTGCAATATATGTGTACGAAATTGCTATTACCTTTGCGTATCTTTTTCTTTCAGTACATCCTGCGTCTGTTTCTTCATCTGTGCTAATCTTTTAGCTGTTGAAATAAACAGTAAGAAGTTTGCAATGACTGCCAGTAAAATTGGTGTGTACAAATATATCAGTCTGCTTGTTCCTGCAAGTAATAAGAAACTCACACTATAAATACAGTCGTTGAGTTAATTTTAAGATTGAGGCACCGAGTGAAATGGGGTAAATAGAAATAATACGGTAATTTTTTTCTGTTTAGATATATTTTGCAATTATTTACATTTAGGCGAAACTGAAATTCTGAATATATTCATTCAGGTGAATCTATTCATGAAATATCTGGTTAGGTACTTGCTATTTAGGGCACCTGGGGGAGGCAGGTGAGGCCGCCTGTCACCCCAGCAGAAGCAGGCCGGGACGGCGGGGTGACTAGCGTCCTCCCCATCTGAAGACCCGAGACGGCGTGCGGTTTTAGTTAGTTCAAGCCCGACGTAACCGCCTCCGCTGGCTGGCGGGGGGGTATCCGACGGGGTTTCCGCACGAAAAAAGGTACTTGCAATTTAGTAAAATAAATTATTGAAAAATTTCTTATACCGTTTTAATTATATTGATCCCACGTTCTCTATTCACTCCTTTTTACGGTACTTCATGAAGCATTTAATAGTAAATAAAGAATTTCATCATTGTTTCGCTTAGAAAACGTAAATAATATCATTCAATAGATTCTAAATTCGAATTTCTTCCCGACTCTAATAATGAGTATGGAAAAGTATTTAATGAACCCGTAAACACACACGGAAAGAGGTAAATTATCCAATAATTGTATAATATTATTATTTTATTAAGCGTAGCGAGCCGAAGGTGAGCGAAGTGTCTTTGGTTTCAAAGTTGCATTTCAAACAAAATATGATACTCCTCCGAGACCGTTCGACCGATCTCGACCAAATTTGCCACGGTGATCAAGTAGACATTACTGAGTGTCGAATGTCCAGATCGGTCTTACCATCGAGGAATAATCACTGAAAAACCGAATCAATGGAAAAAGTCGACCGGTACGTTTAAGTTTGGGTTGATTGCGAAGCTGGTAACCGTCCTAGATTTTTGATTTTTTCCATTTTATAGTGGGCTTAGAGGCTTATTAACAACGTAATTTAATTCAATAAATATTAATTATTAGCTAAATAGGTAAAAAAAAGAATGTCGATGCAATATTAGGTATTTAAGTAAGCAAAACAATAACCAGTAAGAATGTTACTTAATTTATTTTTAGTGTGTAATCCGTACCAATCAGTCGGTGCCTTTATTGTCAAAATATGAGTTGGCTAAAGAGCCCTCTAACTGTCGCTCCACTAGTGCTGAACAAGTCAATATCTAGGTGCCGTGGTAGTTTATTAAAACTACATGCACTTCTTATAGAGAAGGTATATATAGTTGATAGAAGCCAACGGACCATCTAATATCGGCTGCTGACATGGGCCTATTAGATTACTAAGTACGTAGTGAAATATTGGCCAAGAGCTGCGGGTAATAAATTTGGCTGTTTGCTATATTGAATAGCAAGCATTTGTCACCAATATCGCGTGTCATTTCCACCGGTAAGAAGAGGTATCTTCTACAACGATGTTCGTAGTCAACTGAGTATTGCTGTGCCCTATAGTCAAGACAACGAAGAAATTTTCTTTGGATACCCTCAATACGAGCTTATAGACCTCATACTGACGATGACCATTTGAACTTGTGCGTCTTCGTATTCTTGGAGATTAGATTACTGAAGTAACGTTAACTATAGGGTCATGCTATGATCTGTATCATTATAGGAGAAACGTTAACTACATTATCTTATATTTTTTCTATAAATTTAAGTTCCAAAATATTTATTTAATCTAAAAGGAACCTAAAAAATGTAACCTCACCATTTAAAAAACATCCTTGTCGCCTAAGATGAGGTAGCCATTTGATATCCCCAGGAAGATTAGAAAATTCGAGTCCGGCCAGTAGTATAGTCAAAATTGTAGGCAATCCAAATGCGTAAGCGCAGTATGAGAGAAACCGAAGACGCGCGGAGGTGGCAAAACCATGAGCCATATTTGTATTTGACCTGTAAATAGTTAAAAAAAATTACAATTTTACCACATAAATTCTTACATTATGAAATGTTATTCTCGGTCTTTATTAATTCGAAGTATTTTGTTACAGTTTCAATTGGCAAGTGATATGGGGATTCATATTTATATCTACAGATAGGACGCTATGATGCACCGAAGGACTCTCTTGACAGTTTTACACGTTCCTACCAACAAGATATTTTAGTAAATAACTAAAGTAGTGAATTTTTACCTCAACTTCGACCAAAGATCGTAACACATCACGTTCAACCAACAGAAAGCAGCCAATACAGAAAAGTAAATTACGAACGCTGAAACAAAGAAAGGTTTGGTTTAGGTATGAAGACCCGAGACGGCGTGCGGTTTTAGTCGGTGCAAGCCCGACATAACCGCCCCCGCTGGCCGGCGGGGGGGTATCCGAAGGGATTTCCGCACGATAAAAAAAAAAAAAAAAAAAAAAGGTATGAGTAGTACGAATAACGTGTACACATAACCTTATTCTCTTTCTCCCTCTCTTGTCATCATCTTAGCGTAGTTCGGGATTGCATCCGAAGCTTTCACCTCGGAGCCCGAGGTCTGCTTATTTCTTCTCCTCTTTTTGATTTTTCTTGTACGACTATTCCCATAATAGTGACTGCCGTCTGACCTCCCAAACCTGAGAGGAAAGCCTACGCCAGAGCCTCTTCTGCCAATAAACATGTGCACCGAATAGCAGGTGAGATTGGCTTGGCCCCGTAGTCCTTGGTGAGGCCCTCTGTCTCTCTATCTCTCTTTCTTTCTTTCTCGCTCTCTTTTTCCGTTCATCTTTTTCTTTCTCTACCTCAATTGAATTATTTCTATTTAATAAGGAGAATTAGCATATATGTCATATGTTTATTTGGTTTTAACTGACGAAGTATACCCTAGGAAAAGTATCTACATAAATATAAAAATTGGTAGGAAAATGGCAAAAGGATCTACTACCAGATTCTTTTACTCGTTTTGATTTAACGTCCAGTCAAACTTGGCAATTATATCATGGACAAGAGATGTTAAATCAACAATAATATACCAGTTCATTGGTTCGTTAAACAGACAATATACATTTGCTTTTTTGAAGTGAAAACTTATTTAGCGGTGTTGTGCACTTTTTTGTAATGGGTAAAAAAGGTTATACTCGCGTCAGTAAACACGTGACCTGATCGTAAGACAACAAATATAGAAGCGCTAATTTCACACTGTACTTAACAACCTTGGTGGCGCGTTCGTCTAATGAGTGGTCGTTGACTTCGTCAAACCTGAGATCGATTACGACCGAGGCCCAAGAAACACTTTTTGTCATCATATAACTTCTGTAATATTTATTCTATTTTTGTGACATAAATCTATTGATATAAAATGGAAATTAAACAAAGTGCATCTATTAAAGAAAAAGTGACGAAGAAATAGCGAAAGAAAATGAGTGAGTACTTTATAAATATATTGGCGATGATGGTTCTGGTAATAATGATGGTGAAAAAGTCGTTGAAATTATTGATGGAAGTTGATTTTGAGTTGATTTGAGTTCTCAGAAATAAACTTTTTAATGTATAATTATTGTAATAGTTCTGAAGTGATTTATTTTAATGCAATATAAATTGTCATGTTTGTGTACGATAGCGCAATAAACTAATATTGTATGTTACCATATAAATGCTGTTTTATACTGATAATTAAAGCAATTCGTGCAAAATTATTCCCTAACCATTCCAAAATATATAAAATGCACAACGTTTATATTCAAGTTGTCACTTCTGCCGGCACTCCCGGAGTGCAACCCGTCGTTTTTTTTTCTTTTAAATGGAAAACACTGGTGTTTTGTGCTTCTTGGCAGCTTTATAGTTCATGACCAACTTGAAGCTATACGAACGATTTTTTATTATTTTATACGATAACGATACTAGTAGTAGTCTTATAACTCCCCTGTCATCAAGCTTTAGAGCTATAGCTATAGCCCGGTTGCATTGTTTTACTTTGACTCAAGAGCGACTCCCATCGGGGCCCTTCCCCCCATCAGTCAACAGGTGTGATTGTCTAGGGCTGGTATGACCTACCAATGCACGGGTAAATGTGTTTTACTAGTTAATGCGTGTATAGGAAGTTTAATCAATATAAAAACTTTAAAAAAAAAGTAAGTTGAATATGTTAGTACCCCGTTGATCACAACACGACAGCGTTTGACTACCGATGCGCCTACATATATAAAAAATATTATAACACCTTGATAATAATAATTTAAAATTATTCTTCCCCATTGCCCAGGCCCAGTGGCTGTCTAACCAGTCAAACTTGTTCATGTCTGTCTGTGTTAACTATTTCTTATTTCAAATAGGTACATTAATCTTCTCCTAATCGCGATTTATGTTTTATAATTTAGTTATCATACTAAAAGTATGAGGAAAATTAAATTTATATTTCTATACCTTCCTCTAATACATAATTACTACAAACAAAAGTTCAATTAATTTTAAACAGCATGATTTTGAATTTTGATACAATGAGTTTCTATCTCATCTACGTCAAAACTATTCGTTATTTGGTTCTTGGTTGTCAGTCATTTGGTTGAGACTGGTTGAGACGCAAAATTTCTAGTGATTGTCAGACGTAATCTTATCACAGGATAAGATTACGTCTGACTAAATGGACAGCTATTTATGATATTTATTTAAGAAGTTACTTGAAATTTACCACCTTCCAATTGTAAATCTAAACCATTCAAGGTCCTATCTAAATAAATACACGAAATTTCATCAATTTAGGTTCAACAGTTTAGAAGGACTTAATCGTACGTGTGTACGAGTATGTCACTGAACTCATCCTAAATTGTCATAATCATAAGTTATTTGTCAGATTACAATCCAAGTATCGACATAATTGAGCATTTCAGTTTTGACATCTCTCATGCCATCTGGGTCTCATTTGTTACAGGTGGTGATATAGTTAATGTAGCAGGGATACATTTTACCCTGAACCTCTGAATGATATGTATGTATTACATTTTATACATATTCGTGAAGCGAATTGGTGTGTCCTTTTAATACAGTCATGATCATCATCATTATCTTAGTCCGATTACTTGTCCACAAAGGTTTTGATGAAATCCCATAAACCTAGATATCCGCAATGAGTATGTATAATAAAATACATTGATATTATTATGTAGGTATGTTTATTGTTTGTGGAGCGCAAAAAGATGATTTCCTCTACACAATATAATATGTATTTAAAATTTCATTTCTGTAATTTATATAATTATATTATAGGGAAAATTAGTGTAACTGCGTAAATAAGCTTGATTGTAACATTAATTGAAATATTAATCATTTAGGTTGAATTTCAGCATTTTTTGCTTGCGGAAACGCCCTCGACCTTCAACTCACCTAATGATAAGGTGGTGAGCCTAATACAGCAGAGCCTATACTCCTATTTTTCAATAATGGTAAGACCTAGAGAAAGTTAAACCGACTTGATTGACGCGATGAATGACGGCGTAAAGATATTTTGTTTTGTACAAAATTTATTGCCAAATAAAGTTATTGTTTTGAAAGTTTAAAATACACTCTCTCGTGCTTTCTCTGTCCATGTCTCTCTATCTCTTTGTCTATCTCTCTCTCTTTTATTCCTTTCATGGTTATCTTCTTACGATACTTACACATAATGGTGCAGTAAACTGAAGTAATATTGTTCATCAACAACAAAATTTGCATGGTAGCCATGAACAAGAAAGCCACGAAGAAACTTGATAGGTACGAAATCATCACCATGCCATGTAGAGTTCTCAGTGCTGGCAGAAATGCGTATACAGTTACAGTCAAAATTATAAAAAAACAGGAAACCAACATACCTGAAAACATACCATTTCATAGATTATAATGACTATACTATACTCTTACATAGAGGGGCTCGTGGCAAAGTGGTAACCGAGCAGGTTACCACATTGCGAAGTTAAGCAATACTAGCCAGGTCCATTCCTAACACATTCAGACACCCTCGTACCATGGAAAGCACGATAAGCCGTAGCGTCGGTCCCGGCCATACGAACATCTATGGTAGTCGTTACGGGTAGTTAGAGCCCTAAAAAGTCCGACTGCAGATCTAACAACAGAACTTCGATATCGCAAACGAGTTGTGGAGGTCAAACGGTAGTCGCTTCGAGGAACTTCGAACATATCGAACTTCGGTCGCTTCGTAGTTAGATCGAAAAGCCGACCCCAACACAGTTGGCAAAAGGCTCGGAGGATGCTGACTATACTCTTACATAGAAAGAGATTGCTAAGCATTGAAAGTTATTAACATCATGATCTCAGCAAGTACCCCGGTTACTTCCGTAGCCTCCCCCTCTCAGCCCGAAGTCCGCTTTCCTACGGTTTCTTCTCCACTTTACACGATCTTTAGCATTCCCAGCTTTCACTCATTATTGAAAGCAAATATTTCTTAATTTTAATATTTTCTTAATTTTAAAGATAGAAAAACATTTTAGGAAACGGAGAATAAATATAAGAAGTAACTTATAATCTAGTCCTATTTTCGAAAAATGTATGCCTATAGTGCGAAACCAAATTTGGTTGCCATCTTAGTATGAATGCTGCACATGCAATTGAGATTTAGCATCAACCTTTTTTTTTCTTTGATTAAACTAATAAGAGCACACTATAAACTGTTAAAATGTTAGTCTTGAGAGTTCAGGAGCCTGAAGCCTGAAAGTCTGTTATAGCATGTAAATAATATCAGCAAGATGTACTTACAACTAGCACTCACAGCATAGTGATTTTTTTGAGGTTTGGAAATATAGCAGACTAAAGCATTCAAATGAGTTGATCTGTTTTTTGTATCATCACCATCATTAACAAAATTGTCTATACAATATTTGTCCGGCCTATAATCGAGACTCGGTACGTCAACGGCTTCTTTAACATACAGCTTACCATCCTGAAAAGCAATAAAAATAAATATTTTTATTAGTGTCTTCGACCACGTTGAGCCACCAGGTGCTATCTTGTACGAAATCACAATAACTTTGTTAAAAAAATATTTAGATCAATTGTTTCGATAAAAATACTTTATGTTCCTTCACAACAGCAGACTGTTGTTCGACTAAAACCTTTTGGACTTAAAAATGTGAGCTGGACAAGAAATCCTCCTCGTGGTCCACTCTGGGCAACTTCCCTCTCCGCGTGCCTCTCTGCTTATCGGAGATCTGGTTCACTACTAGTCTATCATTCAATGTTTTTGGAACTGCAGTCATAGTCTCCAGTCAGATGTCGTTGGTGATGACATCCCTAACTGCAATTGCAACTCTGAACTCTGAATCTAAATACATAGGTTTTTATTATCTACTATTGTGCACGACACAAATAGACTATAGACACATGTGCCAGTGACATGTAGATTAGTAAGCGTGAATCTAACAAATGAATTGTGAAAATGTTAGGTTTACGTAAATTAAAAACGTAATTATGTAATTACTTTGATATAAAGCTAAGATAAATAGCTTACTACTGTTAGGAGTTAGTTTTCTGAGTAATTAAGTATGTTAGAGCCAAAATTAATAAAGAAAGTACACTCCCCGAAAAGCATAATTGCAAATATAATTACGAAAATGCATTACTCAGAATCTAACATAACTTCGTATAAATAGGAAATACGACTTTGTATACTAGTATGTAAGTTTAATTACACCCCGCGACTGCCTCCCACGCCGTAAGAAGCGAATATGCGCACCCCCGGCTGGTGCCATTTTATTATATAAGTAGCTCGCGGGAGGCAGGGCCCATATATAAGTCTGGGGTCAATCCGCCCGTCATTCAGTAGCCCGACGTCGCACGGTACAGGTGTAAGTACCTATCGTCGTGCAACTCTTATTGCTACCTATATACATATATGCTATGTGATTAATAAGTATAACATAAGATTTATAAATAAATGGAAATGCGGAGGTGAGGTAATTTGGATCGCGGGCCAGCACTACAAAAGACTATAAAAGCAGGGACCATTTGTTAGGAAATTGTGGGCAACAAGTAGACCACAAGAGTCTCTCAAGGAACAAGGAAGCTCAACAGGAAGTAGTACATCAAGGGTAGTGCTGGGCCAAGTACATCCAATGCCTCACTGACGTCAATCAAGTCCACCCATCCAAGTGTTTCATTCTTCGACTCAACATCCTCAAAATACAGTCCACTGAAGGCGACCGCGAAGTGGCAGTCTATTCGGAACCTTATTAGGTCATAGTCTGTCATGAACAACGGTCCTTAACAACTATCATACTAACCAAAATCATGCATGCGTGTACGTATATCTTATTAAAAAGTATTTAATTCACGATAGGCGAGATACCTCAATATCCTCGTCACAAACGTGATGGTTAAAATGTAATTTTGAGTAAGTTGTAGGTTTGAATTTTGAAATTCGTTTTAAATTCTTCATTTAGAATATACTGCTTCCGAGCTGTTTGGCCGTGGTCCATCGGAAACTTGTAGTCTAGTGCGGTCGACATCTTCAGTGGTTCAGGTCGGGACGCCGTCGAGTGCGGAGAACCTTCTTCGGCGGCGACTTCGCTGCAACTGATGTAGAGGTCCGAGTCACTGGCGTATTTATAGGCGCAGTTGGAGGGGGGAACGACGTGATCGATCCTGATTGGTTGAGAGCTGCGGAACCGATGCGCTCGATCCTGATTGGTCGAGGCTAAACAAGGGGGTGTGGCCTCTGTGGAACATTCAGAAAACCAATTGAAATTCATCAAGATCACCCCAGCAGAAGCAGGTCAGGAAGGCGGGGCGACTAGCGCCTCCGCCCCCTTTCCGGGGCAAGACGGGGACATCGTGGTTCCCAAACCCGAGGACGCCATCTCGAAACCGGTGATGGCCCGAGGTCAGTCGGGGTATGAGGGAAATGCCTTATGGGCACCCTTACACCCCGGCGTCTGAAGCCCCGAGACGGCGCGGCGTGCGGTTTAAGTTGGTTCAATCCCTACATAATCTCCCCCGCTGGCCAGCGGAGGGTATTCCAGTAACGAGGTGTATCGCGCGACGCCTTATGTGGCGATATTGTGCTATTTTCCTACACTGTAATATAATAATGGAGACCGTCTAGTCACACTATCAAAATAAAAGTATCGCCACAGATTACTAAATAGTTACTACGTAAGTATCGCTACGATATGTCACTTTGTTTATGAAGACGCTGTTCAATTTGTAAAGCGTTCAAAACTTTATATTTGTATCGTATATAATGTATGTATATGTATTGCATTTTCCGTGATAACAATTAGTACGCGCAGAACTGAAATTCCGAATACGGCTGCGTTTCGATGATTAAATCTTATTTAATTTTTTGGCGATGTATACAAACCAACAAATAGTAAGTTACTATTTTTTGGCTTGTATACATCGCCAAAAAATTGTTGGCTTGTATACATCGCCAAAAAATTAAATAAGATTTAAACATCGAAACGCAGCCGTATTCGGAATAGTTAGTAGTTGCCAGAGGTAGAAACCAGAGGTGTCTATCACAAGTTGCTAAAGGGCAAGGGATGAGGGTGAACACGAGAAAGAGATAAAGAAAGAAGAGGTAAAATAGCCTTACTACAACAGGACAATAGATACCACGAATAACTGAAATAATATTAAATATCACCAAACAATTAATAGAAACTTATACAATTTCAACCAAAAGCATTCGACAGTTTATGGAACCGGATCTATTTTTTTATGTCTAGACGATATCTTGTATAAGTTTTTTATTTAAAAAGAAACATAATAACGTTGTTACGAATTTAAAACCTCTTATGTTTATAAGAAAATTAATAAAAGTAGTCGACTTACTTGTGACTGACCTTGGTCGAGTCCTATATGTCAACTTGGATTCTCGTAAAGACGGCTTTCGAGTTTTATTTAAGACAAAGGCTCGTGCAAGCATTTAATACTGTGCTTATTTCTATAATGACCATGCACAGAAAATATAAGTTTTTACAACAAGTTGCAGCAATTTACCGTCGACATCATTGAAAGTCTTCAGGATGTTTGTGTAGTTTTGAAACAAGATGTGAATTCGTCTATATCAAATTCATCAATATCCTAAGAACCTACACCGGAACTAACGGTGACCCTCTAATTGATAAAGATTCCACTAAGACAGCTGCACTCTCAAACTTTCAATTTTCAAAGATTATATATTCATTTTTTATATAAATATTAAATAAATGAATATTCTACGATATTCTACACACCGCTTTCTAGACAGTAAAGTTTAACTAGCTTGTGTTATGGGTTCTTGAATACGGATAAACATACTTATATACTTTTTTTAAGTAAATACAGAGATATTATACATAGAAATACCCAGACCAATTTAATCCAAATTCATTTATTGACGGCAACTACGCCCAATTGGTAGTAACAATTTGACTTAAATTTACTATTAGTTAAAATATTATATCAAGTGAAATATTAAATTAGAAACTGATCATTATATTATAAAATTTATGTCAAATAAAATACAAATAGACATATTTATGCATACAAATGTTTGCACTGAGCGGGAATTGAACCCGCACACCATGTTGTAGCAGTCGAATGCACTACCGCATATATATATATATATATATATATATATATATATATATATATATATATATATATATATATATATATAACATATGGACAGACGACCTAGAAAAGAGCGCAGGGGGGACTCGCTGGATGCAGGCTGCTACAGACCGGTCGAAATGGAAGTCGATGGGGAACGCCTATGTTCAGCAGTGACTTCATACGGCTGATATGGTGATGATGTTGATATATATACAATTCAGTGCAGGGTGCGACTGAAATAAATTGAGCTGAGCGAGCCGGATTCTTACTTGAAAATAAGAAATCTTACTACGGTCGCGCGCTTAGATAAGGCCGCGCGCACGTGAAACTGTTTTCGTTTATTCCTCAATGGTAGATCGGACATGAACCATCTCTCTTCAAAACACTTCTCAGTGTCCACACTATCAGCGTGGTAAATTTGGTCAAGATCGCGCGAGTGGTTACGGAGGAGTTCAGCCACCAACAAACGGCTATGCCGCATATAAGAACTTCGCTCGCTCAGCTCAATAACTTTTGATTAGATCGTAGACGCAGGCTTTTCTCTCAGTGTTGGGAGATCAGATGGCAGTCACTCTCGGAAAAGCCGATATACCCATCAAAAACAATTCTCGGGCTCCAAAGTGCAAAATATTCTTCTGATTACTATAAGTTGAAAATAACTTGCAAGTTATTCAAAATTGTATGCTACCATACATATCGTTTGACACAAGGTCAGTGTTATAGGTCAAATATTATTTTAGTGGCTAACTAAGCTAACAAAAAAAGGACTTTGATACCAAAAGCTTATGTAGAAAAAGTAGGTATTGATTCTTTATTTGATTAACAATTGTTTTTCAACTGACAGAATACACAGTGTGCAATTTTGGTTGTTTCGAAATAAAAATATCCTACTTAACTGCAACATTGTTGGATTGCGTACCGAATAATGCACTACATAGATCCGATTTTTATAGGTAGCCAGAGGCTGATCCATTCGTGGATGCAGCGTCTCCATGCCTTACTGAAGAATACTTAATAATGGTAATGTTAGTGAATAAGATGTGTGACTTCTCATCTATATATTTAAAGAATTTGATACTATATCTATTCACCGCTTTATTCCAGACCGCTACTCGGTGTCGATTTCTTCACCACTGGGTAGTTCCGACCAATGTCTGGTGAAGTCTATATCCGTCTACTCCCCGACCGACACTAGTCCCAGGGGCTCCCGTCGGGTTTGGCGATACAGATCAGCATATTGCGATGAGATGCGATGCGATTCTTCTTCGCATCTTACCCTTGGCAGCCTGCATGCTTCTCTTCTACTGATCAATTCGCCTGCGCGGACGCTGTGGTGGATGTTTTGTGGCAGGGAATGGAGTATTACATTCAGTTTTCTGACATAGACATGTCTGGCGGGGCTCGACCATGGTTTGGCGCCGAATGCGGTCGTGCCGAAGCACTCAAGCATACGGCTTACTTAGTTTGGGTCGATGCCCGCGACCGCGGGGCGGAGGACGTATCTCAAAAGAAGAGAGCCTTTAACAGGGCTGCCAAATTTAGCAAGAAGAGTTTGCGAAAGGCCCGCTTTGACCATATTGGCCGCATTGGAAACCAACTTGCAACGTATCTAGCGGGTAGTAATGCGTTCTGGGCCCTAGTAAAGTCGGTTGAGTCCAACTTCTACTGCCCCTCACTGCCTGCACTGCGGAAGCTAGACGGGACACTGGCCCATTCCGCTGAGGAAGAGGCAAATTTATTTACTTCACTTTTTGCGGAGTCTCTTGCTCCTCCTGTCGGATGTGGGACGCGCATGGCAGATATCAGCATCCGACCGAATGATGTACGTAGGGTGCTAAGTAATCTGGACGTGAATAAGGCCAGTGGACCTGATGCGATACAAGGAATAGTGCTCAGGACATGTGCACCTGAGTTGTCTCCTATTTTGACATGCCTGTTTCGTCTCTCACATGAGACCGGTCAAGCCAACATGCAACCTGTGCCCAAAAAGGACAGTCGGACGGACCCTGTCAATTACAGACCAATTTCAATAACGTCCATACTCTATAAGACTATGGAACGTGTACTGAATAAAAAGCTCCTGGCATACCCCGAAACGAACGATCTCCTCAGTGATCGGCAATATGGCTTTCGCCAAAATCGTTCCACTGGGGAGCTTCTTGTTAAATCGTTCCACCCAAATTTGGAGTGAGGCCATCGAGACGCACGGAGAGGCTCTTGCCGTTTCATTCGACATCTCGAAGGCTTTTGACAGGGTCTGGCACGATAGCCTTATTGGCAAGCTTCCGTCCTACGGCCTGCCCCCTGGCTTATGTGTCTGGATCACCCACTTCCTGAGAAATCGGTCTATCCGAGTGGTCGTTAACGGCTGCACATCCGACCGATTAGCAATCAACGCTGGGGTCCCTCAGGGGTTGTATTCTCGGCTACATTACTCTTGTTGCACATAAACGACCTGCTCAAGCCCGGTACTTTTGGGCACGCAGACGACAGCACTGTTGTCGAGAGTTACGAGTCCAACCCCCGAGCCAGCGTGGGACAGATCTGATCTCTCCGAGAGGCTATGGTTGAGCGTTTGAATTTCTCCTGGCTGTCTCCGATTGGGGCGATGCTAACTTGGTCAAATTCAATGCTACTAAGACCCAGGCGTGTCTTTTCTCTTCCAAGCGAAGTCAATTTCAGCCAAACCCCACATTCCGAAATGCATCCGTGCCGATAACCGACCGCCTGGAGCTTCTTGGTGTTACTCTGACATCCACCCTCAATTTTGGGTCTTACATCGAAGTTAAAGCTGAAGTGGCTGCTAAAAGCTGGGTATTCTGTCGAAGGTGCGACAGAAGTTCACACCGGAACAGTTGCTCAACTCGTACCAAGCGCAGGTTCGATCCTGTATGGAGTACTGCTCGTATTTGTGTGATGGCTCAGCTAAATACCACCTAGAAGCGCTGGAGGCAAAAGAGAGACGGGCCAAGAGACTCATTAACAACGATGTTCTCGTCGAGAAAAGGCTTCAGAGCCTTGAACATCGACGCCAAGTTGCAGGCCTATCGGTTTTTTACCAAACTTTTTGCAAAACTTATTACCTCTAAGCCCTTTACACCAACGAACGACCAGACACACAGCGACGCGCCACCGCTACATGGTGGATATTCCACTCATACGCACGACACGTTTCGGCGACACATTTATTATGCGTAAAGCTAAGGAGTGGAATTGCCTACCTGAGTCTGTGTTTCCGGAAAGCTGTAACCTCGGAATTTTCAAGTCTCTAGTGAATAGGTTCCTTCTAGGCAAACGTGATCCATCGTAGACCACAATGTCACTTAGTGAGATAGAGGTCAAACGTGAGCCTATCATTCATAAAAAATGTATATAATTATATATCTAAAACTTGGGTGGGACCGCAAATTATTTAAAAACATTCTCAAATCAACATATAAAATTGCTCTTAAACCGGTTTCTAAACAGGATCTTAATGAGTTAAAAGTAAGAATTTTGTTTATGATGTCTTATGTATAAACTATATTGATAAGTTGTACGATGGTCAATCTTATAACTGAGCAATATAGTTTATACTATGAATTGGGACAGAGAATACGTAAAACAATTTTATTAGCATGATTTTTAACCTCTACTTACGTTATCTGCTATTAAAGATAATGTAGACGTAAAGCCGCTATTTGAAAGTGACTTTCAGCTGGTTCAATATTCATCGTCTGAGCCTTTTCCCAACTCAGTTGAGGTCGTCTTTTTCTAACTACGAAGCGGCCGAACTTCAATATTTTCCGCGAAGCGACTGCCATCTGACCTCCAGAATTCATTGGCGATGTCAAAATTCTGTAGTTAGACCAGTTGTCAGAGTTTTTAGGACTCCAACTACCCGTAACAATTGCCATAGATGTTCGTATGGCAAGCGGGACTGATGGCTTAGCGTGCTATTCGAGACACAGAGCTGGTTGGTTCAATAATAACGCTTCAAAAATTGTTGCAAACTCTATAGTTGTCGCTATCTACAAGCTCAGTGATGCTCATGGATCATATCAAGTTGCATTGCTTTCAAATCACGAATAACTTAATATGTATGTATTAAATAATAATATACTACAAAAAGGTTAAGAAAAAAAGAAATTTTTACATGATCCACTGACGATTGTACCACTTTGAAGGTTTAGTATCTGTTCTTTAAGTAAACCTACCGTTTTCAAATGAAAATCTTCAGTCACATCACCAATTGTTATTCGAAATTCGTTGTTAGCTTCTACACAATTCATTTTCAAAAACAAAAACTGAAACCTTTCCAAAGCATGAAATTCTTGTTTCTGTGCAAATCCTTCCCAAATCGGTGGATCGAATTCTTCGAATACGTTCACACAGATCTTTTTCGTCCGGTCATACCCCTGACTAAGGGGACAGCATTTTCGAATGCATGTTCCCTTCATGCACAAACATCTTCTCTCAATTCCAGTCTTATTATCGACATAATATTCTCCATCCTCATATTTAATTCCGTTATATGTCCGGTTGGTAAGTTCCATACTATTTTCATTATTGCAAATTTGCGACACTGATCTTGTAGCTAGCACAATTATAATTAGTAAAACTGATTGCATATTTGTATATTTTAGACACTCGTATACGTCCGCGTTGATAGACTGCTAAAAACAGAACTGAGCATCAATCCATTAAAAATATTTTCTCTTAAATCTTCTTTTTATGCACTCTAATCCATGCAAAAGGTTCTAGCTTCATGCGTATTATAATTATTAATATTCATAGAAGTTTTATCTGATCACTAACTTGCTATTGCCTAAAACTTTGCCACCTGAAACTACTTTGAGAAAACTTTTAAGAATTGTTTTGTATATTCCCAAATCGATGGATCGAATTGTTCTGATACATACACACAGTTCTTTTTTATCCGGTCATACCCCTGTCCAAAGGACAGTGTTATCGAATACATGTTTCCTTCATACACACACACACACATCCTCTCTTAATTCCAGTCTTGTAATCGACATAATATTCTCCATCCTCATATTTACTCAATTCCCTATTCCATGCAAGATGTTCTAGCTTCATCCATATTATAATTATTAATATTCATATCAGTTTTAATTGATCACTTACCAGCTATTACCTAAAACTTTGCCCCTTGAAACTACTTAGAGGAATCTTTTAAGAATTGTTTTTAATTTTCCCTATTAATATTCATAGTAGTTCTACCTGATCACTACCTAACTATCTTTTGTTGACTATCTAGACGTGGATATATTATATTGCCAATCCCTCAATTTGCCTCTTATAAACTTTGATGCAGGTTCTAAGATAGTTTACCACTCCATATCAGTTTTACTTATTAGGATGGCGATAGTTATAAGACCAGTGTCGCTGCAATTATGACAATACAGTACGGAAATTCCAACCGCACATTATGACGGAATTAAATATGAGAATGGAGAGTATTTTTTTGATAAAAAGACTGGATTGCGCGACTGGACTGAAGAGAGGATGCGTGTGTAAGAAGGAAATATTTATTTAGAAATGCTCTCCCCTTCGTTGGTATGATTGAAAAAAACCCGAATCATAATTATTTATTTAAGTATACATTGGTGGTACTTGATATTATGAGATATTTGCCAACTTCTGCAAATTTATGTGCCCATAAGTAATTATGGCAGACAAAAAATATCCATACAAATTATAGGATTTAAAACTATGTAGTAAGTAGGTAAGTATATAATTATCTGTGCATGCAAATTAAATTAATCTTTTTTTAAAACTAGACCAAAATACTAGAAACAAATTTAAATTATCAAGATATTAAATATTCAAACGTAGTACCATTGCCCCATATAAATTGGATTTAAATTATAATGAAATTGTTTATAAGAACGCAATAAATAAAACTGTTTCGAAAGTATATGATATTATTATAATTGATAATAACTCGTGGGTTAACACATAATACTACTGCTAAAATACTCGTAGGTACTATAAATAGTAGATTGTTATACAAGGAGCTAAAATTACCCATTATATACGAGGTAGTTTTACTCCCGAGCTTTAGCGAGGGAGTAAATAGAAACCGAGTTTTAATGGGTTTTAGCGCCGTGTGTTACACTATATTTTTCACTACGATTGCGAGAAAATAAAACAATCCAATACAATATGAAATATGTATGTAGTTTATTTTATTAAAAATTAAATGTACAATTTGTACAATTCTGGATATTTAACGAGATGTTTTAAATGCTTTGTGACCTTGACGGCAACAGATTGAAAATTATTTCTTTTCCTTTCTCTTCTATTTGTAAATTAGGGTCTCCATTCTCACTAGATGATGACATTTTCACTATTGTAAAATTAATTACGGTCACTACCAATTCAATTTGCAATTAGAGAAAAAATATAAAGATTTCGCGCCAATGTCTTTTTTTTGTTTCTTCTGTAGCCGCAACACATTGCATGCATTCTACCAGAGATCGCCGATTTTACTTCCATTTTTAAAATTAAAATGGAGTTCTTTTTTTATGAAACAGTAATAAGTCGAGTCTTTATTCATGATTATTCTACTTATGACTAAAGACTTTTTCGTTTTTGTAGGCTCATTGTCATTTGACACACAAAAATTTAAAAAAAAAACATTTTCCCCTAGGGGAAGAATTGCTATTTTTTCTTCGCTCTGGTACGCCACAATGACGGTCTTTTTGAGCAAGAGGAGTGAAAACAATTTTATTGAAAACATTAAACCTAATTCACTGACTAAACAGACTTCATTTAACTTATTCAAGTTACATGATGTACCTGTAAATACACCATGTAACTTGAAAAAGTTAACTGAAGCTTGATTCATAAGATAATAACGAAAAATACCTATTATTACTTTATAAATCTGGAAAACCACTGAAATTAAATCACTTATACTGGTATCTAAAATAGATATAGCCAAATCGAAATCGAAGAACAATTATAATAATATGGCCAAAGAGCACCGAATTAACGAACATTTTTTTTGGTGACCCCGACGTGATTTGGATTACTCAACTGTATTGGATCCCGAGGGAAGTACGCCCGTTCCCTTCCCTTCTTACACTTAATTGTGCTCAATTTGTATTAATATAGTTCGATAATTCATTGTAATTAGCCGTAGTCACAACTTACCTACAATTTTCGACATACGTACCTTTTTTTTTTCTTTTTTTTTCGTGCAGAAATCCCTTCGGATACCCCCCCGCCGGCCAGCGGGTTCAGTTATGTCGGGCTTGAACTGACTAAAACCGCACGCCGTCTCGGGTCTACAGACGTCGGGGCTAAAATTTCAATAAAATTTTCGTAAATCTGTGTATACGAGTATAAGCTATAATTAGCAGTCTAAGATCTTTATTGTTATTCAAATGTTAAAACAAATTCATTTAGCAGCGTAAAATTCAATAATTTATCTGCAAATTTGAATATTATAGATTGTGTGTTAACACAGTGTATAACTCTCGTATTTAACTTGGTTAAATCTGCCTTATGGAATAGTTCCCAGTCTAAAATATTATAGTAGACACATAGTTAAACATATTGGCTGACTATTTCAGGGGTTCGTCGGGGAATAAGCCGGCGATTATTAGTAAGTCAGACATCGACACCGCGAAGTGGTTTCCAGCTGCCGATGCCGTGCCGCGATATCACAGTGTTGCATCGTGTCGCTGCGCCTGCGACAGCCGCCCGGTACCTACTTGCTGCGTTATCAGCGCGCATTGTTTACGAGGTTGGATTCACTTTATTTAATTATTTTCTAGTTTTTCGCCCACAATATGACTTCTTCTTCTTCTTCTTCGAGTCAATGGCTAGATACAAGACTTGATGACATGATTTTTATATTTTGTCGGCCCAAAACTTGGCCACAGCCACAGCGCTATCCGTTGCCCTACACAGGTCCTCGGTAGTACAGGTGGAGGGGCACAGTGGGCAAGAGAGCAAATGCGACATGGACTGAGATTGGGCCCCACACTCGCAGTCCACTTGCGATCGGTCGATATAGCCCCATTTTGCCATATTTTCCTTGCAGCGGCCAACTTGGGTCCGCAGGCGATTTAAAGACTTCCAAGTTGGCCACTGGAGATGATGTCCAGGCGGCATTTCTTCTTTTGGTCTGATAAAACCTGCCGGGACCGGATGCCCTCTTGCCCGCTGTGGGGCACAGTCTGTAGCCTGAGTGGTTCTCATGAAGCTCCGACGACTTTTTAAACGGACTGGTGGCATTTCATAGCTATGCAGAGGGTGTCGGGAATCTGTTTCCTGTCTCCATTTCTCCACCGTACAAGCTACGTCTCGCCGAACATCTGGTGGAGCTATGCCTGCAAGTAATGATCCTATATGTTTCATTTAACGCCACATCGACGTCCTTGGCGTGGGCGGATCGATGCCACACTGGACACGCGTATTCTCCCAAGGAGAAAGACAGTGATAGTCCGGTTGTGCGGAGAACATGAGGAGTTGCTCAACAAGATGACGAAGCAAGACGCCTCAGAAGATTATTTCTGGTTCATATTTTTTGCTTGGTGTTATAGCAGTGACGTCGGAAAGTCAGCGCTCTGTCCAGGGTTACACCAAGGTAGCGTAGGGTTGGGCAGTGCTCAATGTTGACGCCTTGCCACGATAGCATGAGAGCTCTGGTCGCTTCGTGATTGCCGAAGTGAAACGCACACGATTGTGTTTTGGACGGGTTTGGTCGAAGGGCGTTCGCGTCGTAGTATTCACCAAGTGCGTTCAGCGCGTTTGTGAACAAGCGTCTTCGAAACTAGGCTCCTGAGTAGAAAGTGCGACGTCGTCCGCGTAGATGAACCGCTGAGTGCCAGGAGTTTTTGGTTGGTCGTTTGTGTAGAGGTTAAATAAGGCAGGAGCCAGTACATTTCCTTGAGGGAGTCCGTTTTTTTGAACACGCCATCTGCTTTTAGAGGAGTTCAAGTGCATTTGAAACCGCTGGTTATTTAAAATTTCCCTTAAGATGTTGACGAAACCCAGATCCTTAGTCACTTCTTGGACCTTCGTCAGTAGTCTTCTTATATTTACCGTGTCGTACGCAGCTGTGAGATCCACAAATACAACTCCCGTAACATTTTTGGTTTCGAAGCCATCTTCAATGTGTTGAACGAGGTTTAGAGTTTGACCAGTACATGACTTTACGGGTCGAAATACAGCTTGTTCAGGTATAATCAGCGTCTCCAAGACCGGAGTGAGGCGGTTCAGTAGCATCCTCTCAAACAGCTTGAATGAATGGCATAACAGTGAAATCGGATGGTAACTCTTTAGGTCCGATGGGTCCTTACCGGGCTTTGGGATTGCCACGACTTTAGCACGACGCAACAGTTTTGGTATCATTAGATCTCTAAGGCATGAGTTAAACATAGTTAAAAGCCATGACACAGGCCCAGGTCCCAGGTGCTTAATTTGTTCAACTGTAACGTCATCCATACCAGCGGCTTTGCCACATTTTAGAGACTGGATGCCCTGTATGATATCAGCCAGATCGAACGGCTTACTTATTATATCTGTATTTTCTGCAGATTCACGAGTGATTTTGGGTTTTGGTAAGCGGCGTGGGGGTTTCCCGTTGAGTATCAGTTGATGAGCAACCTGGTTGGCGGAGACCAGGCCAGGATTGCAGGCTGAGGGTGGGTCGCCAGTAAGCTTCTTAATACTTTGCCAAGCTTTTTTGCTACTATGTGTCAGGTCCGCATCGGTGACGAGTTTTATCCAGCTTTGCTTGCGACTTTCACCCACTGCACGCAGAAGCTCTGCGCCGGCTATCAGGGTTTCCTCGGAAAGCGACAATATGACTGATTTAAAGGAACTTATAAGGTTGAGAGGAAATATTAGGGGCCGTATAACGTGAGACTTGGGGTACCCGAGGTACCAATGCGAGGGGCGAGGCGTTCGAGAACTGGGCCGTGTCATCTGGCCTTGTTCTTCTGAATCGGGGTACCGACTACACGTGGGTGCGGTGGGGGTCACTTCCATCTAGGACCTTTCGTTCGCGAACCACACACTAGCACGCCGTGTACAAGACTGGCGCGTTGTAAAGGGGGTGGAGACTAGATCCGACCACCGGTATATTCGGTTTGATGTCTCCGCCCAGACCTCTGCTATGCCAGTCAGAGCGGTACCACCCGAGCCACGTTGGGCGCTTAAACAGTTGAATCGGGAGTGCCTTCTGGAGGCCTCCACCGTTCAGGCCTGGGTCCCGGCACCCGATGGGCCTGTCGATGTAGATGTTGAGGCAGAGTGGTTCCGGAAGGCCATGTCGCACATCTGTGATGCGGCGATGCCTAGGGCTCAGCCCGCCGGCACGGCGCCAAGTGCACTGGTGGTCAGCAGAGATCGCACAGCTTAGGCAAGGTTGTGTGATCGCGCGGCGCCGGTGCTCTAGGTTCCGTAGGAGGCGGCATCTCCCTGATGATGCGGCAGCCCGAAAGGCGGAGCTTGAAGCAGCATACCAGACTGCTAAGCGTTGCTCTTGACGTAGCCATAAAGCGGGCTAAACAAGAGGACCGCCAGGAGTTGCTGGAGACTCTTGAGCGTGATCCGTGGGGGCGCCCTTATCTTATGGTGACAGGGAAGTTACGCCCATGGGCGCCCCCACTAACTTCACTCCCACTAAGCCGGAGCTGCTTCAAGAGGTCGTAGGCGCCTTGTTCCCTGCGAGGGTGGAGGAGCACACTCCACTTTCAATGGCTCCGCCTCAAGCGCTCAATGTAGAAGACGACGTCGTGCCCGAAGTCACTTGGGCAGAGCTAGAGGTTGCGGTGTTACGGCTCAAAGCTGAAAACACCACTCCAGGACCTGACGGCATTCCAGGCCGAGCGTGGGTCCTGTCTCTAGAGGCTCTCGGACCCCCACTTAGCGCATGCCTCGAGGGCCGGTTTCCAAAAATATGGAAGACGGGGAAACTGGTCCTGATCCGCAAGGAGGGGCGTCCTGCGGACTCACCGTCCGCCTACCTGCCTATTGGATTGCTCGACGATGTCTGCAAGCTTTTTGAGCGGATCATAGCCGAGCGCCTCGTCGAGCACCTTATGACAGTAGGGCCGGATTTGACGGACAACCAGTTTGCCAGATTTGGCGCTCCACTGTGGATGCGATCATGCGCGTGAGGGCCCTGGTGAAGGAAGCAGTGGCCCGGGGTGAGGTGGTGTTGGCAGTGTCTCTTGACATTAACTGGATGCGCAAGGCGGAGGATCGGGTGCTATGGCGTAAAATGGGAGAGGCCTATGTCCAGCAGTGTACTGCAATAGGCTAATTGATTGATTGATTGATTCAAAATATATAGATACATACACAAATAAATAAATAGAATATGAATGTGAAGAGTGTTTTCTGACTACAATAAAGAAAGGTAATGATTCTTTAAAATTCTTTTGAAATTATTTATGCATTGCGCCTGTCTAATGGTTACTGACAATGCATTCCATAGGCCAACGGCCTTCACAGTAAATGATTTGCCATAATAGGTGGTAGAGTGCACTGGCACTTCCAGCGTCAAGTTCTCAGATGACCTCAGGGATCTCTCATGTATGTCACGAAGGAATCTAAAACGTTCTTTGAGATACGTAGGATTAGTGGGATTGAAAAGAACGTTATATAATAATGCCAAAAATGAGCATTCCTGCGAAGACGAATTGGGAGCCACTTGAGTTTGTCGTTGGAGATTAGCTAGGTCAACAGTTAACAACTGTAGAACATGTAGAATATTAAGAGCAAAAAAATCGTACCCATAATGGGAAACTTACCATCAACTCGAATCACTCCTAGTTTCGTCTATGAGGTTGCAGGAGTTGATTTTGCCGGACCATTCCCAACACGTGACCGCAAGGGACGTGGTTGTAAGATTATTAAAAGCTATTTATGTATATATGTTTGATTTGCAACTAAAGCAGTTCATTTAAAAGTCGCATCAGACTTAAGTTCTGAGGCTTTTATTATGTGTTTAAATCGTTTTATCTCTCGCAGACGTAAACCAAGCGAAATTCATTCCGATGACGGCCGAAATTCTGTGGGTGCAAACAACAAATTTAAGAAATGTCTTCAATCTTGCAGTGATTCGATCTCGTCATATGCTGCTAGTCCTTCTCCACATTTTAACGGGCTGACTGAAGCTGGAGTTAAGGCCGCTAAAAATCATTTGACTCGTATTATAGGGAATACTAACCTTACCTTTGAAGAATTAGCGACTTTATTCGCACAAATTGAGGCAATTTTAAATTCCCGACCCCTGACTCCCCTATCATCCGATCCCACAGACCTCTATCGGCACTTTCTGATCGGCAAGTCACTCACATCATTACCGTATCCGGCACTGATTGATTTAAATCCAAACCGTCTAAGTCGATATGAGAGAATCGAGCAGATTCTTTCTGGGAGAGATGGCTCATAGAATATTTAAACGAGCTGCAACAGCACTCCAAGTAGCGAACTAGTTACGGACAACTAGCTGAGGGAGACTACTCGAATCCTGGAGTCTTCGAGGGGGAGAAGATGTATACGCTCCTCTAGGATGACTGAGGGGAAAGGCCCGGCACGGGGAGAATTTTTGATATAGCGACGAACTCGACCGCAGCGGCGAACACCAGCGTTGCATTAGAAATTACTTACTTACCTTTATAAAGATGTTCGTACAAAAACTAATGTAAACTGCAGTTAAATAAACTTTCATAGAACAGTGGAATACCTTTTATTGAAGAGCACCGAATTAACGAACACCTACAAAAATGGTCTCATGTATCATCATCATCTTCGCGTTAGTCTCGGTCGCATCCGAAACCTTCACCTCGGAGTCCAGGGTTCACTTTCCGGCTTTAACTTCACCACCGGCCCGGCAGAGGTGGCATGGCCATGCTACCCACGTAGCCCTTCTCATGTAATTATGCCATATATAATTTTCATAATTTACAATACCGAAACGTACTTTTGCTTTATTTGCATGAATATTTTCTTTATGCAGGCAAACATAATGAATATTATAAGTATTATAACTCCATTGTAAGCATCAGTAAACTGCCAAGTGGCATCGTAGGCTGGATTTGCAGCGCTGATTGCTTCTAAAATCCAACTGAAACCTGACAGGAGAAAAAACTTGAAATACAGCGCGTATCTGTAACATAAAAATTGTAACTATTAAATAGATATTTCATTATTTATATTGAAACTATTACCCGGCTTTATGCATTGATATGATTATTTCAATTTTAGTTTTAAGAAACTTCGCCTTAGCGTTAGATTGTATGCGGCCCCACCAAGATCTTCGGACTCAAACTAACCCCACTTGCAAGCCGCACCCTGCTGATTGACGAATAAGGCTCTGGCGTAGACTTTCCTGTCGGGTTTCGGGGGTCAGACAGCAGTCGCTCTCGTAAAATCCAAGATAAACCATATTGTAAAAGCAGAAGCTGGAGAGTGAAACTGATGAAGATGAGTTTGTATTGTTTTGTACTAAGTATGTAACAAATATTACCGATACGATTGCGAACGAGCGCGCGTCAATACCGTCAACGGCGTCAACGAATAAACCATAAGCGAACGATCGCCCGTCAATACCGTCAATGGCGTCAACGAATAAACGATATACAAACAAACACACGTCAATGCCGTTATGGGCGTCAGCGAATAAAATATTTAGTTAAAATTCGTTTATCGTTTGCATCATAAAAGAATTGGTGAAATAAACTGGTTTTTCAGTAGAGAGAAGGGTTAACTCGTTGGTTAACCCTTTAGACAAACAATTAAAAAACAAAACAGTGCCTTGGCGCCCATTCCTTGTCTGTCTTCAGGCTGTCTTGTCTGTCGCTATCAATATATAATAATCTATCAAATAATCTATATATATAGCTAAAAGATCTTTTGACTGATTAGTAATTTTGACTGCAACGCGGCAACATAAACACCTATTGGTTTTTCTCTGGAAAAAGATAAGCTATTGTAAGCGTTTGATATTTAATTATGATAATCCAACTAATTGATCTGACTGTATATATTTGATGAATGATTTATTCAACAAAAAATTAGGTATCTACATAAATCGTCCAGTTTGGTGCGTATGCATAATTGTTATCTCGTATTAACTAATTTGTTTGTCTCTTGGATATCTACTAAGAAAGTTGCTATGGCATGATCAAAGAAATTAGATGCTTCACAAAAGACATAAAAATAAAACAAAATTCTTACCGGTGGCGGTGTCAAATGGTAATCACTCGTATAATCACTAACTTTTATTATGTTTTTGTCGCCTGGGCAATTAAGTTTTTTCGACTTTAAAGCAGTATTTTTTTGTTAAGTTAGCCTTAAACGAAGCAAATCGTTTCAGATTCTTTCCAGACCAGTGGATTATACTGATCTTTTAACTCAACACACTGGTTAACACTCTCATCATCATCATACCCATTATCAATGTAGCAGCACTTCTGGATGCATGTTTCTTTAAACAAATGCTGCAGTCTCTTTCAGTTCTAGTTGCGTTATCCACATAATATTCACCTTCTCTATATTGTATGCCGCTGTAGAATCGATCTTTTAGTTCCACACCGTTTGCTGTCTCGTCGCAAGTTTGTGATACTATTGTGGATACTGTCATTATTACGATAATGAATATGACTCGTATTTTGATTTTTTTTTTATACGGACGTATTAGAAGCGAGATAAATAAGAGATGAAATGTTCAAAAGATGCGTTTTAATGAATATATTAACAAATGAGACATAAAAATATATTACATAAATTTCGGAACCTTTAAACCATTTAAAAAGTGCAGGTTCTTAATTCGTCTGTATATACCTTTTTTTTTATTTGTGTAAACAAACAGCAACACAATACAATATTTGCCTAAGGAAGAGTTCTTTACATGAGTTATAACGGCATTTACCACAGCTTGGTAAGGTAGCTTTTTTTTTAGCGTGTGGAAACCCCTACGGGCTTCACCCCATCGGTGCTGACGATGGGGTGGGCGTGTCGGAATCGGACCGACTAAAACCACACGGTGTCCTTCCCAAGTGTCCATTGCCGGGCACCCCGGGTAAGCCCTCGAAAGGATAACCCCAGGGTTACCGGCAGACTTTGGCCGCCACCGCGGCCTCGCCTGGTGGGGTCGGGTTTTATCCCGCGTCGATGAAGGCGTGTGTAGCACACACGATACGCCTCCGCCACGGCCTGCTTCTGTAAGGACGGTGAGTCGGCCAACTGCCATCCTCAGGCCCTGATCATGGAGGTCGGTAGCCCCGGGCGTAGACCAGTCTGTGGCGTCCTCGCCGCAGACTGCGGAACACAGGGGGCAGGGTTCTCTCCCGGTCCCTCTCCGCCGTCTCTTTCGCGCGCATTACCTGCTCGCAGAAAGAGGCGGCGGCGTGCCACTTGCTCCCGTCGGAGGCCACGGCCCTCACCATAGTCTCCAACGAGAGAACGTCCACGCCCAGGACCGCAACGAGATCCCGGCGTTGACTCACCCACGCAGGGCACTCCCCCAACGTGTGGAGCGCCGTGTCTTCGCCAGGATCCTCGCAGTACTGGCACTGCGGCTGGCTGTCTCTCGGTGGATGCACCATAGATACTAACCGAAGCACCCGTGTCCAGTAAATATCTGGCACATCCGGTAGGAGAGGTCACCGTGGTGCCTCTTCAACCACACCTTCATAATCGGTCTCACCGCCGCAATGGTGGATTCCCCCCACTTTGGATGCTCAAGTCGTACCCTCCATGTCTCCATGAGTTCCCGGCGGAGCTGGGACTGCTGAGCCCTGATTTCTCGGGGCTCCGGCCTATGGCCCCGCTCCAACGCCTCCTTGCGCCACTGGTACAGCAACGCAAGGGCTCTCGCTTCCAGATCCCATGGAGGGGTCCCGGCTAGGAGACATGCCACCTCGACAGAGATCGTGAGATACCCCCTGATGACTCTGACGGCCATCGCTTTTAACGGGCTGTTTAGAACAGCCACGTTGCGGGCCGCCAGTGGCTACGCCCATACGGGGGCCCCATACGGGGGCCCCGTACAGGGCCATTGTTCGCACGATCCACTGATACAGTCTTCTAGTGGGGGCGTTGGTTGGTAAAGTAGTAGTAAAAAAACAAAGCGAATACATAACACTAAACGAATATAAGAGAATGGTAGGGCAATTTGAAAGTTTCAATTATCTTATTTCTAAAGGTACTAGGACGCGTTGCCGCAATATCTATATCGTTAAAGTTACTATTATTTAAGTTGACTAAGCGATGCATCGGGGAACGTGCTCCTGCGTTAGTGGGGCATTGATATATTGCAAAAAGTTGGCAAGGATTCCGGCAATGCGTCCTAATAGGTATTCTATATACAATTTTATTAATTAAGGCTGTTCAATCATATCTGTTATTACAAATATCATATAATAACATTGTTTGAAGCAATATACATCTATTTTCAAGCGTAGGGATATTATATTCTTCTAGTAGGTGTTCGTAGGTTAAGTAGTTACGGTAACATCTGTATTGCATAGATTGTATGAACTTCTTCTGGACAGACACTAAATACTGCTTATATTTACTACAGCAAGGGTCCCGTATAGACACTGCAAATTCCATTTGATTCGCACCAGTGATTTTTAAAGATGGAGACAAGTGGTTGGCCTTGCAAATCTTTTGGTATTTCTCATAACAAACCCGTACATTTTAAACGCTTTATTTACTACATTATCGATGTGTGAATCTAGATGCAGCTTGCAATCTAACGTGACACCTAGATCTCTAATATAATGAACACTATCTAGTTGCACACCACACAGTGTATATTTGTATATAAAAATTAGTTTTTTCTTTGTAAAGGTAATTGACTTAAATTTATTTAGGTTTAAACTTAATTTATTACTGACGCAATATGTGGAAAAACAGTCAAGATCATATTGAAATTTCATAAGATTATCGGTATTTGTGACTGTATGAAATATTTTAAGGTCATCAGTGTATAATAAAAAGTTTCAAAATTTAAAACAATTAGCTTTTTTTTTTTTTTTTATCGTGCGGAAATCCCTTCGGATACCCCCCCGCCGGCCAGCGGGGGCGGTTATGTCGGGCTTGCACCGACTAAAACCGCACGCCGTCTCGGGTCTTCAGACACCGGGGTGTAAGGTTACCCATAGAGCATATCCCTCGCACCCCTATTCAACAATTAGCATACCTAATTGTTGAATATTCAATAATTGAATATTCAATCATTGATGAATATTATAAATAATAGGCGCCCAAAATAGAACCTTGTGGTACACCTGGGCTCACAGATACAAAATCGGATTCAAAGCCATTTAGTACGACCTTTTGAGTTCAATTGCTTATATACGCCTTGAACCACCGCCATAAATTTTCACGTATGCCATTGAAGGCGAGCTTATCGAGAAGAATTATGTGATCCACCTTGTCGAAAGCTTTTCGAAAGTCTGTGACGCTGTCTGTTTGCATGTTGTTATCCATATTTTCAAAAAGATTAGTTGTGTAAATTAATAAATTTGTGTTTGTTGATCTACGTTGAAGGAAAACATGTTGTTGTGGTATGATAATACTGTGAATTGATACACGCTACAGTCGTGAAGGCCACCATTATTGACATCGACAATGATCAATGCTTAAATGGAGATCTTCAAATTATTGTCCGCCATAGATGGTTTTTTACGCCCCACTAAAGGACTGAGGATGTAGGAAAGCGAAAACACGTGTTCAAAAATTCCAAGACTTTGTGCTACCGGTAACCGGTTAGTTCTAGATTGAATTGTTTTCACCGTATATGGATGACACCTCAGCCCACCTCACTCAGAAAAACTAGAGTAAAAGCTAAACCCATAAGATTCCAATATCAGAATCGAATATGCACAGTTTTTTTTTTTACGACTGGCATGACCCAACCATTGCAGGCGCGCACCATGTTTCCGCCCGATAAAAAGCTTTTCAGAACAATTTTCATGCCATCAAAGGCAGTGCAGTAGAACTAACTGCAATACCTACTTATACCAGCAGGCCTACCATGAAACGTACATCCGCAATTTCGGACTGAAATTTCAGCGCTTATCCTGCAATCGGGCCCGAAGACGGCACATGACAGTTTGACAGGCCGCCAAAAAAAAATTTAAACAAAAAACGCGATACTATACGAATTATTTCAAAATGTCAAAAGGTTATTATAATCTAATACCTTAAAGTATTATAATGTAATACCTGAAAATATCACCCTTCGGATTCCATTATCCCACTCCTTTCCATATGTATGATCGCACACTTGTCCAAACCAAATTTCATCTTGATAGAGTTACTAAAATTTTCAGTCATCATTGGTAGCTCCATCAATTGTAAATTATTGGGAGCGAATAGTTTATAAACGCTCAGAATCACCTGAGCGCTCATAAACTAGAATTAGACCTAACCTGAGTGGAAATTTTTTGAACGTAAATCATTACATCATACTTATTGTAGGAAGTTTACGCAAATGTCACACATTGAAATAAATCGCGATAGAATCCGTTAGAAATACTTTTATTTCAATGTAAATCATTACGTTCTTTTTTAGGTAGATTTCGATGAAATCGATCTACCTATTGGTTTCTTGACTACTGTCGAATTTTAAAAAAAAATCTTCATAGGTCTAGTTATGACCCTCTGAGTCTGAAATGACCACTGGTCAAAAAGTTTATATATATATATATATATATATATGTATGTATGGTTCCACTTCCCAAAATTTGCGGCACTCTCACGGTCGCATTTTTGCCCCAATCGCTTTCAAACTGCGGTCAAAAATTGCTTGGGTGTAAACTTAGTTTAAGTTCGTGAACGGGTGGAATCCGGCCTAAGGGGACGGTAGGGCCTCACTTTTTGTGAAATCAGTTTTTCCTTAAAATTTCACGTTCCATGAAAGATATTCGAACCGTTCTAATTTTATCCCATAGTATACATGAATACTAACAACTTTTAATTATAAACCTATAAGATTAAAACTTTAACTAAAAGTGGAGGGGGAAAAACCAAAATTTTTCGGGAAAAAAAATCATAACTTCTAACCGGTGAATAGTCTTGCAGTCGGAAACATTTTTAATCGATAGGCTATTTTTAAGTCTAAAATAAATGTCTGAAAAGTTTTTCGCTAAAAGTTACCGTTTTCGAGAAAAAAAAAATTTACTGTTTAAAGGCCGTAGTTCTCTATAGAAAATAATATTAATTGCTTCACGAAATCTACCTGTGCATTCCCCCTGCGGGAACGGATTTTTTTTTTTAAGAATGATAGGCTCACGTTTGACCTCTATCTCACCTGGTCGTAAGTGGTCTACGATGGAACACGTTTGCCTAGAAGGAACCTATTCACTCGAGACTTGAAGATTCCGAGGTTATAACTTTCCGGAAACACAGACTCAGGCAGGCAATTCCACTTCTTAGTTGTACGCATAATACATGTGTCGCCGAAACGTCTCGTGCGTATGAGTGGAATATCCACCATGTAGTGGTGGCGTGTCGCTGTGCGTCTGGTCGTTCTTTGGTGGAAAGGGCTTGGAGGTATCAAGTTGTGCAATTCCAGCGCACACTCTCCGAAATGCATCCGGTAAAAAACCGATAGGCCTGCAACTTTGCGTCGATGTTCAAGGCTCTGAAGCCTTTTTTCGACGAGTGCATCGTTATTAATGAGCCTCTTGGCCCGTCTCTCTCAATCATTACGTTCAAAAAATCGTCACTTAAGTTTAGTTCTAGAATACAATCTGAACTTAAAACTAGTTTCAAGTCGAAACTCATGGCTGAGTATCATTCTAGAATGATTCATGAATCATTAATGAATGATCAAAAGAATGATCAATGAATTCTGGATGCCCAGGTACGCACCCTTTGCCCCCCTAGGTAAAGACGGCCCTGGCTACTCAAGTACCTCTCTTCTTCAGAGAGTGTGGGAATTTGTAATTTAATTTTTCAAGTACCACACTAAGTGAAATTAAGGTTATTTTAAGTTCTTCTCCACTAACACCACTAATAAGCTTTTATAAATACCATGACCACAAAAGAAGGTAATTATGAAATACAGTTCTTCTAAAAAAAAGGATGTAACGTGTAGACGGAGAGATTTTCTGTCTCTTCGTGATAGTTTATGTAAAAAAACGCTGCTTAACCACTCCCTCAGCAACGTGGCACCTGGAACTTCAACATGGAAAATTTCAAAATAAACCTTAAAAAATTTGGTTTAATACATTAGTAGAGTGCTAGAGCGTTCGACTGCTTAGTCGAAGCTCGACTTCCGGTCAGTGCAAATATAGTATTTGCATGCATGAATATGTAAATTTGCTTTTGTATAGGACTATAGATCATCATCATCATCTTAGCGTTGTGTCCCGATTGCATCCGAGGCTATATCTCGGAACACAGGGCCCGCACTTTTTCTTTTTTCTTCTCCACTTCACACAATCTTGGCATCTATGGTAGTGCGATCACTTAGAATTATAAAACCAACCTTGTATTTTTGTAAATATTTACGTCCACAGCGTGTAAAAAAACTGATCAAATCAAGCTAATCCCATCAAGAGAAATATCTTAGTGAGATCGAAATAGCTACCACCAGGAAAATATAAGTTTGAGAGTTAGAGTTATTAAACTCTACGGATGTAATCTTAGTAAACGAGTATCTTAAAATATCTCAGAGCTCTTTATCATATAGTTATAAGACATAACGTCTATAAACATGACGTCTAACATTGTTCTCTTTACTTATACTTACTTTGTTTAGTTATTATTCGCTGAAATGTCTTCATTTAAAGTACTGGACTCCAATTGAACTTCTTCTCGAGACTGCGAAGCTAATGATGTTAAAGTTGTACTAGGTTGAGCCTCTGGGCAACTCCTAAGTTGCCTGTATCTGCATTAAGATTAAAGCAATTTTAAATATATATAATTATCTACATAAGTAAATATTGAAGAACGTTAGGCATTGTTCTGCCCATTAATCACATAGATTTGCGCAACAATTGATTGAAATCCTATTTTTGAATCATCTTCAGAAACCCGAAGCAAGCAGCTGTACCTAAAGGAAATGGATCAGTCGCGTAGCGTAGGATGTTCGATGTTAATAATTGTTGTAAGCATCTCATGCGTTTTGAACAATAAAATGAACGTCTGGTTATTCACTCTATTTTCTAATTTCAAACTCTTTCACAATTATTATGTTTTACTTTTTAGTTTGGTCTTTTATTAAAGTGTACTTTTCAGTTTCTTAAATCATTATTTATTTATGATTCTTACTTCGATTGACTGGTAAGGCCTAACTCTTAGTTTTATAAAATTATAGTTCATTATAATTTCTATAACCATGTTGCTGATGATATTTTTGTGTTTGTACTTTGCGTGCCTGTTACCTTCCTTTGATGCGGTAGCCGTTTCTTAGGCTCGTTTTCCGCACACGCCTTAAATCACTCCATTGTGGGGATCATGGTCAGTATAATGGGACAAACTTTTCAAATTAATCCGACATTTGTGAAGTGCTCAGAAATTAAGTTTGTATAAATGTACTTCTACTTACTTGTACTTAGGTACAGGCTAATTTAATCAAATTACAAAGAAACGCACCTTTTCTGTATATCTATAAATATTTTCTTTTTGCAGACGAAAATTACGAAGATTATAAATCCAATTAAAACATTATAAACATCAGTAATACTCCAGAGGAAACTAACATCTGGATACATCTCGCTTATTGCTTCCAAAACCCAGTTGACACCTGTTATGATGAATAATTTGATATACAGCATGAACCTGGAACATACGAAGATTATTAAAAAAGACATTGTCATTAACAGAATTCTTTAAACTTCAGCGACAGAAACTATAAAAAAAGGTGTTAAGTATATTAACTAAATGAGGTATCTACCATCATGGACGGTAAGGCCCATCATGGAGGATTGGCTAGAGAGGCGACACGGAAGCCTCTCGTACCGACTGACGCAGGTGATCTCCGGGAAGGGGTGCTTCGGAGACCACCTGCATCGGATCAGGAAGGAGCCAACGCCTGAGTGTCATCACTGCGACGCGAGCGAGGACTCAGGGCTGCACACGCTGGCGAACTGCCCGGCGTGGGAGGCGCCGAGGCGTGAACTCGTGGCAGCAATCGGGGTGGGAGTCCTCTCGCTCGACAGCATGATTGCGGCAATGATGCGGAGCGCGAGCGCGTGGGTTGCCGCCACCTCCTTCTGCGAGCATGTAATGCTCGCGAAGGAGATGGCGGAGCGCGCCCGGGAGAGATTTTAAACTTTACCGGCCCGCCGAGCCCGCAACTTGCTCGCCGCGCGTCGCAGGCGACTCAGGCACCGGAGGTCGCTTAACGACCTCCGTCCTCCATGAGCGCAGGCCTGGGGGTGGCAGGTAAGGCCGCCTGTCACCCCAGCAGAAGCAGGCCGGGACGGTGAGACGACTAGTGCCCCTCCCCCAAACCGGGGCAAGACGGGGACACCGTGGTTCCCAAACCCGAGGGGGCCATCTCGAAACCGGAGATGGCCCAGGGTCAGTCGGGGTGCGAGGGTTATGCTCTATGGGCAACCTTACACCCCGGCGTCTGTAGACCCGAGACGGCGTGCGGTTTTAGTCGGTTCAAGCCCGACATAACCGCCCCCGCTTGCCAGCGGGGGGGTATCCGAAGGGATTTCCGCACGGAAAAAAAAAGGTACATAGTTGAAGTTCAATTTTCCATGTCTCTCAATCTTTATTACTCCCTTTATGGCCATCTCCCTCTATCGCCAAATGAATAAATGGCAATGAATAAAACACAACAAGTGTTCAGATGTTATCCAAAAATTCTCCATACCGTTGAGTGTCCTTCTTCTTAAGTCGTTGTGTTTGTTTTTTTATGTACCTATGCTATTCTTATAGCAACGAGTATAAACAACACCAAGTTTATTATACATATCACTATCATTGGTGAATATAAATAAATCCATTTGCTGATTCCTGAAATGTATATAAACCGGTAAAATGTAACTTTAAAAGGGACAAATTCAGTATTATAGTCGACACATTGTTGTCTAGGTGTCACGTAGTACTCAACTTGAAAAATGTGAGCAGAGACTTAAAATTTACTAATGATGGAACACTTATTAAACAATACTAATTCCCACATTGTCATTTCCTTAATCATATTTTTGATTGATAATAGATTGATATAAAACTTATTTTAATACATTGATAGTTGATTGGGTTTGGGGTTGGGGTTAAGATAACCTCACCTGCAAGTACGAGGCTCTGGCGCAGGCTTTCGTCTCGGGGTTGGGAGGTCACACGGTAGTCGCTCTCATAGAAGTCCTATAAGCCAAATCAAAAAAAGATCACTTATATACCTTTATTATAAAAAGAAAAAACAATAAATTAAAATACCAATATTAATAGAATTTCATTTGAAAATACTCAAATATACGAAACACCAGTCTATAATAACAAATTACTGTGCTCAGGTGATATATATACTGGAAACAGTTTTGTGCAGTGCAGTGAGTGTGTGGCAACACCGGCGCTGTTTACATCTGCTCCGTAATTTAAATTTAAGAAAATTTGTAATCGTATTCAAATGAAGTAAAAAGTGCAAAGTTCGAGTACAATAACTTTATAATAAATGTGATATTGTTAGTATGAACTACAAACAACAATTTTCATAGTTTCAACAATTGTGTCGTTTGGGTCAACTAAGTGCTAAAACTTTACCGAGTGGAGTTTCATGTGCGAGTTTATAACACACCTTCGAATTGTTAAGAAAGTCTCAAGTAATCAAACGTTTTGATACGTGCAATTCTATTATATTGATCAAAATACAAAAATGCACGACGGTTCTGAAAAAATATTTGAATTTTGAACTTTGAACCCATGAACTAGCGCCACTTTCACCAGATCACCGGTGAATAGCTGAACTAAATTAGTACTCGGCTACTCGACACCAGAGGGCCAAATAATACCAGTCTAAGGAAATGGTAGTTTTTGGTAGTTAATTTTCTACGTTTGAAAGTAATTTCTACTAGATTGGATAGATAATACTCAAGCCATTTTACGATACTTCTACGCTAAGGACTTATGGAAGTATACGCGCATTAGGCTTTGTTTGTGCGATTGTGCGTTCATACGGGTGGCCTACCCTATTGAATATTAATAAATGCGAGTTGAAGAATATAAGTAAGTTTGTAGCTACATTTGTGTTCCACATATCAGAATAAACATTAAAAACAATAGAATAAAAAATATAAAACCAAGTGTGATATTTTTCCCACAGTGAGAAGTGGAAATTGTAATTTTTTTTGTCAACAAGTTTGTATCCTAATTTGAAAGTTATTCAAAGAAGGTCGTATAAACAGGCTCTTTTACATAGAGGGCATCACCTGTTCACTCACTTCTCTCAAGTATAAATATGATGCAATGCGCTGGATGTCATCAAAATGTGCCAAAAAGCGAACGACTAAAATGCTCACTCTGTACTAAATATTATGACCTACAATGCGCTAACGTCCTCGTTGGAACATTCAACCAAACCAAAAACCATAAACCAAAAAAGTGTATGGAAATGCCAAGGCTGCAAATGCAAAATGCCAAAAGGTAACAATACCAACACCCCAATACGAGCATCACAGGAGGAGTTCACTGATATGAATGTTACAATGCGCCGTAAACCGACCCCTAGTGAATCTAACACCAGTAACTGTGAAAATAGCTTATCTATAGATGATTATGTTGGAAACACAATATGCAATAGCATGGATGACGTCAGTTCCCTGTCAAACTATGAAATAAAACTTGCTTGTGAACCCTTGACACTAGAAAAACTTAGCTTACTATTGGATACAAAATTGGAAAAAATTAAGTCGTCATTATTACAGGACATTAAAAATACTATTCAAGCTGAACACTAATAACATTACACAAAAAATTAATACATAGTTTAGTGGACAATATGAATAACATAAATCAAACAGAATAACTACTAGTCAATCTGTATTTAGTTTGTCATTTTGAAGACATTTTCCTGAACTAACCAGTAATTGCTTATCACCTTCCATTTTCCGTAAAAAATATTCCCGTTAGAGATCCAACAAAATTTGTAATTGTTGTTCTTAGCAAACTCCCTTGCCTGGTGATATAACTTTTTCGTATTAGAGGGCAACTGCTCAGCAATAAAGACAGGTGTCCGAGCTCCAGGGATGCCTATATGTGAGGTATTAATTTTATCTTCTTTACCCTTGCTTTTGTTGAAAGTACGAACGGCGTTGAGGAGTGTCTGCTTTCTTTCTACGGTTGTAAATTCAGCTACGATTGGACGCGGAGTAGAGATAGCAGCAGATGACTTACCAGGAAGGCGATAGACATCACGAAGTTCCAGCTCTGACATTTGCAGACCGATAGCTTGGCCAAGGTTGCACACAATTTTAGCAAGGCTTGAAGTAGATTCCGTGTTGGAGTATGGTATATTGCGAATCTCTCTATTCCAGAGGATCTAGATTTTTGTTGTAGATCCTGTGATTTTTTTTCTAGAATTTCTATGTATTGTCTTTGCTCCTGTCTATCCTTTCTCAACTCCTCTACTTCCTTTTTTAAATCTTCGAATTGACTGTTTATAAAAAACATTGATTTCACGATTTCTTCGTTAGATTTACGTATCTCCGTATTTGATGATTGAATTAGAGTATTTTGATGTTTTATTTCAGCAATATCTGAAACAAGTTTAGACATGACGGAGGTCTGTTCCGCCAACATCATTGCAACGGAGGTTTCCTTTTTTTGATGGTCAGGGCAAGAAACTTTCGGCGAATTCTCTTGTCTAGGACGTTTATTTCTGCTAGTACCAACCAAATCACCCATAATAATTGCACTGTTTATATCTGGCTCCGATTGAGTTTCGACAAGACTTTTTGTGGGTGTCCTTGATGTCTTCGGGGGTGTAACGCTTGACTCTGGACATAATGCTTAGCTAATTAAATAGACTTCAGAATGCTTGTACCAATAGACGCTTTGAAGTTGTGTTGTAGTGCGCCGAGTCGCCTGTAGTTACGAGCGAAGTCGTAGTCAGTGCGATTATTCGTAGTAGACCGTATCTCGTAGCGCAAGACTGTAGTAATGAAATACAGACGAACAAACCGTGCAAACTTTACGTTACAATTTGAGGCACACACCATCAATAAATTGTAGTGATTACAAAAAGAGTTGTATTAGAACCAGGTTTCGAACGTACGACGATGGTAGATTTCGTCCAGCGCGCTAAACCACTACACCACCGGAACAGTAAGCATTGGTGTAGAAACAGTTTATCGTGTGCGATTCCAGTAATTACTTGATAAGTAGGTGTTAAAGTTCACTTGTAAGGATATAGATGGCGCAGCACGTACGCAAGCAGACAAAATATAGTCTTAGTGCCCCAGTTCAGTTCGCAGTTCGCATATTTGTCACAAGATGGTGTAAGATGTTATAACACTGCCCAGAACTGTCACACCAAGTAACTATTTCAAATAAAAAACGAATCCTGAGTTGTGAAAATTTAGTAAAACCGAATTTAGCTGAGATTTTACTGTATAATTATATCCACTTTAGTGTTTTATATCCTGTTAGATTTGATGTTTAAGGATTATAATTGTCACTTTGTTACCGAATTGTTTCTAGTTTTAATAGGGCTGCACTCCGTCAATGCCGCACAGAGATCGTCACCAACACTCTCACAGGTAGTTCACGTGTCCTTTGTCACTATTACTCACAGAACTTGAACCAGTTTTCACTTTAAGTATTTTTCGATAAATAATTAACGGGAGCACATAACGAAGCACTGTTTACGTTGCTACCCACATCAGGTGAATTTTGGGGAAATAGTGTCGATATAAACGATCTATTTATAATGCAGAAGAAATGTATCAGAATCATAGTACAAATAAACAACACAGAAAGCTGTCAAACATAAAATATTAACATTACCATCAATATACATATTTGATATATGAGAATTTGTTTACAAAACATCAATAGTTTTGATACGATGGAAAACATCCACAACATAAACACCCGACACAAAAAGCGACTACACCTACCGCCATCAAGAATAAAAATCACAGTGTACTATGATACTATAAGAAATAAAAAAGTTAAATGAAAGTTCCTACTATATGGCAGTTAGAATATTTAATAAACTCCCTAACATTATCAAACACCAAGAAAGTATTACACTCTTTCATAGAAAACTAAAAATGTATTTAATTGAAAAATCTTACTACTCAACAGGGGATTATTTGGGGGATAAGTTATAATAATAATAATAATAAAACGACGACATTTTTGTGCCTGCAGAAAAATATAAAAATAAAACAATAAAAAGCTTTCCCAAAGCCCAAAACCAAACTATAAATAAATTCCAACATGAAAATAGATATAATTTTGCAATAGAATCCAATGAAATGAAACTATAAAATACCAAATATAACATGAGAAGAAAATATGACATGACAATACATGACATCTAATGTCTGTCATATATAAAAACCAACAAAATAAAATGTAAAAGGACAGAAATGATCACAAGATCCCAGAAAAGGACAGCACGCCTACCATCTCCGGACTCGTCACTAAGCTCCGCCCCACAGCCAACCTCAAGTGGAATCCCTGGGGCGTCGAGCAGCAGCTCTAGTGACGAGTATTTCTCCCCACCGACGTCACCAACACCTGCGCGCCGGCGAGGGAGAGGCCGGCCCCCGGCCTGCTTGGGGTCCCGAGGCCCACCGGCCTCGAATAGGGCCCCCGCTGCCGGTGGTGTAGTGCGTCGCATGCGATGGACTCATATTATGAATGAGAATTGCATGCGCGCCTACTATGGGGCTACAGAGGGAGAAACCATTCGAACGGCGTATCGTGACAGGATGCTTGCTCTGTTTCAGGTCCTCGATCCAACCATCACAGTGTCCGCCCAACGATTGTCGGATCAAGTGCGAGCTATCCAGCGGTGTAACCTGTTGGATCAATCTGTGCTTGATCGGCTCCGCCTGGAGGCACAACCTACTCGCGCGACTCCTTCCTTGATACGGGACTCACCCACCGCGTCGTCAGCTCCGCTGTCAGGAGTGACACCAGCGACATCGGTGGAGCCCGTGGTCGATGATGGAGATTGTGTGAGTACGACTGTTAGCACCCAGGTAAGTGAGCAATTGGGGAGGGCTTTGGAGGACGCTATTCGCCAGTATAGGTCCGCGCCTGAATCTAGGCCGCGTCTACCACGTCTGCCCACTCATAGGCGAAATCTGGCACTGATGGGAGCCCTGAATGATTTACTATTCCCGTACATGCGGGCTAGTAAAGATTTGTCTGATACCCACTCGATCATGTACTGTGGAGCAATCGCGGTGTGCCGCGTCGCTCATGTCAAGTTTCCAGATACTGACCGGGCGCCGCGGCCCGCCGAGGTTGTACCCGCTTGGCAGGTACGGATCGAGCGGCGTATCAGCACATTCAGGACTCTCATTGCGAAGCTGGTCTGCTTCAGTCGGGGGAATAACCGCCCCCGTGTCATGCGTTTCGTGACTCAAGCATTTGCCGGGACCGGTATTCGGCGCCCGGATTTTGAGGCTAACGTCACGGAGCGCATTGACTACCTGAAGCAGAAAGTCAGCCCTGATGGGCAGCCCGTATTCGCCGGTACAGAGAGCGCGTGGATCGGTACTGGCAGAATCGCCTTTTCCAGAGTGACCAAAGGAAGGTGTACTGGAAGTGGGATGGAACCGCCCAATGTGTGGTCGATGAGGGGCTGCCAGGAGCCAGTGCCATGATTAATTTCTGGCGTGGTATCTGGTCAGCGCCCGTCGAACACACAGAGGGCGATTGGATGTGCGTTGTTGAGCGTGAATGTGGGAGCATCGAACCCATGGCGTCTATATCTATAGACCCCGAAGACGTGAGTTGTGCGATCCGTACGGCCCCGAACTGGAAAAGTCCTGGACCAGACGGGTTGCACAACTTCTGGATAAAGTGGATCCGGTGCTCCCATGGCCGCTTAGCGACGCAGTTCCAACAAGCCCTCGAAGTTGGCTCCCTTCCCCGGTTTATGACCACCGGGATCACCTTCTTGCTCCATAAGACCGGTAGTACCGTTGAACCTAAAAACTATAGACCCATCACGTGCTTGCCCACTATGTACAAGCTCCTTACATCCATTCTGACCATCAAAATTAACACACACATTGTTGTGAACAATATTTTGGCCCCCGCTCAGAATGGGTGTAGGGTTGGGTCCCGCGGTACTAAGGAGCTCCTCCTCATAGACATGACTATTAGCCAGCAAGTCCGGCGGAGCCGGGGGGCTCTGTCCGCGGCCTGTATTGACTACAAGAAGGCCTATGATTTGGTGCCTCACTCATGGCTGAGGAGGATCTTAGAGTTGTATAAAATCGATGCAGCTCTGAGATCCTTCCTCAGTGCGTGTATGGGGCAGTGGACCACAGTCCTTCGTCAACCGGGCGGCGGGGAGATCTCCTCTGACCCCCAGGACTTCATAAGGATTGAGCGGGGCATCTTCCAGGGCGATTGTCTGAGCCCGCTTTGGTTTTGCCTAGCACTGAATCCTCTCAGCACTTTGTTGAGAGATTCAGGTCTAGGCTACCGGCTTCAGAGAGAGGGTGAGGTTATTAGTCATCTGCTGTACATGGATGACCTCAAACTTTTCACACCGAAACTTCCTGACCTGGTGGAGCTGCTGAAAATCACGCAGGTTTTCAGCAACGCCATTGGGATGGAATTCGGTGTGGATAAGTGTGCGGTCTTACATGTGCAGCGGGGAAAAGTTGTGAATTCTACGAATTTGCAACTTTCTGAGACTATGACTCTCAGATCTCTCTCTGAAACCGAAACCTATAAGTATCTCGGTATGGCAGAGTCTTTGGGTATATCAGTAGTGGATATCAAGAAATCGGTGAAGGAACGCTTCTTCTGCCGCTTCACAAAAGTACTCAACAGTCTTTTGTCGGGCGGCAACAAGGTGCGAGCCTTCAACGGTTGGGTGATGCCTCTACTGACTTACTCCTTTGGCATACTGAGATGGACTCAGACTGAGCTGGACGCCCTGGATAGAAAGGTCCGTCAACTGCTCACTACTCATCGCATGCTACACCCGCGCTCGTCTGTTATGAGACTGTACATCCCGCGGAGGTGGGGGGGTCGAGGCTTTTTAAATGCCAAGAACCTCCACAACCGTGAGGTGTGCAGACTTAGGGATTATTTCCAGAGCAACGAATGCGGGATGCATCGTGATGTGGTGGCAGTAGACAAGGGTCTCACTCCGCTCTCCTTGGCGAACGAGAACTGGCGCAGACCGACGGTATTGAGCGTCACGGACCGCAAGACCGTATGGGAGGGCAAGGAGCTGCACGGGAGGTTCTATCGAGCCTTAACAGGGCCCGATGTGGACCTTCTGGCCTCGGTGAACTGGCTACGCTTCGGGGACCTCTTTGGGGAAACTGAAGGGTTTGCCTGTGCAATTGCTGACGAGGTCATGATGACGAACAACTATCGGAAATATATCCTGAAGGACGGTACGGTCGACATCTGTCGGGCATGCCGTCGTCCCGGAGAGTCACTCAGGCATATTATTTCGGGTTGTTCTCATATGGCCAACGGCGAGTACTTGCACAGGCATAACCTAGTGGCCAGGATCATCCACCAGCAACTTGCTCTTCGATATGGCCATGTTGAGTCTGAGGTGCCGTACTATCGGTACACACCGGTGTCAGTTCTTGAAAATAGTCATGCATTGCTCTACTGGGACCGCTCTGTTATCACGGACAGGACTATTGCTTGCAATAAGCCTGATATCGTGGTAGTCGACCGGCCCCAGCGCCGGGCAATGATCGTTGACATCACCATCCCGCATGACGAGAACCTCGTGAAGGCTGAGAAGGACAAAATCAGCAAGTATCTTGACTTGGCTCATGAGGTTACCGCCATGTGGGATGTCGATTCAACGATCATTGTCCCGATAGTCATTTCGGCGAACGGGCTGATAGCGAAGAGCCTCGACCAATACCTCAAGAGACTCTCGTTAGATGGTTGGGTCAAAGGTCAGATGCAGAAGGCGGTCATCCTCGACACGGCACGCATTGTCCGGAGGTTTCTCTCTCTGTGACCCCGACCGCCGGTAGCTTGGGCCCTGCCACGCTGCCGGTGGAGCACTATTTTTTATATTTTTAAATAGATGTTTTTTTGTTTTAATATGTATTTAAAAATGTAATTTATAAGTAATTTTAAAGTGAATAAAGAGATAATAATAATAATAATCTTTATTTGTCTGAATATGGTGGTACAATACAGGTCTTATATTAAAGGGTAGGTTCAGCATATTCTACCATTACTGCTGTACAAATTTTTTAAGCACATGCAAGTCACTCAAAAACGCAAAATATAATAACAAAAGTCAATAATACCTATTAAATGATTATTACATTACTAAATTAATTCTTAAAAAATAGTTTCTATAATTTACCATTACACTTTTCGAATTCATCTACCGTATAAAAACATTTCTGGATGAGCCATTCTTTCAACTTCCTCAGAAACACAGAGGTTTGAAATTGCTTTAAGCTGTTTGGGACTGCATTATAAATACGACCACACATCGCAAAACAGTTTTTTTGGTAGAGAGTCGTTTTTGGTACTCGTGGTAGTACAATTCTATCCGGGTTTCTAGTGCTCCTCGGATAAACCTCACGTGCCTTCGAAAATAAACTAGGATATTGCCTAACAAATTTAGCAACTTCATAAATGTACATGCTGGGGAGCGTTAACATATTCAACTTTTTAAATATAGGTCTACACGCACAAATCAAATAATTGACATTAAGCATTATATTTATTTGGCACAATCTGAAATATTAAGTAGTATTAGTTATAAGCAATTCAGAATTTGACATATTGTTATTGTTATTCCAACCAATTATTATCTTTGTTGAATCTAATGTAATGTAATTTAATTTGAATTTTTAACATTGGTAAAATTAATAGTAGGTATATTATATGAATCACCTGTGAAGTGTGACCTCAATATTGCAATGCCTGAAAAGGGCACTAAGTCCTAAGTACTGAAATATATAATGTAAACATCTATGTACACTTAGTAGGCAATGAATAAATGAACCAGTTCAGTAACTTTAGGAAAAACGTACCATTATCTATTCTGTGCTTCAAGTCACGAGTAAATAGGTTGCTTCTGGGCAGGCGTGTTCTATCGTCGACTACGGACTATTTAGCAGACCATGACGTGCTTATAAGCGATCGTGTTTTAGGCCCGCGATAAAATATTACACTAAAAATACAATAAAATAATTGAAATAGCTTACCGTCAATGAAACAGCTTTGCACTCTAATATTAGGTAAGTATATATTGCGCTTTTTGAGATCAGCTGTGAATTCTAGTGTAGCCACTAATATGGTAAAAATAATTGGAATGCCGAATGCATATACGCTGTACCACACGAACCGTTTACGTCCTTTAGCCAAAACACCATGAGTTGCAACATGGACAATTCTGTGGAATTCAATTAAAATTAATTTTTTTAAAATAATTTTAAGTAAAGATGTAATACTGAGATTTCGAATTTCGACATTAAGCTTTTAAATATCACATATAACGGACAAACAACAACAATAGTGCCGTTAAGGAGTCATCAGACTCACCAATCGATAGTAGTACAACTACGCTACGATAAATACTGATGAGAAACACTAATCTTATTTTTGGCAGTAAGTTAAATTAAGAACGTTCTTTGGAAACAAATATAAAGTTTGAAAAAGTGGAATCAGCCTGTGGTGGGGTTAAAAATATGGACGTGAAAGAGTATTTTTGAAGAGAGTATTTTTGGAGAGCTCTCCACCGATAGATGGCGTTAGTAGTATTTTCAATCGCTGAAATATCATCATAATATTACATGGGAATATTACACTATATTGTTATTTTTCAACTCAGTATTTTCTCCCCTTTCATTTAATATCATAAATATATGATAGCAAAAAAAAAAAAAAAAAAGAATGTTTTGAAGCCCCACATTTTTGAATATAGGTAATATTCGTTATGTTGATGTTATTCGTATAAAATGTAGCCTATTGCTCCCAGAGCATGATACTGAATCGATTGGCGCCTCATTCATTACGATCCAGTTCAGTATTTTAAGGGTTACAGTAGAACATACGTAAATACTCTACATAACAGTCTGGTAAAAAGTGTGGGATAGATTAGATTGCAACAAGTTACAAATAAATAGTATATACATTTTTCATTTAAAGAATTCTTGTAAATAGAATAAAATCAACGTATTTACCTGAATTTCCACCAAAGATCGTAACACATCACATTCATCCAAAAAAAAGCAGCCAGTACTGAGTAGTAGATAACAAAAGCTTGAAAAAAAAACAACCAATTTTAGCAATATATAGCATTTATTTCAGACAAAACAATCCATATGTAATGTATTACCGCCATTTAAGAAATTAAGTGAATATTCTCTTAATATGCGCAAGATCGATAGGTGTATTTTAAAATACATAGCTGTCTCTGTCATACCCTACGCTATGATACAGCGTGACAATTTGAACACGGGAGAAAGCAGAAGCAAACCCTGGGTGTCGGCGTATCGTATTTCTGCGCATGCCTCTCTATAAGAAAGTGTCGATTTTGATCCCTAACAACATGTGGTCGCCAAGGCCGGTCGGTCATATCGGCCACATTTATTTATTTAGGTATTTATGTATTCGGTAAGGCCCATCATGGAGGATTGGCTGGAGAGGCGACACGGAAGCCTCTCCTACCGACTGACGCAGGTGATCTCAGGGAAGGGGTGCTTCGGGGACCACCTGCATCGGATCAGGAAGGAGCCAACGCCTGAGTGTCATCACTGCGACGCGAGCGAGGACTCAGGGCTGCACACGCTGGCGGACTGCCCGGCGTGGGAGGCGCCGAGGCGTGACCTCGTGGCAGCCATCGGGGTGGGAGTCCTCTCGCTCGGCAGCATGATTGCGGCAATGGTGCGGAGCGCGAGCGCGTGGGCCGCCGCCGCCTCCTTCTGCGAGCATGTAATGCTCGCGAAGGAGGTGGCGGAGCGCGCCCGGGAGAGACTTAGAACTCTCCCGGTCCGCCGAGCCCGCAACTTGCTCGCCGCGCGTCGCAGGCAACTCAGGCGCCGGAGGTCGCTTAACGACCTCCGTCCTCCATGAGCGCAGGCCTGGGGGTGGCGGGTGAGGCCACCTGTCACCCCAGCAGAAGCAGGCCGGGACGGTGGGGCGACTAGCGCCCCTCCCCCAAACCGGGGCAAGACGGGGACACCGTGGTTCCCAAACCCGAGGGGGCCATCTCGAAACCGGAGATGGCCCAGGGTCAGTCGGGGTGCGAGGGATATGCTCTATGGGCAACCTTACACCCCGGCGTCTGTAGACCCGAGACGGCGTGCGGTTTTAGTCGGTTCAAGCCCGACATAACCGCCCCCGCTGGCACGCGGGGGGGTATCCGAAGGGATTTCCGCACGAAAAAAAAAAAAAAAAAAAAAAAAAAAAAAAAAAAAAAAAAGGTATTTATGTATTTATTTATTGGAAAATTCAACTTATGCGTTATACATTGATATTAGAAGTATACAGTAAATGTGTCTGTTAGGTAAACGCATGACCCACACCAAAGTCTACAAAATAATATTATATGCAAGTGAGCATCTTTAAATTTGAAGTGTGAGCTTGTGAATATGTCAACTTCGGCTAGGTGTGTGTTGTACGTCTCTAAAAGATGTCGAATAGGTACTCGTGTGCCCGCGTTCGTTCTGCACCTTCCTGTGTAGAACAGTCGCGGCACGCGCACGTCTTGCTGTAATACAGTTCTGGGCACCACGTAACATAATTGGTTAGTGATGCTTCTACAGTCAAACTTGTTATGGCATATACCATGCAACATCATGGACATTAGAAGTTTGTGTCTAGACTCCAAGCTCATCAAGTTGTACTCCTTAAGTAAATGTTGATAAGGATAGTTAGAGTGGTGGAATTTGTAATTAATTGTACGTATAGAGACTTTTTTTGAACCCTTTCGAGTATTTCTATATACTTGTCATATATAGGATCCCAAATTGGGACAGCGAAATCAAGCTGATATCTTATTAAAGTGTTGTTTATGAGTAATAAGGTAGAGGGGCGATTAAAGTCTTTATAGGATCTCATGACGACGCTGTACATTTGGTAAGCCTTACTTACAATGTCTTCAATGTGTAGTTTTAGATGTAGTTTCGAGTCGAGGGTAACAACTTGGTCGCGAATGCTATTAACCCTTTGCAGAGTAAAGTCTTGTATCGTATAATTATGAGTTACAACTATCCTCTTTTTTGTGTAAGTTATAAGTTTGCATTTGGGTAGACTGAGCTGTAGTTTATTAAGGGAACAGTATAGGGCAAGTCGGTTGAGGTCATCCTGCAAAGATAACCAATTGCGGAGACCGTGACACTGCTTATAAATTTTGAAGTCGTCAGCGTACATGAGAAAATGTGAATTAGCCGAACATTGGCCGATGTGACATTACACCGTCCTACTTTAGTCCGTTCGAGTCCGACGTTACTCACCTCCGGTGAGGTGAAGCCCGTGGGGTATCTGCAAATTTAGGGCCCACACGAAACACGTACCTTTTAGCGTGAAGTTGCTTCGGATTTTTTTCGATAGGGGTTAGGCCAAACGGAATATCACATGCCGTCTTTCGGGGCGATTTCGGGACTACGGTCCGCAAATTCGTAGATGGTTTTGGTAGGCCTACTGTTTTCGGTATAATATTTAATATCTGAGTGGCCAGCTTTGCTCAGTTTTTATTTTTCGAAAAATAAAACCTATCTAGATCGATTTAACGCCCCGAAACCCACTTTTTTTTTCGTTTGGACACCCCCTCGGGCTTCACCTCACCCGAGCTAACAGTGATATGGGCGTGTCGGAGTCGAACCGACTAAAACCGCACGGTGGTTCCTCACATCGGCCACACAGGCCCTAGAAAGGATATCCGCCAGTAGCGGCGACCCCGACGTGATGTTAGGAATAGACACCTCGTTACACCTAATTCAACTCTGGTCACCAAGTCCTAGCTACACCGTTCTCGTTTATCTTTCCACTAACCAAACTTAGTCCACACCTACTGTAGTGATTACATATTTATAATTTTTCTGCAATATTAAACTCACTACTACAAATTAAGATAAGAAGAACTTTCTGCGGTAGTAATTGATCACTTTTACATTTGATATTTGTCATATTCACAGGTCTTTCAATGTCGCCATCGTATCTTCCACTCCTTAACCACAATCTGCCCAAATACACAAACTAGAACTTATTGACAATTTGCTTACAATAATTCATAATTTAGTCTTAACATTAAATTTAGTTACGTCTTAATTCTTGTCAAAAACTATAACTACTTGCTTGCATTCTTTCACCACACACTTCGCTCATACAAGTAGTATCCATGACAAGATTGAACAACCAAGTTGAAGCTACACATTTGGGTCTATTATCAATATTTAATTAGTAACGGACATTCCCCAGCAAAAACTTCAAATATTTTTAAACTACTTACTCATGGTAGTGCACATAGTTTGACTGATGTTTTTCATGTAGAGCTGTAACTGCATGGTGGCCATGAACAAGAAAGTCACAAAAAAACACAATAGATATGTAATCATGATCATTCCGTGAGTGGTGGTTCTAAGGTCTGGTAGGAAAGCATACACAGAAATAGTTAAAATGATGAAGAAACAGGACACTAGCATGCCTGAAAATAAAAATAAAAATGAATTACGAAGTTTATAATTTTGGCAAACCATTACACAAACAGGCATTCTGTATACTTACAACTTGCAGTCTTAACATAGTAGTTGACTTTTTCAATCTCAACATAGCACATTAAAGCATTTATTGTTATCGTAGAATTATCCGGATCCAAAAAGTTTTCTAAGCAATATTTGTCTGGGTCAATGAACTGGTGCTGATTAACTGATTCTTCCATGAAAATGTATAGCCGTCCATCCTGTGGAAAGTGTAATAACTTGTACAAAGTGAAAGATACGGAGGAAGGTATGACTGAGGCAAAGATCCTTATCCAAAAGATGATCAAAAAAAATATCTAGGAACGTTTTGAAACGTGAACGTAACCGTAAACGTTTACACTAAAATAAAAAATGTGCTCTTATTATACTTGTTCTTATTATTTTACAGGCTTCTATGATAAACTTGTTAATATCAAGGTGACTGGCAAAGATTTGTTGAATTTTCTAAATCATATTACCTACGATAAAACTCCAAATGGTAAGTAAATACAAAAAAAGATTATTTCAGTAAAATTGTCATTTAAAAAGAATTTTGTAAATTCATTTATTATATGACAGAGTTATGTCCGAACATACATAAAATAAAACTAGACATCCAAATTGAGAACCTTCTCCTTTTTAGAAATCGAAATTATTGTGTTCATAATGATCTAACCATCTTTTCATAAGCTCATACTGAACTGGTTTCGGTCCACAGTAGCCCACAAAAGTTGTCTACAAGAGAGCAATAAATTGTGGCTTCCTTACACGGGTGACGACCGTGCGGCTAGTTGCTTCACAAATCGCCTACCAAGCCGCATCGCCAGCCCATTTACACATGTGACTAAAATCGCATGCGCCTCGGTCATTTCCCAAGTTCATTTCATGAGCAGAATACGCTGTCACCGTGCGCCCAAAGTCGAATGCTATCCAACTGTGGGGCTTGCGACTTTAGTCACTTAAGGACATAGTAACCAGGGGGGGGCGGGGGTTAGACTGTAAAATCTGTTAACATAATAACATCAATTTAAAAAAACATGACATACTGATCCCTATATCCACAACGGAATGCAAACATTTATAGCAAGATTATTCAAGATAAACGCGGCCAAGTGCGTGTCTGGCCGCGTGCAATGTTATTTGTGGTTCTCAAACTCGAGCGGGCCATCTCGAAACCAGAGATGGCCCCGGGTCAGCCGGGGTGCGAGGGAAATGCCTGTGGCCTGTGTGCCGGTGGGTGTAAGGGGACACCCCGGCATTTGAATATCCGAAGCGGCGTGCGGTTTTAGTCGGTTCAAGTCCGACATAACTACCCCAGGTGGCCGGAACGAATACTAAATGTAATTTATGAGAATCGTTAAAACAATCCAAATGAGCCCCAATTCGAGGGGTTTCCTAATAGCTGTTAAAGAACTCCACTATCACAATCTGGCTCCGTCAAAATAAGTTCAATGGCTTCTCAAGCTTCTTTGCAAACTACAACACAAACTGTTTAGCAACTCTGCCATGACGTGTGGAAGCGTTGTTGTTGTTGGTCCGGGCGAGAAAGAGGGATGAAGCTATGCACCCCTTATAGCTCCAGCCCGCTTTCTCGCCCGGCACATGGACGCATTAACACGTCGTGGTAAGCCTAAGCCCTCAGAACAAAAACTGTGTAGCGGTTCGGGAATGAGGCGGAATGGGGGAGGAATAAGGTAAGGGATAATGTGGAGACTATATAGATAAATAATTTAATGCATTATGACGCCTACTTATCTGTATATAACGCAGTTTTTATAGTGTCATCTCATCTATACGAGTATGATAGCTACAAAAAATTGCGCGTAGTTGAAGGTTGGTTGATGGCTATTGCGATGCCAAAATTTCTGTTCCGTTCAGCCAGTCTCAAAATAGGTAACTAATTACTCAATGATTTGAGAGTTCTATTATGAGTTGAATTATGAATGTCACCCTCTCACAAAGTTACAAATATATTTTTACAATGCCCAGAATTGGGGTGACGACCAGCTCTCAAAACTTGATATTGACACCAACTCCAACCGAGAATTAATTTCACACTAATTAACGCAGCAAAATAGACAGACCAATCTCAAAACTTCAAAAAACAAAAGATAAAAAGATCTCTGTTCAACGCGCAATGCCTATTTAAAGCTTCCCGAGACGAACATTCCAGTACAAAACACTTCACATCCGGGCTTTTAATCCGACCACAACATATCACTAGAATGCTCGAGAAAATCGTCAGCAACGGAACTTCATATAAAAAGTTCTCGAAGCCATACTAGGGCCGGTTGTTTCAAACAGTAGGTTATCGTAACATACGTACGTCAAATATTAACGGTTACGTGGGATGTTTAACGTACGTTAAATTCTAAGCGTTGTTCCACAGCATAAAAAAATGATTGTCAAAGTTATTCGGGCTGCCAGTAGCAAACGACACTTTCTCCCTATAACAATAGTTGGGAGATTTTTTCTCATATAGCAAGATTCATATTCAGTACGTCAAATTTGTATTTTGACAAGAATGACAAGATGTCAAAGCATTCTTTTGAATTTTGATACAAAGTGAAACAATTATCAGCATTGTTCTGTGTATCGTATTAAAATAAAATAAGGTATTAACTTAAAAATTGCTGTAAAATGGATTCTTTTACACCAAAGTAAGTATATCTTTACAAACGTGATAATATATGCTCAACTATGCAATGTGTAATTACTATTTTCTGATGTATTAATTCACGTGTTATTTTTTAGAGAACGCGCTATAAATTTCACAAGGAATGAGAAAGAACGTTTTCAGTATCTCATTGAGAAGTACAAGGACATTTTATTTAACAAAAAAACAGATAATATTAGCAACGTGAAGAAAAATAAAACTTGGGCCGCTATTCATGCAGAATTTAATGCTGGTGGAGACCAGCCGAGGAGTTTACGGCAGTTAAAAGCCAAATTCGATAATATGAAAAGAAATGCCCGTAAGGTAATAATGAAGATGTACTTTCCACAAGAAATTACTTGTATGAATTGTTTTAAAACAGTTTATTTAAATACCTGTTTTAGGATGCCAGTCAAGAAAGACAGTCGAGGCTTAAAACTGGGGGTGGGCCACCTGCATCTCCTGTGCACCAAGAAACAGATTGGTTTCGATCGGTAATGCCCATATCAATAGATGGGTTGCCAAGTGTTGTCGATGATGATTTAATAGAAAATCAACCAACAATTGTAATTCCAAATGATTCTCAAGATGTAAGTATTACTGACATGTCTATTATCAGTGTCATGTTGTTGTCTTCTATGATATTGCGAACCTACTTCTAGGTTTTACATGAAATTAGTGTATGTATTTTTCAATATGTGAAACTCGCTGAACATAAGAAAATTATGAAACCTAGTGATAGCGTAGGATCAGCTTACATCACGGATCTTACATTCCTATTTTTATGTACTTTATTATTCCTGAAGAGCTAAGCAGAGATGTACCTACTAACATACTCACGAGCTGTTTGATATCTAGTAATGGCAAGCTTATTACCATCAATGAAACACTTGAACACTTTTTATTTGCTGATAATAATATAAGCAACCATGATAGTCATAATAACTAATACATACTTTGTGCCATGTACATATTTGCCTCAAGGTTACTTCTGGTTAGACACAAAATTAATTATGTATTTTTCTATAGGTTATTAATCTCAGCCTAGACGGTGGTGAAGTGAGCAATGTCAAAGTCGACGAACATAAGGAAAATGTTAAACCTAGTAATGGGGTAAGATCCACTTCCATTTATTTACCTTGGGAGAGGCTTAAGTCCAGCAGTGGACTGTCATGGGCTGATTGATTCTACTAATATTATAAATGCGAAAGTTTGTGAGTATGGATGGATGTATGTATGGATGTTTGTTACTCTTTCACGCAAAAACTACTGAATGGATTTTAATGAAACTTTACAATAATATAGCTCATACATCAGAATAACACATAGGCTATATATCATCACGCTACTACTCAAGGGAGCGGAGCAGTGATCATTAATGAAAAATAGTCGAGGACAAAGTTGAGTAGAGAGGTGAATTAAATGCTCAATAGCGTTGACTCAACACTACACTGAGCAATAACCGACATCAACGCGGGCGGAGCCGCCGGCAACGGCTAGTTGAGTATATAGCAGAGGTAGTTGATGTAAATATACTCCAGTGACTAACTAATCAAATATTTTATTTACAGATCATCTACATTGACTCTTTTAATGATGATGTATTTGACAGTAAATCACCAGCATCGTTACTTAGAACACCTGTATCAAAACCACTTCGTAAGTAAAATGCAATATAGTTTCAATAATAATCTTACCTTACTAAAATAGAAGTTAGCTATTATATTTTCTTCATATCTTACAGGTATTCGCAAGAAGTTATGCAGCTGCAGTAAAAGCTACAACGAAATAAGGGCTGAAGTTTTAAAAAATAATGAAGAACAAGAAAAGCATATTTACCAATTAAAACTTAAATATATGGAGGAAAAACGAAATGAGGAAAAGGAGATATATGAGCTAAAAAAAAGGAAACTTAGTTTAGAAATAAGTTTATTAGACAATAAAGTATGCCGTTAAATATACAAATGTATTTCAATACCAGTCACCTGACATGCACTTACAAGTTAAACCTTCAGCATGTACCCAACACTGCTCCATAATTTATGTAAATCTGTAATTATAAAAGTAGATCTATATGGATGCCATGATAATCATAAAATTATTATTATAATATTTCTAATCCTCCAATGCTACATATATACTATACTATACTAGATATAATTTTTATTTCAATAAAAATAGTAATACCTGTTAAAGTAATTATTGATTAAATAATTTCTTGTAGTTGAGTCTACATTACTGTTAGTTATACTATAGCTTCCTCTATGTATTTCTTCATTTATTTGGACATTGTCTGGTGGTTGTACAACATTTAATTTCCGGCATATATTGTGTAGCACTGCTGTTGCAACAATTATATGCTGGATATTCTCTAATTTGGAACGTAATTTGGTTCCAATAATCGGAAATCTTCGTTTCCAGAGACCAAATAGCCTTTCAATGGTATTTCTTGTACGTATTTGGCTTTCATTATAATATTTTTCGGCTTGAGTTTGAGGATCATGTAAAGGGGTGAGCATATATGATTTTAAAGCATAACCTGAATCCCCAAGTAGCCAGTAGTTATCAAATTCTCCAGATTCCAATCTACACTTTAAATTAGAACTATTAAATATGTGACTGTCGTGTGCTGAACCTGGCCATCTAGCAACTATGTTTCTTATGAATAAATTTGCATCACCAACCACTTGGACGTTAATAGAGAATGTGCCTTTTCTGTTCCTAAAGTCTTCTGCATTTTGACCACCTTAAATTTCGAACGACAAAAATTGATTAATATTTTATTTTAATTATACCTAAATAAGTACCTACAACATAGGATTGTTGCTTCTTACCTGGAGAAAGGATTTGTATGTGAGTGCAATCAATTGCACCTAATACCTTTGGAAATCGGGCTATTTTATAAAAATCTGTTGCAACAGCTAGTAATTCCTCATTCGTTGGCATGTTTATGTATTCAGGCCGCAATTTAGCGATTGCACGAGTCACTCGGTGAATGATACGGCATACTGTTGATTTATGCAATCCAGACATATCACCAACACACCTCATGAATGATCCTGAGGCATAGTATTGGAGAGTTGAAAGTACCTGGTCTATAGGTTTTACGGCACGATTCCTGAAATATATAAAGTAGGTACTATGAACGAAAACATGATGAAAATATATACTTAGGTAGGTAATTGAAAAACTTTGAACAATAATTCATGGCAAGCAATGTCGCTAGGTAGACTAGCTATGATAAATATAGGTAGGTAGGTAGGGTAAGCACTTACTTTTCCGTAGCAAACTTAATTTCATTTTCGATTTTATGTGTTAACAAAAGGGCTACTTCCTTTGATACACGGTATCTTGCAATAAATTCCTGTTCGTCCCATAGGTTTAGGTTATTAATACGCATTTTAAATACTTTGTTCTTTCTTTCTACAGTAGTATTTCTATCATCGTCAGACGAACTATCATCGTATAAAGACGAATATAAAATAGAATCCATTATAAAGTTTTTACTTTACTGTTTCAGGCAAATTGCTTGAGAATAAAATGTCAATCGACATTACAATTACGTTAACCAGTGGGGGAGGCATCGGTTAATGTAATTGTTACTTTTAACGTACGTTAAGGCCGCCATTTTGTGAAACAACTCAATTTTTGTCCTGACGATAGTTAGCGCCATTTTTAACGTTGACGCGTGCGTTAAGTAGAGCTGAAACAACCGGCCCTATATACTCACAAAAAGTAAACGAACTACTCAGATATTTTCTAGAATAATAAAGTGGAGCGGCAAACCACTGGCGCCATCGCGCGTTCACAAGCGAAAAGCAAGAGAGCTGATCGATAGCACGATTGTTAAGTCCATAGGATAGGGATTCCACAACGAATCAATAGATGTCGCTACAATTAATAACGAGGCATAAAAATGTTACACCATCACCTCACCTCGGCCGACCCAAGGCCATCTTCGGTTTCGAGATGGCCCCCTCGGGTTTGGGAACCACGGTGTCTCCGTCTTGCGCCCGGAAACAGGTGGGTGCGCAACATGGGCTCTGGGGATCGGGAGAGACTTGAGTCTCTCCCGTACCCCCTCCGCCGCCTCCTTCTCGAGCATTATTTGCTCGCAGAAGGAGACGGCGGCGGCTCCGTTGTTCGCACTCCGCACCATCGCCGTGAGCCGAACGAGAGGACTCCACTCTGAGGGCTGCCACGGGGGCCCGCCTCAGCACCTACCACGCCGGACATTCCGCCAGCGTTTGTAGCCCCGAGTCCTCGCTTGCCTCACAGTGATGGCACTCAGGTGTTGGCTTCTTCTTGATCTGACACAGGTGGTCCCCGAAGCACCCCTTCCCCAAAGATCACTTGCGTCAGCCGGAACGAGAGGCACCCGTGTCGCCTCTCTAGTCAGCCCCCCATAATGGGCCTTACCGCCGCTACTACGGCGTGCCCTCGGGAGTTGACCCCGGAACCTAATCATGTGATTATATTAGATTGACTCATAACTTCCAACCAAATACTATAAGTACGCAAATTTAATCATAACGATTTCAACATACCTATACCACTTAATGAATTATGATGAACGTTTAATTAAAACTATTCTCACCGTTGTCAAATGGTAAACATCCGTAAATGCACCTACAATAATTTTAGTCTCTTTTTTAGCCTTAGAACATTTTAACCGATACATAAGAAAATGAAACTCATTAACGGCATTAAATCCTAGTTTCTCGTTAGATCCGTCCCACACCGGTGGATGAAACTTTTTCGGATGTTCAACACACTTGAGATTCGCATCAAATAATTGCCCGAAAGATGGACAACATTTTCTGGCACATATTTCCTTCATGCACACACAGCCCCTCTCTTCCCCTGTTTTATTATCTACAAAATATTCACCATCATTATATTTAATATTATTATAAGACCGGTTCGTTAATTCTACGCTGTTTGCATAATTACAAACTTCGAACACTGCTCTAGTCACAATCACTAGTATAATAGTTATTATAAATCGCATTTTTTGCTTCTTTTCACAAATACGTCTGCCGTGATAGTAAATCGTGTGAGAACTGCGCGTGCAATCTAATGTGCGTGTGTGTGATAGATACCAATTGGTAATTTTCAGGAGTTCCCTAAATACTTATGTGAGATGGAGATATGGTCTATTACATCATTTGAGTAATTAATTATAACCTAAAAAAATGGGTCAAATGCGAGTCAAAACTGGATTGAGGGATATACTTAAAGTTGCCGTTGGAAAACTGGAATTATCAATTTTAGCTCACAGAATAAGCAAACTGGAATAACAATAGGTTAGCCACATCTGCCAAAGGACCGATGGCCGCAAATAAATGGGCCGCGGCCGCTCCCAGTCAGATGAAATGATGTCCTGAAAAAGGTATACTTTTTATTTTTTCGTGCTGAAATCCCTTCGGATACCCCCCCCCCCCCCCGCCGGCCAGCGGGGGCGGCTATGTCGGGCTTGAACCGACTAAAACCGCACGCCATCTCGGGTCTACAGACGCCGGGGTGTAAGGTTGCCTATAGAGCATATCCCTCGCACCCCGACTGACCCTGGGCCATCTCCGGTTTCGAGATGGCCCCCTCGGGTTTGGGAACCACGGTGTCCCCGTCTTGCAGCGACTAGCGCCCCTCCCCAAAACCGGGTTTGGGGGAGTGGCGCTAGTCGCTCCACCGTCCCGGCCTGCTACTGCTGGGGTGACAGGCGGCCTCACCTGCCTGAGGCAAAAATCTTGAACAAATGTGAAATAGTTCGCGCATGTGTGTGGGTGAGTAATACATCTCTGCCTACCCCTTCGGCGGAGCGCATGGTCCGAGCTAGCTAGCGATTGGACGTGTTTGCGTGTGTTCCGTGTTCTAACATCTTTTAAAATTATTCACAACGAGTTTTGAACCATTATTTCTTGTTGAGTAGTGAAAGCAACGTGCAACTCACATATACAACAATCCTAAATAAACAATCATAGTGTGTGAAACAAATAAACAACATTAAAAAGTTATAAAGTTCCCGTTCGAGTGTTTGTGATTTACCCTACACAGTGTAAATAGTGCATGATCTCGATTGCAGACGAATAGCCAATGATCATTAAGTCCATTAATCACAGGAGAAACATATGAGCTATTTCACTACCTTTGCTAACTGTCTCCGTAGCTTAGCGGCGTAGCACGTAGTGAGTCGAGTTTATCACTGCGAGGTGGTTGGGTTTCAAATCCTAGTTGTTCATAAAACATTTTTTGAGACTGATATTAAATTGCATACTTTAAAAATATGTTAAATCTCATTATATCGAGGCCATAATTGTCACAGTTGAACCGTAGACAGACTACGGTTGCGCGAATAACGAAGATAGCAACTAAAGACTGACAAGTTCAAATACAGCTAGAAGAGCTCATAGCTATTCAACAACTGAGTCAAAGACTGCGCATAATACAAGTTTAGTGTTGTGTTTACAAAATATAACTACTAAAATTCACTATCGAGGAATTGCGAATATTCTCAATTTAACCAACACCAATGAATAATTCTCTTTCGCACTTTATCTTAACACTCTATTGTTGAAATGGAGGATAGGATTATACAACTAGCTCGCAATATTATATTGGCGGTAAGCGAAGGAAAGACTGTAACAGCTGCCAACAAAAGAATCATAAAAGAAGCCGCTGATGATATTATCACCACTTGCCAAAACACACCAGCCACTGTCACCGCTCATACGTGCCAATCAACATTTCCTGAAGAAGCCATAAACCAACTCAAAAAAGAACTAATACAAGAGATACACACCACAATTAAAAATACTTTAAAGCACCCCAACAGCGTCGCTCAACCTTCCACTACCACCAACGTCAGCTACTCCAGTATAGCAAGAGCCCAGTTCCCACAGAAACCAGCACTAATAATTAACGCACCGACAAGAGAATCAGCGTCCTCCTCTACAGCTAACAACCAAAGTACCATTGAGCAACTAAAAAACCAGATTACATTCAAAGACAAAACCTACGCTCCATCCAAGATTCAACCTATTACCAAAGGAAGGGTATACCTAGAATTTAACAACACTCAACAACAAAAGGAAACACAGCAACTCATTAACCAAACAAGCAACCTAAAAGCAGAAAAGGCCAGACGTCGACCACCACTCGCCATCCTCAAGGGAATATACAAGGAAACAAATAAAGAGGAACTAACAAAGATCATCTGTCAACAAAATTCTATCCCCACCACTGCTATCCGCCTCTGCTTTCTTACCAGCAACAGGTCTGAGAAACTTTATAACGCAGTTATCGAATTAACCCCAACAGCATATCAAAAAATAATCCAACAAAACAGAGTAGCAGTCAACTTTCAACAAGTTCACATCGAACCCTTCTCAAGATTCACACAGTGCAGAAAATGCCTCCAGTTCGGACACTCGCACAATAAGTGTACTTCGACTGTCCACCCCTGTGCCATCTGCGCCGACGAGAACCATCAAGCAGCTGAGTGCCCACACAAGAGTAACAAACAGTTTGTCTGCTATAACTGCACTAAATATAATAGCAAGACAGGAGCTAAGCTACCCACTAACCACGCCGCCAACAACCAAGCTGCCTGCCCAAGAATACGCCTCGCCAAGACAAAAATAGAAGAGACTGTTGACTACGGAACCACGTTACCAACATCACAACCGTCATCAGGATCAGTAGATTTCCGCCAACCGCCATTCAACATATAACAACCATAAAGTGACAGCCCCCTAACTGACATCAATAAAGTTAAAATCAAGCACTTATTTCATTTAGGCGCATAACAGTTACCGAATTAGCTGAATTCTAAATACTGTATTTTGTCGTTGCATTAATTTTCTTTAATTTTTGCTTATCTTTGTTCATTTACTTATCACTTGTTTTGTTTTGTATAACTGCGTATAGTTAACACGCCCATATGTATAATATCCATCACAATAATTACAATAACACTCATACTACTCATTCACCTGTACGCCCTAACATCCGGTCACGAACCCATACCTATAGCCCACCCTCCCGCCACACCACCCAAAATAGACTCCAAAGGCACAGATCGCTCTCATTCATACAAGCTAAATTGGGTCGCGGAGAAGATGCCACGCATGAATTAATAAATCATTCTCTACAAAACAACACCGACATTATTTTTATAAACGAACCTTATGTTGGAAGCCAACCTACTATGAAAAATACATCAGGATATATCACACACCAATATCCAAATAACGCACACACCAAGGCCTGCATTCTTACCCGAAACAACATAGGTGCCACACTAGGCCTCTCACAATACTCAACACCCAACTTATGCTCCATACAGCTGACAACCAAACACGGCAGAAGATTCATTTTAACATCTATATATATTGAACCCGGCATTGATGCAAACAACACACTAAATAAACTACAAGTATTACTTCACGACAATCGCGACGCCACACATATCATAGCCGGTGACCTCAATGGGTGGCACCGAATGTGGGGGTCAGTTACGAATAACCAAAGAGGAGAGGAAATCGTCGACCTCCTATACTCGAATAATATCGTTGCACTCAATACGGGAGCCTCATTCACATACGAAACAGTGGCCCTTGGCCAAATCAGGGGCTCAATTGTTGACCTTACCATCGCCAGTGACGACATTGCCTGTTACGTCGACAGTTGGAGGATAGACCATTCCATCTGCCCTTCATCCGACCACCACGCCATAACCTTCACATTACAACTAACACACAATTTCAAGCCTAACCCTAAAGCAAGCACATTTAGATACAACACTAAATTCTATAGAAACTGGGACGATTTAAAGGAACATTTTGAGGAACAAATACAACATACGGACATACATACTACCAACTTCAATGCACTAAACACGCAACAGGACATAGACAAGTACATTAAAAAGCTTACAAAATTCATACAGAACATTTGCAACTCACATCTACCACCAACAGGCCGACGCTCACCGCGGTCGCCCTGGTGGACCGACGAATTAGACAACATGAAACAAAAGGTCATAGCAAACCACCACAAATTACAAAAGCTCAAGCGCAAGAACCAAACACTCACCGATGCTCTCGCTGAAAGGGACACTCTCAAAGCGACATACGCCCAAGCAATCAAAATTGCATCAACTGAACACTTTCGGGAATTCTGTAATAGACAGGGTAAAGAAAATGTGTGGTCGGTTACAAGCCGAATTATGAAGAGGGCGCCTCCTAAGAGGCCACCGTCAACCATTGAAATTTCACCTGGCGTGCATACCACTTCCAGTGACCAAACCGCGACAGCCTTCCTCAATAAATTCTACCCTGATGACACACCTGATACACCCACACAGAACTCTATACGAATCCAAACGCAAAATCCACCCGACACCGAAGACGAGATTCCATTCACACAACATGAAATCATTAATATCTTGAAAAACATGAACCCCTCCAAATCCCCTGGCGCGGACCACCTCACCTCTGACATATGTTATCAGTTTGCCCTATGTTTTCCTGAACTCATAACTGGACTCATGAACCGCTGCCTATCAATCTCTCTTTTTCCCAAAACATGGAAACATGCAATAATTAAAATCATTCCAAAACCCAATAAATCCGACTACTCTACCTCATCCTCATACCGTCCTATAGGACTTCTACCTATACTGGGTAAAACCCTTGAAAAATTAATTATTCAACGCCTCACACATCACCTAAATACTACACATACGCATAACACAAAACAATATGGATTCAAACAACAAATCTCCACTGTACACGCACTCACCAACATAGTAGATACTATCAAAATACACAAAAGGAATGGATTACATGTGGCAATGATCTCCCTTGATATCAAAGCCGCATTCGATCATGCCTGGTGGCCTGCCATACTCACACGATTACACCACACCAAATGCCCTAAAAACATATACACCATCATTCAAAGTTACTTATCAGATCGCACGGCTACCATATTATATTCTGACGCCACATCCACCAAACAACTAAGTAAGGGATGCATTCAGGGATCTGTATGCGGTCCGACCTTCTGGAATCTGATTTTGGACGAACTATTGGACATGTCTGGCGATTCGTCCGAAAACCGACTTCCGGAGGGCTGTCAGCTGCAGGCTTTTGCAGATGATATCACTCTAATAGCCGCACACAAAAAGCTCATCACTCTACAAAACAATATCAATCAAAGTCTACATATCATTCACGAATGGGGCAACCAGAATAAACTTACCTTTGGACCTGACAAAACCATCGCTTTAGCTTTCACTAATAAAACTAAACTTCTACACTTAACTATGAATAGCACACACATCCCATTCAGTCGGACTGCCAGAGTGTTGGGGGTGATCATCGATGACAAATTGCACTTTACACAACATGTAAACTATATCACCAACAAAGCACGTATACTACATAACACACTTACTAGATTCATCAGACCAACTTGGGGAATACACTCCCAAAACATACTCACACTTTATAGGGGAGTAATCGAACCCATAATATGCTACGCCTCCAGCGTATGGCACACGGCCCTAAACTTCAAAACCAATTGTAATAAACTATTATCGCTACAAAGAGGGTTTGCACTTAAAATAATTAGAGGCTTTCGTACAATTAACACCACTAACGCCATAGCAATATCTTCACTAACACCACTTGACCTGAAAATTAAAGAAAGAGCGCGAATTGAATTAGTCAAAATGACAGGGGTCTCTGATTGCCTCCCACTCGATCTCACACTTGATACACCTACACAACCATCGCAGTTACTTCACCCGGCATACAGAAAACCACACTCCTTTGACATGGTCAGCACACAAACAGAATTAGATGACACACTACTTACTCAACAACACGCACACCACATCTACACTGACGGCAGTAAACACGATGACCTGGTGGGAGCTGCGTTTGTGGTATATACGCCACAAAATACCCCTATCACAAAAACATTCAAGCTACATTCATCGTGCACTGTATTTCAGGCCGAACTGGTGGCCATCGACCAAGCCTGTCAGTGGTTACACAAGCAACACGTTGCTACAGCCTTTATCATGTCGGACTCCAGGGCGGCTTTGGAAGATATCAATAACACCCACAGCACACACCAAATCACCACTAACATACAAAAATTCCTACACACCACACGCACACAAATTAACTTTGTATGGGTCAAAGCTCACACGGGCATATACGGTAATGAGGCTGCAGATACAGCAGCCAAGGCTGCGGCTTCTGAATCTTCCTCACCCGTTTTCATGCACTTCCCGTTAAGTTACGTAATAAAAAAGGCCAAAACACATAGCCACAACCTAGCTTTGAACAGATATACTGATAACATTAAAGGAACTATTATTAAAACTTGGTGCCCATCACTCACACACCTACACAAACTCATTGACACAACCGGGCACACTTTTGCACTTACACAGTTACTCACCAACCACGGGTATCACAAGCAATACTTACACAGGTTTAATATTACCGATAACGATACCTGCCCCTGCGATAACACAACAATTCAGACATTTACACACCTCATAACAGAATGCCCACGATTCGCTCGCACAAGACTCAACCATGAACAACTCTGTCACTACGATAACCTCGACCCATACAACTTAACAATTCTGATCACAAACAGCGCCGCCATCCACACCTTTATGACTCACATCACCCACATAGTTAACTCACTCAAAAAATTCAATAACACATAAGACTGTCACAGAACTACACAAAACGCACTCGAATACACCCTTACTTTCCATTATATTTCTGTATCCAATAGCAGAATGCGCCATACCTTATTAAACTCCCCCTCAAGGTGGATTTAACCAAGAGGGGGAAAAAAAAAAAAAAAAAAAAAAAACCCCTTCGGCGATACAGGCGTGAAGCTATGTGCACTAACTGGTCAATCAAAAAATCTGATCAATTGATCAACCAATGACGCGAGCCTTTTGATTCCGTGATAAGTTTTATACATCTATGATTTTAGCACATTCATGTACGGTGTAAAGTTATTTGACGGCAGTTAGGTCGAGACGCACGGCGACGACGTTTTAAAAAAATAAAACGCCGGGACGTTTGTCCCTTACAAGTGGTAGAGCACAACTGAGTTTATTTCGTGAGCTTAAACCTAACTTACCTACATTTAATAGCCTAATACTAAGAACTGCGGGGACTTGGTGATTATTACGCGGACGTAACTCGGCTTTTCAAACTATTGTTACTTGTAAAAGTCTAATAATATACATAACTAGCTGTTGCCCGCGGCTCCGCCCAGACGAAGGTCGTTAATCGTTTTTTGGTCATATCTCCGGTTCTACTTAACTAATAGCAATTAACCATACGACAGATTTTAAGTCTGAACAAGACCTTTCCAATAGAAAAATATATTTTAAAAAATCCGTAAAAATACGTTCAGAGGCTATTGCGTCGATTGCGAACAAATAGACAAACAAGCTTCCCTCTTTGGGTTGGGACTTCAGACGCTCCGGCAATAACCAAGATAAGCCAAATCAAGAGAATAAGTAGGAAAGCGGATACCGCACCGGGCTCCAAAATGTAACTAATGGGGGCAACCGGGATTAACGCTGTGATGATGATGATGGAGTCTTATGGACATAGGTCTGCGCCACAGCACCCGATCCTCCGCCTTCAGCATCCATGTATAACTCAGCTGCCTTTTTCAGGTCATCAATTTACTTGACTGGGCGGCCACCACCATCCTTATACCGATTCGCTGTCTCCATTCTAAGACTCGTTGGTAGCCATCGGGCATTCTGCTGGCTGGCATCTGGCAGACGTCATGGCACGCATTACCACCGCGTGAGGTGACTGGTGTTATTTGTGACTCCAAAATGCCGGTTAGGTTAAAGGGTCAGGTCTATAAAACTATCATTAGGCCTTTCCCTTCACACTTCTGCGAAGCGTGGCTGCTGCTAAAAAAACACAAGCAAGAGCTACGTGCCACGGAGATGAATATTATGCTGCGGTGAATGTGCGGATTCACGAGTGAGGATTCTGAGGATTCTTCAGCGGCAAATTTTAGCCCGTTCCATCGCAGATAAAATGCAGGAGAGTCGCCTTCGTTGGTGCGATTACGTTAAGCGGCTACCACCTGACTACGTGAGTAACAAATGGCTGGCCATGGCTACCGCCGGGCCCCAGTAAGAGGAGTAGACCCAAGAAGTGATACCCAAAATCCTACGAAATGAAAGCGGGGAAAGCCGAATGGTGGACCCCGGACTCCGAGGCATGAACCTTGGATGCGATCGGGACTAACGTGAAGATAGTTAGTTATAGTTAGTTATATACCGAACTTAAATGATTTTAGGTCAAAACGTTTAAACCTGCGTTTAAACGGTGAGTAAGTGGTATAATCTCCAAAGCTTTTGATCAATTCGGGCACAGTTCGCTTCTTTCTTATCTCGGCCGACTCCTAATTCCTTTTATCTGAATGATAGTGGGCTTCAAGATTCTTTGTAGTTGAGTTCAATGCTAATAAAACAGGCACGCATGTTTACACATGAGATGTAATCTTTTTTCTTCCCTTCCCAAATCGAGCTAGGTAGAGTTTTAAATAAAGGAGACAGTTTTTCACCGGTACAATGATGTCTTTTGTAATCAAATTAACTAACAGACCGCAATACCAAATATAAATAACGCGTAACAGTATAAATATGCACCTATATAATATAATGAATAATAATACATTTAGTCTTTATGCTAAAACAATGTAATTTAATAGGTCGGTTACTTTACACTTGCTTTACACACGTATGTTAGGTACATCAACTAAAACTAACTTCATGCACGCGCTCACTGCCATATAGAATATTTATTATCTATGCTAGAGTTTATCATGATTGATTTTTGTCGCAAATTTTACTGAGTTTCCCAGCTGTTTCGCTGCATCAGCTGCATTGCGCGTGTCTGAACTGAATGCACCCCTCCTAATATCCGGGCCTAGATTTCATTTCAAATATCAATCAATATCAGTCATCATGTCTGCTACTGTAGACGAAAGGTGTGATATATTTGCATATTTCGTTTCTGTGTTATATTTTGAGCAATGTGAACCATGTTTTATAATTTTTCAGACTCACTGATGAGATTGAAGCTTTAGAAGCTATTTTAATGGAAGATGTAGTGATCAAACGTATTGATGAAGTTCCGGATATTATTGAGACAGTCGTACATCCTTCGACTGGTGATGATACCGATCAACAGTTTGTATGTGTGACTCTGGAAGTAAAGCTAACCCCGACGTACCCTGACCGTAGTCCCATAGTGACCCTAAGGAATCCAAGAGGTCTTGGCGATGAGCTTATTGCTACTATTAATTCACAAATCAAAGATAAATTAATTGATTGTCAGGGCCATCCTGTAGTTTTTGAACTTATAGAGGTAAGTTATTATTGCAAATTAAATTTAAATAATAATTTCAGTAGAACAAAAAATCTAATTGTTAAGTATACCTTTTGTACTTGAACTATTATTATAATACATTTGTGGGATATCATGTTCTTTCAGGCCATCTATTAACCACTTTAAATTTGGTGTCCTAAATTATATATAACTAGCTGTTGTTTGCGGCTCTGGCCGCATTCATCATCATTCTTCAGTTATCTCAACTAAATACAGCATATGTCCTTTTCTAAGCTTTATTATATATTTAGCTGTGCCCTGTGGCATACTTCGCTCCTGTGGCACCCATTTATCCAAAACATAAATTATTAGTTATACAATACTCAATGTAAAATTAGCCCAATTTGTTGGAATTTATGATTACTGTTGTGCTCTCCTCCTCCTCCTAACAGACAAGATCACCATCAAATTATCCATTTATATTATAAGTGGATAATTTGATGGTAACTAATTTATTATTATTAATTACAATAGATGTGTTGTTTTCCCTGCTAGTAAAATATCAATGGAACAATTTTTTCAGCTCATCAGGGATAACTTAACAGAAAGCAATTTGCCCAGTGGTCAATGTGTTATTTGTTTATATGGATTCACTGAGGGGGATGTGTTCATCAAAACTCAGTGCTACCATCATTTTCACAGCCATTGCCTTGCTAATCATCTCATCGCAGGACGTAAGTACTATGAGGAAGAGCTAGAAAAAATACCACTTTGGCAGCAAGTGACAGCTCCCCCATATCAGGTAAAACATCATATATTTATAAGTTCCTAGCGCTATTTGCTGTGTAAAAGCTTGCATGAATAAGTGATTATATTTTTGAACATCATGTTTTGAAACTACTGCGCATTGCATATTGGAAAAAACTTTTTCTTTATTATTGTTTATTTTATAAGAACCATTTTCAATATTGTTTTCTTACATACACTTTTCTTGCTGGTTGAAGTGAAAAAATTGTCTGTTTCACATGAGAAATGTTTTTAAATATCCTATGCCAACAAATTGCTAACTATATTCTATTTTCAGTAGTCTATATAATATATGAGAATTGTTTTATTTTGCTCATGATACAATTCTAGACTACTTTGCTTGTTTGCGATTAAATCTCAAAGTAGCAAAGTAGTCTATCAGCACTTTTAACTAAAAGTATGTTTGCTCTCTTGTTGAACAAATAATTATTGTACTGTACTACTACTACTGTATTGTATTATTCTAAGCCTTTGTTACATAAACTTTCATTAATAAACTGCTGTATTGATTGAAATTGATTGAATTCAGATTTGATTGAAAAGGTTTCTACCAAATCAATTTGTAATGTTAGTGCATGCATATACTTATGCAAACCCCAGACTCCGAGAAACGGGACAAACGCAAAGATGATGATAATGATGTACATACTTCTGTATATGAGCGACTATCACACAAGGCAGTGAACGGCCTTAAAGTTAAAGGGCTAACCATTATTGTATACCTTTTAGAGGGGATTTATTATTTTTTAACTTAAGTTTTATTTTCTAATTTTTAAATTAGATATACCAACGCTACAATAAGCATCTGTCTAACAACTACTCAGGGAGTCTGGGGATTATGAGATTTTTAATTTTAATTTATGCTGAAAAATTTTATAGCCAGATATCCTCACTTTCAGCAAACATGCCCAGTGTGTCGCTGCATAGTCTCCTGTGATGTGGAAACTCTAAGGAAAGCACCACCTTCCGTAGCTTCTGTCACAGCACCACCATTTCTTGTGACTTCAGAATTGATAGTATGTACTTCAATAAGGATTTTATTTACGAATTAAGAATTGTATATTAAATTAATAATTGTATAGTAAATATAGGTAAGGCCCATCATGGAGGATTGGCTGGAGAGGCGACACGGAAGCCTCTCCTACCGACTGACGCAGGTGATCTCAGGGAAGGGGTGCTTCGGGGACCACCTGCATCGGATCAGGAAGGAACCAACGCCTGAGTGTCATCACTGCGACGCGAGCGAGGACTCAGGGCTGCACACGCTGGCGGACTGCCCGGCGTGGGAGGCGCCAAGGCGTGACCTCGTGGCAGCCATCGGGGTGGGAGTCCTCTCGCTCGGCAGCATGATTGCGGCAATGGTGCGGAGCGCGAGCGCGTGGGCCGCCGCCGCCTCCTTCTGCGAGCATGTAATGCTCGCGAAGGAGGTGGCGGAGCGCGCCCGGGAGAGACTTAGAACTCTCCCGGTCCGCCGAGCCCGCAACTTGCTCGCCGCGCGTCGCAGGCAACTCAGGCGCCGGAGGTCGCTTAACGACCTCCGTCCTCCATGAGCGCAGGCCTGGGGGTGGCGGGTGAGGCCACCTGTCACCCCAGCAGAAGCAGGCCGGGACGGTGGGGCGACTAGCGCCCCTCCCCCAAACCGGGGCAAGACGGGGACACCGTGGTTCCCAAACCCGAGGGGGCCATCTCGAAACCGGAGATGGCCCAGGGTCAGTCGGGGTGCGAGGGATATGCTCTATGGGCAACCTTACACCCCGGCGTCTGTAGACCCGAGACGGCGTGCGGTTTTAGTCGGTTCAAGCCCGACATAACCGCCCCCGCTGGCACGCGGGGGGGTATCCGAAGGGATTTCCGCACGATAAAAAGAAAAAAAAAAAAAAAAGGTATATTATATTTTGGTGCAAGTGATATTATAATACCTATACCACAGTACACTAAGAAATGTAATTTATCTCAAGCCGCTCGGCGAGTTATTAACCTAATCTGCGTTGGCGCTTACTGTTTCACGTTTATCTTTTTTGACGTGACAACGTCTTATAAATCGATGGAGCCGGCTGCACGCACGAAAAAAAATGACGTATGCGGCGTTACCACATGACGTATGCGTCGTTACCACATGACGTATGCGGCGTTACCTCGCGTTCTTATGACGTCGTCACGTTCAACTATCGTCAGTAAACCGACTTTACAGACAACCGATGTTTAATATTATTTACGTATTATGAGCAGCACCAGGATTTAATTCATATAATATTTATATGATAATGAAATATTGTACCAAGTCATAAATGAGGTATACATAAAAGGTCTTTTAACTATTTACATCAGAAAATTGCATTTATTAAAAAGTAATAAATTTGATATAGAAAAATAATTCCTTTTGTTTATGCATGTTCGGAACACTTTTAGGGGTTAACGTGAAGTAAATTCTCATCTTTATGTACAACGTTCGGAAAAAGCTTTAAGGGAAGCATGGGCAGGGGCTCGTAAATTCTGTCTTAAATGTTCGTAAATTGACGTGCCGAGCTTATGTTGGTGTGGTCCTTTTCGAACGCCTTGCGAAACACCTGCTCCATCCTTTCTACATTAACGACAAAATCATCGGGTGGGACCATGAGTAAATTTCGATCTGTACCATAATTTTTGTAATTATTGTTACTAGGTACCTACCTAGTAACAATAATTCTTCTCTTCTTCTCTCTCTCTTCAGTTCTTGCAATTTAAGTCCAGTAACTAACCTTAGTTACTGGACTTAAATTGCAAGAACGTAGCGTAGCGTCTTAAATAACAGTTGTATCATTCTTTGTGTTGATACCACAACCCCGTAAATTACCCTTTGTTGTATTTCTATATGTTGGCACGAGATACGTCACGCAGACCGTCAGTGCCTCGTGTGGCGTAAAGTGGCAACTTTGCTATGCCTAAAACACCTAAAATCGTCGAATACCCTCGCCTTAAACTATTCACGGGCTCAACGAGCACGCATCATTGGTTGATCAATGTGTGCCCGTTAGATGAGATAATGTTATAATATGTGCCTGCCAGATCAACTTCGCACGGGAATAAATCGTAAAATCAAAAAAGCGGCCAAGTGCGAGTCGGACTCGCCCATGAAGGGCGGAACCCTTCATGGGCGAGTAGCAGCAAGTAACTTAATAACGTTTTTTTTTAATTTTTATATTTGAGTTGATTGAATGAAAGGTAAATTGCTGTTTACGATTTATGACGTATTAAAAAAAACTACTTACTAGATCTCGTTCAAACCAATTTTCGGTGGAAGTTTACATGGTAGTACATCATATATATTTTTTTTAGTTATATCATTCTCTTATTTTAGAATTTACAGGGGGGGACAGACTTTCGTCTCGCGCTAACTATTCAGTTTAGAAAAAAATATATATTAGAAACCTCAATATGATTTTGATGACCTATCCATAGATCACACGTATACACGTATTGGTTTGATGAAAAAAAAATTTTTTACTTTCAGCTCTAAGTATGGGGGAACCCTCAAAATTTATTGTTTTTTTTTCTATTTTTGTGTGAAAATTTAAATGCGGTTCACAGAATACATCTACTTTACTTACCAAGTTTCAAGAGCATAGTTCTTATAGTTTCGGAAAAAAGTGGCTGTGACATACGGACGGACAGACAGACAGACATAACGAATCTATAAAGGTTCCGTTTTTCGTCATTTGGCTACGGAATCCTATGAGCCTTTTTGTTTTTGTGCCAAAATTTGTTGCGCGATATTTTTAATATTACGATATTGCCAAAGATATTCAATGAAAGTATGTTTGTAAAAGGCAATTATTATACATATGAAATACTTGACTAATGTATTCAATTTGATAAAGATTAATGATGTATTCGTCTTAATAGCTTTCCAATTACCTACTACATAAATCGTGACCATTTTTTTAGAAGTTAAAATTTCTATAGCTAGCTTGCTATAGCAATTATAGTCCACGCGTATATCTATCTCTTAAGAATAGATTCTTAAGAGATACCATACAAAAAAGGAACGAACCCTCCATACATTGTTTTGTTATATCTCAATGGGATTAAGTCAGCATATTCGATTGCAGCTCTCAGTCGGCTTGATTTCTTCCGTCATCTTAAAAAAGTATCGTCATATTTCAACATATTATTAACACAAAAAAGTATCTCACTATTCAATTTATCCTTCCTCTTGAATGACTCTTATCTATTGATGAAAACCGCATCAAAATTCGTTGGGTAGTTTAAAAGATCTCAGCGATCAGACACCGACAACGGGAAGTGATTGTATGCAGCGTACTTGAACGTGCGCAATTTCACTCACGATACAGCCCACACTGCCGTCTCCTTATATTATGCTAATGTGTGCGTGGCAGCGCAAGCGTACACGGCGCGCACGCACACATACCGGCAACAGCAGCGTTCTTAATGTACTGTGCCTACAAGTATACCTAAGTGTAAATAAATGTAGATAGGTATATAGGCCTACGCTACCTGCCGGCATTCTTTTTCAATGTTATCTGTTAAAAAAAAATATATATTCTGAAAATACGTCTGCCATAAAAAAAACTGACGTGATATTTAAATAGTGTACTCCTGAACTATGTCGAGTACTGACACATCTTTTTAAACTTAGAAGGGTGACAGAATGGATTCCCAAAAGAGAGGGTGAAAGTGTGTCATTGACACACGCCTCCTGAGATACCTTGATGGACACTAACCTATTAAATGGCCGGAAATACGACTTCCGTCACAGTTACTCGACCAGCTTGCATATCTCACAACGTTGGGCTAGAGTAAATTTGTCGGGTCTGGCACAGAGTTTGTCTAGCAAAATTTCCATCTTACAGACTGCGAGTGACTTTGCAAATGGGTTACCAACTTTTTATCCAACAAAAATATTAAGGCCTTCCTTGATCGCAGCTGTACTACAACTGTTTTGAATTAGCACTTATCCAAATAATTAATTTCAGGATCTTCAGAAGAAAATGGCGAGGCTCCTGGCTGCACAAGTAGCTAAGGGTGGAGTGGTAGGTGTAGGTGATCCTGGACCACCACCACTGACTATTACCACAGCTGCAGATAATGAAGCAGTAAGTACTAATATCAAGCAGAAAAGCGAAACATACGTTCTTTTATTTATTCTTAAGATACAGCTCAAATATGTATTTTAATTACACACTCTTTTAAGGTATCCAAGAGAATCGTGCCATCGTCTGTTGGCGAGATGATCTAGGTGATCAGTGACCTACGATTATTATCCTTTCCTATTCCTTAATTTAATCGTTAGTACAAATAGCCTCTACCAGTCAACATGTTCGCCAAATAATGAAGTCTCCGTTCTCTTATTTTTCGAATAGAAGAACGTAAAATGAGCTGCGAAGTGCAAGCTTTGAATGGAATTTGCGCTCGGATTTTCTTCATCCGAGCGCCAATGAAAAAGTGTCAACATGTTCACCAAGTCTCTTGTTTAATAAAAAAAAAATATTTAGCAGGAAGCAGCTACAAACGGAGCGGCAGCTAGTTCTCATGAAGCGAAGGTTGAGACTGTTGTAGAACGCCAAAACGGGAATGCATCTAACACTAACTCCACACCAGGATCACCGCAGGCACGAGCATACCGCGGCCCATACAGGTAAACATATATTTTACTAGCTGCCCGCGGCCCTGCCTGCATGAAACTAATGAGCCCGTTTCCGCGACCCGGAGGAATCTATTAAAGTAGCATACGCTATTCCAAACTATTACCTACCTGTTTTAAATTTCATCCAGATTCATTCTGTATTTTTGCGAGAAACACACAAACATCTATACACATGCACACACACACAAACATCCATTCACACACAATCATATTCTCACATAGTAGGTATAGGATATAGATAGGATCCGCAAGATATAGAACATCGTAGTGGCGGCAGCAGTCATACATACTTGGAATGTTATTGGGCTCATTAGAATGTGGAAGTGTTATTCAGCGTAATTCTGTTAAGGCTAAATGTTATTAATAATGTTTATCTACACCCATGCTTTAAATCCTCTATAAAAGATTCTGAAACAGTTAGCTTATTGCCAACATTAATACATCCAATGTCCTAATAACCATAATATCATCCGAACGGGTGTTATAATTTTGTATGAAATTTCATAATAACACTCCTTTCGCTTTTTCAATCTCTTCCGCGCAAAGGGTTACTCATCAGACATCTTACCGCTCTATGCGTGGAATCTGTATGTGTTTCAAAAAAAGAACTGTCATTCACGCGCGTTGCATTGCACTACCACAGCAGCGCGCGGCGCACCGTAAAAAAAAGTAAAGATAATTCGTTCGAATTCGAATTCCCGCTATTTTTCTTCGCTATTATTTTTGCAAATTGTTTTGTTTACTTACGAAAATGAGCGATTCAAGTTTTGATAACACACCTCCAGACATTTCGAATGCAGCAAAGGACATTTCTAACAAATTACTACCGGAAAAATCTAGAAAACAGTATGAAAAGGCGTACCAAGATTTCATGAATTGGAAAATATCAAAGGGCAGTACATCATTCTCTGAAGATGTATTATTAGTTTATCATGAGTGTAGATAAAGTTTTGTATGCAACTGTATAATTAGGTATTAAAACACTCATGTGATACTATTATCACACTCAGCTTCGCTTCGTGTGATAAACCCACATTCATGTTTTAATACCCCTCATTATACCACAGTTGCATAATAGTTATTTATGCAACTGTGGTATAATGAGGGTCCCATGATGTGTCCTCTATAAAATAGTAAGTAAACAAAACAATTTGCAGAAATAATAGCGAAGAAAAATAGCGGGAATTCGAATTCGAACGAATAAGCTTTAATTTTTTTTTACGGCGCGCCGCCGCCGCTGTGGTGGTGCAATGCAACGCGCGTGAATGACAGTTCTTTTTTTGAAACTCATACAGATTCCACGCATCGGGCGGTAAGAATTTGGCTGTCTGATGAGTAACCCTTTGCGCGGAAGAGATTGAAAAAGCGAAAGGAGTGTTATTATGAAATTTCATACAACATTATAACACCCGTTCGGATGATATTATGGTTATTATGACATTGGATGTATTAATGTTGGCAATAAGCTAACTGTTTCAGAATCTTTTATAGAGGATTTATAGCATGGGTGTAGATAAATAACTATAAAGACATTGTTAGAGTTGTTAGAATTTATTAGTGTTGTACCTTTTTTTTTCGTGCGGAAATCCCTTCGAATAACCCCCGCCGGCCAGCGGGGGCGGTTATGTCGGGCTTGAACCGACTGAAACCGCACGCCGTCTCGGGTCTTCAGACGCCGGGTTGTAAGGTTGCCCATAGAGCATATCCCTCGCAAGTGTTGTACCTATCAATTGTTTCACTACTGAAGAAAGTCAAACCGTCGAAATTTTAGTTGACAGATGACAGCCCGCTCGCTTGTCTTGTCAAACATGTCATTCCCTCAAATCACTTGAGCGCTGTGCGATACCGTTTAAATTTAAAGTTTAAGAATAACCGCCCCCGCTGCGGGCCTAACATGGGCGCGGGACAAATATCTCTCTCCACCGCTTATGTCAAATTGACAGGGGACAAAGGTGTTTCTCCCCGGTAGCTAGCATGGCGTCAAAGGAGATAACTTATGTCCCTCGCTGTGACGTAGACAAGGGACTATTTCTCCACTTGCTTAGCACGGCGGCCGTAAAGTGGAGATAATTTGTCTCTTTTTGACAGATGATAGAGAGATATTAGTCTCCGAACTATTGAGGTGGGGACAAGAATTGATAAATAAAAAATAAAAAAATGTCTCGCGGCTATTTCGTTCTAAGTGAGCTACAAACACAACAAACACAACAACGAAAAATTCAGCGGCGTATACTGCGGGATCAAATGAACGTGTTAGAATTGCCAGAGAGGGAATTCATACGAAATTATAGGATTTCTAAAGATATGGCCCTATATTTATGCAATGCATTGAATAACGCATATCGGCCCTTAAATAAATCAGATGGCTTGCCAGTACATTATAAGGTAAATAATGTTGCATTTCATAATCGCATGTGAATGTGTATAATACCTAGCTATTCTATAAAACTCTTATTTGAGCTGCTGTGCTCCTAATCCTAAAAAATGTATTCTTTGTAACAAATTGTTTAGAGCGAATTTGTGATAAATAATAAATGTGTGAATACTGTGGTATTCACACATTTATTCACAATAACAGTATACTTACAACTTTTTCTTTGTAATTTCACTCATTATGTACCGGGTCAATAAATAAACATGTCAAAAAAATCAAATAACCCGACTGCCCTAAAAAGACCGAAACAAGTTTGATAGCAGGCGGGACCCAATAATTTTCTTTCGGGTTATGATTTGCATCTGGGTCCCGCCTGCTATCAAACTTGTTTCGGTGTTTTTAGGGCAGTCGGGTTATTTGATTTTTTTATTAATAATTTTATTGTATAATTTTTAGTTATGATATATATATTTTTGAAATCCCCTTTTAAAGTTCTTCATTTTGATACCCTACTTGATAAGTTTGAGTGAAAATATTTTTTGAATAACATACATTTTAGCGCCAAAAATCCACCATTTAGTTTTTTTATTATTTTGATATACCCAGTGTCACTCTCACAGTAAATACGAATCTAACGACACCTCTCAAGCTAAAATCCATCCAGCCGTTCAGGCTGCAGAGCGTACCAAACAATTATACATACATACTCTCGAAAAACATAACCCTCCTTCTGGCGCAGTCGGGTAAAAAAAACGTTATATGACAGATTGTTTTTATTTTTCATCAATATGGCTCACTCTTTGAGTAATGCCACAGTCAATAATAATATTCTGCAGCATAAAACTGATAATTTTAAAAGTCACTATTGCGCTTATAAAATATGCACGTTGCTAGGTTTTGTCAATTTTGTCGAATATTACTTTGAAAAAAACCGGTAATACACGGTAACCATAGATTTGGTATTGAAAAATATTTTTTCGTATATTGGTAGCATTGAGTGGAGAAACGTTGTCCCCGGTGACAAACTAGTCTCTCCTCGACGCCGTGGTAGCTAAAGGGACAAAAACGGAGGGAGAGACAAATTTTTCTCCACTCCCCTGGGACTTTTTGTCCTCATGCCATGCTAGCCCTGCTGGTCAGCGGGGGGTATCCGAAGGGATTTCCGCACGAAAAAAAAAGGGTATATCGATGTGATTAAAGTTCATTTTTGTTTTTGAGTTTCGTTTGTCGTTTTTAACAGTATAATAAATTGAAGTCTGTTCATATTGTCTTGTTCTAGAACTCTATGTGTATTATCGAGATCAGGAACTCTTTCGGAGGCCTAGCCTATAAGACTTAGAAGTAAATGTTAAATGATCGATAAGATAAGAGTTTTTTTTTTATTGCAGGGGCTTCAATCGTCGTGGCAAGCCGGGTCGTCGCGGACCTCGAGGGGGTGCGCGGTGACACCCCCCGCAATCCTACACTCCGCGTGCTGCATAGCCGCGCAATCAACCGCTCCCTCCCACTTTGGCAACCATACACACACACTTTAACCCATATACACTATTTGACCTTTTAGACAGCCAGTTGAAACTCCTAAAACCCCAGCTAAACCCAGTAAACACTAAAAATCAACCCCATCAACAGAATGCGAACTACCATTTTGACCACGATATTACCATTGAAGTCAGAATAGAAACCCACCGATGCCAAAAAAGGTTTGTGAAATCTGTTTTGTATCAGACATTTTACAACAGAAGACAAGTTCGTCTAAAAGAAGTTACGGGTATGACTTTGAACTTTGGTTGTAAACCGAGGCCTTTAGAATTTGTTTTTTTATTATTGAATAAGTTGTTTTTAATGTTACGTCTGTTTAATTTCACGTCCACGTTAGTAGAACTAACTTGCGTCTCCTGTGTGTGTCAGTATGGATGTTCAATCTACTATCACGTGTGCCAATTGCTATCTTTACTCTACATAGAGTCGCGTAGGCTTATACTGGCCACACGGGAGTCTACGAAATCGTGGGCTTTCTATACAGGGACTATTTTGCTAAGATGGACTGAACCATACCTTTCAAGACTGACGATTTACCCTAGGTATCCCACCCAAATTATAGTTATTAATCTACTAGAAGCGTATTACGCGTCTAAAAACCATATCAATTGGCCCACTAATATATTTTTGCCGATTTGCAAAGAAATTATTTGGCAAGCTTTGAAATGTAATCAAGCGGATGTGTTTGAAGCCTCCTTTCAGATTGACTGTTCTCGAAATATAGGATAATGTTTATGAAATCGTTATATACCTTCAATAAAATCATGACTAGTTGGCACCAACACGACAACCGATAGTGAAACCCAAACCTTCTCTTTTTGATTGTTTTGTATCATAAAATAAAAATTTAAATGATTGTAAAAAAAACACCCCGTTGGCGTCAATAGGTTCGTGAAATGTAAATAGCAATATGAAATGTGGCTGTTTAATCCTAAAGGATGGGCAGAGATCTAAACATATACAGCGTATTTTTGCCTTAAAAGTTTGTCCACGAATTACTTCCATGCGGCTGCACCTATTATGCTAATTCTTTATTATTATATGTATTTTTGATTGTCACGACAACTCTTCGGTTTATATGGAAGAAAAAAACTTTATCATTCTGTGACTGGACGTCTGCCCGAGCTCAATAGTATTTTCCATTTGAACACTAAACACCGGAGCGTATGCTACTCAATCTGTGCTATCCGCCCCCTTAGAAAAAACACGGGGGTAGATACTTGATCCGTGCCATCCACCCCATTAAATATACCAAACAATGGAACGTGAGTTTCACGTTCAAGTCAGTAAATACGTAACTGTATCTACACAATATGAGTAAAATATTGCCAACTAGTATCCCTCCTAATAGCAGTCTCGATCGATTGAACAGTAAGTGTCTACAACAACTGTAGATATTATATTGGAGTCTTTCTAAGGCGTTATGATCCCTCCACAACATTACAAGTAACAACACTGCTATCGTTATCAATCACGAATGTTTCAGATAACATAGGTTAGTAAAACATTGTATTAATATATTTCGAATTAAGGTTTCTACGAATCTAGTAAATTTGAAAGGATTTTTCATTTGCCATCTGCCACCTTAAAGTAGTAAGTACCTTCCTAATATCTTTCCCAAATGTATGTAATCTCGCTTTTATCTACTTTTTGGTTTTATTTCGAAATCGTCAGTCTATGTTGTGTGATCGTCCATAAAAATAGGCAATACTGACTTGTATGGATTCCAAATGTTCATATTTGTTCTCTATTAAAAATTTATCATGCTTTTTATAAGATAATATCACTCATTTCTATCCATTGAAATGTGAAAAATAAAAAAAAAAACATTGTAGAAGTTAAAATGTTCAAACGGATTTCATAACTTTTTTTAAATTGTGTGTGCAGTATGTCATTTAATTCCACCAACAAAATATGTACCACAGATAAGCATTTAGTACATAGTAGTAATTGCACTGAACACATGCACTTTGTAAACACTTGAAATAAAAAAATATTAGAGCCGCATGTACGTTTGTCTGAATTTCAGTAGCGTTCCGTGAAGGAATATTCTAGAAAAACAGTATAATGTCACTTCTTTTGTGGTATAACAATACGGTTCACGCCCTTCCACAATACTTGCTGTGTGATGTCGCATCAATAATTTTCGGCAGCGGAGACAGACGAGTGGTGAGGATTGCGCGCTGTCGTGACACCATTGCCACGATAAGACGTCACACAGCAATTATCGGACCCTAGTCATAGAACTAAATGCTATGTTCTAAATGCTTGTCCCTTCTACACATTGCCAAAGTGGGACGGCACAAATTAATAATAATAGTTGTTCATTATACTCTTAGCTTAAGACACGTTTCTGTGACGAAAACTAGTCAAAACCCTAGTATCCCACATAATTGAATATAAACATTACTGTACTATGTGTGAAATGTTTGTCCTGTTCGGTCAGTTTATTACTAAGCAGCACATGAAGGTTGTGGTTAACACGGAATGATGTAAATCCGAAAATCAACTAATAAATATAAATCTATAGTTACCGGCAAAAATCTTGAACAAACCTCGAAAAAATCGCGCATGTCCACTAACGGGCTATCAAAAAAACCAATAATAAATCTGATCAACCAATGACACGAGCCCTTTGGGCCCGTGATTAGTTTTATATAATCTATGATTGAATGATTGGTGCGCCTCCACTGTCGTGCCCCGTGCTTACCGTCGAGAGATCTAAAAACGCGTTCTACGCAGCTAGAGCACATTGTCAAGAAGTTTGCCGGTAACTATACTAACATAGTCTGTGCGATAAAAGAATACGGCATACAAGGCCATGATATTACGGTTGAAGTAATAACAGAAGAATGGTTGTAATACACCAAGGGGTTGTACAACCATTCGTCACCGCGGTTGATGATGGTCATTAAACAAATTTTCAAAATATTACGTTTCAACTACAGACATGGGCAGGTTCTTTAGAACATTGCGGGAAGTAGGTATGTATTGACTTGCTTAGGCGTCATTATGGTCTACATTTTATATAGGTACTTCACTATTTCCCGAGGGGGCCATCTCGAAACCGGAGATGGCCCAGGGTAAGTCGGAGTGCGAGGGATATGCTCTATGGGCAACCTTACACCCCGGCGTTATAAGACCCGAGACGGCGTGCTGTTTTAGTCGGTTCAAGCTCGACATAACCGCCCCCGCTGGCTGGCTGGGGGATTTCCGCACGAAAAAAAAAAAGGTGCAGTATATTCTGGATTCTTTCAGAGACCTTTTTATTTCAAAATTAGGCTTCTCCAGCGAGGTACGTACGTACGTACTCTTGTTTTTAACTGTTATTTTTAGTATCTAGATATTTCATCATCATTTTAAATCCATAGCTTCTGAACATGATTACTAAAATCAATTACATCTGCCCTAGGTACCTAGGTAGGTATTTATGTATTGCTCACCCGTTTTAATTTACCTACTCTTTGGATAAATGTGCAAGGCCATCGCATTTTGCTACATGCCTTTTTTTGTACCATAGCTATCTGAAACTTAGTACGCACGAAGAATAGAAATAATTTCTCGTAATCCATTGCAAACGTCAGTCGAAACTCAGTATCGTGTTGTAAAAAAACCTATTAGTAACTAGTATCATATAAAAATGTTTTTTTCTTCTACCTTCTAAATGGTTGCAAACCTGCGGTAACGTACGCGGACGAAGAGAATAAATACGATAACTAAGCGTCCTCAAGTTATGACCATGACCATTGTCTTCCCGCACAGACCCTAATAATGATTTTATTAGTGTTGTAACTTTCATAAAGCTCTAAATGATGTGTCTAACTTGAATGTTGTTACTTTTTTATTTCATAACGAATATCTGTGGATATTTTGAATTACTTATCAGTTTTATTTTTTATTTTTCTAGTTTTTTATTTTAGGTGTTTTTAAATACTTAATTTCAACTGATGAAGCCGGATTTCTATATCTAAACAATAAGTTTATAAAACATGTTTCATTGGTTCGCACCTCGATAACTCACCTGGTATTAAAGGTGAAATGTTATAACCTGGCTGCTGAACTTGATATCAATTTTATTTTCAACTAACGTCACAATATTATATCATGAAGAATTTGTTGAGTAATTGTTTTATACTTGCATTTATACAATGGGCATTTTCGTTATGCAGACACTCGGGTTTCACCTGAGCTGACGGAGAGCGTGTGTCGAACTCGAACCGACTGAAATCACACGCTGTTTTGTCGCGCCTGGTTGTTGCCGGGGAACCATGTATGCCCTAGACGAGATATCCCTGAGCTCCTCCTCAAATTTATCATCCTATAGAGAGGCGCACGGCTCCACTCTGGGGCTGCTAGGGCAACAGCTAACCAGAACCGTACCACCACGCCGCGCCCATGGAAGCCAGAGATCGTTTCACATCCGGTACGCCTTCTGCGGTCCAGGAGAGTACTAAATCTCACCCGTTATTTTTGGCATGGCATTCCACCACCTTGCTTTAAAGAGGCGGTGGAATGCCACGCACCTTTGCTGCTGACCAACGGCTCTTAGGGGTGGGACAAACAGAATGGGCGACAGGCGCGGACGCGTCGAAGTCGCGTCGCGGGGCAGCGCCCCTACACTACAGTGAGTATCATACAAAATGTACAGGAGCGTCACTCGGAAATGGACTCCCAGATTATGCCGCAGAAACTGTGCCCCAAGCCCCCAGGTTATTTTTTTACCACCCTGCGCTGGGTTGCCCAGTTGTTCTTTTCACTCCTCCATCTTGAGTACCTGGTGAAGCTGGAATCGTGATGCAAGTCTCAAATCCCGCTTCAGCGCCTCCCTGCACAACATGTAAAATGAGTCTTTTCGCAATTGGTATGGAAAGGAACATATTAGGTTAATGATGGGGGTAGTGTACAATACAAAAACAAAGCTCCAATGCAGTTTTTAATTTAGCATGCGTGTACTGTAATAAACTGACGGAATATGTTAATGTCATTAAAATAATAAGAATTAAAGATAATTTCTGTTCTAGGAGAAATAAGAACTTTGTGAGATCTCGATGTCTATAAATTATTTCAGCATGCCATTCCAGTTTGTTTTGATATTCAATAATTTATTTCTATTGTATTAGTTACTTATTTAATAAGATACATAATTGTATCGAATGAATTTATTATTACTTAATAGAATGTATACTAATTTATTTTTCAACATGCGGTTGAAAGAATCGGAAAAACATGAGAGCGTTATGTACAGTCTTACAACATTTTTTTTTTCTTAAATTTTTTTTTTTTTTTGTTGTTATTTAGGGTCAAAAATTGACTTTGCTTTGAAATTGCTTACAATTTCTTTAAATTAAAATTTTCTTCACACGTGAATTTAAAATCTTCTCAATCATTATGATTAAGTTTTCGCAGATGTGTGATCTTGCCATTTTTGTGTTAGCAACTGATAGTGAATTTGATCATTAAATCAAATTCACTATCAGTATAGATTTGGATGTACTTTCTTACGAACAAAACCTGTTAGGTACACGTAACTGATCACATGCAGAGTTGTATACATACTTTTAATTTTCTTACAAATAGAAAGGATTTAGTTCCAACGTGACCTAATTCTGTTGACATGCACATTTATAGTTAAGTATAAGTCAAAATCTTTTCTTTCTTTCATTATGTCCTTTAGACAATACATTTTCGAGTATTTTATTTATTGTAAATAAATTGCTTTATTTATACTTTACGACTTGCTTGCCCTTTTCCTAGTTAGGATTAAAAACACTAAGTTGAGTTTCTTTGAAACGCAAATAAAAATTATGACAACCAGTAATATAAATAATTAAGTGATGCCCGCGGGTCCACTTGCTCGGAGGTAGGTTATCGTTTTTTAGTCATATCTCTGGTTCTACTTAACCAATTACCTACAATCAAATATACGGCAGATTTTACCTTTCTGATACAAAAAACCGCATCAAAATTCGTTCAGTATTTTTTGCGTCTATCGCGAACAAACAGGTAGGTAATGAGAAAAAAAAAATTGTTTTCAGAATTGTACATTTAACGAAACTCGCGTTTTGTCTTTAATATCTCAATGTACAGACACTTATTTACAATTTTTATAATAGTATACATGAAATTACATCTGCAAGATTTCTTGAGTATCCAATATCTATCAAAGCTGAAAGGTATCTGTGGTAAACGATAAATAGTATGAAACGGCATATTGTACCTATCTGTATCTGCCTAGAACATTGTTAATGGTTACAAAACTATCAAAATACAAGCAAAACGTTTTGATTTTACGTAAAAAATATATATGTAATATACCACATGGACAAAGTTTCTGCGTGAAAAATGTGAAACTTCAAAAGTACCTATTTCCTACTTTGGAAGAAGTATAACTGTCTGGTAGATGAGATATAACGAAGACAGATGTAATGTAGCTAGCTTTAATCCATGGTTATTTTTTCATTTTGACTTGAAACTAAAAAATGCCTATACCTTATATACTGTAGAAAAGTTACACGAACATTGCCTACACAATTCTACATAATTTAATTTAACAGATTATACGGCTATTTATTATGTGTTATTTACATAATTTCCGTTTTTCGTGCGGAAGTCCCTTCGTATACCCCCCCGCCGGCCAGCGGGGGCGGTTATGTCGGGCATGAACCGCCCAAGGCACGTACCAATTTGATTATTCATTTGTTTATTATTTATTATCTAACATTCCAACGAGTACATAACATGAGCTTTGCTAGTAGTGGTACGTTCTAATTGTTTTCTGTAAGCGAGACAATTGTTTGGGAGATGAAAACGTAGGTAACTTATTCATATTTGTTTGGGATAATATTTCTTAAATGTAAGCACATTACTTTGTTATTTATTAAATTCTCAGATATTGGCTAAGCTAATTAGGTAGATATAGCATAATTTTGGCTTCGTATGGCTTATAATAGCCAATAGAATTAGTACCTAAGTATCAGGGTTGTCAATACCACAAATTTTCGATTGATCACTCATCAGCAGACTTAACACAGGCGCAAGATATTGTTTGTTTATAGTGCAAACTAAATAAATTATGCCGATACCGTAAATGTTTGTAAGTTCTTAATATTGATGAAATAACAAATCAAATTTTAACCTAAGAAACCTTGTTTTTTTTTTATCTAAGATCGAATGACAGTTAATAACTCTTTTTGAATTACAAAACCAATAATATAACTGAAATAAATTAAGGCTTGCAAACTCCGAATACTCTTCGCTTTTTCGCTTTCAGTCATAGTCAGATTCGCATTAACTTCAATTTAGAGTGCATATCAAATGCAATAATTGACAACCCTGCTGATGATATTACCCTCAAAACAATCAGTATGATAACGCCTACTATATCGGGCACATTGTATTGTGATTAAACATAATTTATCTATATGTAGATATTAATTAATAAACTCTTACCAAAGATATTTGTGTTATTGTTTTATTAAACTAACTAACTCTTCGCTGTCCAAGTTATTAATTACTTAATACTTATCAATTTCATGCTTCATAAAGCAGTGACCGTTATGTAAGAATAAGTTGGTTTTAGTCGGTTCAAGCCCGACATAACCGCCCCCGCTGACCGGCGGGGGGGTATCCGAAGGGATATCCGCACGGAAAAAAAAAAGTTATGACACTGGTACATTGCAATCTGTAAGTCAGTACCCGGCTGTTGATTTGAAACGTCACCGTCGTCCGTTGCCAGGGAAAAGAGTGAGAAGTTTTATAGAGCGAACCTACTCCCTATCGTACATTGGACTGACAGTTTGATACCTTTATGAAGTACCTAGTTAAAACGTTGTATGTTTATAAAATACTACTTGTAGCCCGCTGCTCCACTTGCGTGGATGTCGGTTATCGCACGTGGACGTCAATACGAACTATCATACCCTATTTTATCCCCCACCAGGTCGAAATTTAAAAAAGCGGCCATGTGCGAGTCGGCCTCGCCCATTAAGGGTTCCGTAGCAGCAAGTAACATAATAATGTTTTCTTTTAATTTGTTGAGTTGATTGAATGAAAGGTAAATTGCAGTTTACGATTTATGACGTATTAAAAAAAACTACTTACAAGATCTCGTTCAAACCAATTATCGTTGGAAGTTTACTGTACATCATATATTTTTTTTAGTTTTATCATTCTCATATTTTAGAAGTTACAGGGGGGGGGGGACACACAATTTACCACTTTGGAAGTGTCTCTCGCGCAATCTATTTAGTTTAGAAAATAATGATATTAGAAACCTCAATATCATTTTTGAAGACCTATTCATAGATACCACACACGTATGGGTATGATGAAAACATTTTTTTTGAGTTTCAGTTCTAAGTATGGGGATCCCAAAATGTATTGGTTTTTTCTATTTTTGTATGAAAATCTTAATGCGGTTCACAGAATACGTCTACTTACCAAGTCTCAACAGCATAGATCTTATAGTTTAGGAAAAAAGTGGCTGTGACATACGGACGGACAGACAGACAGACATGACGAATCTATAAGGGTTCCGTTTTTTGCCATTTGGCAACGGAACCCTAAAAACGCTCTATAGTATATTTACTTATTATCAAGTGTCTATAATAATACAAAGTTTCATGGCGATATCTTTGAAAATGACGAACTTTCATAGAAACTGTCATCCCCTATTTGAACACCTTCAAGATTTTTTCGCAACAAAATTTAATTAACAAATTTCTTCAAAATGAATTCAGTGGTTTACATGTGAAAGCGTGACCGACAGACAGAGCTACCTTCGCATTTATAATATTAGTATGGATTAAAAGTACCTACCTATATCTTCAGTTATTGAGCTGAGAGTGAGACGAAGTCGAGCGAAAGCTCCTTTCACTCCACTCGATGTATTTCGTTTGTGTCCCTCTAGCGCCTAGACCTTCGAGTTTCGACCGATTTTAATGATTTTTAGTATAATCATAGATGATAAGGATTTGTGATGGACATAGGCTAGACACATTTAAATTATGAAGTACCACGAAGGAATAATCACCGAATAAAAAAATCAAAAGCTGATTTCTCAAAAACCATAATTAGTCAAATCTAAGTTTTGGCGCCAAAACGTAGCCTATAACCATAAATACCGATTAAAAAAAGAAAACTGAAAATCGGACAAGACACGGAGGAATAATCACCGAACAAAGAATTCTAAAGCATGATTTCTCAAAAACTACAATTTGCAAAACATGCTCCTTTCCAAATCACTCAGACATGGGCACTCTCCGCTGATTTCCGAACCTGACCCCGGTCGCGGGTTAGGTTAGAAACTTGAAAAAAAATGTAGGGTAACATGACCCAATGTTGGCACCCCTCCAACTTATTGGCACTCCAATTTTATCAGTAAAAAATAAGGATCTAATTCAACAAACGGTGTTTCTACAACAATAAAACGAATCTGTGGTTAACTAGTTTTATAAATTGGCAACACTCAACTGTCAGTAAAATTACTCAGCTTTCAAACTTTCAAATTTCTTTCACGTCGTAACAGGTTTTGTGTTTTGTTACCAGTTACTTAAGATTTTATTAAGGTGAGTGCCACCCTGTTTTAGCTGTTTTCGTGTTAATTTATAAAGGCTACACATGATTATTAATGTTTTTTGGGTTTTGAATAGTTTACACACGTATTTTTGTCCTAGTATTCTTAATTAATAAAAAATGTTTTGAATTCACCGCCGTGACAATAACCGGTATGCGATTCAAACATAATTCTAATTTATTGGCACTCTGACAATAAATGGGGTTGTATGACAAATATTGTTTTGCAATTGTAACCTTATTTTAATCAGCTTTTATAAGTTTTTAACATCAATACAAAGAAATCATCGTATTTTCTACAAGATTTCCAAATGTGGGCCCCATGCCATTAGTTGAAATCTAATTACTGGCAGTAATGCCAATAATTGGTCAAAGCATGTCAATAATTGGTTTTAGTTGTCGAATATGAAGGGAAAAAACCTAGTAAGAAATTAAGATAAAAAATTAAGTGAAGTAGAAAGTGTGCAAAATGTGTTTCGAAAAGCTCTTCAAGCTATTCGAAATGCTAAAAAAGGAGAGAGAAGGAAGAAAAACAGGAAGGGGTAAGAAAAAGAAAAGAAGAGAGAGCGAAAGAAATTGGAAAAATCTAAACCAAAAAAAGAAAGTAATAATAATAAACCAAAAAAAGGGACAAGGAATAATTCAAATACGAAAATATTGCAACGAAGCTCGAGTGAAATTACTCAGAGTAAGGATACTTTCATAAGTGCCAAGAACAATGATTTAGATGAACCACAAAGTCAAAACCTTGGTGATAAGAGTGATACAGACAATGAACACAGTTATGAACAGAAAATTATAATAACTAATAGGAGACCTAGTAAAGCCTACCTAGTAAGCCACAGTAGAGATGGAAAAACTTTTATCTGAAATGGTAGAATGAAATATGAGGGAGAATGAAGACTACTACTAAGTTACCTGATTGGTGCTTCATCATCATCATCAACCAATTCTAGTCCACTGCTGGACATAGGTCTCCCCTAATGAGCGCCATAGCGCCCTGTCTTCAGCTTCCAGCATCTGCCCGCAGTCTTTCGCAGATCTTCATCCCACATGCCCGGAGGGCGTCCTACACTACGTTTGCCGAGTCGCGGTCTCCACTCAAGAACACGTTTACCCCCGCGGTTGTCGGTTCTTCGCGAGATATGGCCGGCCCAATGTCACTTCAGCTTGCTAATTCTTTGAGCTATGTCGATAACCTTGGTTCTCTGTCGGATGTATTCGTTACGAATCCTACCCTTCAGAGAAACTCCGAGCATATACATAGCTCGCTGAGCGACTTTGAACTGGTGGACCAGCCCTACCGTGAGTGTCCACGTCTCAGCTCCGTAGGTCATTATGGGTAGGACGCACTGATTGAAAACTTTCGTTTTCAAACACTGCGGTATGGATGACGAGAAGACTCGACGTAGTTTCTCAAATGCTGCCCAGCCAAGCTGGATCCTCCTCTTGGGCTCCTTCTCAAAATTGCTTTTACCTAACTGCACTATCTGCCCGAGGTAAGTGTACTCAGAAACAATTTCAAGAAGGTGGCCATCCGCGACGACCAGTCCCGGATCAATGTGGCCATTGATCATGACTTTGGTTTTATCCAAATTCATGCCAAGACCGATGCGTCGCGAGGCTGAAGCCAGGCCGTCCAGCATCCGGTTTAGCTCCTCTAGCGATTCCGCTATTAAGACTATGTCATCAGCGAATCGCAGGTGTGAGATGTAGTCGCCGTTTATATTTATGCCCTTACCTTTCCAGTCCAGCGTCTTAAACATATCTTCCAATGCGCTCGTGAACAGTTTCGGGGATATGACATCCCCCTGTCTCACTCCGCTGCGCAATTGGATGGGTTTAGACTGCTGACCCTGTAGTTGGACACTCATAGTGGCGGCTTCGTAAAGGCATCTTAGCACCTCGACATAACGATAGTCTACTTGGCATCGCTGTAAGGATTCCAGAACAGCCCAAGTTTCAACGGAGTCAAAGGCCTTTTTATAGTCCACAAAAGCGAGACACAAGGGCTCTTTGGACTTCTGTATAATCTGCCTCACTGTGTGAATGTGGTCTATGGTGCCATATCCTCCGCGTAACCCAGCCTGTTCCGGTGGCTGGAACTCGTCGAACTGTAGTTTTTAAGGAGGGTCTTCTTAAAAAAAGAAGAACAACCAAACACCCGCTCCACGTCTTAGGAGTTCTCCCACTGTGAAGGACGGCATTGAAGAGCTTTCTGTAGCTCCTGTATGACAGGAGCTCCTCCTACCTTCAGAAGCTCTGAAGTAATTCCGTTCTCACCGTGAGCTTTTCAATTTTTAAGCTGCCTAAGAGCTAACACGATCTCGTCTTGACTAATCAGGCAGTTCGTCGGTATAGTGGCGTGTCAGGGTGGCTCTGGAGTCATGGTCGTCTCGTCTAGGCCGGGGAGCATGTGCAGTGTATAGCTGATTGATACTTAAAGTTCATTAATTTAAGACTGAAATAATATTATGTTACCAAAATGTTGCTAGATTACATACCCCTTGTACCTAAGAAATGTACCAAATTGCAATTTTTATGTAGGCAGCTACCTGAATAAAATATAATTTAGAGAGTACTACACTAGTTTTATTTCGCTTACAAAATATGTCGATATCTAGGGTTTCACAACATCTAGGCGTCCTGGAAGATTTGTAAGTACTAAATGCCAATAATAGAGTAATTAGTGCATATTATGGGCACTGGAGTGTCAGTAGTTGGTCCAACACATGCCAATAATATTATGTCAAAAGATGCCAGTAAATGGTATTAGGGTGTATTTGAAGAAAACATGTGTAATGCTTTATTTCTCATTTAAATATTGAAAACTACCTTAGTCAAATACAATCACCACATTATAGTGAATTATTTCAACGGATAGTATAATTCTCTCTACCCAGATATAAAAAAATTGAGCCAGGTTTAGGTACAGTATTGCTTAAAGTGCCAATAATTGGGTAGTTTACCCTACTTAGTATTTGTTCCGAACGTACCTAACCCTCTTCCTAACCTGACCCGCCGTCGTAGTAACTATTTATTAATCTGTGCCGCCGTCTCGTTCCTATCATAACCCGAATTGGGCAGATTGGTCATTCTGTCTAATCTTTCTCAAAATAAAAAGTGATTGATTTGACTCATACCTATGTGTCTAATCAGTATTTAATATTTAGTATCCGACTTGGATAGGTTAGGTTAGAAGGCTAATGCGGGAGCGGAGCGGAGTGTAGCTCCCGCATTAAGCCTTCGTGGTTATTTTTTTTATAACCATGCAGATTTAAGTCATTTTCTAAGCTGTTTCATTAAATATATAGCTAGGCAAGTAATTAAACGTATCTGCGCAATTCGGGTTATGATAGGAACGAGAGTGCCCAGGTCGGGTTAGGAAGAGGGTTAGCTACGTTCGGAACAATTTTTTTTTTTCAAGTTTCTAACCAAACCCTCGACCGGGTCAGGTTCGGAATAATTGCTCTCAGCTCAACATTGAAGATCTACTGCCTTGCGGCCCTAGTTAAATCTACTTATATCTTCAGTTTTAACTACCCAAAAAAATATCAAGCTGTAGAAATCGAGTACCTTTCTTGCGTACCACCCCGCCGCCGGTCAGCGGGGGAAGTTTACTTATATTTTTAGTTTTAACTACCCAAAAAAATATCAAACTAGAAATCGAGTACTTACCTTTTATTTCGTGCGGAAATCCGCTCGCGTACCACCCCGCCGGCCAGCGCCCGGGTCTTCAGACGCCAGGTTGTTAGATGGCTCATAAGGCATTTCCCTCGCATCCCGAAGACATTGAGAGTACCAGATCAATGTTAATCACTTAAAATATATGTAGTATATTTCGAACTACACATTTTGTTTTACACGTGTTACGTAGAGATGTATGTCCATCCAAAAGTTGACTAAGATATTGCTTTTAGCAATAAGGCCGCCATTTGTACATATGTTAATTAAGTTTACAATATATGCTTATTCTGATTGGTGTACAATAAAGTTTATCTATCTATCTATGGACCGATCGAAGAACGAAACGATTTCTCCATAAGTGCTACATTTTAAAAGCAGTGTTCATTGAAAATGTGTTAACTGCTCGTTTCCACATAAGGACATGACAGCCTTTGGTTCACTTCCGATAGAAGTTATTTGCATATCTGACCTACACGCATAAGGACATGACAGAGATGGTTCCTGCTATTCGTTTGGAATCCGTCGACCTCGAAAATGAGGGTAGGTTGGAGGTACCCAATTGTTGAGTAGGTAAACTGATATAACTGAGTAGTAGTAGGTAACCTTACTACCTAACCAGGCATTCTAACTTTAATATACCGAAATAACCAGATTTTGTAAATAAGTTCATACATTTAAATATATACCTATAGAGTTTTAAACTTTTACTATACCTACTAGGTATACGAGTATTTAGAAATATCTAGATCAATGCAAGTTATACTGTTACGTTATGTATACAATTCAAGCATACAAATATTTGCACAGCGGATATCGAACCAGCTACTTTTGGCTTAACAGAAGAGCGCTCTACCGCCACGCCACACAGGTCTGTCGGTAGTCATAATTGTTCCCTATGATTAAATACTGACATAGCTTATCTACGATAAGTTCATCATTGTTACAAATAGGTACCTGCTTAGATCGCGGGCCTATAAATTTCCCTTCATTTACACCTTTAAGAGACACATATTTTGTAGCAATAAGCCCATTCCAATCCAATGCTGGACATATGCCCCATATCCGCATTTTCAGGAGGTCGTCCGACAATCTTGCTGAGGGACGTCCCACCTTCCGTTCCGTTTCGTTTGCGGATTCGCGCCGTTAGTTGTCTATGACAATCGTTGTTACAGTAAACAGTGTTTTGGTTGGCACATCGAGAGAGTGTTCAGCTAAAATCGGTGTGCTTTGGTTTTGTAGAGCGTTCTCTCTATCGTATTCTGACAGTTGTAGACAGATAATAAATATGGACACGATACGAAAATAAAAAACTGAAAGACTAGAGTATAAAGCACTAGTTCAGTAGGTGACGGCTGTTTTTGATTGGTTGTCTTAAATTATTCTCAATCTTATAGCTAGATTTCCCAGTTCGGCCATTTAAAACCCAAAGTTCCCACATATCCTTTTGAATATATAGGTACATTTACTCATAAATGAGGCGTGGTCAGATTCAGTGTGAATATTACTGATTGATAACTTGGAAAATTTCGATTTCTATAATGCGATAGGTACCTACTCCGTTGTCAATCGACTACTGTAATTATTGACATGACAACGTCTTATAAATCGATGGAGCCGGCTGCACGCACGAAAAAACATGACGTATGCGGCGTTACCGACGTATGCGGCGTTACCACATGACGAAACTATGCCTCTCTCGTATACGCTGATAGCCAGTCTATATTTCATGATCGGTCTACGTTTACTGTCAGTCCTATGTACGACAGAGAGAACTACAAAACCGAAGTAAGTCGATCTTAGTCGGACTACAGGCGCTGATGTGCCAACCTAAGCGCCGGGACCTACCTACTAAAGTATTGAAACAATATATAAAGTATAATAATATACTAAAGTATTGGCCCAATTTTGGCGTTTAGCTCGTATAATATTTGTTCAAATAGGTAATGAAAATGAGAAAGTGAATTTTGTTGATATAATCTCGTAGGTCCATTAAGACTCCGGATCAATGTGGCCATTGATCATGACTTTGGTTTTATCCAAATTCATGCCAAGACCGATGCGTCGCGAGGCTGAAGCCAGGCCGTCCAGCATCCGGTTTAGCTCCTCTAGCGATTCCGCTATTAAGACTATGTCATCAGCGAATCGCAGGTGTGAGATGTAGTCGCCGTTTATATTTATGCCCTTACCTTTCCAGTCCAGCGTCTTAAACATATCTTCCAATGCGCTCGTGAACAGTTTCGGGGATATGACATCCCCCTGTCTCACTCCGCTGCGCAATTGGATGGGTTTAGACTGCTGACCCTGTAGTTGGACACTCATAGTGGCGGCTTCGTAAAGGCATCTTAGCACCTCGACATAACGATAGTCTACTTGGCATCGCTGTAAGGATTCCAGAACAGCCCAAGTTTCAACGGAGTCAAAGGCCTTTTTATAGTCCACAAAAGCGAGACACAAGGGCTCTTTGGACTTCTGTATAATCTGCCTCACTGTGTGAATGTGGTCTATGGTGCCATATCCTCCGCGTAACCCAGCCTGTTCCGGTGGCTGGAACTCGTCGAACTGTAGTTTTTAAGGAGGGTCTTCTTAAAAAAAGAAGAACAACCAAACACCCGCTCCACGTCTTAGGAGTTCTCCCACTGTGAAGGACGGCATTGAAGAGCTTTCTGTAGCTCCTGTATGACAGGAGCTCCTCCTACCTTCAGAAGCTCTGAAGTAATTCCGTTCTCACCGTGAGCTTTTCAATTTTTAAGCTGCCTAAGAGCTAACACGATCTCGTCTTGACTAATCAGGCAGTTCGTCGGTATAGTGGCGTGTCAGGGTGGCTCTGGAGTCATGGTCGTCTCGTCTAGGCCGGGGAGCATGTGCAGTGTATAGCTGATTGATACTTAAAGTTCATTAATTTAAGACTGAAATAATATTATGTTACCAAAATGTTGCTAGATTACATACCCCTTGTACCTAAGAAATGTACCAAATTGCAATTTTTATGTAGGCAGCTACCTGAATAAAATATAATTTAGAGAGTACTACACTAGTTTTATTTCGCTTACAAAATATGTCGATATCTAGGGTTTCACAACATCTAGGCGTCCTGGAAGATTTGTAAGTACTAAATGCCAATAATAGAGTAATTAGTGCATATTATGGGCACTGGAGTGTCAGTAGTTGGTCCAACACATGCCAATAATATTATGTCAAAAGATGCCAGTAAATGGTATTAGGGTGTATTTGAAGAAAACATGTGTAATGCTTTATTTCTCATTTAAATATTGAAAACTACCTTAGTCAAATACAATCACCACATTATAGTGAATTATTTCAACGGATAGTATAATTCTCTCTACCCAGATATAAAAAAATTGAGCCAGGTTTAGGTACAGTATTGCTTAAAGTGCCAATAATTGGGTAGTTTACCCTACTTAGTATTTGTTCCGAACGTACCTAACCCTCTTCCTAACCTGACCCGCCGTCGTAGTAACTATTTATTAATCTGTGCCGCCGTCTCGTTCCTATCATAACCCGAATTGGGCAGATTGGTCATTCTGTCTAATCTTTCTCAAAATAAAAAGTGACTGATTTGACTCATACCTATGTGTCTAATCAGTATTTAATATTTAGTATCCGACTTGGATAGGTTAGGTTAGAAGGCTAATGCGGGAGCGGAGCGGAGTGTAGCTCCCGCATTAAGCCTTCGTGGTTATTTTTTTTATAACCATGCAGATTTAAGTCATTTTCTAAGCTGTTTCATTAAATATATAGCTAGGCAAGTAATTAAACGTATCTGCGCAATTCGGGTTATGATAGGAACGAGAGTGCCCAGGTCGGGTTAGGAAGAGGGTTAGCTACGTTCGGAACAATTTTTTTTTTTTTCAAGTTTCTAACCAAACCCTCGACCGGGTCAGGTTCGGAATAATTGCTCTCAGCTCAACATTGAAGATCTACTGCCTTGCGGCCCTAGTTAAATCTACTTATATCTTCAGTTTTAACTACCCAAAAAAATATCAAGCTGTAGAAATCGAGTACCTTTCTTGCGTACCACCCCGCCGCCGGTCAGCGGGGGAAGTTTACTTATATTTTTAGTTTTAACTACCCAAAAAAATATCAAACTAGAAATCGAGTACTTACCTTTTATTTCGTGCGGAAATCCGCTCGCGTACCACCCCGCCGGCCAGCGCCCGGGTCTTCAGACGCCAGGTTGTTAGATGGCTCATAAGGCATTTCCCTCGCATCCCGAAGACATTGAGAGTACCAGATCAATGTTAATCACTTAAAATATATGTAGTATATTTCGAACTACACATTTTGTTTTACACGTGTTACGTAGAGATGTATGTCCATCCAAAAGTTGACTAAGATATTGCTTTTAGCCATAAGGCCGCCATTTGTACATATGTTAATTAAGTTTACAATATATGCTTATTCTGATTGGTGTACAATAAAGTTTATCTATCTATCTATGGACCGATCGAAGAACGAAACGATTTCTCCATAAATGCTACATTTTAGAAGCAGTGTTCATTGAAAATGTGTTAACTGCTCGTTTCCACATAAGGACATGACAGCCTTTGGTTCACTTCCGATAGAAGTTATTTGCATATCTGACCTACACGCATAAGGACATGACAGAGATGGTTCCTGCTATTCGTTTGGAATCCGTCGACCTCGAAAATGAGGGTAGGTTGGAGGTACCCAATTGTTGAGTAGGTAAACTGATATAACTGAGTAGTAGTAGGTAACCTTACTACCTAACCAGGCATTCTAACTTTAATATACCGAAATAACCAGATTTTGTAAATAAGTTCATACATTTAAATATATACCTATAGAGTTTTAAACTTTTACTATACCTACTAGGTATACGAGTATTTAGAAATATCTAGATCAATGCAAGTTATACTGTTACGTTATGTATACAATTCAAGCATACAAATATTTGCACAGCGGATATCGAACCAGCTACTTTTGGCTTAACAGAAGAGCGCTCTACCGCCACGCCACACAGGTCTGTCGGTAGTCATAATTGTTCCCTATGATTAAATACTGACATAGCTTATCTACGATAAGTTCATCATTGTTACAAATAGGTACCTGCTTAGATCGCGGGCCTATAAATTTCCCTTCATTTACACCTTTAAGAGACACATATTTTGTAGCAATAAGCCCATTCCAATCCAATGCTGGACATATGCCCCATATCCGCATTTTCAGGAGGTCGTCCGACAATCTTGCTGAGGGACGTCCCACCTTCCGTTCCGTTTCGTTTGCGGATTCGCGCCGTTAGTTGTCTATGACAATCGTTGTTACAGTAAACAGTGTTTTGGTTGGCACATCGAGAGAGTGTTCAGCTAAAATCGGTGTGCTTTGGTTTTGTAGAGCGTTCTCTCTATCGTATTCTGACAGTTGTAGACAGATAATAAATATGGACACGATACGAAAATAAAAAACTGAAAGACTAGAGTATAAAGCACTAGTTCAGTAGGTGACGGCTGTTTTTGATTGGTTGTCTTAAATTATTCTCAATCTTATAGCTAGATTTCCCAGTTCGGCCATTTAAAACCCAAAGTTCCCACATATCCTTTTGAATATATAGGTACATTTACTCATAAATGAGGCGTGGTCAGATTCAGTGTGAATATTACTGATTGATAACTTGGAAAATTTCGATTTCTATAATGCGATAGGTACCTACTCCGTTGTCAATCGACTACTGTAATTATTGACATGACAACGTCTTATAAATCGATGGAGCCGGCTGCACGCACGAAAAAACATGACGTATGCGGCGTTACCGACGTATGCGGCGTTACCACATGACGAAACTATGCCTCTCTCGTATACGCTGATAGCCAGTCTATATTTCATGATCGGTCTACGTTTACTGTCAGTCCTATGTACGACAGAGAGAACTACAAAACCGAAGTAAGTCGATCTTAGTCGGACTACAGGCGCTGATGTGCCAACCTAAGCGCCGGGACCTACCTACTAAAGTATTGAAACAATATATAAAGTATAATAATATACTAAAGTATTGGCCCAATTTTGGCGTTTAGCTCGTATAATATTTGTTCAAATAGGTAATGAAAATGAGAAAGTGAATTTTGTTGATATAATCTCGTAGGTCCATTAAGACTCCATACATATTTGGTTTTGCATATTTAAATGAGCCGTATGTCCTCGTTCCTCGTGAGTCAGTCGTGTGCACTCTGCGTATGGTGAAACCATCCGAAGGCAAGCTGTTTCTCGGATGATGAGTAATGTAATTATAATGTAGGGAGGCAGTGGTTAAGATCGAATACCGATATGCAAAGGATATCTCGAATCTACACTTGTATTACGGAAAAGATAAGTGAAGGTGTATTAAAATGTTGTATATAGGTACTTAATAAAGATTTTCATTTTTCTTTAACTTTATTCTCACGGCACGTTTAAATGGCAAACTACGTGGCTTAGCGGTAAAGCGTCAGACTGCTAAGTTGATTGTTGACTGACTGCAGAGGTCGCGAGTTCGATTCCCGCTAAGTGAAAATATTTGTATGCATGAATGCTGGATGTTTCCACTTAATGTCCTAAATATCATATATACACCACTGATATGTTTTTGAATGCGGTTGTAATTTTATTTATGTTTAATGATGTGTAATTTTACATGCGTGTGTAGTCAATGAACACTTCCGGCTCTGAACGCAGTTTGAGACGTAGCCGCGTCGCGTCGATGGCGAATTGTAAAGTCAAGGTGGTAGTCAAAAAGCCGGTTGGTCTTTAACACAGACGTATCATAATAATCATCATAAGTCTGTGGTGTTTATACTCTGTACAACCATTTATTTAACTTTTGGCAGCGGCTTCAGAACGTAACTGTTGCATTAATCGCAAAAGTTAACTTAGAAATGCGCGGCCAAAATAAATATATACTGCCAAATCACATATATATACCCTATTTATAACCCAAACACTAAAATGCTTTATATGTCTTGGTTAAATCAAAGTATACAATAATTCACTCGCTGAACAAAACAGTTACATTCTACCGGATCTAGTGTTGGGATCGCAAGTATTCACTGTAAATTATTGAATCGCAAGTAATCGGTTACACCTATGTGCATTTATGTCGTATAGCCTTGCGTTTGTAGTTATCATGAATTAGTGTATCTACTTTTAATGAAAAACATCAAAATGTTGAGGTCGTGTCGTGTAGGGATTAAAAGTTGTCACTATAAAAACAATTATATTTATAAAAACAATGTTTATAAAAACAATTAAAGTAGGTAGTTCAATATTATTTTACTATAATTAGGTAATCGCCTTTAATTACTTATTAATTTAGTCAATTAAATATCCTCGATGGTGAGGCTATCTGGTAAATCATATAACATGCTATGAGCGTATACAATACGAAACCCTTTTTATTTCGTGCATTATTTATAATATATGAAGGTCCTCTGAAGACCCAACTGCCTGACTATAGGATAAACCAAATAGTCAAACATGGTCAAGTAACGTGTTTAAATTAAAATATATTTTACATGGTTGTTTTTGCTATCTGTTCTCATGTTAACACAATTTAAAATTCAAATAAAAAGATAAGTAGGTACATACCTAGGTACCAATTAAAAAAATAATTATAGTCTGTCCAACCATTTATTTAACTTTTGACAGCTCAATTTTTCACATAGGATAACCCATTCGATATCAAACAACAATTGACTTCATTTCCGAAGAAGTTGCAATCGATTTTACACATTGATATTTTATTTTTGCTCGACGAACTATATTGTATACCCCGCGACTGAGCTTATCCCGTACATATTTCAAAATTGAAACATCCCGCCAAAATCGGGACGTCTGGCAACGCTGATAGGCACTTTTTTTTTAATAACTTCATAGTTCCTATTTATCTACCGTTGTAGTCATAAAATAGATAACTACTAAGACTATCCTAAGTATGTAGGTAGGTAACTAAAACACGGCTTATTTCATCTACGGCAATTAATTACAGTGAGGTAATTTATCAGCTATACCTATTATATTACAACAAAATATTGTATGGAACAAGTCACTTTGTCAGATTATGTCAGTTCCGTTCCGCGCGAGCTGTTTCCTTCGAGTTGTTTAGTTATCGCGCCACTGCGCCACATTCGCCACTCGCCACTCGCCACGCCAGTGTTTTCCGAACGCGCAGAGGCATTGTATCGTCTTGATGCCAAGCTCTCAAATGAGAAAACAAAATCGTGTATAATGCGCGTTCCGCACGTTTTTAACTAATTTTAATTTGGAGTGACGTTTTGTTTAGAAGTAAATTAGTAAAACAATAAAATTCGAAGTTTTAAACCCAATATTAATTATTAAGCGGTTGTTAAGGTCATTTTAATAATGAAAAATAAGCTTTAATGTTGAATAAAATTGTTTTTATGGTGTGTATACCCGGATGTAAATTATGTCTACCTTATTGAAGAACGTAACCAATTGCATCTGGCACGCATTTGATTCCTTGCAAAACAATGATCTGGTGCACAAATCGAAGTTAAAGGTACGTATTATCATTTTACTTTTTAGGCTTCCGTACCCAAAGTGTTAACGAGACCTTATTACTAAGACTCCGTTAACCGTCCGGCTGTCCGTCTGTCTGTCTGTCCGTTTGTCACCAGGAAGTATCTCATGAACCGTGACAGTTAAACATATGTACTTTCACAGATGATTTATTTCTGTTGTCGCTATAACAATAAATACTAAAAAAATCCGTTCCCGCAGGGGTGAACGCACAGGTAGATTTCGTGAAGCAATTAATATTATTTTATTAACATGTTTAATTTTTTTTTCTCGAAAACGGTAACTTTTAGCGAAAAACTTTTCAGACATTTATTTTAGACTTAAAAATGGCCTATCGATTAAAAACAAGAATTTTCACCGGTTAGAAGTTATGATTTTTTTCCCGAAAAATTTTGGTTTTTCCCCTCTCCACTTTTAGTTAAAGTTTTAATCTTATAGGTTTATAATTAAAAGTTGCTGGTATTCATGTATAATATGGGATAAAATTAGAACGGTTCGAATATCTTTAATGGAACGTGAAATTTTGAGGAAAAACTGATTTCACAAAAAGTGAGGCCCTACCGTCCCCTTAGGCCGGATTCCACCCGTTCACGAAGTTAAACTAAGTTTACACCCAAGCAATTTTTGACCGCAGTTTGAAAGCGATCGGGACAAAAATGCGACTGTGAGAGTGCCGCAAATTTTGGGAAGTGGAACCATATATATATAAACTTTTTGACCAGTGGTCATTTCGGACTCAGGGGGTCATAACTAGACCTCCTATGAAGAATTTTTTTTTAAATTCGACAGTAGTCAAGAAACCAATAGGTAGATCGATTTCATCGAAATCTACCTAAAACAGATAAAATTTAATATTTAAGGGAGCTCCCATACAGCAAACGTGATTTTTTCGCCGTTTTTATAGATAATAAGTACGGAACCCTTCGTGCACGAGTCTCACTGGCACTTGGCCGGTTTTTTTCGACGTAGCTACCTATCTCTATAAAATGCCAATTGACAGTTAATAGGATTCAATTAACAATATTCTATTGATATTAAATTACTTAAAATATCTGAAGGTTTCTCTCACCTCGTAACCCGGGGTCCACTACACCTACTTCTATTGATTTGGCTTATACTGCTTTTTTGGCAGCTACTACCTTCTAACCTCCCAACTCTGTAAGGACAGCCTGCGCCAGAGCCTCGTCCGTCAATCACCAGGTGTATCAGCTTGCAGGTGAGGTTGGCTTGACCCCGAAATTGTTGGTGAAGTCCCATAACTGGGCCGTCCGAACCACGGTATCGGAACTGTGGTATCTTTTTTTTTTGTATCTACTCTCCTAAATCCGTCTGTAAAAACTATGTCCTCTTTTTACCGTTCCCCTTCAATGTATCTTTTTTCCGTGCGGAAATCCCCTCGGGTAACCCCCCCCCCCCCCCCGCCGCGCCGGCCAGCGGGGGCGGTTATGTCGGGCTTGAACCGACTAAAACACACGCCGTCTCGGGTCTTCAGACGCCCGGGTGTAAGGTTGCCCATAGAGCATATCCCTCACACCCCGACTGACACTGGGCCATCTCCGGTTTCGAGATGGCCCTCTCGGGTTTGGGAACGAAGCCCCGCCGTCCCGGCCTGCTTCTGCTGGGGTGACAGGCGGCCTCACCTGCCACCCCCAGGCCTGCGCTCATGGAGGACGGAGGTCGTTAAGCGCCCTTCAATGTACCTATTGCAAAAACCTATTGCAAACTCTACCAACTTTTAATCCCAAAGTGCCCGTTTGATGGCTGTAAGCTCGCCTGCTGTTTCCCTATTATATGAGACTGTGAATAGAGTTGGCAAAGTGAGGCCATGTGTCTCCTCTTGGGGCATGAGGCATGAGAGAATGTACTTATGTACCTAGTTAACCGTAAAATTAGCAGATCCCTTCTTTAGAGTATTGTCTCAGTACCCATTAGATGAATCAGAGTCTACCTATATTCTGTAATTTTCATGCAATAATAGCTAAGCTGCCTGGGTACTGAAGTGTCTGACTTGCGATCGAGATGTCACGGGATCTATACCAACCCCGGCCATAGACTAGGAGACGTTAAGAAGAATATTATTAATATCAGATTTATAGAAAGTACCTTTTGTTTTTTTTTTTTTTCGTGCGGAAATCCCTCGGATAGCCCCCCGCCAGCCAGCGGGGGCGGTTATGTCGGGCTTGAACCGACTAAACCGCACGCCGTCTCGGGTCTTCAGACGCCGGGGTGTAAGGTTGTCCATAGAGCATATCCCTCGCAACCCGACTGACCCTGGGCCATCTCCGGTTTCGAGATGTTTCGGACGGTTTTCCCTCGGGTTTGGGAACCACGGTGTCCGAGCCTTGCCCCGGTTTGGGGGAGAGGCGCTAGTCGCCCCGCCATCCCGGCCTGCTTCTGCTAGGGTGACAGGCGGCCTCACCTGTCACCCCCAGGCCTGCGCTCATGGATGACGGAGGCCGTTAAGCGACCTCCGGCGTCTGAATCGCCTGCGACGCGCGGCGAGCATGTTGCGGGCTCGGGGGCCGGGAGAGTACTAAATCTCTCCCGGGCGCACTCCGCCATCTTCTTCGCGAGCATTACATGCTCGCAGAAGGAGGTGGCCGCGGCCCACGCGCTCGCGCTCCGTACCATTGCTGCAATCATGCTGCCGACCACAGACAAAGAACTTAGGTACTGCAACTTTGTCAACAAACAAAAACAAACTAACTACAAGGACCCAAGTACATAGTCCATGAGTTATATGCATAGTAAAATTTGTTATAAAAACATTGTTGACTTACGTGAGCCAACCTTACTCGTCCACGAAGCACGTTCATTTGGTACACAATTATGGTCATAGTTAGAAATAATACCTATAGGTTGAGCTATGCTATGCTATGACATTTATTATTGCGGTTACTACAGCTTACGATTGGGTCAAGGATATAACGACGATGCCCTATCATTGTCTAGTCTAGACTTAGTCATATGGCCAACTAGATTGTATGTGGCATATTATCTACGCGCGTTTGACCTCAAAACGGTGCAAAATATTTTACGCTTCATTGACTTGAAGGCATAAAGCACGAATGAAAACCTTTTTTTTTAAAGAATATTAGTAACCGAAATTACTAATATCCCCATAACCCCTCCAGCTAAGGCTTAAACAGGCTGTGTAAATCGACGCTTCCTTTTTTAAATAACATTATAGGTACCTACTTAGTAAGATCGGAGTGAGCGAATGTGTTTTCTTTGTTGTAAAAATTAACTCAAGTTATTGTAAAACCACTTGTTATCTGTTGGAATAAATCAAAGAAATTTCTCGAAATTCCGATCCGATCTTTGGATGTAGGTACTGTTCATGATAGGCCTAGTACTGTTATAGAGCTACCTTTAAGAGGTTCTGCACTGCTTTGCAATTTGATCATAATCTAAATAGATTATAAGACTGAAGCCGGAATTTTATGAACTGAACTGAATTTTATGTGAGATTTTCTAGTTTGCACCGAAACTTGATCTTTCAGCAACCAATTTGGATAAGATTCACGTTAGATAAGTATATATAATAAAACAGTGCTAGAGATTCATTCAAAAATCCTTTCAAATATATTTTTTTAGTTTTTGACAATTTTCGTCGAGTAGATATCCGAATGCAAAATAATTTGCTAAGCTAACGACAATATTTCTAGTTTAATGTTACCACATTAAACTTTAAAAGAAAGGTCTTGCCGAAAACTTAATGGACTTAATATTATCTGGTGAAAAGCCCAGTATGGTTGTAGACCCTACTTCACATCCTTGCACATTATAGTTCTTATATACAACAATTTTGTATCTACCTAATCATCTGCCGTCTATAAACTCCATAGCTACGTAGGCGTCAAAATGTGTAATAGAATATTAATTATGAGCAATCAATTACGAAAGTTTTATATTTGAAATATGACACAAAATAAAGCAATGACTGGTATTGCAAACTCAATAAGGTAATGATTAATGTGAAGTGGACACCTACACCTCAATTGTCTAAATCAGATCAAAAATCAAATATTATTTTTTTGGATTGGCAAGGGAAATACAAAATAATGCAGAAAAACTGTTAACTCCTAACAGAAACAATTTAGTTTAGCTAGATAAGTAATTTCGGTTACCTACTGATACTGTATCGCGCAATTGAAGTTTTCGCACTGATTGATGAATAATGCACGAAAACTGTTAACTCCTAACAAAAACAATTTAGTTTAGCTAGAGAAGTAATTTCGGAAAGTTTTCGCACTGATTAATATATTATTACAAACTAGCTGTCGCCCGCGCTCGTGGAAGCTTATCCTGGGCTAAATGTGTTATTCCAGACCCTGGCTGTCATTTCTCCCTGTACCAAACTCAGCCCGATCCGTTCAGTTTAGAGCGTGATTGAGTAAGAACCATCCAAACATTTTCAGAAACTTATTTAGTTTTAGTTATTATAGGACTATATAGTAGGACTACATCCAATATTAAACGTTGGGCCGAGCCCCGCCAGGTGTGATCACCTAGCCTAATAGTTGAAGGAGCCTTCCTTTGTGTCAAAGGAATATCATATACCGGTCGGTATATGATATTCCTTGAGAATATAAACTAAAAATGTAGGAAACTGTTAATTGTTAAGAAGGTACCTACTTACATTTTTAAAAGAGTTTATCATTACATTTCTTCTCGTCGGATCTCTAGGTATAGTGGAAAAACACCAAGCAAAGCTCATGTACCCTCGTGTACCTAAATACTCATCTAATACCTTTATACGAGCAATTCTTATATACATATGTGGGGATGGCAATCAAAATACTCGCGAATTAACAATGTTTTTACTTTATTCTAAATTATATTTACCACTTCGAAAAATCTGGGACGAAAAGTCATCATTGACAGTCTTGACAAATACATTACTTCTTTTTTAAATTTTAGTCTATAACACTACGTTTCATAGTACCTACAAAATAAAACTATCTGTAAACTTAAAACTATCCCACACGGCCATCCTGCTCACTCATCTGCCTCAGATGTGTCTGACGAATTATTGCCGATCCATGGCTTCATCATATCGGCTGAAATCGAAGTACTAATCGGACCTTCACCATTTCCAATTTTCTTGAGATCATACCGATCATTTCTTTTTTTCTTTGTAACTTCATAAGGACCCAGATACTTAGGGTAAAGCTTATAGCCCTGGACAAACTGTGTGCGCTTAATAGCAACAAGATCTCCAATATTGTACTGCTTAGCGTTTGTCCGTTTCTGGTTATAATTTTTCCTGTTTTCATCTTGTATCTTTTGTATGCTTTCCTCCGCTTTCTTCCTAAGTTCATCTCTTTGTTCAGCAAAATTTTGGATATTCTCTTCCTCTATCAGTTTTAAAATCTCATCATTTTTATCTTTCATTTTGGCTCCTGTTAAAAGTTCAAATGGTGTCATTCCAACGCTTCTTTGATATGTGCTATTCAAACTTCTTTGTACAGCACTTACTCGTCGATACCATTTAGTCGGATCATCGATACTTAATTTACTTAAAACATTGATTATGATCTGGTGAATCCTCTCCACCTGCCCATTTCCCCTAGGAAGGCCCGTGGTAATCTTATGATGGACAATGTTTTCTTCCTCGCAATAATCTTTGAAAGCATTAGAAGTGAAGGAAGCGTTACGATCAGTTATAATTCTGTGGGGCGATCAGAAAGTCTGTTGCTGTAATTTAAGTTTGTCGATCACTTCTTCAGATGATAATGATTTTGTTGGGTAAATCCAGGTAAACTTGGTAAATTCATCAACCACGGTTAAAATGTACTTATAATTTTTATTAGTGGATGTCAGAGGACCTAAATGGTCAATGTGGTAAGTATGTAAAGGCGAAGTTCCCTTGTTAATTGGCTGTAAATAGCCTTCTTTCTTGCCTCTTTTGTGCGATACTAGTATGCACTCCACACAATTGTCTATAACCGCTTTAATTTTCTCTTTCAGGTTATCAATGAAGTACTCTCTTGTAATTAAGTCTTCGGTCTTGATTATGCCAAAATGTCCCTTTTCATGATATTTTCTGATGATTTCTGTCTGCATTTTTTTAGGTACTACCATTAGTTTTGTTCCATTCTTAACTTTCCATAGTATTCCATTCTCACAAAGGTAATCTTCATAAGGTTCTGTTTCCAATAGTCTTTTCAGCAATTTTATTTTCAGGTCGTCGTCCTGTGCTCTCTTTAGCTGTGCAGTAATATGGGTAAGTAATAGACATTCTTTCCAGGATATCTACTGAGAGCATCAGCGTGTTTCATACGTATTCCTGGCCGGTGTTCAATACTGTAGTCATATTCTTCGAGTAGGAGAGCCCAGCGGGCTACTCTAGGAGGTAAGTCCGTTTTCTGTAGGGTCATAGTCAGAGCGGAGCAATCAGTTACGATCTTGAATCGTATGCCGCGTAAATAAACTCTAAACTTTTTCATAGCTTCTACTATCGCCAATATTTCTAGGTAATAGCTGCGATATTTCCTTTCGGCTGGAGTTGTCTTTTTGCTCATATAGCAAATAGGATGCATCGTATTATCTTTAGGGCTTCGTTGCAATAAGACAGCTCCATATCGTTCAGCGCTGGCGTCTGTGTGCAGCTCAGTTTCGAGGCTTGGATCGTAGATTTTTAACACAGGACATTGACACAGTACACCTTTCAGTTCTTCAAAAGCTCTTTCACAGTCCAAATTAAAATCATATACAGCACCCTTCTTTAGCAAGTCAGTTAATGGCTTGGCAATTAACGAGTAATTTCTGATAAATTTTCTAAAATACCCAGTCAGTCCTAAAAATGATTGTAATGATTTTAAATTCTGTGGTAATGGAAATTTGGCAACAGCAGCTATTTTTTCTTTAGATGGCCTTAGCTCTTTCTGCGAATCAAGAGACGTAAATACTTGTGCTTGTTTCAATCGGTCGATCAGATCTTCAATTAATAGTTGGTGAAACCTTTCTTTTATTATTTTCTTGTTTAGGCGTCTATAATCTATACAAAGACGGTACTTCCCATTCTTCTTTTTTGCCAAAACTATGGGACTCGCAAAGTCTGATTTGCTGGGTGTGATATTCTTTTGATCAAGCCATTCCTCTGTCTGTTTATTAACCACATCTAATTCTAACGGTGAGAGTCGTCTCGGATTCTGATGGACTGCGAAGCCCCAGTCCAGTGAGTAATATCTTTAATTCGACGGGAGATTCTTTCTTCAAATTCTTCGCGTTATATTCTTCAATCATAGTTTTAATCTTCTCCGTATATCTTCTGTCGGCAACGTCTAGAGTCTCGTCGTTGTAATCTTCTACCAATGTAAGGTGTAAAATTTTCTTCGCAGTAATGTTTTCAGCAGAAAAACTTACTTCGACTTCGTTAAGTATCGGATTACCAAGGATAACATCAACTGGTATCGATTTATCTTCCACAACGTGAATAGTGGTGTCGAAGTAGCATCCATCCATTTGTATTCTAGCTATTAATGACCCCTTTGTCTTAATCTCATATTCTGTGATGCCTGTAAGGCATATCATAGAGTCTGGACCACAGTGGTTGCCTTTAATTTTACTATAAAACGATTCTCTAACAAGATTCACATCGCTTCCTGTGTCTAGAAGTGCATTTACGCTGACATCATTTATTTGTACTTCTTTAAAAGGTGTAAAGCAGGTATCTTTGCTTTGTCGTTGAATCTTGAGCTGTTTTTTTTGTATTATTAGGACATTCATTCGATTTATGGCCAAAGTTGTTGCACTTGAAACATTTAACACCTTTAGTGCAATTAGGCAATTGATGGCCTGTATCTCCGCAGTTGTAACATCTCTTCTTAGGCGCTTGCTTGTATCCCGAAGACGTACCAGGAGTCGGGGCCGGTCTGGGCAAATTATGTGTTTTAGATGAAACTTTCTTTCTTATTTCACTGTACAAATCTAGCTTCTTTCTAAATTCTTTCATATCACTTGCTCCATACAAGATTGCTTTGTTTAGTTCTGAATCCCTTATACCATCAATAACGTACTCTATCAGCGCTTCATCTTCAATAGAACCATGTGTTGCTAATTCTTTCATATGCAGGAAGTATTGCTGGTAGGTCTCATTGTTTGGGGATTTCCGCACGAAAAAAAAAAAAAAAAAAAAAAAAGGTCTCATTGTTTTTCATTTTGCGGGTTGCGAGTTTCTTGTGTATAACTGCACTGTTTTGTTTACACCCAAATTCTTCTTTCAGTTCGTCTTTTAGGGTATCCCAATTTTTAGAACGACCCAGAGACCTCAAAAATAACTGAGCAGTTCCGGTAAGCAGTCGTTCTGCGTAGATCAATTTTTCTACCTTTTTTTTTTTATCGTTCGGAAATCCCTTCGGATACCCCCCCGCGTGCCAGCGGGGGCGGTTATGTCGGGCTTGAACCGACTAAAACCGCACGCCGTCTCGGGTCTACAGACGCCGGGGTGTAAGGTTGCCCATAGAGCATATCCCTCGCACCCCGACTGACCCTGGGCCATCTCCGGTTTCGAGATGGCCCCCTCGGGTTTGGGAACCACGGTGTCCCCGTCTTGCCCCAGTTTGGGGGAGGGGCGCTAGTCGCCCCACCGTCCCGGCCTGCGTCTGCTGGGGTGACAGGTTTTTCAATTTTTCTACCTCACACCATTGCATCAGAGTTGAAATATCTTCGAAATCATCAATCCAGGTATCGATTCCGTAACTGTCATCTCCACTAAAGGACATCATTGATTTTTCCAAGTCACTTATTGAAATACGGGGCGGTGGATCCATAAAAGGTAGATCCTCGTCTTCTTTTCTTTTTTGCGCGTCTTCGTCATCTTTGTTCTTTTTTGGCGGCATTTTATTAAATAATAATCAGCAGTAGTCTTCTAATCTTATGACAATCTTCTTCTTAATGAATATCTTCAAATCATCTCTTCATATGTCAATAAAATTTGTTGGATTGAATTATAATAAATCTTCCGTTATTTTCTTCGTAAACACGTTAAATGCGATGTATTTCACCATCCCGGACGAGCCCCCATAATTTTGTGGGGATGGCAATCAAAATACTCGCGAATTAACAATGTTTTTACTTTATTCTAAATTATATTTACCACCTCGTAAAATCTGGGACGAAAAGTCATCATTGACAGTCTTGACAAATACATTACTTCTTTTTTTAAATTTTAGTCTATAACACTACGTTTCATAGTACCTACAAAGTAAAACTATCTGTAAACTTAAAACTATCCCACATATATTTATATAAGCTGAATCTCGGAAACGGCTCTAGATTTCCATGAAATTTAGTATATAGGGGGTTCGTGGAGCCATAAACCAAGGTTTCCTTTTTAGAAAACGTCAAAGAAGAAAAAGCGGCCAAGTGCGAATCGTACTCGCCCATGGAGGGTTCCGTAACAGCAAGTAACATAATAAATGCTTTTTTTAAATTTTATATTTGATTTGATTTGAATGAAAGGTAAATTGCGTTTGACGATTTATGACGTATTATAAAAAAACTACTTACTAGATCTCGTTCAAACCAATTTTCAGTGAAAGTTTACATGGTAATGTACATCATATATTTTTTTTAGTTTTATTATTCTCTTATTTTAGAAGTTACAGGGGGGGGGGGGACACACAAAGTTTACTACTTTGGAAGCGTCTCTCTTCCAAACTATTCAGTTTAGATTAGAAACCTCAATATCATTTTTGAAGACCTATCCATAGATACCACACACGTATAGGTTTGATGAAAAAATTTTTATGAGTTTCAGTTCTAAGTCCCAAGTTTGGAGCCCCAAAAATTTAATGTTTTTTTCAATTTTTGTGTGAAAATCTTAATGCGGCTCACAGAATACATCTACTTACCAAGTTTCAACAGCATAATACTTATAGTTTCGGAGAAAAGTGGCTGTGACATACGGACGGACAGACAGCAGACAGACATGACGAATCTATAAGGGTTCCGTTTTTTGCCATTTGGCAACGGAACCCTAAAAACGAATCAGCTCTGTCATTCAAATATTTACATATTTAATTGTGAATCATTCTTTTTGACAAAGTGTATTGTCGATGATGTGGTTTGCATTGTTCCATCCATTGATTAGTCCAACATAATGGTTTGTGCCAACATATTGAGGGACACTGTAATAAATGAGATACAGTGACCTCTATTTCAAAGTGTAGACGGTAGGAGACAGTACGTATACATAATGATGTTCTAACATAAAAGAAAATCAGTAGGCACACAGCTGATCTTGAGTTAACTTATTTTATATGGATTGCGAGAGCTCTACCGACAGAACATAAATAATTGACGCAGGCATAACTGAATTTTTATTCTAATTTGGGACTGGTGGTGGGGGCACAGAAAATCTCATGTGAACAGTATGTAGTGTGTGAGAAAGGGGAGTCGTTAGACGGGTAAGTGATAGGCTGACGAGTGATACTTCTCGTTGCGAGTGTTTATGGACACTGGTAATCATAGGCGAACCCAAGTGAGCCGTATGCTTTTTTGCTACCATAGTTATATAAAAAAGTATAAAGATCTGCTATGTTCTACTTCTGATTAGAACCAGTGTCTTCTATATTGTCAAATGAATTAACATTACACTACTAATATTACTAGGCACACACTTTCAACATCCGTCATTATCGATTTGTGTTCTGGATTTCCAAAGGTCATACAGAATTATCTCAGTACATACCTACTTCGAAGTGTGAAAATATTTAAAGCGTAATTTTCTTGTCGTCTCGGGTCCGGTGCAGAGCGGCCAAACAGTTATAATTGACATGAATTACAATAATTACGAGGGCTGCTTTCACTGCACAGTGGCACAAATTTCAAGAATGCACAAAAAATATTTCCAATTAAGCTCAGTGTTGACCAAGAAAAAGTGGTGCAATGTATTTTATACTGTAATTATGTAAAAAACTAATTATTTATTGTACCGAATGTACCTATCTAGGTATATATAGGTACGCGTATATTGTAGTGACAGGACAAGTCAAGTCAAGTCACCACAGATTGATCTTGGCCTTATAGTCAATTTCTAAATTGAAGCTTATTAGTTATTATATTTGTTTCAAGGGTATTTTACGTTGACATTGGTTGATATGATATTCTAGAACCCGGTAAGTACGTAGGTTAGGTAGACACTCAATTAGTACTATTTTTACTGTCACGAAACTTATCTTAAAGTAAATGTCATTCTTTATTACCTTTCTCCTCAAAAGATGTGTAACACCTATGATGCTTAAGATAAAGCCTTATGAAAATGTTCCGTTTTTATTCAAATTTTATCTACTCGACTGGAGTAGTAGGGTGGAAGACCTAAATACCAGTCCGAGCCCTAATACCAGCCTTTTCACCAATTTTGTTTAATAATAAGGAATCTCATCGACGGATTTACTAGTGTCAGCACCCTAAAATATCTATTTTTTAGTAGATATAGTGTATCAAATTTTAGTACACTAGCATTGACGTGTGAGCTTTAATCATGATTCAAGATAAGTGTAATAAGAGGAGAGAAGGTCTGCCATTTTCTAAATTTCGGCATATTTGGGACCTTAGCAAATAAACTGGCATTATTTGCTTTCCACACTTAGTGAGTTGAGTGTATATTGCTTTGGACAATGTATATTATGATTTTTAGAATCCTTTTACAATTTTATTATCTCGTTTTAGTGGGAATTGATGAGGCTACAGCTACATATCGGAATAAAAATAATATATGCAAATGGACTCAGCCGCACAACGAGTTACTTTGTCTTCACATAAAATAAATAGCAAAAAAAGAAGACTATATAGGGCGAACTCCTGAAAAACGTTGGCAAGTTTCCGTGATAATATAAAAAGTCAACGACCTAAGCTAAATGAGGTCACTCTGTCTGTAGAGCTGAGGTAAACTAATGCTTAGATTAACATAAGAATAAGTTGAATTTCACTACAGAACCTATACAGGCTATCATATTTTGCATCATATTTATTTTATGTTTTAATTATCTAGGAATAATATATGACAAAAAAATTAGGTGTAATATGATAATAATTAATTTATATTACACAATACTGGGTGGTCAAGCTTACTCATAATGAAATATAAACATTGATTTTTTTATTGTCCATATATTTTGCCGACATAATGACTTAAAAATTATTAAATTTAAAATCTAATATATTAAGATGCGCTCATCATGGAGCTGCTCGGCTCACTGTGCTGACCTGCAGGATATACAACTGTTACAAGTCGATGCATCATCAGTACTCGCATCATAGAAAATGTATGCTTTACTGGGGTGCGACTGGTTGGATCACCTCCAAGTTTGGTCCACCCTGGGCAACGTGGGCGATGACGCATCATTGATTGCTCCTCTGGAGTGGCTGGCGTCAACGTCAACGGCCAAGAGTCTGACCAACTGGCCCTTTTCAGGGCCAGCTGACCCCATTGCTCGAGGGGGTCGGGGTATGGCGGGCCTGCAAGGTCCGCGGGGGTGGGGGTCGCTCCAGGTACCCCTCTGCTGTTATCAGAGGGGACACTGCGAATGGCCCAGGGTCAGTCGGAGTGCGAGGGATATGCTCTATGGGTAACCTTACACCCCGGCGTCTGTAGACCCGAGACGGCGTGCGGTTTTAGTCGGTTCAAGCCCGACATAACCGCCCCCGCTGGCCGGCGGGAGGGTATCCGAAGGGATTTCCGCACAATAAAAAAAAAAAAGGTACGTAATACTGTGAATAAAAATCGTAATTACAGGTACATATAAGTAGTAATTTTTACTTTCTATATAAATAAAAATGAATCGCCAAAATGTATGAACCCGCATAATTTCTGAAAGACTGCACCAATTTTGATATATATTTTTTTTGTGTTCGTTATTGTCAGGACAAGGTTTGTATGAAAGCAAAATCTAGGAAATTCCACGTGTAAGGTGCTAATATTGCACCAGGGCGAAGCCGAGGGGGTACGGAGCGCGAGCGCGTGGGCCGCCGCCACCTCCTTCTGCGAGCATGTAATGCTCGCGAAGGAGATGGCGGAGCGCGCCCGGGAGAGATTTAGAACTCTCCCGGCCCGCCGAGCAAGTAACTTGCTCGCCGCGCGTCGCAGGCGACTCAGGCGCCGGAGGTCACTTAACGACCTCCGTCCTCCATGAGCGCAGGCCTGAGGGTGACAGGTGAGGCCGCCTGTCACCCGAGCAGAAGCAGGCCGGTGGGGCGACTAGCACCCCTCCCCCAAACCGAGGCAAGACGGGGACACCGTGGTTCCCAAACCCGAGGGGGCCATCTCGAAACCGGAGATGGCCCAGGTTCAGTCGGGGTGCGAGGGATATGCTCTATGGGCAACCTTACACCCCGGCGTCTGTAGACCCGAGACGGCGTGCGGTTTTAGTCGGTTCAAGCCCGACATAACCGCCCCCGCTGGCACGCGGGGGGGTATCCGAAGGGATTTCCGCACGAAAAAAAAAAAAAAAAAAAGGGCGAAGCCGAGGGCGCGCAGTTAGTATAAAATAAATTGTTTAGTAATATAAAAAGGATTCTTTTATGAAAAAAATATATTATAGTAGATCATAAATATTTATGTTTTAATTCCACAAACAATCGACATAAGTCAAGTAACAATACTATAATAAGTGTACGCGTAATTCGTAACATTTAAATAGGCACGAAGATTGTCACAACATATAATTACTCATAATTATATACCTACAATGTAAACAGACAGAATTGTATAATAACATTTTGTGTATGTACATTATAATAAATTCGTAACGTTTTTTTTTCATCAAACCCAGTGTGTGGTCACTATGGATAGGTCTTCACAAATGATAGGTTTCTAATATCATTTTTTTCTTAATTGAATAGTTTGCGCAAGAGACACTTCCAAAGTGGTAATGTGTGTCCCGTCCCCCCTGTAATTTCTAAAATAAGAGAATGATAAAACTAAAATTATATATGACTAGCTGACCCGGCAGACTTCGTACTGCCTCAATCGATAACAACTTCCATATTTATTCACCTTTTAAACCTTCTCTGGACCTCCACAAATAAAGACCAAAATTAGCCAAATCGGTCCAGCCGTTCTCGAGTTTTAGCGAGACTAACGAACAGCAATTCATTTTTATATATAAAGAAGATGTACATTACCATGTAAACTTCCATCGAAAATTGGTTTGAACGAGATCTAGTAAGCAGTTTTTTTTAATATGTCATAAATCGTAAACCGCAATTTACCTTTCATTCAATCAACTCGCATATTAAAATTTTACTTGCTGCTACGGAACCCTTCATGGGCGAGTCCGACTCGCACTTGGCCGGTTTTTTATTATTGATATTCGAGACTTGAAAACCGCTGAACAGATTTGGTTGAAACTTTTCATGTACATTCTTTTAGGATATTATGGTCACAAACTGCGCTTTATATCATCACGCTAATTCAAGTGTGATACGAGCAGTAGAACAAAATCGATCTAAACTATTATTAGAATAATATTATGTAATCTGTGCTATTATTGAACATAGCTTTATTTATTACAAGGCAGATCACCACAAAATTTTGTAGTTTGATAGAACTCGCACATGATCAACATCCGGACTATCAATCATCACGCTATAACTAAAAGCGGATATGCAGTAACATATAAAAATCTCGAAACGCCACAGAATTACCTACGCAAAAACAGAAGTCATTCATTATACGCAAGTACAAAAGATAGTTCTCAGCTATCAAAAATAAATACCTAAATGCAAATATAGCGATGAAATAGCTTACAGATGTTGGGACGATACCTACTGCAGAAGTAAAAATACCTTGATTTATTCCGAACTTAAGGCGAGGGTATACGACGACTTTAGGTATTTTTGGCATAGTGAAGTTGCCACTTTACGCCACAGCGAGGCGCCTGCGGTCCGCGTCCAGTGTTTTGTGTCAATATACAGAAAAGCAACGAAGGTTAGGTGGTGTTGTAGTACCAACACTGTTATTTACATATTATTCTTCTGATCTTCTAGTTGCACTTTAAATAAAGGGAATAAAGCTCATTATAATTATAATATAGTAATATGAACCAAACTATGAAAAAGAGCAATAGAAGAATGGATTCCGAGTGCCAAGCTGCAAGACCTTGTTGGGGCCTCATATAGCCATATGGCCTCCTGAAACCATGGGAGGCCATACACTAATGGACCCTCACCCACGTATGGGGCCCGTACACCCATGGGGTGATATAGGCCCATGGCACCACATAATTCTATGGGTCCCCATACATATTCGTTACCCATGGGGTCCATATACCCATGGCTCTCATGGCTCACCTATGGGGTCCCATATACCCATGAGCACCATTAAGATCCGTAGAGCATCTGGTTCCAAGCAAGATGTGAGACGGTAGTCGCTCCCGTAAATGTCACAATGAACCAGGTTATGGAAAGGAGAAGAGAAGAGCGTACCCTGGGCTCCAAACTGTAAGCTTTGGATGCAACCAGAATTGGAGATTCATGAGTTTAGGCTCCAAAGTTAAAGCTTCATCAGCAATGAAAATATTATGTAGATATTTAGAAGCAGGTAGTAGTAATAGTATTTGGTAGTGTTGAAGGTTCATGTCAGTTTAAATTGTGTCGCTGTTCCTAATATTTAGTACCACCATTCAATATACGTCTATTAGTACCAATGTCAATCAGTACAAATTCTTGTATTGAATCGACCGATGTCATAAGATATTTAATGCTTTTATAATACCGAAATATGACTTAGTTTTAATATTTGTGCAATGAGTAACTACTTACTTATTTACACAACTTATACTTTACAGAAAACAGTGTACTAATACTAGCATTGTTTACGCAAAAGATCGAGTCTCAACTTTTTATCATTGGATTTGTAGGTACATCTGGCGCATTCTCTACGATGCGATGTGGCATTTACGCTGATTACCTACATTTAAAATCGTACGATTTCACTGCGCATCTGCCGCAAACCGCCACACGTCCTGCCTCTAACTCGTTCCAGTCGGGACTGATTGACTCTCTACTACTCTAAGTAGAAATTTCAAAAAGAATTTTCAGGGTATAATTCACAATTTATGTAAATTTTGATAACCGTTTTTCATTCTCCAATCAATGACCTTCATTTTGATATCATTTTTATTTTTCTAACCTGAACACAAATCACATAAAACTGGAATGCGTTTTGGAATCTTTGAGAGCAAATTCTATCGAGGAAAGTAAAAGTCATCGTGTATCGGATAACCGCATTCCTAGTTTGAATAGCTTAGAATAACATATATAATTTTCAGAATACAGGGACTTCAATCGCGAGTAGCCAACGAGGGCGCGCGGGCGGGTGCCACGTGTTCAAAGTAACACCCCGCGCACCACGGCGGGGTTACCTCCGCTCACCTCGCGTGGTGACGTCTTGTCCGCGTCTAGTCTCTTCTGTATATTTCAAGATAGGGCGCAGATAAGCCAGGGCGCGGGCGAGACGCGGACACGGCGCTTTTGACGACTGCGCCCTATCCTGAAACTTCGCGCCCTGTGTACTCTTTGATATACTATAACCGCACGGCACGCCGTTGGACGCGTCTTCGGTGCGCCTTTTCCTTACGTCCGTTCTGTTTGTTCCGCGCCTTATGTCCGTTTTGTTTGTCCCGCGCCTACAGTATCACTTGGCAGGTGCAGGCTGATTGCCAGACTTCAGAATTTTCTTTAAAGAGTACTAGTACCCGAAATTAGACTCACATCGGTAGTGTAATGGCCCGGAGTCAAACCCAGGACCTCTCGATTGTAAGGCCTACTCCTTAACCACTAAGCTACCAAGGCGCGATGTTTTCCTTTAAGTATTAAAGAAAGTTTTAATTGATTTATAGGGCAAACGTGCACCTACTTCAGAGTCAAAAGATCGGGGATTGAGCTTGAACTGCTACCATCGGTCTATAGTCAGCCCACTTGGCTATCAGCTTCCATTTATATATGTGTGTACCAGGCCACTCAGAAAGTATTGCGAAAAAAAGTTTTTATATATGAGAGACTGGTCAGTTATAATCTATTTCTAAAATATGATTATTTATGAGTAAAAATAAGTACGTTCCAATTTCAAAATTTCTCTCTGCATTTTTTGCAAGATAATTTCAATTATTGTGTCTCATTGAAAAATGGATCTGCGTCGGGAACATTTTCGCGCTATGATTTTCTACGATTTCAAGTGTCGCCTGAAACCAGACGAATCGTACGATAGACTTCAAATGGCATTCATGGATGAAGGCCCTTCCAAGGCGACCGTGTATCGTTGGTATAACGAATTCAAGCGCGGTCGACTGACTTTGGAGGATGAAGAAAGAAGTGGTCGCCCTTTGACGGCTGTTACGGAAGAAAACGTGCTAGCAGTGAAAAATTTAATCCAAGATAATAGACGAGTCACATATCAAGAGATTCAGTACATTCTTCAGATTGGATCGGGAAGCCTTCACGAGATTCTACACGTGCATCTTCGTGTGAGAAGGATAGTTTCACGCTGGGTGCCGCACAATCTCACCGATGCTCAGAAGCAGGCCCGGGTGGAATGGTGTCGTGATATGATAAACAAGTTTGAAGCAGGCGCGTCTCGGCGTGTTTATGACATAATTACAGGTGATGAGTCGTGGATTTATCAGTATGATCCAGAAACAAAACGCCAGTCGACGGTTTGGGTGTTTCAAAACGAATCAACACCTACCAAAGTGAAGCGATCTAGAAGCGGAGGGAAGATTTTGATCGCGAGTTTTTTCAATTTGTCTGGCTACTTGTTATCAATCCCTTTACGAAATCAAAGAAGCATCAACGCTGAATGGTACACTACCAAATGCTTGGCAGAAGTTTTCTCTGTAGTGAGCTACAAGCGACCAAACACAGGGCTCCGCGGGATACTACTCCACGATGACAACGCGCCCGCACACACCGCGCTTAAAACGAGGGACTTCCTGGACAGCACTCCGGTTAAACTCCTAGGTCACCCTCCTTACAGCCCTGACCTTGCACTGTGCGACTTCTTTTTATTCCCGAAAATAAAAAATCAGCTCAAAGGGATACAATTTTCGTCGCCGGAAGATGCGCTGTCAACGTTTGAGCAGGCTTTAAACGAGGTATCTGCGGCGGATTGGAAAAAGTGTTTTGAAAACTGGTTCAAACGCATGAAACTTTGTATAGAGGCTGGTGGAGAGTACTTTGAAAAGATTTAATAAAAAAATATTTACCTATAGAACACTTTTTTTATTTTCGCAAAACTTTCTGAGTGTAATTGAAATGATTTGCGCTTAAAATAGTTGGCAGAACAATGTTTTTTTTCTGTAGGAACGCACCAATGTCGAACCAGGCAGTATACTGGTATATACAATGTTACATTCCAACCAGTTTGTAATCAAATCCGCCAAAAAAAGTGAAACATAATCACAAAGTTGATATTACTTTGTGAGTTCGAACTTCATGCACTTCATGCAGGCTACTTCAGCAAGTAGTCTGTGAAAAAAATTCACAAATATTTGAGAAACAAAGACACAGGGCCCTGATTCAGTAACGCCACGTTTCCAAAACGTGTGATTTCAATTCGAATAAAACGAAAACCCCAAAACTTTGATATTCAGCACGATCTGTCAAAATAAAACTTAGGTTTTCATGAGTTTTAAAACCTATTGGGTTTTGCCTCAGGATGGGTGGGTTACTCTTCTCCATTAAGAAGGGAACACCAGGAATGATGGACAAGACGCCACCACGGCCAATAGTGGGCATACGGCATACCGCGTTTTCCGGTAATATGCTCTGACACACTGTGGTATAATTCAGTTCGACTTCAAGTATTGGTATCCAAAGGTTTCCGGTGCGTAGTAAAAGAAAAAACCGGCCAAGTGCGAGTCGGATTTGCCAATGAAAGGTTCCGTAGCAGCAAGTAAAATTTTTATATTTGAATTGATTGAATGAAAAGTAAATTGCGTTTTACGATTTATGTTGTATTAAAAAAAAAACGACTTACTAGATCTCATTCAAACTAACTTTCGGTAGAAGTTTACATGGTAATGTACATCATATATTTTTTTTAGTTTTATTATTCTCTTATTCTAGAAGCTACAGGGGGGGGGGACACACATTGTACCACTTTGAACGTGTATCTCGCGCAAACTATTCAGTTTAGAAAAAAATGACATTAGAAACCTCAATATCATTTGTGAACACCTATCCATAGATAACTCACATCGAATGGATTTGACGAAAAAAAAATTTGATTTTCTGTTCTATGGGGAATCCCCAAAATTTATTCTTTTTTTTTCTATTTTTGTGTGACAGTCTTAATGCGGTTCACAGAATACATCTATTTACCATGTTTCAACAGCATAGTTCTTATAGTTTCGGAAAAAGTAGCTGTGACATACGGACGGGACGGTTAGACAGACATGACGAATCTATAAGGGTTCCGTTTTTTGCCAAATCTATAAGAGTTCCGTTTTTTGCCTTTTTTTTTAAATATTTAGGACACGTCAATTTACTTCACCACGCCTGATGGTAAGCTGATGGTAAAGTCTCAGGAAAGAGGGTCACCATTACATACACGTACCTACTATGTTAACAATGGTGGCACTCAGCTTGACGGCCTCATCAGAAGAGGACTCGTCGCAGCACCGCGTGACACCCACCGGTCCCACTAGTGCCGCGACCACAATCCCCCTGCCCGGCTATGCACTTGCTGACCCCTGAACGCAATCAAACCGAAATTGAATTACTATGGAGGGTTTTTCGCAATCGTGCACGGTGGTACCTACCCGGCCGAATTTTGGTGACAAATTTGTGTCATCAAATTTCTACCACCAGTGGCTACGGAACCCTAAAAACCCTACACAAAAAGTTTGGCATTGAATACATTTTTTGAAATCTGCAAAAGGCGATCTATGACAGTGGTGATTATTTCGAGGTTGCAATTAATTAACCTTTGCATCGCTTAAAGTTTAGAACTAAAAAATAAACTTATATATTAAAATACAATTTACATTGTATTCGACACGATTACGAGGAAGGTTACGTCCGGTTGACCATATTAGACCCTAAATGAGAACAGCTGTCTATATTAGTCATATTATGACCCTGAATTGACCCTACCCGTCTCATCTAGACGCTACTTATTTCGCGGTCATTGTTGATGCGGTGATGCGACGACGGTTTGTTGATATAAAAACGAATAATTAGGTAAGAGAACTAATGCTTAGGCGTGAAAATAGATACTTAGGCATGCATGAGAACAGATGCTTAGGCATGAAACCAGATACTCACGCATGAGGAAAGGTGCTTGCTGCGCTTGCTGAATGAAAACAAATGCTTTTGCCAGCAAATGCATGTTGCCTCAGCTAATTATGATGCTGTGAGCATGCGGTAGTAACTAGTGCTATTTTCCAACATATTACCCAGCGAAATGACAATCAATATTTTCAAATGTAATTTCACCCTAAAAGAGAAGCTCGACAGACGACACACGAGGGCGTAAGGTCATTATGTACCGTACATACATGCCTTTATTAGCATACAAACAAACAAACGTAAAAGGTCTACATGAATGTGTAATATGTAGAGGCATGCATGAGCATGATTCATAGGATTGCGGAACGTAAGGCGCGATAATGACTCCCACAGTTCTTAATTGCAGACATAGCTGCACTTGTGCGTTCATTAGAATGTTTAAGAAAATGGTATCACTACATAGTATAAAACAAAGCCGCTTTCTCTGTCCCTATGTCCCTATATCCCTATGTATGCTTAAATCTTTAGAACTACGCAACGGATTTTGATGCGGTTTTTTTTAATAGATAGAACGATTGAAGAGGAAGGTTTATATGTATAATAACATCCATTGCACCCGTGCGAAGCCGGGGCGGGCCGCTAGTTGCATTATAATTATGAACTTTATCTATCAAAATATCTTACTTTATTCCTAGCGCCAATTACGGTTGCACTTTTTAGCTCCGCACCGCCACAGAAATAATAATTAGTTCTGTGGCCACCGCTATCATATAAGCACAAACTTTGGCCAAGAGACATTGATCTGTTTTCACCAGTACCATTGAAAAATTCTAATAAAAAGAATAAAACCGACTTCGAAAACCACTAAAAACAGGCACTAAAGAAAGAAAAATAACTTTATTACAGATTTAATTCAGAAGACAAAAATACGCGTTAGAGTTTTCTTCTGTAGTCGGTTAAAACGCCATGAACATAAAAATCATATAAAAAATGTTCTTACTAGTTCCATGGAACTAATTGCGATGAAACCAGTGACTTTTGAGAATGATCCTGTATCTAAATGCATTAGAAAAAATAATAAATGGATCAAATACATCAACAATAAAATTCATTCGATTTAAATCGAGAGTTATTTGGTATCTCGAATGAAATATCCTGTAAAGCGAGACATGAAATAGTATAACAAAAGCACTGTGAATCACAAGTTATCATCGGATATTGAACTCGAAACCGCGCCATACTTGTCCAGTAATGTGCTTTGAATAAGACGCATTGTCTTTGAATGTGGATTGGCTTACAGCTAATATTTATGTATGATGTTTTGCAAATTATAAATATGTCTGTTCTCAGAAATGAAAAATAAAGTCTATAGTTATAGGCTAACCTTTAAATATTTTTGCACTTACTCGTATGCACTCATCTTAAAAGTAAAACGCATTTTGTTTTGTCGACAGAGTCATGGCCTCTATCAAAAAAGCGGCCAAGTGCGAGTCGGACTCGCCCATTAAGGGTTCCGTAGTAGCAAGTAACATTATGTTTTTTTTTTAATTTTTATATATCAGTTGATTGCGGTTTACGATAAATGACGTATTAAAAAAAACTACTTACTAGATCTCGTTCAAACCAATTTTCGTTGGAAGTTTACATGGTAACAGTAGTAGTAGTAGTTTTATCATTCTCTTATTTTAGAAGTTACAGGGGGTGGGGGGGGGGTTCTATTTTTGTGTGAAAATCTTAATGCGGTTCACAGAATACATCTACTTACCAAGTTTCAACAGCATAGTTCTTATAGTTTCGGGAAAAAGTGGCTGTGACGTACGGACGGACAGACAGACATGACGAATCTAAAAGGGTTCCGTTTTTTGCCATTTGGCAACGGAACCCTAAAAATAGTTATCGGCCATGGTATTCTGTTAGTGTTTTTGAATCTCGACAGCTGAATCTGAGGTATCCGAGTATCACAATTCTAATGGTGATATGATATCTCACCTCCAGATTCACTTCACTTTCGAGATTTATAAATACTCTAACAGAATACCATGGCTGATGATCATAGTATATAAATTATTATTTTTACTTCATAATTGTTTTTTCCTAATTCTTACTTAATACTTAATAACATACTTTTGGATACTTTAACAATCACTTCATTCTTCACTTCACTTCACTTGGCAGGTTTTTGTGCTGTACGTAACACTTGATTTATTGTATAATTAAATTTATTGTTTATATAATTAAATTAACCTGCCAAGTTCAAATTTAGAAGTATTATAATTTTAAGTAAGTAGATATTTTTAACCTAACGTATTTTCACAACTATACCACATTTTAAGTTGGGTGTATGGTAAAATGAATTTCGGCCAGATGGACCGTTGACGTAAATACGGTGGCGGGTAGTGGCTGGATGCGGAAGGCGGAGGACTGGGTGTGGTGGCGAGTCTTGGGAATGGCAAATGTTTACCAGGGGATCAGGCTGTTAATGAAGATGATTATGATGGATTTAAAGTGTATCTAAACTTGGCATTGGATTGGATTTCAACCCTTTTTAGGCGAACAATTAACCGATAGGAACTTGGCCCCCTTTTTAACAGGTATGTTTTTGGTGGGATGTCAATACTTTTTTTCAAGAAATCCTACCTATTTTTTTCTTTTTGTGCCATATTTTATACCATACCATACCATATAGGATCTACTGAAGCTATATCTATGAAATTTGGCATACTGCTTTAGTACTATTATATGATTACGTAGGTAATGTTATTTCTGTACTTGCAATAGGCACTGAGCTACAGGGGGGTCAAAAGTGGGTCGAAACGGTTCGGGTAAATAGTGCACGTCATGCGCGCGGCCTGTTGCTGGAACTTGGCCTGTGCACTACCGTGCGCTTAGATACTTACCTTCGCTGTACCAACGTAAAAATGAAGAGCAAAAGATCATAGCTAAGTAGGTATAATGCAACGATATATCTCATTTAATCAAGACATACATGATACGCAAAAATTCCAGCTAATATATTATGTATCATATACGAATGTAAACTATGACACACTATAAGTTTCTTCCGGGTATGTAACCAAATATCTGCAATGTCAATAATTATAGTCAACGTTTAGTTTACTACAAGCAATTCACATACATGACACGTTTATACCTACTAGTAAACTCTTGGTGATATGATAAATTATGCAGTTCTTATGTATTGATTTTAGGTATCTCTTTGAGGTAAAATAGGTTTAAGACCGGTTGACAAATAAATTCATCGTCGACACATAATTATGTGTGAAAAATTTAAAAAGTAACAAATAAACAAACAATTCAATGTAAATGTGAGTAAATATGGCATAATAAATTAGTATAACTAAACTTTAAACGCTAATGTTAAAGCAGTTAACCGCACTCCTCTTCGAAACCCAATTCATCAACATCCGAGTGCTAATTGTGGTTGCATCCAAAGTTTGCACTTTGGAGTCCGTTCTCCTAATCCTTGTTTCTTTATGGATATCTTACGTGAGCGACTGCCATCTGGTTAAAGGTACATCATTTGCAATATTAACGCGAATATAATAGGTATATATGTATATATACACTAGCTGTCCTCCACGGCTTCGCCCTTGACAAACGTCGATCCCCCGTGGCACCTATTTAACCCATACCTACATTCGTGTAATTTATTAGTTTTACAAGAATGAATGGAAATTTGCCCGATTTATTGACATTTCTGATTACTAATCCACTTCCCTGGATAGTAGCGTGATGATATATAGCCTATAGCCTTCCTCGATAAATAGGCTATCCAACACAAAAATAATGTTTCAATTCGAACCAGATTAGTGCGTTCAACCAAACAAACTATTTAGCTTTACAATATTAAAGTAAGATGATAGTAAAAATGTGTTGTGTAACCTAATACTCGGTGCCACTTAAAACATGAATGTTTACAAATTGTGATGTGAGCCGACCTATGAGTCACGGTAGCAACTAGCCAAGCAACTAACTGGGTGATTTCATTTGTTTGCATATGCGGGTGGGTACAATGGTTGTCAAGTTAGAAATATGGGTTACACTGTTACACCCAGTACAACAGTTTTCGTTCTTCTATGCTCAATACGTTCATATGTATGGCGATCTACTTACCCTAAAAAGGTGAAAGGTTTCAAATAGGTAGCGGTAGTACCTAAGTAGTGAGATTCAATTACCACGAATGGAGTTAATAAAATTTGTTTGCGTCATCACTGAAGGCTACAGTTTCTATTTTAAGCTTGACGTAAAACTATAAAAAATATTGTGTTAGACTTAAATTGCAAACTTAATAAGAAGTATGACAAAGTCAATAGCCAAGCAAGAATTTGATTTACAACACTATTATTGCTTGAAATTTTCCGCATCTGATCTGAAGCAACGTCTACTGTAAGTAACGTTAAGTTTAGGTGGTTGGGGACCTCCACGCGGTGCACCCTGGGCAACGGAGACGGCAGCGCCTCTCTCCTAGGGTGGGAGAGACGCTGCCGCCTACGGCCAACTCCGACCGAGGCGGGGACGGCCCTGTTGAGGGCTGTTCGGAAGCTTTCCACGTGTCCCTCTGATTAGCAGATAAAACACACAGTGGCACAGTGGAGAGCAAGTAAGTGGGCCATCTCGAAACCGGAAATGGCCCAGGGTCAGTCGGGGTGCGAGGGATATGCTCTATGGGTAACCTTACACCCCGGCGTCTTAAGACCCCAGACGGCGTGCGGTTTTAGTCGGTGCAAGCCCGACATAACCGCCCCCGCTGGCCGGCGGGGGGGTATCCGAAGGGAATTCCGCACGAAAAAAAAAAAAAAGGGTGGGTAAAATAAATGTTATGTTATGTTACTATAAGATATCTTCTCTATTTCAGGTGCTGACAGCAAACATTGGGACTCTGCTAGACCTGTACGGAGTAGAGAAGGGCTTGGACCACTTTAGATCTTCACAAGAACTAACTTTCGACGAGTTCCGCTATTACCTTCAGCATGAAGTATTCAGTTCACTTCCGAAAACTATTACCCTACCCATAGTTAGAGAATACGAGAAGAAAATTAGTGAGGTGAGGCTCTAATGGATATAATCTTACACACTGCAGCAATATAGTATTTACAGAATATGATTCACTGCATGAATATCGTAGCGGCTTCATTGGTCACCTCTTCGATGACCAATTGCATCAGTGTTAAAAAGACTCCCAATAGTGTGGGATTTCTTTGTGTGAATTACTAATTAAAATGGTTTAGAGGTAGGTATGTATACTCTATTGATTAGACTTGGATTAGACCAGATTATGATTGAATATATTTATAAAGTACGAGTTTTCATAATTATATGGTCAGCTTACTTACATGCAATTATAGTTAAGTCAATCTAATCCAAAATACTTATAGACAAGTTCTATTTTTGTGATTACCTAATATTTCGAATTGCTTACGTGAAATCGTTTAGGAAACAAAAGCAATCCACTTCGTACGCTTTAGCTGAAATGATTTTTTATAGACACGGATTTTTTTTTGCAACGCATGAATAGCTTGTATCTACTTAGTAACAAAACGAAATACTGTTACTCATTCAGTGAATTTATTAGTTTAAGTAGTCGGTAGAGATGAATCTTCTCGCCTCGTACGGACTGAGTTGACAGTGATAAGTAGTAAATTAAAGTTTTATTTATTTAATAATAAGGCGGCTATCTTTAAAATTAGCTAAGTAATGCGAGACATTACAGTTATGACTTACCGACTAAATGGACGTTTTATTGCATTGCATTATGGGCAATGGCAAGATGGTCCCATATAATGCAGGAGGATTGGTCGCCTTATCTTTGTTGATTGTAAATTACCAAATGAGTAAGCAGAGACACTAGTGTGGCCACGGATAAATAAAATGAACTATATATAATGAAATAGTCACACCAGTGTGGTACTAAGGTGTGACAACGGATCGGTCGGGTGTCCTGTAGTGTCTCAGTGTGTGACAATGATCATACTTACCTAATGACTTCCTAATAAAATGATAAATAAAATTTATCATATCTAATGTATACGAACGAAAAAAAATTGTAAGAGATTTATATTAAACTAGCCAATAACCGGGTGGGGTAAAATTCGTGGGGATATCCACACGAAAAAAAAAGACCGTGTTGATGAAGTAAATATAAAACCAGGAACCTACATCACTAGGATAAAAATTGTATTTCCTATTCCTGGTCATATCCATCCTCTGTATTAATGTGATTTTTACGAACAAGTAAACAAGTTCACTTTCACATTTATGTATATATAAATACTTTAAACATAGATACGAAATTCTCCCGAGGGGGCCATCTCGAAACCGGAGATGGCCCAGGGTCAGTCGGGGTGCGAGGGATATGCTCTATGGGCAACCTTACACCCCGGCGTCTGCAGACCCAAGACGGCGTGCGGTTTTAGTCGGTTCGAGCCCGACTAACCGCCCCCGCTGGCCGGCGGGGGGGTATCCGAGGGGATTTCCGCACGAAAAAAAAAAAAAAAAAAAAAAAAGATACGAAATTCTATAACATAGAAGTGCAAAAACTTATTAATAGTAATATCATTGCCCTCAGTGGTTAACCTCCGCATCATCGAATTATCCGTGTGTGCGGAGTGAGGAGAATTGCTTTTGAATTTTATTGTGCACTAGCTGACCCGGCAGACTTCGTACTGCCTCAATCGATAACAACTTCCATATTTATTCACCTTTTAAACCTTCTCTGGACCTCCACAAATAATTCAAGACCAAAATTAGCCAAATCGGTCCAGCCGTTCTCGAGTTTTAGCGAGACTAACGAACAGCAATTCATTTTTATATATAAAGAAGATTACACAATGTAGGTAACTCACAACATTAAACAATGCGGCAATTGATAAGATGACGAGCATTGACGAAAGAACTATGTACAAAAGTTATGATCACTTTTTTATTTCTCCAAAATCGAACACCAATAAGGCATGACCTTATTTTCTTTATTTATTTGAACTAATATATACATTAAAGATAGCGTGACAAGTTTCAGCTAACAACGCGGCTAATAAATTGCGAAGCTCAATTAACCTGTAGTCATAAAAGTGTAAATACTTTGTTCAATATATCACGACTGTCTCCTATCGATTCGGTGTTTTTTCAGCGAAGTAAGGACAGCTAGAATAGCTTTAATTTAATTCAGCTTACAAATATATTAATTATAAAATAGCCAGTAAGATGTGCTTATATTTTGTTAAAGGTTGGCAAGTTTTCTCTTTCTCTATCAATGTCAGCCCCCGTAAAAATTTCTTAACCTGATACTCCTGACTACTACTAACTGCTTTTAGGTTTTAGGATTTAAGTTTACGTGTGTCTATCAAATTCATCAAATCCATCTCTACCGTTCTCTTTCGTCTTTCCATAACCTCGTTTGCCAGACGCTTGATTCTCTTATACTCATCCCTTACGTATAATATTTCAATTCTTGCTGCAAAAATATATAAGACAATAAGTCTAATTTTTATTTCTGTTTTATTTTAGTGATGACAAATCAAACTATTGTGTTGCTCTGTAAGACAAAGATTATAATTTTATATTCAGAAAGAAATCACTAGTTACATTTACACAAAGTTATAAACATTACCTGTAAGACGAAGAAACGACATTGAAAGTTAATTAGTCCATTGAAAGTCAAACTAAATATCTTTATAAAATTTTAACCACCATTACGTGATGTCACCTATTGATTCAGCGAAGTAACGCACAATGACATTTGCCAAGCGCACCATAATTCAAATATGAAGGAATCCTAGACATTATTTCTAGGTATTTCTTTACAAAATATATAACGGTATCAAGAAATGTTATATATATATATATTATATACTACAGGTATATTACGCAAAGTTAAATGTAAATGTACGCAAGTTTAAATAAAAAAATAATTTAATTTAATAGCTTCATATTTCTTTCTTTTTTTCATATACATATTTTAAAGTTTTTAACCTACTTGTGTTGTCTTATAAATGTTCTGTTATAAGAACATCCACTTTATACCTAGGTATAAGTCATTGGTCTATAAAACATTCGTGAGAGTCATCGCGAGACGTCTCAAATTGTAACAAATAAGGAAAATCGTTGCATCATTGCACAACAGCAGTTAATTATGTATGGGTGCCTCGTTTATCTAAGATTCTGATAGGCTCTGAATCACGAATTTGAGAATTTCAAATTCGTTTTGTTAAACCTTAGCAGCAGGAAGCAATAGCAATAATAAGACAAAGCATTGCCTGTTTGTCGCTCATTGTCTAATTAAATTACAATAAACGTATTGCATATCGCAGTGATGCAAGAAACATTCTTAGTAAAAACTCCTCAAAGGTGGACAAACGGATATCCACTCGGGTGCATGCTATGAATGGATACCATTTGCGAATACTTTTGATTACACTTTTTTTTTTGTAAATTGTTGATTCATGGGTACATCGTTCTTACCCAAAAAAAAGTACACAGCTATGAAGTGATATTTTTTGATACTATCATCACTTCTCTCCTTGATTTTAAACCTGACATTCTTCTTAACAAAATCTAAATTCACCGCATTAAAGTAAGATAAACCCCTTGGCTAGAAAACATTATCATTACATTGATTACCCATCATGCGGAAATCCTCCCGGATACCCCCCGTCGGCCAGCGGCACCCTCGCCGGCTGACGGGGCGGACGGTATTTCGGATTCCGACCGACTAAATCCGCACGAGCATCCCGGCTCGGCTGACCCAGGGCCATTTCCAGTTTCGAGATGGCCTTCTCGGGTTCGGGAACCACGGTATCCCCATCTTATCCCCGGAAAGAGGGGGGGGGGGGGCGTGCAACGCACCGCCGCGCCGCCCTGGCCTGCTTCTGCCATCGCTGTGAGCAAGACACCGAGTGAGAGGAGTCCCACTTTGAGGGTCGCCACAAGAACCCGCCTCGGCGCCTCCCTTATTTTTAATTTTACATGAAAAACTGTTTTAAAATTAAATTTGTGTAAAAAATGTTGTGTAAAATTAAATTTCCTACAATTTTGGTTCTTCTAAATTTTTTGGTACCTTCGATATTTTTCCGCCGCACCATTACCGCAATCATGCTGCCGAGCGAGAGGGCTATTACCACTAAAGACGTCTCGAGCGTAATAGCTACCTACCTATATAGCGTCATACATAAAAAGCATACATAAAAAGCTCGCCCTACCCAGAAGGCAACCGGAATTAGCGCTCGGAATTTTTATACTTTAAAAGATTTGCATACAATATATTCCATAAAAAATATTACATATTAGGTCGTTACGTATGAAATTGCCGTTTTTCTTGAAGAAATTGGAGGAAACCCAATTTTCAGTACTAACATTTTTGCATTTTTTTTAGAAATGACAAATCCAAATTTTATGTTTTTTTTTGTGTATGAATGAGACAACAGTAAGCTAACAAACAGCAACATTTATTACATTTTTGAAAAGGGACAGCTGTTAAGTAAATAGATAGCATTTAGGAAGTACTGTTTTTGAAGATCGAATTAATTTATCAAGTGGCCAATAAAAGCAAAATTTAATACATAAAAATCTCGAAATCAACTTTCAAACAAAATATAAATAATGGAAATAGCTATTAAATTACAGGAATAACGAACTCATGAATTTGTAAGAAAATTTCGGCAATTTCATAGGTAAAGACCTATTATTTTCAGAAAGTTAATTTATTCGTCTGACTTCAAACAATGTTTCCTTTCACAGCTGTGTGTAAGTAGGCCATGATAACAGACAGGTAAGATTCAGGTAAGATTCAGGCCAATAAGATTGTGTGTGTGTGCAGCCTATTATTGAATGAAATGAATATGTATATTTGCATTGGTCTGGGTGTTTCCATGTTTAATATGTATGTATTTACAAAAACAAAACGAAAAAAAGCCGTATTCTGAACACATGTACAATTTTACGTACAATGTACAATTTTTTGACAATATGTACATTTTATTGTCATTATTGCCAATATTATTGAGTGTTTGCGGTTAGCCTGACGCTTATTCTTTTTCATTACTTTTTTTATTCTCTTCCACTTCCATAACAATGTTAAGCTATAGACTTATTCAATGAACTAACATTAATCTTCTATTCTAAAACATACTTTACGTCTTATCGCTATCTAGATCTACAAATACAAGCATTTATATGCAATACATGCATTTATATGATATTTACACTTAGCAAGAATCGAACCCGAGACCATCGACGTAGTCATTGGGAGTGGTTTTATTGTCATCGAATGTAGCGTAGCAAGCGGACAGTGTGCCGCCAGCATTGAGGATAGAACGTCATAATATGGTAGGCCCACGTAATTTGAATTTATAAATTGTCTACTTTTCCAATTACAATTTTTTTTTATTATTATTCATCATCATCATCATCATATCAGCCGATTATTATTAAGGACTTTATACAATTAGTACAAATTATAAGCAAGTTAATTCAAATTTTACTTCTATATACCTACATCATTCACATCGTGAGTCATCCTTTGACCCAATATTGAAATCGTTGTAATTTCTAAAATGATTATTTATCAGTGAAGATAATAATATTATAATGAAATAACTGTCAGTCATCTAATCAATTACTAATATTTACTCATATTTGTTTTAATCTACAAACAATATTTGTTGATAAGTGTTATCGTAGCAAAATAGACCTAATGTAATGAATGTCTATTTATTACTCATCTTCTATATTTATATTTAAACAATAATTATTTTTCTTTTGATATTTTATTTTAATTGTTAATTTTATTAATTGATAAGAAATATTCGAATTTTGCTTCTGGCATTTTGTAAATCTGATCACTCTAGTCTGAAACAATAGAGCTAACAAGATAAGGGTTGTTCGATTCTTGTTTGATGTAATTATTTTTAATTTCATTTTTACTAAATAATTCAGTACAATCCAAACTGAGGATTTATGAGGAATGCTGTCCCTTTTTTTATTTTTTTGTCGTGCGGAAATCCTTTCGGATACCCTCCCGCCGGTCAGCAGGGGCGATTATGTCGGGCTTGAACCGACTAAAACCGCACGCCGTCTCGGGTCTACAGACGCCAGGTACCTTTTTTTTTTTTTTCGTGCGGAAATCCCTTCGGATACCCCCCGCCGGTCAGCGGGGGCGGTTATGTCGGGCTTGCACCGACTAAAACCGCACGCCGTCTCGGGTCTTAAGACGACAGGGTGTAAGGTTACCCATAGAGCATATCCCTCGCACCCCGACTGACCCTGGGCCATCTCCGGTTTCGAGATGGCCCCCTTACTTGCTCTCCACTGTGCCATCTGCTAATCAGAGGGACACGTGGAAAGCTTCCGAACAGCCCTCAACAGGGCCGTCCTCGCCTCGGTCGGAGTTGGCCGTAGGCGGCAGCGTCTCTCCCACCCTAGTAGAGAGGCGCTGCCGTCTCCGTTGCCCAGGGTGCACCGCGTGGAGGTCCCCAACCAAGCACCCCAGACGCCAGGTACCTAATCTGTGACTGGAGACTGGAGACTAAGAATCTCATAATACGTAGTAGGTACTTGAAGTATCTAAACAAGTGGGGGACAAGAGAAGTAAATAGGCAACCTACTTAAAAAAAACATGCATAGATCATAAATTATCTTATTTGGGGCCAATTCTCGTTGTAAAAAGATGTTCAAAATTCAATCTTAATCTAGTCTCGATCTCCCAAATGTCAAGAAAAGTGTTCTCATAACAACATTCCCAATAGTTTCAAGAAAATTTTGTTACGAGAGCACGTTTTTTGACATTTGAACGATCGACATGAGATCGAGACAAGATTGAGACTGAATTTTGAAAATCTTCTTTAATACGAGAATGAGAGAGGGCTACTCTGACAACTTAAACCGGCTAAACTGGGCAATAATTCAATATCCATGTTTATCTCTGCTATCAATTGACTGCCTTCCAGTACATAAGCATCCGCCGTCAACCGTACCATAAGTAACCGTCTTGTCTTGACGATTACACCGATAAACTAATTGTGTTCTTGGAACAACCGGTGAAAGAAAGTATCTAAACGTTTCCTTTACGAAGGGTTCGATTCCTGCTCAGTGCAAATATTTGAATGCATGAATTTATATATTTGCATTGTTCTGGGTGTTTCTATTTATAATAATAAACTAAATACAGAAAACAAAATCTAAGTATGTTTATCCGCTTTCTTGAATAGCTTACAAGCTAGATACGCTAAATTTAGTTTAGGTCTAGATAGCGCTAGAATGTTCAAGAATATTATGAATATTCCCTTCAGTCATTTAAATATATATAGATTATATAATTACCCTGAAATACTTCATTATATTTTATTACATGTAGGTACAATGCGATATTTAATACAATCGCGACATATTTTAAAAAGTCACGTAGCTAGCCAAACATTACAAAAATGTCTCAATATATCTGTCCAACCAGGTCATGAGGGTATATTTTATGATTTCGTAAAATTTATCACCTAGGTGTGCTGGCTGGTGTGTCGCAAGAGCCTACTGTCACGCGACAAACCTGTCTTCGCAGACGACTCCGTGCTGAAACTCTTCAGAATATTTTGTTTACTCGGCGACCTAGTGCAAGATGCCGAAGACACTAATCATTACGTGGTAAGTGAGACAGACTTATGTCCGATTGTGGGTATGACTGTAATTAAAAACAAAAAAACATCGAAATCAACTAATAACTGTTGTGTTCATACGTCATCTGTAACATCTGCCGGCCACATGTTAATGGTCTCGGTATACACATCATTAAGAACTACAATCAAATTGGTTCAATGACTTCAATATACTTTTACTTATGATAATAAAATTATTGCTTTACATAAATATATCACAATTTCTTCAGTCAACAATATAGCCTACATTTATTATTGACCATTATCCCGGTATTATTTATTTTATTAATATGCTAACGGCCGGTTTCAAAGTATCAGACATCTATTTAAATGCCATGATTCTATTGTTTTAGGTGGTACTGCAACCTTCAGAAGCAGGCATTGTAGCCGAACAACTAGTCCATTGCTTAGGACTCCGATGGGACGCGACTGACTGGGAAGCTTTAGGCACTTCGATTGGACACTTCAAGTGGGCAGCATTTCTTGCCGTATTGGAAGCTAAATATTGTGGAGACCAACAGCTGCATTCTGAGGCTCTGATCGAAGCCGTCGATGAAATATATGATGGCTTTATCGAAGATATCATTAAGAAGGTACATTCCTTTGTATACACTCGTGTACACACACATTTGATTTTAAAGGTATACCTATGACTAGTTGGACTTGGTTACGTTTAATATTTTCGTTCCATGTACTTCAATCAATCTATTAGCCTATTGCATTACACTACTGGACTTAGACCTACCCCAATGTGCGCCTCGCATAATTTGAGTGATAAGTAAGTAAAAGGAGATATGTTTTGTTAATTATTATCACCGACGTTTTACTTTCCAGGGTTATCTGTTCAAACGCGGCTACCTCTTACCAACCATGCGAGAATACTGGTGTGTTCTTCAACCATGTGCACTCACCTACTACAAGAGCTCCTCACAAAAAGAACAGTGTGGTCGTATTACCATCGATGAGTATTGCTCTGTAGAAGCAGCTGCCGGTGAAGGTAAAATACAGAGATTCCAGCTTATCACTCCTGACAGAACCTTTGAGTTTGGTACTCAGGATCATAAGTGAGTATTCATTTCTGTTATATCAATTTGGTTGTCTTAATCTTTATATAAATGTAATTAGGTATATGAGATATATCGATAAAGAAACGTTATAATAAAATTACATTTACCCAACGGTGGAATCTTGTAATTTCAAATTAAGAAAATAAGTTTACTTAGGATATAGGAATTGTGTGTAGTAACTTAGTAAGTTACGTAATTAGCAATATTCTTCCAGGAGTCGCCTGCAATGGATATCAGCTTTGCGTCAAGCAGCATCAGTATCAGGTGGAGTAGAGGGCTACCAGAGACGAGCGAGGGCAGTGAGGCGAGGGGCAGGGGCACGGAGAGAAAGAGAAGTACGCGAAACCAGGGCTAGACTTCAGCACGAAGTCAAAGCTAGGTTAGCAGCAGAAGCGCAGGCGCAAGTAAGAAAGGCTATTTATGAAAATATTGACGATTACAATATCATCACTCATCACACGTAATATAAAAAAAATATTGACATCACTTAACTTTCCAATACTCTCTTACAAGTCTTATTGCAGGAATTAGCAGAATTAGCACAGCAAGACAATAAAAAGTTAGAAGAATTGAAGAATGCGCAAGTTGAACTGGAAAGACTATTGCAGGAGGAGACACAAGCTAAAAGAGACGAAGAAATTGTTCGAGCGTTACAGGCACGGTAAGTAAAGGGTTTTAAGTATGATTAGGAACTCGGAACTAAAATTCAATACTGTTTAACAGAAAAATACCAATTATCTGAAGGTTTACATCCCACCAAGTATGCTTGCAACGTTCAATCATTCTTATTATCAGGAAGTTGAAAGAGTTACGAAAAAAAATGAATAAATTATAAATTGACAGTTAATTACCAAAGTTAAGATAAGATAATGTTTATTGATTTCAACAGAGTAGTTGATAAACATGTTCAGACATAAGCCAATACAGTAACTGCTAAGTCATCACGAATCCATTGCTATCAGGCACCAAACTCTAAATGTTGAACAGACAGTATGGTGTTGTAATTTATGATAATACAAAACGTATTTACTAAGTATATACGTACTTACGTAAGATATAAATGTAGAGGGAAACATTTTCATTACACAACTATTGTCTTCAGGGTTTTAGCAGAAGAATGGGATAGACGTGAAGAATTAGAAAGACTTCAAGCAGAACAAAATAAAATGTTACAAGAAGAAAGAGTAAAACGGCAGCAGTTTGAGCAACTACAGGCTGCTAAAGAAATGGAATTTAAAGGTAAGTTTGAAATAGTATTAATAAAACACGCCTCCATTGTTTCGTAGAATAAAAAGTTAATACTACAGTTTACCTATAGGTATTACGGCGGGGGGTTATTACGGGTTACCGGCGGGGGGGTATCCGAAGGGTTTTCCGCAAGAAAAAAAAACAAAAAAAAAGTAATCCTAGTCCGTTTGCTACCCAAAATATTGAATCTATACCAAACGGAATATTCCCAGGCTCCTCTGGGAATGTTCTTGTAATGCAGTAGTGAATGTCCTCATACTATCCCATCCTACTAATATTGTAAATGTGAAAGTTTGTGAAGATGTTTGGATGTTTGTTATTCAATCACGCTCTAACAACTACATACATACAACAATTACATACAACTACAGAGTATAGTCTGGCATAACACATAGATCTTTTACCCCTTTTACTTTTATCCCGGGAATAGGTTCCCATGACAAGCAGGAACGGGAACAGAATTCCACGTGGGTAAAGCCGCGAGCAACAGCTATTATCTAATAAAAACTTCAAACGAAGCCGTCTGCATATCTGATCAGTGGGTTTCTTGCCATATAACGATTTATTAAAACAGTTCTCAAGTGTTGATCTTATATTATTATTGTATCTTGTTAGCAAATCATGAATTTCTGTTATCATTTTGAATACTTTGCAAACTAAGATCAGTCTGTTGCTGAATGCCTTTTTCTCGAAATTTCTTCAAATTTATCCAATGTAAAAATGATTGTTAGATTGTGTAAATTTGAAGATAAGGAAAACGTCGGTAATTTAGGGGTTAAGGATTCGGCCTTACGAACCCACTCCTAACATAATCAATCAGCTTAGCTGAAGGGGTTAGGGGAAATACTAGTATTTCGGTTATTACTATCGTTACTTAAAAAAAACTTCTGAACTTACGTTGCAGAAGCAGAAAAGCGTTTAAAAGAATTAGAAGATGAAAAGCAGCGTTTAGATGCTGAATTGCAGGCAGCTCAAGATAAGATTTCCAAGACTGAACTTACAGCGCACGCGCTACAGGTACAACTAAGGGTAAGTAGTTTACTTATCACTTTATTTCTGTACTGATTCTCTTCAGTCTTTCACAATCACTAGGAACGCCAGTGAAAAATTTAAGTGAGTCCTTGTAACACGAAATAAATTATTTAATATATTTTTTTAATAAATGGTTATTATGATCATCGAAGTGTCATGTGATCCATTGATAACGAATAGAAACGGATATGCTTTGAAGCGATTCCACGAATTGTCACTTTGTCTACAGGCCACTGTTCCTCCTTTTATTGGTATTTTGATTGGGCTCCAAAGATTTTGGTTATAGGTACAAATCTGAAACTTTCTTAATATTTTTACCTTTGTACCTTTTTTATTATTATTACTGTTTGTGCCCGGCGTCACCCGAGTAAACATTTTTGCCGTGGATTATCCAAAATGATCTTCCATAGAAACCACTGGCAATTATGACCAACAAAAAAACAGAACATCTAGGACGGGACTTGAACCCGCGACCAGTCCCTTACAGGGGGGAATGCTCTGACCAACTGAGCCACCTAGACACGTCCCAGATATTCGAAATTCTCCGAGTCCAAGTCCCGTGCTAGATGTTCTCTTTTTCCGATCTAAATCTTTAGAAAAAAGTAAGCATACAAAATGCTTAAAAAATTTGCGCTTAGCAACAAATTTAGTTATTCATTTTAATTAATATAGATTAAATCAGCTTCCTATAACATAATAATTAATTCATTTAAATTTATATAACGTTACTCGCTGTAGGTTAGCTACGGGCATGGCACATTTTTAGTCCAAAATTCAGTGTTTTTAATAATCACATGCCTGCCAATACCATACAAAAAATGTTGATAAGATTAATGAAAGGAGGGTTTACTTTGCTAGGACCTGAATCCAGTACTTCGCAACGGTGAAAGAGCTCGTCGAGCGTTGTCCTTCGTACCAACTACTAAGAGCTCTTCTGATACACTTATCGATGTCAGAGCTATACGACACCTCAAGATCCTCGATGATGAAGAGAAATTATGATCTGACAGCTAGTTCTATTGAATAATCCAATTATATAAGTGGAAATACTACAGTGGTGTTGGTGTACATAGTCTACATGTCACTTATTAACCAGCTTGAATGTGGACAAGACGTAATAAAAATATTAGTAGCCATATTTTGATATGTCTGCATGATCCAGATCGCATTTGGAGCTACTAGTTATAAGCACTTTTATGATCATATGTGATTAAATGTTACGTTGATTGCCCATTTTCAATCAGTATCTTGAACTAGAATCTGGTCTGGTCTGTTGGCCTTTCATGAGGTGTTATAAGCATGCGAGTTCCGGACGAGAAAGACGGATGTACCTATTACTTGCTTTTGCCTGAAACACGTAGGCTTATAACATGTCATGGTAGAGTTACTGTTGGCTTAACTCTGGTGACCATAGAAAAAGCAAGTAAAGTATATTTGATACACTAGATGATGAAGGCACTTATTATTTTAATATCAGCCCTTTGTAATGCAGTAGCCTTAATTTCGTCCACATAATTTTATCTAGCTTCGATATGCTTTACTTATACAGTAGGAATTGCAACCTCATACATATTCACACATATTTAGTATATGGATTTATAGCATGGGGTTTACCAAGTGAAGATACCAAACCTGTTTCACACTAATTCTTGTAGTATCGCTTTCCAAGTCCTTTCAAGTATTAATAAAAAGCGCAATAGTTATAATTATAAATACAAACTTTACAATTATATTCTGTCGTGATAGAAAAAAAAGTCCGTATACACATGCTTCCATATATGGATGACTTTTTGGTATAAAATATTTAAACTTACAAATATGTATCTCCACTATTTTTCATAAATACTCAAAAGTAAATCTACTTTTGTGTATTTTCTTGTATGTCAGCAAAGTATATGGCTTTTCTGGAATTCTTTGCAAAATTTGTATCAGAAAATATACTGTGAACTAAACTGATAACTGTTTTTATTTACATTTTCTTTAGGGTTCCATATCTAAAAAGGAAAAAAAACCCTTGTAGGATCACTTCGTTGTCGTCTGTCAAGACCTTTTTGTCAGTACGCGTAGAGGCGTTGAAATTTATACCAAATATCCTCCAACACCTTGAAGCTGTGAAAAAATCAAACTTCTAGGCCAATGCAATCAAAAGGTGCAGCCGTTTATGTAACAAATTTCACATATACAAGAGCATAACAACTGGAAAGATACTTCCCGTTGAGCTAGAATCATGAAATTTGGCAAGAAGCAAGGTCTTATAGCATAAGTAAAGGCAAAAATCTGAAATCCGTAAATATGTAAGTACCTACATCACAAAAAAAATATCTGTATGTATGTCTGTCAAGATCTTTTTCCCATGAACGCGTAAAGGTGTCAAGTTGAAGGTGAATAGGAAATATTTAGGTCTGCCATCTTGAACAGGCTAATTTGAAATACGCCAAGTCGTAAAACGTTGAGTGGTTATTGTTCATTCTACTATCGGGCTAGTAATTTGATTGGATGACGGCATTTAGTGAACGGCTTAGGCGTCCAATTAACTGGCTGATTTAACTAGTTGGCTACGACATAGGGGGAGACGGGACCCATTGGTGCACAAAAATTCAACCTCATTTATACAGGACGATAAGTATCAAATTTTAAAATTTATTTTGACGTATGTATAATATGTATGTATAATAATATAATAAATAACAGCTAAAAGTGATTAGGTATAGAGATAAACTGATTTTAATCAGAAAACGTTTTTACATCATTCTCCCCCACCCGAGGGTTACTTTGATACACGGGGTACACCATCGCTCCCTCTGAACCGATGCCCACAAGTGAATCGCATAATGCGGTTCGTGGTATGCTGGTATGCAAACATAAGTTTTAAAAAAATCCAGAAAAAATATAATTTCAATATGTAAAATCGATTGCAACTTCTTCATAAATAAAATCGATTGTCAAGTGAAATCGAATAGGTTACGCACTAGGATATAACTATTTGATGAAAAATTGAGCTGTCAAAAGTTAAATAAATGGTCAGACAAAGTATTCGATATCATCGAGGCAGATTAATAGGTATTATTGTACCCCGTACCTCACTGAATCAAAGTACCCCTACATACCTTTTCACATATAATTTATTTACTAAATTATTTATTAATATTGTAGTCAAAAACATATTTAAAAACACTTTTGAATATATCCACTCACCTTGGTAACATAAAATAACAAAACCAGCTAATAAGACGGTGCTGAGACACTATCTTAGTTCGGGTATAATTTAAGCAGCCGGTCGCACAAACACGTTTATACCCGTTGAAGGTCAACAGCAAACTGATGGCGAGTGGCGCCACAACTGTCATTCTTGTCCATAGTGACGTGCCAGACTGCATAGCGTTTTTCGGTTCTTAAAAATATAGGTACTATATTTGCCCCGTGTATCTATGGCCCTCCCCCTCCCCATATTGGGGGAAAAATTATGCGTCTATATGCATTATTGTGTAGGTATTCACCATAACAATGCATAAAGACGCATAATTTTATCTAATTATTATTATTTTTTTTATATTTAGGACACGTCAATTTGACTTCACCTCGCCTGATGGTAAGCTGAAGGTAAATTCTCAGGAAAGAGGGTCACCATTACATACACGTACCATGTTAACAATGGTGGCACTCATCTTGACGGCCTCATCAAAAGAGGATTGTCGTCGCAGCACCGCGTGACCCCCACCGGTCCCACTAGTGCTGCGACCACAACCCCCCTGCCCGGCTATGCACTTGCCCCTGAACGCAATCAAACCGAAATTGGATTACTATGGAGGGTTTTTCACACTCGTGCACGGTGGTACCCACCCGGCCGAATTTTGTGACAAATTTGTGTCATCAAATATCTACCACCAATAAATGCTTAAAAAGTAGCCAAAATAATATAAGACCAATGCCAGAAACATAGCGTTTCGTTTACAACCACATACGCGGTAATCTTATAATATACAGTATTATCTGAAGGCCGCTGTACCACGAAACGAACGAAGTGTCATTTAGGTATCATTAAGTTGGGTAACCTCCTCCAGTGTCGCTCCGATTCCGATCCCGCTGCAGTCCGGGGGGAACGGAATCGGAGCGGCCGGTACACCCTGGGCGGCGGTCAATGGCTTCCCCTTCACCCCTTCATAGGGTTGGCATTGATCGTCGGCCAATACCCAACGTGGCGGGAACACATCGCTCTCCGTACTCCTCTGCTTTCAGAGGAGACAGGATGAGCGATGCTGTTAGTGGTGAGATGGCCCAGGGTCAGCCGGGGTGCGAGGGATATGCTCTATGGGTAACCTTACACCCCGGCGTCTGAAGACCCGAGACGGCGTGCGGTTTTAGTCGGTGCAAGCCCGACATAACCGCCCCCGCTGGCCGGCGGGGGGGTAACCGAAGGGATTTTCCGCACGATAAAAAAAAAAAAAAAAAAGATCATTAAGTTACTTCGGATTTCTGTCCGTTGGTCGCGACTATGAAGTATCTTCGGGACTGAATCAAACATATCAGGGAGTTTTCGTTTACAATATTATATTTCTATTAAAAATGAACTTTTATAAACCAACATTAAAAAAACACATTCCTTTGTATTGTATTATGATAACCTTTTGACCTTATGAAATAAGCCATATAGTATCTTGTTTTCATTACAATTTATTTTATTAGCAGGCTGTCAAAATTCCGAAATTTGCGGTTTGTACATGGTAGGGTTCAGGCCGAATGAACTATCATGTACCGTCTTCGGGCCGTATTACGGGATAAGTGCGTTGCTTGTTACCGATTGGCCGAAATTTCAGTCCGCAGTTGCGGATGTACGTTTCATGGTAGACCCTCTGGTCACCTCAATTTTATAATGTATGTATATATAATGGGTCTAGAAAGCGTTGTGTAGAATGTATTATTATTATTATTAATGTGCTATAACTTATACTACGACGCTTTCGAAAACAACACATTCATGAATACACTTGAACTCAGAATACCAATTTTTAGACCATTTGACATTTAACCAAAAAATAAATACTTAGTTGTCCCACGTGGGCATCGAACTCCTAATACCCGCAGCAATGTATCGCCTTAAACAACTGAAACTACTATGCTGTTGAACATAGACCTCAATTGAAAATATATATTTGGCTTTTAATACCATTAGGGGCCATTCATTTATTACGTAAGACTATGTTTGCTAGTTTTTGACTCCCCGCTCCCCCTATATAAGAAAAAATAAAAATAGGCTGAAGTGTGTAATATTAATTACGTAATAATCTAAAGGATAAAATGAATACACGTTTGGTTTATTGTAATGTTTATTTTTCAAAGTAACAATTTTTAGGAATGTTTATTTGTACATAGCTAAACACATCCGAGCGCACTTCGGCACTAGCGCGGTTGTCCGCGCTTTTAAGTATAATTTTAACTTTGCGCATTTTTGTGAACTTACCTAAGAACCAACAAGACTCCCTCCCACCCCCTTGTAAGAAAAAATAAGACATATTCGACCCCCCTCCCCCTAAATCGTCTTACGTAATTAATGAATGGCCCCTTACCACTTTGTAATGAAATGAGTATTGAAACAAATCAATTAATTTAATTATTTTCTACCTTTCGATAAATGTAATATACATTGGATAATATAAGTACAAAATATCTCAAGGGCACCCTTTTGAGCGTGTGAAGTTTAGCTCTAAATCCTTTTTTTTTATAATTTGAACTAATAAGTACAAAAAATAAGAAACGATTCATTTTATGTACAAGAATGTATGTTGATTCCGTATTATCAATGCATAAGAACGCTCTATACGATGTATAGCTGATAACTAAGCATCATCACCTTCAGCCTGACCACCAGCCTTACCATCACCAGCTTTTTTAGCTGCGGCAGCCTCTTTCTTAGCAGCTAAAGCAGCTTCTTTAGCTGCTTTTGCTTCTGCCTTAGCTGCAGCCTTAGCTGCTTTTTCAGCCGCCTTTTCTAATGCAGCTTGCTTCGCTGCCGCAGCTTCCGCCGCCGCTATCATTTTCTTTTGAAGTTTCTTCAACTGGAATATATAATATGAAGAATTAGGAAAAAATAAACTTGACTTTATTGGCAGACAACATGAATAAATATGCATATTGATTGTCGACAAACCTCTTACCGGTATCCTCAGTTGTTTTTTTTTCGGGATAGTGAATAGTAAATGAAGACTAAGGAAAAATAAATAGATACCCTAATGGGAACGAAGTGGCTTAAATAAAAAAATATTGATACACTTATTATATAATAAATAACCCGCCCTCTTTGCTTTACCCTTACCCCTTCTTCTTTCCTTTCTTGGCCTTTCCTTTATGCTGCATGTAAAAAAAGTTAACTACATTTAAAAAAAAAATTGAAATATTTTTACGGTAAAACCATAAAAGCGATGCCATAAGTAGATGTTGGTGCTGAGCACGAATATGGTGTTAAATATTTTTTTATAAAGTCAGTATCCAAATTTTCAACCAAAAACATAACTGTCAGAAATAGCCTTTAGATTCTTTAACTCATACTGTGTTGAGATGAACAGCGTCCTCTAAAACATGGCCATAGCCAGGGGGCTTTGTGGGATTAACATCCCCCTTCAATTCTGAAATTCCAAATATAAAACCTGGCTACGCTCGTGAATTGAGACCACCCAAAATTTCGCAATCAGATTGAAGTTTTCTTTGTACTTAAACCTAAACTTAATCGTTTTCAAGGTAATCCTTGAAAACGGTTAAGTGTACTCTCGCTCAAGTTTAGTTATTGTCACCTGATTCCTTATAACATCATCAACTACTCTTGGTTTAACCGTTTAAACAAAATTTACCTTTTTCTTTTCTGCTCGGTTGGAGAGTACTTCTCTCCATGCGTACTGGATGACTCTTGCGGCATGCTCTAGAAGGAACTTCTCCATCTTTTCAGTCATTTCTTTGTGATATTCCTCTTCACGTTCATTCATCAGCGGTATATATTCTTTGTCTTGTTCATCTAGCTTCTTCTGTTGATTTAAAGGATTCATATGAAAACTTAAGAATAAAGAATTTTAATACTTCACAGCCTTCTAATAAATCAAAAATGCAAATAACTAAGGCTAAAAAATAAGGACCTGTAATTTTTCACACTTCTCGACCTCTTCCTCATACTTCGTAGTGAATTCGTCCAATTCAAGCTGCTTATCTGCCATCTCTAAGTCGTATTTCTGAAGCCACGACAGTAGCTGCGTTTCCACTTTGAACCTTTTGAATCATAAAACGAATTGTTACATAAATATTACATAAGCTGAGGTAATAAAATTGATATGTGATCTCGTAGTAGGTATTTTTTGCAAAAATGACTATATACATCGTCAAAGATATACATAAAAAATATACTAATATTTTTTTTTTTTAAATAGAAGATAGAATAGAGTATACTTAAACCTTCTCCAGAATGTAACCAATACTTTTCTATCAAACGCGTTTCGCGAAAATCGCGTATAAACATACAGGTCAAAAGCGAACCTCCTTTTGAAGTCGTTAATAATCAAAAAACGTTTCGCTAAAAATGGCCAATTTTTTTTACTATTTTGCTCGATGTTAAATATACAGGGTGGAATTTTGTAATGCCACCTGGAGGGAAAGTACTCTTAATACTGCAGATAGAAAATTTTACTCCAAGGAAACATTCCTTTATTTTTGAATAGAAAGCAAACTGCATTCAAAGATTTTCGAAAATTCTCTTCCACACCCGGGAATCGAACCGGCTAAAATCTGAAAAAAATATACCCTGTAATTTTATGGCATCGATCGTTAGGGTCAATTATAAGGATGAAATCTCTCAAACAAACATGATAAATTAAATGAAAGGAAAACCAGGAAATCTTAAATTAATTTAATTATTTACAAAAAATGGTAAACTAACTAATTAGATGCTCGAAATGGGCTCCATTCTCTTGGATAAACAAATTTAATCTTTTAACGAATTCATTTCTAGTAACCTTTAATAAAGTGTTGTGGTGAATATTATAAATCGTATTCTGAACTTCAACTCTCAACTCGTTGTCATTCGCATAAGATTGATCTTGTAAATTTGATTTTTTACATATCCCCACAGTAAAAATATAATGGGGGTGAGATCTGGCGATCTCGCAGGCCATCTGATTGTGCCGTTTGTACCAATCCAGGTATTAAAATGGTTATTGATGTAGGCAGTAGTGATTCTGCTGTTATGTGCTGGAGCACCATCTTGCTGTAGAATTATTTGGTTTCGCTCTTCCTCGGGGAAACCATTTAACTCGTTTCTTAAGAGATCGAGTATTTCAATATACTTGACAGTGTTTAAATGATCTTCGTACACGTGGACTAACACTACATTATTTCTCATAATTCCGCACCAAACATTGAAAGAAAATCTTACTTGATTGTTAGTTTCATGAACACGAACAGGATTCACTCGAGACCAATAATGGTTATTGCGGCGATTGTACATGCCATTATTGCTGAAGTTGGTTTCGTCGGACCATACAATGTTACTCAAAAAATTAGGGTTTCGGTCCATTTCTCCAAGCATGTTTTCACAAAATTGTAATCGTCTCTCACGATCCCCAATATGCAATTTTTGCACCAACCGACCTTCACGATAGCATTTATACTTATACTTTTTCAGCACTTTAAGTACGCGAGTGTGGGTTGTTCCTAATTCATCGGCAGTATCTCTACTTGAGCCTTCGGAAATGATTCAAAGTATGTTAAAACATCTAGTTCAAAATCGAAATAGTTTTGCTGAATAGTTTGCCGTCACTTCTTGAAACCACCCGTATTTTTTAAATTTTCTACCATTCTTTTCAATACGAACCGAGTTGGTGCCTGTCGGTCTTGATATTTCTCTCCATACCACCGCAGAGCTAGATTCACGTTTTTGTTATTTAAAAAATAAGCTTCCATTATATCAAACTGTTCTTGATAAGCCATTTTCACCGTGAGACAAAATGTGAAATGAGTTGTAAAAACAATCAAATGTGAATAATAACTATGACAATCTAATTTTAATCTAACATTCCATATTTAAATTACCTCATTACAAAAGATGGATGTTAGATAAAGAGCTTTAACTTGACTCATTGAATTTGTACCTTCAGATTTCCTGGTTTTCCTTTCATTTAACTTATCATGTTTGTTAGAGAGATTTCATCCTTATAATTGACCCTAACGATCGATGCAATAATTTTTCAGATTTTAGCCGGTTCGATTCCCGGGTGTGGAAGAGAATTTTCGAAAAGCTTTGAATGCAGTTTGCTTTCTTTTCAAAAATAAAGGAATGTTTCCTTTGAGTAAAATTTTCTATCTGCAGTATTAAGAGTACTTTCCCTCCAGGTGGCATTAAAAAATTCCACCCTGTATATTGCCTGCGAGATAAATACCGTGATAATAAAAAGTGTAGAATTGACGTTTTTACAAGTATGTAAGTATAATCTGTCGTTTTCTCTTGCCGGTAACAAGGTATTAGTAATTTAATAATAATCATATTAATAGTGCGCTTCATGAGGTTCGTTATCGATGTTGTGAATGTATTATCCCGAAAGTGATTTGGCCAATTTATTTTTTTATCTATTTGATGTCTGTATAGTTTTATTTACCTGCGAGCTCTCTGATTTTTCTCTTCAATCAAATGCCGTCGTAGTAAATGTTCATAGTTTTCTCTACATTCTACCTCTTCTTCTTGCAACATTTCATTTTTGACCAAGTGAGCTCGAGTAGCTAAAACCATTTGACGTTCCGAATCCAGACTAGAAATAAGAAAATAAACTACAACTTTAAGCAGGAATTTTATAATATAAGACATTTGAAGTCAGTTTAGATCGAGCACCCAAATGCATACGCTGTCAATTATGATCAAATAATAAATTATTTTTATAGCATATGCAAACATAAGTGGTTGAGTTGTCTATAGGTACACTTGCAACAACGTGGGCGATGACGCATCATTGATTGCTCTTCTGGAGTAGCTGGCGTCAACGTCAACGGCCAAGAGTCTGACCAACCGGCCCTTTTCAGGGCCAGCTGACCCCATTGCACGAGAGGGTCGGGGTATGGCAGGCCTGCAAGGCCCGCGGGGGGAGTGGTCGCTCCAGCTACCCCTCTGCTCTTATCAAAGGGGACACTGCGAATGGCCCAGGGTCAGTCGGAGTGCGAGGGATATGCTCCATGGGTAACCTTACACCCCGGCGTCTGTAGACCCGAGACGGCGTGCGGTTTTAGTCGGTTCAAACCAGACATAACCGCCCCCGCTGACCGGCGGGGGGGTATCCGAAGGGATTTCCGCACAAAAAAGAAAACAAAAAAGGTACACTTGCAACTTATAGATCGCAAAACCCTGTACAAGCAAAATGTTCGTGGGTACAAAAAGAAGGGGGGTGTGTGTTGGGTAACCTCCTCGAGTGTCGCTCCGATTCCGATCCCGCTGCAGTCCGGGGGGAACGGAATCGGAGCGGCCGGTACACCCTGGGCGGCGGTCAATGGCTTCCCCTTCACCCCTTCATAGGGTTGGCATTGATCGTCGGCCAATACCCAACGTGGCGGGAACACGCATCGCTCTCCGTACTCCTCTGCTTTCAGAGGAGATAGGATGAGCGATGCTGTTAGTGGGGAGATGGCCCAGGGTCAGCCGGGGTGCGAGGGATATGCTCTATGGGTAACCTTACACCCCGGCGTCTGAAGACCCGAGACGGCGTGCGGTTTTAGTCGGTGCAAGCCCGACATAACCGCCCCCGCTGGCCGGCGGGGGGGTATCCGAAGGGATTTCCGCACGATTAAAAAAAAAACAAAAAGGGTACAAAAAGAAGGATTTTGAAATAACAAGAGGTATTTTAACTGTAATCTGGTACAGGGTGCCTGCTTCAAGTTTGAGTTAAAGAATATCATTACTGTTCAAGAATATTGCTATTGCTGTGGTAATAGTTGTTGTAAGTGTTGCAATATTTTGACGCAGTATTATTTCGAGTTACGCCGAATCTAGATCTAACTTACATTTGTAATCTAACTTAAGCTTTAACTTACATTTTCTTCTTGAGCTTGATCGTGGCATCGAAGTTGAGCATGGATAGTTCGTGTTCCAGTTTGGTTATGATTTGAGCTTTCATTGCCATTGTCTGCTCAAACCTCTCGCTCTCCTCTTTTAGTACTTCGGAGTATTCTAGTCAAGAGGCCGAAAAATATTAGTCAGTCTACCAACTGTTGTAACATTAATGAGGTTTGTAACGAAAAAGAAATGCCCTTGGTGAGCTGAAACTCACTGTGACCAAGTATTTTGAAAAAAAAACATTGTTAGTACCTAGTGATTTCTGTTGGAAAACTCAGTAGCAGCACAGATTCTAGAAACGGATGATAGACTATAATATCTTGGTCTACCTCTTGTACCCCAATGTAGAATCCAATACAAGCAACTGACCTTTTAATACCTGTAGCATCAAAATCATTTTACTTTGACTGTACCTTATAAATTATTATTTTCTAAGCATATTGTCATTGTTCATTATGAATTTTACACCGCAACGTAAAGTACCTAACATTTTTTTTATTTTTCGGTATACCTTTAATATTTGAAATAAGATTTTCGTTGGCAGCTTCGAGTTTCCTTGTATTGATCTTTGCTAACAGCTCGTCAGCTGCTGTGGTCTCCATCTGTCTTATCATCAGTTCACGAAATTGTTCCATTTCAGTTAAAAAATCAACACTAGCAGCGCCGGACCTTGACTTATGAAAAGAAAAAAACATTAATTAGTTCTTTGACATAATATACACATTAAAAATAAATAAGCAGGTACGCTTAAGACGAGCGAGGACTCAGGGCTGCACACGCTGGCAGACTGCCCGGTGTGGGAGGCGCCGAGGCGTGACCTCGTGGCAGCCATCGGGGTGGGAGTCCTCTCGCTCGGCAGCATGATTGCGGCAATGGTGCGGAGCGCGACCACGTGGGCCGCCGCCACCTCCTTCTGCGAGCATGTAATGCTCGCGAAGGAGATGGCGGAGCGCGCCCGGGAGAGATTTAGAACTCTCCCGGCCCGCCGAGCCCGCAACTTGCTCGCCGCGCGTCGCAGGCGACTCAGGCGCCGGAGGTCGCTTAACGACCGGGGGTTCAAGCCCGACATAACCGCCCCCGCTGGCCGGCGGGGGGGTATCCGAAGGGATTTCGGCACAAAAAAAAAGGTACGCTTAGGAAACGTCGATGTGCAACGATGACAAGCTTCTAGACTCGTGCCGTTCTAAAATATACCTTATTTTTTTTTTTTTTTTATCGTGCGGAAATCCCTTCGGATACCCCCTCGCCGGCCAGCGGGGGCGGTTATGTCGGGCTTGCACCGACTAAAACCGCACGCCGTCTCGGGTCCTCAGACGCCGGGGTGTAAGGTTACCCATAGAGCATATCCCTCGCACCCCGGCTGACCCTGGGCCATCTCACCACTAACAGCATCGCTCATCCTGTCTCCTCTGAAAGCAGAGGAGTACGGAGAGCGATGTGTTCCCGCCACGTTGGGTATTGGCCGACGATCAATGCCAACCCTATGAAGGGGTGAAGGGGAAGCCATTGACCGCCGCCCAGGGTGTACCGGCCGCTCCGATTCCGTTCCCCCCGGACTGCAGCGGGATCGGAATCGGAGCGACACTCGAGGAGGTTACCCAACAGACACCCCTCTAAAATATACCTAGTATCTTACTTTATGTACTTTATACCTATTCAATATCTTTGTAGCAATAAGTCATAAAAACAAATTGTTATAAACGAAAATGTTAAAAACTTGAAATCGTCAAAGAACAAAAAGTTAAATTTGTTTGTAAAATTATTTCATGATGACATGGTTGGATACTTACGTCTCTTAGATTAAGCCGCTTCTGAAACGCAAACAAATAAATATTATAAAAAAAATTAAAAAAATGGCTACTTTAGCATGTAACTACAGAATATTAAATAGTGCTTTATAAGTAGGTAACCTAAAATCTAAAACTAAATGATCTTACTTTCAGAAAATAATCTTCCAAACGTCAGATGTAGGTGAATGCCTCATCATCATAAATACGTTAGTTTTTGAATAGGAGAATACTGATAGGTTGTTAGATTCAAGAATAAGTGCCAGCTGTAGATACGAGGTACCCGCTTGGAATACCTACACCGACGATAGCTACGGGTATATTATACAACTGAACGAGCGGCCACTACCTACATAAATCTGAAAAGGTAGGAAATGGAAAATTCATCCAGGCTACCACAAGTAGTTGGGATTACTTCTATATAATAATGACAATTCTATATTTTTGCTATTTATAAAATTCAAGCGATTTCCTTATAACTATGACTATGAGGCCATAAATACTGTTACATCAAAACTTTTCTTTCTTTTTCAACTTTTTAATTATTTTGAATTTGGAACACGTATATTATTTTTAAAACTTCTTTGAATTTCGCGCCATGTCACATATTTTTTCGTGTTCATTATCGATTTACAATATGGAATGGGGTGTTAAAGAAAATAGGATCGCAGTGTAAAGTATAATACTATTCTGGAATTAACAGAAAAGTACCATAATTGGTATACCATATTCACAGATGGCTCCAAAAGCTCTAGTGGTCGCGGTGCGGCTTTTTATGACCCTCATGGTGAAACCAATACTACGCCGTATATCAACATTTTTAAAACAACCTATGAACTCTCAGTCATGTCGATGGAACTCATAGCAATTTTGGAAGCTGTTTCATATGCACGTACCGTTCCAAATAATAATAAAATCCTGATCTGCACCGATAGTCAAAGCGCTTTATATCAAATAGCTCGGTGCGCCTCTGGTGGCAGAGGTGCACCGATAGCCTATGATATCCTCTCTGAAATACACGAAAGCTATTTGAAGGGCACGGAACTAAAGATGCAATGGGTTTCATCACACATTGGTCTTAGAGGTAACGAGGAGGCTGACAAGTTAGCGAGAACAGCGTCTGTGAATGGAAAGCTAGTCTCCATTTTGCCACATTATACAGAGCTACTACCAAGATATAAGAACTATTACCTCAACTGTTGGAAAGAGTATTTCACTGAACGCTCACTAGAAAAGGGCATCCGGTACAAAACGTTACAATGTGAGCCTCCTCGTGTACCTTGGTTTGGAGACATATGGTTGAGTAGGAAACTACTTGTTACAGCATTTCGGCTAAGGTCCGGGCACATGCCATTAAAGAAGTTCGCCTTCCTAATGGGACATGCAGACTCCCCAAACTGCGATTTATGCGGCGTAGTAGAGGATGTGCACCACCTATTAACGGACTGTGTATGTTATGAAACGGCCCGAAAGTTTCTGATTGAGACCTATGACCTGAACAGACTACATATAGGTATGCTCCATGATATACTGGCAACACCTCGATGCGAAGCAGCTATAAGTTTGTTTGGGTTATTTGGTCCCCATCAGGGATAAAAAAAAATTCTATTTGTTATACTGTGTAAGCATGTTTACTGTTTTAAGCTACGATGGGATTGACATATCCGTAACGGATAAAAATCCCTAAAAAAAAAAAGAAAAAAAAAAAAAGAAAGGATCGCAGTGATCACCTTGCACAAAGTGGGTATGGAGCCGTCGGTCATATTCCAGACACTTCAAAAACTTGGTATCAGCCGTATGTTCGTATATCGTACTATCAATAGATACAACAACACTTCGTCTGTCGAAGACCAGAAAAGATCGGGGCGGCCGCGTGCTGTTAGAACTACAAAGGCTATTAATGCTGTTAAAGCCAGAATTCGTCAAAACCCCATGAAAGCAAAAAATCTTATCGCGAGAAATGAAGATTCCCGCTAGGACTCTGTCACGTATTATAAAACAAGACCTGAAGCTCGGTGCTTATCGTCGATATACAGGACATGCCCTAAATCAATCTTTACGATTAAAGAGAGTGGATCGATCAAAGCGTCTTCTGTCGTGATACGCAGGTGAAAGGCACAGAAATATCCTCTTTACCGATGAAAAAATTTTCACGACTGAAGAACACTACAATAAGTAAAATCATAAAGTGTACGCTCACAGTTCTAAGGAAGCTGCTCAAGTGGTCGGAAAGGTACAACGTGGTCATCATCCTGCGTAAGTGATGGTTTGGTGGGGCGTGTCTTATTAGGGAGTCACAAAGCCACATTTTTGTGAAAAAGGAGTGAAAACTTTAGCCAATGTGTATCAAGATACAGTCAAGGATCATGTTGTGAAACCTCTCAGCAATACACTTTTTTTAAATATACTGTGGACTTTCCAGCAAGATTCTGCTCCTGGTCACAAGGCACGAACTACCCAAGCCTGGCTAGAAACCAACGTTCCGGACTTTATAAGAGCTGAAGACTGGCCCTCGTCTAGCCCAGACCTCAACCCTTTAAACTACAAATTATAGTCAGTTTTAGAGGACATGGCCTGCTCTAAACGACACGGCGACATTAAGTCTCTTAAAAAATCTTTGGAGCAAGTAGTGGCAAAATTTTCCTTGGAAACAGTGCGTAAATCCATAGATTCCAAACAGATTAAAGGCCTGTATAAAAGCCAAGTGTGGCCATTTCGAATAAAATATATTTTTATTTTTTGCTAAGACTTTAATAAATATGTAGGTATTATAAATTTTAATAATATTACATTACTTCATTTTAAAAAAATGCATTTTCATTTGTAACAAAACTTATGGCTGGACTAGGTATTGCAAGATTTTTACCTGTTCAATCATTTCGTCAACTGTAGGCCGGAGCTCTGGATAACTGTTCATAATATACATGAGATGACCTAGCTCAGGATTCAAGCGGTTCTTAAGACTCAGATCACCCTGAAATGTTATAAACTAATTACCGGTGGTAGGTAACCAACCGTCCCCTTTCTGTCTGCATTTCGCAAAGCGCGAGCGATGAGCGACACTAGTATTGTTAACGATATACATATTACGACAACGCGTCCTACTAGGTACCTTTAGAAAGAAGATAATTGAAACTTTTAAATAGCCCTAACATTCTCTTTGATTTATTGTGATGTATTCGCTTTCTTTTTTTACTACTACCTTACCAAGCTGTGGTAAATGTCGTTGGTAACACAATTATAACGGATGTAAAGAACTCTTCCTTAACCAATTATTGCGTTGTGTTGCTGTTTGTTTACCCAAATAAATAGGAAAAAAACCTTTGTAGGCCATAGTAACCACCTACCACATCTAGGAAGGGATGAGAATCAGTGGGAGTCCCAAGAATCGCACGCAACGCAATTCACCAGAGTCATGAAATTTCAATATTTAATTATCTATCTAGTACTGTCTATTTTTATTATAGATAGGTACCAGTCATTTGCCGAGTGTAGGCTTACTCATTCTGCTTTTGATTTGACTTATACGGTTTTATGGGAGCGATAGCCGTCTGATCTACCAACCCCGAGAAGAAAGGGTGCGCCAGAGTCGCGTCCTTCAACCAGCAGGTATACCCGCTGTCAGGTGAGAGTTTGGCTCCGAAGGTGTTGCTGTGGCCTCAAATACCCTTACGGCCAGTATTCATCAACAAACGTCTAAAAAAATATAACGGTTCGTAGTTTAATTTTTTTATGGGCAATAAAATGCTACTTAGATACAAGTAATACACCATGAAAATGCTTACAGCTTTTAAATCCTCAACAGTAGCCATATTGAGAACACTAGCAGAAAACAACGGATTGTCATATTGATCGAATATGAATATCAAATCGTCCATATGTGTGGTCGACAGCACGTTGCTAAGGGTTTTGTACTCCGCTACCAAGTCTGGTAGACAAATGGCTAGCCTGCATTTATAGATAGCCTCGTCAAGGATCTTGGTGATGCGTTCCGTTTGGATGTGGCATTCCAGATCGATTGGAGACGCCGCTGGAAAGGATGTTCAATTCTATTAAATTAATAGTATATCAGTTTGATAAACTTAAGTAGCTCGGTTTCGTTCAAACGTTTGCAATCTCTGCAGTATTTACACAGTTTAAACCAAAAAAGAGAATAACCTACACTATCAAATGAGCCTTATCTGATGAAAAGATGATAAATAAATGTTCACTAACCATTGTCCTTAGTGAGATCCATCTCTTTATTCTTCTCTGCACTGCCACCAGACTTGGAGCTACTACCAGTTTTGGTGCTCGAGGAATACGTTGATGGGGACTCTAAAGTCCCACATGATATAGTATCCATGTTATTCAGCTATATATGATCGGTAGTATGAATAATTTATATTTATCCCTGAGCTATTATCAGCTATCTCAAACAATTGTAATTTGCACAATAATCAAAGAGAATATAATCGGTACAATAATAAACAACTACGAACATCTGTAACCATGACAACGGTTAATGCTAAATGTCTAATTAAGTTATACAGTTGTCCAAACAAGGTCTAGCTAGACCATGCAAAGAGATTTACATAAGCGGTGCTTTTTCGAATATAATGTGAAAGTATTTTGCATTGATCGTAAATAATTAGAACGCAATTTAAATTTAGTCCACGAATATGGGGAAATAAGTTCCTTCCCCAAAGTCTTATGGAGAACCTCCTTTTATGAAGTCTGTTAATTTAAACTGATTCTAGCGTGGGCAGCCAGCTATATTTTTGAATGCTTTATTTCCCCTACCCTTGTAAAATGCTGCGACAGACACCCTCGCGCCTCGATTCATTACGACACGCGACAGCCCAACGACTAGATAATGAATTTATCAATACATTGGTTTGTTGCTGTGAAACTAAGTGTTTGTTCAATAACTTTGTCAGTCAGTGCTACTTGGATGCTAGCCAAGTAGCACTAACACGCTAAGGACAGACAAAGGAAAGAATATCTCTTGCATTAACCACCAAAAATTAAGGTAAGTGTATAAAATAATACTCATTAGTTTTAGATGTCGCGATTTCATATAGGAACATAATATATTATCATGTATCCATATCTGTGTCACAAACGTGGATGCTTGAAACCATTAAGTTTCAGATAAAGAATAATTACGCAAATGTTGTTCTATCGTACATGGAAATTAATAGGTATTTTTAATTTTTAATTTTAATTTTAAGTTGTTTGCTTATTCCGAAATAGAACTAAGTGAAATGTAAAATGATAATTTTTTAATGTCAAATAAACTATTATTATTATATTATATTATATACTGTAACGGCAATAGCCTTATGGGCAAATAAGGGCTTTTAAAATTACCATTTTATAAATTTAATTTTCGTGATATTTTAAATTTTATTAATTAGGTATACAAGCTGTTCACGAAGTGCCTCGCTACCTCCGCCGCATAGTCGGGGGTATTTGACGGATAGAGCCGTCTTCTACCCAACCGTGACCGGTCTCGGTCGGCGTGAGATGTCGCGCGGTGTTCCGCAGGGATCGGTCGTGGGGCCACTTCTGTGGAACATCGGATACGACTGGGTGCTTCGTGGTGAGCTCGCAGACGGTGCCGCCGTCACGTGCTACGCGGACGACAAGCTCGTGACGGCGTGCGGGGCGACGTACCGCGAAGCGACCCTGGAGGACACGGCCGCGTTTGCCCAAGTCGTGGAGCGGATCCGGCGGCTGGGTCTCGAGGTGGCTCTGCATAAAACCGAGGCCTTATTCTTTCATGGGTCTCGGAGCAAGCCACCTGAGGGATTCAGTCTCATCGTGGGAGGCAATCGCATCGGCATCAAGCCCCAAATGAAATATTGGGGCTCGTGCTCGACGGCCGATGGGACTTCGGAGAGCACATCCTAAGTCTGGCCCCCAAATTGAAGGGCACAGGCCTCGCTCTGGCGCGGCTGTTGCCCAACATGAGGGGGCCCGATGACTCCTGCAGGAGACTCTACGCGGGGATCGTGCGGTCCATGGCCCTGTATGGGCGCCCAATATGGGCGGAGGCCCTGAAGGCCATAAGTGTGCGGATGCTGCGCGCTGCGCAGCGGGTGATGGCCAACAGGGTCATCCGCGGGTACCGCACGATCTCCTTCGAGGCGGCGAGTCTCCTTGCCGGAACTCCGCCATGGGACTAGGAGGCGAGAGCCCTTTCGCAACTGTACCAGTGGCAAAAGGAGGCGCGGGAGCAGGGACGGAACCCCGAGCCTCGAGAAATCGAGGCCGTGCAGTCGGGAGGGCATTCGGGATTTGTGTGTACCTACTCTAGTTTCCTACCCAGCTAATATTTTTTATCTTTATATATTTATTTATGAATACAGTTGCTTACATTGGCTTATAATTAGTTTTGTATGCTAGTACAGAATTAAATGAATGGCGCTTAATACATTTTTACTTTATTAAATCTTATTCTAACTTATCTTAGATTTCTATGAGGACTACTACTTCACATCATTTATTATATATACAGACAGTCTGTACAACGCTAACATGATTTATTCTAGATATTTGAAAGCAATGCCACTGTTGTCACAAAAAATCCAGATCCAACATTAGAAATATGACCTATAGCTGAATATTTCTAGTGTTCAATGTAAAGGATGGACAACACTATGCCTAGATAGTGTGCTAACATAACTTTACGTCCTGTTTCTTCAGTTTGTTAGCCTGACTATTTTTTCAGCAAATTGGAGTGTTCGCTCTGTATGATCTCTTATTAAGATCGGAATACTATGAACATCCACCTTCATTCCAGTGGCGCTTTCTAAGTTTAGCCTATCTAGGGCGTAAATGGGGTAATCAAATAGGAGGCGGGCCACTGTTTCGGGAACTCCAGGTTCACCGGCACACAATGGGTCCCCCTTACACTTGAAGCGATTCAGGTATTCGGAGAACCCACCGTGCCCCGTGAATAACTGGGTGGTTGGGCCCTTGATGGTTAAGTTCCTGACTGTCCCATACGCTTCCACGGCACAAGGGAAGAACATTTTGGTGGTGGCTGCTGTTACACCATCCCTGTAGCGCCTATTCCACTCGTCAAGGGAGCCCTAACGTAGGACTCTCTTGACGAATGATATAGGACAAAGCAGGTCATAAACTGGAGCCTTCTTAAGTTTTAAGGCGGCCTCCCTAGCGAGCCAATCCGCCCTCTCATTCCCCTCTTGCCCCGCTGCTTGCAGCGGCCAAGAGTCCCTGGTCTCTACTGAGAGCAGGTGGAAAGAGTGCGGATTAACTACACTAAGGAGCGCCGCCCTGCTGTCACAGAAGATGCCGGACGCGACTGCGCTGTTGGGCTCTACCTCGCACGCCACTCTGCGCAGCGCCAGAAGCTCCGCCTGGTAGACGGTGCAGTACCTAGAGAGAGCAAATTTGAGTGCCTTGGTCTCCGACTGGCCATCCCATATGGAGATGGCGGCGCCGACTCGGCCCTCAATTTTGCTCCCGTCGGTAAAAACTCTGAGATCGAGTGGTTTCACATTGTTGTATTGTTCCTCGTCTACCACGCTGCCAAACTCCAGGCGCATACGCTTCGCGGGGTGCGGGGCTGCCGAAATGGGGGCCAGCCGTTCAATCTCCTTCCCGCAACATGCTCACCGCGCGTCGCAGGCGACTCAGACGCCGGAGGTCGCTTAACGACCTCCTTCCTCCATCAGCGCAGGCCTGGGGGTGGCAGGTGAAGCCGCCTGTCACCCCAGCAGAAGCAGGCCGGGACGGTGGGGCGACCAGCACCCCTCCCCCAAACCGGGGCAAGACGGGAACACCGTGGTTCCCAAACCCAAGGGGGCATCTTGAAACCGGAGATGGCCCAGGGTCAGTCGGGGTGCGAGGGATATGCTCTATGGGCAACCTTACACCCCGGCGGCTGTAGACCCGAGACGGCGTGCGGTTTTAGTCGGTTCAAGCCCGACATAACCGCCCCCGCTGGCCGGCGGGGGCGAATGGATTTCCGCACGAAAAAAAAAATGTTATACAAGCTTTTATGAATAGGTAGGTCTTCATCAATATCTACCGGTAGTGAATATTGGATAGAAATAGACAAAGGACTGAAAATCCTTCAACTGAAGACTTCATTAAGAGCATAAAATGGGTATATAATCGTCCATCAAGCGTATCATCAATATCTATTAACCTTCAGCTTAGCAGTTCACTGTTTGACATCCACTGCTTTATAATTAAATATTATGTATAATTATAACGTTTCTTCTAAATCCTACTTCACAGTTTGTGTTAAATAAGTCACCAAAATGACGAAGAAAGGTAAAGTGAACAAGTTGGCGCGCATGTCAGACGAGGAACGTGCGCGGTATTTACAGCACCGTGCCGATATCGAGGAAGAGGCACGTAGAAGAAAGCAAGAACTTATCGCCAAGTTTATCAAGGTATCATCCAAATATTAGAGCGCATCATTACACAATTCACTTACACAGTTTTCACAGTCACACTAATTTAGTAATGTTTGAATAGTCATCATTATTATCATCCGAGCACCGTTCCCCGGTTGCATCTAAAGCTTATACTTTGGAACCCGAGGTCCGCTCTTTTGCTTAATACGCTGTTTTCCTTAATATGGTTTATTTTGACTTTTACGGGAGTGACTGCAAACTGATCCCCTTACCCCGAGACGAATGCATGTGTTAGATAGAGAGCCTCTTCCGTTAATAAGAAGAGGTTTCATTCATTCATTTGTCATATTTTGTTATATTTAGATACCTTAACATATTTCGATATTATAATACTATTTGAACATCTAATTAAGACGAACTTGACACTTTTTCAGAATAAACTCGACAAAGAGGAAGCGTACAGCCGTTTAAACACAGCTAAGATCAATCAAGAATGGAGATTCATTCTGCGCAAAATAAAATGCAAGCAAATGGCTGTGGATATTCAGGTAGGCTTTGCGTTAGAGACTAATTTTATAAGATTGGTTTTTACGAGCATGATTGAACGGCGAGTAAGGAATTATAAACATCATTTAGAGAGTATTATCAGCTCAAACATCATTTTATATCTTATTGTAGGTATAACTGAGAGATTAATAGAAAAAAGAGATATAAATAACTATGTAGATACATTTTGTCATGGTAGCCAATTCGAAAAGCACCGCAGGTAGGTATTATAATATAGGCTTATAGGTTGTTATGCTTCTGTTACCTTTGAACTGCACCGACCATGTAACAGTTTATGTGTTAATCTCGACATAACTACGCTTTACAAGACTGATTTGAGACACGAGTTGAGACGGTCTAATTACCTTACTGCATGGGATAATTTAATAATAATGATAATTAGCAAAAAAAGCGTGAGGCCGTATGGGCGGGTAAAGAGTTGCATAAACGCTTCTTTAAGGTTTTACATGAACCTCAAGTAGACCGAGAGGGTGCCTCTTTTTGGAAACCGAGGGCTTTGTCTTCGCGGTACAAGATCAGGTCATCAAGACGAACAACTACAGGAGGTACATACTGAGGAATGGAATCACGGACTTGTGTCGTTTGTGCCTCCGTCCTGGCAAGTCACTCAAGACATGTGACCTCCGGTTGTTCCATGCTTGCTAAAACTGAGCATCTGCACAGGCACAATTGCACAACCAAGCAGCCAAAATATTACATCAAGAACTTGCCCTTAAATACGGCCTCCTTGCGCAGAGGATGCCATGCTACAAGCACGTGCCGGAAGTCGTACTTGAAAATGACCGCGCCAGTCTACGGATAGGACTATTCTAGCGAATAAGCTTGATATCGTGCTGATGGACCGGGCAGAGTCACGGGTATTTCTTGTGAACATCACTATTCCCTATGATGAGAACCTCGTCCGCGCCGTTTTAGATAAGAAAACCAAAGATCTGGATCTGGCGCACGAGGTTATGAAACGAGAAAGCTAAATTTTGGATATTAAGTGGGGTGGGGCTAAAAAAGCTTGTGCTACCTGTACGGAGCAACTAATTCCTGCTTTCCTGCACCCACAAGTAAAAAGATAAATAAAAAGAAACCAAATTGTAGGTCTGAAAACGCTCTACAAGTTTGATACCAGACATTTTTTCGATATCTTTCCCGAGAAGAAAAAGTATAGCAAAAAACAAATTTCAATCCCTTTTATGGTTTTTTCGATCGATATCTCAATAACGATAAGCGACACGTAAAAACGTAAAGGACTTTAATTTTATTGTAGGTTGTGAAAAAGCGACAAATAAAAATAAAAATACCTGACTGCTGCTAAAAAGACCGAAACAAGTTTGATAGCAGGCGGTACCCATTTATAAATCATAAACCGAAAAGAATTAACGGGTCCCGCCTGCTATCAAACTTGTTTCGGTCTTTTTAGCAGCAGTCAGATTTTTTATTTTTTTATTATTCACAAAAAAATAAAAAATCAGCGTTTTAGTTTTAAGCATACAAGAGAAACGAGTCTAGCAACAATTCAAACGAAAACTGGATTAAGTACAGAGGCTCCGCTTATCGTAACCTCCGTAAACTGTTATTAATCATATTAAATTGAATTAAGATTTACAAGTGGAATTCATTGAGTTCTACAGTTAAAAACAACTTGAGTCGAAGTGGTCCCGCCGACATATATAATATATATATATGATGCCATTATCCACATAGAGATTTTAGTAGTACAAACCCATGAGTCTGGGTGCATTTGGTGTCCAGTTCCTTCTAAATATCACGTATTAAGGTACTAAGTAAACTTTAATAGCAATAAAAAATTTGTAATGTGAGCGTAAAATAAATGTAGAAAAGAAAATATAAATATTCTCAACCATGACCACCATAGGGTCCGAAGTTCCGTGGTCTGAAATAACTCTAAATTCTGCCGATTTTTTTTTTTTACGCTATATTTATTTTTAACAGTTGCGAATCGATTCATATTTTAGTTGTTCATTGATTACCTTGGTTTTAGGTACTATAAAAGTAGGGTTACCCCTTCATAGGGTTGGCATTGATCGTCGGCCAATACCCAACGTGGCGGGAACACATCGCTCTCCGTACTCCTCTGCTTTCAGAGGAGACAGGATGAGCGATGCTGTTAGTGGTGAGATGGCCCAGGGTCAGCCGGGGTGCGAGGGATATGCTCTATGGATAACCTTACACCCCGGCGTCTGAAGACCCGAGACGGCGTGCGGTTTTAGTCGGTGCAAGCCCGACATAACCGCCCCCGTTCTCCGGCGGGGGGGTATCCGAAGGGATTTCCGCACGATAAAAAAAAAAAAAAAAAAACAGGTACTATAAAAGTAGAACAGAATGATTCATTTACTTTGCAGTGACGCACTATTTAGGGTGATTGAAATGGGTATATATATCTTTGATACCGACAAGTTATATTGTAGCCACATGTTCTCACTTATCAATAATTGTTCTGACAGAATATGATAACCAGCTTCAACTTCCTGGTGGAGCGCAAGGACCGCCTGATAACATCACTAGTGCGATGTATAAACGACTCAGATGAACAGCACCGACGAGCCTTCCAAGCACACACTGAGAATGTCAGCTATTTTTTGAGTAAGCAAATAAATTAATACCTAGATTAATGCCAGAGAATTATTTTAATATTTATTAATGCTAGATTAATGATTAATGCCTATAGAAATTTCATACTAGTGATTATAATATTTTTTATTGTTACACTAGCTGATGCCCGCGGCTCCGCCCGCGCGGAGGTCGGTTGTCGTTTTTTGGTCATATCTCCAGTTCTACTTAACCAATCTAAAATAAACGTAGCCAAAGTTACTCCTTATTACATCAGCTAACTGCCAATAAAAGTCCCGTCAAAATCGGTCTAGCCATTTCATATATTAGCCGGAACAAACAGACAGACAGACAGACAGGCACACAGACAAAAATTGTAAAAAGTGTTATTTTGGTGTATGTATCGTATATATATTCATATACATGTAGTAAAAAACGGTTATTTCAATATCACAAACAGACACTCCAATTTTATTTATATGTATAGATGTATAGATAATCCTGTTGGTGTTACCAATTCCCTAAAACAAAGTTGTATATAAGAGACGATGATAGTTTCAAAACCAAATATAAGGCCAATATTACCCATTATTTGACTAAGTTCTATATCTATAAGGCTTCACCCGCTTAAAAGTAAGGACGAGAAGTTGTATATCACACAAAAAAACACTAACAAATGTTAGTGTTTTTTGTAAATGTTAACAATTATAAATTAATATGAGACGGGAGAGGCCTAAATGAGCAAAGACGACATTTCATACAACATTGCTAGTGGTCTTTTCTGTTGTCCCGTACCTCCATTCTGAAGAAGCTCACAATCAAAATATTCTTGTATTTCCGCGGACATGTTGTTTCACTAACTTTTGAAATTTTATGCCGTTAACATTATTTTATATGAGATGTAACTATTGCTCCTTCTGTAACTTTTTGTCTTTTTACAACCTGTGTTTTTACAACCTAGTGTATGTTTATTTACTATCACAATGCTTTAATTATTGCTACATTTATTTAGACATCGGATCTCAGCGCCTGGATAAGTTACAAATGGAATATGAACTCCAAAAGAACACTCTCCTAGAAATGTGGGACAAAGAAGAAACAGATCTGACCGATAGTCAAGACCGAGCTGAATTTAAACTAAAAATCATCACGTACATACAGGATACAGATTTCAAAAATTATAACAAGGAAAAGCAGCTAGAAAGGGCCACAGCGAAGAACGACATGAGATTAGAAGTAAGAAGTTTTTGACAAATATTATTTTTTATCGTTATGCTTAAGGTTAAGGGCACGTAGAATGAATGAGTATTGAACGAAATATGAGACACCAAGTATGTACTAAAGGCTTATTCAGGTAGGCCGGCAAGCCAGGGTTGACCTCTTAGAACATACATTTGTCAAATTGAACACAATCGAAAATTGACTGCAAAATTGTAGGTCACTAGCAATTGAAACCGGTGGGCTCCAAAAATAAAACATACTATAGTAGATGATAAAAGTATGATGGATTAGGTATAAGGGTACTGGATCAAAAACTTACATTAAAACACATAAGTATACCTGAAAGCTACATTTATTGCATATTGAATTATGTAATAGAACTTATTTAATATAGTTATCCTTAGCGTAGAGAGTTTAAAAATAGATGTCCATTAAGTTAAAACTTTAAATCATCTTTCCAGTCATCACAGTTAGCTCTGCCTTTCTCAGAGAGACACACCAGTAGATTCTTAGAGAACTCACATTTGTCTTCAGTGTTTTCTGTAATACAATACCTATATGCATATTAATGTAATTATCATCATCCGACACACAGGTGAATTGCCCAAACATGAGTGATTAGCTAAAATTTTCGTAATTTCTCTAATGTAATTAGTTGTGGAAATAAGTCCACTCACATTCCTATCAATGTGACTTCGAATACCAAACTTGACGTTCGAGAAGTCTCCGGGAAAGGTAAACTATTGGAATTATAACTTTATTAATCTACTTCGGTAAATTCCCGAATCAATGGAAAACTAACGAAGATGATTTTCGTGGAAGTCCATAGGTAGTGGGTTACAGAGAACGCCTGTGACAGCTCTTGTCGACCTTGGGTCAACGTGTATATATGACGGCCCGGAAGCACTTAAAGAGCGCGCTGTGAGGACCCCCTATCATATTAATACTGACCATTTAACATAACTCAAATGGGATCATCTTTCATCATCATCTCCGTACTTCGTGTTCTACTATAAGAGTAGAGTTTTTCCCCTTAACTTATCACAACGGTAAGTCCCATAAAATCCAAAAATATTTTTTGCATTAATATTGAGAGAATACATGTAGATTTTGTGTATCTTACGTACATATATCGCATCGTAAACCACCTCCACCTCAACTAGAGACTCAAAATAAACGAATTCTACAATAATAAACTACCGGCTACGCACCATTATCCAGAATCTGAAAGCACTCTTCAATAGATTCCTGCAAGAAGTCTCTCAGGTCTTCATTTTTTACATCCTTAGTGATAGCGTGAGTCACCAAATATCTATCTGGCATGCCATCCTCTCCTGTCTGTGAATTAAATCATCAAGTTGCTCTTAGAATTAATGATTTGATGTAGGAACGTAATCAAACGGGACGTTTTATTATTTCAATTGGCGTTAAAGTGGGGTTCATCGGCTGTAATGACAGTCACCTGCATATTCTATTACACGTTTATTCGAAAGAAAATTGAAGCTTTCTGATTTAAAAAAAAGTTGCTTAATGCGATCAATTTTATCTAGTATTGAATGTTTAACGCAGCGATTATTTAAGCTTGCGACGATGGTTCGAAACGGCAAACAATTTGGTATAGTTCACAACAGTACTGCAATACTGCACTGGCGGTCATGCCTATAAAGACTATTATACTCACCATCTCCAAATTCTCCATGAAGCAATGCAGCGCACAAGCTTTATTTTCCATCTCCTTGCTAGAATTATTCTCAGTGGAATTCTTCTCATCACTTTTGAAACTATCTTCATACCCCTTAATCTTATGGGTATTGGGATTGTATTGACTCCTTTGGCCAGAATTTTCTGGTCGCTTTTCCCGTTTGTACCTTGGCGATTGAGTTGAGTAATAGTTACTATATTGAGGCATACCCTGATAGAAACATGGAAAATTTGAGAGTTTTCTGTTACAATTTTTTACTATAGCCTCACGCAGGAGAGAACAGATGTTTGGACTGCCACTTAAACTTGAATAGTATAAAAAGATTAACCTTGAGAATACCGACCCCAATAACCTCACGTTGATATAAAAAAAGTTTGAAAACAACGTGCAACGTGCAGCCACACCCGTCACAGATCAAGAGTTTTCTTCGTAATTAAGAGAAGTTAACAGAGGATTGTAAGGTATAAGAGATAGAGGAAGTGTTATGCACAGTAATAGGCTAATCTGGGTTAAATACAATACATACTATCGTAAAACTTACCGTGCCATATTGTCCACTTTGAGGAAAATCTTTTCTTTCGTTGAAATACTCATCTCGCTCGTATCTGTCATGTGGACTACCACCGCTATTACCTTTCCTATCATTTCGACTCCCCATTCCGTCCCTATGACCCGTTGTATCACTGCTACTACCCATTCTATCTCTGCTACTGCTCATATTATCGCTATTACTGTCCATCCTATCATTGCTACTGCCCATTTGGTCATCATTTTTACCCTTCATATCGTCCCTTATATTAATTTTACCCCTACCGCTCGTCCTATCGTCCTTGTTATTCTTATTTTCCTTGTTACCCATTCGACCTCTATCCCAGTTGTTAGTATGAAGTTGCCCACGGGGCTCCTTCCAGTCTTGCTCAGAATTTCCTTTACTAGAATTCTTGCTATCTTGTTGCATCTTTAAGCACTTCTTGTAGATACTTTTTAACTCAGCTTCCTTGGGACCGCCATCAGATCGACAGTTTAAAGCCTATGTTTATCAAAATAATCAATGAATTAAATTAATATGAAATCTATTAAATGACGTATTTTTAAGAGATGCATCACTTTGAATTTCATTGCAATGAAAATATTACAATTAATGATACAACTTGGGTTACACTGGTTGGAGCTACACTAAAATCTTCGGCCTCCGGGGCCCAAATGGCAAGTCAATACACCTACTGATTGGTGGATAGGGTTCTGGCGCAGGCTTTGCTCTCTCGGTTGGGGGAGATCAGACGGTAGTCGCTCCCTTAAAAGCCAAAATAAACCAAAAGTCAGAACTTATATTTACTGCTTGGTTAATGGTTATATGTATACATATAGGTAGTGTACAAACATAGATAGAGCCTGTGAGAAACTAGGCAAAGACTCGTTCTATGCCACTCTTTTCAATCAAATTACGGTATTTTTCTTACACTCAATATAACGAACGCTGTGCTACATATTGCAGCTCCTGACCATTTCTCTGATTGATTTACTATCCTACTAATATTATAAATGTGAAAGTTTGTGAAGATGGTTGGATGTTTGTTTCTCAATTACGCTTAAGCAGCTGAACGGATCTGGCTGAAATTTGGTACACGGATAGATTATAGTCTGCAAATGTAATATATATATCTTTTATCCCTGGAATAGGTTCCCATAGGTTTCGGAAATGGAAAGCTGCGGGTAACAGCTAGTATGATAATATATAACGGATGATAGTACCGCCGATCAATTTTATAATATATTGGTACTCACATAGCACTCGAAGATAATTAGGCAGAATATGAACACGTGATACCTGATAAGGCACATTGTCACCATTGCTCGTAGAATAACAATACCGTGTGTTGGTCATGGGATGCCGTATATATTATATCTGCTTCCACGCTTCAATACCCGTAACACAAAGCATTGTACCTACAGCAAATATAAATAATAGCTAGGTCACAAACAGGTGACAAAACTAGCGAATTTTTTCAATTAAATGTCGCAACAATCGCTTCCTGGCTGTCCCTCTTACCGGCTGACGAGACACAGCAGCTTTGGAAAGCACCTGTCTTGAATAAGCCGGAAGCCAATGTAACAATACAACTACTGCGGGAACTATCACGACGATATTACACTCCATACCCTGGTGGAACAACGTCTTAAAAGCAGAAAGTGTACGAAAGAGGACTAGTAGTCACAACGCAGAAGGCTGCAATGGAGTGCGTGAAACGATGTCGAGCCTTCTGGGTTATACCCGGCTAGAAATCTCTGTGACAAAATATCTTATGGTTTTAGTCAGATCGATTCCAGGCAAGCAGTCTGGGACGGTGGGGCGACTAGCGCCCCTCCTCCAAAACTGGGGCAAGAGGGGGCCATCTCGAAACCGGAGATGGCCCAGGGTCAGTCGGAGTACAAGGGATACGCACTATGGGCAACCTAACACCCCGGCGTGTTACGACCCGAGACGGCGTCCGGTTTTAGTCGGTTCAAGCCCGACATAACCGCCCCCGCTGGCCGGCGGGGGGGTATACGAAGGGATATCCACACGAAAAATAAAAGGTACGCTTTCAACGACGTATTGCCTTCAAATATGCAAGTCGTGAATCGTACTCAGAATCAAACCTAAGTTCATGGAAAAAATAATTTGTCAATAAACACATTAAGGTCTATCCACACACATCAGGGCCGTGCCCGGTACGTATCAGGGTCGTGGCCGGCGTAGGCCCAGGCACTAAAGCTCCTTCGTCAGCACGGGCACGTACGTGTGTGAACGAGTTCATATAAAATGTACACAATTATATTTTTGAGCCCCTGATGTGGCACAGCCCGTCCGCGGCCCTGATGTGTGTCAATAGACCTTTAATCGTTAGACAGGATTATTTTTACTATTGCTAAAGATAGGTGGTCTCCTATTTTAGTTGAGTTATAACATAAGCATCCGATCCTCTATACATCAAAATCATTATCAAACAATGGTCCTTAACCATCAGTCACGGCTGTCGCATCATGTCAGCCATCCATCACCCGGTCGGCAGTGCGTGAGCACCGCCAGAACCCATAATTACAGGAACACTGCGACCAATCGGAAATTACAAATGTCCCCTTGATATCCTCGTTATGTTGACAATTTTACGTATTTAGCGATCATTTATTACTGTATGCTGTCTCGTTTTGATTATCTCTGCACATTATTGGATGCGTAGTTTCAACTTTTAGTAAATATTACGTACTATGAACAGCCCCTAGTATGGATGGCGTGACGGTAGTGTGTTCGACTGCAACGTCGGAGGTCGCGAGTTTGATTCCCGCTCAGTGCAAATATTTGATGATTGGTCTAATCATGCATAAAAATATTGTTTCTATGTATAATATGTATGTATTTACAAAAAAATAAATGGGGCAGACCAATGCAAATAGACATATTCATGCATACAAAGATTTGCACTGAGCCGGAATCGAACCGGCGCCCCCTGTCCTAGCAGTCGAATGCACTACCGCTACGCCATAGATACATTTTATTAGCCTTCTCATCGGCTCTGAAATAATTTTGAAATGCATTATCTTCCAGGGTGTACGTACTTTACTTATACCTATAGATATATATCTGTCGGTCATTTTAGTCGGAGCACCAGGAGTAGGGTAGGTATCCAAGACACAGGCCATGGCTTCTAGTCCCAGATAAAATATTATAGGGATAGTTTAGAACCCCTTCGGTACAGGCGTGAAGTTATGTTATGTTGTTATGTTATGTTAAAACTCATTACATTAGGTGGGACCTATTCATCATTTTAGGAACTGGTGGCGTCTTAATCGATTTTATTGAAAAAGAAATGTGCGAGAATCAAATAATTTCTTACAGCATGAAGAAGAAATGCGCCACTATTGCCGCCCTAAGCAGCTTGAAGTCGAAATGTACTGGAACAAACTCCGCGAGGTGTACAACGCCTACTTGGAGGAGCATAATCCAATAATGAACCACTATCAGTGCCTAAGGGAGAAGGACGAATTCTACCAGAAAGAGATCGCAAAGAACGATATGCAGATACAACTGGCAACGGTAAAATTATTGATTTTAAAAAACCTGTGCAGAAGTTGCCTCTCAAATGAATTTGTAAGTCATATACTTACTTAGGTATAGATCAACGCGATGTAGCAATTCCCCCCCCCCCCCCCAACCGGGGCAAGACGGGGACACCGTGGTTCCCAAACCCGAGGGGGTCATCTCGAAACCGGAGATGGCCCAGAGTCAGTCAGGGTGCGAGGGAAATGCTTTATGGGCAGCCTTACACCCCGGCGTCAATAAACCCGAGACGGCGTGCAGTTTTAGTCGGTTCAAGCCCGACATAAGGGATTTCCACACGAAAATAAAAAAGATACTACTAGGTCACTAACTACTACTAAAGATTTAAGTAAGCATACAGAAAATACCGAACCGATTTGATTTTGATAATGGCTATGTCAATATGACTTTATCTCGCCTGATGGTGAGCTAGAAGCAAAGTTTCAGAAATGAGGCTCACCATTACAATAATGCTACAATGGTGGCCCTCAGCTTGACGGCTTCATCAGATGCTATTTCAAACCCCGAGTCTTTATGGTGCGGTAGAGAAATGAGGCGCCGAACCGCTTAATTCTTGATGGCTAGGAATTCATGATTGAATATACCTACTTAGGTAAACATTGCCGCGAGACCCAAGAAACAATAAATAAATCCAAAACTAAACTAAACTAACAAGGCCATGTTCGATTTCATAGATTTATAACAAAGAGACAACGTCACCTGTTACTTACATATTGAATAGTCCTTCACTAATTATTTCGAATTTCATACCCATCAAAATGACGGGGTACTTTCGATGAAAACACACTTGTCATCCTTGATCAAGCGAAGGGCACCGGAACTATGCTTTCAAATCACCTAACTTACTCAATTTACTCGTTCATAGTTGTACCTTGTTTACACACGATTGTTTGGTAAGTGACAAACCGATTCTTTTAAATTAATTTATAGAATACCATAAATTGATAATTTTCTGCATTTTCAAAGTATCATCATCATCCCAGCGTTAATTTCTATGACACGCAATTCATATCGCTCGCTCGTTTGTATCGCTCAAGCACCGGTTCCGCATTTCCAAGTAGCATGCTAAGTAGGTAGATACCGAGGTACCTGCCTGTCAACTTACGAAAATAAATATTATTTCAAAGGATCTAAGTCAGAGGTAAGTATACTTACTATAAATACAACCATTGAGATAGCTAGAATAAAGCTAACTTAAGGACTGTTCTTGTTTTTATTTCTCTGCTACGACCGTGACTAAGTCAGACTAAGATAAAATACAATGACGTTCGGCACGTTCACGTTATAACCGCCCCCGCTGGCCGGCGGGGGGGTATCCGAAGGGATATCCGCACGAAAATAAATAAAAAAGGTACGTTCACGTTAGAAAAACCAAAGCAAGGGCTTACGATTGGCCGGTCTTAGGTTGGATTCTTACGCAGAATTGTTTTTCGGTTAGGGATATCTGAGTAACTGCCAGGCTCCAAATATGCACAGAAGAATGCAACTTACCGTTCTGTCTAGTACTAGCTGATACGGCAAACTTCGTTCCGCCTCAGAATCAACTTATGTTGGTTCTCTTATCAGCTAAATTTATTTCGTGAATGTCTCCTTGCATTATAGACCCGAGACGGCATGAGATTTTGATCGGTTCGAGTCCGCCACCACCCCCACTGGTCGGCGGGGGAGGCGGGGATAACCGTGGCGATTCCCGCAAAAAAAGAAAAGGGCACAGTAGAGACGAAGACCAATCTAAAAAAAATCAAAGATCATGCAAATCAGTTCACCCGTTCTCGAGTTATAAAAGGTCATCACTAACACCGCTTTGTTTTACATATGTGTGGCCAATAAATGGGTAGAAAAAACCCCTTCTACCTTTGTAAATATTGATGTATCTAAGTATGAAATTATTAGTAGGCCCTAGGTACTTATTAAAACATACCTACATCGTTTTCATTAAACACAGGAAAACCTATTAAATCTCCAACAAGAATGGCAGCGGACAACGAGCACTTCGTCGGAAAAGCTAAAGCGTATGGCTCAACGTAAGGAGGAGCTATCGCGGAAGTACATGCAACTAAAGAGAGACGGCAAGGCTGAGAGAAGCAAGGGCGATCAGCAGCTGGCCATTATGGTCAACTCTAGCCAGGATGCTATTCAGGTATCTACAAAATACCTATATCTAGGTGCACTTTGTATATGCGCCAGCTGAAAATAAATGTTCTATAACTAATTAGTTTCGTTAATGTGCCGACATGATTTCGAAGAAAACTTTTCTTCAAATAGGTAGGTATGTACCTATTTCATTGTGCAGTGCAGAGATAAAAAAATAAACAAGAGGAACTACTTACGACCAAATAAAACTAGTATAAAATGGAAAACAAATATTCCGCCACTATTTTTTTTAGCGTACATCGAACAAAATGATGATATTTGTCGATATTTATAGAGTGTGCTACGGGGCTTTATAATTGTAATATTTTACAGCGGCTTGAAGCAGTAAACGACAAGTTAAACAAAATTCTACAAATGGCGGAAATATGTAGCAAATTTGAGCACGAAGGTGACGATTTACGAAAGGAAATGGACAGTGAGATTGATCCAATCGACTTTGAAAATCTCGATGGAGATATGATTGTAAGTCACCATTAAGATAAAATGGTAGTCGTGCATTTACTTGCACGATCAATCGTGAATATACCACCCTATAACTTACTGACTATATGCCACTTCGTAGGATGGCAATGATGGAGGATGTGGATACCTGGTTTCGCAAATCATTTAGGCAGTGGGCTTATTTACCTACTTATAAAATTAAAAAAGACATTACTAGATTATCTCAGTTACGATCTTCTGGAGGCTAGATTCCTCCTTCGAGAGCTTTTTAAGAGCTAAACTTAGAGAAGAAATTCTGCGTTATCAATCTTTTTTCTTAACTATACCTTAATTTTTAGTGAGATGTTATTTTCTAGGTTACGACTAAGCAGCTATGCCTAACTAAGACTACACCACACAGCCATTCCTTTTGTCCGTACTAGTTTACAAGCTTGTTTATATCCACAAACCCCGTCAGCTCTCGGCGATCATTAACTATTGCTAAAAGACGCCCCGAAGAATCAGTCCAAAACTGGTTTGCGTTACAGGTTAGCGCTGGCCAGCGGGGGGGTATCCGAGGGAATTTCCGCACGAAAAAAAAAAAGAAAAAAAAGGGGACGCGGGGCTGACTTAAGTTTAGCACTTGAATAGGCGGCCCTAAACAGAAATAATATTGCTATTGTTTTACTGTGTTTCAAAGAAAGAATGCAAACAGTACAATAAGATGAACAAGTTCCTGATGAAAGCAAATCGCGCTAAGGTGCAGACGATGTGCCTTAAGACCGAGAAAACTAAACTGGTTAAAGAGAACATTCAATTGAAGCACTACATCAAGCGTTATTTGACGGAGCTGGCACTCAAAGGGAAGGACAAGGACCGTCCCATGAGTATGAAAACACGGTCTGAAGTTCAGAAGATCGATTCCAAGATTCTGTACGTATTGAAGCCTAATAATAATAATATGTTATAATATTATGTTACCGACCGATGTGAATTATTTTATAAGGAACTGCTACCTTCGACTTCGAACGCGCGGATTTTTTTTTACAATTTCATGGATGTTTTGTTTTTGCGCGGAGTCCTAATACTTTTTCTAGACTAAAAGTAGGTTCGATTCCTAAAGAGATCACTCAACGTTTTTTATCATAAATTCTATGCTTACTAACTCCTTTTACTTCCAGGCACCGTCCTGTAACGTGCATAGAAGGGGCGCTCTCAATTGCAGTTCAGCATGAAAAACGCATGAAGGGTTTGGAGCAACGTCAAAAAGATATGGCAATTAGAGCATACCCGCGAGTGCAATGTTGGATGTAGTCCTATCAATAAGTGCCTTGCCCAGACAGTCAATAAATAATTATATTGCGATCGAATATCATGATTGCAAAACGTTGTCTCAAAACCTACATATGGCAGGGTGTACGCAACTATTAAATTTCAAGGTCAAAGGTCACAAAAATCGGTATTTTGCGCTTTTTTTGTAAATGTCTCATTTCCTATGGGTTTTTTGTTATTCGTATTTATTATCAATATTGTAGAATAAAAAATTCTCTACAAATTTTGTATAAATTTCGGTCAGAGGATCACTTCAGAACAACCGGTGCCTCCGGTCGAAAACGAAACGCGCGCCTTTTTTCCTAACCTATCCACTTTTTATTCAGTATAAATTTATTTAACAACACCCATGTAATTGCAGAATTGTTAATGAAAATATAGGAATTATATTTGAATTTTAATCTAATTAATATTAATAACTTCTTACATGATGAAAAAAAAAAGGAAAAAGAATAATATAATAGTTAATAAAAATTCCTATATATTTATAATCATTGATTTATCGATAGTTCATCAACTATAGGTATATGGCGCGTTTTCGACCGGAGGCACCGGTTGACCTGAAGTGATGCTGTGACCGCGCGCCCTCTGTCTCGCACCGTATGAAAAAAATTTTTAAACAAAATTTGTAGAGAATTTTGTATTCTACAATATTGATAATAGATACAATTAGCAAAAAAACCCATAGGAAATGAGTTATTTACAAAAAATGCGCAAAATACCGACCCTTTTAGGGTGTCAATATACAAGTATTTACAGACTTACAGCTGGGTATCTCGAATTAAAAAATATAAGCGTCGGTAGCTTAGTGGTTAAGGAGTCGACCTTACGATCGAGAGGTCCCGGGTTCGAATCCTGGCCATTACACTACCGACGTGAACCCACTCCTAACACAAGCAATTTAGCTTAGCTAGGGGCTAGGGGTTAGGGGGAATATTAGTAATTTCGGTTACTAATATTCTTTTAAAAAAAAAAAAAATTCCGAGAGTCTTACCTAATTTAAGCTTAAATGACTGGACTAGATGTACAAATCCAATGATAAAAAGTTGAGACTCTGAACTTTTGCGAGAATTTGTATTGATTGACATTGGTACCAATAGACGTATATTGAATAGTGGTGCTAAATATTAGGAACATTAGGAACATTAGGAAATATTAGGAACAGTAACCACCGACATAATTTAAACTGACATGAATCTTCAACCCTACCAAATACTACAACTACCTGCCTCTAAATATCTATATAATATTTTCATTACTGATGAAGTTTTTGCTTTGGAGCCTAACCTCATGATTCCGAGTGGCAAAAGTCTCAGGAAAGAGGGTCACCTTTACATACACGTACCATGTTAACAATGGGGGCACTCAGCTTGACGGCCTCATCAGAAGAGGATTGTCGTCGCAGCACCGCGTGACACCCACCGGTCCCACTAGTGCTGCGACCACAATCCCCCTGCCCGGCTATGCACTTGCAGACCCCTGGAACGCAATCAAACCGAAATTGGATTACTATGGAGGGTTTTTCGCAATCGTGCACGGTGGTACCCACCCGGCCGAATTTTGTGACAAATTTGTGTCATCAAATTTCTACCACCAGTAGCCAGCCCACTGCCAGTTCAGCTTGCTTATTCTTTGAGCTATGGTGATAACCTTGGTTCTCTGTCGGATGTATTCGTTACGAATCCTATCCTTCAGAGAAACTCCGAGTATAGCTCTTTCCATAGCTCGCTGAGCGACTTTGAACTGGTGGACCAGCCCTACCGTGAGTGTCCACGTCTCAGCTCCGTAGGTCATTACGGGTAGGACGCACTGATTGAAAACTTTCGTTTTCAAACACTGCGGTATGGATGACGAGAAGACCCTCTTGGCCTCCCTCTCAAAATTGTTTTTACCCAACTGCACAATCTGCCCGAGGTAAGTGTACTCAGAAAGAATTTCAAGAAGGTGGCCATCCACGACGACCGGTCCTGGATCAATGTGGCCATTGATCAAGACTTTGGTTTTATCCAAATTCATACCAAGACCGATGCGTCGCGAGGCTGAAGCTAGGCCGTCCAGCATCTGGGTTAGCTCCTCTAGCGACTCCGCCATTAAGACTATGTCATCAGCGAATCGCAGGTGTGAGATGTAGTCGCCGTTTATATTTATGCCCTTACCTTTCCAGTCCAGCGTCTTAAACATATCTTCCAATGCGCTCGTGAACAGTTTCGGGGATATGACATCCCCTGTCTCACTCCTTTGCGCAATTGGATGGGTTTAGACTGCTGACCCTGTACTTGGACACTCATAGTGGCGGCTTCGTAAAGGCATCTCAGCACCTCGACATAACGATAGTCTACTTGACATCGCTGTAAGGATTCCAGAACAGCCCAAGTTTCGACGGAGTCAAAGGCCTTTTCATAGTCCATAAAAGCGAGACACAGGGGCTGATTATACTCTTCAGACTTCTGTATAATCTGCCTCACTGAGTGAATGTGGTCTATGGTGCAATATCCTCCGCGGAACCCAGCCTGTTACGGTGGCTGGAACTAGTCGAGTCTCCTGGCGAGACGATTCGTGACCACTCGTGAAAATAGCTTATAGACGTGGCTCAGGAATGTGATGGGTCTGTAGTTTTCAAGGAGGGTCTTAACACCCTTCTTAAAAAAAAGAGAACAACCAAACTCCCGCTCCACGCCTTAGGAGTTCTCCCACTGTGAAGGACGGCATTGAAGAGTTTCTGTAGCTCCTTCTTCTGCCTTCAGAAGCTCTGAAGTAATTCCGTCCTCACCGGGGGCTTTTCCATTTTTAAGCTGCTTCAGAGCTAATACGATCTCGTCTTGACTGATATCAGGCAGTTCGTCGGTATAGTGGCGTGTCAGGGTGGCTCTGGAATCATGGTCGTCTCGATCGGCCATAGAAATCCTCTATCTTGGCGGAGATCTCCGGCTTCGACAATACGGTCCTCCCGTCATGCGTTATGAGCTTCGTCAGATGGCTCCTTCCAAGCTGATGAGTGAATACTTTGGACCCTCGGTTTCGCTCTATCGCCTCTTCAATGAGGCGTGTGTTGGAGCTCCGAAGTCGCGCCGTACCATCTTCGCAATTTCCTTGTTTAGGTGTGACCTGTCTGACGAAGTCGCTTGGCTGGTTTCCCGTCTTCTTGCCATCAGCCCCAGAGTCTCATCCGAGAGTTTGGACTTCCTGCCAGTACGCTGTTTTTTGGAGAACTTGATGCCCTCGTCTCTCAGCGTTTCGACCAGATTGTGTAGGGTCTTGTCAGCGTCATCAGTGGGTTCTAAGGCAACAAATCTTTCCCCGAGAAGCTGCTGGAACTTCTCGGTGCCCGCCATGATTTGGGTTGGGTTAGGTCGGAGCGTGGACATCATCAGACGGTTTCTTTCAAGCTTTAGGTTGATATTCAGAGAGCCTCGGAGCAGTCGGTGATCAGATCCGGTATTAAACCTGTTGATCACTGAGACATCTCTGAATATGTGCTTGCTATCGGTCATGATGAAGTCGATCTCATTTAATGTCACAGCGTCGGGGCTTTACCATGTCCACTTCCTTTGAGGCTGTTTCTTAAAGAAGGAATCCATTAAGAATAGTCCCTCTTTCTCAAGGAAGTTGACAAGCATTTGCCCCCTGTGATTCCTAACTCCATAACCATGCGGGCCTATACGGGATTCGTACTCAGACTGGGTACCGACCTTACCGTTAAAGTCCCCCATAACAACGTTGAAGTGAGCCTTAGTGGTGTTGTGCTTTGGATATGTCTTCATATATATCCTCCACTTCATCATCCGAGTGTGCCGAGGTAGGTGCGTAGACCTGAATTACCTTCATGCTATACCGCTTGGATAGCCGAAGGATTAGGTACGCTATCCTACTCGACACGCTGGAGATTTCTTGAACGTTGTTAGAGAGCGCCCTATTGACGAGGAAACATACGCCACGCTGGGATGTTTTATCACCCTCGCGAAAGTAGAGAAGATGGCCCGAGTCAAGGGTTACGGTGTCCTCTCCCTCTCTACGGACTTCGCATAACCCGAGAACATGCCATTTAATGTTCTCTAACTCCACTTCCAACTGCGCTAGATGATGGTCAAGCCTCAGAGTGCGTCCGTTATACGTAGTCAGGGTCAGTTTGTGAAGGGTTTGGTAGCCTATTGTAGCCCGGGGATTCTTAGCACCCCCTGCCCCGCCGTTACCATGGCCGCTACCATGACCAGGGATAGCGAGGCGGCTCGGAACTGGGGGCCATCTTTTGGCTGTTTTCTTCATTTGGGGGTAATGCCCATAATCCCCACGCTGGGCAGGCGGGTTGGGGATCGCAGTTTGTTGGAGGGGTTGTTCTGCGCGGGCGTTACTGCCCGCCCCCGGATATGTCCCTTAGTCGCCTCTTACGACACCCACGGGAAGAGTTGGGTTGGTGCTATTCTCTTCTAGGCCGGCACCACACAGCCAAAGGTACCTAAAGTCGTCGAATACCCTCGCCTTAAAGACAAGAATCACCTTTACTGTTGGAATAAGGCTTTAATAATTTCCAAAACATAATATAACAAAGTCAAAGTCGAGAATCATTCATTCTGCATAGACCAGTAAAACAACACTTAAAGAAAAAAAATAAGAACTAGACTAATTTTGTGGGCTATCTACCTTTAAACGTATTTACTTAATCTGATTACCATGTTTTGTTTGAGTAACATAGTAGAGCAAACAGTTCATTTAAGTTTTTGCCATAATATATAAATATTCTTGCATTTTATAATATCTTTTTTAGTAGTTTTGTTTTAATTTTTTTATAAATTAGTATTGTGTAGTTCACATGTGGATTGCTAAGGTATAGCAACTTATTTCTGCTATAATATAAAAAGACTATCATTACTTGCGATTGAAAAAGAGTGGTCCTATTCAATTGATTTAATGTCATAAGCATTTTGTTGACCGAACCATTAATGATGGTACTATTTGTATGTTAGCTGAGAAGTAGTCCTATGTTAAATGAATTCCAGTATGTAATTATTTAATATCATGTATAATATAAGTTTTAAATGAATGAAATGTTTACGTATATTGTTTATCCTTTATTAAAGTCAAATAAAAGCAAAATGTTCTTTTAATAGTACATTAATTCAAGCAACAATCATACCCAAAGCTCACACTTTGGAGCCAGGGTTTTACTCTACTGCTCCTCCTTTTATTGGTTTGTTTTGCTTTTTATGGGAGCAATTACTGCTATCTGACATCCCAACTCTGAGAGGAAAGCCTGCACTGGAGCCTTATCCATCAATCAGCAGGTGAAGTTGGCTTGGATCCCAAGTCTTAGCGTGGCCCTTTTAATGGAGGTATATGATTTTTTTATGTATTCCTTTACATCTATGACTAGTTTTTATAACACAGTTCATTGTTCAATTCTCTAGTAGGCACTACTTTAGAACCATCCTCATTTATGTTAGGTTAGTTGCACAAGACAACTTGCAGGACTGAGGTTATTCTCCTTGAGTCAAAGAGGAGGAAGGATCTATTGAAAACATATGTGATAGATGTTGGGCATAAAATAATCAATACAAATGGATTTTGTATAATGAATTTATTCTTATTATTTACAATTTGTTTACTGTTTACTTAATGCTGGATTGAAGGAAAAACAAAATATCAAGATATATGTTATTGCAGGTACCACTTAACAAACAGTACTTAGGTTTTTCACAAAATGCGTACTTAAATTGAGGATTATTACTTACAACAAAATTAGTTCAGGTAAAAAAATAAACTTATTTACATAACCTCTCAATAGTTTTCATCCATAGGCACAACACCTGCCATACCATTTGATGAATCGTCTCCCAAGTTCCATGGGTCATCCAGAGCTGCTAGAAGCCTCGCCAGGCCCTTATGACCCTCAGTATCAATATCTTTCGTCATGTCCTCATTAAAAGAAACATATTCTTCACACAAAACACTTTTACCTTGCGACACCCCATAAATTTCGTACCAGCCTTCTAAAGGCTCACTTAAAGGTTTTTTAAGTCTAATAAGAACTTCTTGATCATCCACGGTTTTAACATAAAATCCTTCGGTAGCAGTTACTCTGGTGACTTTGCCCCACAACGTGATTTTCGCGCCGTTTTTTTGAGCTAGATTACCGGCTGTCACGTAAGGTACAAATACGTCGTTATCCGGGTACTGGTTGTCTTCAAAATCGTCGTGGTCTCCCATTTTTTATCAAATAAAGTTGTAAGTTTAAAGGTAAAAATTGCGACAAATAAAAAATCAAATAGGTATGATATTGAATCAAGCAAGCTTGACAGCGGTGACAGGACACTCAGGACAGTGACGTGACAGATGTTACTAATGAATAGTAGTGGTAATTATAATGAAAGCTAATAAAATAATGGAATATTTTTAAATAATTCATAATGCGTTATGGCCGATTCTCATATGGTTACACAAAACGGAGTTAATATAAAAAAAAAAGTTCTTTATTTTCTGTATGTCAGATGTCAGATGTCACTGATGTCAACCATCTGATTAGATTAAAATATAACCGTTTATATTGATAATAAAATGGAAACCAAATGGAATATAATGATAAATGGCTGTATTGATTTGGACCTTTCCGGCATAGAAATAAGATCGATGTTACTTCAATACTAATTACGATAGCTGAATGAATCCTGTGATCGATAGGAAAGTAAGTGTTAACTATGACTGTCAAGTAAATATTCACATAGGATGACAGATCCATTATAATATTATAATTTAACGCAAAACAAACGGAATATAATGAAAATAAGTCATATTGATTTGTACGTTCTCGGTATGGAAATAAAATCTTTTTTTTAATGGCAATTACGGTAGCTTCCAAAGAATAAATAATAAATATTTTCTATTCTAATATATTAGTAAAGAAAGTGTTTCATTATAATTTAATATTAAACTGGTAAAATGATTGGTTATGAACGTATTCCTCCACGTCACATTTCTAAGGTCCAATGATAATGTCCAATGTAAAAAATAATGTCCAAAAAAAATGGACGTATTGATTTCACTTCTGCGATCGATATTTTTAGTTTAATGTGTTATTCACATTAAATAATATATTAAATTGAGAATACGTCTTATTTCAATTTTATGTCATTTTCATATCGCTATATTTTCAATTAATTGGTAAATTGTAAAAGAAGATCTATATTCTATTGCAGTTTCAAATAAAGCACAATTTATAAATAAGATTTATAAGTAATGAAATATGACTGTATAGATTTGTACCATCTGCATTTATAATAAAATCATTTTATAGTATAATAGAAATCACAATAGCAAATGATAAAAAATATTTAGACTTTAAAAAGTCAAAATATTTATTGATTAACTCAGTAATAGTGCTAGATCGCGTTGTTGCATTTCTTCTCGTTTAGAACCGTTTGAATAATAATATTATCAAAGAAGTATTAAAAATTCATTGAACTGTACTTGGTTTGTATAATAATATATAAGTGTAGTTAATAAGTTTATAAACATTCCAACAGTCAAGCCTGTAAAAAGAATGACGTTCATTAAAAGAGACTTAAGAAGATAAAAAAATTGTGTGTAAAGCGAGAAAATCTAAAAAGTATGTATGTAAAATATGTATCTTTCAACGAATTAACTCATTAATTCCGGCTTATTTTCGCTGTCCCCGTACACAGATGTCGTGTTCGTGAATACAACTTTTTTTCTCGTTTTTTTTTTTAACAGGCATACCAAATTAGGGGTGTGTGTTGGGTAACCTCCTCGAGTGTCGCTCCGATTCCGATCCCGCTGCAGTCCGGGGGGAACGGAATCGGAGCGGCCGGTACACCCTGGGCGGCGGTTAATGGCTTCCCCTTCACCCCTTCATAGGGTTGGCATTGATCGTCGGCCAATACCCAACGTGGCGGGAACACATCGCTCTCCGTACTCCTCTGCTTTCTGAGGAGACAGGATGAGCGATGCTGTTAGTGGTGAGATGGCCCAGGCTCTATGGGTAACCTTACACCCCGGCGTCTGAAGACCCGAGACGGCGTGCGGTTTTAGTCGGTGCAAGCCCGACATAACCGCCCCCGCTGGCCGGCGGGGGGTATCCGAAGGGATTTCCGCACGATAAAAAAAAAAAAAAAAAAAAAGGCATACCAAATTATAACATTATAACTAATAGCAGTTTACAATAACAGTTATTTTACCATAACGTAACAGGATAACCTACTATTGAAAAGTAGCAGATAATGCCACCACTACTAATGACATTGTTTTAAATGTTGCCATGTCCGTTCAAATTTGTTTATTAAGGCAAGGGTGGATTCGGCCGCAGCGTGTGATTGGATCGATCGGCACCTGTCTAGAATTTTTTGGAACTTTGTGTTTTTGTGTGACTATTGTAACCTCAATAACATATTTATTGTGTATTGTGTCGTCCTAACTAACCGGTTGCAGGTATTGTACTGTACTTTTATCCTTTAAACTAGGTAGTAATCATGGATAAAAACAAACCACCTGACCCTCCTGATATCCAACCTCCTTTAACTCCTACATTTTCATCTCCCCCTAACTTTCCTGATGTATCTATGCACAACTCGGATGCACTGTCTCAGTTGGCTGATGTAGCCTGCAGCGTAGCAGATAACCTAATACCAATGTCGCGCAAACGCCCAGTGGTGTACCTGTAGACCTGCCATCACCGAATGGAAGCCTACTGAAACCTGTATTTTAGCCTTTGATGGTCAGACCCTACCACAGAGAGTATATTGCTGTAATACATCTCTTCCTGTGGAACAGTATGTATATCCTACGATCCAGTGACGCAAGTGCTGCAGGTTTGGACATGTAGAGGCAGTCTGCAGGTCCAAACCTCGCTGTCTTAAATGTGGCCATGATCACCCTGGTAATGGGTGCTTCATTCCTGAGACAGAAGCTTTCTGCGTGCTGTGTTCCGGTAACCACTTTGCGAATAGCAGGGGGTGCCCGGAGTATGGGAGGCAGAGTGCCATTAAAACCGCTATGGCTGAGAAAGTAATCTCATACTCTGAAGCCAGTAAAGCCATTCCACAGGTCTCTCGCAGTTATGCTGCACTACAGCTAAAGGTGAACCTTCTGTTTCTTACCGCAAAACGGTTTATCTGAGACCAAAAAGTCATCCTGCTCCCCTTTCCCCTTCTTATGATAAAGCTGTTCACGAAAATATTACCAACACTCCCCAATCTTCACAACCAAATGGTTGTGCCATCATCAACCCGCTTCCACAGCACTCTGTCAATATTTCTTCGATCATTGAATTACTCGTACAACTTCTAACGTCTTTAATCTCCCCCCATACTCCTAACTCACCGTCCAACGTCGCCGAAAAACTTATAACCCTCTTAAACAGCTTTAAAAATGGCTCAATGCCAAGTGTTCCTTCAGTGGAATGTGAGGAGCGTGTTTCATAAAAAACACGACCTCATTTTCCTCCTCAATAAACACAAACCACTAGTTTGCTGCATAGCTGAGACTTGGTTAACTCCAAGTCTAAGCTTCCGAGTACCACACTTCAACATCCTGAGATGTGATAGACCTGATCGCTATGGAGGGTGCGCTCTCCTTATTAATAATAGGGTACCATTCCTGCCCTTGCCAATAGTAGGGCCTGTGCAGGAGATCAACATAATAGCTGCCAAAGTTGAGGGCCTAACCGTGATTGGCGTATATATTGCTCACCCACACCTACATCATCTTCAGGTGCCAAGGAGAACATTAGAGAATGCTGAGAGACCCTTTCTTGTGATGGGTGATTTCAATGGTCATCACTTCAGATGGGGCTCGGACCATTGCAATGCATTTGGGGTAGGCTTAGTCGAGATTCTTGATGACCTTAATCTGTGCATCTTAAACAATGGCTGTGCTACCCGAATACCTAATTACTAACTACCTAATTGCTGCATGTGCTCACTGGCAGTGCTCAGCCTTGTCCCATGGCAGTGACCATTACCCAATTGCTGTTTCCCTCACTAATAGGACATATTTAGAAAAAAATTCTCCTCCTCTCTTAAAATTCAATCTATCTAACCCAGACTGGACAACCTATAGATCTTTACTAGAAGATAAAACTTTATCCCTTCCAGATCTCAACCTACCAAACTCAGATCAATCTGGTCACTGCCATGTACAAGGCTGTGTGGACAGTTTCACCAGCTCCATTAACTTATGTGCAGAACAATCCTTCCCTCTCAAGAACAGTGCAAGGGGTAAAATTCCATCCCCACCATGGTGGGATCAGGAATGCACAAGGATAATTAGGGAAAGGAATGAGGCTAAAAGGAGGTACAACTCTGATATGAGCATTCAAAATTCAATAAATTACAAACATGTTTATGCTAAATCCAAGAGGTTGCTCCGACGAAAGAAGCGTGCAGCTTGGGTGAAGTTTTGTACCTCTCTGTCCCCTTCCACTCCATCGTCCGTAGAGTGGAAAAGCATAAACAGGTTTCGTTCTGGTTGTGCTCCTTCCCAGTCTTCTACCATATCACAAGAAACTGCTGAACTGTTCTTTGATAAGTAAGCTCCCCCTTATGTTCCTTCTCAAGCAGAAAGCCAACTGCCCGCTCCTTTGATTTCTTCAGAGGACCCACACGACGCGCCGTTTACTACCGAAGAATTGGATACGATATTAAATTATGTCCATGACTCAGCACCAGGCATTGACGGTATTCCATATTCTTTTTAACACATTCTGGTAAAAATGCAAAGAAATACCTATTAAATGTCATGAATTACTGCTATAAAAACGGTTGGATTCCAGATCAATGGAAAGTACACGTTATCATCCCCATCTTAAAACCAGGTCGGCAAACAGACAATCCAAGTAGTTATAGACCAATTGCGTTATAATCTGTAATAATGAAAATTCTAGAGCATCTAATTAAAAACCGCCTAGAGTGGATAGTCGAATCCAGAGACCTGATGATAATAAATAAATAAATAAATAAATAAATAGACCTCTTTCCCAGTTTGGTTTTAGGAAAGGGCTGAGCACCATGGGTAGCATTGGTATACTTACAGCAGATATCCGGATCGCCCTATCACAAAATTAATCTGTTGTGGCATCATTCTTGGACCTCTCCTTTGCATATGACAGCGTCCTCCTTCCTATACTCTGGCATAAACTGCAACAGCAGAGCATATCGGTGAGGATGGTACAATGTATATGCCAAATTTTCATGTATCGGGCCTTGATCTTGAGGGTTCAGGGAGAGGAATCTGGAAGGCGAAGGGTTTGGACAGGGCTACCCCAGGGCTCAGTGCTGAGCCCGTTGCTGTACAATTTATATTCTGCAGACATTGGTACATGCCTAAACAGTGACTGTCAAATCCTCCAATACGCCGACGACCTAGCTCTGTATGTCATCAATCACTCCATCAATGACGCAGCAACATCGATTTCCCTCTCCCTGAACTCTTTGTATCAGTGGCTACAGGAGCATGGTCTCACTCTGTCTGCCCCGAAGAGCTCAGTAGTCATTTTTTCACGGAAAAGAGTGATCCCGCAAGTCCAGATAACTATACAGGATTTTGCCATCCCAATTGCTGACAAAGCGAAATTCTTGGGTGTTTACTTGGACTCAAAGTTGACAGGCCACACATCAACTATCAGGTCAAAAAATGTGAAAGAACCATACCTATCATCAAAACTCTGGCTGGTGTATGGTGGGGAGCCCACCCGTTTACTATGAAACTAGTTTACAATGCTCTGGTGCGAAGCATTATGGACTATGGCTCTTTCCTATTAATTCCATGTAACAAAGGTGCATTGGCAAGACTGGATAGGATCCAGTCCAGCTGCCTCCGAATTATCTCTGGTTGCATGAAGTCTTCTCCTATTAATGCTTTACAAGTTGAATGTGCAGAGCCCCCTTTAACTTTAAGAAGACAGTATTTAGCATCTCGTTTCTTTTATCGGAATCAATAAAACTTCCCACCCACTAAACCAATCTAAACCATATGTGTAATACCTCTAACTACTGGAAGTATAAAGAAATCCCCCTAATTTTGAAAACTTTTAGATCCTCTCAAAATTTAGAATGCCCGGAAGTCACCACAGACAGAGTCCCTCTTTTTTAACTACAATTATAGAACTCTACACTTTAATCCAAACATCTGCCTAAATGCTGGCATAGATAAAGGCTCTCCTTCAGCTAATGCAACTTTTAAAGAGTTATTAGGCAATAAATGGGGTGGGTTCCACCGATTTTACACAGATGCCTCAAAAATAGGTAATGATAGCTATACTGGTGCTGCAGTCTATTATCAGAACTCTCAGATTATTCTCCAATTTAGGTGCCCTAAGGAATCTTCTGTCTTTACAGGAGAATGTGTTGCTGTGCTAGAAGCCTGTTTGCTCATAGAATCACACAATATTAATAATAGTGTAATTTTCACAGCTTTTTTCAATTTTCACCCTAAGCTGCCTTAAAGCTCTTGAGCAGAGCCCTTATCGGAGTAGATTACACAGCTCTCTTATTCTGGATATCAGACAGTCTCTCTATGCATGTGCTAGCAACCAAAGGACAGTTCAGCTAGTTTGGATCCCAAGTCATTGAGGCATAGAGGGCAATGAGTGTGCAGATACACTTGTTAAAAGTACTATCAGTGCACCATTATCTGACCTTAAACACTTTGCATACCAAGGATACGATTTACTGAGCCTACTCCAAGTGAACCTTCAGACTTCATGGCAGGCCCACTGGACTAGTAGCAGCAAAGAGAAAGGCAAATTCTATCATGCCATACAACCAGATATAACACCAAAGCGTTGGTTCTACCGATTCAAAACCGTACCGAAAAGAGTCATATCAGTCATGTGCAGACTGCGTCTAGGCTTTTGTTGCTCTCCAGTGTTCCTGAACAAAATTCGCATACGTGATTCATCTCTGTGTGAGTGCGGTCTGGATGAGGGCTCTCTGGATCACATTTTTTTCAACTGTCCCAGAAATAATAACTTATCTCCTGACTTGTATACCTGTCTAACGGAACTAAACATCCCTACGCCTATTAACTTTGTTTCTCTGATAACCGAATCGTCTCCCGAACTTCTTAGGTTGTTGATGCACTTTATTAGGCGCAACGAGGTCACACTCTGATGCAATCCACACCCGTCCTAAATTCAGTGTGGTACTTGTGCATATCCCAACTGTATTATACTTATGTTCGTGTTTACATATTATTTGTTTATATATTATTTGTGTTTGTTTCAGTGTAAAACTACAACTAACTTGCTCACAATCAGTTTAATTGTCAAAATTGCTTATTGTCAAAATTCAAAAGTCTATACTCTCTTCTTTAATAGACACAACTCCATCGCACGTCTGTTATTGGCTGAATTTGTCGACGAAATCGGCATAGCTCGCCACACCAAAAAATTGAATTGAATTGAATTAAGGCAAGGGTATTCGACGACTTTAGGTATTTTGGCATACTAAAGTTGCCACATTACGCCACAGCGAGGAGCTGGCGGTCCGCGTCCAGTGTTTCTCGTAAACGACGAAGGTTAACTTTAGGTGGTGTCGTAGTATCAACACAAATAATGACGCAATTGTTATTTACACAGATCTTCTAGTTGCACCTTACATAAATGGAATAAAGCTTTATAACGAGGCAACCCCAAGCCAGTAATGTTGGCCTCACTGAAAGCGCCGACCAATCACGCGCCGTAGAATCTCCCGCGCGCTCTGCTTCTGCCGCTACGCCGCAGAGATCAGCCTGGAGTGCAAAACGCGAAGGGTCTCCGGCCGCACTCGTAAAGTGCCGGCCATATTGGATTTGTGACTGAATTTCGAATGTGTTTTTTTTATTCAATGTTTCTCTAGATCTGTATCAAAAAAATTAAAGTACGTAACGTAAAAATAATACGAGTTTCCGTTGCGAGGTCCCAAAACCCATGCCCGTCGGCTACATTTGGCGTCCCAACAGTAGTGGCCTCCGTCGACACGTGCTCGGAATTTTTTTTTTACAGGTACCTACCTATACGTGGGCTCAGCTTGCCTAGCTCCTGCATTAGACGGTAATGATGACAGGAAGAAAAGGCCCGAAGACAAGATCAGAAGCCGAAGTTGATGAAGAAACAGAAGCCGCGTCCATCACCATGGACCAGGGCCAGTTCACAACAATGTTACAGTCACTCCAGCAGAGCCAGGCGGAGATGTTCGCGAGGCTTATCCAGGATGTCAGGACTTCGACACCGGCACCTGAAGCGTCTATGAGTATGACTACGCCCGCCGCGAACTTCTCAAAGTGCACATCACGATTCAACGGATCGTCAGCAGACGTCGATGGGTTTATCGACGCAATTGAGGTGTACAAGAGCTGCCTACAAATTTCGGACGAAAATGCTGTTAAAGGGCTGTCAATGTTGCTCCTAGACTCAGCAGCATTATGGTGGCAAGGTATTAAGACCAGCATTACGTCATGGCCGGATGCTATGCAAAGATTGAAAAGTGCATTCGGAGAGTGTCGTCCGCCATTTCGTATTTATTTGGATTTGTTTGCCATGCGACAAGGTTCCGATAAAACAGATTTATTCATTGCGAAGGCGAGAGCGCTTTTATCGAGATTGCCACAAGAAGATCTACGTGAAAAAGTAGAACTAGATATGGTATACGGGCTTCTCGATCGTAGCATAAAAAAGCGGCTCGATCGTAACTCCATAACATCATTCGACCAGTTACTGCAGCGTGCCAGAGCGACTGAAGAATCGTTAGAAGACAGCGCAGGTGACAAGACACCGGCACTGGCGCATCCAAGCGCCGGTCATCGACCTGCCGTCGCCGGCGAAACTTCAACTTCGGCATCAAGTGATAACAAGGACACTCGCAAAAGACGGTCGTGCACTTATTGCAAGAAGTGGGGACACGAGAAATCGCAATGTAAAAAGTTAATAAACAATGAGAAAAGTGATAAAAATGATAACATAAAAAGTGACAATGGGAAAAGTAACAATAACGAAAACAAAAATAAAGGTATTCAGTGTTATGGATGCGGTGCTCCTAACGTGATAAAATCAAAGTGTAAATCTAGTTCGGATGCATTTTATTCGGTTACGGGAATAAGTGATAACGATTCGATGTGCGAGCGTAAAACGATCGCCGCCCGCGCCCCGCCACCCGCGCTGGCCCCGCAGAGTACGAGCGGTCGCGCTATCAGCGCCGAGGCCGCCCGTTGCCGAGCGACCGAGCGCGAACGCGCTGATAACGTTTCGCGCGCTCGGCAGTCACCGAGCCCGCCCCACATCGTTCCTGCCGGTACCACAGGTAACCCAGCGTCTTGCAGCGCTGGGGGTCACTCAAAACTTTATTGTGATTGTGTTACTGAACTACAGCGTAATAGTCAGTATTCTAGTGTCGGCAAATGTGTGTGTTTTGATAATTATAGGGACACTAAGTTATTCGTAAGTTCAACTCAAATTTATAATAATTTACGCAATAATCGGTATACTAATGTCTGTAAAAATGTGTGTTTTGATAATATTAGGGACACTACGTTATTCGAAAGTTCAATGCAAACTCCTGGTAATTTAATTCAACCAGATGATAACGATAATGTTCCCATAACATGTTGCAAAGATAATAAAAATGTTCAAGAGTCATTTAAGGTTCAATGTGAATGTTTATGTTTATTTTCTTCAAAGGATAGTGTTCATAAATGTTTACGATTAAGCTCGGTAAAAGTTAATAATAATAACATAATACAAAACTGTAAGGAACGCTTCGCGTCTGCACAGGGTCGGACTCTGGGAGGTCCAATTAAGGGGGAGCCTAATAATAATGGACCTTTGATGCAAATAGGTATTTTGGGGAAAAATGGAACTGCATTACTGGACACGGGTGCCAGGGGCTGTATTGCCGGTCACACACTTTTTCGCGTTTTAAAGGAGAATGGCCATTCCTTACAACAGTGCACTAGAAACATTCGCTTGGCGGATGGTTGCACGCGCCTGATGGAGGTGCTTGTTACAGAGGTAGAGGTAAAGCTTTTTCATAAAATAGTGTCGACCGAGTTCATAATTTTCCCCGAAGCGCGAGACAATGAACCCCTCTTAGGAATCGATTTTATTAACAAAGCCGGTCTTGTTCTCGATTTTAAACGACGCCTTTGGTATTTTTCGGATAGTTGTGAACAAAAGTATAAATTAATTTCAGAAACTTTTTCACCTCGTGTAAATTCATATGCCGCGATGAATGTTTTACGCGATGACGAGGGTGTAGGTTTAGAGCATCAGAAGCGTGAGGAGCTTGCCCAATTGCTCGCGGATTTTCATGAGGCGTTTAATCCGATTGGGGAGCCGACGCCATATGGGGAGCATCATATAGACACGGGAAATAATTCGCCAATAGCGACGCCCCCATACCGACTGACACCTGGAAAGAAAGAAATTATGCAGCAAGAGCTTACCAAAATGCTGGCTGAAGATATAATTGAAGATTGTGAATCTGCGTGGGCTGCCCCAGCCCTGCTAGTACCTAAACGTGACGGTAGTTTTCGTTACTGCGTCGACTATCGAAAGTTAAATTCGATTACGAAGTCGGACGTCTATCCAATGCCTCGCATTGATGAACTGCTGCAATCTACTAAATGTGGACGTTTCCACATGAGTACAATAGATTTGCGATCAGGCTACTGGCAAGTCTCAGTTAAGGAAGAAGATAGGGATAAGACGGCTTTAATGACACCTCTCGGCACATTTCGTTTCAAAAGGATGCCGTTCGGATTGAAGAACGCACCGGCTACTTTTCAGCGTCTGATAGACAGAATGCGATCCGGTTCAGCACTAAAAGACGTTACAATACTCGGATATTTAGACGATTTGCTAATTATCACGCAGGGAAATTTTTCAAGACACCTGGAAGACCTGAAAATTGTTTTTGATCAGCTGATGAAGTTCAAGTTGCGTGCTAATCGTGAAAAGTGTGTGTTTGCAAGAGAGTCTGTCAAATATTTAGGCCATGTGATCTCTCAAGAAGGAGTCTCAGCTGATGAAAGAAAGATTCAAGCTATATTAGACATGAAAGAGCCATCTTCACTGGGACACCTCAGAACATTTATACAAACGTGTTCATGGTTCAGGAAATTTATTCCAAAGTTTTCCGAGGTAGCAGAGCCACTGACAAGATTGACGAGGAAAAATCAACCTTGGATATGGGGACCACAACAGGCTGAAGCTTTCATTAACCTGAAAAAGCTTTTGACGTCAGCACCGATCCTCATACAGGCCGACTACTCCAAGCCTTTCATCCTGCGCATGGATGCGAGCAACTATGCGATAGGCGCAGTGTTGCTTCAGGGTGAAAAGAATGAAGAACGACCCATCGAGTTTGCTAGCCGTTTGTTGTCAGCACCGGAACGGAATTATTCGACCACGGAGCGAGAGGCTCTGGCGGTCGTCTGGGCTGTCGATCGTATGCGTGGTTACATTGATGGTCATCCAGTAATTATAGCCAGTGATCACCAACCCTTGAAATGTCATTAAAGTCGCCTACTGGTCGTTTGGTGCGATGGGCACTAAAACTTCAGGCCTATGACATCCGATTTGAATACACTCCCGGGAAAATAAATGTGGTGGCTGACGCACTCAGCCGCCCAGCCTGTTCAGATAAGTCTCGCGAATCCTGCGGAATATGTTCCGTTATTATAGATTTGCGTACGCGAGATTTTACTGAGTTACGCGCAGCACAGGAATCCGACCCGGATTTAAATAAAATCATGAAGGAATTAGAAGATTCAGAGGAAGTTGCCTCTCGTCGTTGGACAGAACGTGGTTATCTCATGGAACGGGGTATCCTTTACCGTTATAACCCAGATACAGACAACGAGTCACCGCAATTAGTACTGCCTGTAAGCTTGCGTGAGCAGACTCTCAGAGAATGTCATGATGCTCCAATTGCAGGTCATCCTGGTATAGAGAGAACATACCAGAGAATTGCTCAAAATTATTATTTCCCTGGCATGAGAAGAATAATAGCAGATTACGTAAAATCGTGTTCCTCGTGTCAACGCTATAAAGCGACAAACGAAAAGCCACCTGGTCTGATTCAAACACCAATTTTATACCAGCGCAATGAAGTCTTGGCTATTGACCTATTTGGACCACTGCCAGAGGTTGAAAAAGGGGAGAAGTGGATACTGTTAGTGGAAGATACCGCGACAAGATGGGTAGAGTTATATGCTCTCAAAGAAGCAACCTCTGTCGCCTGCGCTAAAGTACTCATAGAAGAGTACTTTCTTCGGTTCGGCTTACCACGTGGCATTATTTCGGACAATGGTGTCCAATTTGTCTCAGCAGTCATGCAGAAGTGCATGTTTATTCTTGGTATTACACAGGACTTGATACTTTTCTACCACCCAGAAGCCAATCCCGCGGAAAGAAAAAACCGGGATATGAAGACCAAATTGGCTCTGTTGGTTGGTACCGATCACCCCTCATGGCCCAAACAACTACCTATAATACGTTTCAGCATGAACAGCACCGTGTGCGAAACGACTGGTGTTACTCCAGCATATTTGACGTTCGCACGCGAGCTGAGGTCGCCGTTAGAGGTATACAACGATCCAAGGGCGGTTCTTAAAAAAGCTAATTTCGTACCACAAATCACTCCATACCTAAAAAAAATTTTAAATTCATTAAGTGAAATTCGAGACAGAGTGGAGAATCTGCAAGATAAAAGAAAGATTTATGCCGATCATTCTAGAAGAGTAGGAGAAATTTTTAATGAGGATGACAAGGTCTTATTGGCTACCCATCAGCTGAGCGACGCCAGCAAGTCAAAAACTGCAAAGTTTTTCCCTAAGAGGGATGGGCCGTACGTTGTGAAAAAAAAATTGAGTCCAACAACGTACCTAATCGCATCTAATGAGAATCCTTGCGAGATATTGGGCAAGTTCCACGCAAATCAACTCACCCCTTTTAGAGGACGTATAGATGAGTGCACCCGGCCATTAGATCCTAAGAAAAAACGAGGCCGACCTCGTTTGCAACCCATTCGTGAGGTTATTAATATAGGGCTAGACCACGATCGGGGTCGTTATCGTGATCTAGAGGGGGAGTATATAACGAGGCAACCCCAAGCCAGTAATGTTGGCCTCACTGATAGCGCCGACCAATCACGCGCCGTAGAATCTCCCGCGCACTCTGCTTCTGCCGCTACGCCGCAGCAGATACCTAGAGAGATCAGCCTGGAGTGCAAAACGCGAAGGGTCTCCGGCCGCACTCGTAAAGTGCCGGCCATATTGGATTTGTGACTGAATTTCGAATGTGTTTTTTTTATTCAATGTTTCTCTAGATCTGTATCAAAAAAATTAAAGTACGTAACGTAAAAATAATACGAGTTTCCGTTGCGAGGTCCCAAAACCCATGCCCGTCGGCTACAGCTTATAATATAGCAATCAGACAATCGCTCCCGTAAAAGCTTATATGAACCAAACTATGAAAAAGAGCAACATCTTTTTAGTGTGCAGTTTGTGTTATTTTTAGTAATACGAGGGTCAAACTGAAAGTTCTTAGAAAATCAAAAACTGATTACATTAGCCAGTTATTAGTTTTATTATATCTTTTCAAAATATTGTCCATTCACGTCAATACACCGCTGCATGCGATGGAACCACTGGGAAAAGCACTTTGCCCACTCGTCCTTAGGGGTCTCTTCAATGGCATCGCGATACGCAGCCACCGCTTCTTCAGCATTCATAAACCGCTTTCCTTTAAGTTTTTCTTTAATTTTTGGAAATAAATAAAAATCACAAGGCGCGAGGTCGGGGCTATACGGCGGGTGACCCAGTAATTCAACGTTTGATGTCGCCAAATAGTCGATCGTTCGCTTGGCGGTGTGCGACGAGGCGTTGTCGTGGTGAAGGAGGATCCTACTGCGAGGTCGTTTCTCTCGAACTTTTTCCAAGACAAGTGGCAAACAATTGGTAGTGTACCATTCTGCAGAAACTGTTTTTTGATCCTCTAACACAATTGTTACGAAATGACCTATCCTTCCAAAGAACGAGGCCACCATTTTTTTTCCCGCACTTCGATCTCTCTTCACTTTAGTTGGCAACTCCTCGAAAGGAAACACCCACTGAGCAGATTGTCTTTTGGTTTCAGGATCATAACAGTAAATCCACCTTTCGTCACCTGTTAGTATGTCGAACACAGCATTAGAGTCACCTCCGTTAAATCTTTCAATCATTTTACGGCACCAATCCACACGATGGAGTTTTTGAGCCTCAGTCAAATTATGAGGTATCCACCGGGCGCAAAGCTTCCTGACCGCTAAATGTTCGTGGAGGATTTTGCGCACTTGACTCATACCGATGCCTAAGCTTGTCCGAATCTGCTGATAGGTCACTCTTTTGTCAGTCTCTATCATACGCCGCACAACACAGATGTTATTTTCAGTCGTCGCCGTAAAAGGCCGTCCCTCACGTAAATCATCAGTGAGATTAGTGCGACCACGTTTAAACTCATTAAACCAGTTGTAAACAGTCGCACGAGATGGGGCTTCATCGTGAAAGGCCAATCGTAGTCTATCATAACTTTCTTGTTGACTTAAATGACATCGAAAGTCATAAAAAATCATTGCACGAAAATTTTCTCGTGTTAAATTCATGTTAACGTGACACAGACAATTTTCAATTTGCCGCCAAATCGTAAAACAAATGATAAATGAATGAAATATATACTCAGTAATATTGGCAAAGAGTTCTATTTTCAAATTTTAGAATTATTTTTTTATTATATTGTTTATAAGTGGCCAGTTCTAAGAACTTTCAGTTTGACCCTCGTAATCACCAGTAGTTGTTCTACAAGAACAGCAACGTCGTGCGGTAAAGCATCTGAATAAGGGAGCAAAGTAGAAGCTGAACAAGATTGTCATTAGTAGTGGCAAGGGGAGTTGTCTCAGTTGGGGGTTTAAGGCAGCACCCATTAGCTTGTGAGGATTATGGGGAATGCGTGATTAAATTGTGTGCATGAATGTCATACGATTTTCCCGGCACAAACCTGAGACGTGGGGGAAGGGTGACCGTTTTTTTATAGGAGACAGGAGAGGACGAGTCTGGAGCGGCATAAGGAGGAGGAGTTTGAGTGGAGTATGAAAGAGCTTGAGAACTAGCAGCAGCCTCCGAATATAGCGGTTCTGTGACGTTGCGGGAACCTTGCCGAGACTTCGGCATAGCTGATATTATCTTGAGACATAATCATTTTAATAGATCTTTGCCTATTATGTTCCGGACATCTCCTATCCGTTGCAGAGTGATTAGTGCTAGAGCACAGAAGGCATGAAATTTCAGAATCCAGTACTGCACCGGAGTCACCTGAGTGGGACTGAGCACATTTATAGCAGCGTGGTTTGGATCTGCATTGCTTGGCAATGTGGCCAAAACGACAGCAGTTCCTGCATTGTATGGTAGGTTGCTGGTATAAAGTTACAGGATGAGATGCATTAAAACAATATACTCAATCCCCAGATTGAGTATATTGTTTTAATGCATCTCATCCTGTAACTACCAGGTAGGTAGCCCACTACCAGATAGAGACCTGGCCCAAGACAGTTAATACAACCGAGTTAGATGGGGCCCACACAGTTACATTGTCCCTTCTAATTTTGGAATTAAGGCGTCTAGCCCTGACCACCTCGCTGGCTGGAGAGGAGATACCCCCAACTAACTCCTCCAAAGTCCAATCAGTGGGGATATCTCTCACTACTCAAATAGGGAAAATATTGTAACTAGGTATGTTGGCTGTGTAATTATGCTCTAAGAGTAATCTCAAATTCATGAAGTTGTTAGCATCTTCAGCTGTAGCAAATTGGACGCATACTTTATGGCGTCCAATATTTTTGATCCCACCCTCTCTAATATTTAGTATGTTATTTTTGTATAGAAATTGGGCAAACCTCAAAGATTTCAGCGTTAAAATTAGAATGATAAACGGGATATTTACCATGTTTAGTATCTTTTTCGAGAATCCCGTTTATCATTCTAATTTTAATGTAAATGACCATGACAATCTAAAATCATATATATTTTAGCGTTAGTCCGCTTGCTGGGTCCGGTTCAATTCTAGAAACATAAACAGAGTAAGGTCCGTTATCTGAGTTTGAATACTCAAGTTTAGAGTCGGAGTCGTAACCCGGTTTGGAGAAGATAGATTGAATCGATACCGCTGGTGAGCGAATCTTCTTACCATCTAAATCCAGTGTATCCATTGTGGCTGGACGTTTTACAGCTTTCTTGGGTATATCTGGAGGCCTACCTCCGCCCCCATCCGGGGGTTCATCCGCGCTCATTTCCATAGAAATGAGCGCGGATACCTAATACGGATATCTAATAACCTTATGAGTTAAACCACGACCAAAACAACACAAATACTTATTATTCCCCGAGCACAAGCAAAGACAGTGGTGCAGGAAAAGCCAAATATGACCTCAAAACGCACAACTCTCAACCAAGTGGCGTGACAGATGTTACTAATGACATTGTTTTATATGTTGCCATGTCCGTTCAAATTAGTTTAATAAGGCAAGGGTATTCGACGACTTTAGGTATTTTGGCATACTAAAGTTGCCACATTACGCCACAGCGAGGCGCTGGCGGTCTGCGTCCAATGTTTCTCGTCAACACACAGAAAAACGACGAAGGTTAACTTTAGGTGATGTCGTAGTATCAACACAAATATTGACGCAATTGTTATTTACACAGATCTTCTAGTTGCACCTTACATAAATGGAATAAAGCTTATAATATAGCTATCAGAGAATCGCTCCCGTAAAAGCTTATATGAACCAAACTATGAAAAAGAGCAACATCTTTTTTATCACCTTCAAAGTGCCCGTATGGGCGGAGACTGGCGGCCCGCAACGTGGCTGTTCTAAACTGTCATCAGGGGGTATCGCACGATCTCCGCCGAGGTGGCATGTCTCCTAGCCGGGACCCCTCCATGGGACCTGGAAGCGAGAGCCCTTGCGTTGCTGTACCAGTGGAGCAAGGAGGCGCTGGAGCGGGGCCATAGGCCGGAGCCCCGAGAAATCAGGGTTATCCTTTCAAGGGCTTACCCGGGATGCCCGACAATGGACACTTGGGCAGGGCACCGTGCGGTTTTAGTCGATGCACGACATAACCGGCCCCACTGGCCGGCGCGGCGGTGGGGTATCCGAAGGGATTTCCGCACGTAAAAAAAGATCACCTTCAAAGTATAGTCCTTCAGAAACGATACACTTACGCCAATGAATATTCCAATCATCAAAACATTTTTTAAACGCTGTTTCCTGAATTTAGTTCAGTTCTCGCCGCGAATTCTCCTTTATGTCTTCTACCTATTGAAAACAGGAGCCACGAAGAGGTAATTTGAGCTTAGGCAAAAGAAAGAAGTTGGCTGGAGCCATATCTGGTGAATATGGTGGTTGCTCGATGGTATTTATTGAGTGTTTGGTCAAAAATTCGTTCACAGTGTTGGCCTTGTGCGAAGGCGCATTATCGTGGTGGAAAATCCAAGAATTTTCTTTCTACAAATCTGGCCTTTTTCGTCGAATTTGCTCTCTTAAATGCTGCATAACGCTCAAAAAATATTCTTTATTTACCGTTTGACATTCCGCCAAGAATTCCGAGTGCACAACACTGCGTTAGTCAAAGAAAACAGTCAACATGACCTTGACTTTTGATCGAATGGCGTGCTTCTCTCGGTTTCGGTTCAGTTGGAAGATATAATAATCTATGGTTGGAAGGCGCCACTCCGAAGCTTGTTGACTACTTTGCATGTCAAACTCGTAAACCAACGTCTCGTCACCAGTAACAACGCGTTTCATGAATGTTACTTTCCATGTATAACATAATTTTTATTTTTTTACACCTACAAGCTGTACATAGTAGCTGCAATGCCAAAGCTACTACTGTTAAATAGGTCTTTTGTCAAATGTGAAAGTATGGGTTACAGGCTAAACTAAATGCTAGCCAAAAAAATTATTCAGTAGTCCAGTAACAATATAGGTGCTTTTTAGACTGGTGAGATTACTAGGTGCGAAAACGAACTGTGTAATTTGAAAAGTGGACTTCTACTAATAATATAATTTGCCAATTTTCTCAATTTTATTGCATATCAAAAACGAAGCTACAGTGACGCCACCCTTCAGGTCACAGATTGGTTGGTACGACTATATGGACTCTTCGTCTGTATAACGGCAATGTGTGCAATATTTAAACACAAAAGTAGTGATAATAAAAAAACAATGCTTTCAAAATCATTAAAAGTTTATTCTGGCTTATTTACATTCCCTTACAAGCTAAGAACAAACGGCACCTGCTTATTCACTAGAAACGCATGTGACCTACGACGTCTTTTTAGTTTACGGTTGTTGTTGCAGTACACGGTTAGCTATATCCTGGGACTACAGATCGCTTCTAATAACTGGATAGATAAGTAAGTAGGGTTGTGTATAAGTAATATGAGTACTTTACCGGGTCTTCTTATTTTAATTTATGGTTTCTACAGCAGAATCGTGGTAATTTCGCCAATGTCAAGTAAAACAATAAATATTTGTAAAATTATTAATGGCGAAGACGCCATTAACTTGTTTTCCACGAGATTCTATCAGATCAGGTTTGGTTGGATTTTCCAACCTTCTGATGCAAGTGGTGAAAATAAGCCATTAGGGCCGTTAGGTCCAGTTTGTTCCAAGTCCGTCCGTTCTACCCAGTGCATTCGTCCATTTCCCATTTTATCCAGTTCCCCTTTCGTCCATTTCCCATTCCGTCCAGTTCCAGTTTCGTCCATTTCCTAAGTGTTGTCTTGTCTTGACCGAAAACGAGATAGGCAGAAGGCGAGTTAGACCGTATGCCAGTAGTGGTTAGTATTGTTTCGCCTGTTGCTCACACTCTTCTCACAATATAGCTTCTGGGTTAGATTAGGTTAGAACTGTGACCCCAAAAGAGAAAAAAATTAGCTAGAAGGAACCGGACGACAAGGGAAATGGACAGAACGGGAACTGGACGGAACGAGAACTGGACGAAAAAGGAATCGCCGAATGGGGCATTGGGTGGAACGGACCAACTTGACGAAGTGGTAACTGGACCTAACGGCCCTAATGGAAAATAACTACTCAAACGTCCAAATGTCACAGCACTTGATTGTAGAAAATGTTATGGGCCTGTAGACAAAGTGCCCTTCTGGGTATTTAATGTAGCAACCTAAATAATTAAATTGATCTTATCTATCGAACATTTCTATGAATGAAAGTTATACACACAGTTAACATGTTAAGTTATAAGCTTATCACGTTCCAAGTTACCGACTACCTTATACCTTAGCCCTGAAACTTTACCTAAAAATAGTAAGCAACAATATAAAAATGTTAAATTTGTCCTCTGTAGATTATAAAATAACTGCCTGCCACCTAAGTGGTTTAAAAAAATATCAGTTATTTATTGATTTATTTCAATGTTAAAATCATTTGTAATTTTGTTAGTGTTCAGCGCCTTTTGATGGAGACGGTACCTCTTAACAATTCCAGATAGACTTGATTGTATGACATGATCCTATCCCAATCTTATCTTCCTATTGCAAACATAAAACAATGTTGTTCGGATAAAACTAGTGTAAAATCAAAGTTTCAGACGCCATGTGAAACACGTCAACCAGCGAATATGCAGGTTAATAAAACGTAATCAATCTTAAGTTAGGTAAGTCTACGCGTACAAGTCTTCTCTGTCGGCGGCGAGCGTGGGCGCGGCCGCGTCCTCCATGGCCGCGAAGTTCATGAAGTGCGCCGGTCGGTGTACCTCGTGATAGAATTCGCGGGGGTTGCCGAGCTGCACGCCGTATTTCATGTTCGGGTCGTGACGGACACCTGGAAAATATCAGCTATTGTAATTTCTTAGGCTTTTCTTAGGCCCGTTGGAAGGGGTGTAGTCGTCGAAAATTCGATATCGCTATGCGTAGTGCACATCTGAAGGTACTCTCTTCACGTAAAATATTGAAGTTCGACCTTTTCGTAATGATACTGTAAGCCGATTGCAACTAAGTTGGGAAAAGCTCTGAGGATATTTAGTAAACATGTCTCCATAGATGCTACACCAGTAACTAGACTATAACATTGATTAGGTTAGAACTTACCCATGAAATTGTAATTCCAGCTTCCCTGCGAAGGGACCATGAAGTATCCCAAGAATCGGTCAGATAACAACATTTGCACCCTTTCATAATGACTGGGCAGATATCCTTTGGGGTTGTTGCCTCTGTCTGTGTTGCGTGCGCCCCATTCATAACCGCTCGGTGTCAGCTTGTAGGCGGTCAGTGAACACGATCCCGGAGTAAATGAGCATGTTATAATAATAGTCTTCTCGCCGTCCCACGATGGGTTTTCTGCCATCACCTTGGCGTGAGTTGTTATATCCTGGATGGAAGTATATTGTTAAATGGATAGTCGATGAGCGAGTTATATAATACTAGTCTCTTACAGTTCAAATTAAATGGGGTCGAAATGTCATTCTCTATACATTTAAATCGTTAAAAAACAACCTGTGACCAGTCCCTTTGTAGAGGGAATGCTCTAGCCCACTGAGCTACCTGAACCTGTCCTGGATAGGCGGACATCTGACTGTTAACGTCGTAGTCGACGACGATTCTCAGTTAGGATCTAATTTATCAATGGCATGCTGCAACGTCGCATATTAAGTACTAGCTGTTGCCCGTGGTTTCGTCCGCGTGGAATTGTGTTTCCGTGCCCACCACCCATGGGAAGCTATTAAATGAATGAAAAGCAACCTGTGTTAATCAAGGCCAGATCCGTTGAGCTGTTAGAGCATGATTGAGTAATAAACATCCAAACATCTTACAAACTTTTCATTTTTTTATATTAGTAGGATACCTGAGGGGAGAGCTGTGGCAGCTCGTTGGGTTGCGTGTGCATCCAGCCCAGCGGCTGCAGGTGCTGCAGCGCGGGGTGCTTGGGCAGGTGGCGCGGCAGGTGCACCTGCTGGTGCGTGCCCCACTGCGGCGGCACCACGGCGCACTGCACCTCACGCACCATTGGGTTGTCGGCCGGCGACGTGCCGTACAGGTAGCATGCGATCTGCGAACAGCGACATTCTAATTAGCAATAATTGTGAATTTCAAAACAAGCTTTCTACTAACTAAATAACAAGACAAATGAAATGAGCCCAAACATGACGGGTTTATCTTCTCGACCTACCGTCTTCATCATCAGACCAGCTTCATAGTACCATATTATCGCATTGTCAGCGAAGATACGTAGGTATACCAAATTTGCGTCGATCCTAACTTCAGGAAGTGGTTCTAATTGGGCTTCCAAGATTTGACTCGTATGAATGAACTCAAGTTGAATAAAAGCTTGTAAAAACAATCCGTGTGGAGTCACACGCCTTCGCTGTTATGGTCACGTTCTGCTGCCACTACGCTACCAAATATGTATCAAGATACGTGTATAATCTGACCTGAGCTCGTAAATCGGAGATGGTGACAAACTTTTTGAGCAAGTTCTTTGGTAGGATGTAAGTATAACCACTCTCCTTGATGTCATCGGAGCTCACGTAGATGTGGTTTGTACGGAGATGTAGGTTCGTGGCAGATATCGCACGCACGCGCCATTCAGTCTTTGAGCTAGAAAAATTACATAGGATGATTACTATGTTCTTTTTACATACAGCATAGATCAATTTAGAGTAAGGTTAAGTAAGTTTAACCTATACATTTATATTGAAAAAAAAAAAACAGCATCCAGGACGGGGCTTAAACGCGCGACCAGTACCTTACAGGGGAATACTCTGACCAACTGAGTTACCTGGAGACGTCCTGGATATTCGAAATTCTTCGATACCTCGAGACGTAAAATTCCTGTAAAGTCCTGGATGTTCTCTTTTGCCAATATAAATCTATAGGAAAAGTTCGCATACTAATTGCTTTAAAATTTAACTTTTAACCTAGTTTCAAACTTATTTTGGGACCAGTAAATGTCATTGTGATACTCACCTGAAAGTTTGTGATTCATAGTTGCTGGTAGTAGATGTGATGATTTCATCACCATGTTTGTTCACCGTCCTGGTTGTAGTGGCAGTGAGCTGCGACTGTTCTTTACTTTGCTTCTCAATTTCGGCGATCTGTTGCCGTTGAGCTGATGGGGCTGATATCTCCATACCCAAAATGATATCACGAATTTCGGATTGCGTAAGCGAGGCCACGTTGACGCTGCAAATAGATTAAAGATGCTCTAATTTTTACAGGTTGGTCAGGGTCAACCCAAAGACCAGCCAATCAAATTGTTGGAATTTTGGAACAAAAATTAGGCGAATCTGAATCATTCCAAAGCAGCAGCCGATTATGTAAGCTTTAAAACGACAGAGGAAGCTAATGAGACGTAAGAACAGCGACCAGAAATTAAAAGGTATGGTGTTGTTCTGCCTACCCCGGAGGAAGAACAGCGTGAGTGTGATCTAGTTATTTATCGGCAAAAGCCGTATATGTAACAACACGCAAGAAATGCACTTACTTATTCTTTTTGCCATAATCAGCTAGAATGAGGTCCTTGAGTTGCACTTCAACTTTGATCCAGTCGTCGTCGGTAAGCGTCGGCCATATGTGATGCGGCTCCGTCAGCGTCGTTTTGTCTGGCTTTAGTAACACTTTAGTGCGTTCTGTGTTCACGTGAAGTGCTCGCAGTATTAAGATTAGTCGACTGAACGCCTGCAAGAGAATGAATGGCTTAACTACTACTACATTATTTTTGTAAGATAAGAAAGTTATTGTATTTAATAATGACATAAATCAGTCATTAATCTAGTGTTTCCATCGAATTGCACCGATAATTGTGACAAGAAGACTTACATTATTATCTTATATATATTTATATTGTACTTCTTAATATTTTTAAACCATATCTATCCCCATTTTAGAACCCTTATTATAAGCCATACTTAGCCGTTTAGATCTAATATTACGCACTGCAACTTTAGTGTGATTATGTTTTTTAGTAATCAACATATTATTTAAAGAAAGAAACATAAAGAATAATAACTGTTTGCACTTACAGTGTACGAAGAGATACTCTTGAGCCAATCGTCATATAAGTTGAACAACACCATCTGTGGCTCTGTCGCCTTCAAGATGAGGTCACCGAACTTCTCCACTTTAAGACACGCCTGGAATGGCAGCTGCAGCTCTGAGCCCTTTATCACGATGTTCGGAAAGTCTAGCAAATGGACCTAAAACAAAGAAAGTAATCTAATAATGACATTCTAATCCTTATTAATGTAAAACGAAGATTGTATTACTGAGCGACTTTCAAGAAAAATACGGTGGAGAAACCCACTTCAATTGAAGTAGTCTCGTCAAAGTGTATTTACACACAGTATCGTACTGCGTACTGTGCGTAAATAGTGCGTTGACGAAACTCAACTTCGATTGCTCAATTCAGAAACCAGACATTCGTTTCATATTAGGCGACTTACCTCAAGTGGATCCAACATTCCCTTTCTTGTGACTATAATCTGTTTGGGCTGCTCCTCTACTGGCAGCGACCGAATCAACGCGGCTACTTCTTCAGCAGTCTTCCATTTGGCAAGCTAAGTAACAACAATAATGGTATAATAACTATAACTATGGTGGAGGTGTAACAAGCGTATCTACTGTGCACGAGGACCGGGTTCGATTTCTGGATTGGGTAATGTTATTGGGGTTTGCTGTTTGTCGGTGAATTCCGAACAGTAGCATAGAGTATGAAAATTTATCCTATTACTTGAAACCGAAAATATAGTCAGCTAAATCTGAGTGTTAATACACGTCTACCTACCCTTTCCGGGATATACAGGCATGAGTGCAATAAAAAAATAACTATCCATGCGTACTCTAATAAATTAAACTGACGGTACTGAATATCAGTTACTATTTTTACTGTTTCATGTAAATCTACTAATTGCATCACGGTTTGTGATATGATCAGACAGCGTATTATCAGACGCACGCGCGGCAACGTCAGTGCGATCAGCAAGCGCAACGAACGCGCACGTCTCCAGAGCACAGGGCTTCTCTGGTTTCAGGACCCCTACGCGGTTCATCACTTCATAACATCAACAGAGTAGTAAATTTAGAAATGTATCACTTTTACATTGCATCATGCTATAATAGATTTCTAAGTTAGTTTATTATAGTTACTATATAATTTACTTTTGTATAGTCAAAAAAAAAGTATCATATGTTCATCAGTTGGATTATTTATTTAGAATTCTGTATATATTACTTACATATATTCTGTGCATACGGCCAAGGAAACAAGTATTCGCCATTCCATACACGTTCACATGTAAAGGTGTATACTTATTTCCTTGACCATGTGTACCTGCTGTTAATATTTCAATAGATTTTGTTTACCTGTCCAAGACGTTTCTGTCCCGCCCATACGCTGGTGTGAATGATCTTCAAAAACAGTTGTCCAGTGCGTGGGTTGAATATAAAGATGGCACCGTTGATAGGTTTCGTTGTTAAATTGCCCTCGAATGTCTTGTGGATTGTCACTCGATATACATTAGTGTCATCGACAAACCTGTGCGAAATTGTAGGGTAATTATTTTGTACATGGCTTTGCAACCTAAGCCAGTTAAATTAAAAAGAAAAATATGTGTAGATTTGAAATAAGATTGAAATTTGAGAGCTGTGCCATATACTCAGTATCCAGCTAAGTCAGACTGTACGAGGCCTGTCCCAAAAGTATCTGACCTACGTTCATATCTTGGCGCGGAGACTCAGGCGACCTCTGGAGAGTACGAACGTCACCAGCAACTCCTAACCTTCTTGTCAGTAGCCCGAGATACCGATGAAACGCCTTAGTTCCCGCGCAGCGTGTATTTGTTTACAACGACTTTTTTGGTCGCAATTTGCTTATTGCTAAAAATGGCAGAACAAACCGAACAGCGTATTTGAATAAAATTTTGCTTTAATCTCGGTAAAAGATGTGCGGAAACTATTGAAATGTTGCAAAAGGCCTCTAAAAATGAGTGTATAGGCAAAACACAAATTAAAGAGTAGTATGGGCGGTTCAAAAGTGGCCACTTTTCCTCTGGTCGACCTTCGACGGGAACATCGTCGGATAATGTCGAACGTGTGCGTGTCGCAGTTGAACAAGGTAGTCCTTTGACTGTGAGAGAACTGGAAGATGAACTTGGAATAACAAAAAGTACTGTTTGGCGAATTTTAACCGAGAATTTGAGAATGACTCGTGTGTGTGCAAAATTCATCTCCAAAACTGCTCTCAGACCAGCAAAATTTGGAAATGATTAATAGTGATGAAAACCTTCTTAAAAGGGTTATTACTGGTGATGAGTCATGGGTTTATGGCTATGAGCCTGCAACAAAACAACAATCTTCGCAGTGGAAGCTTCCATCTCGCCTCGGCCGAAAAAAGCCCGTCCAAGTCGAAACAACATAATGTCGATTGTCTTTTTTTTTTTCGATTATGAGGCGTTGTGCACCATGAATATGGAAACTTCAGGCAACACAATCAAAAAAGAGTACTTACGTTGCAGTTTTGAAAAGATTATGTAATGGAATCAAGAGAAAACGACTGCAACTTTGGGAAACCAGTGACTGGCTTCTTCATCACGACAATGCTCCAAGTGCACGAATCAAACCTTATGCAGCAGTATTTATTGAAACAGTGTTGCGCAGCTCCGCCAGCCTCCATACAGTCCTGATATAGCTCCCTGCTACTTTTGGGTGTTTCCTCGATTGAAAATGCCGCTTAAGGGACATCGTTCGACAATAAACAGACTGTTGAAACGAATGCGCCGAATTCACTAAAGGCGATTCCGAAGTCTGACTTTTAAGAGTGCTTTAATAAGTGGAAACATCGATATGAGCGTCTTGTTCAATCAAATGGGGACTACTTTGAAGGGTGCCACCCCTCGGATGACGAAGAATAAATCAAGCGCAGAGAAATCGAGGTAGGTAGGATTATTTTGGCACAGACCTCGAATTTCTGTAAATATACATGTTAAGAGCATATACTTATAACTGTTAGATTATTTAACAAATAAATTAGTTAAAAATCACAAAAAAAAAACATAAACAATGTCTATATTTACTTTACTCACCAAATTATTTGATTCGAAAATAGTTCTCCATAGTTCTGACTAGAAAGATATGGCTCAGTAGGCTCAGATGAGTACAGCTGCAATGCCTTACGGATGCGTTCACGTAACACATACAAAGCCGGGTTCGCCTTCATTATTTTTGCCATGGCTTGCTGAATGAGTGGTTTGCAGCCAGGGAACCAGTTCCCGTAAGCACTGTAACAAAAAATAAAATGAATTTTAAAACAGAAATGTTAATACAATAAAATAGATAAATAGAATACAATAGAATAGACCACATAATTTTGAGATCCCTTTGCTGCAAAAAAACTGCATAAATTACATAGTTAATTGCTCACCTGTGCAAGTTGTAAGCCAGATCGATGGCAATAAGTAGTCCTGTAGGTGAGGGGTATATGGACATATTGTCAGTTGTATAGTCCAAAAATTTTGCTCGTGCATAACGTTCAACGTCGTGCGAGTCGTAATCACCCCAACGGAGTTGTATGTCCAGCCAGTATTTTTGTGTCGTCGTGTTATCCATTGTGTCTCTGTAAAGTTTGGAAGAGTAAAAATTTGGACAACATAGCTTATTTAAACAGGATAGATTTTCTACATTGCGTTTTCGCTACATACTGACGGCATTTCATTGTTCAAGTTTGAAAATAAATAAAAACATCCAAAGATGTGAATTTAAAATAAGATATGAAAATTAGAAATGGATATTAAAAAATAAAGTATAATATAATAATTATAATTTTTTACGACAATCTACACAGCGCTATCTAGACCCAGCATAGCTTAACTAGCTTGGTTTAAACATACTTAGGTACATTTTCCTTAAATTCTTTAAATCTTCTGTAAATACATAGCTACATATTCAACTCATAAATCAATCTATAAGAAATAGTCGCCATTAAACAAAATCTTACTTGGTATCAGCTAACAATGAAGGCCTTGAAACATTCCATTTATATGCAGAGAAGAGAAGAATATCTGCACATGAAGAATTCATTTTGTATGATTTACGAGGGTGAATGGTCTCCTTTTGAACAGTCTCGATCTCCAACGCGTCAAGTTCTTGATCGAATACCTGCATAGAAGGTAAGAGCAACAAATTTAATATTACAGCTTAATCTGTCCCCTTGGTAATAGTAACTTCACAAATGTCTTAACAAAAGCCATTTTTCTAGTACTTATTCAATTACTTACCTGACAGAGATCCATTACAATGGATTCGTGAACCTTCTGCCACAAGTGAGCTCTGAAGATTTGAATCAAAGAAATCTTTAGTGTAGGGATCTTGCCATGCATGAATATACCTGTCAAATCCAGTTGTACCTGTACAGAAAAGATAGATAAGACTAAACTGTCTATTTCTTAACTTTTTAAGAAATTAACATCTAGGTTTTGAAGGGAGAAAGCTAATGTTCTTGAATAGGTTAATGCCCACCCCTGGCTGCAGAGCCTTAGATAATGATGTGTATCTATAGACTATTTATATCACAGCATGCATAGAAACTTGGATACTATAAATTTCATCATAATATATCAAAACTTTATGAAGCTTTCGTTTTTAGATATTTCAAAAGCATGGATAATACTTTTCTCATAATTTTATACATTTAGTTTAGACAAGCTACTCGTAATATTGTGATCGTTATACATATTATCTTACCTGGAAACCAACGTACACATTGGCTCTGTTGATGGTCGGCGACCACCATAGCGTAAACCGACGGTTGGGGATTTGGTTCAAACCGGATCGTTGGGCGTTAGTTAGCTTTTTGTATTTCATCGACTCTTCGAAGCCTGACGCTTTTTCCCTGCGCAAGTATTATGAAATTTAAATATGAATACCATTGTATTACTTAAAAATCAAATTAATTTAATTTTTGAATACTACTAACTAAACAGATCTTCGTTTTGCATATAAACTTACCAAAAAAGACCTTCCCAAGTAGGGAAGTATGTGCCCTTAAAAAGTGTGTGTTCGAGAATGCCTTCAACACCGCCAAGGGCCTGGATCATATCTGTACGGTAGTTGTTTAAATTCCACAGTTTGCCATCGTGGCGTTGATGAGTCCACCAGAACGGGTTTTGTTTCAACACCTGGTAATGAAAACATAAAATGATGATGATCAGTGTTCCAGTATTAACCAATCAAGAATTAAGCTACTACTACTAACTACTGGTGGTAGAAATTTGATGACACAAATTTGTCACAAAATTCGGCCAGGTGGGTACAACCGTGCATGATTGCGAAAAACCCTCCATAGTAATCCAATTTCGGTTTGATTGCGTTCAGGGGTCAGCAAGTGCATAGCCCGGCAGGAGGATTGTGGTCACAGCACTAGTGGGACCGGTGGGTGTCACGCGGTGCTGCGACGACAATCCTCTTTTGATGAGGCCGTCAAGCTGAGTGCGACCATTGTTAACATGGTACGTGAATGTAATGGTGACCCTCTTTCCTGAGACTTTACCTTCAGCTTACCATCAGGTGAGGTGAAGTCAAATTGACGTGACTTTTTGATTAACGATTTTATGAATAGAAATGTATCAATTTAATTAAATATATTTGTAACACATCATACACTGGATACAGAAGACTTGGAGGATCTGAAGGTGGACCAGATCGTAAGATTTTGCAAGGACACAGGTAAGTTCGACGGAACGCCGTGATTGCTGGGTAACTACATCCTTCCCAAAAGGAAGGATCAGGAGAAATGGGTGAAATGACCCACTGAGGAAGGGTTGATCACCCGCCAGGTCATCGGCGTCCCCGTTGGAAATAATAACACATCATATAAATAAGACATTGACTATGTCAAATGTTAATGTTAACTTTCTGCACTTCTTCTACAGTATAACTAAACTAAATCCCACACTGCTCTGTATGCACAATACTCTTTAAAATAAATATATGCTTAGAAGGTACAAGTTTTGCTTATTTACATGAAGTATCTGGAATATGGATCAGAATTAACACTTTATGTCTATAAAATAGGTTGAAATGTTTCTACACATACCTGATACTGTTTGAACTCTGTACGAATACGCCATCCTTTATCATAGGCAAGTGTATGTCTGTCTTTCTGGAACAACGTGTTGATACGGGGAATACCTCTATCCCAAGAGTCTTCCAAATCTTCTAATGTTAAGCGTCTAAAACAAAAAAAAAACATTGCTATCTTAATATTATGTAGACGCAAATATTTATATATTCTTTAGTTATTTATGATCAGACAGCGTATTATCAGACGCACGCGCCGCAACATCAGTGCGATCAGCAAGCGCAACGAACGCGCACGTCTCCAGAGCACAGGGCTTCTCTGGTTTCAGGACCCCTACGCGGTTCATCACTGCATTTTGGAATTTAGCTTGCTATGTGAACACTTCTATGTATATCTTACCTGTTTTGTGCATTGGCTTCTTGTCTTTTGAGCGCGTACTCAGCCCAGACTCTTTGCGAGTCGACAAACTCGGCCTCCCATGGCTGTATGTAACGGTATAAATTGGGAATCAGCTGGTCTTCATCGTGGGACATACCTGAGCGGAAGTGGGTGATCCCTACGTCAGTTTGTTTCGACCACCGGAGGTCAGACTGAAAGAAAAAATAGTATGATAAAATGTTATGTTTCATATTAATGGTAATACTTGTTATAAGTATCAGCACTAAGCATTAAATAGTAGAATGTTGTTTATAAGTTGTGTAAAATGTTAAAACAACTAACAGACTGTAGAATAAGAAAATATTATAAAATTGTAAATTAGTTGTGTGTATATATGGAGATATTATAAAAAATACTTGTGTTATGAATGAATGAATTCGAACACAAAAAAAATGGAATTCATGTCTGTTTGTACGCGATGGCCGCAATAACAAGTGAACGGATTTTGACGCGGTTTTTCATACTAGCAGATCTTAGTGAGTCTTAAAATGTCGTATGTTTGAGTAGACCCGGATATGCCAAAAAAACGACCTCACGCGCATCAGCTGGTATGAAAAATGCTATATTTCGGGGTTTTTATTACCTGTGGAATCAAAACATGACCCATAGACAACATGCCAAGCCCGCCCAGTTCTTTAGGTGTATAGAAAACGACCGGCGGGAAACGCGAAGGCATTTTGGAGTTGAGACCGATCTTGATACGGGTTTGGATCTTGTTCTCGCATTTGACGAGCAAGTCGAGCAATTCTTGCGTGTTCACGACAGCTTCGCGGAAGTACGTCATAAGACCTGTATGGAATAACACTGTTGTATTAAAATGATAAAAAATCATAGTGTCATTATAATATTTCGTGATGGTAATATATTTCATCAGAATAACAACTTAATTGTCTTGTCTTAAAAAACGCATTTTGTAGTGTCTTGAAGGTAATTAAGTGGGTCACGCATATAAACATTTTAACTATTTGCTATAGATACCAAATGTTTAGATACAATAACAAAGATGACACATGTACTCATATTTCTTATGAAAAAATATATGTTGGTCAGATTGCAAATAATTTAGAATCAGAAGTATTATTCATTGCTATTAAAATCCACTAATCTACTATACTTTATAGTCATATTATGAGCTAAAATATATCTGTCGACACATGTGTGTAGAGAATAGGGTTAAGTAATATGGATATTCACTGACCAATAAGAGCAGTATTCCACTTGTTAACAATCTTGGTGAAGGTGGTAGAGCCGGACGCCATGAGTATCTGCCTTACGCGGTTGTGGAAACGTGCGAGGGACTCGTCGTCGACGCGCAGGTAGCATTGAGCTGTTCGCTCTTTTGTCACTTCGTTCTGCAGATTCCATACGCCGTCCCGGTGGCAGAGTTCCTCATGTTGACTACGACACTGAACCAACAAATAAGGTTTTGATGAAATTTTGAAGCAGTTTATATGCTCACTTTTCCTATAGATTTAGATCCCTTCCTGGATGTTGACTTTTTCCGATCTTGATCTATAGAATAAGGTTTTGTTTATTTATTTATGTTTAGCTTTATTTATGCACACAACAGTACATAATACATAGTAGTTTTGTTTTTTTTTTGTTTTTGATTATTTGTATAGTTTCTGTAATGAGTACCTTGGGTAAAAGGTTTTGTTTAAGATCAGTATTATTAACTGAACAAATCTACTCGTTAAATAACAAAGGGTTAGGATTGCACAGTATCAAGTCCTAGAATGCATAGTTTTACTGTGGTTAAAATTTCATATCACATTCATTGGGTTTCATGTTTTTAAATAGTCATGCTATTATTTAATCCAAAGAGTACAAGCTTAATAATGAGAAATGTAGCAAAACAGTACACAATAAAAGTCAAATAACTTGCAAGTTCATATTGCAGGAACTTACCTTTGGTAGAATTCTGCACTCAAATCCAGCCATATTAAACAGCAAGTTAGGGTTATCCTTAGAGTAAACAGATACAAAGCTGTTCTCCCATTGAATGGTGGTCACTGATCGAGGAAGACGGTTCTTTATGTCCCAGAATACGGCTCGACCACTAGTGGAAATAAAAGTTGTGTAAAGTATTCTAAGTAAAGAGTTAGATGTGAGTTCTGGATTTAAATATTTTACTTACAGATTTACATCATGCTTCATGAGACGCATCCTGGCGTCTCTCGGCCAGCATTTTTTGTTGTTATATCCTACAATGTTTTCATTGTTGGGGTCAGGATGTTCAGTTAAGTAGCGCTGAATAAGATCGCGGGCTTCTTCTGCTGAGAATCTGTAGATGTAATAGTAATGTTACTAGAAATATTGTAATATACAAATTAGTCTAAAATCTTTAGATTTAGGATATTATGGTATTGATTTCATATTTGATTTATTCTTTGAATGCCACAATGAAAACATCATTGAAATGATTTAACAAACTTATTATTTTTTAAAGTATTAATAAATTAAATTATTTGACAAGCTCTGCTTAGTTTGGGACTAGATGGCGTTGTGTACTTTGTCCTACATTATTTATTAATAGGAGTCTGATTTCTTTGTTTTAGCAATTTCCACCGCAAGTCTAAAATAAACTTCAATAAGAAGTAATGTATAGTCTATTAAAACTTGTCCTTTCCCATATCGAGAATTACTGTATTAAACTCACCTAAAGAATATATGAATTCTGTCCACATATCGACAGTATAATCTTATAGGATGAGCAGTCTCCGTCTGTCTATCCTGGTAAGATAAGAAGTCATTGGGCAGCTGCGGTGGTCCTGCCATCTCACTGGCACGTTGCAGTCCGAGTACCAGTAGATCTAGCACAAGACCGTAGTATTGGACGATAAAAGAAGCGAACTGTAGACCTCGGATTATACCATATGAGTTTGTGTGGTTCATATCCTGTAAACATGAGTAAGAGCTTGTTAATGTTCAGTAGCTTTTATAGTTGACCGTACCATAAAAAAAGTGTTTTGTTGTGTTACCTTGTAATTGATAATAACATTGTTCTTAGCAGTCATGTAATCAGCAATATTGTGGTCCACGATAAGTCGCAAGAGTCGATTTAGTAATGTGAGATCAATCTTCTCGTAAAGTTTCTCGAAACGTGACTCCAGTAATACATTGCATTCGCCCTCACCAACCTCCCATACGTCTTGTAAATTGTTTATACCTGCAATAATTTTTTCACTTTAGGTAATTATGAAAGTACAAATAAAATGTAAAATTCTTGTAAATATCGAGTTGTTGATGTAGTGACATTAGAAATCACTATTCTAAAAAATAAAGGAGACGAGTTGGCGTTTACACAAGTCACATGACATGTGTAAACGCGCAAATCTCATAAACTTATATATATGCTGTACTTTTAGTATCAAAATAAATAATAATATAATAATAATAATATGCTTTTATTTTCTAATGAGCATATCATTATGCAAATGAGCTATGACATTACAGCCTGTTACCATCGGACTATGGTTCTCTTGTAAGTCATAGTCTAATGTTAAGAGCCACGAACGCTAATAAAGTCACCGACATAGCTCGCAGATTAAGCAAGCTGAAGTAGCAATAGGCTGGCCACATCTGCCGAAGGACCTATGGCCGATGGAGCAAACGAGCCCTAGACTGGAGACCACGAACCGGTAAACGGAAGGTAGGACGTCCCCCAGCAAGATGGACGGATGACCTGAAAAAGGTAGCTGGGACAGACCGGATGCGCAAGGCGGAGGATCGGGTGCTATGTCGTACAATGGGAGAGGCCTATGTCCAGCAGTGGACTGCAATAGGCTAATTGACAGAACGCGAAACAATCAAGATTATTACGTCATCGAACTTTAACGTGGCCGCTTGGGTGAATCTGTAGGGTGCAACTAGTAGTAGTATACTGTAAAGAACTGGCTCAGAGATAAAATTGAATTCCTTCTAAAGCTGGTTGGAGAATCCTTTATTTTGGACTGTAGAAACATGCAATGTTTATACAGTCCAAAAAAAAGATCCTTATATCTATTCTTTATAACTCCTTTGCTAGTAGTTCCATCCACATTTTGCTGTGAATTAAATGATTGAGACAGTACCAGATACATGGAAGAGTAGGTACAGTACAACACTAAAGAATAAGCATGACAATTTTTTTTTTCTTATCCTTTATTTGTTTGCATCAAATGTGGCTTCTTCATAGGGAAGATATTAAAGTAAAGAAACCTTTTTCTTTATATCATTTACATCTTCTGTGTACCATATCTATTTCTGTATAATTATATTTCTTAATTGTTATTTAAGCCCAGCTTACATTAGAACTATGCATAACAACATGAAATAAACATCAAACTAAAGATGATTAAAAAAGTGCACGAGTTCGAATGTTTCTAGGCAACCTGAGATTGAGAAGTATGGGTTCAAAGGACAATGCCCATGTCAGTATGGAAATCGGTTGCACACTTTTTTTTGCTATGTCACATAGGTATAAACTGCATTAAAAAACCTGCATTGAGTATTATCTGAAATATAAACGCATATTGTAACAGAACTTGGGGTTATTGAGAAATTAAATGATTACAATGAGAAAAACAACAACAACAACAAGAAAATATTGTGACACTGACTGTTTAACTGACGTTTCAGTTTTCTGTTGGGATGTTTTAAGACAGGGATACCATGTATATATTAAGAGAAAACTACCACTGAAGCATACATTATTTTACAACTTTAACTGATTATCACTAATAAACTACGAATACATACACGAAATATTAAGATTACATAACTGCAATATATTTGAATGTCACATTGCGAATTATTATTTAACCATTTTATTTTAAAAAGATTGGTATATTTGCATTCTACCACCAATGGTTTATTTTATATAATGGTAACAATTAAATTAAAATGGAAACGATTATTCATTCAAGTTTTATATCTTTATAATTTAAATTCAAACCCCAAGTTCTATAGAAGCGATTTAGTGTTGAAAAGTCATACTATAATCAATATCATTTTTTAACATTTGAAATATTGACGCGAACGTCTAAAAGCGCAACCAAGAATGGGCATTCTCCTTTTGTACCATCAAGTCAAGCATAAACAAATAAAAGCAACTAAAATAAAAAATTTAGTTTCTTTGTTCTCCGTATCTTGTTATGATGACAGTGCAACCAACCAAAGTGAGGTTTGTAACAAGGGGATGATTGACAGCTCAGATCTCCTTTGCCACAACACACACCCTGGGCAGTCACATAGCTTCAGTAGTCGTCTTCCTCTTCTAGCGTTGGAATACAGAATTTACTTAGCTTAAAAACTTACCAATTCACTTGGAGAAAAAGTTTAGGTAGCTATAAATTTTTGTATGCAAATGTATCATGAGTAATAACTCATGATACATTTGATATCCTGCTATATTAATAGCAGGATATCAAATGTATAGTATCATACGGCTCAAACAAAAATAGATTCTCTTTTATTTTGAAGCAGATGGCAGAATACTCATTGAGTTTTTGACGTCCATATATTATTAACTCAAGACACAAAATGGAATTAGCTAGTTTGAATACTTTTGAAAACTTTTTTTTTCTATATGGGAACAATAACTTTATCGCCAAACTAATAGACAATTTCTACAAAGTAGTAAGTAATTACCTTGACACCACTTGTATACCAAAAGAGGCGAAGGTTCTGTATCAGCAGGCTTCACCCATGGAGGTAATAGTCGTCGCTTGTCAGCTTCATACCACAGGTACTGGTCTAAGTAGGCATCTGTTATCTTCTCTAGTGGTTCGACGTCGTAAACGGGGACTAAGTGAGAGTACAGGTCCATGAACTCTATTCCGACCTAAGAAAAGATGAATGTAGGGTAATTTGTTAACTTCGCGAATTGTGTTTGTTGAGTAATATAAGTAAAGATAGTCGTGTTCGCCTGTAAGTAGTTTATGTAAATGAAATATTATTTATGCTTAAAAGTTACAAGGAATTTATGTTTAAAGCCTTACCCTAAGATTATATCTGAATGTACTATGACAAAACAAACAATGTGAGTACATAGTCCGCCCGTTATGCCTTTTGAACGAAAAATTATCTCAAAACATGTAACGAATTAAAAAATAACAAATGCAAAGGAAAAAAAAAATAGAAACTACAGCAGAAATGCATTTTTCAATTTAAAATTATCTAAAACGAAGGTATAACAATAAAAAACACATGGAAAAAGAAACCCAGGCTCAGAACAAAACTAAGAACGAAAAATAACGTAAAATCAAATTTACCTCTCTAAACGTCCTCTGTGTAAGCAAGTGACGTTTGATCCTAGACAGTGCCTCGTGAGGATTGTCATACGCCTGTTCTATCAATCCCAACTCTTCTCTCTGACTCTGGTTCAGCCTAGACTTCACACTGTAAGCTTCCTTCAACCTCTCCAAGGCTAAAATAAGCAGCTTAGTGTCATGCTTGTAGGAAAGAGGTGGAAATGGAATCGGAGCAAAACGACGTGACTCTAGCCAGTGGACCGTCGTAGTGTAAATAGCTACAGCTTCTTCTGGTGAGATGTATGGACCGTCCTAAGAAAATAAAAACGAATAAAGTAAATAGATGACTTATTAAATAATATGCAGTTAGGACACAGTGACACCCAGAATTCACCCCATCACTGGGAGGTTGGGTTAGAAAATCCCCTCGTTAAAGCAATCTCGGCAATGGAAGTGTCCACACCCTATGTTCTGTTCTGGGTTACTACTTTCTGCTAAAGGAAACTTCTGCAAAGGCAGGTGTTGTCTAAATTGTAGGTAACTTAGTTTCTCTGCGTGTCTCTGATTAACAGATGGTAGTGGCGAATCAGTGGGAGGGCAACAAGATAATGCTTACCTTCAAATAGTTGTGTTGCCTCTCCTGTTCTGCTTTGAGGTACAATCTTGTAAGACGTCCCAAGTTCTTCTTACAGACTGTCTTGTCTACAGTAGCGCCACGACGTATGCGCTCACGATTATAGTGAGCAGTGTTTGTCCACCAATCAGCCTTCATTTTGACGTAACGGAGAATCATATTCTCGATTGGTGTTGGGAGGCCTGGCACCTGGATGTTGAAACAATATTTTTGTTCTAAAATAATGTTTCAATAATGCTAATTGTACAACTAAGCTGTGTGCTTGTGATGAAAGACAGTAAATGTCTTTGTAATTGTCAAGTAATGTAAATTTAGGCTTTGCTATGTGGGCCTGATAGTTCTGGACCTAGCCTTAGGGGCAGGATAGGAGATATTTGGGTTATACAGCTATACTAATACATTATTTCTGGCTTTATAACAAAACAAAATCTACCACACAATACTTTTTTTTTATGGCTAGTCGTGAACCAACAGCTACAAGATCGCAAGTATCGGACTCAGAATATCTATCTTTAGATCTCTCAAATAAATTGTTCCAAGTTGAGGTTGAATCATGATACTAGAAGCACACTGAAAACAAAACAACCACTTGTCGGAATTTCAATTCATCACTAACCTTCCAAGGTATGTTTGCCTTCCAGCACCTCCATGCTTCAGACAAATGCTGTAGAATAGTCCTGGCCTTATTCTGCTTAATGCCTTCTGGCATCATATCGACGATGTCGTGCATGACTGATGCTCGCAACTCCAAGTCGAAGTGAGATTCCACACGCTGCTTCGTCACCGTTTTAGCGACACCTTGTGAGTAATAATTCAGTGTGTTGAGTAGTTACATTCAGATATCGACTATCGAAGATGTTCATAGACCTAATAGTTCATGACTTCTCCCGTCATTAAATTTTCAGTCTTTGATGGGCTGACTATTTTACAAAGAAGAATGAAGAGTTTTAGAACATTGAACATTTTTATCACAGATCCACAATACAAGTAGGGTGATTTTCTCTGCATGATATAATAAAAAAAAAGATAAATACCTTTAGAATGCCTTCCTTCAAATTGTCTAGATAGCAAGTTGCCAAGCCATCGTTCCAGCAATGGCGTAATGCCTCTCATGAAGAACAGCCATACTCGCCACCCCGGTGCCCAAAATCCGCAACCAGGACCTTTCGACACTGGACCCTGGGATATGTGCCAATATTAGCCAGTTTAATTTATTTTAGTGAAAAGACATATTTATATTAAAAATAATAAATATCACGTAACTATATAATTGTACTCAAAGAGCTAACTGTGCTATATAGTTATTACATTATCAGTTATTACAATTAGTATTAATATATTTTTATTTTACCCTATCTATAAACGATCTGAATAATAGAAATGTCGATTATACTGCCCTTCACCAGTAGCTATGGTGACACTGTTCATGGTGAGGAATCTCAAGAAGTTCTGGCGACTATACTCAACACGATCACAATACTAAAATAAATAGTAGTGGCTTTCAATCAGTTAAGTCAAGATTTCACGAACTAACGACCGCATTTCTATTTTTTTTAACCAAAAATTAAATGATCAAATATGAAAAAATATATTTATACATTTTCTTCTTTATTTAAACAAATTTTACATTTAACTTAAATATTGATATTACTAACAAATATCTTCTCATTGACAACTTACCGTATTAAATCTATAATAGATCAGATGCTTGAGATCTTTGCACATTCGGATTTGCCTCATAAGTTTGTATTTGTATCGGTACATGCCGGTCAACTGCCCCACATGCGCGAATATGTACTGAAGGCCGTCGGCCAATTGGAATGAATCTACGTTATTCAGACGATACTGAACGTGAGAATCGACTATTAGTTTTGTTAGTCGCAGGATTTCACGGCACAAGTGGAAGGCTGAAAATAATATGGGTTGATTAGCAAATTATGATTATTATTAATAATTTAAGTTTTACTCTTGTCTGAGAAATGATTGGTGATTGTAAAGCTGTGTCAGATTAAATCTGTTAAGAAACAGATATACAGGCAACACATACAGATTAGTGAGTTACTTACCATTGCCAAACCGAGACTTCTTTCTTTCTTTAGTTGTTAATGTCTTCACAGGTTTCAAGTTAAAGTTGTAGTCCAAATGTAGATAATTTAAGTTCTTACGGTGGATGAGCAAGTTCAACATGTTGTAGCCTTGACGGCACACTTGCAAACCAGCCTCCACCCAGTCCAAAGTTGTGGTTTGAAAGAATTTTGTAGATTTGAAAGACCTGAATAGGTACCTAAATATAACAGAAAAAAGTGTTGTGTTATTGTAAAACTTTCTTAGAGCGTCGATCGTTCAATTTGTACGATAAAGGTCGACCCCTATTCATCAAATGAAGGTACTTCCTCAAAATCACTACTTTACAGAGCAGCGGTTGGAAGTCTATTTTACACAAAACTTGCTGTAACTTTAAAGGTAAATTAGCAACAAAAATACGAAAAATGTGACACAGTTCACACTCATACACATGTAACTTTATTCTATGCATAGGTATATGCAAGGTGTTTGGAATATCAATTTATTCTGATAATTGCACTTACCTCTTTTTTTGTGGCTTTGGTGGTCTATGCTTGAGAGCATTAAGTACATAGTACTTAAGGAGTTTCTGGTATGATACCCTAACTTTTACAGGTTGACCAGGAGGGCAGTGTTCCTTGTACCACGTCTTAACAAGCGGTACGTCAATAGCACGCCTTGTGCGACCTGCAAAATTAGGAAATCATTAGTTTTCGACTTTTTATCAAAAGGCTTAATATTTTATAAAAAATATTCTAGAACATATCACAAGATATAAACCAAGATATAAACTAAGCATAACTTCTACTATAGATTCTAGAATATCAAATGATGTGTTTGAGTTATTGTTTATAGATTGAATAAAAAATACCAACTTCGGTTTGAACTCACCCGATCTCATGTTAAAAGGCCTTGGTGCCCACAATAATGCAATTCCATTAGCTGTGTTATCAGTATATAATGCAGTCTCTTGTAAGAATGGACTGACTTCTTCAGGCAATAAAAACTCTTCCTCATCAGGTAAAGGATCTAAAGACTTGACAGAATGTCGGTGAGATATAGGATTAATTAATGGATCGAAGTAGAATGCTGGAAGATCAGGATCCTCAGTTTTGATATACACAACATTGGGTGTGTGATACCTAAAAAAAGTTGAAATTATCTTTATACACATATTAGTCAGTATCAGATTAGTATTTCAGATTTTAAGAATATTTTAAGAATGTGTATAAAATTATGAGACTACTTACCAAGATAATTGTACGAAATGAGGTAAATTATTATACAAGTAGGGGAAAGCAATCCTATACTCTGTTCTAATTGGCTGTCTGATTATGATCTTGTTAATATCGTTGAACTCATTCCAATCTTCATCACCAGCAGAGTTATCCTTGACTAAAGGCTCGAATTTTGGACCACCGGGTATTGCCATATTCAAAGCTTTAGCCGTGAAGAAACTCTTTGAATCAAATAAATAGAAATAATTGTCATCTACCAGATCGGTCAATAACTGATTACCAAGACGGTATAAGGTAGCCATTTGTGGTAATGTCAAATTCCATTTCCTGTATGTAGATCCATTGACATGCTTGGTACCTAACAAAGGTTTATGATCGTAGAACCATGATGCAACAGCTCCATCTTCTTCAGGATCCAATTCAATCTGTATAGGTTCTAGAGGTTCTACATCAAGAATATTGTCAGCATAATCTAATGGAGGTTCCTCATCATCAAAAGGTGGGAACCTCATTCGCTTGAAATGTCTACGATCTCGTTTTTCTCTACGCATCATAATCCACATAGTGCCCCATTGAGCAATATAAACTGGTTCTATAACCCATGGGATTTCGTTAACGAATGTAATGGCACCTGTGATGTGATACAGGACTTTGACATCACGAATTTGTTCCCAAGGCATTGGCATGTTTTCAAGGAGCTTCATGACAGCATGAGGCATGTATTTTAATGCACCAAGGTAGACTCGTTTATCATGTCTGTATTTGCGACTGGTCATGTCTCCATGATCTCTGATAATTTTCCGAATGTGTTCTGGTGGCATATCCTCTTTCTGTGCATCCACAAAGCCAAACTTTCGTTTCTCGGCAAAGCGTTTGGATTGAAGCTGCATCCATTTTTGGGCTATAAAAAGATTAAAATTTATTATTATAAGTTACTCAGCAAGTTAAGGGTGAAGCGAAAAAAGATTATTATAATAACTTCTTAAAAGAGACAATTAGAAATTAGGAGGTGAAGTTACAAACAAAATGTATACTATTATAAAGTTGAAAATTGGTTTAGTCAATGTATATAATCTGCAATGTATAATTGCATATATAAATAAAAGTTTTAATTTTTCTTAGTGGGAATTCTTGTCTGTTTGTTTGCGTTTGTTTGATTGTGAGTATTATAACTACATAATATGTATTCAGCTATTTTAGACCAAGTTGAAGCTACTTAAAAACTGATTATATGCAAAAAGTATTTTTATTAGTAGTTGATTGATGAAAACAGGATTAAGTCTTTTGTTTGTACTTTATATTATGTATGCAATTTCAGCATTTCCCAGTGAATCTCAAACTGGTAAATTATAATCATTGCAATTTACTTTACCCCATTGTATTTAACTTTATATTTAACTTCACAAGAAAGTAAAATATATGACACTTTTTGTAGTAATTAAGGGGTACAAAAAAGGTAGACAGTTCCAAATTCAAGTATCTTACTTATATAGGAAAGTACTACTTACGAAAGTCAGAAGCTTCCTTGATATTTATTGCTAGTCTTTGAATTGAGAAATTGAAGTTGAGTCTTGTGAACGCCTACTAAATGTATAGGTTTCACAAACATCACATTAAACCTATGCAATGTTTTTCTTTTTTATTGAATCAATTAGATAGATGTATTAACCCAGTTAGACCGACCGACCCATAGGTACATGGGTTTTGAGAATTAAAAATTCTACCCTCATTATATTATGATGTTATTGAGACAATTGTCATATATTTTTAGAATCGGCAAGATACATCGTGAATTTTATAATTTATAGTTGTTTTTGCAAGTGTTTTTTGCAAGAAGTATAACCTAGCCTAACCTAAGTATACCTTTTTGAGGATATGTGTGACATATCCTCAAAGAGGCAAGATTAAATTTATTGTTAATATTTCTATAAGTATAATTACAATATTTTTATTACACAGATAATTCAAATAATTCTCATTTATTTCACTTTTATTTTAAATAAATATAATAAGGAGTTTCCAAATATTTCAAGAACCCATACATAGTTCCATCACAACCACTGTACATTGCATGACATTTTGAATAAGTTAAGAGTATGGTGATAATCCGGTTGCAGAATGCATCACATTTGAACCACCAGATAATGCAAATGCTGTTGCTACAGACGAAGATAATATTACCATACAGAATTTACCACATTCTCTCTTATGTGCATGAGAACAGGCTTATTACGTAACTTGTAGTTCTGACTCAGATAGTAGTAGACTCAGTAGTAGAATAGAACAGACTCGTAGAATAGACATAATACCAAATGAGTTCCGTAATTTCCAACTAGTCCAGAAGCCAGGTATATTTTCGGTCAATTATTTCTTCTCGAGCGAAACTTCGTAAAATGCATAAGGGACTTATACTATGAAGTGAATGTGGTGTATCAGTACCAAAATGACAAGTTTTGGGAAAATTCATCAGATTGAGATTTTTCTCTAGTAAATGAATCAATATGTCAAGACTGATTTTCGTACATCATAAACCATTTGCACTGCTGTGACAACACTTTGATTCAGGCCAGATGATGAATTTGCGAAAATGAGACCTTTGTTCACATTGCTGCATGGTGTATTTCAGGAAATGCACCTAGATGATGAGATATGCAAGGTGTTGATCGATGTAGATCAGAACATAAGCCTATACTGGACTTGCATTAGAGGCAAGATATGGTACTTTCCTTTAGTGTTGATGGCAATTGTATCATAATAATGGTGGAGATCTCAATCTCCAAAATTTTTGTAGGCTTAAAAGCCATTTTAGAAACAATGTGAAAAGCGTGGGCCTTCTCCTATATCAAGAAGCCACCTTGAAGATTCCAAAGATCAAAAGGATTATCTAATAAGTTGTTACTGAGATACTAAAATGTAAATTATGCAAAAAAATGTATTTATGGTTTCGTAAAGTGTGACATACATATCAATTCACATACATAAAAATTAATCTCAAAACTGTAAAATGTCTTGAAAACTTAAAAGTAATATATTTGATTCAATAATAATGTTTTATTTATGTTTTCGTTTATTATTAGAAGCATATTAGTGAAAGGGCAAGCCCACCAACCCATATATACACTGCCAGTGGGGACGCCATTTGACCAGACGGGTGATCAGCCCTTCTATGTGGGGCCATTTCACCTGTTTCCCCTATAACGACTGTCATACATATTCGTATGGCAACCGGGACCGACATCTTAACGTGCTCTCCGAGGCACGACCAGACCAATGCAAATACTCATTTTCATGCATACAAATATTTGCACTGAGCGGGGATCGAACCCGCGCCTCCTGAGTAGCGGCCGCTTTCAATACCGCCACGCCACGGAGGCTGTCACCAACCAATACATTGGATATAATTAATTTGTTAATATTAAGACAAATAAAATCACAACTTTCTAAAAAAAGTTTCAGATTTATAGGGGTTAAACAATCAAGAATGTTATCAGTAGACCAGCTTAATTACACACTGGTATATTATAAACTACCACATCAACAGCCTAATTACCCTAATACAATTTTGTCATGTACTACTTTGATGTCATGACATTATCAACAGGGCAGACTGAGTGAATTCTGATGATACCTGATACAGTAAGATGACTTCATTGCATAATACTCCAGTTCTCAAATAAAACGTGGCCCTTATTTAACAGAAGAAGCTCTTAAGTAATAACTTGTAGACTAACCTAAAAAAAATAAAGCTATAAGCATCCATAACCAAAGCTTACCTTTGTCCTTAATCTTTTCTTCCGGTATGTGATGTGGTTTCGGAGGTTGCGCAGGTGGCACCGGAGGCGCAGCGGCAGCAGCGGCTGCGTGAGCCTGCAGCGCTGCTTGCTGCGCCGCCGCTAGCTGCTGCTGCGCCATCATGGTGGCCCAGGGGTTGGGCCCCAGTAGATACGGCGGCAGCGACATGGCTGGCCGCCTTCTACAACACCAACAAATCCGTTATTCAGTGTTAATGCTAAAGTTTAAGAGACAGATATTGATAAATTGAATACGGCTGCAGCATGGTAAACAGAAGCCGGTTTCATAGAACATCGGCGTTTCAGATACCGTTTGGACACTTACTTGTTTTATTATATAATCAAATTTTGTATTTCACTCATTAAACAACGTGAAGAATAGAATTATTAGTTAAACTAAATCCATAATATAACAAAACTCCAAATGCAACGCTAGAAGCCATTTGCAATTGGTAATTGTAGCTTGTAGAGCAAAGGTAGGTTCTGGGAGCAAGTTTTCAGCACTATTGGCGCGCCGTTGACTTATCACTATCGCGATCGGCATTGGCGCAGTAGTTACTATAATTAAATGATATTATAATAGTAGTGCCACGCTGTGCAATTTACTTTGTAATGCCATTTGCAACCCCAAACAAGTAAGCCAAAGATAAAGTAATACTGTACTATATAGGAGGACACAAACAATAGCCGACTCCCCGAATACACCTTGATGAGGCTGCGGCATAGAGTTCATATAGTTGTATTGTAGAGTGAAGCATAAATTAAAGAGTTCCATGTGCATTGAGCATTGTGCATAGAATACCTATGTAGGTACCTACCTACCGTAACCATATATAATAATCTATGAACGTAACCATAGTTATATATAATAATCTATGACCATAGTAGAACTAAACTGAAAACACAGATTTTTTCAGGAGACGAGAAACCGTATTACTGATTTTTTTATTAGGGAACTTATGAAACTCAAGTTTATTTTAGATTATAATAACGTTACACAATGTGACTGTATATAAAACTGGGCCAAGAATCAATCTATTTATCGATAATCGCAATTTTTTGAGTAAAGGGTATACTGTATAACAGTATCAGTAGCAACGATCAAGGTTTCAGTTTCAGATCGCCGTAATTTGATTTATTAGACGATGGTCTGTTAGAAATTACTTCAGAGGTCAGTTTCTTCTTTCTTTGCCAGACAGGTTGAATCAGTATCAGAGTATATTTATAAAACTTTCGTCCCTTGGCGAAACAAAGTACATTTTCAATTTACTAATTATGTAGGTACTACGTATTACAAATATTTTTAATTGTTAATTTTGTACCTACAAGTTCGTACCTACTCATTACATTAGAAAAATATTATGTAATCTGTGCCACAGCACAGAATAAATAATAGTACAAGTGGCCACAGTGTTGACCATCCAATGTTGACGAAAGGATGGAGCGTAACAATGTGCAGCCGTCTCCTGTAGATGACGCGGCGGCAGTAGTATTACTTACTCTGTGGCGGCAGCGACGACGGAGGCCCTGCGAGCACCTGTTGATGATAACGTTTGCACGCCACCGGCCCAGGGGCCACCTGTCTACAACATCCTCCAGCTAGCGCTAACGCTCAAGGATATGATGTCTACGTCATCGACCCATGATGAAAAACGTTTGCTTGCCCGGCTGTCAACCCCTCGTGAGCTACCAACGTTCAGTGGAGAATGTATCGAGTGGTTAAATTTCAAAAGTGCATACGAAGAATCAAACCGCATCTGCCATTTCAGTGACTGAAAATATGTGGAGTTTAGGACGGGCCCTCAAAGGCGAGGCAAAGGAGGCACTCACAGACCTGCTGATTGGCAATACGTCAACGACTACTGTCATGGAGGCAATTGGACTAAGGTTTGGCCACCTCGATTTAATTATTAAACACTTGACTTCACAAATCAGAAAAAGCTTTCTCCACTGCCTATCAACTACCAGCACGATTTAAATATATTTTCTATGAAAATAAATAATTGTGTCGCAACACTATATGCCCTAGAATAACACGATTATTTACGAAGCCCTGAGCTATCAGCTTCTATTGTATCTAAGCTACCTATTATATTAGTAAGCAAATGGATTGACTACGCTTACAGCAAGCTCGCTTCCAACACGCCTAAGCTTCAACTATTAGCTGCCTTCTTGAAGGGTGAGGCCGATATGCTTTCGGTTGTAGGTGTTACTAGTCTACACCATACACTATGTACGTAAGTTGTTGAAACATAAAATGTTTCTTCACAAAAGGTACATTCTATTTTAAAACAATGAATGAACGCAAAATTATATTTGAACGTAGACGGATTTCAAAATAATAAAAGTGAATAACGTAAACTGTGGGTGTATAGGGCCCATCAACATCCTCGAGGCCCAAGCCAACCTCATCTGCAAGTCGGTGCACCTGCTAAACAACGGACGAGGCTTTGGCGCAAGATACTGGTGGTGATACCAAAAACTTGACATTGGCGTCTTCGCCATTAATAATTTTATAAACATTCATTATATTTCACTTGACATTGGCGAAATTGCGGTGATTCTACTGCAGAAGCCATTAATTAAAACTGTATTCTGTAACGTAAACTGTATTACTAGACGATATTCTATGTAATGAATATGTATGTAGTTGTTTAATTATTTTTATTTATACCATACCTACTCTAAAAATCTTATTTTATTCGCGCAAAACAGTGACTAAAAAGGCCTTTTATTCACTGTTTTGTTTTTATTCACTATTTTGGTGTTTGAATTTGGAACACAAAAATATATCCGGTCTCTATTTCATTACTTACACAAACTCCTTGCGCTAAGATTCGAAATTCAAAACTCTTTGGTGCAAATAAATTCTCGAGATTTGATTGGTCGATATTTGCGACAAGGCGTTTAGCATTAGATTAAAAACTGTTTTGTGTTCTTTCTGCCTTTATAGAAAAAAAAAAGTGAATTGGCGCCATTTCAAATACTGTGACTTGTACGGACACAAAGTTTAGTGTTACTTTATAATAAAACGATTGAATTATAATAAATCGATTATGCATTCAAGTGACGAAGAAGATATTGCGTTAACACCTGAATTTATGAAAGAGAGGGCAGCCGATATTGTCGAAAACTTGCTATCCAACAAATCACGGCTGGTTTACATCAAAACCTACGATGAGTTTTGTAAATGGAAAAATGAAAATCAAGCTTCGGCACATTTTCTGAGTCTGTTTTCTTAACTTATTTTAATGAACTGTCGAAGAAAAGGAAGTCATCGACATTATGGATTATATATTCTATGTTGCGGTGTACTGTAAAAACAAGGCATAACATTGATATAAAAACATATTCTAACTTGCAAGCCTACCTTAAAAGGCTATCAGAAGGCTATAAACCGAAAAAATCCCTGGTTTTTACCGCTCCAAATGTTGAACGCTTTTTGAATGAAGCGCCAGACTCGCAATTTTTGGCAGTAAAAGTAAGTAATCTTCAACAAATCTTGCTTAATACAAGTAGGTATTTTAGAACTATTTAATTGTAAACCTATCAACATCAATTTTGTAACAGTTTTTCTATTTTTGTTTGCAGGTTGCGTTAATTCTCGGCATTAGTGGAACCTGTCGTTCAAATGAGCTTGTTAAACTGACAGTGGATGACATGCAAACGATCTCTGACACTGCTTTACTGATTACTTTAAAGGATACAAAAACGAAAATCGACCGACGAAGGTTCGGTCGATTTTCGTTTTTGTATAATCGACCGAACCTTCGTAGTCAGAGATGATTACATGAAAATCGTAGAAAAGTATCAAAGTTTTCGTCCTCTGAATACAAACAATAATAGATTCTTTTTGTTCTATTCTAAAAATAAATGTACAAAAAATCCAATTGGAATAAATAAAATTGGTTCCATGCCAAAAGACATTGCAACATTTTTAAAGCTACCAAATCCCGAGATGTATACAGGGCATTCTTTCCGAAGAACCTCTGCCACGTTATTAGCAAACACTGGTGCAGATATGACGGAATTAAAGCGACATGGTGGATAGAAGTCCACTACCGTGGCTGAAGGTTATATCGAAGATTGTATCGAAAATAAATCGAAACGCAGCCTTCAGATAGCAAGCAGCATAAACCTAAAGAAACCTGAAGACCCATGGACTCCACGCCCTTCAACGTCCAAAGATGCCCCAGAGTTTCCTCCAGCAGAAAGTTCTGACCATCGAAAAGAAATAAATATTGTTTCACAAGTAGACCACTCTAATGATAATAATAAGAAAATTACGCTTAATTTCAGTCATTGCTTTATTTTTAATGTCTATTTCAATTAATGTATGTAACAATTCTTATTTCTTGATTAAATGTCTATTTTCGCTTAAATTATGTATTTTCTCGTAGTCATGGTATAAAGTATAGTATGCAACTCCTGAATAAAGTACGAATTTATATCGTGGGCCATGAATCACTCGGGTCGTTCAGGATTCTAACAGTTGTCCTTCACTTGCTCGTGACTCATCTACGGCCCTCGCTTTAAATCCGTCCTTTATTCACTAGTTGCATAATATACTATTATACCACAATCACTTGCTCGTGACTCATCTACAGCCCTCGCTTTAAATCCGTCCTTTATTCACTAGTTGCATAATATACTATTATACCACAATAACACAAAAGCGTAAGTAAACGTTCTTATTTTTCTACACGGCCAGCGGCTCGCTTCGGCGTAAAGTGGCAACATTGCTAAGTCCCCGATTACCCTCGCCTTAAGGAGTGGAGTAGGTAACGAGAAAGTAATTGCGTTTGTCGAAATTCTGCAAACATAGCCATGTTAGTGGGATCCGAGACTTAAATTAAAACTAAGTAGGTATTTTGTTCGAAACAAAAACTATTTTTAAGACTACTTTTTCAAATCCCACTGGTAGTTCCAGAGTTCCGATTAGTATAGATGAAATTTAAACCAATAAATATAAATTGACTTTTACAGTGTTGTTCGTGTTCGTAAGTTTTTGGTTCGGTAATAACAAATTGTATTCATGTAATAAAATCTAAACCTATAGGGTACCTACTTCCCGTTGAGCTAGAATCAGGAAATTTAGCGACAAGCAAGGTCATGTAACACATGTAAAAGGAACAAATTAAAAACCGTAAATATGTAGTTACATTTCAAAAAAAATTATTAAGATTTTTGCCCGAAAGTTTAATATTACGATATTTTAGAAGATATTCAATGAAATTGTGTGGTGTAGGCATGTATATAAAATTTATTATATTTTTAACTCCTCCAATTTACTTCTGATTAATTTCGATGCGGGTTTCAAGCCATTTTAACTTTTCCTGTGACTTCCCGAGTGTTATTACTCGGTGTGTTCTTGGGTCACTACTGTTGATCCTGGTGTACATGAGTCACAGTAGTGGGAATGAGGGTGAGATTAGTCCCAAACAAAAACAAAAAGCTGTCGGTACACAACACAAAAACTCTTATTGCTTTATAAAATGTATTTAGATGTTTACGAAACGTATTACGAAATGTTATCTCTGAAAGACAATGGAGGAGTAAGAACAATATTTTCCACAGAAATCACTCCATTCAAAAGTTCTTCATTAATTTCATTAATTGTCTCAATCGCCATTTCTTCGCTGACAGACATCAAATCACAATCACTGTAATGTTCCGTACTAACTTTGGTTTCATTATGAAAAGAATATTCGTCCACTATTTGAGTTAAAGCTTCTGCTATTTCAGAATCGAAAGAAGAGTTATTTATTTCATGTATATCGTTCTTATCTACATTTCTGTAATTATTTTCTTGACCATTGTTTTCTAGAACAAAATCAATATTTCCATTCGCATTGTTAATCGTTTTTTGAGTTTCAGGAGACGACATAGCATCTTCATTCATAGAAATACTATCATTCCTATTATGGATATCTGCATGATCAATATCGTTATTTTCTTCAACCATTTCAACATCTGATACAATTTGATCGCCTCCCTTAATATTAGTATCATCATGGTTGATAACGCTGTTCAGTAATTGATCAGAAGATTTCACTGAAGCGTAATTTGTATCCAATGTATCCATATCTTCATCAATTTGTCTTTCTTGAACTGCATACATAATATTTGTATAATTTGCCAATGATGAAGGTAGAGAATTTATATTAATATTTTTTGAAATGCTATCTATACTATTATTATCAGTGGATGCCTCGTATAAAGAATTACCAATTTTGGAGTAACTAGAACTAGAATTGGTTCGAATATCGTTTTTACTTCTTAGCGATTCTATTCGTTCCACTATTTGAGGGTGGTTTTCTTTGAACTTTTGTATTAACTTTTTTGTCCATCCATCATTTGATAGACCATTTTTTCTTAACTCTTGTTGTATATCTGCGTTGAGCATGTAAAGATATTCTTCATCAGTTTTCAGGGGCGTTCTAATTTTGTCAACCTTTAAAAAAAGTATTATGCTTAAGAAATTTTTAACCTGCCCTAAAAATTTAAAGTTATTAGTAGGTATAGAGCCTAATGGCTTGAAGTATATTTAAGTTATTTATTTCATTCATATTTAAGCATAATATATTGTAAAATATTTACGCATGCGTTCTTCCCGATAAATTCAGCTAGTTCTATGGCAAGTTTCACTGTATCCTTAGGCAAGTTTGTCTTAGCAGCTAGAGCTAGTCCATAGTGTCCAATGGTTGTTATACCTGTTTCAAGTTTATACTGGTACACTAATCGCTTCTGGGGATTGTCTGTTGTACCAACATCTTCTTCAATTACTGCTGTATGTTGACTAAAAATAAATGATACAAATGCAGCATAACAGATAAAAGCAGACAACTTCCTGTTAATAAATGTTAGCGTAGATATAAAAATAAAGATAACAAGGGTGTACATGGATCCCATCAAGATCTTTACGGCTCAAGCCAACCGCACTTGCAAGCCAGTACACCTGCAGACAGACGAGGCACTGGAGGCAGGCTTTCCTCTTGGGGTTGAGAAGTCCGACGGTAGTTGCTCCCATAAAGAGCGTTGTATAACGCAATATGAATGTTATAATTTACAAACAATATTGGGGCATATTTCACTTTCGATTACATTGCCACAAGAGCTATCTACATTATTTTGATTTTGTTCTAGTTCTAACAGTGTTGCGTCACGTCGCATATAAGTACCTAAAACAAGTAGACAGATGCGTCGCGGTTCGTGGGGTCGTAGAAGTGTATGCACTGGTGTAGTATATAATTAGTACCTTCCTAATTACTTATTAAACAATGACTTGATTTTTATGTTACGTACTTCACTACGTTGAAGTATATCTCTTGCAATCTGGTTAAATAAATAAAATGTGTTGTGAAAAATGTGAATGCGCTACTCATTATGAGTTCTTCGCAAACTGCCCAAGCCACAGCAGTACCCTCCTCAACGCAAGTCCCTCTGAAAATTTATACAAGCGCTTTATTTTATTTGATCTATGCAAATGAATAGTATTGAAGTGTCTCTTTGTAATATTAAAATATTAAAATAACTGTTTTTTAATGATTGCATTTGAATACACGATACTTATAACACAGATACAATTTTTTGAATTTTTGTCTGTCTGTCTGTTTAAAATAGGTAATCTTTGGAACAACTGGGCCGATTTTGACGGGACTTTCACTTGCAAATAAGGTAATATTATAAGGCATAACAGCTACTTTTATTTTAGTTTACCATCTTTATTTGACGAAGTCGAGCGCAAGGCTAGTCTATAGTAAAATTATTGGTAAGTACCTACATATTCATAATATACTTTACCTGCATAGCTCGTCTATTATTACCATGCTTGATCCAGTTAATCCATTTAATATATGTTGAGTTTCTTTCATCTAAAATAATAAAGCTTAGTTTTGTGGGGTTTAACCGTTGGTCAGATTGATAGTTGGACTAATCTGATCAATGGGAATTCTAATCAAACGACTTCATTTAAAATATGAATGATAATAAAATAACAATGAATTAGATTATGTGGTGACTAGTCGAAAAAGGTATGTCGAAGTAGTTCGGGCACGTAGACCAAATGAGTACTTACTGAGTAAATAACACATCAAGTATAGTAGGAACCCGGCCGACGGCGCTTCGGTTGGCACGTCGTCGCGTCGTCGGAAAGAAGGGTGAGAGTCCGGCTAAGATTGATTTGCTTCGGTTTTATAGAGCGTTCTCTCTACCGCACGTTGAATTGACAGTTTAAACGTATGAAACTGTCAGTCAGATATAAAATACAGAGAACGCTCTACAAAACCAAAGCAAGCCAGTCTTTGCCAGAATCTCACTCTTCTTCCAGACGTGCCAACCCAAGTGCCAGGTATTGTACCTATGTAAGGCAAATGTAGATGCAATGGGCAACTAGCTGGATCGATCTAACAGAACATACACAAACTGATCAAATTGGTGAAGTATTGGTAAGTAAGTAATGGAACGGGTTCGAATCACCCTAAGCTGGTGGTCTTATAATATATGAAAGGTCCAAATGATAGTAAGGGAAGCTCATGAATGAAGTATGTAAGAATAGAAGCAAATAGCGGGTAGGAGCGAGAAAATAGAGTATATAAGAAGTATGATATTGTCGAAAGTTTACGTGAATGTCACACATTGAAATAAAACTATTTTTAAAGGAATCCATCGCGATTGATTTGATGTTATTTTATATTTTACATTGATCCCGACGTTTCGGTCACTTTTTAGCAGCCATGGTCACGGGGATCAATGTAAAATATAAAATAACATCAAATAAATCGCGATAGAATCCGTTAAAAATAGTTTTATGTCAATAGAGTATAAGTACCTAACTTTTTTTTTCGTGCGGAAATCCTCTCGGATACCCCCCCGCCAGCCAGCGGGGGCGGTTATGTCGGGCTTGAACCGACTAAAACCGCACATGTTTTATGTGCGTACCACATGTACCAATGGTGGTATTAACATATGATGTTTTTTTACCTCAAAAACGAAGGTAGAAGCATTTAACTCGACACTATCGTTGAAACCTATCCTAGAGAATATTCTGTCACAAAGCCTTAACACGGCATTTGTTGCGGGGATAAAGCAGCCTAACTGAAATCAGAAATGGCAAAATAGGTTTTAGTAGTTTTCTGGCACAGTATTTTATCCAATAATTTAATTTATTTATTCTGAGATACACACCTGAGCCATTACTTGCATAATAGCAATTTGTTTTATATAGATACTTTTACCACCCATGTTTGGTCCCGTTATTATAGTAAAATTGTGTTCAGGACTCGCAAACTAAAATCGGCAATGAATATAAAATAAGGTATAATGAAGAGCACATAATCAAAAACGAAATAAAAGGTTAATCTTACAATATCATTAGGAATTGGCATAACTTGGGTATTGTAGTCTAAAAGCGGATGGACACTGTTTCGTATATCCATGTAACTATTGAAATCCGGTCTTATGTACGATCCAATTGAACTTGCCTGAATCAATCAACACAAACTATTTAATTAAAGAATATACACTTACACAGACAGAGTAATACATTGTGTTAGATTTTAAATAGAACTTACTTGTGCCATGGCTATTAGAACATCTAATTCTGCGACATTTTCACAAAGAGTGTATAAACTTGACATGAAAGGCCGTAAATCTTTTAATAAACTCGCAATTACTCTGCAAGAGAAATTATAACTGAAATACTGGAAGGAAACTGTTACAATACCAACTATAATCAGTGCTATATTGTTAGTGGGGTAACTATCATCGTTCCGTGCTCGTTCAGTTACTTCATCATCTTCATCTAAGCGTTAGTCTCGGTCGCATGCGAGGCTTTCAACTCCAGGGTTCGCTTTCCGGCTTTTGCTCCTCCACTTTGCACGGTCTTGGGCATCCATGGTAGTGGGACCATTGGCACGCATGTCATCTTCCACGATGCCAAGCTCATGAAGGTACTTTTATCAACCTACATATTTTTTTAAAAGTTAGAAAAAAAGAAAGAAAGAAACGTTTATTTTGAATGCATCAGAATAAACGTTAGGTCACATTAAACATTCCACTTAACCTAGTTCATGGTTTATTAATTTATTATGTGCCTCGCGTGTGCATCAAAGTGGTGTCCAGTTCAGCATATGCCAGGCGGACGGACCTTGGCGCCGGGTTTCAACTGGAACCCATGTATGTATTTGTGTGTAGTTAATTTAATTTTTTTTTTTTTTTAGTATGTGTCATGAGATGTGTAAAAATCAATATACACTAAGATTTTATAGTCGTTTTGGACCCGAAAGGCGGTTACTCGGAATAATCTATATGTCCAAATTGCTATACCGGTTATAATAAAAAAGTTGACTTTTCTATAATTTTTTTCACTCGTTCTAGTAGAAACATTATTAGCGATTAATGAAGGTTCGTCCTTGTTCATAAATGCGCGGGAATAGGTATCAGGATACCTATTCCCGCGCCGAAACAGGTGATTATAAGAGGATATTTAAGTACCACTTTAGGTTCACCTAGTGGCGTAGCAATGGGGGGGGGGGGGGCGGCGGAAGCGGGCCGCACCCACCCGGTCTCTCAACTTTAAGAAAAATGTACAAACAAAAAAAAATCGCTAGCACAAAAATTTCTTTTTCGGGGATTCCTAATTTCTTTTTCGGGGATTCCTCCACTAGCACTAGCTCAGCTCTATGTATAATTCGGGGATTCCCGCAAAAGAGCTTGACGCTGTCGAGGGGGATTCCCCGTCTCATACTAGCGATCTTTGACGTCTCAGTTGCAACATTTCTCATTTGTTTCGTGAAGTATGTTGTGTTTGGTTGGCGTGAACTGAACTGTTAAACGTGTATTATTCTGTAGTGATAGATAATAGAAAATTTATTGCTCTTTGCTTTCGATGGGGTGACTCCACCAACTTCCGCACCGGGTGCCACCCAAGGTAGCTACGCCACTGTACACCACTATTTACTCGTACTCTATGAAAAAGGACATAGCACCGTCAGGAATACTTTATTAGGACATAATTTAACGATAAATGACTTTATGGTCTAAATAAAATAAACACAACAAAGGACTGCGAGTAGCGGATTTCAGACGTATTAAAATAATTGGAGCTCTTTACAAAATAGTCAACTTACATAGGTACCTTCTTAGTTTACACTTCTCTGAACAAAGCAACTGCTCGAATTCGAGCGGGTCCGTTCGATTCACAACGAGCACTTCTTATGGTTTTATACTATTGTATTTTAGCGTATTTAATGTATGTCTGTCTCTATCACTTTTCACGAATTCGAAGACGTACGACCACCACTGCATAACTCATCACGAGTTCCGTATTCACGAGTATAAACAAGTCGTTTTATCACAAATAAAAGTCTAGGGCCAAGAGTCATGGGGCTACCGCGGTGTATCCTTCGTGCACCAAATTCATTATTTAGATACACACGCACTGCGTATGCATATTAAGCCTAGGTACCTACTAATAGACGCATATCCTCTAATAATTCTGATATTACTGTACCTTTTTTTTTTTTTTTTTTTTTTTATCGTGCGGAAATCCCTTCGGATACCCCCCCGCCGGCCAGCGGGGGCGGTTATGTCGGGCTTGCACCGACTAAAACCGCACGCCGTCTCAGGTCTTCAGACGCCGGGGTGTAAGGTTACCCATAGAGCATATCCCTCGCACCTCGACTGACCCTGGGCCATCTCACCACTAACAGCATCGCTCATCCTGTCTCCTCTGAAAGCAGAAGAGTACGGAGAGCGATGTGTTCCCGCCACGTTGGGTATTGGCCGACGATCAATGCCAACTCTATGAAGGGGTGAAGGGGAAGCCATTGACCGCCGCCCAGGGTGTACCGGCCGCTCCGATTCCGTTCCCCCCGGACTGCAGCGGGATCGGAATCGGAGCGACACTCGAGGAGGTTACCCAACACACACCCCGATATTACTGTACCTACATAGCATTACTAGATACGAACTACCAGTGAGATGACCTCAACAGACAGGCCCTAATAATTGATGGTTAATGATACCGGCACAAACCCGCACAGATACTCGAGTAAGAACCGCGCAACTGAAGATGGTGTCGGCGGGATGGCACGTACGTTTCCGTTCGAGTCCTGACATGTTTCCACTGGTGCTGTGTGAATCGGCTTCTGATTGGACGGATACCGAATGCGGAAATAATGAATGAAAATAATCGTAGTAAAACGTAGTAAGCATATTACGTGAAATTGAAAGGAGTTACCACGAGTTCTCATTTGATTTGTCAAAACGACATAAATTTTGACCTTTTTATTAAAAAAAATTATTTTTGTTTTTCAAATAAATACCTCCCTCCAGGCTTACATGTTATCAAAACTGTGCCCAAAATATTTCGTTCCAAAACGACTATAAAATCTCGGGATATAGTGTATAAAGTAGAGTTTTTTAATTAAATCATTTTTGTTTAGACAAGTTATAATTATACACTCGAATTATAAATCACATTTAGGATGACCCTTTTAAATTTTTCTGTAAATCAGTTTCCATTCTGCAAAACAAAAGACAGAATGTAGCATGTCAAAACCACGCGAAACGTATTATTCATCACGCGAAATGTAGTTTTACATAATTTATAGTCTATTATCACCAACTACCGCCACTTTTTAATACATTACGTTCAGACGTTGTCCAATAAGTCCTATACCTTTTTTTTTTTTTTTTTTATCGTGCGGAAATCCCTTCGGATACCTCCCCCGCCGGCCAGCGGGGGCGGTTATGTCGGGCTTGCACCGACTAAAACCGCACGCCGTCTCGGGTCTTCAGACGCCGGGGTGTAAGGTTACCCATAGAGCATATCCCTCGCACCCCGGCTGACCCTGGGCCATCTCACCACTAACAGCATCGCTCATCCTGTCTCCTCTGAAAGCAGAGGAGTACGGAGAGCGATGTGTTCCCGCCACGTTGGGTATTGGCCGACGATCAATGCCAACCCTATGAAGGTGTGAAGGGGAAGCCATGGACCGCCGCCCAGGGTGTACCGGCCGCTTCGATTCCGTTCCCCCCGGACTGCAGCGGGATCGGAATCGGAGCGACACTCGAGGAGGTTACCCAACACACACCCCAATAAGTCCTATACCTTTTTTTTTTTTTTTTTTTTTCGTGCGGAAATCCCTTCGGATACCCCCCCGTCGGCCAGCGGGGGTGGTTATGTCGGGCTTGCACCGACTAAAACCGCACGCCGTCTCGGGTCTTCAGACGCCGGGGTGTAAGGTTACCCATAGAGCATATCCCTCGCACCCCGACTGACCCTGGGCCATCTCACCACTAACAGCATCGCTCATCCTGTCTCCTCTGAAACCAGAGGAGTACGGAGAGCGATGTGTTCCCGCCACGTTGGGTATTGGCCGACGATCAATGCCAACCCTATGAAGGGGAAGCCATTGACCGCCGCCCAGGGTGTACCGGCCGTTCCGAATCCGTTCCCCCCGGACTGCAGCGGGATCGGAATCGGAGCGACACTCGAGGAGGTTACCCAACACACACCCCAATAAGTCCTATACCTTTTTTTTTTTTTTTTTTTTTTTATCGTGCGGAAATCCTCTCGGATACCCCCCCGCCGGCCAGCGGGGGCGGTTATGTCGGGCTTGCACCGACTAAAACCGCACGCCGTCTCGGGTCTTCAGACGCCGGGGTGTAAGGTTACCCATAGAGCATATCCCTCGCACCCCGGCTGACCCTGGGCCATCTCACCACTAACAGCATCGCTCATCCTGTCTCCTCTGAAAGCAGAGGCGTACGGAGAGCGATGTGTTCCCGCCACGTTGGGTATTGGCCGACGATCAATGCCAACCCTATGAAGGGGAAGCCATTGACCGCCGCCCAGGGTGTACCGGCCGCTCCGAATCCGTTCCCCCCGGACTGCAGCGGGATCGGAATCGGAGCGACACTCGAGGAGGTTACCCAACACACACCCCAATAAGTCCTATACCTAAGGTATAAAAAGTGAAATAATGTAAGAACTAAGAACACACATGTTACTCATTTTCTGAATTTCGTTCAATGACTCTTTTGCTTGTTGATTCAATACTACGAGTTCTTCTGTAGTCATTGTTACACTGGAGCCAGTATTGTGGACCTAATAGATACAATAGAAATTTTATTATGGTTAATAGTTATGATAAGAAGTTGATTTCTTTATAGTTATTCATTGCTGTATAGTTATTGTAGTAGTACTATATTGTAGTGGTAGTTAAACTTGGAAGTACCTACTTGAATAAATAAAGGTGGTAAATCCTCTACGTTGAAATTCCTTCGGGTTTTAGGTGCCAACGCTAACACTATGTGGAAACCTTTCAATACATTTTGATTTAACCTTAAAGGTAAATCGTATGTTTCACTCAGTTGCTCAACCATCTTTTGTATGTCATCTATGAGCTCAGAATACGTTCTTCTTGCTACATCTAGAAGTCCATTAATATCCGGTTTCACTGCAAAACATCTTTGAAGATTTCCCATTGCTCCTTTTTCCAAGTGGGCGTCATCTTGGATTATTCTTTTTATACGTTCTGCTATTTCTTCATAACTTGGATTTTCTAAATCCTAGATTTAAAAGTAAACATTGAATTACATAAACAATAAACAAGACATACGTAAACGAAGGGGCGTGTTTAAATGTACAGACCGATTTGAATTAAGATAATAAGTTCTAGAAAAAAAAAATCGTGAAATGAATAAATTAGATACAAACCAGTTTCATTTTTTTCAGCCTTCCACTATCAGCGCCGTTAAGAGCTTCTACTAATTTTGGAACCATTTCCATAGTGACTTTGAGTAGAAGAGTTTGATTTAGTTGAGCTTCCCCTACCTTATCCATATTTTGGTTAGCAGAATCCATGCAGAGCAGGAGAATTTTGTCAATATCTGATAATTTCTTTATAACATCCTATTCCAAAAATTAATATGATTAAAAATATTATAATTATAAATATGTATACGGAACTATGTAATGTAAAACCATAATGAAGAACTCTGTATCTAGTTATAATAAAAAAATATAAGACAATATAGTCAAAATATACATTTGACCAAGGAATAATTCGCATAGAGCTGAAAATTGGCAGAGATGTTAAATACATCATTATAAATAAAATGTCAAAAATCCCCTTCGATCCTACTATTGCAAAAAAAATTATTCAAGGTCAAACGTACAAAATTGAAGTTTTTTCCATTTTTCTCGAAAACGGTAAGTTTTATCGTGAAAATAGGTTAGACAAAGTTGTAGATCAAACAATTCTCTACAAAAATGGTTCAGACACTTTTTCTCTTACGACTCACCATTCGAGAGATATCGCGGTTTTAATAATTAGAAAATTCATTGACTAGTACATAAATATTTCCTGAAATACGAAAACCGAGAGTTCCATTACTTTGTCCAAAATATCATCATTGCATTCTTATTTGGTTTATCTGTTGTTGGTTATTAATCCAGTCAAAATAGACAAAATAAGTTATAACTTGGGAATAATTCGCATAGAGCTAAATGTGGGTGCTAGCACCTCTGCCTACCCCTTCGGGGATATAGGCGTGAGTTTATGTTTATGTTTAATTCGCATAGAGCTGAAAATTGGCAGAGACGTTAAATACATCCCGTGGCACCGCCCGCGCGGAGGATGGTTATCGATTTTTGGTCATATCTCCGGTTCTACTTAACCAATTAATTAATTTAATCATAGTTTATTCAGTATTCATCCTGAGTGAAGTCATCCAGTTCAACACTTGAGTGTTCAAGTTCGTAATTTTCATTAAGTCTGTAAAAAGTTAAACTTTTATATCGTCGGGATAGTGCAAATCCGCGAAACTACCATACATAAAGGCTGCGTAGCTGCAATAGATCCAGTTTTACAGGGGAAAGTTAAAACCTAATAACTTTTTTAATTCAATGAATTTTAACCTCGTTTTTACACAGTGTGTGCTAGAAAACCTCCCTGTGGTGAACCCTGGGCAACGGAAGCGGCAACTCCTCTCCTTCCCTAGGGAGAGGTGCTGCTGCTTCAGGCTGATATTCTGCCAAGGTCGAATTGACCTAAGAGAAGGAAAACTCGAATCAAAACCCTCTACCAACCCATCTAGCCAGCGTGGCAGTAGTAGGCTATGACCCTCCCATGATAAGAAGCCATAATAAAAGGCCCCCAGTTCCCGGTGGTCCCGCAATTCTTGACTACGGTAGCGGTCACGGTAACGGCGGGGCGGGGGCTGCTAAGAATCTCCGGGTTACAGGAGGCTACCAACAAAAACTACAGCTGGCAGCGTACGACTGCAGTACCCTTCGGCTGGGCCATCATCTCGCCGAGCTGGAGATAGAACTGGGTCGCATAAACTGGCACATATTGGGGTTGTCCGAGATCTGTAGACAGGGGGAGAACACGATAACCCTTGAGTCAGGCGACTTATTCTACTTCAGAGGTGATCAGTGGGCCTACCGCGCAAGTGTCGTCGATATCACAGCCGTCGAAATGTTGCGTAGGTCAAGGTCGACGGCCATTTTGTACATGGTACATGGTTTTGTACATGGTAAATGGCCGTCGACCTTGACCCACGCAACATTTCGACGGCTGTGATATCGACGACACTTGCGCGGTAGGCCCACAGCTCTCCCAGGGAGGTGTCGGTTTTCTGATCAAAAAGGACCTCATTAGCAGCGTTGTTGAAGTCGGTAGTGTGTCGAACCGGGTAACGTACCTTGTCCTAAAATCACTAACAGGCGTTCCCTGAAGGCGATACAGGTATATGCGCCGATCTCGACTCACCCCAATGAAACCGCCGAGGCCGTGTATGAGGACATTGTCAATGCAATTAATCATGCCGCCAAGGCCACCTACAGCGTTAATAGGGGGGGGTGGGGGGTTATGTCAATGCCAAAGTGGGAGTATAAGAACGCGGCGAAACGCGAATCGAACCCTATGGAGTGGGGCGCAGAAATCACAGAGGGCAAATGCTAGTCAACTTTCTCGAATCCCAGGGCTCTTTTTAATTAATATTTTCTTTAAGAAGAAACCCCATAAGAAGTGGACTTGGCAAAGCCGGGATTCCGTGGTAAGGAACGAGATAGACTTTTTCATTACGGACAGTAAACACACATTTAGAGATGTCTCCGTGATTAACAGGTTCAATACCGGAAGTGATCACAGACTTGTCAGAGGCTCTCTAAATATCAACTTTAAGGCTGAAAGATTCCGAATGATACGGTCTACTCTCCGACCTACGCCGCTCCAAGTCGCTCTAGGGTCCGAAAAGTTTCAACTGGAACTTCAAAATCGTTTGCAATGCCGGAAACCACTAGCAGCATTGGTGAGAAAACCGACACAGTGGTCAAAACTCTGCAGGAAGTGTCCCTTTCCCAAAAGTTGTTTCCCGGAAAACGCAAACAGCTAGAGTCCAAACTCTCTGCCGAGACTCTCGAACTTATGAGGAGTATGCGTGATGTGCCTACAACTCAGGCGTTTTCGTCAGTTTGGAGAGCCTTAAACAAAAAAATCAAAAAGCTGATACGACGCGACCCCCTACACTTCAACACTAGCATCATTCATAATGCGATTGAGCGAAATAGGGGGTCGATAGTGTTCGCTCAGCAGTTGGGAAACCCCATCTGACGAAACTTAAAACTGAGGATGGCAGAACCATCAACTCAAGGTTCGATATTTTCGAAGAGGTCGAGAAGTTCTATGGACTATCACGGATGACTAAACCGGCGGGACACAACGATGAAGACCATAGAGCCCCACTTACGCGCCATTACACCGAGGAGATACCCGATGTCCAGTAGTGCGAGATAGAGGCGGCTCTCAAGCAAACAAAGAACAACAGGTGCCCTGGCGATGACGGAATTACTACTGAGCTCAAAAAGCTAGCGAGCCTTTTTAATTCCGTCATCCAGCAAGGCTTAACACCTAGGGCATGGAGCGGGAGTGCGGTGGTACTGTTCTTAAAAAAAGGTAATAAGGCCTTGCTAAAGAATTACAGACCCATCTCACTCCTGGGTCATGTCTAGAAACTGTTCTCGAGAGTCGTCACGAATCGTCTTGCGAGCAAGTTCCACGAGTTCTAGGCACCGAAGCAAGCCGGGTTTCGAAAAGGCTACAGTACCGTGAACCACATCCATACTGTAGAATATACTGCTTCCGGGCTGTTATAGGCGCAATGGGAAGGGGCAAACAACGTGATCGCTCCTGATTGGTTGAGAGCTGCGCAACCGATGCGCTCGATACTGATTGGTCGAGGCTAAGCAAGGGGGATACCGGGGATGGTGGCGGCTTCGTCATGTTTGTGATGACGTGCGGCTCTCAGTGCTGGATACCAATCTTTTTGGAGATGAAAACTTAGTTTTTTCTATTATAATTATTGAGATGCTTGAATATTTCGATGGCTTCTCGACATAGCCGTGGGAAGAATTGTGAAGTGGTGGCTAGAACCTTCGCGTTCTGAAATTTGATGGTATGATTACCATCCTCCTGGGTGTGTTCCGCAACCGCTGACTTGTCGAAGTGGCCGAGGCGGCTATTTCATTCATGTTCCGAAAGGCGGTTCTTGAGGCTTATTTGAGTAGTGCCCACGTATATCGAGCCACACGAGCAGGGGATTCGGTAAACTCCAGCCGAAGACAGTGGGTCACGAGGGTCCTTGACTGAACGGTGAAGATTACGTAACAGCGTCGTGGGCTTGAAAATAGGCTTAATGTTGTAAGCTTCTAGCAGTCTCCCGATACGATCCGTTGTACCATAAATGTATGGCAAAAAGGCCTACCCTAGAGGGGCAGGTTTCTCCTCATCCTGTTCGTAAGAGATTTCCTCGGATGAAGAGCTCTTCGTATCTCCCGGGTAGAGAATTCATTGGCTTGGAAGGCCGAGTCCAGGTGGCGTAACTCGTTTTTAAGGTGTTGGGGCTCATAGATGCTCTTAGCTCGGTGGACCAGGGTCTTGATGACTGACATTTTCTGTCTGGGATGGTGGTTGGAGTCCTTGTGTAAGTAACGGTCTGTGTGTGTAGGCTTTCGATAGACCCGGTGACCAAGGCTGCCATCCTCTTTTTTGGATACCAGGACATCGACGAATGGCAGGTCTCCGTTCTTCTCTACTTCCATGGTGAACTGGATGTTCGGATGGATGCTGTTCAGGTGATTCAGGAACTTAGTCAGCTCTGTGTGTCCATGACTCCAAACCACAAAGGTATCGTCTATGTAGCGGAACCAGACCTTAGGCTTCTTGGGCTCTCGTTCAAGAGCGGCTTCTTCGAAGAATTCCATGTAGAAGTTCGCAACTACAGGACTGATGGGGTTTCCCATGGCTAAACCCTCCACTTGTTCATAGAACGTGTTGTTCCACTGGAAGTATGAAATCATCAACATGAACTCGAACAACTCTGCGATGTCCTTAGAGAACAGCGGTCGTATACGTGACATAGCTTCCATGACTGGAACTTTCGTGAACAGAGAGACGACATCGAAACTGACCAGACGATCATCCGGGTGTAGCTTGAGATTCTCAAGTTTCTCCACGAAGTGGCGCGAGTCCTTGATGTATGACGAGGAGGATCCAACATGTTGTTGAAGCAGTCCTGTGAGATACTTCGAGACTGGATGAGTGGGTGAGCTAATAGCGCTCACGATGGGCCGGAGCGGTACTGAAGGCTTATGTATCTTTGATAACCCATACAGCCTAGGTGGCAGAGCTTCAGACTTCTTGATAATACGCTGCGTTTCTTCTGGAATAGATGAACTCTTGATCAGGTTGTTTACCTGTCTCAAGATTCTTGCCGTTGGGTCCTTTGGAATCGGGTCGAGAAGATCTTTGATCTTGGTCTCATAATCCTTGGTGTTGAGGACTGCTGTGGCATTACCCTTGTCAGCTTTTAGGATAACAATATCCTTATTAGCCCTTAGGTTCTTTAAGGCTTTCCGCTCTTTCTCCGTGATATTGCTCCTCGGTGGCTTGGCTTTCTGTAGAATTCTGGAGGACTCTTGGCGGACCCTCTCAGCCAGTTCCTCAGGAAGCTTGCTTCAACGTTGGCGATGATATCTCCCACCGGAATTGAACTTGGGGTAATGGCAAAATTCTCCCCTTTGCTCAAGACTGACCTCTCCTCTTCAGACAGTTGGTGGTCTGACAGGTTCACTACTACAAGGCGTTTATCCAGACTTGGACCAGACTCTTGTTTTCTTGGGAGCTTGTCAAATTTCCTCTTCTGTCGTGTAGAAGCCTGCTCGCTTTCCCAGGTCATGGTGTTGAAAGTCAGGAGCGATCACGTTGTTTGCCCCCTCCCATTGCGCCAATAAATACGCCAGTGACTCGGGCCTTTACATCAGTCGCACCGAGTTCGCCGCCGAGGAAGGTTCTCTACACTCGGCGGCGTCCCGACGTGTACCACTGAAGATGTCGACCGCAGTGATCGACGAAACGTCTGGAATACAAGTTTCCGATGGACCACGGCCAAACAGCCCGTAAGCAGTATATTCTACATGCAACGCCGGCCGCGAAAGCCTTAAGATTTATACACATCCATACGCATACTCTCCGACAGCATGGCCGTGCTGCAAGCTTTAAACAGCCACACTATAAACTCGGGATTAATTTTGGAGTGCCATCGTAAACTGAACCAAATAGGCCATTCCAACAACATAACGTTGCAATGGATTAAGGGCCACAGCGGCTCGCGCGGCAATGATGCAGCAGATGAGCTTGCCAGGAGAGGATCTGACATGGTGGTATTGGGACCTGAGCCCATAATACCGATCCCCTTTGCATACCTACGAACTATAGTAAACAAACGAACGAGAGATCAACACAACAGCTATTGGACAAATCTGGAAGTTTGCAGACAGGCGAGGGAAGCACTCCCCGTGCTTGAAAATAGACTGACCAGGCGTCTTCGACAACTGACCAAACGGCAACTGCTCACGGCCACAGCTGCCATCACGGGGCACGGCTCCTTCAATAAACACCTTTTTATTTTAGGAATCACCGACAGCCCTCTCTGCAGAGCCTGCATGAGAGAGGAAGAAACAGCGGCACACGTGCTCCTACACTGCCCTGCAACCGCCACATACAGGGTTAAGTACTTCGGAAATACAGGTACGCTCCGGGAGATTGCCAGCAGCGTGAATAGCCTGCTGGCGTTCTTCAATGAGTTGGGGTGGATCGAGTGAAATGCCCACCCTCACGCAAAAACCGCGCCTTGTCGTGGAGTTGCGGATACCAGCTCGCGAAACCATACCATACCATACACATCAATACTGTTCGGCAGATTATACAAAAGACTCACGAGTACAATCAGCCGCTGTGTATGGCTTTTGTGGACTACGAGAAAGCCTTCGACTCCATCGAGACCTGTGCAGTTCTGGATGCTCTGCAACGGCGTCGTGTTGATTAGCGATACATCGAAGTGCTGAGATGCCTATATGAGACCGCCACTATGTCCGTCCAGCTCCAAGACCAAAAGACGAACCCCATAAGCCCACAGAGTGGAGTGGGACAGGGGGATGTTATATCCCCAAACTGTTCACCAACGCGCTGGAGGATGTCTTCAAGACTGGATTGGACTGGGCGGGGTTTAAACATAAACGGCGAGTATATCTCGCATCTTCGGTTCGCCGACGACATCGTCATAGTTGCGGAGTCGCTTTTTTTTAACTACAGAATTACCCGGTTGCGATGTACTTTTTTGGTAACTCCACACGAATCTCCATTTCACTCTCCACTGCTGTGTTTCTTATTGTCAGAAATTTAAGAAAGTTGCGCGCAAAATTTGATACTTCGAAAAACCTGACGACTTTTATAATGGAACCTGTCAGTCGTTTGTAATTGGCGCGATCAAATTAAAAGATGCATTAATTATACTATTTTTAGCAATAGATCAGGAAAATCAAACAAGAAAAAAACAATTTGAAAAGTACATCACCAAATCATCATCATCTGTCCAACTCGAGCGCCGCCGTGCAAATGCGTCGAACAATGGCGCGACTACTGTTTATAGACAAGGTAGTGATTGTTATTTTTAAAAATTTACGGAAAATAAGTGTCTCTACTTATACTATTATGGTAGTCTGTAATTATTCCAAATTCAATATTCATACTTAGGCAGGACAACGTCTGTCGGGTCAGTTAGTTCTTTATAAATGATGACCTATAATGTAAGTAAATTACCTGTAAAGCAACCATGAGTCCAGTATCATTTTCAATAAGATTTTGTATAGCGTCCAACCTAGCTTCAATGAACTCTTTTTTATACGATGGCTGAAGTATTGCTGCGCGTAATGACCGTATACCGCCTACAGTATAAGTTGGACCAAGTACTCCTAGAAGACAGCAGGTCGGTCCAGCTGAGGGGACGAGCGGTGCGACGAGTTCTAATTGAGTTGCGGTTCCAACATCTACCATAAAAAAATATGAGAATTTCTTGATTATAAGAAGTCAACATAATAACCAAAAAAATCGAAATAAAAAGTCCTGCCTATGATCATAGTATTCTCAGAAGAATGGTATTCGATCTTTAGAGATTCTCTTGCGAAAACTATGCATTGGATATATTCTACGTATTTCAAAACGGCTGCTGCTGCTGTTACAGCGTAAAATCTGCAGATAAAACATAGTTTCTATTAATTTGACTTACAACTGAGATATTTTCAGATAACGATTATAAACCTGTAACTCTTCTTATTTTCATAAAATCAAGCCAAATAGACTGAAATCAAAGAAATGAACTAAACCAAAATACTTAACAATTTCATGTTACACACTTATGTAATACTTGAACATAAACTCCGTTATATTGAGGAGCACACAATGTTTGTATATTTTGTCGACCTGCTGCGTCATTGAAATGCCTTCTTTGAACCGTAATTACGTTAACTAATGGATATTTTTCTTTTATAAGCTGATAAAGTTGATTTGGTTGAACACCCTCGCAGAAAGTATGAGGTACAATAATCTGGAACAGCATCAAATATCATATTTCTGACGTTAATTTCCTTCATATGGTAAGTGGGATATTATATAGTACTAAATTTACCTCTATAGGATTAAAGTAGTTAATTTTCGTTAATGTATGCGTGTACAATAAAGTATCACTGAATTGACATAGTACCAGATGCGGATGCTTTAGGTCTATAGCTGCCATTCCTATTTCACCACGAGCCAAGCCCCTGCCTTCAGATATAGCTGTTAAATATTTCTCATAGTAACTTAATACATTTGGTATAGGTATAATAATTGTTAAGTTTGTCTATATGAAACATGTGTATAATAATTACCGAGTATGACACTCGCTTCTGCAGCTGAAACACTTATAGACCTTGCTGAACGATTCCCACTGTATCCCGCTGAAAATCAATATTATTAGCTACTTAATTATATTTTAATTTTGTGTTTTATTAGTTACCAAAATAGTCAAAGTTGCTTTCTGGATGCTGTTACCGATGAATGCAAACGAAATTTTGCTATCTAGGTACCTTTTTTATTTTTTATTTTTTTTTCTGGGGTGTGTGTTGGGTAACCTCCTCGAGTGTCGCTCCGATTCCGATTCCGCTGCAGTCCGGGGGGAACGGAATCGGAGCGGCCGGTACACCCTGGGCGGCGGTCAATGGCTTCCCCTTCACCCCTTCATAGGGTTGGCATTGATCGTCGGCCAATACCCAACGTGGCGGGAACACATCGCTCTCCGTACTCCTCTGCTTTCAGAGGAGACAGGATGAGCGATGCTGTTAGTGGTGAGATGGCCCAGGGTCAGTCGAGGTGCGAGGGATATGCTCTATGGGTAACCTTACACCCCGGCGACTGAAGACCCGAGACGGCGTGCGGTTTTAGTCGGTGCAAGCCCGACATAACCGCCCCCGCTGGCCGGCGGGGGGTATCCGAAGGGATTTCCGCACGATAAAAAAAAAAAAAAGGTACCTTTTTTTTTGCGTGCGGAAATCCCCTCGGATACCTTCCCGCCGGCCAGCGGGGGAGTGGGACCACGGTTCCGGAGGGGGGCGACAATTATGTCGGGCTTGAACCGAATAAAACCGCACGCCATCTCGGGTCTTCAGACGCCAGGGTGTAAAGTTGCCCATAAAGAATATCCCTCGCACCCCGACTGACCCTGGGCTATCTCCGGTTTCGAGATGGCCCCCTCGGGTTTGGGAACCAAGGTGTCCCCGTCTTGCCCCGGTTTGGGTGAGGGGCGCTAGCCGCCCCACCGTCCCGGCCTGCTTCTGCTGGGGTGACAGGCGGCCTCACCTGCCACCCCCAAAAGGTACCTTCTTTCCATAACTATACCACATGTGTTTATTAACAGATCTTAAGGCTTGGCAGCTTATAAAAAAAAATAGCGTGAATTTTATAAATGGATATTATCTTTAATAGGATTGACAATACTGGCAAAACAATACAAAATTAACCACCAACCTATGATGATAGTTTAAGAAACACCAGTGACTATTATATTTTTCACGTAGCATGGGTACGGTGACATTTGACTAATTCCATTTCATGCATGATTCATTTCGAAACAATTTACCTAACGCGGAATACAGGAAACAACACTTAATACGAAGATAAAAAGAAAACTGTTTTATTTTGCATTTTTAACTTAAAACTATTTTTATTTCTCCGTAATTATTTAAAATTTAAATATAAACATTCCAAATACATAATTCTTGATGCGTGAATCGGAACAGGTTGCGTTAGAGATTGACATAGTAAAATCGTTATAATCGATAAATTGTCGAATAAAGTATCATAAATCGTTAGTTGTATTTTTAACTAAAATACGATTATAAAATATAATTATGTAATAATAAACTTTAAACAAAGCATTTTTGTCTTTGTGGAGCTTTATTATAATATAGCAACACTGCTTAAGCATGAGCTGGCAGCCATCTTGTTATATCAACTCAGTACGAGTGCGTCTGCCTTGTATGCGGTCTGTTTTCTTTGTTTTGAGCTTGCGTGGTGTTTTTGTTACTTGTTTTTGTTATTGACTATCGTTTTGCTTTGTTGTTTTCGTTACCGTTTTTTGTTATTGACTTTTGTTTTGTTGTTTTTTTTTTGGCAAAATGCCAAAAAGAACGAAAAAGACTGTGCTTGGTAGTCAAGCCCGTGAATTTGTAGTTCGATGCGGGATTACTTTGAGCGGGAACGTGAGAATGGCGGAACGCTATTGCCTGTGTCCAACGTTTTGGATCGAGTGGCAGATGCGTTAGACATTGGGCGGAACACGGTTTCTCGAATCACTCGAGAAAAATATGGTGCTCACGATACAGAAGAAAATAAGTTGTCCACCCCTAATAAAAAGCGAACCAAAAAGGCATCTGTAACAGATGTAGACAGTTTTGCGGCCGATGCTATACGGAGCCACATTTATAACTATTACCAGAATAAAGAATTACCGACGCTTCTAAAGCTGGTCAAGTCTTTAAAAGATGCTGATTTGTTTACTGGAAGTCCTACATCCTTGTGGCGCGTATTGAAGAACATTGGTTTCCAATTCAAAAAAGTAAACAAAAGAAAAATTGTCATGGAGAGGGGCGATATAGCACTTGCGCGGGTTACCTTTTTGAAAAAGGCTAAAGCGATTACCGATTGGAGCAATGTCGTCTTCCTGGATGAAACTTGGCTGAATGCCAATCATACGGTCGGTAAAATGTGGACTGACGATACACCTCATGCCTCGACCAAAGTGCCAGAAGGAAAACGGGAGAGATTGATTATTTCTCACGCAGGCACATCGAAAGGATTTGTAGAAAATGGGCTACTTGCTTTTAAATCGAAAAAGACGGGAGAATATCACGAAGATATGAATGCGGAAGTATTCACGGAGTGGTTTCAAAATATGCTTAGCAATTTAGAAGAACCCAGCACAATTATTATGGACAATGCCCCATATCACTCCGTGCAATTGAACAAACCGCCGACTTCTTCCAATAAGAAGAGCGAGTTGATCGAGTGGCTCCAAGCCAATAATGTGGAAGCCGATGAGACGAAATTAAAGGTGGAGCTAGTGAAGCTCGTAAAAATGCACAAGCCCCAAACGACATACAAATTAGATATGATGGCAAACGAATATGGTCACGAAGTCCTGAGGCTTCCACCGTACCACTGTCAGTACAATGCCATTGAATTAATTTGGGCCCAAATCAAAGGTAACTTGTTTAACCATAGTCTATTTACATACTGACAAAAATATGATTATGTTTATTACTTGAATTCTATGACTCAATTTGTTTTTTATCTTGTTTCAGGATACGCTGCACGAAAAAATACAGCTCCGCCTTTTACAGCCACAAAAATGATGGGGTTATTGAAAGAGGGATGCAAAAATGTCACTGGCGATGACTGGAAGAAAGTAGTGGAGAAAACCAAAAATCTAATCTTACATGACTGGGAGCGAGACATTAGAATAGACTGCATAATTGCATAATGACGATGATGATGATGATGATGATGATGAAGATGATGAACATGTTTGATTTTTAATAAATAATTAAACAGGTTATCAATTTTGTTTTACTTTTTTTCTTCAAAATTATTAGTTAATAGAATCGATTTCTTCTTCATTAATAAATGATCTCGATAAGATATATAATCGATTTTATTTCATGCGATTTTATCTTGACTACATCTCTAGTAACTTCAAATCTCAAACGTCACCGTACCCATGCTACGTGAAAAATATTGTAGTCACTATCTAAATAGGTTTTATCAACTCACTTTACGAATACAAAATTGATGTTGTCGTACTTAATATTTAGACAAATGCCTGATAAGCACGGAATAGGGGAATACTTGAAGCTGCAAAAGGTCAAAACGTCATTGCAAATGAAGGTAGGTACCTACTACTAGGTACCAACCATTAGGTAATCTATGGTACTAGCTCCAATCACCCAGCACATCGGGACTTTTATTCTTGTTGTCACTAATTATTCTCGTTGGGTGCTTTGTCAGAAATATTCTTCAGTTGTGGTAAGTGACTAATTAACTAGCAAGGTCTTTCATAATATTGTTTGAGCATGCTGGCGATGCTATTTGAGTTTTATTTTCTACATCCTCCTCAACACTGCTAGATTCACCGGCTCTGAATCCTTTTGGAGCAGTGGACATAGGTCTGATACACTCTTCCGTTCAGCCCAAGGTTCTTTAGCGGGTTTTTAGTAAGAAAATCGAGGGAATGGCCCGCAGCGAGCACGTCTCTTACAATATATACGTCTAGGGAGGTCCGAACAAAGTGTGCTATTAAATGAATTAAGTTCTTCAGAAATTATGAACCAGGTGGGGGCTGGTCAGTTACAGTAAAATAATAAAATATGGTTGCGAAAATTTATATGATAACTAGCCTAGCTGTGCCGTGCGAGTTACATAGCTATGCACTATCTTATCGACAAAACCAATAGGTATTCATATTGTATGAATATGACGTCAATCGACCGAAAACTTCGAAACTTAGCTCTTAATCTTAACGCGCTATCTTAACTTATTTATCATCATAAATATTGACGTCTACCTACCTAGTTATATGTTGTTACCTTTAGTCGGTTCGAGCCCGACATAACCGCCCCCGCTGGCCGGCGGGGGGGTATCCGAGGGGATTTCCGCACGAAAAAAAAAAAAAAAAAAAAAAAAGGTACTTATATGGAATACATACTTATATACCTTTTTTTTTTTCGTGCGGAAATCCCTCCGGATACCCCCCCGCCGGCCAGCGGGGGCGGTTATGTCGGGCTTGCACCGACTAAAACCGCACGCCGTCTCGGGTCTTAAGACGCCGGGGTGTAAGGTTACCCATAGTCTATGGGTAACCTTACACCCCGGCGCCGCATGGGCCATAGAGCATATCCCTCGCACCCCGACTGACCCTGGGCCATCTCCGGTTTCGAGATGGCCCCCTTACTTGCTCTCCACTGTGCCATCTGCTAATCAGAGGGACACGTGGAAAGCTTCCGAACAGCCCTCAACAGGGCCGTCCCCGCCTCGGTCGGAGTTGGCCGTAGGCGGCAGCGTCTCTGCCACCCTAGGAGAGAGGCGCTGCCGTCTCCGTTGCCCAGGGTGCACCGCGTGGAGGTCCCCAACCAAGCACCCCACATACTTATATACCTACATTATAAATTCACGTCTGCTTCTCATTAGGCTAAGCTAGCCACATATTATAGGTACTAGACTGGACAAGTGCTACGATCTGCCGATAATAAGTGTATTATAGGTTAACATGTTTTAATATACCTAATTAACGTTAAATATACAAAACTACCTTTAAGCTACCGGCCTAAATAAACCTGCCTACAGATCTTACAGTGAAAATAAATAAATAATTGATGTCTATATTACTAAAGAAACATAGAAACTAAGAAGTTAGCTAATTCTATGGATGGGTTTACATTTATGCAGTAAATAAATAGGAACTCTGGTCATGAACTTAGTATGATGCTTACCTATCAACAAATATGCTAATAGGAATAGGTAGGTACTCAGTTTATTGATTGGCATTATATATGATTTTATATATTTACAAATAGCTTCAGTCTAATTTAATATAAGCGCTTTTAACCAGATAAACCGAATAAATGACCTGTATTTTACAGACGTGTAGTACCCACACGGTATACCCAGATATTGATAATCACGGTATCTAGAATTGCGCGACACCGACCGCGAACCGGGACAGGCTTGATAACAATTTCTATCTCGATCCAGTTACACACGTCAACGATTAGGTACCTTTTTTTTTCGTGCGGAAATCCCCTCGGATACCCCCCCGCTGGCCAGCGGGGGCGAAGATTAGGTACCTACTATCTAATGTAATCTTTAACGATTGTGTCAATTTGAATATAATATGTAGTAGTAGGCAGATACTATCGCTCTTATACAACTGAAACCTTTTCACGCGCGTATACCATAGGACAGAGACTCAATAATAAATAGAAATTACAGGCAGATCTACTCGTTCTTAACACTATGAAACGTCAGGCGCCAATGAAGATATTTCATGTTTCAGTATCCTGAATAAATTTATTCGCTTGTAACTTGTAAGCACTTGAAATAATTAACAGGAAATCAAATAAGTTGGTGTGGTCGTTGGTCGTTGTTCAAGGCAAGTAAATAAGTGAAAAACTTATTTATTTGCCTTGAACAACGACACACTTTACTGGTGGTAGAAATTTGATGACACAAATTTGTCACAAAATTCGGCCGGGTGGGTACCACCGTGCACGATTGCGAAAAACCCTCCATAGTAATCCAATTTCGGTTTGATTGCATTCAGGGGTCAGCAAGTGCATAGCCGGGCAGGGGGATTGTGGTCGCAGCATGAGGATTGTCACGCGGTGCTGTGACGACAATCCTCTACTGATAAGGCCGTCAAGCTGAGTGCCACCAGTGTTAACATGGTACGTGTATGTAATGGTGACCCTCTTTCCTGAGACTTTACCTTCAGCTTACCATCAGGCGAGGTGAAGTCAAATTGACGTGTCCTAAATATAAAAAAAAAATCCGTTCCCGTAGGGGGAACGCACAGGTAGATTTCGTGAAGCATGGTTAGAAATATTTTTTGCCCCTCTATGACCTATGCTTCTTCTATGACCCACGCCGAGCGCATTTTTAACATGTTTAATTTTTTTTTCTCGAAAACGGTAACTTTTAGCGAAAAACTTTTCAGACATTTATTTTAGACTTAAAAATGGCCTATCGATTAAAAATGTTTCCGACATCAAGAATGTTCATCGGTTAGAAGTTATGATTTTTTTCCCGAAAAATTTTGGTTTTTCCCCCCTCCACTTTTAGTTAAAGTTTTAATCTTATAGGTTTAAATTAAAAGTTGTTGGTATTCATGTATACTATGGGATAAAATTAGAACGGTTCGAATATCTTTCATGGAACGTGAAATTTTGAGGAAAAACTGATTTCACAAAAAGTGAGGCCCTACCGTCCCCTTAGGCCGGATTCCACCCGTTCACGAACTTAAACTAAGTTTACACCCAAGCAATTTTAGACCGCAGTTTGAAAGCGATCGGGGCAAAAATGCGACCGTGAGAGTGCCGCAAATTTTGGGAAGTGGAACCATACATACATATATATATATATATAAACTTTTTGACCAGTGGTCATTTCGGACTCAGGGGGTCATAACTAGACCTCCTATGAAGAAATTTTTATTAAATTCGATAGTAGTCAAGAAACCAATAGGTAGATCTATTTCATCGAAATCTACCTAAAAACACTGCCAAATTTGTTGCTCATAATAGTGTCTAAAGCGGTCTGTGCTCGTTAGTTTTAACGTGGTTTATATTAGACAATATTGTTCACTCCATTGTAGGAGCAATGATTTCACCAATTTTACGAAATAAATAAACACACCTCTACTGCTACTGCTAATGTATTTTAGAGGAGGTCTATTTTTCGGCGTGCACATGTTGTGTGAGGTGTCTACTGCAGAATCGCTCGCCAAGATCTTGAGCCGGAGTTTATTGGGAGACGAGTCAGGTCTTGAGGATGTTGAACTTATTATCCTTGAAATAATTAATAAGTACTTGTTTTAAATAAAACACATTTTGTCACAAAAATAATTGAGCTGAGCGAGCGAAGCAAGCGAAACTCTTATACCCGGCATAGCCGTTTGTTGGTGGCTGAACTCCTCCGTAACCACTCGCGCGATCGTGACCAAATTTACCACGGACCTGAGGACTGCCCTGCTAATTGTACTTGCAGTAATCGACATTTTAGAGATTTTCACTTTTTTGCAAAAATGCCATCCTAAGGATATATTATATACGTAAAAAATATATTTACAAGTTTTTTCTTATTAAAAACGTGTTTTTTATTTACCATGAAACGCAGTACTTGCACCTAAATGTTACTTTTACTAAAAAGATTTCAAGCATTATGCATATGCTAGAAGTTTATGCAGTACTTGCTACGTTTACTGTATATGCTTTTAGCATATAACTTATTTGCAACGAATACTAACTAAAGCCAAACACAGTAGTCACCATTACTGCATTTGAACGTAGCGAAAATAAGAAAAGCCTACTCTTGCGATGCTAAGCCTAAACGCAGTATTCTACAGTACTGCGTTTAAGAGAAGCAAGAGTGAGAGGGAGCTATGCATGTACGAATGCCGCAAGGTATAGTGCCGTGTTTCGCTCTAGCAAATCAGTGCGTCGACGTCACTCGCTGACGTCGCAACACATGCAGTGCCGTGGCAAGAAGGTATATCTGGAAGATATAATAAGTGCTTATAGAGCATTTTTTGAAAGCAAACGTGACTGCACTGAAATTACTATTTGGACCGATAATTGCACTGGTCAAAATAAAAACTGGGCATTTTTTTCATTTTTAGTACAGATTATCAATAAGCTCAGATATCGCAGCAACAAAAATAATAATAAAGTACCTATAACCAGGCCATACCTCTATGTCTGCAGACAGTTTTCACCATCAAGTAGAGAATCAGCTTCAGAAAGCAAAAAAAGTCTATGATTTTGCTGATTATATCGATTGCGTGTAACTTGCAAATTCAGAGAAGGTGAACGTAAAGTCTTTGGCTGTTACGGATTTTTACAAGTATGAAGATCATTCATCTCAATATAAATTTAAAAAACATGATGAAAGGACGTACATAAAAAATATTGTCTGTGTCAAGGTGCATAGAAATTCTATGGCCATTTTTGTTAAAACTCCTCACGATGGAAGTACGAAAGAAATCGACTTCCTCAAAACAAAGCTAGTTAAACAAGGTTCAATACCTTGTGCTGTTCAAAATACTATGCCTCGTGGGATTACTCAAGAAAGAAAGTCAGAGTCAGGTATATTGAAGAAGTTAAGTGATCTCATCCCAAAAAACAGATTACCATTTTGGGAAAACATGCCCGTTAACAATGATTCGATTGATCTCGTAGAACACAGAGACTCTGAAGAGTAAAATATTTGGGTGTTAAATTTATTATTTCTACGAGTTTGTTATAAGAAAAATTGCTATTGTGATTTATTAGAAGTCTTTATTTTTAAATGAGAAATGATGTAGGCTAGTTGTTTAGAAGTTTGTTACATTTTATGTTCTGTTATTTTTGCTAAAAATATTTAAAGTAATATTAAATAATGTTCCTGAAGTCAACTTTATGAGACTGATTAGATAGATAGATAGATATAAACTTTTTGTACACCAATCAAAATAAGCATATATCGTAAACTTAATTAACATATTATGTACAAATGGCGGCCTTATCGCTAAAAGCAATATCTTACAGGCAACCTTTGGATGGACATGAATCCTAAATGAGCTAAATCGTAAAATCGGTAGTTATTGGTGTAACGGGAAAGAAAGAGAACTAACGTAGTATAATATAATAGATTGGATTACAAACACGTATTGCAATGTAGTAGGTACATATACCTACAAATAAGCATACAATGATACATAAATACGACCCCTATATAATCGTACATAATATAAATCAGTCATATATACATACTAAATTTACATACATACATACATACTAAACCTACATATAATATTTTAATACCTCGCAGACACCACATAACGCGAACAAGGAATGGGGGAAACTATGGGCCCAGGTAGTGCTCTTTCACCATCCTTTTGAACATCAATTAATCTTTTACATCAATTATTAATTACAAATGAGTCCATCTTGATGTGATAATAACTCTAATATAGAATTTAGTTTTGATACTATAATCTAGAATTTGTAAACCAATAGATTATGGAAGTTGGCTACATATTTTTAATTTCATGTATTTTTCTATTAGAATATTTTGAGTAGATTTGATTAAGTGCCATAAGCACAACATAAGTATAAGTATTTAGAAGAAAATATAAAGTTGATGAGTATATAAAGGTATATTTAAATACTATAATAAAATTCTTTCTGAAACGAGTTTTATAGACTGATTATAAATTTAATATAGACTAAACAACAAAAATTTGATTATGATATTTAAGACAAGTAAAAAAATAAAAACACTTTGTCTAATACCTACCTATTTCTGTTTTATTTCGTTTTTTAGTCATTTAAATATATCACAGAAGTTGAATTTACCTACAGTTTAACTAGTACCGGGCATGAAAATATAAAATGATTGCTAATTACAAACGCAGTACTAAGCATGTGCTAGGTAAGTTTGCAGTAATAAACACTGTTACTGCATTTAGTCTTAGTGATACTGTAATGCTCGCAAACCCAGAAAGTTAATGAAAACGCAGTACTGAGCATTTTATCTAAATAAGACAATAAAGTAAAGTAAAAAATATATCAATAGAAAGATCGATTTTTTTTACTATTTTTAAGTTACATTTTAAAAGTTATACCACGGATATTCTCCATTAGATATTAAGAAATATGTTTACCGCGTTTATCTCGAAACCGCCATTTTGCAAGTACTGCGTTTGCAATAAGGAGGGCAGAGGAGTGTTTTGAATCGAGATGGTTCAGGTCCGATGTACCATTGAGGAATAATCACCGAAGAAGAGTTTCACGAGCGCACGGCCTTAGCTAAGCGCGCGACCGTAGTAAGATGTCTTATTTTCAAGTAAGAGTCCTGCTCGCTCAGCTCAATTTATTTCATTCGCACCCTGCACAGAATTCCTAGTATTAAGGTAGTTAGCTACCTAAGGCAATGGCCATATGCCAAAATTCTGCGGTGGCGGCGTCATCTACACAGCTTTGCGGTGCGATGCGCTCTGCGGCGTGACTGCGGTGCGCTTTGCGGTGGACTGCGGCGCGCTCTACGGTGGTTGCGGTGAGGTTTGCGGCGCGCTCTGCAGCGCGGTTCAGGGTTGTATACACAGACTTGCGGCCGACTTACCGCCGCGCCGTGTACACACGTGCTTACCAGCCTCAAACAAGCACACTTCGAGCGTTTGGCTTGCTTGACTGTGCATCGCCAATTGTCCGTTTTTTAGAAAACACGGAAGGAATTTGCATCGCATTCGCATAGAGATTGTTGTAGGGTTTTTGGGGCCACCCCAAGATCTACAGGGTCCAAGCCAACCTCACCTATAAGCAGATACACATGCTATTGACGGAGGAGGCCCACATGCTTTTCTCTCGGGGTTGGGAGTTCAGACGGCAGTTACTTCCTTCAAAGTCGTACCTATACCTATATAAATCAAAAGAAGGAATAAAGACCCCAGGTTCCCAGATGAAAGCTTCGGGTCCGTCCGGGAACAACGTTAAGATGATGATGATTCAAACATACCTGCGTTTACTTCGTGGTGGACCAGCTGGTGGGCCCATAGAACATTTTCCTGATGTCATCTCATCTTTTTTAAATTCATATCGCGGTGTTTTATTGGGCACTGGCACATTTTTAGAACCATTAAAAGGATTAAGTGGTAATAGCGTTGTGCCTCTTATACCTACATAGATATAATGAAGTTAAATACCTATCGTAAAATAGATTTCACTTTGCAAACATTACATAGGTACCTACACAAACATTTCAACAAGTTTAGGTTAGTAGGTAGTTACTCCGTAGGTACTAACCTGTTGATACATCTTTTCTTACAAACTCATTCGGAAATTTGGTCTGCCCTTTAGGATTGAGTCTCTTTTCTCTTGCAACAACATTCATTTTGTATCACAAGAGTTTTAAATGTCTACCATCTTCAGAGATCTTATTTTTCGCGCGGTTCCCGCCTTTGATCCTCGAAGGCAAATAATCCATCTTATCTATGAAATAATCTATGCTCGAAGGCCTCACCTTGTGTCTCAGTCTCTAGCTTCGTGGTCTATAATGTCTTTATCATAGATTATTATATATATACTAGAAAGTCTATAACAAATATATGTTTTTTTTTAATTATTTATAATAGGGCTTTGGCGCAAGGCCTTCAGCCTAATCCTAAACATGGAAACACTTAGTCTTGCCCTAGTAAAGTAGTGGGTGCTTTACTAAAGGCTTCTTTGGAGTTTTGGAAACAACATTGAAAATCACAATTCACGGTAAATATGCCACTTTCCTACATTTGTGCGTGGTATCGAAGACGTTAAGTCTAAAAATCCACCATTTTTACACATAAAACTCGAAATTACACAAATTTCTAAAAATGAAACACTACCTCCATGCGTCTTTTCCCGTGTTGGCGCCATAGTTGGCACCAAACTATTTAGTAATCTGTGCCAAAACTCCTTTATCAATAATATATATAATCTATGGCCTTGTTTCGTTTTTTTAAACTGACAATGGCCAGGGCCATTTAGCCAGAGCCAGGAGTCTGTATTTTAATAATAATTTCATACCTAAAGATTTTAGATCGGAAAAAGAGAACATCTAGGACGGGACTTGAACCCGCGACCAGTCCCTTACAGGGGGAATGCTCTGACCAACTGAGCCACCTAGACACGTCCCAGATATTCGAAATTCTCCGATACATTATACGAAGAAAAAAGTAAGCATACAAAATGCTTAAAAATTTAATTGAATTTCATACCTAGTTGTACAAAGCCGGTTGCTAAAATGGCGATCATACCATTAGACAATAATTGGCGGCTCACCATTAATAAGTTTGTAAAAATTAGTCGGAGCGTCGCATTGTCGTGTGTTTCACGTGAATCTGTGTAGGTAAATGCACAGACTAGGTAGGGATACTACGTATGGTAAATGATAGCGGCGCGGCGCTTCTCCTTCCACCGCCGCCGGGCGGATTTCTTCACAATTCTTACTCAACGTAATGAATGAATTCTTTGATCATTTAGTTCTTTGTCATGTAAGAAGGCACTTATATGATCATAGATAAAATGGTAATACTAGTATATGCTGTTATCATGTGCTTGGTGTAGCTGGAATTTTCTGAATTACCTCACACTATGGTAGCACCTTTAAAGACATATTCACGACAAAGAATATATTATACCTATTTTACTTGACACATAGGCTCGTCCCCTATTACATTGGGACCTTAACATAACTGGCGAATCGTGGGTGTGTAATACATCTCTGCCTACCCCTTCAGGGCGTGAAGTTATCTTTATGTTTTTTACTTGACACTGGCGAAATTGCGTCGATTTTGCTGCAAATTATTTTGCTAATATTATAATCCTATCCTATCCTACTCGGTAATATTATAAATGTGAACGTTTGTGAAGATGTTTGGATGTTAGTTACCAATCACTTTCTAACGGCTGAACGGATCTGGCTGAAATTTGGTACAGGGATAGATTATAGTTCGGAATAACACATAGGCTATTTTATCCCGGGAATATGTTCAGTAGAATTCCATGCAGGTGGAGCCGCTAGTAATATAATATTTTAGTTCTGTGTAACTCGTTTAGTTATCAATAGAATTTGCATCACGATTCATAAAACTACGAAACAAGAGTATAAATAAACAATACAGTATTCTATCTTCAGATACACGGTCGGAACGTGGGTCATACCTACGTGCCTCGAGTTTGGTATGCACTTCGTATAAAACCAGTCGCGAATATGTTGCAGTGACAAACGGAGGCCGGCAGTTTTGTAAACAGAAAACGTACGATTTGTTAATATTTGATTGAAGTCAGTACGAGTACCTACTTATATAATAATTATGGCGAAATGTACCTACACTATATTGTCCTGGTAATGTTTGTTTAAATTCTTCAATAACGCACCTGGGTGCGTTATTGAAGAATTTAAACAGCTTAAACAGTAGCATTTTTAAATTATCTAGAAACGTAATTTGATTATTTTTTAATAGGCAGGTATTTCAAATTTTCCACAGAGTAGAATACTAGGCTAAATAAATAACTAAGCGGATAGGGGAAAAAAGTGACAAACGAGGACCTACTACCTACGCGCGCGTTAAAAAGCTAGCAGGTAGCAGCTATCTCCGATCCCGCTGCAGTCCGGGGGGAACGGAATCGGAGCGGCCGGTACACCCTGGGCGGCGGTCAATGGCTTCCCCTTCACCCCTTCATAGGGTTGGCATTGATCGTCGGCCAATACCCAACGTGGCGGGAACACATCGCTCTCCGTACTCCTCTGCTTTCAGAGGAGACAGGATGAGCGATGCTGTTAGTGGTGAGATGGCCCAGGGTCAGCCGGGGTGCGAGGGATATGCTCTATGGGTAACCTTACACCCCGGCGTCTGAAGACCCGAGACGGCGTGCGGTTTTAGTCGGTGCAAGCCCGACATAACCGCCCCCGCTGGCCGGCGGGGGGGTATCCGAAGGGATTTCCGCACGAAAAAAAAAAAAAAAAAAAAAAAAAAAAAAGGTAGCAGCTATCTACTTATGTACTTAGCTACTTACATACTTTAATGAATTGAGCCAAATATCATAATAGTATGATAATGAGACTAATAAATGGTTTTGATTGTTGTAGGTGCACTCGGGGTGCGAGGGATATGCTTTGTGGGCAACCTTACACCCCGGCGTCTGAAGACCCGAGACGGCATGCGGTTTTAGACGGTTCAAGCCCGACATAACCGCCCTCGCTGGCCTCGAACGAAAAATAAAGGTACACTCTAATAACATAATACAGGTATAGGCCGACCGCTTAACTCGCGTATCGCCTGCGCGGTAAGAAGGGAGCGGGGGAAGATGTTACCGGGTGGGTGAGCAGAGAGCTCACGTCAAATGAGGTAGTGCGCTGGCGCCTGGCGGTGCTCGCAGTGCGTGGTTGGTTTTTTGTTACGGAAGCTTGGACATTAATGCACAAGGTAAACGGCTTGCCAAGATTAATACCAAGATGAATCGCTCTTTCTGTTTTGCGAAAAATATTTACAAGTAAGCGAAACAAATAGCATACAATGTATATTCCTTTTTTAAATCCAGAAAACAAGATCATAGTTCTACGGAATATCTTCAAGACGTAAACCTAAACAAACTGCTGAAGCTACAGGAATATCGGTGACTACCATAAGTAAGATAAAAAAGAAGGAAATGAACTGAAAGATGAACAAAGTCATGTACATTTTAAATCACTAACAAAAAATAAACAAAACCGAAAGAAAAAAAATGAAGTAGATTGTTTTACAGAAGGCGTAATTAGAAGAAAAATAACTCAATTTTATACGGTTTACAAGCAGGTTCCTACATTAAAAACTTTTAATGCGAAACTCAGAGAAGAAGGAATTTTAAATTATGGCCGAGAATATTTAAGAACATTGATTCATAAGCTTGGCTTTCGATTTAAGAAATGTCAGTCAAAAAGAAAATTACTAATTGAACAACGAAACATCGTATCGTGGCGGTGGCGTTATCTTCTATTTGTGGTCAAATATTTCGTAAAAGGAGTTAATTGTTGTTTTATTATACATAAGAAGCTATTAATGAAGTTGTACCAACTTTTCTGTGAAATGGTGAAAATCGGAACTACGGTTGTCACTTCATATAATTACACCTGATTAAGATAGATTAGTATTCTCAGATAGACGGTGGCGCCACCCTTCAGTTCACAGACTAGTTGGTACGACTTTAAAGTAATTGGGTATTTGACTACTGCTAAAAAATAGTTATGTATTATGTACCTATACATAAAAATGCAGATTGCATCAATATTTTTTTGAGAACTGTTTTATTTACGATAAAAATCGATATTAAATTTTGATTTAAAAAAGTACGCGCCATAACGGATCCCGTAACATGTGACGTCACACCAAAGTAAACAGTAAGCGACTTAAAGCACGTTTATATAATTATTGAAATTAGTTGCAAAAATAATGGTTTATTTTGAGATATATAAGATAAAAGTGAAACATTATTAGTAATTAATAATTGAACCAGTCGATTAACACTAGGAAATGCAGACAGGCTGTATTGAAAAACTCTGTTTACTTAAGTGTGACATCACAGAGCGTTTATAAGCACATGATCAAATCTCAAAAAAGTGAGATTTTAATCTTGATACATTTTATTAGGATGACAACAATTCGTTCAATATTTTAAATATAGTCAAAATGCCTATTGTAAAAATTAAAAAGTTAATCTGTTACTTAAACATACAGATACTAAAATTATATTTTATACTTTGCCAACAATGTCTATTTCGAGATAAGTCTGGATAAGTCTTTGGATTATTGACTCCGTGTAAGCGTTACTGACGACGCCCGCTCCCTTCAAACCGCGCAGCGCAGGCGATACGCGAGTTAAACGGTCGTCCTATACATAATGCCTTAAAATCATATACAACTTAAAATGCATTAATTCAATATCTACAACTCATAATATTTGTAGATCGCAACACAACGATTTTTATTGAACACTTCTATTTCATTCACAACGAATTTCATATTTATATGGTTTTACTTACCTTACCCTGTTTGTTTATTTATTTGTTCTTTTGGGACAAATTTAGTTATTGAAATTTGAACTGGTGCAATTAAAAACTGTAGGCAGGCAGCCCTATCGCGTGTTTACTGATGTAGGTATTTACTTCAAGGTACCCCTCTGCTGTTATCAGAGGGGACACTGCGAATGGCCCAGGGTCAGTCGGAGTGCGAGGGATATGCTCTATGGGTAACCTTACACCCCGGCGTGTGTAAACCCGAGACGGCGTGCGGTTTTAGTTGGTTCAAGCCCGACATAACCGCCCCCGCTGGCCGGCGGGGGGGTATCCGAAGGGATTTCCGCACAAAAAAAAAACAAAAAAAAGGTATTTACTTCAAGGATGGGATAGGACCGAATCCAGCTAGGTACTGGCCCCTTATTTTATTTCACACGTTTGGCGCTAACCGAACCGTATCGTATTAGCCGACGCATTTACGTTGGTTTAGTTTTACGCCAGTTCTTTCTTCTATGATAAACAACTGAAATCTACCGACTCCTCACGTTACGACTGTGATTGTGATTACAACTCTATGTCAAATAGAATAAGCCTCCTGTATAATTCATGTTATTACCGTATAGACAAACCATATGGTCAAACCAAACCAAACGTCAACATTGAACTGAGACGTCAAAATATTAGTGGTATACTGTTGATTTCTTAAAAAAAACTTAGATAATTATATGATGAATTTTAGCATTAAATACAAACCATTAAGTTCATTTCGAGTTGTTACACATTTAACAACAATGATAATTCTTTGTGATCTATTCATTTATAACCTTAAACTATGTATCTTATCAACATCTACATAATCATGACTGATAACAAGTTTGGTATAATAAGTGTTCTTGTGATTTTTGTATGTTTACACTATCTTTCTGTGACTACTAATACTACGACAAGTCCTACACCAGTTCTGAGGTAAGTGCATTTGCACAATCATCACATTGATAACAAAGGTCATTTTGTGATATCATTACTGAAGTAGGTACATAATGCAAATTATTCTGTTTGTCATAGGAGTATTTGTGTTTCATTGTGAAACATTGTGCAAGTGGTCCTGGTAACTATACTGGTACTATTTTAGCTGCATTATTTATCAACAGAAGTAATTATTAATTGTATTTCAATATTCTAGTCTATGCCACCTAAGTGGTATAAAAAATGTTCACGCGTTTGGTTGAACTGATTTTAAAGCGGTTTTTATCAAAAACATATCTGTTGCATTCTGGCGAAGGTTTTGGTATACTTAACCAACTTGAAAAAGGCAGCTAGGTATGTCCGAGATTATAAACAATCTGTCGTCGTATGGTCTTCTAGTTTTCAGTGTATAAATCAGTTACATTCACTAAAAAGAAAGAAAAATATTTTTGATTTTTCATAAAAGAATTGAACCTATTTCAAAAAATCAAGAAGGCACTAAAAAGTTTAAAAGTACTTTATTACATATTTAATTCAAAAGACAAAAACGCTCATAACACTTTCCTGTTGAAGTTGGTGCCAAATCCATGGAGATTACACATTTTACTCCAGTTGCACATTTTACTAAATGGCATGAGAAGACTTATGATGAGGCAGGATTACGCGAGTGGACCTGCACTACACTTCTACCTAATAGTCCTAATACCTCTTTGGTTTGGCACAAACTTTAACAGAAATGTCTTATGAGTGTTTTTGTCTTTTGAATTAAATAGTATAGTAATTAACTTATTTCTCACTTTTCAGTCCCTGCTTTTTTTTGAAGTTGATTCTATTTTATTTTATTAAAGAATTATATATTTCACTATTGATATCAAGTATTGTTGTGTATATAAAAGTATCACTCAAATTTCTGATCTGTTGTTCATTTGGTAATTATAATATGGCTATAAAATGCATAAGGAATGTTTTTTAAAGAGAATTGTTTTTTGCATAAGTAGGTATGTCAAGATTAGAATGACTCCATTCTAATCTTGACATACTTATTCAAATTTGAATATTAAAATAAATCGATCTATAGAACCTAATCAGAGTGAGTACTATCAAATCCATATATTTTAATAATATACTATTAATTGTCTCTTGTATATAGAATATACTGCTTCCGGGCTGTTTGGCCATTTCAATGTAGGATCTTTTGTAGCAACTAGCCGTTACCCGCATCTCCGCCAGCGTGGAATACTGATCCCGTTCTAACGACCAACAGGAAATTATTTAAATGGTGTAAAACATGTAGTATAGATTGGTCCACACTTATTATATTTTAAGCAAAAAAATATCCTTTCAGTATGAGCTCCATCAACAGGCTTTTCAAAAGCCACTATTATCATACAATGTAGGACATTCTTCTATACTACAACATCAATGATTATATTTGAGTAGAGGTATATTACGTGTAGGTATAGTGAAGGTAGGGTAGGGTAGGCTAAGCAGGGGGGCGTGGCCTCGCAATACCGGGGATGGGGGGATCCATCATGTTTGAACTGTGATGCCGAGCGGCAACTACATGCAACGCCGGCCGTGAAAGTCTAAGGATTTATAATTTTCTGTTGATTGACAAATATTAAATCCGAGTAAATAAAGGTTGATTTATTACTCAGATCAAATGTCTATCAATCAATGTTGTTGGAGAAGATTAAGTACATACCAGTGGCGGAGGGTGAAAATTGTCAAAATGGAAGCTGGTGAAAAGGGAATTGGCGATCGATGTTCCGACTTTTACTAGTTACCTACCTTCACTTTACCTACACGAAATATACCTCTACTCCAATATAATCATTGATGTTGTAGTATAGAAGAATGTCTTACATTGTATTATAATAGTGGCTTTTGAAAAGCCTGTTGATGGAGCTCGGATCTTTTTTTGCTGAAAAAATAATAAGTGTGGACCAATCTATACCACAATACACGTTTTACACCATTTAAATAATTTCCTGTTGGTATAGTATTTCACACGGGCGGAGATGCGGGTAACGGCTAGTTACTACTAAAGATCCTACGTTGAAATCACAGTTAATGAGTTAAGCCCTTTGAATTGAGCCCCTAACCTATTTTGTGCAAAACTATTAATAGTTCTTATTAGATAGCTTATATACTTATTATACCTACGAAATGGAATCTATAAACGCTGAAAATAAAATAAATAATATATTAAATAATTTTCAGATATTTTAACGCCATCTATATTGTTGTTATGACAACAGGAACTAAAAGTGACTTTGGCTAAATTTACTGTCATATATTTGAGGAGTTACCTAAACGTAGTGCTTATATTCTCTTTGGAGTTACCTAGCAACCGTTTTGTTAATGCACGGCGTCTGTCACTTATATATGTACTGAACATAAATATAAAATATTATTTTTTTCAAACAAATAGCAATATGATATTAAAATAAATATTTACAATAAATATAATTAAATAAAATAATAACTAAAGAAACCTAAAGTGCATCATGGAATTCCTCAGCATCGCGTGTCTCTTGTGGTAGCCGTTTGAGAGTCTCTGTAGAGGCAAGAGCAGCTCCGGCACAGCCAGCGGTGCTGGTAATAACGGTATCAGCAATGGTGTCGACGCATGTTGCGTCCCACACCAGAGTTCTACCCATTTTCCAAGATATTAATAACATACCGTCCGGTCTCTTACCATCGTCGCGCACCAAACCGTTCGTCTCAAGTACAGCTGGTACACTGGTACACTGGGCGGTGAGAAGAGTGCGTCGGATTACGTCATAAAGACTGGCGTGCCGTGGTATTCGCCCAGCGCTCCTGCAGCACGACAAGCCATGGTGTGCGAATCTAACGACGGCTTCTCCACAGCGACATCGATGCGAAGGAACACACGGGGCACCTAAACGAAGGCATGTTGAAATTCGGAAGGTAGTGTAATTTATATATATAAAAGGTTTCAGAAAATTAGGTCTCTGAATTTGGTGAGATGACTTGGTATCGACAAAATATGTATTTGAAACAAAAAGCGGGTGTGTGGGAATTACCAGCGTTACGTATGCTCATCGCTGGTGGTTTTTTTTTTCATTTTTTTATTTTTAATTTTTATATACCTTTTTTTTATACCCTATATTTTTTTTGTTTCAAATACATATATTTTGTCGATACCAAGTCATCTCACCAAGTTCAGAGACCTAATTTTGTGACACCTTACATAAACGTGTTAGTGATGACCGGGTTAAACTCTAGGACAGGTGGACCGGTTTTCATGATCTTTGATTTTTTGATTTGTCTTCGCCTATACTGTGCCTATGAGTGGTTTTACTTTTGCGGAAATCGCCACGCTTACTCCCCCGCACGCTAGGGGGGGTGGTTATGTCGGACTCGAGCCGACCAAAACCTCAAGCGACTCTTTAATGCAGAAGTGCAAGGGGACATTCACGGTATACATTCAGCTGATATAAGGTAACCAACAACATCTTGATTCCAAGGCGGAACGAAGTTTCGCCGGGTCAGCTAGCCTAACATAATTCCTAAGTTAGACGACTGAAGAGCACAAGCTATTACAAAATCAAAGACCCGACTCCCACGTACCTACCAAGAGTAAACGGGTACGCTCAGCAACATTGGAACATGTTTTTATTGAATGTTGTCTTACTAAGCTGCAAAGCGGCCCGTCCCACGGTCGCTGTGAGAAAAGGTTTTCTGGGAAATCGATGTTCGGGCATGCAACTTTCCAAGCATTAACTGCATCAGTCTTGCACAGTACATCAGAGTTAAATCACTTCCTTGAATCGACTTCCTCACAGAAAATCCTTCCTTGAAAATTTTCTTGTTTCTTCCGTACTGTGGATTGAGGACAGAAACGCTGGTAAGTTAACATCCGAAATTTTGCGAACACCCAGCCCATCCATGTGGTGAATTTTGGAGCAAAAAGGGAATACCGAAGAATAGTATAAGCCGAATGGATATTAATTTCGAGTAGGCGATCTGAAATGTCACCTAAATTATTGTCTGTTATGTTATGAGTTATATATTCCAACAAAAGAAAACTTACAAACATACGAAGAAATAAAAACAAGATTACTTACACACTTTAAAATACTTACAGAGAATTACAAAGCATACAGAGCCAGATAGAACTGGAAACTGAAGACGAGAATCTTGAAATAGAAATGGGATACAGGTATGAAGCGAAAGAAATTTATAACAACTTACGTGCAACAACATCCAGAAACACTCTCTACCTTTCCCGTGAACGAAGCATGCGTTCAACGCGAACCACAGCCCAGACTCAACTTTCAGCCCTCTTCGTTTAAATCATCTTCAACAATATAAATAACTCTAAAACAAAAGTCTGCGTATTGCTGTTCACACTACCCATATATATTCATGAAAGAATCCACGGTCTAAGCTCCAGACGAACCGAGTGACAAGAGTTTTGAAGAACTGTCAGATATTTTAGATAATTTCATGGACCCGAAACTAAGCATATGACATCGCAACATACCTTCGTATTTCGCCTACAACATGCCGAAGAACTGAAGAGATTATCATTAAAGTGTGAATTTAAATGTCCACATTGAAAGAAATCTACCCTGGACACATTTCTATCACTACAATTCATAAGAGGCTTAAAGGACGAAGAAATTCGTACAAAAATCTTACAAGAAAAAGAAACAACGATGTTCTTTACATTCGTACATACGGCTACATCAATGGAAATGGAAAAACGTAAAAACTCAACCCTATCTGAATCTATTCATAAATCATCGATGGATCATATCAACAAAGTTTCGAAAAAGGTGAACAATGAAACGCGTCACAATCAGACTGTCTGACAATCAGAGATCTTAAAGGGAAATTGAGCCGTTGTGAAAAAGACGATTACAAGACAAATGAATGCGGCGCTATAAAAAGTACATGCCGTAAATATCAAACGGGAGGGCACCTGGCACGAGTCTGCTTACATGGAGAGAGTAGAGTCAATACAAATCTACTGGACAACTCTACCAGCAGTCACAGTATCGACAGCAACGCGGGGACCAACCACATAAAGAGCGAAATTTCAGACAAATACGTAATAACAATTGACATTGAAGGTAAAACAATTAATATGGAATTTGATACTGGTGATACACTTTCGACAATTTCATGTAAAAATTACAAGGAACTTCACATAAAAAAGGAAGTTTTCAAGACCAATATGCTAAAGCTAGGCAGATGAAGTGATTCTATTGGTTCTTAACAAACCCTCGCTACGCATTCTCGTACATCCCTTGTGGAAACGCAGCCTAAAGCTTTTTTAGTTCTATCAGTAGTAATGATAACCCCATTGTCTGTCCACCCACATGTCTATTTCTTAATTTTAATTATATTATTTATTCTCCACTTTGGAATGTTGTTGTTTAGGGTAGGAGGTTAAAAGTGAATTACATTTTGAATACCAACAATATTTTTATTTTAATGTAAATAGGTTTCTCAATCGGGAACCTACTCCTTTTTGGTCGGACAGAGCTGACGTTATAGCAACATTTGATGTTTTAAAACCTCACCCTCATTCACCTTTACGAGAGTGAAATTGACGTTGAAAGTTTATTTATACATAAGGGAACTCCGTCAGTTTAAAAAAAAGATTCAGTGGCGATAACCGACCGGTTGTATACAGGCGCTACAGTTTACTGTAAAAACATTACATTCGTATGCCATTTAGATCGAATTAATGTTTTATTCATTATCAAAAGTCATAAAAGCAATCATGCGATTGAAACGTGGTCTGCGATAACCTCAAGTCTGGTGATTTTCTTTAAATAAATTCTGCATGAAAGTAAGTTATTTCATTATTAAAAAGATTTTATTGAGGTTAGTGCAGTTACTGCATAAATGCACTTACTACAAAACAAATAGAAATATTATGTTTCCTTTTTATTTGTCTCTCTCTTTTCTTCAATGCAGCATTGTGCAAAGCGTTCTCCATCTCCTCTGTATACCTGGTTCCTTCCGTCGTTACCATACAGCAAAATTTTACACTCATCAGAAAAGAGAACTTTGAGCTTTGAAAAGAGGTGCTCACGTGCAAAGTTAAGGCGCGCTCTTCGATGGTCTGCAGATAATTTCGGCCCATTAGCTGGCTTGTGCAGTACCAGTCCACGTTCCTTTAACCTTCTTCTAACGGTTGATTCACTTACAGCCACTCTACGTACAACATGACGCTGCTGCTGCAGTTGAAAAGCGTTAAGGCGTCGATTTCGTTAATAAGTTGTTACAATAAATCTATCATCTGGCTCAGAATAGACCCGATTTCTGCCAGATTTTGAACGGCGGGGAACAAACCTGTCTCCCGATAGCGTTTGTAGACTCTACGAACAGAGGACAGACTTAGATGCAATCTTTCAGCCACAACACGCTAAGTCCAGCATCCAGCAATGCCACCACTTGGGCGGCTTCTGCGGGCGAAGTATCCATATGTTTTAGAAAAAAAAACTTTTTTCAGACGTCCCAAAGTCACAGTAAACAAATATAGAAGAAAAAATTTAAAGATAAACGCAAATTTTTAGTTTCAATGGTGAGATGTACTCCAACTCTAAAAACACATTAATCTCAAAACAATGATTCATTTCTTTTTTAGGATAATCAAATGAAATTCAAATTTTGAATTTAGAATTATCGCTTACAACTGTAATGGCCAAACTGCCAGCTATATATTCATGTCATTTTTTTCATTTTGTGTCATCTCTTTTGTGTTAAATTAGGACAGATATCATAAAAACTAAAGTGTTTCGATTTTTCTGATGAGAAGTGTAAAAATACCCAGGTTAACGTACCCACATAACACACATATCTACTTGTTTTATCAAGATCACAAACCCAAACGTGTACGTTATTCGAGATTAAGGGACATAATATGCTTGTGGATAACAACACTAAAGATTGTACAATTTTTAAGCTCACCAAAGGAAATGAATTGAACCATTAGGTTTGCTAGCTATTACCTTATCTTACCTTTTTGTAAGCTAATCAAAAACCGTAAAAAAGGTGTGGTGAATAGTTCTATTGTACTTATATGTATCTATCTAATACTTTTTTTTTTGTGCTGAAATCCCTTCGGATACCCCCCCGCCGGCCAACGGCGGGCGGTTATGTCGGGCTTGAACCGACTAAAACCTTAAATGAGCAATTCTTGTTTATATATGTCTGTATAATATAGAATCTGAATGTCGGAAGCGGCTCAAACGATTTTTATGAAATTTAGTACACGGGTGTCGGGGGTGATAAATCGATCTAGCTAGCAATCGGATTAATTTTTAAAAACGTCGAAAAAATCCAACTATAGCTCTGTCACACGACACGTTAATTTATCAAGATCTGCATTTTATTAGCAAGTCTTGGTATAGGTTTTTAAGCAATATGCAATAGCAGATTACTTAGGTACATCATGTTCACACCACATACATTATGTTCATATATTTAGAAATTAATTGGTAAGAATACTAATAACTTTGATAAGTAACTAATTTCGAATAAGGCTTTTTAAACCAGTTGGTGGCAGACTGGCACACGGCCACTTAATTGTTTTAGTTTTCGCAAGAATGATTAGTTATACATTATTTAATATACTTACTAGAGCATGTTAAACTTAAGTTACATTCCTTGCGCATGCAAGTATTCCTATTCATTCATAGAAAATTAATTCAATTCATAAATAACTACGCAGCTAACTACGTAGATTAGAGCATGGTGATGACGTGTAAGCTTATTCAAATTATCATAGAAGCGGAAATCACTAAATCATAAATATTAACCTATTTACTATTTTGCACACAGCTTATTTAATTATTATTATTAAAAAAATATTTTTTTTCGCCGTAAGTGCTTATCGCTTTTTGCACTTGACGCAATTTGAAAAACAAGTGGTTCCACAAAATATTCCATACGCTTATATCGCGCGTGAGAGAGATGGATGTCGTTTCGTCGCCCCTATTCGCAATGTTTTGTACGTCTGGCTGTATGTCTTTGAACGAAGACAGTGTTCTGACGTCGATCATAGTACGTAGCTCTCAGATGGTAGTGCTGTAGCTCGCATCACAGTTTATCTTTGAGAGGCTCGTGGATATAAGTCGATAAGCGCGTCAGTGTTCTGTATTCTGTGATATCACACTCAACGGAGGCGTGTGCTCGGTATATCCTGTCAAGTGGGTCTCTTGTTATTTGCACTATTAACCTTTATCGGAAGATAAGTTAATCGACCTATTCAAACTGATTAATACAAATCTACCAGTGTAAACTCGTTGTTCATATTTAATTTTGTTAATTGAAGATTAAACAGTTTATTTCAATGGCGCTCTACAGGTAAAGTAATAAACAATTTTGTTTATACCATACCTACTCTAAAAAGCTTATTTTATTCACGCAAAACAGTGAATAAAAAGGCCTTTTATTCACGGTTTTGTTTTTATTCACTATTTTGGTGTTTGAATTTGGAACACAAAAATATATCCGGTCTCTATTTCAATGCTTACACAAACTCCTTGCGCTAAGATTCGAAATTCAAAACTCTTTGGTGTAAATAAATTCTCGAGATTTGATTGGTCGATATTTGCGACAAGGAGTTTGGCATTAGATTAAGAACTGTTTTGTGTTCTTTGCTGCCTTTATAAGAAATAAATATTGTTTCACAAGTTGACCACTCTAATGATAATAATAAGAAAATTATGCTTAATTTCAGTCATTGCTCTAATTTTAATGTCCATTTCAATTAATGTAACAGTTCTTATTTCTTGATTAAATTTCTATTTTCGCTAAAATTATGTCTTTTCTCGTAGTCATGGTATAAAGTATAGTATGCAACTCCTGAATAAAGTACGAATTTATATCGAGAGCCATGAATCACTCGCTTCGTTCAGGATTCTAACAGTTGAATCACTCGCTGCGCTCGTGATTCAATCATTAGAATCCTTCTCTTGCTCGTGACTCATCTACGGCCCTCGCTTTAAATCCGTCCTTTATTCACTAGTTGCATAATATACTATTTATTTACGTAAATATAAAACTACTTATGTTAAAAATATGTTTAGTTTGATTTTACTACAGTAATTTTCATGTGGTTGCGCAGGCTTTTAAAAAATGCTCTTAATTATATTTTTGTGGTTTACTTATCAGACTGACCATTACTAAATTATTAAACTAAATAAGTAAATTCTATGGTTTTGTATTTTAATATTAAAGTACAAAATGGTCTAAAATGAGTTCCTGCATTGCATGATGTAGTCTAAAGTACCTAAATATATTACTGAGTAAATAGGTACTACGTATTAAAGGCACGCAAATAAGGCCTTGTTTGAAGGTTGCTTTTTCTTGAAGCATTAAAATATGAATCATGTGTTTGTTTAACGACATTATACGACAGCAATATAATTATACTAAGGTGCTTAGGTGTATTACTTCCGTATAGGTATATACCTTTTTTATTTTTTTGTGCGGAAATCCCTTCGGATACCCCCCGACGGCCAGCGAGGGCGGTTATGTCGGGCTTGAACCGACTAAAACCGCACGCCGTCTCGAGTCTACAGACGCCGGGGTGTAAGGTTACCCATAGAGCATATCCCTCGCACTCCGACTGACCCTGGGCCATTCACAGTGTCTCCTCTGATAAGAGCAGAGGGGTACCTGGAACGACCCCCCCCCCGCGGGCCTTGCAGGCCCGCCTTACCCCGACCCCCTCGTGCAATGGGGTCAGCTGGCCCTGAAAAGGGCCGGTTATTGTTTAAGGCAGCCAACTTTGCAAATAGCTGCTATTCTGTAGATTGGGTATTAAAACGACGCAAATATACCTTTTTTTTTTTTTTTTTTTTCCGTGCGGAAATCCCTTCGGATACCCCCCCGCGTGCCAGCGGGGGCGGTTATGTCGGGCTTGAACCGACTAAAACCGCACGCCGTCTCGGGTCTATAGACGCCGGGGTGTAAGGTTGCCCATAGAGCATATCCCTCGCACCCCGACTGACCCTGGGCCATCTCCGGTTTCGAGATGGCCCCCTCGGGTTTGGGAACCACGGTGTCCCCGTCTTGCCCCGGTTTGGGGGAGGGGCGCTAGTCGCCCCACCGTCCCGGCCTGCTTCTGCTGGGGTGACAGGTGGCCTCACCCGCCACCCCCAGGCCTGCGCTCATGGAGGACGGAGGTCGTTAAGCGACCTCCGGCGCCTGAGTTGCCTGCGACGCGCGGCGAGCAAGTTGCGGGCTCGGCGGACCGGGAGAGTTCTAAGTCTCTCCCGGGCGCGCTCCGCCCCCTCCTTCGCGAGCATTACATGCTCGCAGAAGGAGGCGGCGGCGGCCCACGCGCTCGCGCTCCGCACCATTGCCGCAATCATGCTGCCGAGCGAGAGGACTCCCACCCCGATGGCTGCCACGAGGTCACGCCTCGGCGCCTCCCACGCCGGGCAGTCCGCCAGCGTGTGCAGCCCTGAGTCCTCGCTCGCGTCGCAGTGATGACACTCAGGCGTTGGCTCCCTCCTGATCCGATGCAGGTGGTCCCCGAAGCACCCCTTCCCTGAGATCACCTGCGTCAGTCGGTAGGAGAGGCTTCCGTGTCGCCTCTCCAGCCAATCCTCCATGATGGGCCTTACCGCCGCTGACGCAAATATACCTATGCGAGATGTGCATTTGACTATTTTTTTTATTGATTTTTATTATTTCCTTTATTCCTTAAATCTAAATTACTCTTTCAAATAACTACCTCATAAGTACCTACTCCAACGGCATCGGGTATAGGGACCAAGCTACAGAAGCTCCAGAGAAAGGAAACTTCTTCCCTTATTATTATAATTATTGAGTACATACAATGCGACTAATGCGAGATTATTAAATACCACCTGTGCTACAAGCTACAAGTCCCAATGCGGGACAGTCCTACAGAATGCGGGACGTTCGGCTGCCTTTAGGATATAGACCTTTATACTTATTAAAATATTTAAGTAAATCGTATTTATTTTATTTTATTTATTTATGACACGTAACAGATTACAACCAATAAGAAATATAATAATACTAAGAGGCAATAGGATTAGAGTCCAGGTTGCATTCCACAAGAACGCGTGTACAAATGAATTAGGATTGTAAATTAAATATTTTATGTGAATAACCTACGTATGTGGGAGTAAGCACCTAACTCCCTGTCAGTTTTTCTCTTTTGTTTAATATAATTAATACGTCAATAACGCTCTACGAAAAAAAAAACATCTGTTAACCGACATATTTCCATTGAGCTCAAAACATGTCCCGTGAAAAATGTGTAGCGGTATAATTTAACGACTTTACACATTAGATATCTATATTGGGTTTATATTTATATAATTACGATAAGTAGGTATATTGTTTTGTAGCTGGCTGACTTACCTATGAATAGAATACCATATTTATTATTTACCATTCTATCGCAGTGAGCAATAAATATTAGGTATGGTTTACATAAGGTGAGGCCGCCTGTCACCCCAGAAGAAGCAGACCGGGACGGCGGGGTGACTAGCGCCCCTTCTCCAAACCGGGGCAAGACGGGGACATCGTGGTTCCCAAACCCGAGGGGGCCATCTTGAAACCGGAGATGGCCCAGGGTCAGTCGGGGTGCGAGGGATATGCTTTATGGGCAACCTTACAACCCGGCGTCTGAAGACCCGAGACGGCGTGCGGTTTTAGTCGGTTCAAGCCCGACATAACCGCCCCGGCTGGCCGGCGGGGGGTATCCGAAGGGATTTCCGCACGAAAAAAGAAAAAGTATTAAGAATTTCGATTTTAAATAAACAAACTAGTTTAATTACTGCCTTATTGAAAAATAAAAAACATCGAATTTTCATAATATTCTACTTCATTTCATACATTTATCATATTTTTAATTACGCTTTATGCTAGTCGACGCGGAGACAAATCAAGGATCATCAAAATTTGTTTAGTTGTTCTTGAGTTATAAGTTCGTTTTTACCCCCTTTTACCGACTTAGAGGTTGAATTTAAAAAAATCGTTTCATAGCACACCTCCACGCATCAAAATAAATTTCAAGGTCTCTAGTACCACCGATTTGGGCTGTGCGTTGTCTCTATGTAATTTAGTCAAAACAAAGAGTTTTATAGCATATATATATATATATTTATATACACAGGAATGAAATATACATGAAATTTAATAAACAGGGGGTTTCAGTAAATCCATTTAGCTAGATTTCACATTTAGAAAACGTCGGAACGGAATGAGAGTTTTTTTAAAATTATATTCGCAGTACCGCAATGCGAAAATTTCAGGAAAAATATCGAAAACGCTATCATAAATTCTAAATATAGTCAACTAAAAAAACTATTTAAACAAGCTCGAATTTAATTAAAATAGCTCTGTAAGAGAACAGTTACGGACTCTTTGATTGGAAACGAAATATTGAAATGACAAATGTTTACCATTATAAAATTATAAAAGGGGGGGGGGGGGGTGTCCGAAGGGATTTCCGCACGAAAATAATAATAATAATAAAATTGTAATGTACATTAATTTTTCAATTGGGCGTGGATGGCCAAATCCAGAACTAATTGAGGAATAGCGAAAAATGCTCAAAGGAGTCTCGAGGCCGATTTTGATTAAAACTAAAACTGCATCATTGCATTTAAAAAATATCAATTCTCTTACAATTACAGCATTCGATAGTGCCTAATAAGAATTTAATTCTGGGAAGTAATAACATACAGCAAACTTAGGGAAAATAGACATTTTTAACAAAATACTTCTCAGATTTTACTTACATTATTTATCATGGCATGTCATCCTCATCATCTTAACATTATTCCCTTTAGGATCTGAATCTTTTACCTCGGATTCCGGAGCCTGCTTACTCTTTTCGATTTGATTTATCTTTGGCTTTTGTGGGAGTGACAGCCTTCTAACCTCCCAACCTCCGAACCAGGAAAGACTGAGCCCAAGTCTTGTTCATCAGCAGGCGTACCAGCTAGCACGTGAGGTTGGCTTGGGCTCTCAAGATCTTGGTACCCCCACCCCCTCTATAGTTCTAAATGACGACTACTTGTTTTCTACAAACAAAGACACGTAAAACAATAATATTGTATTCAAAACGTACCTAATGCAGAATCAGGTGTAAATTTCAGCTATTAGTCCATTGAAAGGTTACAATTTAAGGATCTAATATTGCATTTTATAGAGGACGCATTTTTTTAGGTCATGTGTAGGACATTCACTTTGTTCAATAGAAGCTTAACCCCAAGTTTGTGGGGTTGCCGCCCTTGTCTCCCGGCCACTGGTGTAAACACCGTTTTCGTGATATCTCGGAAACTATGCATCCTACAAAAATTTGTAAAGACATAATTTGTAGCAAATAACTTTTCCTACAAATATATTAAATAATTAAAAATATATTAAATATAAAAAGAAATTAAATTAAAATATAAATATATTAAATTAAATATAAATAAGTATATAAAATATATTAATCATATATTAAATAAACCTAAATTTAAAATTAAAGAAGTTATAAGCAAAAAAGTGTCAAAATTTCTATGTCCCCCACACGTGTCCCATAAATAAAATTGCGTCCTGTAAAAAATGTAAAGCTCATGTAACATTTCAATGGACTATGTATTGGTTGTTATGGAATATAAAAAAGGATTTGGTTAAAAATGAGATCTTTTCTTAAGTTTGCCGTATGTTATTAAATCCGTTATTGGCGACTCTATCGAATACTGTAATAATACAGAGGTTTTTTAAAATCAATTAAATTTAATCAATAGGCTTAGTATCTAGCGGGAAAGTGTATCCTAGGCGAGGCGAGGACGCCGCAGACTCATCTACGCCCGGGACTACCGACCTCCATGATCGGAGACTGAGGACGGCAGTTGGCCGACTCGCCGTCCTAACAGAAGCAGGCCGTGGCGTGTGTGCCCTACACACGCCTGCCAACTCACCGAAGCGGGATAAAACCCGACCCCACCAGGCGAGGCCGCGGTGGCGGCCAAAGTCCGCCGGCAACCCTGGGGTTATCCTTTCGAGGGCTTACCCGGGGTGCCCGGCAACGGACACTTGGGGAGGACACCGTGCGGTTTTAGTCGAGACACGACATAACCACCCCCGCTGGCCGGCGGGGGGGTATCCGAAGGGATTTCCGCACGTTAAAAAAAAAAAAAAAGGGGGAATAATTCAGAGAATTGATTATCTTAAAATCCAATGATGCAGTTTTAGTTTTCATCATAATTGGGCTTGAGACTCCTTTGACCATTTTTCGCTTTTCCTCATAGTTTCGTATAAGTCCATCCACGCCCAGCTGCAAAATTCACCGGCGATATGACCAAAAAACGATAACGCTCCACCACGTGGACGGAGCCGCAGTCATAAGCTAGTTATACATATAAGTACTTTTTTCATATGCGGTTTTCTTCTTGCGAGCCAGTGCTTAGAACGCTTGCGTTACGTAGGTACGCATTTAAATTAATATCATTCTGTAATTACTCTGATAATAATGCACAGTATAGGAAAAACCTTGCAACAACGAAATAGTACGAACTTAGTAGTTTTTTTTAAACATCTCTAATGTATAGACACAACTACGTTACAATTATATTATAATAGTATAGATAATGGATTCTATTGACGTTTCCTCATTCATCAGCTTGAAGAGCAATCTGCAGTACGCGACCCTGAAGACACTGTCTATGGTCTCCATCAGCGTAATGTCCCCACAGCAGTCTGTAAAGGAATTGTTCCGTACAACTGACTGCGTGTGTTTCGATGTGGACTCCACTGTTATTCAAGATGAGGGCATTGATGAGCTAGCTAAGTTCTGCGGCAAAGGAGATGAAGTAAAAAAGCTGTAAGTATTATGTCTTATCGAACAATGTTGTCGTGATCCCAACTAATAATAATAATGTCAAAGGGGATAGTTTGTTATTATGTTATTCAATCACGCAAAAAGGACGATTTGGCTAGGGGACTTGGCTGGTGCCTATGATAAATAGAGCTGGATTATCTTAAAACATAGCCATATTTTATTTAGAGAGCCCCTTTGGTTACAAAGGGGCTCTCTAAATAAAATACAACAAATAATTCTGCGAACATTAGATCCCGTAGGCACCAAATTTTTTCAAAATTTCAGAAACTTTATCCATTCTATGCATGTAATACATTAGGCAGCTTAAAGAAATTCCTGAAATTCAAGAATACGTTCTCTATCTACCTTTTGTATTGAATTGAATACCGAATGTTTCTGCCAAACACGTAATACCAGGGCAGCGTACATTTTCTTTTATGCTCATTTCTTCCCTTTTTGCTTTTTTTCACAATATCTCGTTTGAAATCGAGTAAAAAATCTCAAACAAGATATTGAATAAGATTCTTGTACAATAATTATAAACTTACAAAAGATTTGCCTTTAATTTCTCCTTTGAGGTGTTTAGGCTAAATCCATGCGTTCTTGGTCATACTGTATTTGACAGATTAAATTTTGATATTAGTGTAGAAATAAACAAGTATAATTATAAATAAATCATTCTAATTATCAACCAATACATGTAACCATGCATTTGTTTACGGCGTTTTCACTTTGGTATTAAATTTATATGTCATTGAACCCTTTATCCGATATGAAACAGCCTTGTTTATATCTACTTTGTTGACTGATTTAGATATTACAGCTTAGACGTTCGCGCGTGACGCGGCCGCCCCGCACCCACGTTTCACCACCCCCATGCGTTACGCCCGGAGTCCTCTCGCTCGGCAGCATGATTGCGGCAATGGTGCGGAGCGCGAGCGCGTGGGCCGCCGCCACCTCCTTCTGCGAGCATGTGATGCTCGCGAAGGAGATGGCGGAGCGCGCCCGGGAGAGGTTCAGAACCCTCCCGGCCCGCCGAGCCCGCAACACGCTCGCCTCGCGTCGCAGGCGACTCAGGCGCCGGAGGTCGCTTAACGACCTCCGTCCTCCATGAGCGCAGGCCTGGGGGTGGCAGGTGAGGCCGCCTGTCACCCCAGCAGAAGCAGGCCGGGACGGTGGGGCGACTAGCGCCCCTCCCCCAAACCGGGGCAAGACGGGGACACCGTGGTTCCCAAACCCGAGGGGGCCATCTCGAAACCGGAGATGGCCCAGGGTCAGTCGGGGTGCGAGGGATATGCTCTATGGGCAACCTTACACCCCGGCGTCTGCAGACCCAAGACGGCGTGCGGTTTTAGTCGGTTCGAGCCCGACATAACCGCCCCCGCTGGCCGGCGGGGGGGTATCCGAGGGGATTTCCGCACGAAAAAAAAAAAAAAAAAAAAAAAAAGGTACATATCATACAACTACATTTATTTTAACTAATTTCAACATTACTACGGCCGATTCAGACATGTTCATAACGCATATTGGTTGACTCGACTTCTGTTCTATTCGCCTAAGTTTGATTGAACTAAAAACGAATGCACTAACGAACGATACATCTAATGGTTTATTGAGCTATTGGATATTTCAACTATGTTTGAAATACCTATTGGACGACTCGCCTGCGGTTTATAATTATTGTGCGCTGGATTTATTTCTAAAGTGGTGGGTAGTTGGCAATGATAACAGTTTCAATGACATTTAATTTTATATTGACCACTGAAAACTCAAGTGGAACACAAACATTGGATTCACCCAATGTTTTTTTATATGCAACTGTAACTGAATAATTAGGGTTAGATTAGGTAAGTTAGAACAGTGACCATTAACCAGGTCCCCCCTATTGTTAGTAAATCATATTACACACACAGGTAAATGTTTAACCTGACCTAACCTAATTTACCCGTGTCCGCCTCGTTCCTTCAGTCCATTCCACTCTATTCTACTTTAAATTTGAATCACTTGGCTATGTTGGGCGGGCGACTTCATCAACTTTACGTTAATGTTAGTATTTTTTGTGTTTCTTAACTTACTTATTTAGTCTACAAATATCGACCACTGATAAATCTACAGTAGCTGAATCGTCCATTATGTCAATCAACTGTAGTTAAATAAACCGTAGGTGATCTGAACTTTAGAATTTCGTCCATTAGATATAACGAACATCTGTGAAACGACCATAGGTATTTTAAACAGTGGGTTATATGACCGTAGCTATTTTGAAAATGGTTATAACAAATTTAGTTATAATGATATGTAACCTCCCGCGCGAACAATGGGAGTGTTCACACATGAACTTGCCGAGCTATAATGCTGATCATATTACTAGTGCACTTCATTTGATATTACTTTTATTTAATTACAAAACACAGTACAGTGGAACAGTTTAGTAATTTAGTAATTGTTTAGTATTTCTTGGGATGAAGATATAACTTAACATGTGTTGAGATAATTTTACACTAATTATCTATAATAATAATGCTTAAAGTCAAACATGTCAGGTTTTGCTAATCTTAACACACTTATTAAAGTAAAAAAAGAGATCAGTAGTTCAGCATACTGGCATCGAGTTTATCTGAGTACACTTATAAATATCATATTTTGGTTAGCTCAGAATCTTCCATAATAAAAGAATTCTGAAAATATTTGGCCATGTGTCCTTATATTAAATTAGTTTATTTGTGCAGTACCCGCCTTCATCCTCTACGCTACTTAGTCGAGTTGTCGTTGGTATTTGTTGTTTGGGTCATTCTAAGTTAAGCCAAATTTTGATAATTTGTTCGATTTTTTTTGAGAAGAATATTACTAACAGAAATTACTAATATTCCCCCTAACCTCTCCAGCTAAGCTTAATTGCTTGTGTTAGGAGTGGGTTCACTTCGGTAGTGTAACGGCCAGGATTCGAACCCGGGACCTCTCGATCGTTGGGTCGATTCCACTAAGCTACCGCTAAGCTACCGATACTTATTTTGTTTATTATCTCAAAAAACTCACCGTCTATGGTCTGAATGTGACCTCTCTCCTGATAAGTTTTATTTTATGATATTTTAGCTTAAGGTTTCATTTTATTTCTTATTTACTATTATTTGTGCACCAACAAATATCTACCCTGCTATATCACCCCTGTCTCTTTTGGTACTGGTATCGTAAGTGGCAGGGGAGATATGGCAGTTTAGATTTCTATCCTAAAGTAGTCTTATTGTATTATTAAAGGCTGCTTTAAAACATTTCTCATTAATTTCTCCCTTAAAAAAAAACAAATTTATTTCATAATGCAACAGCAAACAGTACATCTCGTCTCTCCCCTGTTTGAGCATCAGTCCTGGTCTCTTATAACACAAGATATAAAGAATAAATTAACTGGCCCATTTGGAGATATGTACAAATGAGTGGTTTCAATAAACTTATCAAATCAAAGTTATCAATGTTTCTTAATGTATTTCTAAAATTTATCAAGGGCCACCTCTCTGAACAAGCACGGATCTCTTTACTTAGAATTATCCGTTTATGAATGTTAACGTTTATTTGTCCGAAACTTGAAAGTAATATTTTGTCACTAGAACGGCCGAAGCGATGGGAGGCAACATGACTTTCCAAGAAGCGCTAAAAAAGAGATTGGACATAATCCGACCCAGTGTTAATCAAATCAGAGAGTTTCTAGATACATTCCCAATTCATCTCACACCTGGAATCACGTAAGTATTTTTGTTTTATATTTCTTAACAACCCGCTTAACCTTGATTCATTTTGATCGGGATAAGTCAAAACCTCAGACAAGTCCTAAATTATCTGAGATCGATCAGAAACAAAGCCTCTTTTTGTTTCTAATCGAAAAAAAAACAACATTGAAAAGTGAATGTATAAATAACTGGTTAAACCAACTGGTAACATCGAAGAAATGAAACTAGCGTCTACCAGTATTCTTTAAAGTTATCACTAACATGTTGACCTTATTCGACATCGTTTCTCAAGCGATATGTATTATTAATTTTGGCATGCGCAATTGACCCTCATCATTATTGTATCTATACTATATTTTATATAATATTATAATACTATAATATTGTTACTGTTATATATATATATATTATTAATATTATAAAGCTCAAGAGCTACTGTTTCAAATTGAAAAAATATTTTTGTGTTGAATGGCTATAGACTATATATCATCACGCTACTATCCAGGAGAGCGGAGCAGTAATCATATATATCAATAAATCGGGCATACAAAGCGGGCTCAGTGATGTACAGGCATGTAGGCACGGGGGATCGAAGTATGTCACGGGCGAAGCCGCGGGGGACGGCTAGTACTTCATACAACCTGTTGTTCTGCCTTTACCGATGATATCATTTAGTTCCTTTTATACTAAGAGCTTCTTTTTCTATCATGTAAACCTCATTAAAATGTTAATTATGCTAATATTACTCTGAATTGTTGCATCTTTTATTTGACTATTAACAGTTGCATCTGATCCCGACTGTTCACCCCAGACATCCGGCTAGTCCGAACCAATAGATCTTTCAAAATTCAATATTTTTTATGACTTACTTTAAAAAATAAAACCTAAATACTTGGATTCGCGCACTGACGATTACTTACAAATGGATTTAGGGGCGCACTTAACGTTGCTTTAGAGCTTCTAGTCTTGACAGACAGACCTGCATATATTTCCGATTTTTCCCTTGTGCTATAGGACTTTTTCTGCAAAATATCACGATTCTATATCAACGGGAAGTAACCCTATATGTTTTCGTTTCCCTTGCGATTGTCTAAATATCTTTACATAATATAAAACAAAGTCACTTCCCGGTGTCTGTTCACTGAGAACTTCTAAACTACCCAACAGATTATGATGCGGTTTTCATCAACAAATAGTGATTCAAGCGGAATCGAATACGCTGTCTAATCCCTTTGAGACATAACAAATCAATGTAACTATCATGGAATTGTTCCTCTTTTATAGGTTTACAAAAAAGTAAGCGATGGCATAATCGTATCTCTTCGTAGCTGTATGAAAGGCTCTTAAGGATAGCTTACTATATCCATATTAATTTCTAAAAAAGAAATAGTAAAATTTGATGTAGGTAGTAATTGGAAAGCTATTAAGACGAATACAATAAATATGTAGCTCACTTTAAGCATTTTACACCACACAATTTCATCGTAATATTAAAACTATCTCACAACAAAAATTAAAGGTTCGCTGTGTAATTATAATCTTTTAATTGCGTTGACGTTGAGGTCTAATTTTTTCACAGTTTCAAGACATTACAGACCTGAGTATTTCATATGAATTTTAACTTGATACCTCTACGCGTTCCTGAGAACCAGGTCTAGACAGACACACCGTTTTTTTGTGATGTAGCTAACTACATATTTACAGTTTTGGATTTTTCCCATAACTTAAGCTATTAGACCTTGCTACTTGCCAAATTTTATGATTCTAGCTCAACGGGAAGTACTTTGATACCAAGGGCAATTTGATGAAATTTGTAGAAATTTGCTACATAAACCTTTTGATTGCTTTGACCTAGAAGTTTGATTTTTTCACAGCTTCAAGGTGTTACAGACCTGAGTGTATGGTATGAATTATATGAATATTTGGTCAGACTTAAAATCTGCCATATGTTTGATGGTAATTGGTTAGGGAAGCGGAGATATGACCAAAAAACGAAAACCGACCTCAGCATCAGCTAGTAATATATTTATAAGTATTAAAAAAAAAGAAATATCCGATACTGAAAACAACACATAGTAAATATTCCGTTGACTCTAATACATACGTTTTAAGCCTAATATATATGTATATATGATTTTAGATTGACATGGTCATTTACATTAAAATTAGAATTATAAACGGGATATTTACCATGTTTAGTATCTTTTTCGAGAATCCGATATTTCGGCACTGTTACAAGTACCATGATCACGGATCCGTGATCATGGTACTTGTAACAGTGCCGAAATATCGGATTCTCGAAAAAGATACTAAACATGGTAAATATCCCGTTTATAATTCTAATTTTAATATATATGTATTTAGTTTGATGTCATCTATTTTTGAAGAGCGCCAGCGCCAGAAGGAGGGTTATGTTCCAAACAATTATACATACATAGTATATTTAACTTAAAATCTGCCATATGTTTGATGGTAATTGGTTAGGGAAGCGGAGATATGACCAAAAAACGAAAACCGACCTCAGCATCAGCTAGTAATATATTTATAAGTATTAAAAAAAAAGAAATATCCGATACTGAAAACAACACATAGTAAATATTCCGTTGACTCTAATACATACGTTTTAAGCCTAATATATATGTATATATGATTTTAGATTGACATGGTCATTTACATTAAAATTAGAATTATAAACGGGATATTTACCATGTTTAGTATCTTTTTCGAGAATCCGATATTTCGGCACTGTTACAAGTACCATGATCACGGATATCCGTGATCATGGTACTTGTAACAGTGCCGAAATATCGGATTCTCGAAAAAGATACTAAACATGGTAAATATCCCGTTTATAATTCTAATTTTAATATATATGTATTTAGTTTGATGTCATCTATTTTTGAAGAGCGCCAGCGCCAGAAGGAGGGTTATGTTCCAAACAATTATACATACATAGTATATTTGTTTGGCACGCTCTGCACGCTGAACGACTATGAAATTTTGCTTGAGAGGTGTCGTTAGATTCGTATTCACTGTGAGAGTACTACTGGGAACATCAAAATAATAAAAAAAGGGCAGATTTTTGTCGCTACATTGTATGTTGTTAAGAAAATATTTTCACTCAAACTTGTCAAGTAGGGTATCGAAATGAAGAGCTTTAAAGGGTGATTTCAACAATAAAAATGTTTCATAACTAAAAGTATACAATTAAATTATTAATAATATTATATTAATAATTAATATTAACAACTGAAACAAGTTTGATAGTAGGCGGAACGAATTTGCAAATCATACAAGGTAAGAAAATTGGACACCGCCTGCTATCAAACTTGTTTTGGTCTTTTTAGGGCAGTTGGGTTTTTTGATATTTTTATTTATATTTTTAATGGTGTTAACATTTCAGACAGTTAGTTAAAGCCCTTCACGAACGCAACGTAACTGTGTACCTGGTATCCGGTGGATTTAGGAGCCTCATAGAACCTGTAGCGGATAAATTGGGTATCCCGCTTACTAACGTCTTCGCTAACAGACTGAAATTCTATTTTAATGGTAAGTCTATACTCAATTGTACTTTAATGTGTGTTGTTCTAGAAAATCCGTGTGAATGAAAGGTTTAATGACTTTGTCGAAATCTTGCGAGGCAAAGCACCTCGCAAGATTTCGACAGCAGAAGCTCTTGGAAGACTGTTGTCTCTAGGTGTTGAAGGCGTAATCATGCCATTTTTTCTCCTGAGTAGACACTCAGTGATGTGCTAAGCAATGTTTAGCATTACTATACTTATTTACTGGCGTAATCATGCCATTTTTTCTCCAGAGTAGACACTCAGTGATGTGCTAAGCAATGTTTAGCATTACTATACTTATTTACTATAAGTTACTACAGCGCAGTAATCTACTATAGGCAACAATTTCATCTTAGAAATAGAAGAGGTTATCCACAAACAAACCGTACACCAGAAATCTTATAAAGTTGTAATGCTGCGAGACGGCCACGGCTGTTAAGAAAGCCCACATTTGCAGGTGTGAAGTATAACTATGTTAATAATATAATCCAATAACAACTGTGTTATGTAATATTTTCATTTATCGTAAATCATCATTAATTTAACAAAATACATAAAGTGGAAGTTGATTTTGTAAACAGAAACGACAAGACAAGACAAACGGTTCGAGACTGAGCATGTTCTAAAGACATTTGCTCCTCTTTTTGTGCTTTGGAAGATGTAGTAGTTTCGGCTTGAGACTGAGTATGTTCTAAAGTCTCTTGCTCCTCTTTTTATGGTTTGGAAGATGTAGTAGTTTCGGTTTGAGACTAAGCATGTTCTAAAGACTCTTGCTCCACTTTTTATGCTTTGGAAGATGGAGTAGTTTCGGTTTGAGACTGAGCATGTTCTAAAGACTATAGCTCCTCTTTTTATGCTTTGAACGATTTATCTAGTAGTTTCGGTTTAAGATTGACACTCGCTCGTTATTTAATTTTCTGCTAGATCTAAAGCTTTTTTTATGTTTTGGTAGATGCCTGTCCTGAAGACTGTTCCTCGCCCTCCTTCCTTAGTCCGCAGCAAGTCAGCACATACTTTTTTATAAAGATTTTTAAATAATTTTTGGTGGGTTCGGTTGCAGCTGTAAGCGCAAAGTTTATGGTGTCGTCCATCTTATGATTCTTGACACAAGTACTCCCTTGCAACAATGTTGTTATTGACTTGAACACATCATATTTTTGTTAGAAATATCGTGATAACAAAAAAAGTGTTCGCGAACTTAATATTTACTCATTATTGAAAGCTAAAATGTAACAGGATTGATAAATACATCGTTAATGACATTTCAGGGACTGGCGATATTGAAGTATTAAATAAATAATCTCGACGGCTAAGTTAGGAGCGTATTTTGAAATAGCCACTCGAAAGTTTAGTAGGTACCATAAAACATACATAATAACGACTTAGATATTAAAATAATAGGTAGTTCATTCGACGTGAACATAAATAAGTAAGAATAAACGGATTATAAAAAATATAATTGATCACCACCTGACGAGCACTACTTCTAGTGTTGTGTTGGAGATTCGGGCTGTATCACCATACACAAATATACATATTAAGAATTTTTAAAAAGACATTTTCTTTTATATTTAAGGCACGTCAATCTGGATCTTTCCGGGGCGCCGAAATGTATCTACTCAAATGTATCTACTCAATTGTACCAAGATATGAACCGGAATAAATTATAGATAACTACGCTAAACTCATAGACAATAACTATATTATTATCAGATATAGGTCGCACACTCTACTCTTGACCTGTAGAGTGACATTGAGTTTGCAGAACTAGTCATAATCAGACATTTAATTAATCCAACCACTTGGTTGGTAGTTTAACTATCTTAGGAATACCCAGGATAGTTAAACAGTAATCTTCCCATGACAATGGCATCTAAATAGTTATTGATAAAATGTTGGTTCAGCCGTTTTTGCGCTCAGGGCCTCAAATATACTGCCGTCTTCAAGCTAAAAAGCGGCTAAGAGAAAAAAGCAAATAAGGAGCTAGAGCTGAATAATTAATACAAAAAAAAACATTTTTAAAAACAAGCTTTATTAAAAAGACACTAGTACAAAAACAAAAATATTAATTTTATATAAGGCCTCGCCCTCGAAAGGATAACCGCATGGTTAACGGCGGCCTCGCCTTGCGGATCGGGTTTGATCCCGCTGATCGGTGAATTGGCAGGCGTGTGTAGGACAGGACACACACGATACGTCTACGTCTTGTCCTGGCTTTTTGGACGACTGGGTCGAAAATTTACTTCAACTCCATATCTATGCTTCTGTTGTGTGTGTATGTACAGGGCAAAGAAAAGTATAGTGCACATTACCAAGTGACTAGAAAAAGGAGATATTGCGTCATAGACAACATTTAAGTTTAGTATTCCGTCTGGTATCATTTCTCTCGGATACCCCCCGCCGGCCAGCGGGGGCGGTTAAGCATATCCCTCGCACCCCGACTGATCCTGGGCCGTCTCCGTTTTCGAAATGGCCTCCTTGGGTTTGGGAACCACGGTGTCCCCGTCTTGCCCCGGTTTGGGGTAGGGGAGCTAGTCGCCCCGCCGTCCCGGCCTGCTTCTGCTGGGGTGACGGGTGGCCTCACCTGCCACCCCCAGGCCTGTGCTCATGGAGGACGGAGGTCATTAAGCGTCAACTCGCTACCTCAACGCGTTCCTGACAAAAGTTCTTGAAAGACAGAAATACAGATATTTTTTTGTGACTTGAGTAACTTCATGTACTACTTACTACTATCCTACTTTACTACTACATTACTTTCTTTTATATATATAGTTATACAAGAATTGCTCGTTTAAAGGTATAAGACAGATATTCGTTTGCAATAAAGCTGAAAATTATCCAGAAGTCACTTATCTGCCTTTTAGGAGGCCGGCAGTGTAAAACTTAACATAATATGCTAAATAATCCGGGAAACTTTGTTTATATAAATATATTATTGTACATATGAAATTACCGTTTTTCTTGAAGAAATTGGAGGAAACCCAATTTTCAGTACTAACATTTTTGCATTTTTTTTAGGAATGACAAATCCAAATTTTATGATTTTTTTTGTGTATGAATGAGACAACATTAAGCTAACAAACAGCAACTTTTATTACATTTTTTAAACTTGACAGCTGTTAAGTAATACGAAATTTATCATCAAAATGGATAGCATTTAGGAAGTACTGTTTTTGAAGATCGAAATAATTTATCAAGCGGCCAATAAAAACAAAATTTAATACAGAGTTGTAAAATCTTGAAATCAACTTTCAAACAAAATATAAATAAAGGAAATAGCTATTAAATTACAGGAATAACAAACTCATGAATTTGTAAGAAAAATTCGGCAATTTCATAGGTAAAGACCTTTCAAATTTCTCATTAATTAATGAGAAATTAGGGATGCTTCCGATAAGGTCTTTTTCCTTCCTATGCGTATTATTGTCCCCTATATCCCCTTAAAATAATCATACCAGTTATAGAGATGTAAACCGCTACTTATACATATACGATGACATAGATAAAAATACGTCACGTGAAATCGCATATCTCTGGAATAACGCCAGTAATTGGGTCATTATCATATTAGCATACCACACTGTTTTGTATTGCAAGAAACATGTGTGACAAACACTTACGCGTAATTAAAAAAAAACAGCTATTATTTTCATTGTTTGTTGTGCTATGTTTAAAAGTTCTTAAAGAACAAATCGACTGCGAGAAACCTTGATCTAAATAAGAATTTCTTGTTTTGGTATTCATTATAATATATAATGCGACTTTGAATTCGCGCAACACCTTCGTACTACTTTGTCTCCTGCTGATATGGAAAGGTCCCAACCTTTTGTCAAAGTATAAAGAGTGAGAGAGATGGAGAAAACATATTCACGGGCGTATCTATATAGGCTACTATTACAATTATTTACAATATCGAGAACATTCCTGATTCAATTGACAGATGAATCGAGAATAGGATCAATCATCCAATCGACCATCTGGTCATTCCGTACAAGGATGATAACTCGTTTCTAGACGTATATTGTAATAGGTAGGTATATTTATGTAATTCTGGAATTATGTTTTTTTGTTATGAAAAATTCTTATTATGTTGGAGGTGAGGCGATAAGGTCAAAAAGCTATTTGATTTTTAGAGTTCCGTTGCCAAATGGCAAAAAACGGAACCCTTATAGATTCGCCATGTCTGTCTGTCTGTCCGTCCGTATGTCACAGCCACTTTTTTCCGAAACTATAAGAACTATGCTGTTGAAACTTGGTAAGCAGATGTATTCTGTGAACCGCATTAAGATTTTCACACAAAATTAGAAAAAAAAACATAAATTTTGGGGGTTCCCCATACTGAAACTCCATACATACATACCAACTGAAACTCAAATTTTTTTTTTTCATCAAACCCATACATGTGTGGTATCTATGGATAGGTCTTTAAAAGGATATTGAGGTTTCTAATATCATTTCTTTCTAAATCTGAATAGTGTGCGCGAGAGACACTTCCAAAGTTGTAAAATGTTCCCCCCCCCCCGGTAACTTCTAAATTAAGAGAATGATAAAACTAAAAAAAATATATGATGTACATTACCATGTAAACTTCCACCGAAAATTGGTTTGAACGAGATCTAGTAAGTAGTTTTTTTAATACGTCATAAATCGTAAACCGCAATTTACCTTTCATTCATCAACTCAATATAAAAATTATAAAAAAAAAACATTATGTTAATTGCTGGACCCATATTGGACTAGTCCGACTCGCACTTGGCCGCTATTTTTTTAAATTACATATTGGTACGTAATTAAAATCATTATATTATACGAATAATCGTTATACGAGTTAATTAAGAATTCTGACATGACTGAGTCTTTCTCTGCACCACCTTTAGCTGACTGGTAGAGAATGCCTGTCACATTAAGTCCGCCTATGTACTTGTGTAAAAAAGGTACCATATTATTCCAATACCACCCTGAAGACCAGAAGTGTGCGGATGCTGCGTGCTCTGCAGCGGGTCATGGCCAACAGGGTCATCCGCGGGTACCACACGATCTCCTTCGAGTTCCGGCAAGGAGACTTGAAGACCTGGAGGCGAGAGCCCTTTCGCAATTGTACCAGTGGTGAAAGGAGGCGCGGGAGCAGGGACGGAACCCCGAGCCTCGAGATTTCGAGGCCGTGCAGCCCTTGCTCCGCCAGGCCATCGTGGTCGGGGGCCAGTCGGTGTGCGAGGTAAATGCCTTATGGGCAACCTTACATCCTGGCGTTCGAATTCTAATCGGCCCCCGCTGGTCGGCGTATCCGAGGGGATTTCCGCACGAAAAAAAGGTTTTTTTTATGAATGATTGGCTAACGTTTGACCTCTGTCTCACCTGGTCTGAAGTGACAATGTGGTCTACGACGGATCACGTTTGCCTAGAAGGAACCTATTCACTCGAGACTTGAAGATTCCGAGGTTATAGCTTTCGGGAAACAGGCAGCACGCATAATAAATGTGTCGCCGAAGCGTTTTGTGCGTATGAGTGGAATATCTACCTTGTAGCGGTGGCGTGTCGCTGTGCGTCTGGTCGTACGTTGGTGGAAAGGGCTTGGAGGTATCAAGTTGTGCAATTCCAGCGCACACTCTCCGAAGGTACCATATGATTGTGTTATCTAAAAGTTTTTCTACTTGGATAACAATTTATTATGTACCAGAATCTATTATAGATATAAAAATATATGGTACTTCTGAAGATGGTTGGATGGAAGATGAATGGTTCACATTGCAAGATAAAGAAAAAATCGCAAAATCGAAAATCCCTTGTATTCGGCTGAGCTCGTCTCAGGAATTCAACTAGTTTTCATATTCAGCCTAAAACCATAGTCTAGTTTAAAGAATAAAACAGATAGCGGTACTATAATGAGTTTTATGATACATAGTTGGACGTACTATAATAAGTTTAATTTTTAATTTTATGTATATGCGTTTATAAAGTGCGTATGTATAGAATCGTCTTTGAATTCGTAATTCGAATTTTTCGATTTGAGTGTAGATAAAATAACTTATAACTCTTTTACTTATAACTTATAATCTATACATTTACTTGCCTTTGTGATTATGAGCATAGATTATCATAAAAGTACACGCTACAACATTTTACCCGATAACCTATCATCACAGATCTGTGTAGGTGTATAGGTAGTTGTACCTATATAATTATAGGATATACTTAAATTATCATAAATAACTACGAACATCGAATCAGATATCACGTTTTTCTGATAACACTATCGTGCTTTTAGTAACCAACTGATGTACCTACTGCCTGATTTCTATTCATATAGGTACCTATACTTTTCTACCTATACCTATACTTAACACTATATATCTCAATGAAATTTCATTGAGTGCTGAAATCCTACCTTAATTGAATATATCGTAAAGCAACCAGCTAGATCGTGTGGTTAGGTATAGTAGATACAGGAAAATTAAGTATATTGGAAAGAATAATCTGACTTTGTGCTTCTGCTTTACACGGAAGATTCGTTGAGGATGAACGTGTTACATGATTGTTCACACACACATCGTACATATCATTGTTTTGAACATTGTGTAAAAAGACAAACAATTGTACAATGTTCTAGAAAATGTTATCATTCGATTTCAATATAACCACTTCTTTGTGTCCTCGGCGCGGTAAGTACGCCTTCTGATAGGTTCCTGCCTTCCACGCTGAAAAAAGTATTTTTTAATATTGCTAGGTATATTACTGGAGTCTGGTTACTGGCTTTTTTCAATAGAAATAACTACCTGACACATTGACACATATTTTGTTTTTAATTTCGAATGAAATACTTAGCACAATAACCTTTGAAGTCGTGATCGTGACATAAAAGTATAACTTCCATCTATACATATATCTATGATATTGGTGATAAAGATTATGTCACATAAGCCTTAAACGACCTTTGGTCTTCATCTAAAAATACAAATGCCAATGTATCCTTTCAGAAATTGTTTTAGTATGCTACTAACTTCTACCGGATTGAATATTATAAAATTCTGAGAAATGTGTGGTATTTATCTATACCCCCTAGTCGAGTTCGTGATAAGACAAACAGTTATTTATAAACAACTTTTCTGACGTAATATTTTCCAGCTTCGGACAGGGTCACGAGTCAGAAGTCAACCGTGTCAACGTCTTTATGCTCAGCTTGATAATATGCCTGCAATTTTTCATTGCTATTTTAAATAAGTCTATTGATAAGGCCATCGTGTTCATGCTATCGCGGTGTTGTCTAGAAGTCTAATTACTTTGTCCACTACTTACAACGTACTACATCGTAACCGTAACATCTACATGAACATAACATAACACATGAACATAAAATATTATTTGCATTGCTTACATCATTCATTGCCCACTTGACCATTTCGACACTGTTCTCCGTGGCATTAGAAGTGTTCGGAATGCTTCCTTTCTTATCTGGCATGTTGTCATAACGGTCATTTAATGGTAGGTACAGGTTAGTGGAAAAAAAAGTAATTAAAAAAAACACAAAATGTCCTCTGCCTCTGAGACAAACATTGTCAACTTGTTTGATGAATGATTTCTTTTTATGGAATTGTTTGCGTTGGTTAGTAACTTCAATGCTGTTTAGTTTTTTGTATGCTGCCTGATAACTAAGGTGAAATTATAAGTATATATATGGTAATATGTTATATAGGTACCTATATATATTAACTTTTACTTCACGGTGCAAACTTGGAATATTTATTCTCTTTTTGAGGGGCAGGATTCCATAAAGAGCATCAGCCATTTCTAAAACAAACTTATGTCAAATCAGTCAGCTGATGCTCTTCCTCTTCTAAGTTATCTTCTGTCTAGTTCTGACTCACTCAGTGTGTCTAACTGTAGTGTAGTCTCCTCATAATCATCATCATTAATTAGGTAGAGCGTGTAACGACTTGATAAATTTCATCGTTTCTAAGTATTCGAAGCATCTGAAACAATTAAGTAATTTAAGCAAAAGAATCAAATAAATGTAAGAGTGTAACTAGGGAGTGACTATACATGTAAAACACAAAATAAACAGTAATCAGTATAAAGTATTTATAAATCAATGATAGAAACATGTAGGTACACTAACCTTTGCTCAACAGTGACGTAAAAACTTAAACTCTCGTAAATTGTAAGTCAATACACGAACGACGTCCAGTCACACCGATATGAAACTCATTAGGAAGCAAGAGCAAGGCCTGTTCTTCAAAAAAAAAAAACCTGTCAAGTGTACAGAACTGGATTGAGGGGCGAATTTAGAGTTTACGTTGCTGTAGAGCTTCTAGTCTTGACCCCCAGACATATAGATATTTTATTTGTGATGTGTGTAATAACATATTTACCGTTTTTCAACTTCTACAAATAGTCTGCGATGGCATGTATCTATCTCAAGTATAGCTTACTATTTACGATTTTAAAGATTTTTCTCTCTACTTTTGCTATAAGACCATCCATCCTTCTAGCTCAACGGGACGTATCCTATGGGTTTTGATGAAATACGTTACCTAAACTATTTTTTTTAAATACCTACTTGGGTTATGTTATGTTAAATGAGCGATACTGAAAAAAATTTTTTTTTTGGAATTTTGTGTGTCTGTTTGTTCGCGATGGACGCAAAAACTACTGAACGGATTTTGATGTGGTTTTTTCTTTTATTAAGCCGTATGTTTGATGGCAATTGGTTAAGTAGAACCCGAGATATGACGAAAAAACGATACCCAACCTCCGAACAGATGAAGCCGTAAGCATCAGCTAGTCAAATATAAAGTCGTTCCGTCAATATGCATCCTTGAAAATCAAGGGAAATTAACCCACGATTGTTAAACTCTGTACTCTTAGTGCAAAACATTTAACTCGACTAAAGCACTTTTAATTTCATGAGTTTTCAACTAATAAGTTTTTAAATACTTTTATGTAGTTAGGCTATGCAGCATCTCACCTACTTACTTTAGCGACGCCACAACTATGACAGTGTCATTGGCGGATCGAAGACGCGCAATCAGTGCTGCCAATAAAAAAATCTCGAGTCCCCGCGTCAGTGTTGTCAATTTCCCGAAATTCCCCGCTTTTTAGGGTTCCGTACCTCAAAAGGAAAAAACGGAACCCTTATAGGATCATTTACTTGTCAGTCTGGCTGTCTGTCCGCCTCTCAAGATTTTGTTCAGTAACGCGTTGAGGTATCAAGTTGAAATTTTAACACGCCTACAACGTTAGCAATCGTGGGTTAATTTCCCTTGATTTCAAGGATGCATATTGACGATACGACTTTATATTTGACTAGCTGATACTGGCGGCGCCATCCGTTCGGAAGTTGAGTATCGTTTTTCGTCATATCTCCGGTTCTACTTAACCAATTGCAATCAAATATACGGCTTAATAATAGAAAACACATCAAAATCCGTTCAGTAGTTTTTGCGTCCATTGCGAACAAACAGACAAACAAAATTCCATAAAGATATTTTTTGTTCAGAATCGCTCATTTAACATAACCCTAGTAGGTATTTTTAAAAGCTTATTTTTATTCCATGAATACAATTTATTATTAACGTTCCAAAAAAGAACACGAACTAGAAGAAGATGAATGCTCCAAATGCACAGGAAACGTACACTGTAAAAGTCTAATTATATTTAGTATATACATGTATAGGTAGTTAGTTGTATAGTTCTTTTTTATCTGCGTCTTCTAATTAATATAAAGTTGTTTGTTTGTTTAAACGCGCTAACCTCTGGAACTAACAAGAATAGTTTTCGCTTTGGAAAAAAAAATACATACATACATATACTCACGCCATATTCCCTCCGGGGTGGGCAGAGACAACAGCCCGCCATCTGCTTCAGTCCTTACTTCACGAGTTTCCTTCACTGTCATTAAACCTTTCATGCAAGCCCGCCGGTTTCGAGTGCTAGTTTTAATTTTTGAGTTTCGGATCCCACAAACATGACTCTGTTCGCAGAATGTCGATAAACGCAATTACTTTCTCCTTACTCCACTCCATAGCTATAGTATATTTAATGAGGACAAACGTGGAACCCTGCTGAACTCACGTAGTTCAATGGCAAATCTAGCGTGTATGGCCCTTTGAATGCCGTTAATTATCGCGATAAAATGGCCCATTTCCCGATAATGTGGCCCCACAATTCATTACAGTGCTGTCGGGTTTCGTTTGATAACAGGTAATTTTAAACAGACAGGCAAAGAGAGAAACATTCTAGAAAGGACTAGCGCATAATTAAGACACCTTAAATTGTGTAAATTCAATACGAAGGTATGAGGTAAAACGCGTTGTCGCTGTAACTTTTTGGGACTGGACAATTTAGATTATTTTCGACAAGCCAAGAATATTAAAGCCTTTGTAAAATGTTAGAGTTTTTGTTAGATGTTAGAGAAACGCCATTGATAAATATTTATTAATACTGGATCCATATCGTGAAGTATGTAGTGAAAATAATTAAAATATACGGTTCATTTGTAATACATATAAATGTTATTAAACTAAAGTAATAACCGTTTAAAAACAATCTGAGCGTATTCAACCTAATCTTGAAATACTAGATGCTGTTGTTTACATTAATTATATACATAAACTTTGTGGCAAGAGCATGATGTAAATGAGTCATTGTGGAGGTGCGCACGAGATGGATGCGTGTGCCCTGGCGACTGCGCGTTGGTTATTGCGTTCAGTGTTTGTCAACTAGGTCAACGATAACAGAACAATATACTTACTTATGCCGGGAAACGCTGCCGAAAACGAAGACTGGCGAATTGAAGATAAAAAAAAATTGAGCGATTGTAGTTTTCGATCGGTTTAAATTTTATTTTCAAATATATTTTTTTGAATTTTCCATCATGTTAGTACTACAGTTAAAGAAACCGGCGACGTTATATAGATAATCATTGCGGCATTTATTTGGGTAAACTGTTGCATTTTTATGTATTTTTTTTTTTTTTTTCGTGCGGAAATCCCTAATTATCGTTTCATTTAGCTGTACTAACACGTTGGAACGTGAATATGCTACTAAATTTAACAAACAATATGATTAATAAAAATAATAATTAAATCAATCGAAAAAAAAATCGTTCAATTTTTTTTATCTTCAGTGCCTTCGTTTTCTAACGTTTCCTAGTGTTTCCTTAACACCTGGTATTCAGAGATTTGATAATGTAAAAAACAGCTGATAAGATATTCGCATAATATAATCGCAAATAATTTACCTAAATCATTTGATTAATGTAATCCTAGCTAAGGTGTTATTGTCCTGTAAGACAAGTATATCTAATTTAAATAATCCTAGATAACTGAAGTAATGCGGAATTCTCTAAACCAGGTGCTTGTCTACGACAGTGTAGGCTAGATAACGCAAAACCATCATATCCATCCTGTCGCGGCTTTCCATGCTTTTCTGCGGTTTTACTTTAGTTGAGCTGAGTGAGACGAAGCCGAGCGAAAGTTCCTCATACCAGACTTCAGGATTTTCTTTGTCACAGGTCTCCTCCTAAACTACTAATCCAATCAGAACCAAATTTGTCATGATTAAAGAGGTCAATCAGAGGAAGGTTTATGGATATATTTTGAAAAAATTAATGCTACCACAGAGGAATGATCGCCGTTAAAAAAAATCCAGATGGAATTACATAATAACCGCTCGAGACACTGTGACCAAACTTTACACGCTCAGAAAGCATGTCCAGAGTTGTGACTTTCAAAAAGAATTTTCAAAATCGGACTTGCCACGGAGGAATGATCACTGTTCAAAATTTTCAAAATCTGATTCACGATGTCTCACTCAGCTCAACATGGCAAGCAGCGATTCACCTAGTTTACTTTCAACCTTGTCGGTCAATAGTTAACATAAAAACGCCGAATTTAAACGTGAATTTAGACGACCGATACGAATTGATAAAATCGAGTATCAATATAACGCTGTGCGATACAACGATATTTTATATCGATACGCATCGTATACCTCGCTGTAGGTTTCGTATCGAATGCACTTTATCCTCTATGTCGCTAACTATATCATATCGATACGTGTATACATACAGATAAAAGTGATATTTTTTCCATCTTAAGCCGAATTGTGCTGACTAATGCATTTACGCTGAATATTCAATGCCTCCCGTGAAGTCATCAGTGGTGGCGAAAAAATGTCATTTGATTGTTATGGTCTAGTATGCTTGGAAGCTATGAGCTTGTCACTAGAGGGTTTGCAATTGGTTAGTTGTTCACAAACCACAAGCTATCGATTTGACTAAATTCTAACTTTTTAGTAGAGTCGCAATAATAAAGAAATGCCTTGTATAGGTACAAAAATTTTACTGGTTTACCTTTCCAAAGTTGGAATGAAGGGATTACCTGCGAGTCCTGCGGTGTGTCATCAACCTATTCTAGTCCACTGCTGGACATAGGTCTCCCCTAATGAGCGCCATAGCGCCCTGTCTTCAGCTTGCCGCATCCAGCATCTGCCCGCAGTCTTTCGCTGATCGTCATCCCACCTGGCCGGAGGGCGTCCTACACTACGTTTGCCGAGTCGCGGTCTCCACTCAAGAACACGTTTACCCCAGCGGTTGTCGGTTCTTCGCGAGATATGGCCGGCCCACTGCCACTTCAGCTTGCTAATTCTTTGAGCTATGTCGATAGCCTTGGTTCTCTGTCGGATGTATTCGTTACGAATCCTATCCTTCAGAGAAACTCCGAGCATAGCTCTTTCCATAGCTCGCTGTGCGACTTTGAACTGGTGGACCAGCCCTACCGTGAGTGTCCACGTCTCAGCTCCGTAGGTCATTACGGGTAGGACGCACTGATTGAAAACTTTTGTTTTCAAACACTGCGATATGGATGACGAGAAGACCCGACGTAGTTTCCCAAACGCTACCCAGCCTAGCTGGATCCTCCCCTTGGCCTCCTTCTCAAAATTGTTTTTACCTAACTGCATAATCTGCCCGAGGTAAGTGTACTCAGAAACAATTTCAAGAAGGTGACCATCCACGACAACCGATCCCGGATCAATGTGGTCATTGATCATGACTTTGGTTTTATCCAAATTCATGCCAAGACCGATGCGTCGCGAGGCAGAAGCTAGGCCGTCTAGCATCTGGGTTAGCTCCTCTAGCGACTCCGCCATTAAGACTATATGTCATCAGCGAATCGCAGGTGTGAGATGTAGTCGCCGATTATATTTATGCCCTGGAGGTCGGTAGTTCCGGGCGTAGACAAGTCTGCGGCGTCCTTATCGCAGACAGCGGAACTCAGGGGGTAGGGTTCTTCCCCGCTCTCTCTCCGCCGCCTCTTTTGAGCTCATTACCTGCTCACAGAAAGAGGCGGCGGCATGCCACTTGTTCCCGTCGGAGACCCCGGCTCTCACCATGGTCTCCAGCGAGAGAACGTCCACGCCCAGGACCGCAATAAGATCCCGGCGTTTACTCGCCCACGCTGGGCACTCCCACCAATGTGTGGAGTGCCCTGTCTGCACCGGGATCCTAGCAGTGCTAGCACTGCGGCTTTGTCTCCCGGTGGATGTGCCATAGATACTTACTGGAGTACCCGTGTCCGGTAACCATCTGGGACTTCCGGTAGGAGAGGTCACCTTGGTGCCTCTCTAACCACGCCTCCATGACCGGCCTCACCGCCGCGATGGTGGATTAACCCCACCTTGGTTGCTCAAGTCGCACCTTCCGTGTCTCCATGAGTTCCTGGGGGAGCTGGGACTGCTGAGCCCTGATTTCTCGGGGCTCCGGCCTTTTTTTTTTTTTTTTAATATATTTAGGACACGTCAATTTGACTTCACCTCGCCTGATGGTAAGCTGAAGGTGAATTCCAAGAAAGAGGGTCACCATTACATACACATACCATGTTAACAATGGTGGCACTCAGCTTGACGGCCACCCACCGGTCCCACTAGTGCTGCGACCACAATCCCCCTGCCCGGCTATGCACTTGCTGACCCCTGAACGCAATCAAACCGAAATTTGATTACTATGGAGGGTTTTCCGCAATCGTGCACGGTGGTACCTACCCGGCCGAATTTTGTGACAAATTTGTGTCATCAAATTTCTACCACCAGTAATTTTTTTACCGTTTTTATAGAAAATGCTATAAAAACGGAAAAAAAATCGATGACTGTTGTATGGAAGCGTCTTTAAATATTTATTTTATTCGGTTTTTTAATATTTGTAGAAATACATCATCTGTGAAAATTTCAACTGTCTAACTATCACGGTTCATGAGATACAGCCTCGTGACAGACGGACAGACACACAGTCAGACGGACGGAGAGCGGAGTCTTAGTAATAGGGTCCCGCTTTACCCTTTGGGTACCGCTTCCGATTCCTAAAAAGAGCAGTCTTTGTTTCTTGCTTATTTTTATTTGTTTTTTTTTTATTTAAGCTTTATGCTATTTATGTTTGGTAGACTAAGCAGCATCTTTCTCTCTTTACAGGTGATTACGCTGGATTCGATGAGAACGAGCCTACTTCACGATCTGGAGGTAAAGGCTTAGTGGTGAGAAGACTAAAAGAACTACACGGTTACCAGCGATTAGTTATGATCGGTGATGGTGCCACTGATGCTGAAGCTAGCCCGCCTGCTGATGGATTCATTGGTAAATACTCTGACAAACTTTGTAGAGATTATAATGATCAGGGTAGAGAAGAGATGAAGCTGATGTTGTTAGAAAGGTTGAAAGGATGATGATGATTATTGATGTTTGGTGTGAGATAGAGGGTTTCTAGTATCGAACAGTAACGAAGAGAAACGACAGAGACGAGTCTTATTCGCTATGCTAAGGCTGCTGGAGTTTTATTTGAGTTTTACTGACAATACATACAAAACCAAAACAAGTATATATTTTAGTTTGTCTAAATATGATATTTAAATACATACTGTAATATCAAAATAACAAAATCCTTGATATTCTGGCACTAATCGCACCTGAATTCGCAGTCTGTTGCTTCAGCTTAAGAAAGTATTAGATAAGGCGTGTTAATGAGTATTCTTTATTTGTTTTAGGTTTTGGAGGAAACGTAATTCGAGAAGAGGTTAGAAAGCGAGCTGCATGGTACGTCACAGACTTCCAAGAGCTCGTTACCTCCCTGACCCTTCAGAGCAAGTAAACGAAATTCATGATTGACGAAGTAAACTCGCGTGTTTGGCTGAAAAGGTTTCAGCCGTGGTCGTAGATGCGTTCACATGCACTAAGATAATTCAATATACTTAGTATTTAATATTAATAGAGGCTTTAAAACTGTCAAAATAGCAAATAATCCATTTCTATTATAGTACTGCCGTTATCATCTGAGTCGAGCGGTGAACTTTTTAATACCTTTCTCCCTCGCTCTTATTCTTCAAAGTGTCATAATGTTGACGTTATGACGTTTTTGGCTATACGGCTCATATGTTAACGGCCGCACTTTAATAGTTTTATCAGCGGCCGTCTTTTTATGAACTTTTAATGCCAGTACGCCTACTCTGTAAATCTTCGACGAATATTTTCTTAGTAAATTGTGATACAATTTGAATTAAGTACTACATTCTTCTCCGCACAGTCTGCAAGATATAGAGAAGCTGCATATTTTATTATGTATAATTATATTTCTTTATATTTATATGCATTAATATTATTATAAGTAGATTGTACTTTGAGTACAAAATGAATAGTATTGAGTATTTGCGGGACTTGGTTCCTCCGATTTTGTATTTGTTCTTGATAATATGTGACAATTTTGTGTTGATATAAAGTTATTTGTAGGAGTACTATAGTATTAAGATAAGTAGACAAAATAAAAGGCTTAAGGTATACCTTACAAACTAATGTAATTTGTTTGTGCCAGTTGTTTATTTTAAATTCTTTAAAAAGTGAATGTTATATGTGTCTTTTTTACCTTTCACCTAGCATGGTTATAGTTATTTGTAGATAAAGCAATTTATCTGTAGAGATACATGTCTCAAGACTCTTTTCATGTGCTGTTTTTTAATTTATACATACTTTTTTTTTTTTTTTTTACATAGTGTAGTATAAAATGCAAATATATGGAACTAAAACGGACAGAAAATAACGCAATAGGTTAATACTTTTCTTTCTACAAGCAATTATCCGAATAGTACCTTTATAATATAGTTTTTACTTAATTAAATTGAATTGTATAAAACTTATAAGTTGAATTAGCAACATATTCCAACGCGCTCTAGATTTTCTAACCTTTAGTTTAGTCTTTTGGTAAATTTATAGATGTTACATTATGCGAATCATGCTATATTAATAACTATAAAATTGTTGGGAGTTATTTATTTTATTAGTTACCTATTGTGACTCATAGGTTGAATTATTATTATTATTATCATTAAATTGAAAGTTCATAACTATAATAAAAACGGCTGTGTACTTCTTATGAGTAGATAATAAATGAAATATAATATTTTTCAGATGAATTTTGGTTTTATTGTTTTTAGTAAATGTTGAAATCTAAACGTCCAGTTACTAACCGGCACGACAAACCACATCTAGATTATGCGTGACCAGCAGCAGGCAGCTTCAGCATGACGGGGAAAACTCCCGTCTCGAGTTTCATTATCTAATGAGATGCGTCATTTTCATCACGTAACGAAGTTTTCTGCGATTTCATTGGTCGAAGAGACTGATACTCATCGGTCATGGGTCGTGGTCCACCTGCTTAGTCCACCTGGGTGGACCACGGGCACTTTTCCTTGCCCGTGGTCCACCTCAGTTCATCTAGGTGGACCACGGGCACTTTTTCTTGCCCGTGGTCCACCTCAGTTCACCTAGGTGGACCACGGGCACTATTTCTTGCCGGTGGTTCACCTATAAAAAATAATATGTAATCTCTTTCCTATTGAACTTTAATTAGTTATTATACTATTTCCATTTCTTTATTTTCTCGATGACAGCTCCTGTGGAAACTTGAACGAGCGTCTTTTTTACATGATGTGTACATTATTTAATAAAAATAGCTTGATTCGTATGAAGACGCGTCGGACGGCGGTAACGGCAGTCAGTATAAGTCACCGAGGGTCCTGGGCAAGCTGACGCCAGTGGCACAGAAAGCTAGCTTACCACCACCACCACAGGATTTGCCGGCGGCGTCCCCGCTTCCCGATGCATCCGCTCGAGCACTGCGTGCATTAGAACGAGCTAAACGAACTATCATTAATTTATTGGAGTAATGAATCAATCAATCAATTAGCCTATTGCAGTCCACTGCTGGACATATGCCTCTCCCATTTTACGCCATAGCACCCGATCCTTCGCCTTGCGCATCCAGTCTATCCCAGCTACCTTTTTCAGGTCGTCCGTCCATCTTGCTGGGGAACGTCCTACCTTCCGTTTACCGATTCGTGGTCTCCATTCTAGGACTCGTTAGCTACATCGGCCATCGGTCCTTCGGCAGATGTGGCCAGCCCATTGCCACTTTAGCTTGCTTATTCTGCGAGCTATGTCGGTGACTTTAGTTCTTTGTCGGATGGTAGGACGCACTGGTCGAACACCTTTGTTTTTAGGCATTGCGGTAAAGGGGAGAAGAAAACCCGACGTAGTTAGCCAAATGCTGCCCAACCTAATTGGATCCTTTTGGTGACTTCTTTCTCGAAGTTGTTTCTACTGAGCTGGATAACCTGCCCAAGGTAGACATACTGTTGAACAACTTCGAGTGTCGACCCTTCGACGGCAATCGGTCTCGGTGTGACATGTTCGTTGAACATAACCTTGGTTTTGTCAAAGTTCACACCAAGACCGAAGCGTCGAGAGGCTCCATTTAGGCTGTGCAGCATCTCGCCCAGCTGCTCCAGTGACTCCGCAACTATGACGATGTCGTTGGCGAACCGAAGATGCGAGATGTACTCGCCGTTTATTTTTATACCCCGCCCAGTCCAATCCAGAGTCTTAAAGACGTCCTCCAGCGCGTTGGTGAATAGTTTGGGGGATATAACATCCCCCTGTCTCACTCCACGCTGTAGGCTTGGTCTTGGAGCTGGACGGACATAGTGGCGGTCTCATATAGGCATCTCAGGACTTCGATGTATCGCCATTATTGGAGTAATCAAGGTGAAATTGTAATTGCGATTATAGATATAACGTTTGTGGCTTAGTTGGGAGAGATGTGACGTTCAGTCAACTTTTATATACCTATATTGTAAGGGGCATTTAGTTTTTAATAAATCAGTCTACCGCTTACTACCGTGTTTTACTGACGTATCACTTTTAACAAAAAGAAAACCAAATATATAAATGATGATGACGACATAATAGAAATACAATTAGAATTGTTAAACAGAGAAATTTCTGTAGGATTCTCTCCCTTCTTCCTCGTCGTTCCACCAACTTGTTCCACCAGTGGCACGAGAAGGAATTGTCATTCCTCGTCGTACCACTGAATGCAGATACATGCAGCGATGGTAGCTCTACTTAATTTCCCTTTAGATATTACTGAATAAATAATTGTTGTCTTTAACACAATTTTCCTGTAACTGCAACTTTAGTATTATGTACCTACTCGTACTTTGTTGTTTAAACTCTATGGTGCCAGAAATAAGAAGAGAAGAGGCAGAAGTAGGCCTTTGTTGTGCGTTACCTCTATTGCCGCGAGAGATGATTACGGATGGTTGGAAATATATACAAGATGAATGTCCGGACCCATCAAAAGTATGTTATAGTATGTAGGACCGGGATTGAATAACACTAAATTTATATTTTTAGATTTGTTTTATTACTAGTAGAGCAACAATCATTCAATAATTATTCAGTGGTACGACTAGGAATGACAATTCCTCATCGTGCCACTGGTGGAACAAGTTGGTGGCACGACGAGGATAAAGGCGATTCGCTTTGGAAAAGTTACGTTGATTTCACTGTACTTCAATATTATTATTTTTTTACTTAAGTTACTTGATGATTATTTCAGTAAAGTTTTCTTCGGCATAAATTTGTTTTTTCCAGTTTAATTTGTTCTTTCGTATTCATTTTTCAATAGTAGTAAAATGACAGGATCACACGGAATTACTTTTAGGTGGACCACGACTCATAGTCATTTTTATTTGCACATTACTCAGCATTTAGGTGGACCACCGGCAAGAAAAAGTGCCCGTGGTCCACCCAGGTGGACTAAGCAGGTGGACCACGACCCATGGCCGATAGTCATGTCCTCCATGTAATACTAAGGCTGCTAGTGGGGCAGCTTCCATGGGTGATTGATCTACCACAGTCGATTAATGGCACTACTGTTTCAGCGAGTCTCCTTGCGTGGCGCCCACTATAGTGTCTGTCTAGACACAGCTTTGCAGGTATGTGACTAATAGGGTATTGTAATACTAATACCCTTATTCACTGCAACCGAGATTGGATCGTAGGGAGCTTTTTTACAATTGCATGCTGCTGGTATCTACAAGGACCAAAAGAGCAGTTTTCCGTTCAGGATTAGTCCCTAGTTCTTAAAACTGCGTATCTCAAGACAGTTTTATACTTACTACAAATTCTTAAGCCTTTAAGCTTATATTTTACTATCGAGCCATCAAACACAACCGGTGAAATTTATGAATACTTAGCGTCCTAGGTTTTCGAGGGGTTAACTTTGAAGCCATATGTTTTAGGTACTTCTAAATGTTAATTCTAAATCTTTGTTGCCAGTAGTTGTATGCCCTGTCTGCACCGGGATCCTAGCAGTGCTAGCACTGCGGCTTTGTCTCCCGGTGGATGTGCCATAGATACTTACTGGAGTACCCGTGTCCGGTAACCATCTGGGACTTCCGGTAGGAGAGGTCACCTTGGTGCCTCTCTAACCACGCCTCCATGACCGGCCTCACCGCCGCGATGGTGGATTAACCCCACCTTGGTTGCTCAAGTCGCACCTTCCGTGTCTCCATGAGTTCCTGGGGGAGCTGGGACTGCTGAGCCCTGATTTCTCGGGGCTCCGGGCTTTTTTTTTTTTTTTTAATATATTTAGGACACGTCAATTTGACTTCACCTCGCCTGATGGTAAGCTGAAGGTGAATTCCAAGAAAGAGGGTCACCATTACATACACATACCATGTTAACAATGGTGGCACTCAGCTTGACGGCCACCCACCGGTCCCACTAGTGCTGCGACCACAATCCCCCTGCCCGGCTATGCACTTGCTGACCCCTGAACGCAATCAAACCGAAATTTGATTACTATGGAGGGTTTTCCGCAATCGTGCACGGTGGTACCTACCCGGCCGAATTTTGTGACAAATTTGTGTCATCAAATTTCTACCACCAGTAATTTTTTTACCGTTTTTATAGAAAATGCTATAAAAACGGAAAAAAAATCGATGACTGTTGTATGGAAGCGTCTTTAAATATTTATTTTATTCGGTTTTTTAATATTTGTAGAAATACATCATCTGTGAAAATTTCAACTGTCTAACTATCACGGTTCATGAGATACAGCCTCGTGACAGACGGACAGACACACAGTCAGACGGACGGAGAGCGGAGTCTTAGTAATAGGGTCCCGCTTTACCCTTTGGGTACCGCTTCCGATTCCTAAAAAGAGCAGTCTTTGTTTCTTGCTTATTTTTATTTGTTTTTTTTTTATTTAAGCTTTATGCTATTTATGTTTGGTAGACTAAGCAGCATCTTTCTCTCTTTACAGGTGATTACGCTGGATTCGATGAGAACGAGCCTACTTCACGATCTGGAGGTAAAGGCTTAGTGGTGAGAAGACTAAAAGAACTACACGGTTACCAGCGATTAGTTATGATCGGTGATGGTGCCACTGATGCTGAAGCTAGCCCGCCTGCTGATGGATTCATTGGTAAATACTCTGACAAACTTTGTAGAGATTATAATTATCAGGGTAGAGAAGAGATGAAGCTGATGTTGTTAGAAAGGTTGAAAGGATGATGATGATTATTGATGGTTGGTGTGAGATAGAGGGTTTCTAGTATCGAACAGTAACGAAGAGAAACGACAGAGACGAGTCTTATTCGCTATGCTAAGGCTGCTGGAGTTTTATTTGAGTTTTACTGACAATACATACAAAACCAAAACAAGTATATATTTTAGTTTGTCTAAATATGATATTTAAATACATACTGTAATATCAAACTAACAAAATCCTTGATATTCTGGCACTAATCGCACCTGAATTCGCAGTCTGTTGCTTCAGCTTAAGAAAGTATTAGATAAGGCGTGTTAATGAGTATTCTTTATTTGTTTTAGGTTTTGGAGGAAACGTAATTCGAGAAGAGGTTAGAAAGCGAGCTGCATGGTACGTCACAGACTTCCAAGAGCTCGTTACCTCCCTGACCCTTCAGAGCAAGTAAACGAAATTCATGATTGACGAAGTAAACTCGCGTGTTTGGCTGAAAAGGTTTCAGCCGTGGTCGTAGATGCGTTCACATGCACTAAGATAATTCAATATACTTAGTATTTAATATTAATAGAGGCTTTAAAACTGTCAAAATAGCAAATAATCCATTTCTATTATAGTACTGCCGTTATCATCTGAGTCGAGCGGTGAACTTTTTAATACCTTTCTCCCTCGCTCTTATTCTTCAAAGTGTCATAATGTTGACGTTATGACGTTTTTGGCTATACGGCTCATATGTTAACGGCCGCACTTTAATAGTTTTATCAGCGGCCGTCTTTTTATGAACTTTTAATGCCAGTACGCCTACTCTGTAAATCTTCGACGAATATTTTCTTAGTAAATTGTGATACAATTTGAATTAAGTACTACATTCTTCTCCGCACAGTCTGCAAGATATAGAGAAGCTGCATATTTTATTATGTATAATTATATTTCTTTATATTTATATGCATTAATATTATTATAAGTAGATTGTACTTTGAGTACAAAATGAATAGTATTGAGTATTTGCGGGACTTGGTTCCTCCGATTTTGTATTTGTTCTTGATAATATGTGACAATTTTGTGTTGATATAAAGTTATTTGTAGGAGTACTATAGTATTAAGATAAGTAGACAAAATAAAAGGCTTAAGGTATACCTTACAAACTAATGTAATTTGTTTGTGCCAGTTGTTTATTTTAAATTCTTTAAAAAGTGAATGTTATATGTGTCTTCTTTACCTTTCACCTAGCATGGTTATAGTTATTTGTAGATAAAGCAATTTATCTGTAGAGATACATGTCTCAAGACTCTTTTCATGTGCTGTTTTTTAATTTATACATACTTTATTTTATTTTTTTTACATAGTGTAGTATAAAATGCAAATATATGGAACTAAAACGGACAGAAAATAACGCAATAGGTTAATACTTTTCTTTCTACAAGCAATTATCCGAATAGTACCTTTATAATATAGTTTTTACTTAATTAAATTGAATTGTATAAAACTTATAAGTTGAATTAGCAACATATTCCAACGCGCTCTAGATTTTCTAACCTTTAGTTTAGTCTTTTGGTAAATTTATAGATGTTACATTATGCGAATCATGCTATATTAATAACTATAAAATTGTTGGGAGTTATTTATTTTATTAGTCACCTATTGTGACTCATAGGTTGAATTATTATTATTATTATCATTAAATTGAAAGTTCATAACTATAATAAAAACGGCTGTGTACTTCTTATGAGTAGATAATAAATGAAATATAATATTTTTCAGATGAATTTTGGTTTTATTGTTTTTAGTAAATGTTGAAATCTAAACGTCCAGTTACTAACCGGCACGACAAACCACATCTAGATTATGCGTGACCAGCAGCAGGCAGCTTCAGCATGACGGGGAAAACTCCCGTCTCGAGTTTCATTATCTAATGAGATGCGTCATTTTCATCACGTAACGAAGTTTTCTGCGATTTCATTGGTCGAAGAGACTGATACTCATCGGTCATGGGTCGTGGTCCACCTGCTTAGTCCACCTGGGTGGACCACGGGCACTTTTCCTTGCCCGTGGTCCACCTCAGTTCATCTAGGTGGACCACGGGCACTTTTTCTTGCCCGTGGTCCACCTCAGTTCACCTAGGTGGACCACGGGCACTATTTCTTGCCGGTGGTTCACCTATAAAAAATAATATGTAATCTCTTTCCTATTGAACTTTAATTAGTTATTATACTATTTCCATTTCTTTATTTTCTCGATGACAGCTCCTGTGGAAACTTGAACGAGCGTCTTTTTTACATGATGTGTACATTATTTAATAAAAATAGCTTGATTCGTATGAAGACGCGTCGGACGGCGGTAACGGCAGTCAGTATAAGTCACCGAGGGTCCTGGGCAAGCTGACGCCAGTGGCACAGAAAGCTAGCTTACCACCACCACCACAGGATTTGCCGGCGGCGTCCCCGCTTCCCGACGCGTCCGCTCGAGCACTGCGTGCATTAGAACGAGCTAAACGAACTATCATTAATTTATTGGAGTAATGAATCAATCAATCAATTAGCCTATTGCAGTCCACTGCTGGACATATGCCTCTCCCATTTTACGCCATAGCACCCGATCCTTCGCCTTGCGCATCCAGTCTATCCCAGCTACCTTTTTCAGGTCGTCCGTCCATCTTGCTGGGGAACGTCCTACCTTCCGTTTACCGATTCGTGGTCTCCATTCTAGGACTCGTTAGCTACATCGGCCATCGGTCCTTCGGCAGATGTGGCCAGCCCATTGCCACTTTAGCTTGCTTATTCTGCGAGCTATGTCGGTGACTTTAGTTCTTTGTCGGATGGTAGGACGCACTGGTCGAACACCTTTGTTTTTAGGCATTGCGGTAAAGGGGAGAAGAAAACCCGACGTAGTTAGCCAAATGCTGCCCAACCTAATTGGATCCTTTTGGTGACTTCTTTCTCGAAGTTGTTTCTACTGAGCTGGATAACCTGCCCAAGGTAGACATACTGTTGAACAACTTCGAGTGTCGACCCTTCGACGGCAATCGGTCTCGGTGTGACATGTTCGTTGAACATAACCTTGGTTTTGTCAAAGTTCACACCAAGACCGAAGCGTCGAGAGGCTCCATTTAGGCTGTGCAGCATCTCGCCCAGCTGCTCCAGTGACTCCGCAACTATGACGATGTCGTTGGCGAACCGAAGATGCGAGATGTACTCGCCGTTTATTTTTATACCCCGCCCAGTCCAATCCAGAGTCTTAAAGACGTCCTCTAGCGCGTTGGTGAATAGTTTGGGGGATATAACATCCCCCTGTCTCACTCCACGCTGTAGGCTTGGTCTTGGAGCTGGACGGACATAGTGGCGGTCTCATATAGGCATCTCAGGACTTCGATGTATCGCCATTATTGGAGTAATCAAGGTGAAATTGTAATTACGATTATAGATATAACGTTTGTGGCTTAGTTGGGAGAGATGTGACGTTCAGTCAACTTTTATATACCTATATTGTAAGGGGCATTTAGTTTTTAATAAATCAGTCTACCGCTTACTACCGTGTTTTACTGACGTATCACTTTTAACAAAAAGAAAACCAAATATATAAATGATGATGACGACATAATAGAAATACAATTAGAATTGTTAAACAGAGAAATTTCTGTAGGATTCTCTCCCTTCTTCCTCGTCGTTCCACCAACTTGTTCCACCAGTGGCACGAGAAGGAATTGTCATTCCTCGTCGTACCACTGAATGCAGATACATGCAGCGATGGTAGCTCTACTTAATTTCCCTTTAGATATTACTGAATAAATAATTGTTGTCTTTAACACAATTTTCCTGTAACTGCAACTTTAGTATTATGTACCTACTCGTACTTTGTTGTTTAAACTCTATGGTGCCAGAAATAAGAAGAGAAGAGGCAGAAGTAGGCCTTTGTTGTGCGTTACCTCTATTGCCGCGAGAGATGATTACGGATGGTTGGAAATATATACAAGATGAATGTCCGGACCCATCAAAAGTATGTTATAGTATGTAGGACCGGGATTGAATAACACTAAATTTATATTTTTAGATTTGTTTTATTACTAGTAGAGCAACAATCATTCAATAATTATTCAGTGGTACGACTAGGAATGACAATTCCTCATCGTGCCACTGGTGGAACAAGTTGGTGGCACGACGAGGATAAAGGCGATTCGCTTTGGAAAAGTTACGTTGATTTCACTGTACTTCAATATTATTATTTTTTTACTTAAGTTACTTGATGATTATTTCAGTAAAGTTTTCTTCGGCATAAATTTGTTTTTTCCAGTTTAATTTGTTCTTTCGTATTCATTTTTCAATAGTAGTAAAATGACAGGATCACACGGAATTACTTTTAGGTGGACCACGACTCATAGTCATTTTTATTTGCACATTACTCAGCATTTAGGTGGACCACCGGCAAGAAAAAGTGCCCGTGGTCCACCCAGGTGGACTAAGCAGGTGGACCACGACCCATGACCGATAGTCATGTCCTCCATGTAATACTAAGGCTGCTAGTGGGGCAGCTTCCATGGGTGATTGATCTACCACAGTCGATTAATGGCACTACTGTTTCAGCGAGTCTCCTTGCGTGGCGCCCACTATAGTGTCTGTCTAGACACAGCTTTGCAGGTATGTGACTAATAGGGTATTGTAATACTAATACCCTTATTCACTGCAACCGAGATTGGATCGTAGGGAGCTTTTTTACAATTGCATGCTGCTGGTATCTACAAGGACCAAAAGAGCAGTTTTCCGTTCAGGATTAGTCCCTAGTTCTTAAAACTGCGTATCTCAAGACAGTTTTATACTTACTACAAATTCTTAAGCCTTTAAGCTTATATTTTACTATCGAGCCATCAAACACAACCGGTGAAATTTATGAATACTTAGCGTCCTAGGTTTTCGAGGGGTTAACTTTGAAGCCATATGTTTTAGGTACTTCTAAATGTTAATTCTAAATCTTTGTTGCCAGTATACTCAACTAACATTATAAGTTGTACAACAGTTACCTCACAATACCTTAATATACAGACTATCAGCAGAAAGGTGGTAAGAAGAACTAACGGATTTGAGATTATAGAGGGAAGAGTCGAAAAAATGATAATAGTAAAATAAATATTACTGAAGAAATGAACCGTGTACCTACGTCTCGGCAACCGAGTATATGATTATGAAGCCCATCAATCAATGTTAAAAAAGCAAAGAGTTTCTTACGAACGTTATGAAGCTCATTTATTTACAGGCGCTTATTCCACGTACCTACTACTAAGCATAAGAGAGCTAAATCTTACACGAACGTTTTTAGTTGTTATTTCTGTGTTATGATTACATGATAGATTATCGAAATTTCAAATATTAACGGTTGTTTTTTTATCGAAAAACAAAACAACTCGTACGCAGTTAACGAGGACTGTAAATGAAAGTCATATTTTGGGAAAATGGGTAAATTAAAATATAAAACGCTCCCAAAAGAATTTATGGCCATTTCAAAATCATATTTAACACATAAGTCATTTCGACGAAGACATGAATAATTCTTATACAGAACTCGAACAAATAATAGGTCTTTACCTATGAAATTGCCGAAATTTTCTTACAAATTCATGAGTTCGTTATTCCTGTAATTTAATAGCTATTTCGATTATTTATGTTTTGTTTGAAAGTTGATTTTAAGATTTTACAACTCTGTATTAAATTTTGTTTTTATTGGCCGCTTGATAAATTATTTCGATCTTCAAAAACAGTACTTCCTAAATGCTATCCATTTTGATGATAAATTTCGTATTACTTAGCAGCTGTCACTTTTCAAAAATGTAATAAAAGTTGCTGTTTGTTAGCTTAATGTTGTCTCATTCATACACAAAAAAAAAGCATAAAATTTGGATTTGTCATTCCTAAAAAAAATGCAAAAATGTTAGTGCTGAAAATTGGGTTTCCTCCAATTTCTTCAAGAAAAACGACAATTTCATATGCAACGACCTAATATAAGTTGGAGTACCACAGGGACGCATTCTTGCATATTCTATGCATATTGCACACCTGCGATATTCCAGAAATTAAAAAAAAAACAGTTAATTCACGGTCATTGAATAATAAGATATAAACAAGTAAAAGAGGCCGGTTAGTAACTCTGCCTAAGGAAATTAAACCTTAGAGTTCATGCACACGAAACAGACTTGCTGCCATAACGCATTTGAATTCACATTATTATTCCTGTAAATTAAATTTACATTTAACCCAATTTGTTCGATACTTGATACAATTTAAATTGTTTAATCACTGAACCCGAAAAAAGTAACATTTGATATATTTTCGCAGTGTGAGCGTGCCACATTTTGAGTGGCAGTGTGACCACTGTGACTAATGTGTATGTTATGTATCTATGAGTTGAGTAGAGCTATCAAACAATTCTTGAACGCCAGATCTACGTCATAATTTAGAGCTTTTATTTTCGTAAATTGCAACCCAAGAACATATCATTATAAAATTCGATACATTTAGATATACACTGTGCACTTACAAACTACAGTCTAAAAATAATTTTAGACTACGCTACGCTACTAAAATAGTTATAGTTATAAAACCATAACTATTTTAGTAGCGTAGACAGAAAAAAATTAATAAAAATTATTACACCTGGCAACACTTTACTTTTTTAATATTATATTAATATAATATTTATTTATATATACATACATAAATATTTAAATCTTTTAATTCCAATTGTGTTTTCAATTGCGTAAGTCACCATAGTAGATCAGAAAATTTGGCTAGTGTGAACCTTACACTTTATAGGGCTCCAACTACCCGCAACGAATGCTACAGATGTTCAAATGGCAACCGGGACCGACGGCTTACTACGTTCTCTGAGGTTTGTATGGGTTTCAATGTGTTAAAAATGGTCATCCAATATAAGAATGACAACTATTTATTTAGTAGTAATTACGGGTTCTAGGACCAGTGTCTATAGCTTTATGTGACGTTAAGCCATTTATAATAGCATGTTTTGAACCTTGACCTTAAATGAATCTAAATCAATTGTAAATAATTATGCCATAACTTTAAACATCTCTAAAATAAAATAAAATATGTTTTTTGTTCTCGCTCTACATTCGTGGTATTTAGAGCATTTAAAAACCGTGTAACGAAGTACATATTTTTAAGTTTTTAAATGAGACCTTGACGACAGACAGCTCTTAAGAAAAAAAAAATGTTCGAATATCTTAACACGCAACCTTATTTCTCTTTGATATAACTTCTTCATTATGATTTGCTATGAAATACTATTTTGAATAGCTTTGTTTTATTATAGTGACCCGATTCTTTGAATTTGATCAAGTGAAATGGCTTTTAAATACGATGGCGCGATCGTTGTACAAAAATAGCTCACCGTTGACCTGTCGCGTTACTGGCCACCTTCCATGTACGCGCATGCGTATTCATACCGAACAAGATGCCGCCGCGCCGACCGACGGACGGCTTCCCTTTTGCGTCACTCAGCCATTTTTGGCAGGCGTTTAAGATCGTGTTAATGGAAAAGTAATGTATTTTTTTAAAAACAAGTAGTTGTTTGGGTTTGATCAGTAATAAAACCTTAGAGAGTAGACTTATCTTCTGTTTTTGATCTAAAAAACGGAAATTAATATGTGTAGTAAATAAGCTTCTAGGTAGTTTGTTTACCTATTCAATTTGTAATTGAAAATAATTTCAATCAAAGTTTCACTAATCCTGACTACGACTACAAATAAAATAATACAGGTTTTAAATATTTTATGTCACTTCAAATCATTCCGGCAACGAAAGAGACTCACTTACCTTCACAAAATTCTTACACAAAATTATCAATTTTTTTTCAGGCACTATCTTTCAGTAATCTATTTACAATAGCATAAAACGATCACGTGCGGAAGCTGCGGGCGGTCATCCCGTCTTGAAACAGTCGTATTTTGAACTTTAAACTCTAAAAATACATCTGTGGTGACCCCGCGCGACTCTGGCGCAGTCTTGCCGACTTCTGAAAGGTCAGGGCACGCTGTATTTGTCGCGGCACATTGTCTAAACAATTGTAAATCCATTAATTTATACATGAAACTTAAATAATGAACGTAATTTACTTAAATATTTCGTATCATATTAAAATAGTGGAGAAGTTGACGGTGTTAATGTTCAGTTAGTGTGTTGATTCGATTTCAAAAAATGATTAAACCAGACTTTAGTTTTAGTGTTCATATGTGGAACCTATGTAACGGTTAATTTTGAAAATTCATTCATGTAAAGAATGTAAGTATCTACCCTCAGTACCTACTTTGATTTAACACATAATTATATATGTATAGTATAGATAGATATACATGTAACTATAGGTTTACGACAAAGTTGTCTACAACGCGTAGTTTTGACTATACCGCACAAATTTACAAATACCTTAGTATTTCTTATTTTTATTTAACTATAACTATCGCATTGCACCTTCGCACAAAGACTTCTGTAGCTGCTTTCAATGGTGTGAAGACGAAGGTTATAATAATAAGAATTAATAATAAATATTATTCATGATAAAAAATATTATTAATAAATATTCTACGACTTTCTAATACTACTCTCTACTACTAGATGTGTCTAATTTTTGTGTTGTGTCAATACCAGTTGCTGTTAATGCGATAATTTCAACTGTACTTCATTGGAAGCTGTTGATAAATACATCTCTATGTTACAAGTTGTTTGTATTTCTAGAAAGAGGACTGGTAAGGACATAAAGAGGCTAGCTTTAAGTTAAAAACACAGAAGACAGAAAACAATTTCATAACTAAATAAAGTATGAGTTGCCAGTGACACCCCTATGCGACTAAAAAATACCGTTAACTATAGGCCTCAATATTACTCTATGGAATAATGGATAAGAGGATATGCTCATGCGTTTTTATAGCGTTCCTTTACAAGATAAAATTATTATTTAATGAATTAATATTTTAATTAAAATAAATATTTTATTATTATTCAAAGAACAACCTACGTTCCGAAAAACATTCATTTGACCAGAAAACCAACTTCAAAGTCCTACAATGTTGTGATAAAGGTAGAAAAATGAATGCCCTTGAGGCTTTTGAAATAAATAGGTTGATCGTTGATCAAAAATGATCGAGACATTATATTAAATCAACAGTTAGATTTAAATCGTTCACCGTTACTACAATAAGATAATGACATCTACATATTTATTAATGTATCTTTTTTTTTTTTTTTTTTTCGTGCGGAAATCCCTTCGGATACCCCCCCGCGTGCCAGCGGGGGTGGTTATGTCGGGCTTGAACCGACTAAAACAATACAATTTCGACATTTCATAATTTGACATGTTTATTTCCCTGACATTAACTAATTTGACATTTGTACTTCTAATTTAATTAATATTCTAATTTAAATAATTAAATAATAAAAAATTTTTAATTTAAAATTTATTCTTCCAAATTTTTAGGGTAAAATTTAGCGCTGGTATATCGCATTCATTCCATCTACCGACATTATAAACATTATTGTTTTTAAGTTCTTACATCTGAGGATCACTATACTTGGTGACTGTAACACTTAAATAAATATTACATAAAAACCTTTGAGAATGCCGTGAGGCGAAACCGGTCAGGTGTAATTATTAAATAAATTTGTGGAAAAGTACAAGTGATACATTTGTTTCAATATGTGTAGCAAGTTCCACCAAGTGCCATCAATCAACTGTATAAATAGAAAGAATGTAGATAATGAAGAAAGTAACCGATCAATAAAAAATACAAATTTGCAATATCCTTTCCAGATATGCCTACACCGTTTTAAAACACCGTAGAGCCGTTGAAGTGTTTCAAGATTGTGAAAATATTCGATTATGATCGTATATCTAAAGCGATATAGTGATTAAAGGAATAACAAACAAAAGGTGTTTAAGAACATTAAAAACAGCTACAAATATAATAAATAACTTAAATTAAGCAGCAGCCCGCACTAACACGTCAAGAAAGTTATCCAAACAGTCCTTAGTTAATCAAACGCGTCTTTTATTTTAACGTGTGGAATCCCCCACGTGCTTCACTTCATGGGCCAACAATGGGGTGGGCGTGTCGGAATCGGACCAACTAAAACCACACGGGTTCCTCCCCAAGTGTCCATTGCCGGGCACCCCGGGTAAGCCCTCGAAAGGATAACCCAAGGGTTACCGACTGACTTTCTGTGTCTATACAAAATATTCATTGCAACAATAATGGACCCAACCTAGTATCAACTACATAATATATGTAGATGAATGATGAACATCATTATTTGTTATCTAAACTTTATGCTTTTTACAAAACTTCTTGTTTTTTAGACCACATTTTATTGTCTGTGATTTTCCTACGAAATAAATATAATAATAATAATAAATAAATATTCTACGACATTCTACACAGCGCTTTCTAGACCCAAAGTAAGCATAGTTTAACTAGCTTGTGTTATGGGTTCCAGAATGCGGATAAACATACTTAGGTATATACTTTTTTTTTGTAAATACATACATATTATACATAGAAACACCCAGACCAATGCAAATAGATATATTCATGCATACAAATATTTGCACTGAGCGGGAATCGAACCCGCGCCCCCCTGTCGTAGCAGTCGAATGCACTACCGCAACGCCACAGAGAACTATGCGAGAACTATGAGACATGCACTATATATATATTTTTTTTTTTACATTATATTACGAGTATATTATGAATATACAATTAAAGCAGTCAAAAACAACTGCGTAGCACTATACATAAGGTGGGTCGACCATGGATGGCCACTGTAACGAATAAACAATTCTTATTAGTTTATTTACTGAATAAATAAAAGAAACGAATTATTAAGTAACACGGTGTAACATAGAAATTACTTTTTTATGCTGGATTTAATAACTGTTTAGTAAACTCAAGTTTTGCTAAGCTCTTCTATACGGTCTTACAAGGACCAGTGATCCATACAAGGCCAGTATTATAAATCAGTCGTTCAACTTAACTAGAGTTGTAACTAGGAATAGAAGGCCCAGAATCTAACAAATATTAGGTATCTACTAGCTGACCCGGCAGACTACGTACTGCCTCAATCGATAACAACTTCCATATTTATTCACCTTTTATACCTTCTCTGGACCTCCACAAATAATTCAAGACCAAAATTAGCCAAATCGGTCCAGCCGTTCTCGAGTTTTAGCGAGACTAACGAACAGCAATTCATTTTTATATATAAGAAAGAAGAAGAAGAAGATGAGTTGAAAAAAGAAGTTTAAAATAATAGTATTATAAACATAAAACATTTCCTAGGAACACTACCGATACTTTAACGGAAATCGAAGCAAATTTTTTTTCTCGTTAGTACCAGTACAAATCATTAAATGACAATTCACAAATAAGATTATAATAGGTTATTTACTTAAAAAATTAGGACCGTAGTTTACCAAGCGAGGGAACACATTAACAAAATAGCGACGCGAGCGACTCGCCGCCGCGTCATGTCCTTGAGTTTCATGGATCTAGTGTGAGTAGAAGGAATTTGTCATCATATGACAATAACTAAGACTTTTTAATAGTTGGCCTTCAAAGGAGCATGGCTTTCCCACTCATCCCAGAGCACAACCAAAACCATGAACTGCGCTTCAATATTCTGAAGTCATTTATGTTACAAAACTAATAATCTTATCCATATGACGACTACAGAAGTGAGAATATTTTAGAATCGTGACAATATATAGTCTTGCATTTTCATGCTAAAAAAAATTTGTATGACCTGGCATCACTCAATCAGAGATAATGATTTTTTATTAACCTGGTCTCTCATTAGCGGCGAAAGCAATGATCGATATTAACCTTCTATTTCGTTGTAAATAACGTTGCTTCTTCACTTAGGTAAATATTCTTTGCGGCTATCAGTACCTAGTAAGAATCGTCACAGTAATTTAAACATCGATATTTATTGTGTTTTAGTTAATGACAGTTCTAAAACCGTGCCGTTAACCGTGAATTAACAGTAGACCATGAAGTCAGATATCAACTACCGTAGTCCTACAATCCTAAATGAAAGGACTCGAATCGTTAGGTCTCGGTTGCTGAATTCCAATTTTACATGTGTAGTTTGTTGATGAATGAAGAGTACGTACTTATATGAATCATAATAGAGTCCATGTAGATATTTTGTAACTTTAATTTTGGAAGTAATGTCTAATTTATTAATAAATAAGCTAATTTTATAATAAATAAATCGCGATAGAATCCGACAAAAATAGTTTTATTTCAATTTGAGACATTCGCATAAAGTTCCAACAATATTAATATAAGATATGATATATTATAGAATACCAATATGGGGTTCTCACGGACACAGAACTCGCACATTCAGTCAGATTTTAAAACCAAAAATGACCTCTGACACCAGGGAACTCTTTTTTGGAACTGGAGTGTGTGAAACTTTTTCTAGGAATTCCTTAAATGTTATGTAGTGATTTAGACTTTACGTAAGTGATTAAAATGTAAAAGTATATATAACCTTAAAAACAGTTATGTAAGATTGTTCCTTCAATTTTTAATAATATACCTAACTACTTTCAATAAGATTTGTAATCAGATTCATAATCTAAACGACTTTTATTTCAACAAAACAGTGATTTAAAAATGAATCACTGATTTGATCTGATATATTGCAAGTAAAAGAGTGTCTTTATGGAGTTAGCTTGTTTTTCTTATAAAAATGCAATAGTTTTAGTTTTTCTTCTAGAAGAGATTTTCTTTCTTCTTTCAATTGCTTTATCATACTAAGTAATACTTCTGGGATATTCACTAACCCGTACTTTGGCAGGGTTTTTAAACGGGATTTCGGCACAGGGTTGTTCATCTTCCTCCTGTATGCTGGTGTGATAATTGTGAATCGCTTACCAACTTTGTTTATGGCAGTGTAATATTCCATTTCATTTTCTCGTAGGCCTTTCATTCTGTTGTATGGTAACGTAACCAGTGTACTTGTTACCTTAGTTTCTTCTGACATCGTTGTGTTTGTATTTTGGGTGTATATATAAGTTGTTGGAGTTGTTTTCGTGTATGTCGTTGAGCTGTTTGATGTCGTTGTTTCGCCTGTTGTTATTTTCTCCGTGCTGTTCGCTCTCATTGATGTAGTTGATATACTATCCGATACTTTTGTACCTGTTGTACTAGTCATTTCAAAATCATTCTGATTTGTGGTAGCAGTTGATGCGTTTACCATCATTATGACTGGCACAGGATACGGCATGACTATAACCTCAGGCGTTATTTCTAAAGGTGCCATATAAGATTGAATATTTGGCGAACAATATTTTTGACAGTAGCTCTCACAACAGTTGCTGCGTGTTAAGCCACATTTAAAACAATTGCACTGCTTTTTAGAGCTTCTACATGATTCATCAGTTCTTAGTCCAGAATGTGACCTCATACTTTTATGCTTATACTTATGTTTGTGTTTTTCATATGATGGCAAAACCAGCCCATCACTTTCACTTTGTGGGTCCTCGCTATTCGAATTGCCTGAACTTTGATCAAAATTTTCAACGAATCCCGGATGTCCATGCATGTTTTGGTACATTAGATATGTTAAACTACTATCTAGTACATGGCATAGTAGTAATGTGTTGAAAATCTGTAAACGATCAGTAAAAGTAAGTATAGTTCAGTTAGATGGCATCTCTTACATTAGGACCTAAACATAACTGGTGATATATATATACAAGAATTGGTGAATAAAGGTATTAGATAAAATATGTGACACATAATATAGGTCCATACCAAGTTCATCGTACACTCTTATTATTGATGAAAATTTCGTCGACTTTATCTTTTTTTGCAGTAATAAAAATAATTGTAAACATTTGCGTTATTCTTAAAATAAGGTAACAATACTTTTTCACAATACTTTTGTTATCACGAATTAACTTTGGTATATAAACCTAACTATGTATACCATTTTATGTGCTCACATAAAAATACCTAAATTATTTTACTGTATTGCGCTTGCCATTTTATAATATCTTGCTACTATAATCTGTCTATACTTATTGTAAATCTGTAGTAGGTCCAATTGTGTACATTGAAGAAATTTTTCAAAATTTTTTTGGAGGGCAGTCTATAATCGATACTGAAGCCGAAAATATTTATTTTTGTCTGTCAGTATGGAGACAGCGCAGCACGCCGAAACTGAATGGATTCAAACGAAACTTAGCATTTTTTAAGTTCATATAGTGAGGATGGTTCTTAGATAGTTTTTTTTCTGCCCGGTTCCGTTCTGGGAGGGGATGAAAGTCAAAACGTGAAATTAGCTTTAATTCATTAACGCGCGATCTGATTTCATTCATTTCTTTTTTATAAGAAAGAAGTTGCTGTAAATTTTGACCCATAAAAAATTCAGAGCTACCAGTTGAATGGTTTAGAAATTATAGACATTACAATCCTCAGCCAATGGATCCAAATAGCTTGAACCCCGGATTGTATAGGATCTTTTGAACATACGGGTCATCTTAAACTGGTAATTTTTTTTTATAAGACTAAGACGCAAACTATCATATGGCCCACCTGATGGTAAGTGATCACCATACTTAATGGATGTTTAAGGCACCAGAAACTTCCAACATCCATCGCAGCACATTCATCTCAGTGACACGCAGCTTATGCTTATATCGTTCTAGTAATGGCCACGCCTCACAGCCGTGTAAAAGGACAGGTCTAATGATTTAAGACATTATTGGTATAGGTAATGTCGTTTTATCTAATTTCATATAGTGTTATATAGACATTTCCTATAATTCATATTTGAAATAAATTCAATTTAGTATAATACTCAGTATAATACCCTTATAAGATCTCTTCATTGTCCGTCTGTCTATCTGTCTGTGTGACAAGACCTTTTTCTCAGAAACGCGTAGAGGCATCAAGTTGAAATTCATACGCAATACTCAAGTCTCAAGACCCAACCGTTATAGGCACGCACCTTATTACCGCCTGACAAAAGACTTTTAAGAACTTTTTTCAAGCGGCCAAAGAAACGCTCCTGTAACGATTGCTTCATGCTAGCTTCTGTAATGCCTAACGCCTGCGACATACCCAGGTATTTATAGGTATCGATTGCAGAGAGAGATCTGAGTTTTGTGGAATCTGAGAGCTCAACCCCATCAGATTCCACAATCTCACCTCTTTTTACATGCATGACCGCACATTTGTCCACACCGAATTCCATCCTGATAGAGCTACTAAAGGTTTATTATTAGTATTAGGTTCCACGACTAAACGGCTGAACGGATCTGGCTAAAATTTGGAACAGAGATAGATTATAGTGCGGAATAACACATATGCTACTTTTAATCCCTGGAATAGGTTCCCGCGGGATCGAACATAATTCCAAATACAAAGGAAATACATAAAATGTTATATAAAACGTTATTAACCGATTAAGAGTGGATTTCAAATTTAATGATAGAAACCGCGTTTAGTATAGAGCCGCGTTTAGAACCATCTTTAGTTGAACTTGATCGTTATTATATTCACTAATAAAATTTGACCTAAGACGTACAGACTTATTCGTGCAACTTTTTTATTTTTTTTTTTTTATTTTTTATACCACTCAGGTGGCAGACAAGCTCACGGCCCACCTGATGGGAAGCGGTCACCGTGGCCTATGGACGTGTGCAACACCAGGGGCGTCACACTGGCGCTTCCGACCCTAAAAAAAAGAAATTGCAAAGCAGGAATAGCTTTTCGGGAAGACCTAAGGCTGCTTCCGCCTCTCCCTTCTTTTTTAGTTTTTGTGCTGTCAGAAGGAAGACTCTTCCCTCTGACAGCACAAAAACTCTCAGTGAGCTCTGGCTACCCTACTCACCGCCGGGAACACAACACGAGGTTATTATGGCCGCGGTATTCTGTAGGGCGGAGGTACTTCCCCAGTCGGACTGCTCAGTTGGACGGGAATACTGTCATGTCCTACCTCACTATTACTGGTCAAGTAGGCTCTCATATTTTAGGATTTATTTTCTAGAATGAGTATGCCTTTTCTGGCATGAGTCGGCTTGCTCAACCATTGCTCTCTCAATTAATTTCAATATTTATTAACAATAGGCTATCTTTCCTATGGTTTGTATGGGCTAGCCGTCGCCCTAGCAGAAGCAGGCCCAACCCAGGGTGATATTGCTGCACGCGCCGCAATAAAGGCGTGTTGTTGGCGGATAAAAATTCCTCATTAACAACAGGTTGCCAACGCTGGGTTTGAAATGTAGTTAGGGGGCGCCGTAGAAATCTCGCTCTTGGTACACTCTATTGAGTTTCTTTTGCTGGCGGGAGGTTTTGTGGCAAAGAGGGGGGTGGGGGGTTAGGGACGTATTGTTGAATCTCGCACCCCGGCGCATGATATGCTTAAGATGGCCCTAAAAGGAAGAGATGAAAGGATCGAACTCCCTTCTTATTCTTTGCTCTTCCACTTTATAGGAGGATGGTAGGAGGCCAGTTGAGTTGGACACCTCTAGCGTTGCAAGTGTTCATAGGCAATAACCGCTTGCCATCAGTTGCTTGATGGTAAACTTGGGTAAAGTCCAACAAATAAATAGCAGTCATTCTACAAAGGTTGTTCTTAGATTGACTAGTTTTCATGCCCCGCTTCAGGGAATTGCCATATTCTTTTTCCTATAGAAGGAAATATATTTTATTGTATAATATAATATAGTTTATTGTGCAAAAAAGAGGTTAGGTTAGGTTTATGGCGACACCTCTTGCACGTATTCTTCTGGATAGGAAAGGAGAGGATGAAATTAGAACAAAGACTCATCGCTACACCCGGATAGGTTTTACAGAGAATTATTCAGTATAGTCTAGAGTGGTCGACCATCACTTCTGGTTGACCGTAAGTGGAAAAAGTGCAAACAACACAGTACTGCGTACGGCTAGAAGCCGCCCTCTGTTCGCATCAGCTTTGATCTAATAATATTGCTTCCTTTCTGGGATAGATTTTCTGTGGCCATTAAATTGACGCAACGGATTTACTGGCATCATTTTTAGGTTAGGTTTTAGAAATTTGTAATTTGGGAACTTTCTAAATAGGGTCGTTTTAAAAAGGTAGTAGGGCCTCTTTTTGTATGGAATTATTCGCCTCCTTTCATAAGTTTTGGTATGATCACTTAAGGGACTGTCATAACGTAAGTTCTGGTTTGTAGGGTATCTAGTACTTGGTGAATCTATATCAAAAAGTGGTACTATTTCTGCTTCATTAACAATATTTTCCATCCAGTCCTCTTCACACGATGGAGATGTATACTGTATCATTGTCGTTGGGGGTGGCGTACTGCTTTTCAATGTTGTAGTCTCTGTTGTATATATTTTCAATGTCGTTGTCTCTGTTGGACATATTTTCAATGTCGTTTTGACTGTTGAACACAGTTTCAAAATCGTCGGGTTCTCTTTCAGAATATTGTCTTTATTTTCGTCTGATTTAATTGTACTTGGTGTTCTTTCTTTATTTGTGTACTCCGCTGTAATTATCATAACTGGGACTGGATACGGTACCGCGATAATTTCTGGTGGCTTTCGAATAATATGAAATGGATTATAATATTGTGGACACATTTCTTCGCAGAATGGTTCGCAGCCTTTATTGCTTTTAGAGCCACAATTGTCACAGCTGCATTCTCTTTTAGATCTGCTGTACTCTTTATCATGTGTGTATATTCTTTTCCTGTGTTTGTGACCGTGCCTGTGTTTTTTCTCATGTGATGAACAATACACTTCGCACTCACTCTGTGAGTTTTCATTATACGTATTTGATATACTAATATGTCGTCTTATACTATGCGCACGTTGATAAGAGGCAGGCATGTCTCGATGTAATAAGTAGGCCTTACTACTTTCTAGCACATAGCATGCAACTAATAAGTTGAATGTCTGGAAACGATCAGTAAATAGAAGTATTCAGTATTTGTTATTGCTAAGCAGTTAAATGTGAAAGTTTGTAAGTTAATGTGTTTGTTACTTCCTCACACAGTAACAGCTCAAAAGTTTTCAGTGGAAATCAAAATGAAGATAGCTTATATTTGGGAAGTAATAATTAGTATAATTAATGGAAAAATACTCTTAATGAGAGCGACAGCCGAGTATTGGGTCGTGTGTTGGAGGAGTAATTTTATAAGAAAATGACCGATAGCAGCATAAAGTCAATAAGTGTATGCCTCAGTTTGCCTATTGCAGCCCATTGCAAAAACATTTTCATTACATGAGATCGAAATCAGGTGGCATAATGTCGGTGTTAATCTGGGTGCCCCTTTACACACAGGATACACAGGCCAAAAAATAAATATAAAATAAATTAGTAGTATTCAATATATCTATCAATACATACCAACTTCATCATAAAATTTTAATTCTTTTCTTCGGTTCAAATAAACATATAAACTATAAAGACCAAAGCAGTTAATTTACGTCATGACACAATAAAATTGTACTAATGAATACATAGGTAAATATATTCTTTTTCTTTCAACAGTAGGAATTAACTTTTAAAACACTTCCATTATTGAATAACAGTTTCTATATACTTAACTTTGCACAATATTTTATGTGCTCCAATAAAGAGTAAAATGTAATAGGTAAAAAGTTATATTTGTATTTTAAGTTGCTGTCGTGTTTTACGTTTTGTAAAGTATTGTCACGACGAATACTTTTACTTCACAGAATCTGCAGTTAAAAACGTTACTTTTGTAAGGCCAAATTCACCAATTATAGGAACAACGATGAATTTAAACTAAACTGCGTTATCACATTTCGTGAATATGAGACGTGAGAACCTTAATAAGTTTAACTTGATCGTAATTTGCCTCAATGATGAAATTCGTCTTTTTTTTGTTACGCATATAAGTTGAGTGGAGTGTGCGAGCGTTATAGGTAAAGGTACATCAGACAGGTTTCGTAGTATAATGAACTTTGTCTCTATTCTAGAATATTTATTTATTTTATTGTTATTTACAATAGTTACAAGGGTAAAAAGATTTATTTCAAATTTTGAGTAACCATTATTTATAATCAAATACTGTCATTCTTTTTTTCCTGCTTCTTGGAATACGCTTAACTGCGCGTAATTTGGACAAAAGCTTCTTGGCCATACTATCTGGAATTGGAATTATCTGGTACTTAGGCATCGCCATCTTAGGCTGGATTCTTTTTAATGACGATATTATTCTTCTATTTTGTCTGCGTCCGTTGGATCTGTTATCCTTATCTGGTGTTTTAATTATAATATCAGAAAATTCATTAATTATACTTTTCAGAACTGACACGAGATCGTTGTCTTTTTTTTCACTTTTCAAATTCAAAATCTCTTGTGGTGTTGCGGCAGGATCTTGTTTTTTTACCAAATCGCTTTCTCTTAAATTAACTTCCATTTCTGTAATGGCTAATAGAGGGTCGCCTGTGGTCACAATTGACTGATTTCTGTGCGTAATTGGGTCTTCGGTTGTAGTTTGTGTTGTAGTTGTAACTTTAATAGTAGTCGTAGTTGTGGTTGGGGCATGAATCGTGGTAGGAGTTTCAGTCTTTGCTGTGATCGTAGTTGGATTTTCCTTAGGCAACAAAGATACCATATTATTTAAGACGTTCAGAAAAGGCGACTGAACCTGGAAGTATAAAAACCCTTGGTCTTGCGTTAAAGGTACTGTGAAAGGGCTTGCCGGTATCATCATTGACGGCATCTGCATCTGTGGTATCAGCATTTGTGGTATTGTCATTTGTAATGACATTGGGGCGATTTGTTGCATGGATATCGGTACTGGTGGTAATATAGGCTGTATTTGAAATTCTTCTATATCAAAGTGATTTTCTTGGGATTGACTATCTTCATCATAATTGTGGCAAGATTCATCATAATGTCGACAGGTTACGCCATTATGAAGCAAGTAGCACAGTAGCAGAAGCAAAATCTGTAAAATTACATTTATTTAGTCTAAGATGAGGCAAGATTGGTCGTTCGGTAAAAATAATTAGAGGACTCCAGGAATAGTCAGTAAGTGTGCATGCAACCCTGTCTTTTCAAGCGTTTTACTTTTACACTCCGATTTCCTTCCATAAAAACGATATTTTTCCTTTCAACATAATGTGCTGCCAAATTATCCATCTCTTAATTCCAAGGAAAGGAGTTGACGACAATAGACTCGCCTTCTGTGGCGTGGGATTGAAAGTATAGATGACGTTAAGTGCTCAAGCACCATCTTCTTATCTCTAAGATTAGAAGATAGAAAATTTGAGAGTGCATAAATATATTATGTTGAAAGAGATGGTATTGGTTTCGACCTACCACTTCGTGAATATAAATATTAATAAAATAAACTATTGCTTGTTTAAGTTACACTGCTTAAGTTTAACACCTAGCTACCTAATTACTTATGCTAATTTTTTTTTTCTTTATGTTTAGGACACGTCAATTTGACTTTACCTCGCCTGATGGTAAGCTGAAGGTAAAGTCTCAGGAAAGAGGGTCACCATGACATACACGTACCATGTTAACAATGGTGGCACTCAGCTTGACGGCCTCATCAGAAGAGGATTGTCGTCGCAGCACCGCGTGACACCCACCGGTCCCACTAGTGCTGCGACGACAATCCCCCTGCCCGGCTATGCACTTGCTGACCCCTGAACGCAATCAAACCGAAATTGGATTACTATGGAGGGTTTTTCGCAATCGTGCACGGTGGTACCTACCCGGCCGAATTTTGTGACAAATTTGTGTCATCAAATTTCTACCACCAGTATTATTATTCAAAAGACTCATTCTCTCAAGCATCTGGTGATGTAATAATATACTGATAATATAATAATTAAGTACACCATACCTGCTAATCGTTATAAAAAAAGTTAGAAAAAAAGTTGAAAATATAGAAAAAAGAAAATCAACAAACCGATTTTAAATTAAGCTCACTTTTCATTTCACTTCACCCTTCACATACTTTTGCACAATACTAAGAGTTACGAATTTATGAAACAAAAATAATAAAAGACAGGTACTACGTTGAACAATTGTACAAGTGCGCTACTAAAACGAATTAAAAAAATCCTTCCTATGTAATTATGTCATAGGCATTGTAGTGTTCACTAGTAGTTTTTTTGACTTCTTTGGATTGAGGTATAGAGCAAGGTTTTTTCTGTTTGATCAAAGATCGAGAAAACCTGGTTGAAACTCACTAAACTCTAATAGAAAAAAAAAGAAGGTATTTGATACTTTTAGTCGTTGCATGTAAGAAATAACTGATCTATGTTTTTTTAAAATTATTAATAATATTTTAATTAAATTGATAAATTAAATTTATAATAACATTTCATTGAAATAGTGCACTGCGGATAATGATAGAATAAAATACCTTAATTATAGTAATACACTTTAAATTTTATTTCATAGTCTGTAATACTTATTATATTATATTATAGTATACTATACTATTATACTATTATACTTATATTATAGTATTTTAATAATAAATAATAATATTAAAAAATTAATTATTAATTTTATATTATAAAGGGTATATTAATTTAATGGAAGAAGATTTTCTTAATAATCTAATCTTTTCATCATATACCTAAAGTATGCCGACGCACTAGGTATGTACGCTAGGAGGCCAAAGTCGGAAGAAATTTTGTGTACTACCCATACATGTACAGGTAAATGTATTCTAAATGCAACATCTACGTGTCAATTCTGTCTAGTTTAGGAGACAAACGTTACCAAAGTTAGCTTGCTTTTTTCGGTTGTAAACATAGACAAAGATTTTTCTCGTAAACTTTAGATTCAGTCACTATATTATGTCATTGGTAAATTGTAACTTAGATTATTACGTTCTTTGTTGTAAGTCCAACAAGTCAATATTTTATTTAGTGAGTTTTTATTTTTTATTCTATGGATTTTTTTTTCTTCTAAGTCTAGGCGTATTATTTCATATTTCAAATTAAAGATTTACATGAGTACTAAACTATTAAAAATAATCAGCTTCCAATTTCGCGGTACTTCGGCAAACTTGTTAAAATACTGTTTTATTACAAATTTAAGTTGACGCGGTTGTCAACTTTTAAGATGTAAAAGAACAAAATAAAGTTACTGCAATAATTTTAATTACTATTCATTATAACTATATTATAATATTTAGTAAATAATGTAAATAATATTTAGTTATAACTAGTCGAAGTCAAAATTCATTTATTCTGTATAGACCATTAACATGGCACTTTTTAAATCACTTTATAAAACTAAAAAAATCTAAAAAATACCCTTTAAAATACAGTGAATGATAAAATATTTATATTATTGACAAAAAACTTTTATCAAATACTTTTTATCAAGTTCACTTTGAGTCAAATCAAAACTAAACTTTGCCAAAAAGGCTTATATAAAATTCAAGAATATTAACACAACAAAAAAGATTGGATATGAACTGTTTTCTCTCTAACAGTCCGTAGAGTTTCTTGCCGGAGTCTTCTCAGGTCCATTCTACGTTACGCTACGCTATGTTTCGACGGGTGTCCATTTGCTAAACATTAGTCTAGATTTTTTGACGTTGACTAGTTATTATTAATTCAAATTATTACAGTAACGTTAATTTGTTCTTTATATCTTAAAAATAGACAACCCTATCAACTTAAATTTGTAAAACAGTATTTTAACAATTTTGCTTAAGTCCCGGGATTAGAGGCTGATTATTGTTATTATGTATGTAAATGTTTAATTTAAAGTATGAAATCTTTGCTAATATCCCTAGATTTAAGAAAAATCGATATATAATATAAGTCGAAAATAAAAGTCATTAAAACTAACTAAACGTCTCAAAATAAAAAAAAACAAAATAAACTCGCTAAATATTGATTTGTTGGATTTGCAATAAAGAACGTAATATACTTTAAGCTGAGTTACAATTTACCAATGACATAATACAGTGACTGAATTTAAAGTTTGCCAGAAAAATCTTTTTCTATGTTTACAACCGCAAAAAAACAACTTTCGTAACGCTTTCTCTTAAATTAGACTAGACGGAATTGACACGTGGCTTTTATACAACTTGTATTTAGAATACTAACGGGTGTTCATGTATGGGTAGTACACAAAATTTCTAACTTTGGCCTCCTAGCGTACATAGTGCGACGTTATAGATTGGCGATGATAGACGATATGAACTTCGCAATTATGATTTACATCCGTAAATATTGTTGCGGTTTAGAGAAAGAGGAGATCACAAGAGCGTCCGATTGGGGTGGACTAAACCTGGTCCAATTCAACCCCACTAAGACACAAGTATGTGCATTAATCGCTAAGAAAACCAAATTTATTGTAGTGCCACAATTCCTGGACACACCACTTACTATCTCCAAAAGTATCGGGATCCTCGGTGTCGATATCTCTAGCGAGGTCCAGTACTGCAGTCACCTGGAAGACAAGGTCAAGGCATCTAAGAAACTTGGAGTGCTCAACAGGGCGAAGCAGTACTTCACTGCGGAGCAAAAACTTCTTTATAAGTCGCTAGTCCGGCCTCAGATGAAGTACTGTTGTCACCTTTTTGCCGGAGCACCAACATACCAACTTGATCCGTTTCTTGTAGTTCTACTCGGCAAATTAATAATTTAATGAATGTGCCAGGTCCGAAAATGATAATTCGATTCGTATAAATCTTTATCTGTTTGTTATAACTTGACTTACATCACTAATATTTATTTTCTAAATTGGCATTTACTAGTGATGGAAATAAACTGACGAAACAAGAAAAGATTTATAAAATGTAAAACGGTTTCGAGAAGCGCTTGGCTAATCATTAGAATATGCATTTACTGAAGTTATTAAATAAAAAAAGTAAAAAAATAAGTTAAACGGTTTATACTTATCAGCATATAATGTACTAAAAGCTCAATAATAATTATTATCATGCGACCAAAAAGTTACCTGAGCAGTGCACACTAGATATACATGTAAACCGGTACAGCTATTTCTTTGGCCGTGTGTATATTATTAAATCGGATGTGAGGTAAATGCTTTATCGGCACCTTACACTCGCGGCGTCTTAAGACCCGAGACGGCGTGCGGTTTTAGTCGGTTCAAGCCCAACATAACCACCATCGCTGGCCGAGGTGTATCGAGGGGATTTCCGCATGAAAAACAAAAAAAATTACCTACCAGTTTTCTCAACTCTATTCTCATGAATGTAGGAAATAGATCAGTTCAAAATAAAATCGTGGGGTGCGTTGAATTTCTATTATCTACAATCAATCGCTCTTATCATTATAATAATAATTATGCTTTGGATGCATGGTATACTTTATTCTACTAGTTGCAATACTTTAACTGGCTATCCATAATAAGTGGAAAATCAGCCATTTTGTGACGGTGGCCATGTTCGACTCACAATGATATTGAATAATTCTATAATCACTAGCATTAAAGGTATGTGTAATCAATATTCAAATCAATCGGTCAACAGGATGGATGAACTACTAGGCTCCAAGCCTCCGCCGGGCCGGGGGTAGAGCCAAGAAGTGCTGGTTTAGTTTCGTAGAAGATGATATGCATGCTAGTGGTCTCACTACATGGATGCCCTGATCGCGCGAAGTGTAGAAGTAAAAACCGGCAAGCGGATCCTGGACTCCGAGGTGAGGGCCTCGGGTGCGACAGGGACTAAAATGAAGTTCATGATGATAAATAGGCAAACAAGGCAAGCTAAATAAAACCGCTTCTTAAAAATAAAAAAAGTATTTATTACATCGTACACCTGAAGAGTTTAGAATTAAGACAATGTTAAAAAAATATCAAAGTAGAAAAATTATGGCAATAAATTATTTCAACTCGAAATTCTCGATATAAATATCAGATTCCTTTCACGATCTGTCTCTAATGTCTTTTGCATCACGCACTTCAAGCATCATGTTCTGACCCATATCATCTTCAATGGGAACAATTCCATACCTAGATGTATCAACGTTTGACATTACAGGCTTGGTCCTTCTTAATGCCGACGCCAACAAATACTTGTCGTAGTGACTATTTGGCTTTTCCGCTGCCTTACCCATATTATTTGCGAAAGCTTTCAGGACGTTTTTAAGGGCCGATTCTAACATATTCTTATTTTCTATTTGAGGTTGGAGATAAAGTTTTGAACGTTGTTTGAGATTCTGTATTAACGTTGGAGCCGTAAGAGGCAAAGGAGTAAAAGACGTAAGTGTAGTTGTTGATATGGTAGTAGTTGAAGTCGTTGTTGCAGCTGTGGTCGTAGTTGTGGTTTCATCAATATGCAATACTTTAGATTCAGGTGGCTCTGATAGCGAGTGGTTCCTAAAAAAACTCATTAGAGTCGATGACAGCGGAAAATAAACGAGGTTCTGATTTGGGAGTTGGCCTAGAAACTGGGCTGGAAATACGCTTCCCCCCCTCGGAATCTGTGACATCTGCATCTGTGGTATCTGCATCTGTGGCATCTGCATTGATGACATCTGCATTTGTGGCAGCTGCATTTGTGATAATGACATTTGCCCCATCGGCATTTGGAGAATCTGAGGCATAGAAATTGGTGACTCTGGGGACATTGGAAAACGTAACTGTGGGATTTGGGGCATTGAGATTATTTGAAATTGTGGCATCTGTGACGAAGACTTCGGGCAACTTCTACATAGTTCTTTACAACAATCAGGCGGATTATCGCATTTGTTGCAAGCACAAGAGTTACATTCATCATAATTGTAGGAATAGCTAAGAATTCTGCTCTCATAATTGTGATTTTGGTTCGATCTTTCGTTACGATGTTGATCTTCTCTTTCATCCATGCCAGAATCGTTCTCTTGAGATTGACTATCCAGATGTTGGTCGTTAGAGTCGAAATAAGTCGATCCGGAGTTTTGAATTTGATAGCATAAATGGAACAGCAAAATCTGTGAAAAAGAAATTAATTTTGAATATTATGGGCTTCTAAAGTTAACAATAATTTATCCTGTTATTATAACAGTATGACTATAAATACAAAAATTTGCAGTGTGTTTTATTAACTGACACTAATTACATCCACAGCAATGATTAAGCTATTTAATCTATTTAATCAAATATAAAAAAAAAACAAATCTCATTTCTCATATTTTGTTAATTTATTTGATGAATTAGAATTAATTTAAAAAAATTCAAATATTTGCAATAAGGATATAACAATTGATATAAATGTCAGCCGTCAGAGAATTTAAAGGCATTATATTTTTTCAATGACGTCACAGTGGACACTAGATGATAGATGTTGGGATTTTATCAATTGCCACCAATATCGAATATTTTGCTGGATAGGATCAAGATTAAATTGATTATGAACTCCGGTCGTCGCTGCTCACGACACCTAATTCATATGCTGTACAATTTTGTGACCGTGAGCTTTCTATTTCCAGATTCTTTATCTGTGTCACGTTTCTGCGTATGTCACCTTCTACATAGAGAAAAATCTCAGTAAGTTACCAGTTTTAACACAAATAAGAATAACTTTACGATGTTATGTACATATAAATTTTGTTTTATTTGTTAAGAATAATAAAATAAATATATAAATAAAAATAAATGTATCAACAAACCGAATTAAGGTCCAGCACTTTGTTCATTTTGATAAACTCTCACCAGGTCCTCGTGCCGTACTGAATACTAGTTGTTACGAAGTTACGTATTGAAAAATCAAATAAAACTAGGTGCTTAATTGAACAATACTTTTGTTACGTTCGCTACTATCGACTTATCGCTACTATAGGCTTTTTGTTCAGAAACCGATTACCTATACCAGTGCACTTTATTGTTTTATTTTGAACGCTGCCGCCTTGAGGTGTAAAGGAGGCATGTTATTAATATTGATCATCTAATTTCGTTTACCTTAGATATTTTTTCCTAGTTTTTATTCTGTAGATGAAACAACAAAAACAAATCAGAAAATTATTAATATCAATTGAAAAATTGGATTTTTATCATTTTATTCAAATGACAGCTGAGTTGTCTAGCACTTATACGCACGCCGCAATGGCAAAATTATTGCCCGGTTCTTTTCTTATACTACTTAGGTAACAAAGGAGAACACATTCCACCGATTGATAAAAAGTTACGAACGTGCTGTGAACACTTGCAATAACGCCTGAGGAGCGTAAACAAACGATTTTGAAAAACGAGTGAAAAAAAGAAAGCGAGATAAGGCCTAAGGGCCTTTGTCACTCCCAAACTCACTATGAAATGTGGTAGGCAAAGTGAGTTAGGTCATAAGCTCGAGAAAGACAGCTCTGGTATTGCAACTATAGATGTAAAGCCGGTTGTCAACGATTTCAACCCATCCGTTGACGATTATTAATAGGTTGTCAACTATTTTCAACGGCCAGAAAGGATGAAAATATTTTTTATTTTATGAAACAGTATATTCTTGTAGGTAATGGATAGAATAGGTAAATATTATGTACCTATACTCCGCACGCCGAATGATGATCCCTATGACCTTTCAACTGACAGTTGTATTAGTTATGCGAAACAATTTCGATAAAATACTGTTTTTTCAGGCAAATGTCATGTCATTCAGCCAGGTCATTCAACATAATAAGCAATATTTATTTATTTTGAAAAAAAGACTACGCGCATTGATGGACATAAAAAACTAGATAAAAAGTAACAGCCTTATTATATTTTATTTTACTATACTTTAATTTTTATTCAAATTGCATAATTTAAAGAATTTAAAATTCTTTTTGAATTGAATTTTAAAGAATTCATAATTAGCTGGCAATTATGGATTACATGGAAAAGTATTTAAAAGGAGGCCATAGACCTACCGTATATTTTTTATTCAGTCATGTCATGTCTTGTCAGTCTGTTTTGTCTTCTTGTCACACCGCATCACATCGCGCCATACGAGTGCTCTAACGCCTTGTATGCGCCACAACAACACAACTCCGCCATTCACGGCAAATAAAATGATGGTTTTATTGGAAGAAGCTTGCGCTCAAGTGACAGCTGACGATTGGCGAAAAGTGGTCGAAAGAACGAAGAAAATTTGCTTACAAGACTGGGATCGAGATGTACAATACGACAATATCATTGACCAACCGTTAATAATAAACGTCACGGATAGCTGCAGTTCAGACTCAGATTTTGAAGATCCGATTGACCCTGTATCAGATTCAGATTGATATAAATAAAATACAAACTCAAAGCATTTGTTTTATTTTTCCAACAAATTATCGATATTTTGTTTATCGATGTGTCCCTTCTTAGTCGATAACAGCATGACGACGTAACTTTTGCAGCACGTACCATGTACATTTGCATTGAGTTTTTATCTATTATTTCCGAACATTACGTAATAATTTCTTAATATTCATTTTTATAATTTACAATTTTACACAATTATGATTTTTTTCGACTTTTTAATGAACCTCTAAAGGATTTGATGTGATAGGACGTCAGTACAATGTTAAGCGCTAACGAACTGTCATAGGGATCATCATTCAGCGTGCGGATTATAATGGATTATTTTGTATCTGAGCTATAAAAATCTCGTGTCACGGTGTTAATGGTCCCATGACAACGTTTGCCGTCAGATAGTAAATTAGATATTTTTACTTAATTTTATATAATAATATATAATATTATATAAGTATAAAAAAAAATTGTTAAACTACTCACGTACAAACAAATTCACGGACAACAGCTAGTTTCAAAATAAAGGCACTTATCGATGGATTTGTCTGCGTTAAATTTGGAATAGATCAAGGCAAATATGTTAACTCCTGTGATATTGGTTTTAACACGTATTAATGTATTTTATTGTTATATTTTTATTATGAAGCAAGCATATTTCGGGTGGCTGAGTCATCAACGCAGCGTCAAAACTAGAAAAACTAGAATTACAAAATTTAAATTGTACTCGGTTCTTTCATATGACAACGTGATAATATTAATTACGAAAGATTCATGAGTCTCTAATTAACTATCTTTTTCCAGAGTTTCGATATTTTACGTTTTACTGCTTATCACAGCTATAGCGTGATGGTTTATGTGTATGCACCAGACATTCACTATATCTGAATTCTACTAAAATGCAAGATTTCGTGAGGATCTGCCTAAAGTGATGATGATCAATACTTGCTTTGATCCATCTTTCTTTACTGCTCCTATTATAGCGTGATGATATATAACGAATCCTATGACCATACCCTAGAAGAATATTTATGCAAAATTTCAGCCGAATCTGTTCTACAGTTTTGAAATGAAGCTCGAACATCGATAATAACCTGCAGACTAACAGACTAATAGACAAAGATCTAAAAATCACAATCACATTAATCACAAAAATAAGCGGCCAAGTGCGAGTCGCACTCGCCCATTAAGGGTTCCGTAGCAGCAAGTAACATAATAATGTTTTTTTTTTAATTTTTAATATTTGAGTTGATTGAATGTAAGGTAAATTGCGGTTTACGATTTATGACGTATTAAAAAAAAAACTACTTGCTAGATCTCGTTCAAACCAATTTTCGTTAGAAGTTTACATGGTAATGTACATCTTTTTTTTTTAGTTTTATCATTCTTTTATTTTAGCAGTTACAGGGGGGGGGGGAGTCAAGTGTCTCTCTTGCAAACTATTGAGTTTAGAAAAAAATGATATTAGAAACCTCAATATCATTTTTGAAGACCTATCCATAGATACGTATGGGATTGATGAAAAAAAATTTTTGAGTTTCAGTTCTATGTAAACCCCCAAAATTTATGTTTTTTTTCTAATTTTGTGTGAAAATCTTAATACGGTTCACAGAATACATCTGATTACCAAGTTTCAACAGCATAGATCTTATAGTTTAGGAAAAAAATGGCTGTGACATACGGACGGACAGACAGACAGACATGACGAATCTTTAAGCGTTCCGTTTTTTGCCATTTGTCAACGGAACCCTAAAAATCACGTCGGTATCACTCCTAGAACATAGCATTTTTTTTTAAAACATTATGATTTTATTATGATGTTTAAATTATGACTTCTGAATTAAGTATGTAGGTAACAGAATCTTATGGCATTAAAAAAAATATAGAATGATGATTTTGATATGGCAATGCCAAATTTCATCTGTCAAATCAAATTATAGGTTAGGTTGTACGTTTTGATATGTCTTGGCCTGTTGGAGAGCAAGAAATACATGCGTAATTTTTAGAATAATTTTCTACTTCTTTAAGCTTTAAGATTTAAGCATTATCATATAAGGATCTTATTAGATCCTCAATCCTTTTATGTAAAAATTATGCAAAAAGCTTAAATCTTCAATTGTGTATGTTAATCTGGGATAGACTGGATGCGAAAGGCGAAGTATCGGGAGGTACGGCGCAAATTGGCAGAGGCCGATGTCCAGCAGTGAACTGCGATAGGCGAATTGATTGATAGAATCTGTAATCACTACAGCTATATCATCATCATCATCACTTTTTTTTTTATAACATTGACCTATTCTTTGTTCTATAGATGTTTTTATACATTTATTTCAACCTATGTAAAAAGGTTATATACCTTTTTACATAGGTTGAAATAAATGTGTAAGTGTAATTAAATTTATTTTAGTTTTCATTAAAATTATTTTCTTTGCTTAGTAACGCATCAAAAAAATTCAATCAGAACTTAATAGTATTGCTACCCCTGTAAATCCTATTCTATTTATTTTGTTAACATATTTTTCTCTTTTTTTACATTCCGCAATAAATAAAAATGTTTAGCTACATAATTATGGATATCTAAATAATGAATACAGTTTGTCTGCTATGTAATGTATGAGAAATAAATTATAATTAAAAAGTATCACGATGGTTTAGTCCAATTTCCCCAGTACTGCACTCTTCAATTTTTTATTTCCTAATTTGCCATGAGATTCTTGTAGACCTATATTGAGTACCTAGGTCTTTGACATCTCGCTCTTGGAAGTAAAGACATGAAACAAAAAATTGTTACCTATTATGTACACCAAATAAATCGCGATAGAATCCGTTAAAAATAGTTTTATTTCAATGTGTGACATTCGCGTAAACTTCCGATAATATCAAATAATTTTCAACTAAAAAACTAAGAAAACACTTACTTATTTTTTACTTACTTATTCTGACGTACTTCTTACTACTTCTTACGTACTATTTACCACGCAGTCGAATCAACAACCGATATTCAACCGTTGTTTAAAGGTTTTCAACGCTTGCTTTCGATAAATATCCGTTGTCAACCGTAGTTTTACATCTATAATTGCAACCATACACATGTTGTTCGTACCAGCAACCGTTTACCAGTAGGCAGCTTCCATTTAATTTCTGTAGACCGATATTCTTAGCAATCCATGGATTGCCGTGCGGGTGCCGGGTCCATCGCGTTGCTGAGTTGAAAACTCGGGACAGTGCTTGGGACTTGCGACCCAAGTGCAGGTTTAAAAGGGGCCTTCTTTTATATTACGTAAACGAAGAACCAAGAACAAAGTTGGGTGGGTCATGACCTAAGTAATATATAGTCATTTCTTGAATAGCACATATGGCCACGTGCCAGCATCTTCAGTTTATGTGTGTAGGTGATCAAAATTCAATTACATATAAAAATGTTACGTGTTTCAAATTTCAAATGTGGTTTTGCCAAAATGTTACATCTAACATAAAATAGCCAAGGACAAAACCGTTCAGTGCCATTTCATCCTCTGTTTCAACTGAATTTGTTCTTTTTTAGGGTTCCGTTGCCAAATGGCAAAAATCGGAACCCTTATAGATTCGTCATGTCTGTCTGTCTGTCCGTCCGTATGTCACAGCCACATTCCGAAACTATAAGTACTATGCTGTGAACCGGATCACGATTTTCACACAAAAATATAAAAAAAACCATAAGTACTTAGAACTGAAACTCAAAATTTTTTTTTTCATCAAACCTATACGTGTGTGGTGATAGGTCTTTAAAAATGATATTGAGGTTTCTAATATCATTTTTTTCTAAACTGAATAGTTTGCAAGCGAGACTTCCAAAGTGGTAAAATGTGTGTCCCATCCCTGTAACTTCTAAAATAAGAGAATGATAAAACTAAAAAAAATATATGATGTACATTACCACGTAAACTTCCACCGAAAATTGGTTTGAACGAGATCTAGTAAGTAGTTTTTTTATAATACGACATAAGTCGTAAAACGCAATTTACCTTTCGTTCAATCAACTCAAATATAAAATTTAAAAAAAAGCATTATTATGTTACTTGCTGCTACGGAACCCTTCATGGGCGAGTCCGACTCGCACTTGGCCGCTTTTTTAAACTTAGAGTTTAAAAAAGTATTTTTTTCCTATTTTGGCATGATCTTTCTTTAGATCAAATTTTGCACTAAAATGTCAACTTCCATGACAGGTATAGCTCAGTTGGTTCGCCTATCGAAAGGCGAACGTGAGTGTAGAATCTGCAGTATTTTTAAAAGAATTTTAAAAAATATGTGAAATCTAATCTTTGGAGCCGAACCTGTTGATTGACGTACGAGACTAAGGCTCAAGCTTTTCTCTCGGGGTTGGGAGATCAGACGGTAGCCGCTCATATAAAAGCCGTATAAGCCAAATCAAAAGGAGGAGAAGGAGAAAGCAGACCCTGTGCTCCGATGCAACCGGTAAGAACGCTGAGATGGTCCTGGCCACTCCTGGCATACGCGTTTCGCTTCTTCTACTTTCACAATTACTTTTATACATGCATAATTATTTACATGACCGATATTCTTAGCAATCCATGGATTCTCCGTGCGGGTGCCGGGTCCATCGCGTTGCTGAGTTGGGAACTCGGGACAGTGCCTGGGACTTGCGACCCAAGTGTAGGTTTAGAAGGGGCCCCTTTTGTTGATGTACATCAACACTCACCTTCACTACCCAAGTTCCCCTCCCTGCCTAACCAAATTTGATACGAACCTACTAGTGCCGCTTTAGATATTCGTCCTAGTAATGAGCTTATTGTAGCTCTCGATAGGCCTAGATCTTTAAGTAGGTTATATAGAGATTTTGCTGGTATACCTCTCGCTCCCACTTCCAATGCATACAAATTAACCACGTAACCGTTTTTGATTAATAACGCAACGCTTAGTAACGCATCAAAAAAATTCAATCAGAACTTAATAGTATTGCTACCCCTGTAAATCCTATTCTATTTATTTTGTTAACATTTTTTTCTCTTTTTTTACATTCCGCAATAAATAAAAATGTTTAGCTACATAATTATGGATATCTAAATAATGAATACAGTTTGTCTGCTATGTAATATATGAGAAATAAATTATAATTAAAAAGTATCACGATGGTTTAGTCCAATTTCCCCAGTACTGCACACTTCAATTTTTTATTTCCTAATTTGCCATGAGATTCTTGTAGACCTATATTGAGTACCTAGGTCTTTGACATCTCGCTCTTGGAAGTAAAGACATGAAACAAAAAATTGTTACCTATTATGTACATCAAATAAATCGCGATAGAATCCGTTAAAAATAGTTTTATTTCAATGTGTGACATTCGCGTAAACTTCCGACAATATCAAATAATTTTCAACTAAAAAACTAAGAAAACACTTACTTACTTTTTACTTACTTATTCTGACGTACTTCTTACTACTTCTTACGTACTATTTACCACGCAGTCGAAGCAACAACCGATATTCAACCGTTGTTTAAAGGTTTTCAACGCTTGCTTTCGATAAATATCCGTTGTTAACCGTAGTTTTACATCTATAATTGCAACCATAAACATGTTGTTCGTACCATCAACCGTTTACCAGTAGGCAGCTTCCATTTAATTTCTGTAGACCGATATTCTTAGCAATCCATGGATTGCCGTGCGGGTGCCGGGTCCATCGCGTTGCTGAGTTGAAAACTCGGGACAGTGCTTGAGACTTGCGACCCAAGTGCAGGTTTAAAAGGGGCCTTCTTTTATATTACGTAAACGAAGAACCGAGAATCAAGTTGGGTGAGTCATGACCTAAGTAATATATAGTCATTTCTTGAATAGCACATATGGCCGCGTGCCAGCATCTTCAGTTTATGTGTGTAGGTGATCAAAATTCAATTACATATAAAAATGTTACGTGTTTCAAATTTCAAATGTGGTTTTGCCAAAATGTTACATCTAACATAAAATAGCCAAGGACAAAACCGTTCAGTGCAATTTCATCCTCTGTTTCAACTGAATTTGTTCTTTTTTAGGGTTCCGTTGCCAAATGGCAAAAATCGGAACCCTTATAGATTCGTCATGTCTGTCTGTCTGTCCGTCCGTATGTCACAGCCACTTTCCGAAACTATAAGTACTATGCTGGTGAAACGTGGTAAGTAGATGTATTCTGTGAACCGCATCACGATTTTCACACAAAAATATAAAAAAAACCATAAGTACTTAGAACTGAAACTCAAATTTTTTTTTACATCAAACCTATACGTGTGTGGGGATAGGTCTTTAAAAATGATATTGAGGTTTCTAATATCATTTTTTTCTAAACTGAATAGTTTGCAAGAGAGACACTTCCAAAGTGGTAAAATGTGTGTCCCACCCCTGTAACTTCTAAAATAAGAGAATGATAAAACTAAAAAAAATATATGATGTACATTACCATGTAAACTTCCACCGAAAATTGGTTTGAACGAGATCTAGTAAGTAGTTTTTTTATAATACGTCATAAGTCGTAAAACGCAATTTACCTTTCATTCAATCAACTCCCGCTTTAGATATTCGTCCTAGTAATGAGCTTATTGTAGCTCTCGATAGGCCTAGATCTTTAAGTAGGTTATAGAGAGATTTTGCTGGTATACCTCTCGCTCCCACTTCCACTGCATACAAATTAACCACGTAACCGTTTTTGATTAATTCGTTTGTGAGATCATAGTATTTATTTTTCTTTATTGTGTGGTCCTTCGGTATATTTGTTTCCTACGGTACTGTAAGTTCCACAAGAACCACATGTTTTAACCTCTTAGAATAAAGGAATATGTCAGGTCTAGATGACGAAATCCCAACATCCTCCGGAATTTTATAGTGCTTTTCACACGTGTCGATTAGGAGAGTCCAATCTGGGGCAGTATCTAAGATTGAATAAGGTTTGTTCCTGGATGTTATGGATGAACCTTCAGACACAAAGTTGATATGACATCTTTTAGTAGTCAATCCTTTTTGGGCTCTAGCTACTGCCAGACTCATTGCTTCACGTATGATGATAAGCACCTTATCTTGGCGGCGTGAGTATTGGCCTCTATCGAGAAGCACCCTACATCCTACTAAAATGTGTCTAGCCGTCCCTATTGCTTCACCACAAGTATAACATTGTTTTTCTGTGGCCTTCCCCCACCTTACCAGATTACTCTGGTCTGGTAGGGTCATCTGAAAGGCGTTAAGATAGAAGATAGGGGTGTGTCAAAATATTTGTAGTGCTCCGTGCTCGTAATATTTACCTTGTTTTTGCGTAAAAGTGCGAAGTCCAACAAAAGACAAACATAAAAGTGCGAATGAAGTCTTGTGAAAGCTGTGCAAGTGTTATTTACGCCTAAAACACGAAATAACTGCAGAAATAATAACAAATAAATAAACCGTTTGACTTTAAGTTAAAAGTCTTCCGTATACCCTCATCACATTTTATCTCTTTGATTGACTTTTGCGTTTAGTTTCTTATATAATTTGACAAAAAGTGTTGCCACTTCAACGCGTCGAGACGGGCGCGGCGGCGACGACGCGACGGCGCGACACGACTGTGACTAAACGATCGACTAAATGTTCGGCGGTACAAAGCAGCTAGACTTCCAATCGAAATAACAAACCATAATATCTTCATAGGTTTTTACGTATTCTATTTGAAAAATAAGCATAACCGTTTTTACCTCTTCAATGCCGAACGTCAAACGCTCACCTCCGAGGACCATGGAAGCTGGTAAACAGCGAGTAATGTCCTCACCAGACGTGTCGAATATACACACAGAACCTAGCAAAATATCGCGAAACAAGCGCATTTGACCAGATTTCTCTCCGGACCACACACCCAGCGGACTAGCAGATTTCGAAAAAAAGATTTTGGAATCATTAAACGCCTGGAGAACCGATCAAAACACAATATTAAACAAACTGAAGACAGATATAAACGACATCAAGAAACAAAACAAAATAATACAAACTACAAACTCAGAGATAGAAAAATCTTTAGAATTTATCAATCAATCTTATGAGACAATGAGAAAGTCTGTAGAAAAATTAGAGAAGGAACGTCAACAACAAAAGGAATACATCGCACAACTTGAAAAGAAAGTTACAGACCTTCAGCAAAAGTCGCGTTCTTCCAGCATCGAATTAAGAAACATCCCATATGTTGCAAACAAAACCACTGAGGATTTGACATCCATCTTAGTGCAAACGTGCAACGCTATCCAACTCGCTGTGAGACCAACGGATCTAAGAGATATCTATCGCATGCCCGGCAAAAAAGAGACAAGTAGACCCATAGTAGCTGAGCTGATGACCGTACCTATGAAAAAGAAGGTGCTTGATGCTTGCCGGAAGTACAACCAGACACGCCCACGCGATCTAAAAACCAATCACATAGGAATAAAAGGTGAACCAATACCTGTTTATGTCACTGATCATCTACCGAGCAGCCTGAGACTATTATATTATGAAGCTCGCAAATTTGCCAGCACACACGACTACCCCCTGATGACTCTAACGGCCATCGCTTTTAACGGGCTGTTTAATACAGCCACGTTGCGGGCCGCCAGAGTCTCCGCCCATACTGGGGCCCCGTACAGGGCCATGCTTCGCACGATCCCCAGGTACAGTCTCCTAGTGGGGGCGTTGGGTCCCTTAACGTTGGGCATCAGCCGCGATAGCGCGGCCGCAGCCCCCCTCAGTTTCGGGACCAGACTTCGGAGATGAGGTCCGAAGTCCCATCGGCTATCGAGTACGAGCCCAAGGTACTTCATCGTGGGCTCGATGCCGATGCTTACGCCCCCTACAGTTATGCTGGTTCCCGCAGGTGGCCCCCTCCGAGGCCCGTGGAAACACATAGCCTCGGATTTGTGGAGAGCCACCTCGAGTCCCAGCCGCCGTATTCGACCCACGACTTGAGCAACCCCTGCCGTGGCCTTTAGTGCCGCGCTTCGGTGCATTGCTCCCCGCGCCATAACGAGGGTGTCGTCAGCATAACACGTTATGCTGACACCCTCGAGCAACGAACCGCGCAGCACCCAGTCGTATCCGATGTTCCACAGGAGTGGCCCTAGGACCGACCCCTGCGGAACACCGCACGACACTTCTCGCCGCCCTGGCCCTAGCCAGCTCGGGTAAACTATGGCCCTCTCGGATAGGTATGCCTCGACAATGCGGCTGAGGTAAGGAGGCACTCCGTGATACGCGAGCGCCCGTTAAAAGCGAAGGCCGTCAGAGTCATCAGGGGGTATCGCACGATCTCCATCGAGGCGGCATGTCTCCTAGCCGGGACCCCTCCATGGGACCTGGAAGCGAGACCCCTTGCGCTGCTGTACCAGTGGCGCAAGGAGGCGCTGGAGCGGGGCCATAGGCCGGAGCCCCGAGAAATCAGGGCTCAGCGGTCCCTGCTCCGCCTGGAACTCATGGAGACATGGAGGGTGCGACTTGAGCACCCAAGGTGGGGGGAATCCACCATTGCGGCGGTGAGACCGATCATGAACGAGTGGTTGGAGAGGGACCATGGGGACCTCTCCTACCGGATGTGCCAGATGGTTACCGGACACGGGTGTTTCGGTAAGTATCTGTGGCGCATCCACCGGGAGACAACGCCGCAGTGCCAGCACTGCGAGGATCCTGGCGAAGACACGACGCTCCACACGTTGGTGGAGTGCCCTGCGTGGGCGAGTCAACGCCGGGATCTCGTTGCCGTCCTGGGCGTGGACGTTCTCTCGTTGGAGACCATGATGAGGGCCGTGGTCTCCGACGGGAGCAAGTGGCATGCCGCCGCCTCTTTCTGCGAGCAGGTAATGCGCGCGACAGAGACGGCGGAGAGGGAGCGGGAGAGAACCCTGCCCCCCGAGTTTCGCAGTCTGCGGCGTCCACTCATCTAAGCCCGGGACTACCGACCTCCATGATCGGGACCTGAGGACGGCAGTTGGCCGACTCGCCGTCCTTACAGAAGCAGGCCGTGGCGGAGGCGTGTCGTGTGTGCCCTACACACGCCTGCCAACTCACCGAAGCGGGACAAAACCCGACCCCACCAGGCGAGGCCGCGGTGGCGGCCAAAGACCACCGGCAACCCTGGGGTTATTCTTTCGAGGGCTTACTCGGGGTGCCCGGCAACGGACACTTGGGGAGGACACCGTGCGGTTTTAGTCGAGACACAACATAACCACCCCCGCTGGCCGACGGGGGGGTATCCGAAAGGGTTTCCGCACGATAAAAAAAAAAACAAAAAGGCACACACGACTATAAATTTTGTTGGTCGCAAAACAACAAAATATTTCTTCGGAAAAGAGAAGGTATGGCTTCCGTCTCTGTCTTCTCCACGGTTGTCCTTCATGCTCTTGTTAATACACAATAACTACGCCATAAGTCTTTTCAAAATTCTCGTCTTTATTTGTACTATTATTAAATACCTATTTATAATGCACGTAACTAGTCCAATAAGCACACAAAACACACACAAAATACACGAACAAAAAACAGTAACATTTTGTAGTAATTTGTTTATATCTATCATTACGTGCATCGCAGTTGTAAATCTATAGGAACCTTACTCTCTATTATATGGACTTATACTTTTTCCTATCGTTGGTAACTATAAATTAGCAATACGAAATAATATTTTATCCATAAGCTCCATGATCACTGAATCGTCAACTCACTCAAAAAAATATTTATTTATGGTTCTTCTAATGTTTCTACACACTCGCTTAGTTTGCGCTGCCATGAAAGTAATCATGTCAAACCTAAAACCGAATCAAATAAACAAAACTGTTACTAAGCACACAATATATACATATATATTGTGTGCTTAGTAACAGTTTTGTTACTACATCATACCGTATCATACCCCACTATCACGACACCATCATACCCCAATGTCCCCTCATCCCTATCAATCTTCGAAGTAACCACAATATGCACGGGTCACTCGAAGAATCACAACCAGCCGACTTTCTTGATGTATACTAACACCTCAAATGATTAATGTAAATAATATTAATACTGAACTAGATTCCTACAATAAACCTGAGTCTTACAAATGCAGTCCGGAAGACTGTCATAAATACGTCAACAGATCCTTCCAACCTCTCAAAATATTCCATATTAATATCCGTAGTGCAAATAAAAATTTCGATCAACTCCGTATACTGCGGTCAAAAACTGTGTTTGACGTTATCGTACTTACGGAGTGTTGGATAAACGAGAATAACAATAGCCCACCTAATCTAGACGGATATAACGAACACTCGTCAAAAAATATAACAAATCAAAATGACGGTGTAATTATCTATACAAACAAGAACCTAACATGCAAAATCTACGAACCACACTTTAGAGATGCTAGCTGCTTAGTATGCCAAATAGGAAACAAAACTAGTATAGTGACCATATACTGATCACCATCGCTTAGCAAAAGAGACAACTTTGATAATTTTATTGATAGCCTTAATAAAGTTTCAGTTTACTCTGCCCAAAATATGATTCTTGTGGGTGATATAAACATCGATATTTGCCCTGATAATAACAAAAAAGAGTCTTGGTCAGAAGAATATCTAACATTCAACGCCTCCCATGGTCTCTTTCCAACACATACATATCCCATAAGAATACACAGATGCCTAGACCATATTTTCACAAAAACTAAACTACCGACCACTACGCTAGTACTAAAGGCACACATAACAGATCACTTGCCAATATTACTTTTCATAAACGAAATAAGACACTCTCACAATTACTCCTCCCTCGAGAAGACTATTATAGACCACAAAATGATAGCAGTAGACCTAGCAAACCTAAACTTCTCCGGGATTTTACAAATAGACGATGCAAACTTAGCAGCGGATAAACTCATATCCATAGTAGCCCCTGTTATTAACAAACACAAAAGAACACTACTCACAAATAAGAAAAATCGCATCCTAAAGCTATGGATCACACCGGGGTTATTCCGCTGTATTAAAAATCGAGACAGACTACACATAAAATCGACCAAGTACCCCAACAACATCCTCAAAATAACATATACCAGATATAGGAACTACTGTAACTTATTACTCCGAAAATTGAAAACAGCGTATGGCAAAAGCCTTATCGATGAAGCAGGGAATGACTCTAAGGCATTATGGAAGGCAATAAAAACAATTCTGATGACACAAAAAAATCTAAAATCAATTCCGATGAGTTATTACACATAAATACAGACGTGCAAAAATCTGTTAATGATGTCTGTACCTTTTTTTTTTTTTTTTTTTTTATCGTGCGGAAATCCCTTCGCATACCCCCCCGCCGGCCAGCGGGGGCGGTTATGTCGGGCTTGCACCGACTAAAACCGCACGCCGTCTCGGGTCTTCAGACGCCGGGGTGTAAGGTTACCTATAGAGCATATCCCTCGCACCCCGGCTGACCCTGGGCCATCTCACCACTAACAGCATCGCTCATCCTGTCTCCTCTGAAAGCAGAGGAGTACGGAGAGCGATGTGTTCCCGCCACGTTGGGTATTGGCCGACGATCAATGCCAACCCTATGAAAGGGTGAAGGGGAAGCCATTGACCGCCGCCCAGGGTGTACCGGCCGCTCCGATTCCGTTCCCCCCGGACTGCAGCGGGATCGGAATCGGAGCGACACTCGAGGAGGTTACCCAACACACACCCCAATGTTGTCTGTACCTACTTCACAAATATAGGAAACAAATTAGCAGAAAAAATACTCTCTTCCTGGTCCCGCCCCTTAAGCTCGCCGATCTAGCAAACATTTACAGCCCTCTAAATTCTATAGTCCTACTGGAAGTCTCGGAATCCGAAGTCGAAACCATAATACTCCAGCTCCGCCCTAACTGTGCTGTAGGATGGGATGGCATTTTTACACAAACAATCAGACAATCACGACAGGTACTAATCTCACCCATCACTCATATATGTAACAGAGCTCTAAATACCGGAGTTTTTCCCACCTCCTTTAAAAAGGCAGTCGTTCACCCTATTTATAAGAGTGGGGATAGAGACTGTGTCAGCAATTATCGACCTATCGCCGTACTACCCGTCCTGTCAAAAATACTCGAAAAGATACTGAATAACGCTCTCATACAATACCTCAACAAAAATAAAATCTTAGCAGAAAATCAATTCGGCTTCCGCAAAGGTATCTCAACGGAAGATGCTGTTCACGACTTGACAGGTGCCATTGTAGAAAATCTCGACAAGAGAGTGAAATGTCTCTGCATTTTTCTCGACCTCTCCAAAGCGTTTGACACGGTCTCTATTCCCATCCTGCTAGCAAAATTAGAAAAAATTGGGATACGAGGAACACCCTATAAAATCTTTAAAGATTATCTATACTCTAGAAACCAAAGTGTGAAGATAGGAAATTACATGAGTGAGGAAGAAACAATAACATACGGCGTCCCGCAGGGAAGTATAATAAGCCCTACACTCTTCCAAATCTACATTAACGACCTCTGCACCATGTCAATACCACATTCAAAAATCTACACCTACGCTGACGACACAGCAATCCTGGTATCAGTTCCAAACTGGCATCTTGTAAAAGAGCGAGCTGAAAACTCACTAGAGAAAATTATGGAGTGGTTAAACACAAACCTACTAACCTTAAACGTAGCAAAAACCACCTACATACCTTTTGCACTAACAAAAACAGGTACTCCACCACAAGATTTCTGAATTATAATTCACAATTGTACTACATGGAAGATCTATCCAAATAAGCGGCTAAACCTCGCCCAAGTCCGCAACAGTTGCTCCTGCTGCGAGCTCACACAGAGCCAGACCGTAAAATATTTAGCCGTCCACATAGATCGCACCCTTGTAACAATGCACATTGTACTTTTAAGAATATTAGTGGAATATGTAGTCGATTCCTTAGTTGATATCGATTCATAGTCTACTAATATTATCTGTATTCTTTCATCGACTCTGTCTATGTTAGCTGTGGTCAACCCTATCGGCTGTGGTTCATTATCTATGAACTCCCACCAAGTCACTGCTTTCAGCCGACGTTATAAATTACGGTGTAGCGGTTTTGCGAGCCCCTAATTTTCTGCATCGCTACCACTAGTGCATAGCTGGTACTGAGCCGTTGGTGAGAATTTTACAATTTATACATTACGTGTGCTAATCATTTTTATTACAGAGTGCTCATTAGTGTTGGAGGGTGACGTGGTACCAGTGGCCCACCAGATATATTTCCCGTGGCCTCTTCATCTTCACCAATGGTGCCACGTCAGGTTCCCACTGCTATGCTAAGCTACTCCAGGCATCGCCTCGTTTTTTACGTGAGCGAGGCTTGCCAACATTTATCCATGTGTTGGAACCATATAGAATGTTATCATGCCACACTACACCTCTGTAGTCGTGGCAAAGTTTTCTAATTGGGATGCTGCTTTTTACGTGAGCAGTATCTATTTGTTTTAATTGTGTAGCTTATACGCAAGGCATGCTTTCCCTTTTCGCGCTTGTCAAAAGGACAATAACCTGTGCGGGCCATGCGGTCAGTGACCGCATGGTGAACAATCCTTCAGTGTCATCTATGTTTCTGTGCATCTGTTCCTGCTGCTTGCAAAGGCTGTGACCTGCCTGCTTTGCAATAATGACCATAAGCATCACGTGCCTGGGGAAGCTTGCCACCTTTCTTACGCCTTCGGTATGCTCGGCCTGCACTAGCAGTATGTATTCACATACTGAAAGCTTTGCCGTCTCTTTTCAGGTCCGCCGAGCGAGTCACGCAGCGGTTGGTGCCAGCGCGACACGCCGGGCGGATACTGCGTCAGAGCTAAGTGCAGACTCCTAGCTGCCGCGGGCCGTCCTTCACGTCTTTCACATCTCTTAACTTCAATCTTAATAAAAATTATGCGTACTCACCCTTGAGGTCACATACAATTTATTACATTTAATATATGAAAGGTAAAACTAGTCTCATGTTTGATTTGCTATAACCTTATAAACCAACTACTAACTTCTAATAACTTGTAACTTATAATAAACCTTAAATTCAACTATCCCTGTTACACCCTGAAATGGGACAAACACATAGAACTGATGATAAGCAGAACAAGACGCCTTATACACATATTTAAATCGCTAAGAGACACCAAACCTTTGATATACTCAGAACAGTCTACATGTCACTAAGCCAGTTCATCATCCAGTACTGCATCACAGTTTGGGGTGGAGCCGCAAAAACACACATCATAGGCCTAGAAAGAGCACAATGACCAATATTGAAAGTGATGACTAGGAAACCACTTCGTTACCCTACTGTCCAATTATACAAAGATCTTAAAGTCTTAACAGTTCGTCAGCTATTTGTACTCCAAACTTTGATGAAAAAACACCGAACTGTCCCTCTCTCTAACCCTAAACAACGGAGCATAAAACCGGTGTGCCATAGCGTCCCCTACAAAACGTCCTTCGCAAAAAAGCAATTTAACAGTACTACTTAGTACCAAATTATATAATACAGTAAACAAGAAATTAGGAATTTCAGTACTCAGTCAACATAAAATGAAAAACAAACTCGCCAAATGGCTTCAACAACTCGACTACCACGAAACCGAGAACTTACTTGTAAACGCAACATGACCTCTCCCCCGTCCCCGGCTTAATGATCTTCCTTGACAACCCACCACTTTCAAACACAAACAAATATAAACGCGCAACACACGAAGAACACCCTCACTCACACACACACATCCTTTAACATACATACACATCCTCTAACATACATACACACACACATCTTCACTTCAAACACATTCAAACACGTTCATAGCCGACATCACCACTCAAAGCTTACCCTAATGATACAGCTTACAAGCTACCTCTAATTCATGGAATTTCACACTGAACGCTGTCTCTCAAGATACAGGCAATAGCCTAGTTTGAGAAACAGCAATCATCATCCAGAGATAATTATGTATCCATTAACTATACTATGCACTTTTTGTATGCTACCTGTTACATTCTTATGTGGTAATAAACTTTAAAAAAATAATTAATTTTAACAGGGCCGGCGACTAGTCATAGATCAGGGTGCGCCACTTTAAGGACATCGGTATGCAGAACTCTCCCATTGTCAACCATTCATTTTGGATTTCCAAATTCATCGCGTGCACTCGATATTTATCATTTTCGTCTTGTTTTAGAAAGGACTTAAGTACATCCTGGTCCCTTTCTGGCTCTCGTGACTCTGTTCGACTGGGCCCCTATCATAAATCGTTTATGGAATAGGAGTTTAGATTCAAGCTCGGACACGTTGATATCTTTCGGGAGTGCCCTGTGTCATCTTGGGATTTACTTAAGATGTGGGCTTTGGTAACTCTAAGGTGTTTATAGAGCTCCGATGGTTTCTTAAGTTTCATCCCAAAATTATTTTGATCCCTAAATAGAGCAGAGGAATCAGCAGAGTGCGCTAGTCCAAGCCAAAATTTTAGCGATTTTATGACAGTTGCATCTATTTTCGCCAGTAAGGTTTTACCGAATTCATACACCAGAAAAGGCCAAGTCAGACGTGATGTTAAGTAGTTGTCATATTGAAGAGTCCCGGGTCGTAGGAGGTAAATTTGGTGTCCCGTCTACCCAGACACAGACAGTGACACTTACTGGGCTTCGTCTTCAGTCCATTTGTCTACGAACAGAACTCATCGACTTCCTTTAATAGTTCCTGACATTGTTTTAAGCTAAGATGGACTCTGAGTATATGTTATTTACTTTAAACCGATAACCGCATTTCTTTTCGTGACGTATTAACTTGGTAATTAAGATATTAATTACTATGTTAAATGCTATTGGCGACAAGAAGCATCTCTGTAGCTTATAGCAAATTTTAGCTGCGAGTAATACGACTCGATTATATCTATGACTACGGGTGGAAAGTTATACCATTGCAACGCGTATACCATAAGACAATGTGGAATTGAGCCAAATGCATTTTCTAGGTCTATTCAACATACCGTTATCTGTCTTTCGTATTTTCTGGCATCTTTTAAGCTTTCCGCTAACAGACTATTGTGTTCCAGACAACCAGAAATGCCGGGTAAAAACCCTTTCTAGTGGTTAGGTCCGAAATACCTTTTTTTTTTTTCGTGCGGAAATCCCCTCGGATACCCCCCCGCCGCCCAGCGGGGGCGGTTATGTCGGGCTTGAACCGACTAAAACCGCACGCATTGTTAATCATAAACTGACACATTTTTGTTTGCAGAATTGAGAAAAATATTTTTGAAATTGTGTTAGTGCTATCGGTCTACTATGTAGTTCATATTTTGATCTGTATAGTTTTTAAGGTTCCTAGCTCCTAGTTCCTAGCTCTATTATGAGTATCTACGTATTCTTATCAAAGGCACTGTAAACAACAAACAACAAGGAACAGTTTTAAAATATTAAAAAAAAAAAAATTGTGTCGGTCTGTCTGTTGGTCTGGATGTCTGGATGTCTGTTTACGCAATAACTCAAGAACCACTTATCCGATTTAAAAAAATCTTTCGCCAATCATCTTGTTTGGTTAATGGGAAGAACTGATTAGATTTTGGGGTAAATATTTTTTTTGTGTTTTTGACGTCGAAGACGTTTGATTTGATTTCATTTTCTTCATATTTATTGCTCAATATATAAAGACGACCTAAACCTAAGGTCTGTAATTTTGAATAAAAATACTGCAACAAAAATATCTAAGTTTGGCCCGAAGACTGTGTGATTTCCGCCACACTAGATTTTCTTCATAAAAAGTTAAAAATATTCTTAAATTGACACAAAGTCGTTCTTTTTCGTATAGAGTTCTGTTTGTGTGTGTATACGCCGGCGCAGGGCGTCGGGTCACGACCTCGGCTTGCCGGAATTAGCCTGTGACGTCACTGTACCAGGTGCCTGCCAACTGCCAACTAATGTACACACACGGAGATGACAACTCCAATAATATACAAGATTGCTCTGGGCAAGTGTTCTGGGCATCTAATAACAGCTAAATAAAGTTATTGAAATTATAATGAAATCGATAAAAATGGATCATTGAGTTCATCTACGGGAACTTTAAGCTGTTGTTTCGTAGGTTACGATGATATTTTTTTCGTAGGTTATGTGTCAGTTTCAGGACATAACTTCATATATATATATATATATATATATATATATATATATATATATATATATATATATATATATATATATATATGTATATACATATATATATATATATATATATATATATATATGTATATATATATATATACATATATATATATATATATATATATATGTATATACATATATATATATATATATATATATATATATATATATATACTTAATATAAATAACTTCTTTTACTAAGATAGAGTCGCTCCAAGTAAGTAAGGTTTGTATAACTGTTTATATAACATAACATAACTTCACGCCTGTATCCCCGAGCCTATTGCCATCTACCGGGCACATTATTAGGCAAGCGATAATTAACATTTATTAATGCACACATAACTACGAAAAGTCAGAGGTGTGCCTGGGGCGACTGGGGATCGAACTCGAGACCTCGTCTCAGCAGTCCGTTACTCACGCCACCGGGCTATCGCCGCTTTTCTGTTTGTATAAGGTTGTATAATCCAAAGATAACTACTACAACTGCTGATTACCGGACGAGGTTCAGACGCAGGCTTGCCTCTCAAGGTTGGGAGGTCAGACGGCAGTCCCTCTCATAAAATCCAAATATGCCACGTCACGGGAAAAATAAGGAGAGTAGATCCGGAGTTCAGACTCCGAACCCTGAGATCAACCCTGAGAGGGGCCTGCGCCAAAGCCTCGTACGTCACTGAGTAGGTGGACCGGCTAGCAGGTGATATTGACTTAAATCCCCATGATCTTGGTGGGGTCTAATACATACATTACAATATTATATAGCAGAAAATAAAATTTGCGCTTAGCCTCCTAGAAACTTATCATCATCATCATAACAACATCGTGTCTCAAATACATCCGAGACCTTCATCTCAAAGTTCGGAGTCCGCCTTCCGACTATCCTCATGAAAACTACCTAATCTTAATAAACTAGTGCCTCTTAAATTATCATAGCTGAAATAAATCTAAGTAAGTCTGAATATTCTATAATGTTAAAACATATATGACCGTTAATCGACTAGAGGGCTCTTGAACTAGATCTGCCCCTGCACCGACTCCAAGGGCTGATTAACTCGAAGCAGTCATAGCACTCGATTGCAACAAACACCGTTATCAGCAGTTAGGTTTTCTTCAGAACTGATACAAGTTTCCTTTGTCCGCCGTATCGTTATCCTTATCAATTGTCTACATGACCGGTCGTGTCTCAGAAATGTTTGCCAAGTTTATAACTGCACATATTATTTACTTTATGGATACCTACGACGTATGCACGTATCATAAATAGAGCAAATTCCTTTATGACTTTAGGCCTTTATGCATTGTAATGTAATATTTCACAAATCTCAGAAAGCGACACACAAATTATTTTATTATCAATTCTCTCACACTTAACACAAAGTGTGAGACAAATGAACAATAAGTATGCAAACAGAAAACAGACACAAAGAAACAGACGGAATCACGAAACCAAGAGCTATGGGTCCTAAGTGTATTGTATTTGATTACAATAGTATATTATGAGTTAAACAGCAAGTAAAACGCAAACGTAAAGTTTTTATCTAGTTTTTAAATTTTGCATTCTATGATATTCAATAATGTTAACATGAATACACGAGCTTCTTTACTTCTTTGAATTACAGTGATAAAAACATGCAACCTAAATTTTATACGCAGTCAGATGAACACGAGAATTAGGAGAGGTAGGTTTACTACTATTAGTATTGTGTCTGGCAGCAGGTATACCTATGGCGAAATTATAAAAATTAATAATAATTACATATGTACAGATCACTTTCGACGTCATGGAATTGACAACGGAGGGCGTACATCACAGAGCCAGTCAGCCACTAAAGCTTGGGTTTATTAAGTCTGTCATTCATTTCAATTCACACCATCACCTACTTTATATACAATTTATATTATTACAAAAGTAAACATCCTATTACTACGAGCAATTATAGTTTATACCAAGTTCTTGTGTATCTACGTTTAGTAATAAGGGGTATGCGTTTTAGAGCCCGGCTTGCGCTCTCCTACTCGTCCTAAGTGGTGTATCTCAGTGTGCATCTGACCCCCAAACCAGAGAGGATACCCTACGTATCGGCTTGCAGGGGGTTTGTCTCCACCGATCTCGGTATCAGACTGAATTGTCCATGGATCACGTCGAGTTGTACCCACTGATACGCAGATCCATTCACTCAAAAAATATCTACTTTTATTAGGTGAAGTTGGCTTGGATTAGCATAATTATATGCTTCATGATAAACTTTCTAGGATATGAATTTAATAATTCCAAAACTACTGTTAATTATAAAAGTATTCCCTTAACGGCTATAAGTCTGCCTCTTATTACGCGGAGTTGAAAAACAAAGCTAGCGAAATGTGCACCTCTGCTTACCCAGGGATATGCAGACATGAATGTATAAGTTTATGCAAAAAACAAAAATAAAGTAAAGTTTTAACGAATACTTAAATCATTACACATCATTACTTACTGAAACGCCACGTATAGAAAAATGGACACCTACGGCAAATGTTAAACATTATATAATTTGAAATTGACATGACGGCATACGTTATAAGAGTGCATCCTGCCGTTAGGTCGTTTGCTGTCACACATTACGAGTCTTTCTTACCTTCAAGGACCGTTAATAGATATTTTACATAAAAAAACTATAGGTACCACATAAACGTGTATAACTAACACCGATGACACCATTTCCAGTGGAGTACAGTTGGAAGGTTAAGAGCCCCTTATCAAGTGTTATCAGGCGTACCTTGGTGACGCCCCATTTGCTCGTTTGACCTGACATACAGTTATCAGTGTTCTGCGATAACCAGCGCGTCATAGTCTACCTGTTTACACCTTTTCAACTGTATTTTTTAAAATATTTTTCGTGAAAATTGTGTATTTCATTCTACAATTGTAAATTAAGAATTTGTGTTAAATAGATTTTTGTTTATGGTGGTTCTCAGTGGTGAGAGGTCGTTAATACTTTGCTCTTTGCCCTGTGGTTGTAGGTATACAAAGTGTCAAGTGGTTTTTAGAGGTGAACGTGCGTCATGTCATTTCAGTGTGTGATTAGATGTCATATTGATGAAATTTAGGTACGTATTATTACTTCGGTGTGTTGTTTATACGAATATATTGGATGTAGCCATGATAGAGAATGATAACGCATAATCTTTTTATATTTTTAAGTTTTTCATTGTGGGAATATTGAATTATTGTATTTTAGTTGAACTGCCTAGTCAGTCCCGTAGCACAAATTTGCAGGTAGAGCAACGAGTAACGTAACGAGTGAAATATGTTTCCCCCGCCTAACTTCTTCATCTTCTGTGGCATTAATGGAATTCGTCAAATTTTGTTTACCCAGTATGATGAGACCTTAACTGAGTTCCCAGAGGCGCTCATGAGTCCCACCGGCAAATTTATTGTAGCGTGAGCCATATATTTCACAATGAATAGTTGATAGCACTACTTTCAATTTACCTATTCCAGAACACCGCGACCACAATTTGATGTGCACTAAAACTATTTGACATTGAATATCTCATAACAATACGTAATAATTAGTTTGAAGTTAAGATTTTATATTATTACTTCGGGCCACCAACCAGGTGGACACCGAAGTCTTAAAATCACGCAAAAAAAATATCAAAGTCTTATACCCACTTTTTATCACTTTTCTCGACGTTTCACATGATTCTAAGTCTAATTAGGCAAAAAAAAATTTTGTGTCGGTGTGTGTGTTGGTCTGGATGTCTGGATGTCTGGATGTGTGTTTACGCAATAACTCAAGAACCACTTATCCGATTTAAAAAATTATTTCGATAATCATCTTGTTTAGTTAATAGGAAGAACTGATTAGATTTTTTGGTTAGTACGTTCACGGTTTCGGGTACCTACCATACAAATTGACATTTTTTTGTGTTTTTGACGTCGAAGACGTTTGATTTGATTTCATTTTCTTCATATTTATTGCTCAATATATAAAGACGCGTCGAATAATAGGCATAAAGCCTAAGGTCTGTAATTTTGAATAAAAATACTGCAACAAAAATATCTAAGTTTGGCCCGAAGTTTGACAATCACCATGTGATTTCCGCCCCACTAGTTTGTTTCTAGTATAATCAATTAAAACAATAAAAACTCCTGAAAAAAATTTATTTATAGCTAAGAACCATCTCGATTATATCGGCTCTTGAACAAAACATCCGCATCATAATCGGTTCATCCGTTTGGGAGCCACGATCCCACAGACAGACACACACAGACACGTCAAACTTATAACACCGCGGCGTTTTTGCTTCCGGGGTTAAAAATAATGATGAATTTAGAAACATTACAAGTAAGTAAAAAAGTAAATTTACCTAAATAAAGGTTTAAACTTGGACTATATACAAATCTCTAGACTCAGCAATGGCCGCAACAAAACAATTTAAATAGTTGCTAATATGCTTAGTAGAGAAGCTTGACATTTACTTCAGTGCCATTTTTGTCAATACGCTGTCATGTCAATACATGAAAAAGGTGAATAGGCTACTTCACACGCGCCGCTCATCGACTTCCTCTTCGCCAACAAGGTCTTAGCCCTAATTGAAACCAGGTAGTATTACACACAATACATATTTCTAAACTGTCTAGGGATATTTTACATTCTATAGATGTAATTAAAGAAATCAATTTTAGAAAAGCTTTTTTAGTGCCATGTTGTTAATGCCATCAACAAAAAAGATGCATAACAACAAAGAACATACAAAAAAGATTGTAAAAGGTGGAGTAGTTTGATTTAATTTGCTCTTCGGTTTAATTAAAGTTCTATGTTTTCATGTTTTTGTTGATTTTAAATGAAATATAGTTTTCTTCAAAACAATAATTAATTAGATTAAATCTTCTGCATATCGTGTTGCCATGCAGCGATGACATTTATGCCGAGAAGAAATGGTTCTTGCTGTACGCATGGTAGAAGGCGGGGCTATAAAAAAGGAATATTGCGGAAATCTTGACACGTGTAGTGTCATCGATTGTAGTGATAATAAATTAAATATAATAATAAAATGGAAACTAAATAAAATGGTAGTAATAAAAGGAAATCCATGAAATTTAGTTCAGTTTCGGTCAGAAATCAAGTTATGATTTCATGGATTGCCTTTTATTTAATTTACCATGTTTGTTAGAGAGATTTGATCCTTTTGATTGAATCTATTAATTGATGCCATAAAAGTACAGGATGTTATCGTTCGGATTTTAGCAGGTTCTATTGCCGTGTGTGGCAAGCAAGTTTTCGATAACCTTTGAATGTAGATTTATTTCTTTTTAAAAATAAAGTAATGTTTCCTTTGAGTAAAAGTTACTATCTTCAGTATTTAGAGTACTTTGTGTCGATGTAAGGTCCAAAAATTCCATCCTTTCCAAATTCAAGTCGCGATGTTGTTTCGAATTCGAATAATAGTGTAGAACTCAAAACTCGAAGCGATTAAATAAGACTTCATAATTAAACATTTTAAAACGAGAATATAATTAACACACTTTGATAACACACAAGTTGTTTTTAAGAGTGTAGGGGGGCCCCATACACCAATACACTCCCAAAACTATAATAAAAGATCCTCGTAGCCAAGCCAACCTCAAGAATCATGAACGAGGCTCTGGCGTTTCCTCTTGCGGTTGAGAGATCAGATGGCCCGTCTCATGAAAGTCACAAAATCTGTGTGTCCGGTTTTTTGTTTTCAACGTTTTCTTAAAATGTAACCAAGCTAGATCGATTTATTGCTCTGAAAGCGCTCTGAAAATTTCATGAAAATCGTTGAAACATACAAATATAATTACTTGTCCTGACTGATTCATCAATGCAGAGCCTAAATTCTGGAGCTGCAAACTTGAGATTTCGGCAGTCGATGCTTTTTATGTTGTAAGCATCCACTAAGAAAGGATTCTTAACAATGTTACTACTAACTGGTAAAACAAGGGATGAACGTTTGAATGGAAGTCCGTCATTTTCAAAGCTAGAAGCATCCTTGCGTCTTTTTAGAAATAAATGACATGTATCAGCATTTTTCAAAATTTTACCTCTAAGGAAATAATTCAAAATTAGTTATAGCTTCGTTTTGCTTACATTTACAAATGGGCCCGGTGGGTGGCGGTGCAATCGGGTCATAGGATTTTTTTTACGAAATTATTCCCGGACAGCTAGAATAAAAAGGCAAAACGTAGTTTGCCGGGTCAGCTGAGATATATATATACTAGCTGCCGAAGGACCGATGACCGATGGAGCAAACGAGTCCTAGAGTGGAGAACACGAATCGGTAAACGGAAGGTAGGACGTCCCCAGCAAGATGGACGGACGACCTGAAAAAGGTAGCTGGGATAGACTGGATGCGCAAGGCGGAGGATCGGGTGCTATGACGTAAAATGGGAGAGGCTTATGTCCAGCAGTGGACTGCAATAGGCTAATTGATTGATTGATTGATTGTTATATACCAGCTGACCCGGCAAACTTCGTTCCGCCTCAGAATCAAGTTACGTAATTTAAAATAAAAATTAGCTTCCATTTTTCACCTTAGAGACCCGAGACGAGACGGGCAGCGAGCGGGTTTGGTTTGTTTGAAAGGCACAGTATAGGCGGAGACTAATCTAAAAAATCAAAGATCATGAAAATGTAGGGTAGGGTAGGTCCACCCGTTCTCGAGTTCATCGCGGTCATTACTAACACGACTTTGTTTTATATATAGATGTACTAGAATTGCTCGTTTAAAGGTGTTACATGACACAAATAAGGAGGAGTAAATGAGGAGAAGGAGAAAGTGGACCCCGGTCTCCGACGTGACAGCCTGCAGAGCATCACAAGTTCAATGGAGTCGTTACTGACTTGGAGTAGGCTTGGAGAATTTTATCACTTACACGGGGAGACTCATGATGTGGCGGAAGTGGACCTACCCTATTTACCTAACTATAGACCGACCGCGACCGCCGCACCGTGGGTATGTGCGTGGTGAGACGGGGGGTGAAGTATCGGCCGTCAGTAGAGATGGGAATTTCTTTAATTTTTGTCATCGATGCTCAGCTCGCCTATATCGCGCTAACAACATCCATTGTCAGCACTGTTGTTTTAGGTAACGGTGCCGGCCAGCGTAAAGATAATCGAGGCTTATGATGTCGTTGCTGGAACTATGATTTAAGCACTACATTTTTAGGGTTCCGTACCTTTTTTTTTTCGTGCGGAAATCCCTTCGGAAACCCCCCCACCGGCCAGCGGGGGCGGTAATGTTGGGCTTGAACCGACTAAAACCGCACGTCGTCTCGGGTCTACAGACGCCGTGGTGTAAGGTTGCCCATAGACCATATACCTCGCACCCCAACTGACCCTGGGCCATCTCCGGTTTCGAGATGGCCCCCTCGGATTTGGGAACCACGGTGTCCCCGTCTTGCCCCGGTTTGGGGGAGGGGCGCTAGACGCTCCACCGACCCGGCCTGCTTCTGGGTCCATCTGTCTGTCATGATTTAATGAATTATTCATGTATACTCATTTTACTAATTCCATATTCAATTTAAAATTGAATATGTTTATACGACTGGCGTTTAAAGCCAAAAGGCAAGGTGAAATCAAATTGACATGTCCTAAATATAAAAAAATAAAAAATAAATGATTAAATAGAGAATTTTAATAATATCTGAATATAGAATAGAATTATTGTACCTTATTATTGAAACCTTATTGTACACCAATCAGAGTATGCATAGGCACTTGGAATACACAGTCAACATTTGTACAAATGGCGGCCTTATTGCTAAAAGCAATTTCTTACAGGCAACCTTTGGATGGACACGAATTGGAACATTTATCGGTAGTTATTGGAGTGGTTAGTAGGAAAAAAAAATAAAAGATAAAATAAATAAATAAAAATATTGTTCATTCATATAAAATACATATCAATGTCAACTTATAGGGTATATACATATAGATGCATAAACATGCATGAATACAGAAGATATATACGGTGATATATGATATCTTAAGATCTGTCCGACAATATCAATATATTGATCTCATCGACTCATGCTCTTTCCTACCCCGTCCCCCACCACGCCACGCATTCCTAATTCAGTTCTTTCACACTTTTCAGTGACTTTTTGGTTATTGAAGTTGGTTTTTTTTTTATTAAAATTGTTTATAAATTCCACATTTTGGCATCAGCATCAAATCTCTTCTGCCTCCCATCAAATCTATTTTGAAAAATTACCTCTTCAGACAGAGAGAACGCAATTTTTTTATATGAGTCTACTCAAATGAAAGCTATTTAATGGAAGCTGAAACTTGCCTTTTTACTATACTTACAAATAATAATTACAAATACATTACCAACGACTAGAAAGGCGACTTTATTTAAAAAGTAATCTCAATTTGCCCTTTCTTCTTTACAGATATTTCTACGTTAGTGAATAAATTTTACAACCAACTGCGTACTTCGATGGTGTGATTGATAAATAGATTAAAGTCAAAATGGAAGCCATCCAATCAAAGATGCCAGTATCAAAAGTGCAGTGCAGTGATGATGTGAGTGAAGTGAAAGACGAAGTGGCGGTAAAGATGGAGGAAGACAGTGATGAAGTGATGAGTAAGGGGAACCAGCGCGAGAACAGGCTGACAAGTATCATTGATCAGTTGAGGTGTCAGAGTAAGATCAAAGGTAAGGTTCTTATTATATTATTATTAGTGTTAAGTTTAAACACTATTTATTTTCTTATTCATTCGAGGGCCCGTGCAAGTCTGACATACTCACATACCCACCTGACCACAAGCTCCGAAAGGATGAAGCCCGTTGGGGTTTCCGCACGTAAAAAAAGGTCCAATCCCGGTTTGACTATTATTTGAACAAACTTAAATAGTAAGTCATATATCATGAGAGTAACACTTGACTTGTTTCACTCGCATATCCTTTTAAAATCTACAATATCAATTATCTAAAACTAGTTGAACTTGTGTTTGTGTTGTGTTGTAGGGTGGACTGCGTACTTCTAAATTTGGGGGACCGATTTCTACTTTTTATGTAGTCTTCCTATATAAATTGCTTTTGTACCGTTTTGCATGATAAATGCCTCAAACCACGAATATTTTCCGTCACGGTGCCAATTTCAAACTTCCTCAACTCAATGATGTTATCTAAACAGAATTAACAACTTTCAACGCTGTTTAAATTAATTAAATTATCTATTCACTATTCATGTTACTACTATATAATAGAAACAAACAGATACACTGCTACCAAAATATTTTCTGGATTCTGTTCGTCAGTACATATACCTATATTCCTAAGCAGTATGATGACAATATTCCTAAGTAGTGCACTTAGGAATATTGTCATCATCATCGTCATCACAGCGTTAATCCCGTTTTCGATAGTCCCGTTTGGGGCGCTGGACGAGCTCCCTTCTCTTTCTCCTGAATTGAAATAATATTCAACTGTTGTATGTAAATAAATAACGATTTTAAATAGGTACCTATCTTTTGCGCGCACCGCGTGACACCCACCGGTCTCACTAGTGCTGCGGCCACAACCCCCCTGCCCGGCTATGCACTTGCTGACCCCTGAACGCAATCAAACCGAAATTGAATTATTATGGAGTGTTTTTCGCAATCGTGCACGGTGGTACCCACCCGGCCGAATTTGTGACAAATTTGTGTCATCAAATTTCTACCACCACAAGAAACGATCATAATGTAAACCAAAATGTAAACCAAAATAGGAATTGACTGCAGATTAACCCTACGTGACGATTTATAACCTATTAATAAAATTGGTGCGACGCGTAAATGGTGCGACGGGTGGTAAATGAATTCTTCTTTCCTCAATTTTGCATGGCAAAATCAATTATTTATCGTTATCTACACACTCACACGTTAAAGGTATCACTCACTCGTTGCATATCACTCCCTCGTATGTGTGCTTGCTACAAGAATAGAAATCAAACTCAAAAATCAGTGCAGGAGGCGGTATACCGTTCCTAGCACCGCTATGAATATAATCATACCGCATAATCCACAACCGCACCTCATCCATGACTCCTTCACCTTTAACCGATGCTTATCATCATGTAAATAGCTCAGTAGATTTATAAAAGTAATTACAAAGACTCAAAGGGCACGTGTACGCGATGTACCACAATTAAAGTCATTGGCGGTGTGCGCCTTAAATCTCGGTAACAATGGCGCTGATGGAAGATAGTCAACGTATCTGCGCAAGAAACTGCCCTGAATTAGTTTAAGGCGACGTGTATTTGTATATTTTTTGCAAGGTTTATGACTGCTTCGTTCGTCTTCGTTCGACAGACAGGTTTATTTCGCTTGCTCGGTGTTGTACAGATTTGGGATTGGACAGATTCATGATTCGGGAGATTCGGGATTGGGCAGATTCGTGCTACGGCAGATTCGGAATTGGACAGATTCGTGAATTGGGCAGATCCTTGGTCTCAACGGATACGCTTCACGACAGAAGTACAGTTATAAGTAAAATAGCAAGTGAAACTTAATAAGGGTTAAGCCTTAAACTTCTAGAAACATTAAAAATAATTTAATTTTGGACAAACTTTCTCATTAGCAGTCTATACTACTCGTATTATAAAATTGTAAATTAGGAAGGTCTCTACATTGGGGATATTAAAAAAAAAAACTATTTGGGTGATGTTAAAGTATTAGAGTAATAAAGCTAAAGTAAAAAAAAAATCGCATTAAATTTGATTACGCTCATCTCGTTCAATGCTGCTTATTTGATAATTTTTACTACCGCGCCTTACCAGTTGCCGTAGTATATTTTAATTACTCTGTGCCAGTGGCTTACGTTATAAAGCGCTAGATTTTCAGAAAGATTTCTTTGATACAAATAACAAACATAAAAACATCAGGCCATGCATATCGTCGATTTATTTTTATTTATATAGATTTAGTGCACGACTGTTAATTTTCTGCCGTGTGGCGAATCTGTCGATTCCAAGAATCTGCGCAATCCACGAATCCGTCATATTCCGAATTTGCCGAATCACGAATCTGTCCATTACCGAGCAGAATGACTAGCTGTTTCCCGCGGCTCTGCTCGCGTGTATTTCTGATCCCGTTCCAAAAACCTATTTCAGGGATAAAAAATAGCGTATGTGTATTTGAAATCCTTGTGAATAATTAATATTAAGTGGTTTTATTAATTTTGAATCCATGCTTGGTTTAATAATGCCAACCATGACATTTCAAATTTACTCACACATTAACACCACCGTACATGTAAACGAACTATGCATGTTGTAACTGCAATACCATCGTTTCAAAAATATCTTCATGAGTTTCTGGGGTATGCTGACGATGTTTAATTTTATATTGTGGGTAAAACTCACTTTCGTGTACTAAATTTGGTACTTCCACTGGTATTTTGTACTCAGCTCTCATTTTACTTTATTCATGTGAGTCTTAGTTGCAAGAAATATTTCACTGATAGTAGCATCTCTTCAACTAAGAAGTGTAACACCGCGCGTGCCTATTTTAGGGTTGTCAATGTCAATTTACATTTCACTTACGCTACACCAAAACGCCAAGCCAGAAATATAGCAAAACTAGCTCTTATCCGCGACTTCGCCCGCGTGGAATTTTGTTTCCGTTCCTATGGGAACCTATTCCACGCATAAAATTCAATCAATTCATTTTCTGCCGTGTAGCGAATCCGTTGAGTTCAGGAATCTGCCCAATCCATGAATCTGTCCAATACCGAATCTGATGAACTACGAATCTGTCTAAAGCCCGAATTACGAATATGTCCAATCCCTTATCTGCTGAATCACGAATCTGTTCAATCCCGAATCTATCAACACTGAGCAAGATGACTAGCTGTTCCAGAAACCTGTTCCAGAAATAATAAATAGCCTATGTATTATTCCAGATTATAATCTATCCCTATACCAAATTTTAGCCGGATTCATTGAACAATAGAACGTGATTGAGTAACAAACATCCAAACGTACAAACAACTCCACAAACATTCACATTTATAATATAAGTAGGATAGGAAATAGGATATGAGGATATTTTCAGTCGAGCCTCTTGGGGTATATACATGTGTATAATTACTTATTCTGACTGATTCATCCAAGCGGAACCTAAACCACTGGGGCTACAAACTTGAAATGCCTTTGATATTGTAAGCATTCACTAAGGAAGGATTTTAGGATATTTTCCCATGCGAAACCGTGGCAAAATAAAATAACAGCGATAAAGAACCATCAGAATGTTTGTCTTTCTAAATCACGTGAGACAGCCCTAACATTAGCCACCGGCGGCGACGGCGCAACAATAACACTGGGGCGTGTGCTCAACGTCGTTGAACTAATCACGGTGATCATTTCGCTTGCCTACTCTAAACTATTATAAAATTTAAATTAGTTGTGCCTTTACATTGGAGATATTTAAAAATATATATGTTAAGGTTAATGTAAAGGTCCAGTGCCTGGACGATCACGCTGGTATCCTACTACTTTGAACCGAAGCCGGAACCTCTGGGGCCGTATATAGAGCGACTTAAAGAGGTGAGGAGAGCTTTAGGTTCCCAGCTTGTTCTTATTGGGGGGGACTCCAACGCGAAAAGCACTTGGTGGGGCCATTAGTTCGAAGACGACAGAGGCAAGGCACTGAGTGGAGCCCTCGCTGAGATGGACCTCCATGTCCTGAATAGTGGGGGTATTCCAACTTTCGATACTGTGAGAGGTGGAAGGAGATATCATAGCTACGTGGACGTCACGGCCTGCACGAGCAACAAGCTCACCTGGGTCGACGCCTGGAGGGTTGAAGAGGGTCTCACGGGGTCAGACCACAACGACATACTGTTCAACCTCAACCTGGAGAGGGCCAAGGGCATTAGAATTGAGCGTACAACCCGAGTTTACAACACCAAGAAGGCCAACTGGGATGCGTTCCGGACGAGCGTCGCTCGGTCGCTCTCGGATATAGATATAGGCGAAACGAGTCACAACAATGAGTTGGATACTCTAGTCGAATCGTATACGGGAGCGATCGAGGGGGCGTGCCGAGAGAGCATCCCAGTTAAAAAACCGGGGGGGTTGATCTCTATGCCGTGGTGGTCGAAAACACTCGATGAGCTGAGAAAGTCCGTCAACACCAAAAGGCGTCGCATCAGGAATGCAGCGCCGGACCGAAGGGAGATGGTGGTAGCGTTGTATCTAGAACAAAAGGAGATGTATGAATCTGAAGTAAGAAAGGCACAGGTCGAAAGTTGGAAAACCTTCTGCGGAAAGCAGGATAGGGAGGGCATCTGGGAGGGAATCTACAGGGTCATTGGCCGGGCCACAGCAAGGGAGGAGGACACTCCGCTTGCCGTCGATGGGTCATACCTGGACGCCAAGGGTTCGGTGGAATTGCTTGCCCGAACCTTCTACCCGACCGACCGGGAAGAGGAGGACGATGAGGGGCATCGAAGGTTGCGTGAAAAGTCCAAAGAGGTTGATAATGAAAGGGGTCATTGTGAGGATGACCCACCCTTTACCATGAGCGAACTCTTCGATGCCCTTCATAAGTTCAACCCGAAAAAAGCTCCGGGGGCGGATGGCTTCACTGCCGATATCTGCACCCATGCCATACGGGCCGACCCCTTACTCTTCCTGAAGTTGCTGAATCGGTGCCTCCGCCACGGCTACTTTCCTAAGATATGGAAGGAAGCCGTGGTGGTTGCACTGAGGAAGCCAGGAAAGGACTCGTACACCGTCCCTAAATCGTACAGACCTATTGGTCTACTGCCCGTTTTGGGGAAGGTGTACGAGAGAATGCTGGTTGCTCGTCTCAAGTTTTACCTTCTGCCGAGGATTAGTCCTCGCCAGTACGGCTTTATGCCCCAAAGGAGCACCGAGGACGCCCTCTATGACCTCATGGGGCACATAAGGGCTCGTCTCGATGAAAAGAGAATAGTCCTTATGGTGTCCTTGGACATAGAGGGCGCCTTCGATAGCGCCTGGTGGCCCGCGATTAAAGTACGGCTGGCGGAGGAGGGGTGTCCGGCAAACTTGAGACGAGTAATCAGTAGTTACCTTAGCGACAGGGAGGTAAGGGTAAGGTATGCGGGCGAGGAGTGCAGACGCCCCACGGAGAAAGGTTGCGTCCAGGGTTCAATCGGTGGACCCTTGCTGTGGAACCTGCTGCTGGACCCATTGCTTCACGAGTTAGAAAAAAGGGCGGTTCACGTTCAGGCTTTTGCGGACGATGTGGTGTTGGTGTTCGATGGGAATAGTGCTCTAGAGATTGAGAGACAGGCCAATGCCTCTCTCGAGCATGTGCGGGAGTGGGGCATCGGAATGAAGCTGAAATTCGCACCGCACAAAACCTTTGCGATGGTAATCACGCGGAGGCTTAAGTACGATGTCCCACGCCTCAGCATGGGCGGGATAGATATTGGACTGTCCGACCACATCAAAATCCTAGGGCTCACCATCGACCACAAACTCACATTTAACACACATGTCACAAATGTATGCAGAAAGGCGATCGGCATCTACCACAAGCTGGCGAGGATGGCCCGGATCAGCTGGGGATTACATCCTGAGGTGATCCGGACCATCTATAACGCGGCTGTGGAGCCGACGATTCTGTATGCAGCTAGCAGTTGGTGCGCGGCGGTGGACAGGCTTGGTGTCAGAAAGCAGCTGAACTTGGTGCAGCGCGGATTCGCCCAAAAACTGACTAAGAGTTACCGGACAGTCTCCCTGCACTCAGGGCTGATCCTGGCTGGCATGCTCCCTCTGGACCTCAGAGTTCGTGAGGTGGCCTCGTTGTACGAGGCCAAGAGAGGAGTGTTCCAGTCATGGTTGGGAGACAGGGAGATCGAACGGATGGCTCCAGCTAAAGAGGCGCCTCACCCCGCGGAGCATATGAACCTAGAGTTCTTAAGCCTGGTAGACGAGGATCAATACCAACGTACAAACAATATCGAAATGCGTATATTTACGGACGGGAGCAGGATTGAGGGTCGCGTCGGCGCCGCGTTATCCATTTGGAATAACGGGGCCGAAACCGGGACCCTCAAACTTGCTCTCTCGCCGCACTGTACCGTCTACCAGGCCGAACTCCTGGCCATATGCAAAGCGACCAGTGAGGTCCTCAGGCGAGGTGCGGCCACGTTTGGCATCCTCAGCGACAGCAGAGCCGCTCTCCTGACGGTCATAAACCGTCATGCCCTCCACCCCCTGGCCGTTGAAGCCAGGTGTAATATCAAACGGGGCTTGACCCAGGGCAAGGAAATTTCCTTATTCTGGGTCAAGGCCCATGCAGGGTTGGAGGGCAATGAACGAGCCGATCAGCTTGCTAAGGAGGCGGCTCTGCTGTCGAAGAGAGCTCCACACTACAGCCTGTGCCCAGTTTCATTTGTCAAGCGTGGCCTGCGGCAGATCACGCTTGACGAATGGAACGAAAGGTACAGGATGGGTGACACAGCTTCTGGCACCAAGCTCTTCTTCCCATGCGCGGTGGCAGCATACAGAACCGTCCGCAAGATGGAGGTCGCCGGCACTACAACCCAGTTGTTGACGGGGCATGGTGGGTTTTCCGAATACTTGACCCGGTTCAAGTGTAAGGAAGACCCATCATGCGCCTGCGAGCCTGGCGTCGAGGAGACAGTCGCACATTTAATAGTGGACTGCCCAATCTACTCTAGGGAAAGATACAACATTGAAAACAAATTGAATTTAAAGCTTGATAAACCTAATCTTCCTATGCTGATGGTAAAGCACAGAGAAGAATTTCTTAAATTTGCGGAAAACATCATAAAGAAGGTCAATAGTAAAAATAGTTAATAACTACCTCCCGCAGGTATAATTGTATACCTGGCAAGAAGGTAAAACATTTTTGTCCATAATAAGGGAATTTCAACTGTGTAAGCCTAAGCAGCAATTTGTAATTAGCTATAAGTATAACCAATGTACATTAGAGGTAACAAAAATAAATGTAAAAGATACTAGTAGTAAAATTGTATAGCAAATAAGATACTAGTCATAAATAGCAATAAAGAAACAGATTAGTAATAAGAAAAGTAATGAAAAATAAAGAAAGCAATAAAAATATAATCCCCTACCCAACCCCAAAATCCCTATAGTATGAAAGGAACGGAATGAAAGTGCGAGAAGAATAAAAGCGAGAACTTGTATGGTACTAGAGGACAAGAATGAAAGCGTGATATATATAGAATTAAGGGTAGATAAAAAGATATTAATGAAAGGAACGGAATGAAAGTGCGAGAAGAATAAAAGCGAGAACTTGTATGGTACTAGAGGACAAGAATGAAAGCGTGATATATATAGAATTAAGGATAGATAAAAAGATATTAACCCTGAGTGGGTTTTCGAAATAAAAGTAGAAAAGACTAGGCATTATAAATGATTCTGAGCGTAGACTGGCCATGCCAGAGATGTTAGAATAAAAAAAAAAAAAAAAAAAAAAAAATGTAAAGGTTATGTTAAATGAACGATTCTGAACACAAAAATATTTTTTTTTGGTTTTTCTTGTCTGTTTTTCTGTTTGTTCGCGATGAACGCAAAAACGACTGAACGGATTTTGTTACGGGTTTTTCTATTAGAAAGGTCTTGGTTAGACTTAAAATCTACATCTATCATCAAAAACTATAACCGGCCTCCACGCGGGCGCAGCCGTGGGCATCAGCTAATAATATAACATAACACATAAACTCACGCCTATGTCCCCGAAGGGGTAGGCAGAGGTGCTAGCACCCACATTCGCCAGTTTATGTTTAGGTCCCACTGTGGCGAGCCTATTGCCATTAACCGGGCACTTATAAACCTGCGATAAATACACACATAACTTCGAAAAGCATTGAAAAGTCATTGGTGTGTGTAACAATGCACACGCCGGGCAGGGGACCTGAGCTAAGTGCAGACTCCTAGCTGCCGCGGGCCGTTCTTCACGTTCTCATCTTCTTTAATTCTCCAAATTCAAATCTTAACTGTATCTATGTGTACTCACCCTTGAGATCACTTTTAATAATATTTAATATATGAAAGGTAAAACTAGTCTTATGTTTAATTTGCTATAACCTTATATCAAACCAACAATTAACTTCTAATAACTTGTAACTTATAATCTACCTTAAATTTAACTATCCCTGTTACATGTGTGCCATGGTAAAACCTGGGATCGAACCCGAGATTTCGTCTCAGCAGTCCATTACCCATACCATTAGGCTACCGCGGCCATAATATAAAATGATAAAATTCGTTCATGTATTTATGAAATACTTATGCATTTCATAAATACATGAATTTAGATTACAAATACATGAATTTAGAGTCCTTCAGTTATAGCAGGCATTATATTATAGGTATTATTACCTATAATATAATGCCTGCTATAACTGAAGGACTCTTTATTATCTTTAAATAATTACCCACATGGTGATATGAACGGTGGCCTCTAATTTCTGGTTTGAACTCTACCTTTCCATTAGGCGGAGTGCAGTCAAATTGATGAATCAAATATAAAAAAATAATCATGTTAAGTACTAATAAAAATAGTAAACAAGTAGTTAGAATAAAATTGATTGAACACTTGAACTGTGATTAAGTCGAACTTAATTATGTTATCACGTTTAATAGCATAGATAAGTTCAAGGCAATCACAGTTACTTTCACCTTTGAAATCCTAGTTCAATTGCATGCTTAGCCTGAATTTCACTAGTAAAAAGGAGAACCGAAGTCTCAAGTTTTACACAATGAAATTCAATAAACGTAGCGTTACGTAGTAAACGTAACTATGTAGTTTAAGTTATGGATCTTCTGTTCCTATCATTGATGAAAAGTTGCTTTAAGTTATGTATGGAAGAACAGAGAAGTCCACAAAAATCATAGAGATAAACATCACAAATATGATCCAAAATTTAAGAATCTTGAAAATCTTACAAATACTTTAAACATAAATACGAGTAGTAACAGTTTTACTCCCTACAGTCGGAAAACCCGTAATATTTTTTTTTAGTTAATTAGACGAAATTACAACTTTCGTTATGTTTCATAAAAACCGTTAAATTGAAAATGAAATCTATTCTATTAGTTTTATTTTGCCTTGAAATCTACTTAAAATTAATAGGTACCTACCTACCCCCGAGGGGGCCACCTCGAAACTGGAGATAGCCCAGGGTCAGTCGGGGTGCGAGGGATATGCTCTATGGGCAACCTTACACCCCGGCGTCAGTAGACCCGAGACGGCGTGCGGTTTTAGTCGGTTCAAGCCCGACATAACCGCCCCCGCTGGCCGGCGGGGGGGTATCCGAAGGGATTACCGCACGATAAAAAAAAAAAGGTACCTACCTACCTCCGAAGGGATTTCCGCACGAAAAAAAAAGGTACCTACCTACCTTAAATTACTTAGCAACGCAACATTCTCCTTAATCTCAGTAAACTTTCACATTCAAGTGTTTTGCACAGAAGCGGTAGAAACAGTCTAATTAATCCATCGGTTAGGGGTCGTTTAGTTAATGAATGAATAAATCGACGTCATCCTTCCTCCTCCAACCTCTTGCTACCCCCTCAAACAGATAACGTTAAATGGGGTTCTAAATTTATGTGCCTTCCGCGCTGAAATACGGCAAATGGTAGTCAACTACGACCACATCTTAAAAAATATTCTTCACGTTATTTCCAAGCAAAACTAAACCTTACGCTTAAGGAATAAAGATACCATTTATTTGTGCGTATATCTGGCGATAATTTCTATCAGTCGTGAGCAAATATAGAGAGCAAGCACGGTGATGTATAGGCGGCGCACGCGCAGCTATCACCCGCGTAATGCAGTCATAGATGAGCTAGGAGATAGACTAGCTTATATTTTGGAATATTAAAAACCTTTGCGGCAGTAGGCAGGGTACAAACCTAATCTATACAGTGTTTTATAGGATTTGGAGAATCTGGATAGACGTTTTAAAGATTTATTGAATTATTTCAATTCTGAGTTTGGTATTCATATTTTTGTCCTGCAGATCATAATAATACATCCACAATTGAATATACCTTTATTTCGTAATTACCTATCTTGGCGATAACTTCACATATTGCATTCTAAAAACTGTTGATTATATGGTAACAATACTATTAAAAACTTGAATGTAGATGGTAGTTATTTGTTCATCAAGTGAGCAGTGAGTTATATTTTGCTGCTTCTAACATAGACGACTGAGCACAGTGAATTATTTGAAGGCAAGAGGCATTAAAAAATTTGCTCATATATGGAACACAACTTTGCACCTCGACCAGTGAGAAAAGTGTTTAAGGTTATAGGTGAGGAAAACAACACGATATTTATACACGGCGGGTGTGCTGTACCGTGCGAAACTGTCCGCTGCGTACCCCCACTTTTCCTCACGCTGCGTAAAAACGGTTGCGTAAAAAGTCACAGCAAAATCCCAATTTGCTACGACTTTTTACGCAGCACTTTTGTGTAATGAGATTCGCATTTTTGGGATAAACAGTATCTAAATTTAAATTATTTTGTTTCAATACAAGATTGTTCGTGATTACCCTTCCAAAGGTTTTGATTCCATTTCCGAAATATTTTTGGAAATATTATTCATAACTACTGTTTGTTTTGTAATTAAGTTTACAAGTAATCATTTGGTTGCGGAGTTCAGCAATCAGATTTTGGCTTTTGATTGTTATAATTTGTAAAATCCTAAACAAAACGAAATTGATGCATTCATTTGCAGATTTATTGTTCTACGTTTACAGTCATCGTCATCCGAGTACCAATCCCGGATGCATCCAAAGCATGCACTTTGAAGTCCGGGGTCTACCCTTCTACTTATCCTTTCCTTACAGATAAGTTTATCTGGCTTTGACCCTTAACCCCGAGAGGAAAACCTAAGCCAGAATCACAGGCGTAACGGCTTGCAGGTGTGGTTGATTTGGGCTTTCAAGATCTTGTTGGGGCCTCATACAACCCAACGTTTACAGTAACTGTACAATAGAAAATGTAATATTGCACATTGATATCTATATCAGTACTCTTTACAAAAACACTTGAACGCTTAGTTGTGAACGTTGAGGTTGAACAAATCAGTATCAATTGTACAAACGATAACAATAATGCTTATTCCGTGACAGCTCTTATCGATACATTTACGTATGTACCTAACCGATTATGAGTTCAGTTTGCAGTCTTATGGTGGAAATTAATGAATAATCTAATCTAATATATACATATTTCGATAAGGATCAAATGATTAGATGGAATTCGAAATGTTAATGAAATTTGACATCAATTGCTAAAAAATATGAAAATACCATATAAGTTGACCTCTTTACCAGGTATGACGTTTGTAATGCATTAGTTCTTGACAAGAAGGTTAAAGATAATGGATTTTCGTTGCGTAGTAACAGTTGAATAGAAAATATGACCTTGAATGTCAACGTATGTTTTGCCTCCCTTTTTTTGGGGTGAACAAATTTTAGTGCAAGGTTGGGATACATATTGAAGTTTCCGTACCCAAAGAGTAAAACGGGACCTTATTACTTAGGCTCCGCTGTCCGTCCGTCTGTCATCAGGCTCTATATAATGCACCGTGCTAGCTAGACACTTGAAATTTTCAGAAATGATGTATTTCTGTTGCGTCGTAACAACAAGAGACTATGGAAACAAAATAAAATAAATATTTAAGAGGGGCTCCATCGATTCCGACCGAGGCCCAAGAAACACTTTTTGTCATCATATAACTTTTTGTAATATTTATTATATTTCGTGCCCTAAATCTATTGATATAAAATGGAAATTAAACAAAGTGCATATATTAATGAAAAAAGTGACGAAGAAATAGCGAAAGAAAGTGAGTGAGTACTTTATAAATATATAAGCGATGATGGTTTTGGTAATAATGATGGTGAAAAAGTCGTTGAAATTATGGATGGAAGTTGATTTTTCTGAGAGATAAACTTTTTAATGTAAATTAATTGTAATAGTTCTGAAGTGTTAAATTTTTAATGTAATATAATTGTCATGTTTGTGTACGATAGCGCAATAAATGAATATTGTATGTCACCACATTAATGATGGTACTATTATACTGATAATTAAAGCAATTCGTGCAAAATTATTCCCTAACCATTCCAAAATATCAAAATGCACAACGTTAATATTTAAGTTTTCACTTCAGTCGGCACTCCCGGAGTGCAACCCATTGTTTTTTTAATAATTTAATGCTCATCACCATTTAACTATAGTATGATGATTTAGTCTGGATGTTGACCATATCTGAGTTTTATCGAACTGTAAATTACGTAAGGATCAGCCTTGTACGGCTAAAATTATGATCAATTAAAGTATAACAGTTTTTTTTTCTGTTGCTCCTATCATACTTATAGATAGAATGATGATATAAATATCGAAGTTTATGACTATACCCTAGAAGAATGTTTATGCAAAATTTCAGCTGAATCTATTCAGCGGTTTTCATGGGATGTTCCAACATTGGTAATAAAAAGCAGACAAACAAATAAAAAGACGAACCAACATAAAATTAAAAATCACATTTTCAAAAATCAAAATCAAATCAAATCAAATCAAAAATTCACACAAACTAACGATATTAAAAAAAATTCAATGTACAGTTTTCACCTCGGTACGATTTATTATATGTATGTACAACTTGAAAGAAATCTGATCTATTGCACTCCTTTTTCCCATAGGGGTAGGCAGAGACAACATCTTTCCACTTGCTACGATCTTGGCATACGCCTTTCGCCTTTCTTCCACTTTCATAATGGTTTTCATACATGCACGCCGGTTACGGGTACTTCTGACCTGGCCCTTCTTCAAAACGTCGTCGATCTGATTGGCATACGTACGCCTAGGTCGACCTTTACAGGGTTGCCCAGTAGCCCTCGCCTCATAAATCGTTAACCTCCTTTCATCCATCCTCTCTACATGATCGAACCATCTAAGCATCCCTGTCTCTATCTTAGTCACTACATCTTCTGCTATACCACAACATTCCCTTATCACGCTGTTACTCACTCGGTCCATCAGGGTCACTTCAGCTATACTTCTCAGACTTCTCATTTCAATAGCATTCAGCTTACTCTCATGTTCCTTCTGCCACACCCAACATTCACTACCATACGTAAGTGTGGGGACGAGTACTCCTCTATGCACAGCCAGTCGTGCCTCTTTAGATACTTTCTGGCTGCTCATAAAATAATGCAGGACCCCATTCACTTGATTACCAGCCAAAACTCTTCACTCAATATCACAGTCATACTTTCCATCCCTCGCAAACTTTGAACCCAAGTATATAACTCTTTCACTTGTTCTACTGTTTCTTCTTCAATTAGAATTCTACAATTCGTCATGTTTTCTTCTCTTTCAAATATCATCACTTTCATCTTACTAACATTTACAACGGGCTTCTATTTTTAATTGCTTGAAAGTTTTTTATTGCCGGCTCGCAAATGCGTAAGTCTATTTTTGAGATATTTAATACTCTCTTTCGAAATAGCTTGGGCTGCATATTTTCTTCTTTGAGAGACGTTTCTCCCTTTCTTCGCTTGTCTCATTTAAATGTTACTGTCTCATACGAGCAACACGTTTAATAGATTCACATGAACTCGGATTTTACGATCAGTTATGTCGACTTAAAAGGGAAAAATACATACTTTTAGATAAAAAAATAAACCGACTGCAAAAAGGCACAAAGTGAAAAATAATTGGATAAGTAATTTAATTCAAAAGACAAAAATGCGCGTATGACTATTCAGTTGAAGTCAGTGCCAAGCCGCACCGGTCCTCGAGAGCCCAGAGCGAGAGGCAGGCCTTTTGGGCTACTGTGAAAAGCCTGAGTAAATGTAATCAAAATGAAAGAATTGTAATGCTTGGTGATTTTAATAGTTGTGTAGGAGTGAAATGTGATGAATATGAGAGTGTGGTGGGCAAGTTTGGCGATGAAAGAATGAATGAAAACGGTCAAAGTCTGCTAGAAATATGTTTGGAAATGAAAATCTGGTGGTAACAAACACGATATCCGACCACACAAAGATTTATTTGTATACTAGAGAAGAAAGAAATCGGAGAAGTATAATTGACTTTGTAATTGTGGATGTAAGATTGAGAAAGAAAGTGTTAGACACCAGGGCTTACCACTGTGTCGGAATTGACACGGACCACTTCCTGGTGGTCAGCCGAATAAGAGGCCTATTTAAGCTGTGGCGGCATCGTGTGTATGAGTCCATTAGTGAACTAGAGCGCATAAACGTTGAGAATTTGCAAGAGAAAGGTATAAAAGAGGAGTTTGTGAGTAAATTGAGGAAGAAGTTTCACAATTTGAACGAAATAAGCGAGATTGAAGAATTCTGGAAGTTGTTTAAGGAAGGACTTGTGGAAGTTGCAGTTGAAACGTGTGGTTTAGGCAAGATAAGAAAAGGGTGTAAACTAGAGACTGTGTGTGTGGAAGTCCGAAAGGCAGTGTCTGAGAAGAAGAAAGGTTGGGTGAAATGGTTAGCAGTACGAGCCAATCAAAGAGCAATGATTGGCAAGGTTGTGAGAAGAAAGAAAGGGAGTGAGAGAGATGAGTTTAGTAGAAGGTTATCTGACAAGTTTCAGCAGAACAGAAAGTTCTTATGGAAGGCAATAAGAACATCCAGAGGTGCAAATACGACTTCGCAACTGGACAAAGTCAGAAACCAGGACGGAAGTTTCGTGATAGGAGAAGAATGCGTGCTAAAGAGATGGAAGGAATATTTTGAAAGCCAATTCGAGAAAGAAGATGTGCCGGTACAAGTTCTTCTCTGGGACTTGAGAGAAGCAGGTGATGAGAGTGATTACGGTTGAGATGCTGAGAGCTGGACAAGGTGTGGTAGGTAGTCAGCTGTACCGCCTTTTTAATCTTTGCTGGAGGAGCGGCTATGTACTAGGAGACTGGTGCAAAGCCGTCATCGTACCGCTGTTTAAAGGAAAAGGGTACAGGTACAGCAAGACTAAGAATTACCGAGGCATTAGCTTACTCACCATCATCGGCAAACTGTATGCGAAAATCTTAATGAAAAGAGTGATGACTGAAACTGATGAAAAGTTGTGGGATATACAAGCGGGATTTAGGAAAGGAAGGGAATGCATGGATCAGGTCTTGTCCCTACGAAGTGTAGCCGAGAAATTTTTGACTCACAACCAAAAAGTTTATTGCGCTTTCGTAGATTTGGAAAAGGCCTATGATAGAATGGTGAGGAATGAATTGTGGTCAACATTGTCTATAAATAGGGTGAGCGGCAGGTTGATATGAGCATTAAGATCTCAATATGAGGATTCCAGTGCTGGTGTCAGGATAAACGGAGCTTGTACAGATTGGTGTAACATCGATAAATGGCATCGCTGGGACTGGTTAACTTATTTATAGACGATTGCTTGAAAGAATTGAAAGAGAGTGCGTATGGATTAAGAATGAATGACTTTACCGTCAAATGCCTCCTGTACGCTGATGATCAAGTAATATTGGCATTATCGGAACAGGAGTTGCTGGCGATGGTTAATATCATGCATGGGACCTTAACAAACATAGGTAGTACCCTCATGCATGTTTGCAGCCATAGTTAGGTACTTATACGTCATAGGATCGGTATAATACCCCAAACAACTTGAACGAGACATTCATGCTTGTACATCGCTAAGAAGTTATCATATCTGCTTTCGTAGTCAAAGCGATTTCACAGTAAGGTCATAAATTTAATAATACCTCGATCATTTTATATTTTCTATTTGATTTTGAGATGTTCCTTTGTCGATCCTTTGTGGATCTTGGTACCAATAAAATTGCTATGAGACTATCTCGAACCTAAATCAAACTGATTAAAAAAAAATTTTTTTTAATCAGCATTCATGTTTGAATTGCTGGCAGTTACGAGTATTGAAGAGTTCCGTTGTCTGTCTCTAAAATTTGATATCAGATTTTTACGAAATTTAAATTGGATCATTTCGGAATAAATATCTGTCTAACGAAACAAAAATTCTTAAAAGTCCATATACGACCTACTAATAAAAAACAGAAAATAAACATACCAATTATGAACCTCCCCTTTTTCGAAATCGGTTAAAAACTGGTCAAGTGAGAGTCGAACTAGTGCGCCGAGGGTTACGTACCTACCCATTATACCACCATAATAAAATTATTATAATTTTTATAAGTGGCTAAGTTATAAGTGTAAACATATGGGCAAATTTATATTTTCGCGGAAACTTATAAGTACCAAAATTTACCTTTATTTTCAAGCTTCTTTATTTTTTGGAATTTTTCCTTCTTTTGTGCTTTAAGATCTTTCTTTTTGTAAAATTTCGTGATTTTAGGTCAACGTCTACGGAACTACCATATAGGTTTTCGACCCAAAACCTGTAGGATACCTCCGGTTGAGTTAGAATAGTCAATTTTATTAAAAGCAAAGTCTTACAGCAAAAGTAAAGGGAAAATTCCTAAAAATAAAAAAGTTGAAAATTGGGGTAAATTTTGGAACTTTCTGGTGTAAATTTCAAAAATCTGTGGTGACATATGGATAAACGTATACGAGAGTAATCTTATAAGGGTTCTTTTTGTTACCACTTGAGGTACGGAACCCTAAAAAAGGATCAGTTTATTTATTGATTAGTTACAATATAAATAATACCATAACAAGCATAATTTCCTTAATTAGAAATTGTCTTTCAACAATTTGAAAAATAATTGTAATTCTTGATCATAAAGTATATCCAAGACAACTAAATCAAATCGCACATCTGCGGTTACATAGAATAGTCTTTGGCGTGGGGTCGCGTGCGCAGACGCCGTTACCACACTGCCTGCAAATTTATAATGATCGATATTCGCTAGCCGATGGACCTTGCACTGGTTACGCGGGTCGCGGTCAATGCTGCTGTTTCTGTGGAGTTACTAAAACTGCACGTCTGGTAATGAATTGGTATTACATTTTTTGTAGGTATATGCTCATGTATCTGTATACCGTTTATGTAAGTTTTTTTTTTAACTTACAATGTTTGTATGTTAGTTTGTGAAGGGCTTGTCTTACGGTATGTTTTAGTGTGTACAAAAACAGAAAGAATATATTCTTCTTCTTTAGGATCCGTGGTTCCCAAACCCGAGGGGGCCATCTCGAAACCGGAGATGGCCCAGGGTCAGTCGGGGTGCGAGGGATATACTCTATGGGCAACCTTACACCCCGGCGTCTGTAGACCCGAGACGGCGTGCGGTTTTAGTCGGTTCAAGCCCGACCTAACCGCCCCCGCTGGCACGCGGGGGGGTATCCGAAGGGATTTCCGCACGATAAAAAAAAAAAAAAAAAAAAGGTGCCATATCCTAACGGATGTCGGCGATCAACATGCGAAACTTCTCTCTCTCCTTAGCCATTCTGCAAAGATTGGCTGCGTCTTAAATTCCGGACCAGGCTTTAATATTTTCACACCAGGATGTACGTGGCCTTCCTCTACCTCTTCTGCCTTCAATTTTTCCCTCAATTATATTTCTGATAAACTCGTATTTTGAATTTCTATATACATGTTTCCATGATAAAGGATTTCCATGATTTGTTGTAAGTCTGTAACGTTATCTGCCAAAATAAGTGTATCATTCGCATACCTCAAATTATTTATTATTTGTCCATTAACTTTGATTCCTACTTTTAATTCATATAATGCTTCTTTAAATATAAATTCTGAGTAAATGTTAAACAGCGCTGGGGAGAGAATACATCCCTGCCGAACGCCTTTTTTAATTTTTATATTTTTTTGCAAGTTTTTGTTCAACTTTGATATGTGCTGTTTGATTCCAATAAAGGCTTTTCAAAATTCTTTTGTCTTTTTCATCTATTGTTGTTCTATCCAAAAGTTCCATTAAGGTGTCATGTTTTACGTTGTCAAACGCTTTCTCGAAATCAATAAAGCAAATGTGAACCTCTTTTTGGTTTTCTATACATTTTTGGATAAGCACTTGTACGGCAACTAATGCTTCCCTAGTTCCAAGGCCGTTCCTGAATCCAAACTGTGCTGGACTTATATTGCTGTCTAATTTGTTATATATTCTTTGGTATTTTACTTTAGGAAATATTTTTAGTGCATGGCTCATTAAACTGATCAATCTGTAATCACTGCAAGTTCTAGCACTACTCTTTTTTGGTAACGGCAGAAAGGTTGATTGTAGCCAATCCTGTGGTAATTTTCTAGTTTCGTAAATTGCGCTAAACAGTTTTACCAATATTTCCACGTTATCCTCATCTATTAGCTTAAGTATCTCAACATTTACTCCACACAGCCCACAGGCCCACAGCCTTTCCACTCTTCATTCCGTTTAATGCTTTAAGTATCTCGGCTTTTATAATACTTGGTCCCTCCAGAGTGCTGTTATCTGGGTTAGCCCGTATGTTCGTTCTTGTATCTTCAAATAACGTTTCAATATATTGTTCCCATGTTCTTCCTTGCTCATCTTTATCCAATATTAATTTATTTCCCTCGTTATACAGTTTGCTGATTACGTTTTTTCGGTTAGTTTTGGTAAACTCCTTCACTTTTTTATGCAAATTTAAGCTATCATGTTTGTCATCCAAGATCTCTATTACAATGCACTTATTTTCCAAATATCGATCTCGACTTTCTCTAATTTTAGATCTAATAATGTTGTCTATTTCCCTGTATTTATGTTTGTTGCTCCATTTGTGAGAACGTTTTTCATCCATTAAGTTCAAAATTTCATCTGTTATCCATGGAAGCTTATTAACTGTTTTACGGTATCCTAAAAGTTTTTTAGCTGTATCTATTGTTATCTGTTAGACTTTTTTCCATATATCCTCCACGCCTTCGCTACTTTCAGTGCCAGAATCTTCTTCCTTATTAATTATCTTTTCTATTTCCTTGTTGAAGTAAACTGTTGTCGCATTTTTGATAGGAATGTGTTTCAATTTTGCAATGTCAAAGTTACTAGTCGTGACTGTAGGCTTTTAATCTTTTTTAATTTGAAATTTGATTTTGCTACTAATGGGTTGTGGTCTGATCCAATGTCAGCACCGGGATACGTTTTTACATTTACTACTGCATTTCGAAATCTCGATTGCATCATGATATAGTCTATTTGGTTTCTCACTATATGATTTGGTTTGTCTAGACGAGATGTCCACGTATACAATCTCTGTGGTGGATGCTGGTACCACGTATTTGTTATGGTTAGATCTTTCTCTTCGCAAAATTGTAATAGTCTGTCTCCTCTTTCATTTCTTTTTCCCAAGCCAAAATGACCAACGCTTTTACCCACTGACCCCTTTCCGATTTTTGCATTTAAGTCCCCCATAACTATAATAACTTCTTGAGATTTTATACTTCTAATGATGTCGTCTATGTGTTTGTAAAAAGTTTCAATTTCTTGTTCGCTTTTGTCAGCTGTTGGAGCATATACCTGTATGATATTGATATTGAATGGCTGTCCGCTAAGTTGTAATAGTAAGCATCTTTCAGAAAAAGGTAGAAAGTTACTGACGTATTTTGTGAGATCTTTCTTCACCAAGATTCCTACTCCATGATAGTGGTTTTGGTCCGTCACTGGGTTGCCAGAGTAGTACAATGTTGCGTCATCATACTTGCGTATACCGTTTCCCGCATATCGTACTTCGCTTAGGCCTATGATGTCTATCTTGAGCCTTGTCATTTCTTGTATCGTGTTTTCCACTTTACCTTCCTTTATTAGACTTCTTACGTTCCATGTTCCTATGTTTAGATTGTTCTTCCGTCCTGTTATATGTAGTTTCTTCTTATTATTCTCATTTTCTTCCTTTTCTTCACCGGTAACCCATTTCTCATCCCTGGGCCCGGTACCCAACAGACGCCGGGTGCTAGCCGGATCGCTCCGCAAACTCTTTGCATTTAGTGTTTTCCGTATGTTGATTTTTCTTAGGGCAGTGATCTAATGCAGTGGGGCCCCTCTTCCTTCTGCATTTTTATTTTGTTATTGCATTGCGCAGTGTCCAGTATCTATTTTCTTTGCTATGATGCTGTATCTTGCATTTAACTGTTGGTAATGTTTAGTCTGTTTCCTATTGTTCTATTGCACAGGCAGGGGTGGGAATAATTGTCCTGCCTGCCCCCCATCCGCGTCGGTCGCCGCCCAACTATGTTGCTTGGCTTAACAGGGTTCACCCGGCTTTCTGCCTTCGGGAAGGTGCGGATTTGAAGTTGGGTTGCAGAGGGTAGAGTGTCTCTTCCGATCACTTATATGACCCATACAGCCCCTTCGAACCCCACTATATTACTGTTCTTTAATATACTAGTGCCTTTTTTTTTCGTGCGGAAATCCCTTCGGATATCCCCCCCCGGCCAGCGGGGGTGGTTAAGTTGAGCTTGAAACGACTAAAACCACACGCCGTTGCCCATAGAGCATATAATTCGCACCCCGACTGACCCTGGGCCATCTCCGGTTTCGCGATGGCCCTCTCGGGTTTGGGAACCACGGTGTCCCCGTCTTGCCCCGGTTTGGGGGATGGGCTCTAGCCGCCCCGCCGTCTCAGCCTGCTTCTACTGGGGTGACAGGTGGCCTCACCTGCCACCCCCAGGCCTTCGCTCATGGAGGAATAATAGTGCTTACTAATGAATTGGGACTGATGCGGTGATCATAAGACACGGTACCCTTTGTTTACACGATCATTCATCACCATTTCAGCGTTGTGTCTCAATTGCATCCGAGGCCCACACCTCGGAGCCCGGGGGCCGCTTGCCTGCTTTTCGTTCTCCACTTCACATGGTCTTGGGCATCCATGGTAGTGAGACTATTGGCACGCATGTTATCCTTTACGATGTCAAACCGGCACTTCTTGGGTCTCTCCCTCTTACCGGGGCCCGGCGGAAGTGCCATAGCCAGACATTTGTTACCCACTTAGTCAGACAGCTGCCGCCATAAGTGGCCCTACCAGCGAAGGCGACACACCTGCATTTTGTCTGTGATGTCATGGACATGGAGGCCACCACGGATGCAGGAGTTCCTCAAGCGATCATTACGTGTTTCTTCGCACATCCATCGCAGCATATTCATCTCCGTGACGTGCAGCTCCTGCTTATATCGCTCAAGCAACGGTAATGCTTCACATTCATTTAAAAGGACAGGCCTAATGATGTGAATGTGAATGATTAGACCAGCGCCTTTAACCTAACCGGCATTGTAGGGTCACCAGTCATCTCACGTCACTTGGTCCATGCAGTGGCAATGCGTGCCTTGACGACACAATTGATGTCAACTGTCGAGTGAAGTACAGATCCCAAATACTTGGTCCATGTGCTTGACCAAGTCAGCCTATCTTTTTTGAACCGACTAAAACCGCACGCCGTCTCGGGTCTTAAGACCGGGTGTAAGGACCCATTGAGCATATCCCTCGCACTGACCCTGGGCCGTCTCCGGTTTCGAGATGGCCCCCTCGGGTTTGGGAACCACGGCGGTGTCCCCGTCTTGCCCCGGTTTGGGAGAGGGGTGCTAGTCGCCCCACCGTCCCGGCCTGCTTCTGCTGGGGTGACAGGCGGCCTCACCTGCCACCCCCAGGCCTGCGTTCATGGAGGACGGAGGTCGTCGACGTCAAGTCAGCCTACCTATGCGGACGGGTGTGGGATCTGTTGAGTTTAACGCCAAGTACTCCTTTGTTTACACGATAACGTATGTCTTAGGTAGTCTAGTAAGAATATAATAGGATTTCGAATATTTCGATAGATCGATCGACAGTTTTAATAGTTATATAGTGTGCTGATTGTGAATTGATTTAGAAAATATTTACGACTAAGATGTTAACATTAATCGACTCTACCAATTAAAGTTACTAACGATGTACATTTAGAATAGGTAATGAATACGGTTTAAGATGAGATTTAACAGACATTACCAAGTTTGGAGACTACAACTTCAGGAACGCTTAAAGTGGATGTCAGTTTTGATAGGAACTGTGATCTATCCATCTATATAAATAAAAATGAATCGCCGAAATGAATGTACGCGCATATCTTCCGAACGACTGCACAAAATTGGATAGGTAATTCTTTTTTTATTGTGTTTGTTATTTTCAGGACCGGGTTTATATGAAAGAAACAATTAGGAAAGTCCACGGGTAAGGTACTTTTTTGCAGCGGGGTGAAGCTAGGGCGTGCAGCTAGTTATAAATAAATTAATTTATCACGGTTTACTCAGTAATTAAAACCAGCGGGCTTGCATACATTTATGACAGTAGGGGAAGCTCGTGAAATGTGTGAGGGCAGAAGCAGATGGCGGGCTGTTGTCTTTACCCACACCGAGGAAAATGGCGCGAGTCAGCGTGAGTATATGTATGTATGATGTATTTTGTGAATACAACCTAGGAAAGTTAAAGGATTTTCACAGGTGAAATCCAGCATTAGGCTGGAAGCCACCGTTGGTCACAGGTTGCGATTTCATACCGTAGTAGCTGAACAAGAACGATCGTCGCAACATGGCGTATTTGCTAAGTATTCATGATATGAGTCTTGTAATTAAGTATTCATGATAGTTTTATTTTCGTACCTATATATCTACCCAACTTTACATTTCACCATATTATTCGAAAAAGAACGGCAAAATGTAATATAACAAAATATACTTGTTACGATTAGAAACATTATGATATTATGCTCGTGTGTGTGAATCAGTGCGCAGTAATCCTTGTGAGATGGTCTACTTATTCAATCCTAGGGTTCCGCAAAATGATTTACTGTATTTCTTTATTACTTATTTTAATTACTTCTTGGGAAATTGCCTTGGTTCTAGGCAAAGCGCTATTAGGTTTTCTGAAAAATAATAAAAAGAGAGAAAAAGTGCCTGATTGACGTTAATAAGCCCAGGCACTATTACGTGGGACCGAGACTCATAAAATATCTAAGCAATACTAGCGTATTATTTAGATATCTCTAATGTTGCACCATCGAAACAGAACAACAGTAATACCAATACATAATCGAGATGCGTGGGATATGAGGCCAAGGCCAAGAATTTCGGAACCCCAACCAAACCTCTCTGAGGCTCTGGCGCAAATCTCCTGTCGGGGATGGCAGGTCAGACGGCGATTGCTCCCATAAAAGCCAAGGAAAACCGAATCAAAAGGAGAAGAAAGACTAAGTGGACCCCGAGCTGCTTTGTGAGAGCCTCGGATGAAACCGGAAACACCGCTAAGATCGAAAATATAATCGAAAAAAAATTCCATATTTGTATTCTGGCGACAGCCCTATATATTTGAGCTATCTCGTACGATCGTTACTTAAGTAAATTAATTTACTTCACCTTACAATGAGAGATCAGCAGATAAGAATTTCATTATTATGAAGTTATTATGGCAAAAAATGTAGGTGAATACTAATTAGTCTTGTAGGTATTAGATACATTATTAACCGTGCTTATTGCCACTTTACTGCATTGACCATCACGAGGCATGATAACAGACTCTCTAATAATCTTTTGTATCTATTACAATTTATTTTAACCAATAATAATAGCTTTGATATTTTGTGAGGGTGTACAGGTCTCTACCAACATCTTTGAGGCTCAAGCCAATTTCTCCTGAAAGTCCGTGCACCTGCTAAACAACGGACGAGGCTCTGGCGCAGGTCTTTCTCTCAGGGTTGAGAAGAAGAGAAAGCTGACATATCAATCAAAAAAAAATAAGCGGACCTCGGGCTCCAAAACTCTAGAAACTTTGGACGCAACTGGGGAATCACTATGAGGAGGTAGTCGTATGTAGTTTCGAATGCCGTCCTTGCGACGCACGCTGCTGCAAAAAAAATCAAGTGGTACGCCCTTGCGAAAAGCCGTTTTATCGAAAATCGCTAAATTGAATGACGGACTCGCGAACACGCTGGACAATTTAGCGATTTTCGATACAACGGCTTTTCGCAAGGGCGTACCAGTTGATTTTTTTTTCGCAGCGGCGTGCGTCGCAAGGACGGCATTCGAAACTCCGTATGTATCAGTGATAATCGCATTACGACCCCTTATGTAGTAGTCGAACGCTCTACTACTACATCAAACAGGTAGTCGAGAGTGGGTGGATAATGAGTAAGTAGGTTATAACCGCGTTATAAGGTTTCCAGCCTGTGGCAAGCTGCTGTTAATAATTATTAAACTATTCAGTTTTATGATAAATATAACATTATATTTACGCAAATGAGACCCTACCAAGACCTAGGGGGTCAAGCTTCCCTTACCTGCAAGCTGGTACACCTGCTGATTGACGGACGAGAGTCTGGACCAGGCTTTCTTTTCGAGGTTAGGGGAGCAGACGGCATTCGCTCCCATAAAAGACGTATCACCTAATCAAACGAGGAAAGGAGTAAGCGGACCCTGGATTCTGAGGGGAAAGCCTCGGATGCAATCGGGAACCACGCTAAGATGATGATGTCATTATATTTACGTAAATTAACGTGACCAAGGTACTTACATAATAGTTTTATAGTAAGTATCTACTACACGCAATTGAACTGCTTGATATTTTGACCAGGTTACACAGGTCTGTAATCTAATCAAAACGTAATTGCTTACGCTAAATTTTCTTTGCGATGAAATTTGTAAATAATTATATTGTTAATCAGAACAATTCTATGATTTGTTGTGATTAATATAATTAAGGAATTATTATTTACTAGCTGACCCGGCGAACTTCGTACCGCCTTAGCGTAAATTTGATGCACTAAGCAAACAAAAAACTTCTTAGTCTTTTAAAACAAAACGAACTTTATCAAAAACTTAATAAAATTATTTCAATTAAATTTTTAAGCATTTTGTATGCTTACTTTTTTCTAAAGATTTAGATCGGAAAAAGAGAACATCTAGGACGGGGAATATCTGGGACGTGTCTAGGTGGCTCAGTTGGTCAGAGCATTCCCCCTGTAAGGGACTGGTCGCGGGTTCAAGTCCCGTCCTAGATGTTCTTTTTTTCCGATCTAAATCTTTAGAAAAAAGTAAGCATACAAAATGCTTAAAAATTTTATTGAATTAATTAGGCGGAGTCATCAAAAAACAATGTTTAAAAATGACTGTAAAGTTATTCATTGTTTCCGTAGTTCGCTAGAACTACGGTAGATGGCTCCAACGTCGCCTTAAGACGTATTAAAGTATCGGAGAATTTCGAATATCTGGGACGTGTCTAGGTGGCTCAGTTGGTCAGAGCATTCCCCCTGTAAGGGACTGGTCGCGGGTTCAAGTCCCGTCCTAGATGTTCTCTTTTTCCGATCTAAATCTTTAATAAAATTATTTTTAGCGCGGTTATGGATGTGTGACAGATTACCACATATTTTTTTGTTTTAAATTGAATGACGTTGACATTTATTAGCGCTGTTATGTCTGTGGTGTCATAGATCACCACAGAGTTTTTTATTTTAAATTGAATGACGTTGACATTCGTAACGCGCTTTTTTAAAATAGGCAAAATTAAATGTATATTTTTCAATCTTTCTGAGAGATTTTCTTAATATTTTTTTCCGTAAGAACCTTGTACATAGTATTAGAAAACTACAAAAAAAAAACAGCCAAATCGGTCAAGCCGTTTTCATGCTATGTCGTGACAACGGAAAACGGGTTTCATTTTTATATATATAGATTTATTAAAACTTCATGCACATAATGTACACAGGCGGACTTAATGCCACAGGCATTCTCTACCAGTCAACCTTATAGGTGATGCAGAGAATAAAAATTAAATATGAATATTTATTATATCCAGGTGGTAGAAATTTGATGACACAAATTTTTCACAAAATTCGGACGGGTGGGTACCACCGTGTACGATTGCGAAAAACCCTCCATAGTAATCCAATTTCGGTTTGATTGCGTTCAGGGGTCAGCAAGTGCATAGCCGAGCAGGGGGATACATAATGTACACAGGCAGACTTAATGCCACAGGCATTCTCTACCAGTCAACCTTATAGGTGATGCAGAGAATAAAAAAGTAGGCGCATAAAGGAAAGTAAAATTTTTGAATTATATATATCAAATGAACCATAAATTAGGTATACATACCTACATATTACTAATATATGCAAATAACATACATAAATATATACAAAAAAAATACATACATATAAAACCATACATATTTAAAGTTTAATTAAATATGAATATTTACTATATCCAGGTGGTAGAAATTTGATGACACTAATTTTTCACAAAATTCGGACGGGTGGGTACCACCGTGTACGATTGCGAAAAACCCTCCATAGTAATCCAATTTCGGTTTGATTGCGTTCAGGGGTCAGCAAGTGCATAGCCGGGCAGGGGGATTGTGGTCGCAGCACTAGTGGGACCGGTGGGTGTCACGCGGTGCTGCAACGACAATCCTCTTCTGATGAGGCCGTCAAGCTGAGTGCCACCATTGTTAACATGGTACGTGTATGTAATAGTGACCCTCTTTCTTGAGACTTTACCTTCAGCTTATCATCAGGCGAGGTGAAGTCAAATTGACGTGTCCTAAATATATAAAAAAACAAAAATAGATTCTGCCAATTTGCTCAATAAGAATTTACGAACCTTCATCTTAAACATATAACGGCTAGTGACCATCCTGATCTCGAGAGGTAGTTAGGTAATACCTACAATTGTTTTTTTATGATTAAGTACAGACGACCTAATTATAGTATGCTAAATCGAACCATGTTTGTAAAAAAATAATTAACCTTAATTAATTAAAAATAATTAACCCTTACAATGAAGATACCTCTACCAGTTTTGGTTTGCATGAGTCTATAATGTGGTACACGGTAACCGGAACTGCCAGATGGGTCAATTATTTCCACGTAGAGTTAGTGCTGTAAAAGAACACAAATTAAGTCATCATGCAAGCATTGCACGAGGCAGTTATATCTCAAGAGTTTTTTTTTAATGATGTGTAAGATGGTATAACACGGTCCGTGGCAAGTGACATACGTACGGGAAAGCGTGACCATTTGTTACAATTAGCCATATCTTGCGTGAAGTGTCTGCTAGTATCAAGATAGCTGAGGTGAAATGCTATCGTTGGTATTGCACACAATAGACTAAAGCTGTGGGTAGCATGGTGAATTTTTGGATGGACACAAAGTTTCTCTAAAATATAAAAGGAAAGTTTGGCTATAAGGGAAGCCCAACCGGTACAGTGCTGATTAACGGATGAGGCTCTGGCACGGGATTTTCTCTCAATTTTGGGAAAAGTCAAGGTAAACCAATAACAGGTGTCAGAGAGCGGGCTTGGCCCTTAGACACCCTTTGGTGGGTCTCCTTGTATGACAGGTTGATACCGCCAGAGGAAGCTCTTGATGTATGTACGAAGTAGTAAGGACTTACCCTGGAGGAAGAGATATGTAGAGAAAAAGTTTACACGTCGTAGGGCGTAATTATATTTTTTTTTATGAGTATAAAAAAATATTTCTTTTTTTTAGTGTGCGCTATACCTAAACAACAACAGCTAGTGTTTCCTTATCTGCATCACTTTGTTTATTGTCTAGCCGAGTTAGTTCAGTTACGGTGGTGAGTGCGCCGAAACAACGAACACATTATCTGCGTCCTACGGCACTTTATCAGTCTACTGTAGGCTATCTTTACGGCACTTTCTTATATGTCCCAGGTAAAGGTAGCTAGTTGCTCTCTTAGTGAGGTCAGATTTTAAAATTCTAAGGTTAAGTGCTGCTGAGCATGCCTGAGCGTATTTGAGAAAGTTATGCAAATTACATTATCATCAGATTGTTTTAAAATAAGTGAGTACCGATTAGGAATCAGTAAACAAAAATAGATATTATAAAAAGTGCCTGCCTGCCTAAAAGGTCTTCTCTTCTACCTTTCTCTTGATTTGGTTTATCTTGGCCTGGCTTGACAATTTTTGCCCCCTTTTTCCTTACTGCTCAGCTCCTAAGGGTCATAGTATGATGTGGTATAGCCTATAAACTTCCCCAAGAACAGAGCCCAAGAACGGAGCTCACGAACGGAGCCCAAGAAGGGAATAATCTTTCAAAACGCACAAGTTATTTCAGAGTTTAGCCCGTTCAAACATACTTTTGAGGTTTGTTATTAGCACAGTTGTTAGTATGGAAACCCACCCCCGGATCGCTTCGGTTCATGATTTTTTTTAACTCATGCTGTCTTAATTTACACATATTCTATAGCCTATGTTCATTGGAGATAATTTGCCTTTAAAATGGTGAAATAATTTTTCCAATAAGTGCAGTGGTTCTGAAGATTATCCCAAATACTTAAACAAACTAAATTCGGCTTCTCTCTTTATAATAGTTGTATAGATATAGATCTAAATATATTTCCTCTGAAAATGCATAGCGTGCTGATACCCTGTTATCTTACGCAGTTCCGGTCAGTCGCTCAACATGAACTGTTCGATCGTGTGCATCTCGTTTTTGCACGCAGTGCGTAATTATCGTTTACACATATGTTACGCTACATCTTGGCTTATACTGTTATTGGTGGTCGTGATGCCCGTGAATGAGAGCATGATGAAACATTAAAAAAAAAAACTGTTTAAAAATAAGCTTGAAATGGTTTGATTACAGGTTTTTGATGTCATTGTTTAAATGTAGTCTTAGAGTGTGTAAGTTGTGTGGCTATTTATATTACTAAGGTATGATGACCTTAGTAATATAAAAATGCACCTCCGAGCCTTTTCCCACCCCGAGTTGGGGCCGACTAAGTCTTACTACGTAACGGGTGAACTTCGATATTTTCGTAAAGCTGCCATCTGACCTCCACAACCCACAGGCGATATCCAAGTTCTGTAATTAGACAAGATTGTCGGACTTTTTAAGGCATATAATTTTTTTGATTTTCATGATGTATTTTCTGAACACGTAACATAATAACCGAAACTTTTTCGGAACCGATTAAAGTTTACGAAAATATTCAACTTGATCGGTTAGTTTATATATATTCATAATGTATGTTCTACAATACCTACTCAAAATGTGCAAAGAATGGATGATGGACACCACTATATCTACTGGCCGGTAAACACTCACATTCTTTAGATAGTTATGTGGAGAACAATGCGACTGTCATCGGTCGATATATTACACTCGCTACCGGCCCGGCACGCGGCTAATATTTTATATGGGCGGTCTTCATTGCGATCTGGACCTGTTGTTAGTGATGTGTCGATAAGTTTTGTTATCGATAATTTTGATTGGATTGGAATTTTGTGTCTAAATTAAACTTTACATACCTAAATTTTGTACTATATAATTCAAAATATGGAATGTGGCAAAACTCAAAATTCGAAGTCGATGGATAGACTTCAAATTTTGACAGGTATTTATAGGTTTACTCACGAATGTTTATATTCATACATACTTTGTATTACGAAGTTCCCACGGGAATAGGAAATATTTCTCTTACGAAGGTGGTACTGGTCAGCTAGGTTTTTTTATATGACAAAACCTACCCAATATACGATTTAATTCATTTAGGATTCATGTCCATCCAAAGGTTGCCTGCAAGATGGTGCTTTTAGCGATAAGGCCACCATTTGTACATATGTTAATTAAGTTTATCATATATGCTTATTCTGATTGGTGTACAATAAAGTTTATATCTCTCCATCTATCCATCTAACCTTTGCAAATGCCGTTAGGCGAAACCGTTCAGGTGTAATTTATTAAATATTTAGTGGAAATGTACAAATGATGCATTATTTCAATACGGTGTAGCAAGTTTCACCAAGTGCTATCAATCAACAGTACTTACATAAATAGTACTTACTCTTAGTTTCATACATATTACAGTCCAGCAGTAAACTACTACTAAGCCTGTTTGATGTGAGTTTCAAAGATGTCGTAGTCTGCTTCAATATAACTTTAGTTCGAGCACTGTGCATAAAATTCCTCCGCGTAAATAGTGATAAAATTGATCATTAAGATGATGCTCGAATAACTTCGATAAATAAAAGATTAGACTATCGATATTTCAGGTCCCTGCCTTACAGGTCGAGTGAAAGAGGCGTGCACTGGTTGCTCTCATTAATCTTTCATTTCTACGTTATATTATTAGAGGAACGGGTTTGCACGGATGCTGAGCGGGCTGCGGGAGGAGGGCGTGAACCCGAGTGAACCCTCAGTAGCACCTGCCGCGTCCGGTCGTGTATAAGGTTGCCAGAGGACAAGGTTCTGGAGTATATTAATCAGAAATGTAGGTTTAATTTTCTTGTACAAATAGGTTTATTACATACATACACACATAACTTCACGCCTGTATGCCCGAAGGGGTAGGCAGAGGTGTATTACACACCCACGATTCGCCAGGTTATAGGTTTATTATTTACAGGCTATTGCTCGCTGCTCTTTCCGCTTGTCATACTGTTCCCGTTTCTGCGACCAACATATCCCCGGGATAAAGTCTGCTAGGTATAACACATTCCAGACTATAATTCTATCTATATACAAACTTCATGCAGATTCGTTCACCCATTTTTGCGTGAAAGAGCAACAAACATCCATTATCACAAACTTCGTACTGAGCTATTTCACTATTCTTTGGTACATAGATGAAGAAGTAAGAATATAACAGCGGTAGTGAGTGAGTGAAGTCCTGGATTTTCGCAAATTTGTTAGTGTTTAGCAAGTTTTGAGGGCTACTATACCACCCTCTCACTTAGTATAGAATTTAGCAACATTCAAGACGTTTGTGAGACTCCTAAAGACCTTAAATCCTTACCTTACTTTAACCCTTACCATGAAGTGGGCCATCTGCTGGTTCCTAACCACTAGGTATATATGTTAACTATAACTCTGACTGCACTTGTGGCGTAGTGCTTTTATACAAAAAAATTGAGAGGCGAACTCTCGTTTTACGCCTTTAGACGATGAATTTCGTAAAATCCTTTCTTATTGCTTCTCTAGGCCTCAAAGGAGCCCGTTGTACAAATTGTCTACTTTTGGATCTACACTGTTGAGTCAGTCACGCAAAAAATAATATTATCTTACGACCTTCGATCAGGCTGTACAGGGCCCTATCCTAGGCTTCAAGGAACATCCTTGAGGCCCAAGCCAACCTCACCTACAAGTCAGTGCACCTGGTAAACAACGGAGGAGGCTCTGACGCAGGCTTTCCTTACAACTTTGGAAGGTCAGACGGCAGAAGCTTCCGGAAAAGCCCACATACCAAAAAAAAACCTTGAGTGCAGACCTTGGGTGCAAGCTTTGGACGCTACTGGGAAATCACTATAACTCATAGCGATTTGATATGATTGATATTTGATATGATCATAGCGATAAGTATCACAATCACCAAAATTAGTATTGACTCTCAGCCCTACGGATACACATACGAAGGCAAAGCTTGTAAAAGTTGACTGTCATAATATTTATAATCGTACAAACTATTTGAGATACGTCGCCTTATTTCGGCTGTCAGATTAAGTTTAAGAAGAATTAAGAACCTGATTAAAACGTCTGTTAAGACAACTTGAATTTTTTATGACACTCAATTTATAAGATTCTTCGCACTATTCAGTCTTGATGACGTGACGTGACTGGACGTGATGTGTTTTTTTCCTTGTTTGAACTGTAATATGGATATTGTAATATGTATATGAATATTTTGTCCCAATATTGTCGGTCGGTCGGTTTCGATAGACTGGTTACTTTTATGCAATATATTTTTGTCCAAAGTAAGAGGTTGTGTGAAAAACCTGGTATTGAAAAATAATACTTATACATTATCACCTATGTTTTAATGCAATGTCTAATAATTATAATGAAATAATAATGATGTATTCAGGAAAGCCACACTTTACCAGAAAGTGCAAGCGTTGACCAATGGTCATTATAATTCAAGTAAAATCCAGCTAGGGTGACCATGTTATGAAAAATGAAAAAAATTATGAAAAAAATAAGTGTGTGATAACTGATAATGTAACACCCCAAAACATTGTTTCTTCTATGTTCATCAATTGAAATCAACTGAGTACTCACTTTACGACTGTGTTTAAAGCTCGTTGTCAAACAGAATAGTAGTAGTAGTAGAGAGAGAGAGAGAGAGAAGTTATAAGCGATCATGACGTGAGCCTTGTCCTTAACTGTTAACTTAGTGGTATAAAAAACTGGAATCTTGTAATTATCACAACATGAATTTTTGATATGCAATCATTTAATCAGGTCCTCCGAGGATTTCGTGATCATCTGTAAAATCTATTGCACATGTACCTACCACATTTCTTCGAAATCATATCCCCTTTAGTCATATCGTAAGTGTTGAAACTTCCACCAATTACTGGGTTTGAAGGGCATGTCCATGATAATTGAATCTATTGTTTATGGACCAACACTCGGTTAGCAGAGAATATACCTACCTATTCTTTAGTTTTTATACCTTAGCTATTGTTTATAGTATATAGATATATATGGATATATATATATGTATATATATATATATATATATATAGTATATGGAATGTATTGGAATACACTTTTGTTTTATCATTGCTGTTATTCTCAATCTTTTCAGTGCAATAATCAATTCTGTACCTACTTGTTCCGAGTTATCAAGCAAAGTCTAGAAATTGGCTAACGTTCTAAAAGTTGTAAAAAAGACGGGTTGCACTCCGGGAGTGCCGGTAGAAGTGAAAACTTGAATATTAACGTTGTGCATTTCGGAATGGTTAGGGAATAATTTTGCACGAATTGCTTTAATTATCAGTATAATAGTACTATCATTTATGTGGTAACATACAATAATCATTAATTGCGCTATCATACACAAACATGACGATTTATATTACAGTAAAAATTTAACATTTCAGAACTATTACAATTATTTTACATTAAAAAGTTTATTTCTCAGAAAAATCAACTTCCATCCATAATTTCAACGACTTTTTCAACATCATTATTACCAGAACCATCATCGCCAATATATTTATAAAGTACTCACTCATTTTCTTTCGCTATTTCTTCGTCACTTTTTTCATTAATATATGCACTTTGTTAATTTCCATTTTATATCAATAGATTTATGGCACAAAATAGAAAAAATATTACAAAAAGTTATATGTTGACAAAAAGTGTTTCTTGGGCCTCAGTCGGAATCGAGTCAACGACCACTCATTAGACGAACGCGCCACCAATGTTGTTAAGTACAGTGTGAAATTAGCGCTTCTATATTTGTTGTCATACGATCAGTGGGTCTACCGCCCAAGTGTCGTCGATATCACAGCCGTCGAAATGTTGCGTTGGTCAATTAGCCCAGTGTTAGGTACAATAGGATGGCAGAACCCACTCGTCGGCAGTCGCCTCCATAAAAGCCATAGTAGACCAGTGTTAGGTACAATAGGAGGGCAGAACCCAGTTGCCCCCATAAAAGCCATAGTAGCCCAGTGTTAGGTGCAATAGGAGGGCAGAACCCAGTCGCCCCCATAAAAGCCATAGTAGCCCAGTGTTAGGTACAATAGGAGGGCAGAACCCACTCGTCGGCAGTCGCTCCCATAAAAGCCATAGTAGACCAGTGTTAGGTACAATAGGAGGGCAGAACCCAGTCGCCCCCATAAAAGCCATAGTACCCCAGTGTTAGGTGCAATAGGAGGGCAAAACCCACTCGTCGGCAGTCGCCCCCATAAAAGCCATAGTAGCCCAGTGTTAGGTGCAATAGGACGGCAGAACCCACTCGTCGGCAGTCGCACCCATAAAAGCCATAGTAGCCCAGTGTTAGGTGCAATCGGCATCGTAATCAACCGTCGGAATAGAAAATAATATTCAAACGACAGCTCATGAGGTGCCGTATTGAAATGACACTTCAAAGCGACGCCGTCGATTTGAATTTTTTTAGGCGGCTGCTATTTAACTGTCAAAAACAGCGTTTCATTCATTCTTACGCCGCGCCGGCATCGATTATCAATGGGGCGGTACAAAATGGCCGTCGACCTTGACCAACGCAACATTTCGACGGCTGTGATATCGACGACACTTGGGCGGTAGGCCCGCAGAGGTCACGTGTTCAATGACGCGAGTTTAACCTTTTTTATCCATTACAAAACAAGTTGAATTCCTGAGATGAGCTCAGCCGAATACAAGGGATTTTCGATTTTGGGTTTTTTTTTTTTTGCGATTTTTTGCGATTTTTTTTTATGTTGCAATGGTTCACCCCAGCACGAATGTTTTACCGAAAACAGCAACTCGATAGCTCATCTCCTTCATACCCAAAACCGTGACAGAAAATTGGCAACGACGACGTCGACGTTGTTGTTATGTTATGTTATGTTATGTTATGTTATGTTATGTTATGTTACGTTACGTTACGTTACGTTACGTTACGTTACGTTACGTTACGTTATGTAATGTTATGTTATATATGTGTTATGTATGTGATATTTATTATTATGTTATATATATGTTATGTATGTGACATTTATTATAAAATGACACTTGGGCGGTAGGCCCGCAGAGGTCACGTGTTCAATGACGCGAGTTTAACCTTTTTTATCCATTACAAAACAAGTTGAATTCCTGAGACGAGCTCAGCCGAATACAAGGGATTTTCGATTTTGGGTTTTTTTTTTTTTTTTTTTGCGATTTTTTGCGTTTTTTTTTAATGTTGCAATGGTTCACCCCAGCACGAATCTATTACCGAAAACAGCAACTCGATAGCTCATCTCCTTCATACCCAAAACCGTGACAGAAAATTGGCAACGATGACGTCGACGTTGTTATGTTATGTTATGTTATGTTATGTTACGTTACGTTACGTTACGTTACGTTACGTTACGTTACGGTACGGTACGTTACGTTACGTTACGTTACGTTACGTTACGTTACGTTACGTTACGTTACGTTACGTTACGTTACGTTATGTTATGTTATATATGTGTTATGTATGTGATATTTATTATTATGTTATATATATGTTATGTATGTGATATTTATTATAAAATGTTTATGCGAATCTGATCAACTATTTTTTATACGTGGGTTATGGGTACCTCTGTGGAGTTTCGAGATTTTACATTCCCTTTTATATAGCGGTATACAGGTATATGAGATTTTGATCATATCTGAGTTCTTCTGAACTACGTTTCTTCTACTAAAATGTCGTAAAGATCTACCTATTAATAATAAAGCTGTCATCAATAATAATTTGGACCGATTTTGCTCTACTGCTTCTATCATACCTATAATAGTGTGATGATATATAGCGCAGTTTATGACCATGCCCTATAAGAATGTTCATGTAAAATTTCAGCCAAATCTGTTTATCGGTTTTCTAGTGATGCTCGAACAACGATAATAAAAAGCAGACAAACAGACAAACCGACAAATAGACTAAAATTCTAAAAATCACATTTTCGGTATCGGTGTCGCTAGCACACACATCAATTATTTTTTTTGGAAAATAATTGTTTTCACCACTCTACGATTTTGTTATATGAATAGATTAAATTAAATTTTATAACACACTATAAATGTTATACATAAACTTAAATAAATGAATAAATAACGCCATTTATTACCCCACAAAACGCTTTGATACACTTGTGTAAGCTATAAGGAGAATTTAGTTTCTACCGGAAACATCGTAAATAACAAAGCTTTTAGCCTTTTTCTTGACCTTCTTTGACTTATAAATTAAATCAAGCTCTTGACAGAAAAAGATAGCTCATAAAACAACATAACACATTCAAATGTAGAACCAGTGATGCGGCGGCGCGTGCGCGTATATTATAACATGCACTAACAACCTTTCCACTAAAGAGTATTAAGGCGCTGTCTGCACGTAAACTACCATAATTATGCTTATTTTTTGTTTCTAAGATTATTTCTCTCTCTCTCTCTCTAAGATTACTGATGCTAGACAGTTTTTTTTTATATATATAGCTAATTAAGCGTAGAGAGCCGAAGGTGAGCGAAGCGTCTTTGGTTTCAAAGTTGCATTTCAAACAAATTATACTCCTCCGAGACCGTTTGACCGATCTCGATCAAATTTGTCACGGTGATCAAGTAGACGTTACTGAGTATCGTAAGGGTAATGTGTGGAAATGTCGAATGTCCAGATCGGTCTTACCATCAAGGAATAATCACCGAAAAACCAAATCAATGGAAAAAGTCGACCGGTCACGTTGACCTATTGTTGGATAGGCAAATCTCGCTACGCTTAAGTTTGGGTTGATTGCGAAGCTGGCAACCGTCCTAGTTATCTACTGTTCACGCACATTCAAAAAACATTTTGGATAAATAGAGCAGTTTCTTGTTAAAAAAATTGCAAAGAAACACTCTTTGAAATAAATTTTTCGTTTCAATTATCTCAATATTCTTAGCGATGACATATATTTTTTTGTTACAAATATTAAGAAAATTTAATCAGCTAGTGGAATATCTATAAATTAACATCCTCAAATCCGTCATATTTTTTAAATGATTTATTTATCTGTTTGCTGCCAAACAAATCAGAGAGAGAGAGAAATAATCTTAGAGACAAAAAAATAAGCATAATTATGGTAGCTTACGTGCAGACAGCGCCTTAAGGTATCATAACTTTATTATTACATTATTATCTGATTTGCTTGTTTAGCCAGTTTATTTGTTGTGAGATAGGTAATGTTTTGTTTTGTTCTTTGAATTTTCTCCAGATTACGTGGTAGAGTAGGTAACATGGATGGATGGGTGGATGTTTGTTACTGAATGGTACCAAAACGGCTGAACGGATCTGGATAAAATTTGGCATAGAGATAGATTATTGTCTGAAATAGTAAATAGGATAAGCTTTTATCACAGGATTAGGTTCCTGTGGGTCATAGGAAGGGTTCATAATTTCAAGCTGGTGGAGCCGCGGGCATAACATAATTCACAATATACAAATATATAATATACGTATTTCGGGAAAGTCAGTTTAGTTTAGGACCTAGAAGTCATAGCAGAGCCTTCAACCATAAACTATGCCCGAAACTGGTCAGGTTTTTCTCAAAAACTTACACACGAATCCTGACATGGGGTAGTATGCCGGATCCTTGATGGTAGTGTGACAGGTATACAATGATGGCAGGCTAGGCTATAACTATAGTCTTACTGAAAATAAAGTACCACGTTAGAATATTTGAAACTAGTTTTTCCCCGCGGCTCTGCCCGCGTGAAATACTGATCTCGGTTCCGTGAACCATAGGAACCTATTCCCGGAATGAAAAGTAGCCTATATCTCATTCGAAAGTATAATCTCTGTGCCAAATTCTTCCAGATCCGTTCAGTCGTTTTAGCGCGAAAGAGTAACAAACACAAACATCCATACGTCCAAACAAACTTTTGCGTTTATAATATTAGTAGGATGTTAACTAAATTTATTTACAATGGTAAACAAGAATTGAATCCATCTGCATCAGCCTTAGCATGGAGGGGAAGATTCACGTCTTCAACCAATGAAAGAGCTGGAAAATTTGTCACGTGACCAAAATGATTTATTTCATTGGTCAAAGAGACTTGAAAAACGGAAGTCTACAGCTCTACAGTACCGTTCTGCGCTGGTATGTTTGGACGGTTATTAGGGTTCATTCTAAATCCTCAACATGGTCTGATACCTTATTCGCCACAAGAAACATAACATTGTTCAAAAAGTATCCACTTTGACGGTGGCGGTACTTCCACAATTGGTTGGCTATAATTATAACAAATCTTTATTTACGTCTGGTAGGTATGTGTTGGAAGAGTTAGGCGTAACGAGTGTTCCGTTCAAATTTGGAGCCGCCCAAATGAAGCTGTATCCTATTCTTTATAAAACACAATAAGATAGACCTCTATAGTGTTTCGTTTCTACTGGTCAGAGTTACTTTGTAAAGGGAAAAGGTGGGGTAAAGGGTGACCTCTATTACTGCAAACGTTTATTAACACCCGTAATTGCTTATCATCAGGCGCATCATAAATTTCTTTGCCACCTTTTATTTTAAGAAAACATGCGAAATTTTGTTATTTGTGTGAAAGTTTACAGCTTTGTAATGATATGTGTAAAAATTGTGATACTTCATTATTTCGTTATGACATTGCTAGTATGTTTAATTTCTGTCAGCTTATTTTAAACATCGATTGACTTTATATTGCATTAGAAAAGCGTCAGGCGCTGGGCTTTCAACTGTTCTACTCTTATAGTTTTTATTCTATTCAAGATCCCATCAACATGCTCACGGTATCTGATCTCATAAAGTATGTAGATACACTTCATAAAAAGATTTCGTAAAAACATGAACTTTTACATCGATAGAATAATATGATTTGTTCCGGGAGAGAGAAAAAGCGGCTAGAATAAAAAGTGGGATCGCGATAGGTGAGGCGCGTCGGCGCAAGCACAACGCGTGGCGCGCGCGAACCCGCCGACCAATTACACATCTTTGCCTTTATTACAAGACCGCTCATTAGATGTTGTTGAAGATGTTTAAAATATGGACTCGGTATTGTAGTTAATGTCTAGTAATCTTTAGATCAAGAGGAGATTTGACTGTCGAGTAATGTTGAAACATATTGTTAAAGGTTAGTCTTATACATACCTATTGCCTGTTATTGCCATCAGGTGATACGGTTTGTTGCTTCGCTATACGTAAATATATAAGAAATTGATTCTAAATATATATATTTCTATTTATATTTCTCGCAGAGTTTAAGCAAAAAAATATACGTAGGTAAGTACGCTACAAATACCACTGTCAAGTATCTACATATAAAGTACTAGTATTTTGCGCGATGCGCGAGCTGCAAGCAGCTCGCGAGTGTTATGTGTAGCGCTCTATTTTGTTTATTTATTTCAAATAAAAAAATCGATCCGCCATCTTGGATTTTTCATCTTTTTTTCAAAAATTCAAAATCAGAAGCCTCGATTTACTCAAAAATGACACCCATGTTGCCATGTCATCAAAGATGGCGGAGAAACGACCACCATGTTGGCCGCCATCTTGAATTTTTTGACATTTCGGATTTTTCCCATAGTCACCTCAGCTCTCTCTACATTTTTCCCATACATCATCCATATCCCCCATTACTCCTTCTAGGAGAACAATTGTGTCAGTGAGTGATCTTGAATCCGCCATTTTGGATTTATTTTCATCTCCCTGCCAATTGGATGCGGTTCCGAGTATTTTTTGTTTGAGCAGCCCTCACCTATCTTTAATACCCTGGCCATGCTCCTCACCCATCTTCCAAACCCTCGATCATCATCTATCTTCATATTTCTGACTGAGAGTTCTTCCACAACAACATTCTGAAAAGGAACCATATCAGAGTCTTGCATAGTTCCCAACTTGCAGTCTCTTCAATATTCTCCATATATTTTGTATGGAAAAATAAATTCCGCCATCTTGAATTTTGTTTCTGTTCATTGAGTAGACCTTCAGGTCCTGATCATCTTTTGCTAAGAAACCACTCTTCTATCTTTTATACTCTCCGAGATAGACACCGACGAAATTTGTATGGCGGCCATCTTTTTTTCTCCATTTTGAATTTTTTTTCAGCTCACTGCCAATTGGATGAGGTTCCAAGTATTTTTTGTTTGAGCAGCCCTCACCTATGTTTAATACCCTGGCCGTGCTCCTCACCCATCTTCCAAACTCTCGATCATCATCTATCTACATGTTTCTGACTAAGAGTTCTTCCACAAAAACATTTTAAAAAGAAACCATAAATCAAAGTCTTGCATAGTTCAAAACTTGTATGTAGTCTATTCAATATTTGCCATACATTTTCTATAGAAAAAAATAAATTATTATTCATCGAGTAGACCTTTGGATCCTGATCGTCTTTTGCGAAGAAACTACTCTTCCATCTTTTATACTCTCCGAGGTGGACACCGGCGAAATTTGTATGGCCGCCATTTTTTTTTCGTCATTTTGAATTTTTTTTCAGTTCACTGTGTGTTCACAGTGACATTTGCTCAAGCACCCCCAACCTATCTTCAATACCGTAAGCGTGCTCTTCACCCGTCTCCGAAATCCTCAATCATCAGCTCTCTCCATATTTTTCTTCCGAATGAATTTTTATCCTCTATACGAAACCATCAGTGAAAAAAAAATTTTTCATACAAAATTGTTCAGGAGAGGTGATCAATGAGTCAGTGAATCAGCACGAGCAGCTATATATATATTAATAAATTGCATACTCTACGCACAGCATCACTTAGGTACTTGATTTTTTTTACGTAAATCAAATTAATGAAATAAAATAAAACTTACACGCAATCGCAGTTTATTTAAAATTAAACACCTATGTGTACATTGCAATATAAATTAAAATATATTGATAATAAAAGTGTACTAAACTACCAGATCCATTGAATTTCTTGGTTTCAAGATCGCGATTGAGTATGCGCACCCGAGTGTATCGCCTGCCAGGTCAACACGGTTGGTTTTTACTCGCGAACTAAGCGCTTCTAGCGGACCCGTTCGCTTTTTTTAAACCGAATGATAGTTACAGATCGCTCGCTTCACCACAACCACTATTTCTTGAAATTACCTACTCCACATGTCTACAACTGTTAGTTTTTGTTTTAATTTATATTGTAGCACGCGGTGGTTTTATTATGACACCTTTTTTTTCTGATACTAGGTTGGATGCTTATCATCTTACTATCTCATTTTAAATGCGAAAGTTTGGTAAGATGGATATTTTTCACGCCAGAAGGGCTGAAGGGATGTAGGTAGGTGAAATTTGGCAAAGAGACAGATTATGGTAAGCTCGTCTTTTTTATTGTTAAACCTGGTAATAGATTTATGTGGAAGAACAGGATCAGAATTTCCCGCGGGCCGAGCTAATGGCATCAGCTTGTCTATATCTATATAAACTAGGACGGTTGCCAGCTTGGCAATCAAACCAAACTTAACGTTGCGAGATTTGCCTATCCAACAATAGGTCAACGTGACCGTCGAGGCGGCGAGTCTCCTTGCCGGAACTCCGCCATGGGACCTGGAGGCGAGAGCCCTTTCGCAACTGTACCAGTGGCGAAAGGAGGCGCGGGAGCAGGGACTGAACCCCGAGCATCGAGAAATCGAGGCCATGCAGTCCCAGCTCCGCCAGGCCATCGTGGTGGAGTGGAAGGAACGACTTGGGCGACCAAGCGCAGGGCACGCCGCAATAGCGGCGGTAAGGCCCATCATGGAGGATTGGCTAGAGAGGCGACACGGAAGCCTCTCGTACCGACTGACGCAGGTGATCTCCGGGAGGGGGTGCTTCGGGGACCACCTGCATCGGATCAGGAAGGAGCCAACGCCTGAGTGTCATCACTGTGACGCGAGCGAGGACTCAGGGCTGCACACGCTGGCGGACTGCCCGGCGTGGGAGGTGCCGAGGCGTGACCTCGTGGCAGCCATCGGGGTGGGAGTCCTCTCGCTCGGCAGCATGATTGCGGCAATGGTGCGGAGCGCGAGCGCGTGGGCCGCCGCCACCTCCTTCTGCGAGCATGTGATGCTCGCGAAGGAGATGGCGGAGCGCGCCCGGGAGAGGTTCAGAACCCTCCCGGCCCGCCGAGCCCGCAACACGCTCGCCTCGCGTCGCAGGCGACTCAGGCGCCGGAGGGCGCTTAACGACCTCCGTCCTCCATGAGCGCAGGCCTGGGGGTGGCAGGTGAGGCCGCCTATCACCCCAGCAGAAGCAGGCCGGGACGGTGGGGCGACTAGCGCCCCTCCCCCAAACCGGGGCAAGACGGGGACACCGTGGTTCCCAAACCCGAGGGGGCCATCTCGAAACCGGAGATGGCCCAGGGTCAGTCGGGGTGCGAGGGATATGCTCTATGGGCAACCTTACACCCCGGCGTCTGCAGACCCGAGACGGCGTGCGGTTTTAGTCGGTTCGAGCCCGACATAACCGCCCCCGCTGGCCGGCGGGGGGGTATCCGAGGGGATTTCCGCACGAAAAAAAAAAAAAAAAAAAAAAAAAAAGGTCAACGTGACCGGTCGACTTTTTCCATTGATTTGGTTTTTCGGTGATTATTCCTCGATGGTAAGACCGATCTGGACATTCGACGCCCTTACGACACTCAGTAATGTCTAATTGATCACCGTGGCAAATTTGATCGAGATCGGTCAAACGGTCTCGGAGGAGTATCATTTGTTTGAAATGCAACTTTGATACCAAAGACGCTTCGCTCGCCTTCGGCTCGCTACGCTTAATAAAAAATGAATGTCTGAAATCTAGGTACGCGCATAACTTCCAGACAACTGCACCAAATTAGATAATTCTTTTTTTTGACAACAAGGTTTTGTATGAAAGAAAATTGAAGTAAAATAAAAACCGGCCAAGTGCGAGTCGGACTCGCCCATGAAGAGTTCCGTAGGAGCAAGTATCGTAATATAAAAGTTCTTGTAGTTCGTTGTAACTTTGATCGATGTTTTGTTATTAGGGGGTTTATTTTAATTATGTTATTTTTTTTTTTTTTTTTTTTTTTTTTTTTTTTTTTTTTTAAAGAATATTAGTAACCGAAATTACTAATATTCCCCTTAACCCCTCCAGCTAAGCTAAATTGCTTGTGTTAGGAGTGGGTTCACGTCGGTAGTGTAATGGTCAGGATTCGAACCCGGGACCTCTCGATCGTAAGGTCGACTCCTTAACCACTAAGCTACCGACGCTGCAAGTAAACATTATAATTAGGTACCTAAATGATGGGATTTAGATCTAACTATATGCAAGCCCATATAGGCTTGCTTATGTTTATGAAATGAAATGTTTTTATTTTATTTTTATATTTAAGTTGATTGAATGAAAGGTACATTGGGATTGGGGTGTGTGTTGGGTAACCTCCTCGCGTGTCGTTCCGATTCCGATCCCGCTGCAGTCCGGGGGAGCGGAATCGGAGCGGCCGGTACACCCTGGGCGGCGGTCAATGGCTTCCCCTTCATGGGGTTGGCATTGATCGTCGGCGAATACCCAACGTGGCGGGAACACATCGCTCTCCGTACTCCTCTGCTTTCAGAGGAGACAGGATGAGCGATGGTGTTTGTGGCTGAGGCCACCATAGGGTCCTGCGGGATCCAGGGGCGGGTTGGCCCACTGCTAACGCAGGGGCCGACGGGCACTTGTGCCGCCGCCGGTGAGAGAGGACTAGCCATCCTCTCGCGTTCCGTAATCGGCAGATGATCAGCAACGACCTGACTGGTGGCTCCAGAAGGGTACGCTGTGAACTTGCCGACCGGAGGGCTTGCCTTTATTGGTCGGCCCACGACAAGGAAAAGTCTATAACACCCGACAGCAAAGTCGTAAAAACCTATGGATACCAGCCGACCTCCATAGTATATAGGCTTATCCAGGTGCAGGGGGCTCCGCCTGGATGGACCACCTTTCCCCCATACTCGTGGGATATGATATGCAGAAATCAAACCTAAAAAATAATAAACTGGACGGATTAAATAACGACGACAAATGCAAGGACAATGGCACTACCGAAAATGATGGAGTGGAGTTAGTGGGGGGCGAAGAGAAGGTGAGGCTGCGGTCTCACTCGCGGTCAATTAGGGCCACCTTCCCCAGACCCGCTACTCCGCTGCCACTAGGCGGGGAAACCGACGCGGACACTGTGTCTGCGGCGTCAACGGCTGGCACCGCCAACGAGAGAAGTAGGGCGAGCAGCCCGGCGGGTCTCGGTCTGAAGCAGACCCGTAAGCGGAGACGGCGCACAAAGGCCCGGCTGGGGGAGAGCGTGTCGGATGAGGACTATACCCTCACCGGGACGACCTCCTCCAGCAGTGACGAGGTGTCAAAGCCGGCGCCCAAAGTGGCTGCTGGCCGCCGAGGGGCGCGAGGTGGAGCGAGGGTTGTGCAGGCCACCCGAGCTCCTTCGGCTCTTGGGAGGGTCGAGGAAATGTCACGGCCGAGGCCTTCCACCTCGGCGGTGTCGGAGCCGTGCGGGAGGACGCAGTCGCTCTTGGAGAGACTCCAGAGGGTGACCGCGTCGTTCCAGGGGTCCCCAAACCCTGAGCAGGAGGCGATGTTGCGCATTGTGCTCGACATCGCCTCCGAGAATGAGGGCCTGGCGGCGCAGCTGGCCGAGTCTCGTCGGGAGACGGCTCGACTAGCTGCAGCCGTCGAGGAGCTCAAGAGGGCGATGGCGAATCCGGCTCAACCGGCGCAGCGGGTGCAACCGGTGGAGACGCCGCGCGTGACTCGCTCGTTGGCGAGGCAGTCGGCGCAGCCAGAGCAACCGGTGCAGCAGCCGGCACAGTCGGTGCGGCCGGCGCAGCCAAGGGTACCGCCGGCGGAGTCCTGGCTCCCCTATATGGAGGCGCTGGAGGAGAGGATGATGTGTCGGATGGAGGCCCTAATGGACTCCATCCGCCGTCCGCCTCTGGCGCCACCAGCGGCCGGCTACGCGGCTGTAGCCCGGAGGGGCCCCACCCGCCCCGCTGCGGGTGCGGGTGCGACCCTGCCGGGGCCGGCTCCTCAGCTCCCTCCCGCTCAGGGTAAGGGGAAGGGCAAAGGCAAGGGGAAGGGCAAGGGGAAGACGTCCCCAGCCCTGGCCCCAGCCCCAGCCCCAGCCCCAGCCCCAGCCGTGGTTCCAGCTACCTCCACCCCATTGGAAGGGGGCTGGGAGGTGGCTGGAGCCAATAAAAGCAGGCGGAAGGCCGCCAAGAAGGCCGCCAAAAAGGCCAGGAGGGCCGCGGCCGCCGCGAAGGCAGCGCCGGGGAAGCTCCGTGCCCCTAGAACTACGGCCGTCGTCGTCACTCTGACGGCGGAGGCAGCGTCGGGGGGCATGGGGTATGCCGAGGTGTTGGCCAAAGTAAAGGCCAACGTCGACTTGAAGGCCCTCGAGATCCCGGGTGTCCGGTGCAAGAGCACACGGACGGGAGCCCGGCTACTCGAGGTCCCCGGCACCGCCAGTGGCCCCAAGGCCGATGCCCTAGCGGCTCGGCTAAGGGAGTCGCTGGATGCAGCCGACGTCCGGGTGTCCAGACCCATTAAATGCGCAGAAATGCGCATTACGGGCCTGGACGACTCCGTCACGGCAGAAGAGCTCAGGCTCGCCGTGGCGGAGGCCGGGGACTGCTCCCCGGACACAGTCAAGGCCGGAGCGATACGCTTCGGCCGCGGTGGACAGGGGGCAGCAGTTGACGGCTGCCCTATCGCGGTGGCCCAAAAGGTCGCTGACGGGCGGAGCCTCCTGGTAGGAGGCTTCCTGAGGGCGCAGGTACGGCTCCTGCAGGCCCGACCGGCCAGGTGCTTCAGGTGCCTGTCGGTGGGCCATGTGGGGGTGCACTGCACGGCGGAAGTGACGGCGGGTGACCGTTGCTTCCGCTGTGGCCAGCCCGGTCACAAAGCTGGCACGTGTGGCGCCCCGCTGCACTGTTTTAGATGTGCAGCGGGAGGCAAGCCGGCGGACCACAGGGTTGGCAGCAAGGCCTGCGCCGGAGGGGAGCCGAAGCCGGGAGGCCGGCCTTCCGCCTCCATTTCACAGCGGGATGCGGCGATGGGGGTTCCATAATGGATCCTCAACTCCGCATCCTGCAGGTGAATGTTGGCCACGGTGCCCATGCTCAGGACCTTCTGCTCCAGAGCATGGCACAGTGGGCCATAAATGTCGCCGCTGTCGCCGACCCATACACCTACCGGTTCCTCGGGCCTGCCTGGGAAACCGCGCTGGATGGGTCGGCGGCACTGGTGCACAACCCTGCCGCCGGCAGCCCCCCTCTTGCCGTCGTTGCAAGGGGACCCGGCTGCGTGGCGGCGGCGGTTGGCGACATAGCGGTCGTGGCTGCTTACTTCACGCCGAGCCGAGACATAGCTGACGACTCGTATGAGCAATGGCTCCGTCAGCTGGCAGTCGTCGTCAATGCCTGCCACCCCCGCCCGGTCCTTGTGCTCGGGGACTTCAACGCCTGGTCGTTGGCGTGGGGTTCCCGTCACGATAGGGCCCCGGCGGGGGATAGAGGCAGGGCACTGGAGGACTCGGCCTAGACCTCCTAAATCGGGGAGCCGTGGACACGTTCGTGACCTCGAGGGCCAGTTCAATCGTGGACATCTCGTTCGCGAGTCCCTCGTTGACGCGGCGTGTTCAGGGCTGGCGTGTCGTTTTGAGGGAGGAGACAAGTTCGGATCACCGATATATTCGGTTTGACGTCTCCGCCCCCGCGAGCGATGCGCCGGCCACACCGGCTCCACCCGAGCCACGTTGGGCACTTAAGCGACTAGATCGGGAGCTCCTCCTGGAAGCCGCCATTGTACAGGCCTGGGCCTCTGCGCCGGACAGGCCTGTCAACGTAGACGATGAGGCGGAGTGGTTCCGGGAGGCCATGACCCGTGTCTGCGACGCGGCGATGCCTAGGGCTCCGCCCTATAATCCGAGGGGTCAGGTCTACTGGTGGTCGTCGGAGATCGCGAGGCTCAGACGGGCCTGCGTGATCACGCACCGCCGGTGGGCCCGATTCCGTAGGAGGCGTCGCCGCCCCGCAGATGCGGAGGCCCGAGAGGCGGAGTTGTACCAGGGATACAGGGAGGCCAGAGGTGCCCTCCGAGCAGAGATAAGGCGGGCCAAAAAGGAGGCCCGCTGCGAACTGCTGGAGACGCTGGAGCGGGACCCTTGGGGGCGGCCCTACCTAATGGTAAGGGGAAAACTGCGCCCCAAGGCCCCGCCGTTGACCCAGTGTCTCCAGCCGGAGCTGCTCGGAGGAGTTGTTAGCTCCCTGTTCCCAGCGCGGGCGGTGGAACATGTTCCACCGCAGATGACTCCGCCTCGGTTGCCAATGGTGCCCGACGTGGATGACGACGACGTGCCCGAGGTCACTTGGGTAGAACTAGAGCTGGCGATGAGAAGGCTGAGAGCCAAACGCACCGCCCCGGGACCCGACGGCATTCCAGGCCGAGCGTGGGTCCTAGCTCTAGTCGACGACGCTCTCGAGCCCCGACTGAGAGGGCTTCTCAGCGCATGTTTGGAGCGGGGCCAGTTTCCGAAATTGTGGAAGACGGGGAAACTGGTCCTCATCCGAAAGGAGGGGCGCCCGGCGGACTCACCGTCCGCCTACCGGCCCATAGTGTTGCTCGACGAGGTGTGCAAGCTCTTTGAAAGAGTAATTGCGAAGCGCCTCGTCGAGCACCTCTCAAGAGTGGGGCCGGACCTGGCGGATGGCCAATATGGCTTCCGCCAGAGGCGCTCCACCGTGGATGCCATCATGCGCGTGAGGGCTCTGGCGGAGGATGCAGTAGCCCGGGGTGAGGTGATGTTGGCGGTGTCCCTGGACATCGCCAACGCGTTCAACAACTTGCCCTGGAGTTGCATTAGGGAGGCGCTCGTGTATCACGAAGTGCCTCTCTACCTCCGCCGCATAGTCGGGGCGTATTTGACGGAGAGAGCCGTCTTCTACCCAACCGTGACCGGTCTCGGCCGGCGTGAGATGTCGTGCGGTGTTCCGCAGGGATCGGTCCTGGGGCCGCTCCTGTGGAACATCGGATACGACTGGGTGCTTCGCGGTGAGCTCGCAGACGGTGCCGCCGTCACGTGTTACGCGGACGACACGCTCGTGACGGCGTGCGGAGCGACATACCGCGAAGCGACCCTGAAGGCCACGACCGCGGTTGCCCAGCGGATCCGGCGGCTGGGTCTCGAGGTGACTCTGCATAAAACCGAGGCCCTGTTCTTTCATGGGCCTCGGAGCAAGCCACCTGAGGGATCCAGTCTCATCGTGGGAGGTAATCGCATCGGCATCAAGCCCCAAATGAAATATTTGGGGCTCGTGCTCGACGGCCGATGGGACTTCGGAGAGCACATCCGAAGTCTGGCCCCCAAACTGAAGGGCACAGCTCTCGCTCTGGCGCGGCTGCTGCCCAACATGAAGGGGCCCGATGACTCCTGCAGGAGACTCTACGCGGGGATCGTGCGGTCCATGGCCTTGTATGGGTGCCCAATATGGGCGGAGGCCCTGAAGGCCGGAAGTGTGCGGATGCTGCGCGCTCCGCAGCGAGTGATGGCCATCAGGGTCATCCGCGGGTACCGCACGATCTCCTTCGAGGCGGCGAGTCTCCTTGCCGGAACTCCGCCATGGGACCTGGAGGCGAGAGCCCTTTCGCAACTGTACCAGTGGCGAAAGGAGGCGCGGGAGCAGGGACTGAACCCCGAGCATCGAGAAATCGAGGCCATGCAGTCCCAGCTCCGCCAGGCCATCATGGTGGAGTGGAAGGAACGACTTGGGCGACCAAGCGCAGGGCACGCCGCAATAGCGGCGGTAAGGCCCATCATGGAGGATTGGCTAGAGAGGCGACACGGAAGCCTCTCGTACCGACTGACGCAGGTGATCTCCGGTAAGGGGTGCTTCGGGGACCACCTGCATCGGATCAGGAAGGAGCCAACGCCTGAGTGTCATCACTGTGACGCAAGCGAGGACTCAGGGCTGCACACGCTGGCGGACTGCCCGGCGTGGGAGGTGCCAGATGCTCGCGAAGGAGATGGCGGAGCGCGCCCGGGAGAGGTTCAGAACCCTCCCGGCCCGCCGAGCCCGCAACACGCTCGCCTCGCGTCGACGGCGACTCAGGCGCCGGAGGGCGCTTAACGACCTCCGTCCTCCATGAGCGCAGGCCTGGGGGTGGCAGGTGAGGCCGCCTGGCACCCCAGCAGAAGCAGGCCGGGACGGTGGGGCGACTAGCGCCCCTCCCCCAAACCGGGGCAAGACGGGGACACCGTGGTTCCCAAACCCGAGGGGGCCATCTCGAAACCGGAGATGGCCCAGGGTCAGTCGGGGTGCGAGGGATATGCTCTATGGGCAACCTTACACCCCGGCGTCTGCAGACCCAAGACGGCGTGCGGTTTTAGTCGGTTCGAGCCCGACATAACCGCCCCCGCTGGCCGGCGGGGGGGTATCCGAGGGGATTTCCGCACGAAAAAAAAAATAAAAAAAAAAGGTACATTGGGATTTCCGCACGAAAAAAATAAATAAAAAATAAGGTACATTGCGGGCTGTTGGATAACCTCCTCGAGTGTCGCTCCGATTCCGATCCCGCTGCAGTCCGGGGGGAACGGAATCGGAGCGGCTGGTACACCCTGGGCGGCGGTCAATGGCTTCCCCTTCACCCCTTCATAGGGTTGGCATTGATCGTCGGCCAATACCCAACGTGGCGGGAACACATCGCTCTCCGTACTCCTCTGCTTTCAGAGACGACAGGATGAACGATGCTGTTAGTGGTGAGATGGCCCAGGGTCAGCCGGGGTGCGAGGGATATGCTCTATGGGTAACCTTACACCCCGGCGTCTGAAGACCCGAGACGGCGTGCGGTTTTAGTCGGTGCAAGCCCGACATAACCGCCCCCGCTGGCCGGCGGGGGGGTATCCGAAGGGATTTCCGCACGATAAAAAAAAAAAAGAAAAGGTACATTGCGGGCTACGATTTATGACGTATTAAAAAAACTACAAACTAGATCTCGTTCAAACCAATCACCAAAGGTGGAAGTTACATCATATATTTTTTTAGTTTTAACATTCTCTTATTTTAGAAGTTACAAGGGGGGGGGGAGGGGACCTGTGGAAACCCCGACGTGCTTGCCGGGCACCCCGGGTAAGCCCTCGAAAGGATAACCCCAGGGTTCGCCTGGTGGGTTCGGGTTTTATCACGCGCCGGTGAGTTGGCAGGCGTATGTAGGGCATACACGACACGCCTCCATCTTGGCCTGCTTCTGTAAGGACGGCGAGTTGGTCAACTGCCGTCCTCAGGCCGGGCGTAGACGAGTCTACGGCGTCCGCAGATTGCGGAACTCGCGGGGACAGGATGTTCTCCCTTTACCTCTCCGCCGTCTCTTCCGCGCGCATTACCTGCTCGCAGAAAGAGGCGGTGGCGTGCCACTTGCTCCCGTCAGAGACCATGGCTCTCACCACGGTCTCCAGCGAGAGGACGACTACGCCCAGGACCGCAACGACTATCCCGGCGTTAACTCGCCCACGCTAGGCACTCCACCAACGTGTGGAGCGCCGTGTCTTCGCCAGGATCCTCGCAGTGATGGCACTGCGGCATTGTCTCCCGGTGGATGCGCCACAGATACTTACCGAAGCACCCGTGTCCGGTAATTATCTGGCACATCCGGTAGGAGAGGTCACCGTGGTGCCTCTCCAACCACTCCTTCATGATCGGCCTCACCGCCGCGACAGTGGATTTCCCCCACTTTGGTTACTCAAGTCGCACCCTTCATGTCTGCATGAGTTCCTGGCGGAGTTAGGACTGCTGAGCCCTGATTTCTCGGGGCTCCGGCCTATGGCCCCGCTACAACGCCTCCTTGCGCCATTGGCACAACGAACGGCGCAAGGTCTTTCCGGAGGGTTCCCGGCTAGGAGACATGCCACCTCGACGGAGATCGTGCGATACCCCCTAATGACTCTGACGGCCATCGCTTTTAACGGGCTGTTTAGAACAGCCACGTTGCGGGCCGCCAGAGTCTCCGCTCATACGGGGGCCCCGTACAGGGCCATGCTTCGCACGATCCCCAGGTACAGTCTCCTAGTGGGGGCAATGGGTCCTTTAACGATGGACATCAGCCGCGATAGGTCATCGGAAAAAAGTGGCCGTGACATACGGACAGAAAGACAGACAGACATGACCAATCTATAAGGGTTCCGTTTTTTGCCATTTGGCTACGGAACCCTAAAAATTAACAGATGTTGCGGGGATGGGTTCACGCGGGCGGAGCCGTGGGCAACAGCTAGTCATATATATAAAACAAAGTCGTCTTTTTGATGCGCGGGATAAACTCACGAACGGGTGAACCGATTTTTATGATCTTTGATTTTTTGTCTCCGCCTAAACTGTGCCTTATTGTAGTTTTATTTTGAGGGTGGTTATATCGGTATCGAACCGACCAAAACCTCACGTCGTCCTTAGTCTCGTCTTTAATGGTGCAAGGAGACATTAAAGAAATAAATTCAGCTGATAATGTAACCAACATGAATTGATTCAAAGGCGGAACGAAGTTTGCCGAGTCAGCTAGTTTATTATAAACCGTGCGCATAAGAAGTCAAAACTCAAAATTATGGAATACAGGGTGCTCTACCTAACCCATTCTTGTTTAAGTTATCACTAGATTAGATATTCCGTTACCTTTAACCCTAAAGGTGTATGTGGCTCTATCTAGATCTTCAGGCCTTCAGACCTCTAGCCAACCCCACCTGCAAACCGGTACACCTACTGACTGACGGACGAGGCTCTGATGCAGTTTTTCCTCTCGGGGTTGGTGGGTTAGGTGGTAGTCACTTCCGTAAAAAATTCGCGGACCCCGGGATCGGAAATTTAAAATCACTAAGTTACTAGTGAAAGTGAACGTTGAAAGCCTCCTGTCTTCTCTATGGCCAGCGTTACACTTGACGGAAATTCCGTCGTCAATGACCCGCTACCGAACGAAATGTTATCTAATATATAAAATTCTCGTGTCGCGGTGTTTGTAGTTAAACTCCTCCGAAACGGCTTGACCGATTCTCATGAAATTTTGTGTGCATATTGGGTAGGTCTGAGAATCGGACAACATCTATTTTTCATCCCCCTAAATGTTAAGGGTAGTCCACCCCAAAATTTTCTTTTTTTAATTTTTAGATAAAAAAAATATTTTCTATTTTTTATGATACAGCATTAGAAAATACATACAACCCTGAATTTTCAACCCTCTACGATCAAACCCTATTTTTCCATCGCGATTTTTATTTGTTTATTCTTAATAATTTCCTTCAATTATGATTTTTTTCTCAATTCAATTTGATCCTCCGCCTTCGCCTGTCGATAACCGATCAACTATCAATCGATCAGTTATCCCCGCAAGATGTCTACCGTTGTCACCTCTCATCGAGCAAACATCACGGAGTAGGGATGAGAACGAAGTCGGTCTCCTGTCTTACTCACTATACAGTTTTCGGCATACTTTCATTGTTATAAGTAAATCCCCACACACTTATAGTAAATAGTTATTTTTATTGAACTAAAAAAATGTTTCCTAGAAATAATATACATGGCAAAACAACGTTTGCTGAGTCAGCTAGTAACATACTAGGTCTGCAAGGAGAATCGCTGCTTGCAATGTTGAGCTGAGTGAGACATCGTGATTCTTGTCCAATAGATTTGACCGCTATTGCGGAATCAGATTTTGAAAAGTTTGAACAGTGATCATTCGTCCGTCCCAAGTCCGATTTTGAAAATTCTTTTTGAAAGTCACAACTCTGGACATGCTTTCTGAGCGTGTAAAGTTTGGTCACAGTGTCTCGAGTATGTAATTCCATCTGGAATTTTTTTAACGGTGATCATTCCTCTGTGGTAGCATTAATTTTTTCAAAATATATCCATAAACCTTCCTCTGATTGACCTCTTTAATCATGCCAAATTTGGTTCTGATTGGATTAGTAGTTTAGGAGGAGACCTGTGACAAAGAAAATCCTGAAGTCTAGTATGAGGAGCTATCGCTCGACTTCGTCTTACTCAGCTCAATTAAAATCCACGCAGTTAACCTAGTATTAGTCATTTATATGCTATAATATTGTATCGGCGTTCCATCGGCTTTTCCGTCTCATGCAGCGCTAGGCTGTCTTAAAAAACTCAGTAGCGAGTGCTCTACTATAATATGCTACTTCAAAATTAATCAACTTGATGTTTCAATTCTAACGACTTTGACTGATGGACAAACATACACTATTAGACACACGACGACACACTTTCGTAACTATGATTGGTAGTTGACAATAATTACAAGTGCGTTGTGCAGCGACCCGAAGTTAAGTAATGGTCGAGGGTATACGCATCCGCTGTGACCAAGAAGAGGGTGGTGTATCGTTACCCTAATTATTGTCAGTAGGTATACTTGTGGTAATAAGTTAAACACTGCGGTTCAAGTGGCAGAGTGTAGTCAAGTAGAAAATATAAGAGCTTTATAAAGATTATCCGGGGTATAGCCTAGAAAAGTTTAGGCCGTTTTGGATACTTTTCATACCTATTGTTGCTTAGTATAAGCGGTTACCGGTCACTAATGAATGTCACTAATGGATTAATGAATCTACACAACTCCGCACCTCTGCTCAGCTCTGGCAATATTTCTTACCATGACAGCAGCTCGCTCTCACCTATTTAAACCTCTAATATATTAATTCGTTATGCCATCCAATCTCGTAACACCACACATCTACCTTAACATTCGCATCTCCGCTACATGTACTCATCCTCCATCCGTCACTTTTAAAGCCAAACATGATGATCTATGCAAGACGGATGAAAACTACTACAGAATTATACCGGTGTATATTTAATACTTAGTACGGAAGTCAAAATAATGTTGAACATCGTTACTCTTAATTTTCACTTACTTAACATTCCTCAAACTCATCATATAACCAATGTTTACGTACCGAATACGCGTTAAATTATATTTATAAGTACAATCGCCGGCAAAAGTAGATTAAAAGTTTTAAAACATTTCAAGTTACCGATCACCTTAGCTCTTTAACCTTTCTTATAATAATAAACTAAACATTTCACATTAAACTTGTTGTTTGAAGATTACATTTATGTTTTTACTTTACTTATCTAATTATTTTAATGTAAAGATCGTTTATACTACACCTACCCAGAAAGTTCCCTGTTTCTTTTCCAAAAATAAAGCTGAATTTATGTTATTACTGCTGTAGAAATAGGCGGACGACAAAACTACTTATATGAAAACGCATTGTTAACGGGCTAAGCGGGAGATAAAAGTGTTATGTTGTGTTATCTGGTAAAGATCGCTCTTAGCGATAATTATCACCGCCTATTTTACCTACAATATATTTAGACTTAAGATGTGTAATAATACGTGGTGTACAATAAAGGGTAATATTCTATCTATATGTCTATGAAAATTCATTGCTAACGTGGTTTATTTAAATTTTTGCTGTGAATACGTTAGGCGCGTTGGGCATTTTTAGGATGGATAAAAACAATGAAATTTGCTTCACTATTACCGTACCGTTACCGATTTTTTTTATGAATCACGTTTTTAAAGGGGTTCTTTACAATTTGAGGGGGTCATTAAGGGTTCTTGAGTTTTTCGTGGGGTCTGGAGGGTTCTTGAGTTTTTCGTGGGGTTCTTTAAGCTTCTTGACTTTTTGAGGGGTTATTGAGGGTTCTTGAATTTTTTGTGTGGTTCTTGAGGGTTTCTTGAGGTCATCATAAGGTTCTTAAAATTTTGGTGGGTTTCTTTATAGTCCTGAGTTCTTGCTGGGGTACTAGTGGTTTCTTGAATTTTTCGTTCTGTTATTTAGGATTCTATACTTAAGAAAATACACACGTAATTGATCAAGTTTTCACTTCTATCGGCACGCCTGGAGTGCCACTGTTTTTTTGATTTTCCTTGTAGGTGTAGTATCAAGCACTATGTATTATTCGGAAGAAACTGTGATTCCCAACTCGTGTGTATTGAGACTAAACCCTCGTTAGTAATCTGTCCCTTTCTCCCATTCATGAACAATGTACTATGCTTTTTACAAGTTTTTAAGCAAAGGGAAGCCCAATTAGAACCACTTCCTGACGTTAGATTGGACTCAAATTCGGCATACTTGCGTCTCTTCGGTGACAATGCGATAATATGGTGTGATAAAGCTGGTCTGATGATGGAATTGTAAGGTGTCCTATACGAACTTCTAAACTAAACAAGATAAACCCTAAACGTTGGGGTTCATTTGATTGGTTGCACTTACTAGAAAGCTTGTTTTTTAAAAAGTGTTTTGAAATTCATAATTTATTTATGTTTGATCCGTCAATTTGAATGCAGCCCGCCGGATGGTAAGCTGAGGTGAAGTTCAAAAAGTAATGACCATCATTTCAGATGCTGTCCCTAGAATTGTGGTTGTGTGCTGGTAGAATTGGGTAGTTTTTTTAATAATGAACACGTTAATAAGACTTTACCTCGCCTGATGGTAGGCTGATGGTAAAGTCCGAGGTATGGGGGATACCATTACAGACATCAATAGCGTTCTACATTTATTAGTGTATAGCAACTTCTGTGGGTGACTGTACCTTAATAAACGCATTACAGTACAGTTAGGTGTTAAGCTATTAGATAGTGAGATCACATGGACTGCCCTCGTTGTACACAGAATAGTTATTAAACTATATTATAGTTATACAGCTGGCCAATTAAAACCCAGCTTTCTAATAACACATCATTCTTCATTATCAGATTGCGTGAGTTTCGATCTACATATGCACATACATATTTGTTTATCATCGTCTCAGCCAGTAGCAATTTATTTTGATGTCGCTACGAAATTGGAAAGAAGAATTAATGTTTCATAGAGATTGAAAGTTGTAGTATAATTACTAGTTTATTACTATGGGGTGTATGGGGCCTCACTCAGATCTTCGGGGCCCAAGCTAATCTCAGATATAAGCTGGTAAAACCGCTGGTTCACGCAGGACTTTTCCCAATGGGGAAGGTAGAGACCACATGTTTCTACATGGTACGACTCTGGAATACACATTTCGGTTATTCTACTTTTATAATTATTGTCATACAAAGTCGCCGGTTGCGGCCTCTCTTGACTTTGGTCCTTGATCTGCTTGACATACGTTCGCCTAGATCGACCCTTACCGGTTTGCCCATTCACCCTCGCCTTATAAATCTGTTTCGTCCATCCTGTCTACGTGTCCGAATCATCTAAGCATCCTTTTCTCTATTTTAGTCACTACATCTCTTACCATGTACCACGACGTTCCGTCATCACGCTGTTCCTCACATGGTCCATCAACGTCACTCCAATTATACTTCTCAGACCTCTCATTTCCACAGCTTTCAATTTGAAATAATTTACTCATAATAGTGAGACCATCCTTTCTCTATGTAGGTACAACCAGTCGCGCAGTAAGCAGTATTTCCAGATAAAACAATTACCATTTATCACACTTAAAGAAATATCATACTAAGTATTCTTATGAACTGTTCATTCGTTTCGCTTGACAGATCTAAAAATATCTCAATCCAACGGCGAATTGTGAACAATACTGTTTTGTTTAACCATACGTCATCATTTGAACGGTAAAATAAAATTACTTACGGAACCATACAATGCATCATGTTCTGTCAAAATAAATGGTCCGCGACTTTATAAAGACATCAGCGCTGATTTATCGATGGTGTTATTTTTTCTTGATTTAGTTTGGTTTTTTCTTTGAATACTTAAGCTATAGGTAGGTATTTAAATATTAAAACTAGCGGTTTGGTTTTACAAGACAATTATGGCAATAAATAAATAGAAATTTGAATACTTAGCACTCACGTGGCACTTGCGAATAATCTCATGTACCGCAAGTGGGGTGCAATAATGAAAATAATTATCCAAGTAGAAGAAGCGCAAGGCGTATGGCAGGATAGTAGCAAATAAAAAGGGGTTATTTCTGCCTACTCCAATGGGTAAGAGGCGTGTGTGACTATATGTAAGTTATATTTGTTTTCATTCAAATTCTAACTAAAATAGAGGTGACCAATCTAACAGGAATCAAGAATGTAAATTGATGGAACAGCGAGGCAAAGAAACGTTATTGTGGTCAGGTGCATAGATGCGTGACTGATAACAAAAAGTCAGTCCTCGAAAACGAAAAATTAAATATAAAAACAAAATTATGCGGGTTAGGAAGTTACTCGTATGACTGACAAAGCTTGGGTTTATATATTTACAATGAGAATCTCAATATTCATGATACATTAACTAGTTAAAAAATCGGCGTTATGGCACAGATTACTAAATAGTTACTACGTGTTATGGTTATAACAATAGCTGCTACCCGCAGTTTATTTATTTTGGATAGGATATGTTTTAATGTAGGGTATAAGCTTTCTCAATTAGCAGTTACACACGGCAAATTGTGGATGGTTTATTTATAAAAAAATTGAGTAGGTGATAAAAAATATACGCACTCACTCATACATAATTAAAATTGCAGGTAATATTGATAGGGTACTTTGAGATTTTTATTCAATTGCATGAAACATAAATGGGAGATCTAAAGTGAATATTTATATCAATAATAGATAAGGAGGCAAATACGTTAAAAAATGAGCTAGAATATGGTAGTGGTTGAGTTTCTTTGAAAAAGATAAACATAAATAAATCAATTGATACATGTTTATGTCAATTTATTTTCTAATAAAAACTATGATAAACTAAATGGTCAAATTGCTTTACAATTTTTTCTAAAGAACTTGCATCTGTAGTTTACTAAATAGTCACAAAGTGCTAGAGAAGGATGTATACAAAAATATAGTTTGTTTAGCCAGCTTCAGTGCTATAGCTATTGTTCTGACTCTTATAAGTAGGTACAGTAACAGACACCTGAGTTTGTCAAAACAACAATCACCTCTCTACTCTTGTTCGTATTGTCTACGGTAGTTAGTCAGCAATTTGGGCAATCATTGTTAAGGCATGAGTGATGTTCTAGCGGTCGTGTCATATGTGCAAACGCACTTTATTAGTGAAGCACGAGCCGGAACAAGTTACCGTAATGATATAGATCACAAATTGAATTATTATTGCGTTTTTACAAGGATACGGTCAAAACTGCAATTTGTTTATAGCGTGATATTTTTTCTAGGTGGTAAACCAATCATTGGTTTGATGTTAACGTTTGATCGGCTGACTGTGACTGAACAATGAAACCTGCAGATCTCACGTATCACAAGACAGAATAAATTTAGAGGGCTGCCTTAACCATATTAGATGCTGGGGTGTGAAGATTCCGCTTGTGCACCCCCTCATTTTTTTAGAACGTACGGAAATCCATTTTTTTTATGTGCGCAAGCTTCCTCGGCCTTCCTCTCAACGGTGGGCTTCGTCATATAAACTATCTAGGATGAAGGCTAGACTCAACCGTCGCCCCTAGGCCCCCGCTCATGGAGGAAGATCGTTCTGCCATTTACGAGTATTAGACCTCTCCCGTTCATTTTTCCTCCGCCTCTTTTGCGGGCTTCACACTCGTGCTGCCAACCGTAGCCAGTAATAGGGTCTGCAGCGTGAGGCTTCCGGCTCCGACGACGACGGCTTTGAGGAAACGGCACCGCTTTATCCACTCTGGGCACTCTGCGAGTGCGTGAAGCGGCGTATCCACGGCAGTCGGCTCCTGGCCTATACAATGCAGAAACTTACCGAAACAGCCATGTCCGGTGAGTACCTGCATCTGCCGTCAGTGTCACCGTCTTTACTGGGGGCCCTATAAAGGGCCATAGACCGCATGATTCCTGCGTGAGCGCAATCGCCCTTGAGCTTGGCAGCCAGACTTCGGAAATGATATCTGAAATCTCACCGTCCATCGAGTAAGAACCCCAGGTACCTCAGGGGGCGTTAAGGCCCTGCGCCTGGGTGCCTCGCACTCCTTGTATGCCCGAGTAAAGACAGCCCTGTAAATGAATATGGATTAATTGAGCTGTGATATATTACTACAACCCTATAACCTCTTTTAAATAACTAAATCTACTTAAAAAAAGTAAAAAAATTATAGGAAAAGTTTGCACACTATTTGCTTCAACATTTCATATGGCCCGATTAATAATAATATAATCAAATGACGATTATTTTTTCACCAACAAAAAATAAAAGCAGTGAAAAATATAATGTATCTACAAAACAAATAAGCTATCTAAATATAAGAGTATAAAAAGTGTAATTTGTCATAAGAAAATGTATGGTAAACATATCGGTCTATTTCCGTACCTTTTTTTATATATATTTTTTTTTTATCGTGCGGAAATCCCTTCGGATACCCCCCGCGTGCCAGCGGGGGCGGTTATGTCGGACTTGAACCGACTAATTTCCGTACCTAAATATAAAATAGATTTTTAAGTAACAATCTATCACATAGACAAACCTGAAGCAAAATGACGGGTATATAATTTTCTAAATCACAGGGTACTGTGAAATGAAAAGTAGCACGATTTCCCGGGAAGACGGTCATTTTTATAAACTACAGTCCTGCCGAGCAATTATACCATAAATGCATATATCACGGACACAGAAAAATATGCATTTTCCATAGTGTACGACTGCACCTGTGTGATTTATTTTGTTCCACGTTGTTGCTTGAAAGTAGTTGAAAAGTTAGACTGCGTAAACTGTCTACTCATGTAATTTGGAGTATATAGGGAGTATAACTTGTAGTAGCATAATCTCTTTTCAGACGCAGAGAAGTGCCTTTTTCCTGTCATTTAAAAATTGCCGTAAATAGAGCAGTGAGATTTTCCATCCCTTACTGTAGTTAAAAACCAACCTTTGAAAAAGGAGGTAGAAATGCTGGGGTTAAAGAAATTATATTATATTCATCCGCCGAGTGTTGCAACTTTTTTCATATAATTTAGGTTGTTATTAGATTGGTAACAGTGTGTCGGCACATATGGAGAAAAACTCGTGAGAACACTCGGTCGTCCGGTTTTCTCAAGCGGACAACAAGAACACACTGATTACCGTGTGTTTGCAAATATAACGTTTGTGGTATTCTTTTTTGAAAACAAAGTTTTGTGAATGGAACCGAGATATGTAAGTATTTGTGCAATGAATCATTTGAAGCATATATCATCATTATTATTTTAAGAACTAGCTTCTACTTGAACATGTGACTTAGACGTAATACTGTTTGTACCCCAAATACGAGAAATTATCATAGTTTCTGGTAAAAGATACGTGTTTTATTGGTATGTTCCTAACTATTAGTTTTATTATTTTTGATTTGCAGATCTGTCACAAAATGTCCTCCTTTAGAAGACAAATATACAAAGTTAATACTTATTACACCATCACTTGGATTAAACAGATGGTAAACATAAATCTTTAGGCTTTCACGGCCGGCGTTGCAGAAAGAATATACAGCTTCCGGGCTGTTTGGCCGTGGTCCATAGGAAACTTGTGTTGTAAACAGTATCCGACAGGGAGATAATTCAACAATAAAATTGGAAATTCGGCTTGTCGCGACATTTCAACTTACCCTCACAGAAGCCCAAGGATTCTATACAGATTACCTATATTACTTCTCGATGCTGCGTTCGCTCATTAGCTGTACGAAATATTATTGCTCTTTAAGTGTTATCTGAACTACTGACTGCCTGAAAACTTATTCAACAAAACCTATCAACATTTCTTTTTTATTATTGAAAATATCTACTTGAAATGTCATCTATTACGTTTGTGTTCATTAATGCTGGTTGTGGTTTATGCTCCCATGCTTCGGGGCAAGCGCAGTCTCCCATGACGCCATCTTGGTCTTTTGGGCGGGAAATCGTAACTATATAATAGCCACTTTATATTTGACGTTCGCAAGCGAGTCTATTACGAAGTATATTCTCATGACAATGTTTTAGTTAACCACCACTGGGAAGTGCTTTTAGTTTAAACTTGCCAGTTACTTTTATTACTGGGTAGAGTGTATGGGACCCCATGACTCCACTGAAATCTTCGGGGCCGAAGCCAATCTCACCAGCAAGCCGGTACACCTGGCGATTGACAGACTAGGCTCAAGCGTAAACTTTCCTCTCGAAATTGACGAGGTCAGACGGCAATGTCACCCGTTCATTATCAACCTAATTCCTATTTACAAAAGATTTTCACCACCCACCTTATGATTAACTTGAAACTAGTTCCCACATTCTCATATGTCACCGAAATCAATTGTGTTGAGCAGTGACCGTGCGAAATGATAGGTTAGCTGCAGCAGTATTGTACGTGCACGGTGACCCGCCCCCATATCTCAGTACTTCCTTTGCGCCTGGTTTACGCAGGGTGCACGATATAACTGCTACTTACAAAGTTTTCATTGTATACCGGCTCGTAATCCGGGATCTAGTTAACATTTTATCTAATAAAATAATGTCATGGTAGCAACATGCAGTGCGCGTAACACACATTCGCATAGATTCTCCTACATGTAGATACACATAAGTATGTGTAAATATGGATCCTGTTCCCGGGACCCACTGTAACTTATTCCCGGGATAAACTTTAATAAAACTTTATTTCTGTCATCATCATCCTCATAGCGATTTCCCAGATGCGTCCACAGTTTGCGCTTTGGAGCCCGAGTTACGCTTATTGTTTTTCATGGGAATATCGGCTTCTCCGAGAACGACTATTCTCTGACCTTAAAACCCCAAGAGGAAAACCTGCGCCAGAGACTCGTCTGCCAATCAGTAGGTGCACGGGCTTTTTAGAAGATGATTTTGAAGATTTTGGTATGGGGTTTTTTCTATCTCCGTACCAAATTTAAGTTTAATTTAAATTTAAATTTAAGATCCATTCAATCGTTTCGTCTTGATAGACTAACAAACAGTTATAAATCCAAACTTTTGCATTTATAATAGTAGATGGTAAATCGATTTACCTATTGTTTGATTTTGTACCTATTTCTTTGGTATTGTGAGAGTGGAATATGTGTATAATATATAAATATTACCTCGAAATAAATTATTACAATGGAAACGCTCAAAGCAATACAAGAGAAAACGGTGTATAGTACGCGGCGACAGTGTCACGCCCGCCGCACGCGACCCGTGACGAGCGGCGACCCGCCCGCTGTCACTCTACCATCATACTAACTGTCATGATACCGTTCTACATCACTATCAAGCACTGTATATTCTGCTACTTGAGGGCATCTAACAATTGAAAAAAAAAATACCTGGAGTATACACTCCGATTATATGGCGATAATCTCTTCGAGAGAATAGGGATAGGGGTGTTACTTACCTTTCAGTTCATCAGTTCATCAGTTCAGAAACATCTATTCACTCGTAGATGTTTCTTGTGCAATTAGTCTAGGTTTAAAAATTCTTTAATCTGCTGTCAACTTTTGCTACACCAAAGCTTTATGAGACTGAAAATAGAAATGGGGTTAAAATTTTTGTGGTATTTGTGAGATCTTATTATTTGTGAAATTTGAATGGTTTTTCATATAATTTTATCTAAGAGGAGCTGCAACCATATGCCGCTGGAATCCTTACATCACAATAACTTAACATAAAAATAATAATATTAATAAACTTTTCGTTACAAAGGGGTGATATAGAGTTTCTCTGGCAACTACTTATAAAAAAGGAAAGGTAAAATATAGTCACTTTTAGACTTTCTTACAAATTAAGAAATTCCGACCAAACAACAACAAAACAAAGAATAATTAAAATCAGAAACATTGTGGAGAAGCTTTGCTGATTATTTTTTCAAATAGGTTAATTAGTACCTTTTTTTGTCGTGCGGAAATCCCCTCGGATACCCCGCGCCGGCCAGCGGGGCAGGTTATATCGAACTTGAACTGACTAAAAACGCACGCCGTCTCGGATCTTCAGACGCTTGGGTGTAAGGTGGCCCTAAGGCATTTCCCTCGCACCCCGACTGACCCAGGGCCATCCCCAGTTTCGAGATGGCCCCCTCGGAGGTCACAATGGCCATCTCTCCGATGGCCATTGTATCCAAATAGAGTACAGTATTTTTTTTAACTTTTTCATGTTCTTTATTAGTTTGGGTAAAACAACAGTACAATGGGTATGTAAGAAATATACTCGTAATAATAAATCTGTAGGTTGTAGTGTCGCACCGGAATCGGCAGTTTAACGTGTTCTCCGAGCCACGGAAGGGTCACGATGAGCACGCTTGTTCGGCACACGATGAGGCCAATTATCTACAAACCTAACATATTAAATTGACATGCATGTTGTATCAACATGGGCCTCTATTACTGGTATTAAAACCGACTGTATTTGTATGCTGACACTTGTATAAGTATCCACTTTATTTATTAGTATCGTTTGGTGTCTCTTTAGTGTATGTTAAAGAAGAGAAGTGAACTGTATAAAGCGATGAGAGACCCGGCTGACAGCTGATGTCACTTGGTATTTGCTGTAGATCTTCATGCTGCCTATTTAGCTTTCTTCATTTCAATGATGTAAGTGTGGTCAGTTTTGGTCACACGAAGTTTTAGTATTGTTACTGACGTCAATTTCAAATAAAGATTCAAGTCAAATATACATTTTACAAAATTTGACGTGTTGCGAAATCATCTTTTTACTTTGCGTGGCATAATTAGAACAGTACTCGGTACACTCCAAGCAAAAATCGTGCACTTCGCCTTGTCACACGTCTAGCTATCTAGACCAACTGATGTCGCTTCAAAAAATGCGGCCACACTATATACCCAAAGGAAACGTCCATCAGCATGCACACCTGTGATTAGTACAACCCACCGGATAACACGACAAAAAGAAGTTTCTGCTAACTGGTTAATGCGCTGGTATGAAAGTCGAGCTTCCGAAGCAGTTCGGGTAATTACTAGCACGAGTCACAGTGAACATCAAAGTTAAAGCTTTGCTTAGACCGATTTATATTGGATATACTCGTATGTGCATTTAACGATTAATTACGAGTAGAAAGTTTTATTCGCTAATTAGATTGACGATGAGGTATATGAGTAAATAAGGACATTAAATTAAGATGTGCAAAACATACGACGTATAATGTTAAACAACAAAGAAGACATTCTTATATATTTGAAAAACAAAACAAAGGCTATCGGTTACATATCGGTTTACATGATTTGCATTTTTCGATTTTTGATTTACAAATTGGATAATTCTTATTTTTTGCCGATTGTAAGAATTTTTTTGAAGTGAAAACTTCTTTAGCGGCGTTGTGCACTTTTTTTGTAATGGGTGATTTCACACTGTACTTAACAACAACGTTCGTCAAGACTGAGATCGATTCCGACCGAGTATAACTTTTTGTAATATTTATTCTATTTTGTGCCATAAATCTATTGATAAAATAAAATGAATCTTAAACAGAGTGCATCTATTTATGAAAAAAGTGACGAAGAAATAGCGAAAGAAAATGAGTGAGTGGCGACTAGCTGACCCGGCAGACTTCGTACTGACTCAATCGATGACAAACCTTTTAAACCTTCTCTGGACCTCCACAAATAATTCAAGACCAAAATTAGCCAAATCGGTCCAGCCGTTCTCGAGTTTTAGCGAGACTAACGAACAGCAATTCATTTTTATATATAAGAGAAGAAAGAAGATGATGGTTCTGGTAATAATGATGGTGAAAAATTCGTTGAAATTATGGATGGAAGTTGATTTTTCTGAGAGATAAACTTTTTAATGTAAAATAATTGAATAGTTCTGAAGTGTTAAATTTTAATGTAATATAAATTGTCATGTTTGTGTACGATAGCGCAATAAATGAATATTGTATGCTACCACATAAATTATAGTACTTTTATACTGATAATTAAAGCAATTATTGCAAAATTATTCCCTAACCATTCCAAAATATCAAAAATGCACAACGGTAATATTCAAGTTTTCACTTCTGCCGGCACTCCCGGAGTGCAGGCCCGTCGTTTTTTTTTTTTGGAAAATTCGCGGTTAAGGTGCTTTGATTGTACCGGGGCAAAGCGCAGCTAGTAATATATAATAATTCAGACATCAATTTTTTTTATTGTGCATTTCTTATGATTTATGACATAATTACCTTCAACGATTGTGAACCAGTTTTAATTATTCTTAAACCTAGTTCAAACTCTTTTATATTATAAAAAAATTCTACCCCCAAGTTTTGAAAAATAAATTATTGAGTATTACATACTGTGTAATCGCGTTATTTAGGTTTAGTGAAAGATATTATATTAAACAAGGAATGTAAGAAGAATTATATTGTAATTCTTATAATTTCTAATATATTTATTCTTATAATTTAATTTATATTTCAATTATATTTCATTAGGTAAAATATCTTCTTGATTTATAATACTCTCAATAACATCACTCCCATATTTACAAAGATTGTACTTACTAAATAAGCAAAACCAGATGTTTTTCATTAAGAGACATAATATGTCGAGAAAAAAGGTAGAGCTTGATACAGTAGTTAAGATTTATAGTCATGTAATGAAGGAGTTCTTGCAGCTATTAGAGAGACCGTAATCTTAGCAATCCATGGATTCTCCGTGCGGGTGCCGGGTCCATCGCGTTGCTGAGTTGGGAACTCGGGACAGTGCCTGGGACTTGCGACCCAAGTGTAGGTTTAGAAGGGGCCCCTTTTGTTGATGTACATCAACACTCACCTTCACTACCCAAGTTCCCCTCCCTGCCTAACCAAATTTGATACGAACCTACTAGTGCCGCTTTAGACATTCGTCCTAGTAATGAGCTTATTGTAGCTCTCGATAGGCCTAGATCTTTAAGTAGGTTATAGAGAGATTTTGCTGGTATACCTCTCGCTCCCACTTCCACTGCATACAAATTAACCACGTAACCGTTTTTGATTAATTCGTTTGTCAGATCATAGTATTTATTTTTCTTTATTGTGTGGTCCTTCGGTATATTTGTTTCCCACGGTACAATAAGTTCCACAAGAACCACATGTTTTAACCTCTTAGAATATAGGAATATGTCAGGTCTAGATGATGAAACCCCAACATCCTCCGGAATTTTATAGTGCTTTTCATACGTGTCGATTAGGAGAGTCCAATCTGGGGCAGTATCTAAGATTGAATAAGGTTTGTTCCTGGGTGTTATGGATGAACCTTCGTACACAAAGTTGATATGACGTCTGTTAGTAGTCAATCCTTTTTGGGCTCTAGCTACTGCCAGACTCATTGCTTCACGTATGATGATAAGCACCTTATCGTGGCGGCGTGAGTAATGGCCTCTATCGAGAAGCACCCTACATCCTACTAATATGTGTCTAGCCGTCCCTATTGCCTCACCACAAGTATAACATTGTTTTTCTGTGGCCTTCCCCCACCTTACCAGATTACTCTGGTCTGGGAGGGTCATCTGAAAGGCGTTAAGATAAAATTTTAACAGGGCCGGCGACCAGTCATAGATCAAGGTGCGCCACTTTAAGGCCATCGGTATGCAGAACTCTCCCATTGTCAACCATTCATTTTGGATTTCCAAATTCATCGCGTGCACTCGATATTTATCATTTTCGTCTTGTTTTAGAAAGGACTTAAGTAAATCCTGGTCCCTTTCTGGCTCTCGTACTCCCAACCCCACTCTGTTTGACTGGGCCCCTATCATAAATCGTTTATGGAATAGAAGTCTACATTCAAGCTCGGACGCGTTATTATCTTTCGGGAGTGCCCTGATTGTGACATCCTGGGATTTTCCTAAGATGTGGGCTTTGGTAACTCTAAGATGTTTATAGAGCTCCGATGGTTTCTTAAGTTTCATCCCAAAATTATTTTGATCCCTAAATAGAGCAGAGGAATCAGCAGAGTGCGCTAGTCCAAGCCACGATTTTAGCGATTTTATGACAGTTGCATCTATTTTCGCCAGTAAGGTTTTACCGAATTCATACACCAGAAAAGGCCAAGTCAGACGTGATGTTAAGTAGTTGTCATATATCCAAGCTTTTTTGATATTGTTTAGTGGTATCTGATCTATCTTATTTAGGTCATTTATAAACGTATCGACAACTTCATCTAAGGATGGTGTGCGTCCTTTATAGTCTATCTTTCTCCCAAGAAATTTAAATGGCACCGATTCAGCGACTATGGAAACTGGTTTACCCCCAATGAAGAGTCCCGGGTCGTAAGAGGTAAATTTGGTGTCCCGTCTACCCAGACATAGACAGTGACACTTACTGGGCTTCGTCCTCAGTCCATTTGTCCACGAACAGAACTCATCGACTTCCTTTAATAGTTCCTGACATTGTTTTGGATTGCGCGTCAGTATTGCGAGATCGTCAGCAAAAGCTAAGATGGACTCTGAGTATATGTTATTTACTTTAAACCGATAACCCCATTTCTTTTCGTGACGTATTAACTTGGTAATTAAGATATTAATTACTATGTTAAATGCTATTGGTGACAAGCAGCATCCCTGAAACAGTCCCACATTATACCGCAATGGTCCTGTGTGTACTTCTTGGAAGCTTATAGCAAATTTTAGCTGGGAGTAATACGACTCGATTATCTCTATGACCACGGGCGGAAAGTTATACCATTGCAACGCGTATACCATAAGGTAATGTGGAATTGAGCCAAATGCATTTTCTAGGTCTATCCAACATACCGTTATCTGTCTTTCGTATTTTCTGGCATCTTTTAAGCTTTCCGCTAACAGACTATTGTGTTCCAGACAACCAGAAATGCCGGGTAAAAACCCTTTCTGGTGGTAAGGTCCGAAATACCTATTGTTAATCATAAAATGACACATTTTTGTTTGTAGAATTGAGAAAAATATTTTTGAAATTGTGTTAGTTAGTGCTATCGGTCACTTCATGTTTTTTTGGAATGAGAACGAAAACCGCTTCGCCAAATGCGACTGGTATATTCTTTTCTGACCAGATTTTACTGAATATATTTGTGAGATGTTTACGAACTGTTGGACATTTTTTATACACTATATATGGAACCCCATCAGGGCCCGGAGCCGATTTAGATGATTTCTTTTTTATTTGTATCTCTATTTCCTCTATGGTAGGTGCATTCCCTTGGAACTGTACTAGAGGGTCGTGAGGTATTTGGGTTTCCGGTTGATTGTATGGTGTTCTGCATTTAAGTATTTCATAAGTGTTTTTGTAATGTTCAGAGAAACACGAAAAAGGAAACTTACCGTTTTGGATTTTGGAAAATATGAATTTTAAAATAATTAATTTAGTTTCAATTCTGGAGATAAAATGTTCCTACTCAAAAAATGATTAGTGTAAAAGACTAGCAATTAATACTTTTGATCATTGATGATATTACTAAAGTAACTTTTGATAACAATAAAAGGTCGCGGGTTCAAGTACCGTCCTAGATGATCTCTTTTTCTGATCTAAATCTATAACAATAAAAGAGTTTATTACAGCGTTAATTAATCTTAGATGGTTGAGAATCTATATTCAGCGTATGTTACTTTACGTCGATATTGGTGAAGGTGGGTAGTATTTCCAAAAATCGAGTCGAGCCAAAGCCATACTTACGAAAATATATTTATTTAAAACATATAATGGTGTTTTTCACGCTCTAATGACTGTACTTGTTGTTATGAGGGTCGAAGCATATACATTCATTGCCATTATGGTGAAAAAGTTTATCATTTTTTATTAAACACAGGGAAATAAAGGTCACTGCATAAAGATTGCTCCTACTGCTTGTATTACAAAAGAACGTAGAACAAGAAGCCCCTACAATTATGGTTTATCCAACTAATAGTAAGACAACACCAATCAGTCTGAAAGTGTATCGCGCGCGTTAATGGCCGCAGCCCCGATAAATATTCATCGTGGCAAAAACTCTGCGCACGCGCCGACCACGGACAGCGCTTTCTTCACAACGATCTACAAATTGGTAGAGATGGTTCATTTATTTCTGAGATAGTTCGACTTACTGTCGTGTCCACCTCTGCGGCGTAGCGGTAGAGCATTCGACTGCTAAGTCAGAGGTCGCGGGTTCGATTTCCGCTCAGAACAAATATTTGTGTGCATGAATATGAATATTTGCATTGGTCTGGATTTTTACATGTATAATATGTATGCATTTACAAAAAAAATATCTAATTATGTATAAACGCATTCTAGAACCCATAACACAAGCTAGTTAAGCTATGCTTACTTTGGGTCTATATAGCGCTGTGTAGAATGTCGTAGAATATTGATTTATTATTTATTCATTATCCCACATTTTCAGAAATAAGTGTATTGGGGTCAGCTGTTTATTATTTGAATTATTTAGTTTTTTTCTACAATAGTTCCATAAAATAATACTTGTAAAATACTCGTATATTAAAGAGTTTACTATTTTAGTTTACTTTTTAAATCAACATATCCCAGAATCCTAATTCTGATTTGTGAATTTTTCATATTAGTTTTTGTTTTCAAACTAGAAAAAAGTTCAGTAGCAGGGTTCATACATATTAATGATTCTTGCTAAACGCTAATCACTAAACGATTGATATGACTTCACCTGATGGTAAGTTCAAGGTAAAGTTTCAGGAATGAAGGTCACCATTACAGATACCAATAACGCTACAATGGTGGCCTGAGCCTTGACGTCGTCATTAAATGCTTTTTCACGACCAAGCGGGTCCTGAAAAAGCATTTTCACAGGACCTGTGATTATAGGAAGAAGGAAACACGTGTGCTGATAAAAAATTCCAAGTCTTTATAGATGTAATTGTTTGTATCTCTTGCGATAAATTAAAAAAAAAGTCTAACTCAATATCTGCAATGAAGTTTTTAATATTCAAAGCCGCATCTAAAAATTCGTAGTGCCTGCTCACTGGCGAGCTTGGAATGCTCTCGATCACTACAGGTCAACGCTAGAAAAACTGAGCTAATACACCGTACGCGATGCACCTGTATGCTTCCTACCACACGTCGCCGTTACTTGTTTATACAGTTATTCATTGCCAAGAAAAAGGTAAATGAAATATTTATTTTAAAAAAATAGCCCACACTATATAAGAACATTACTGAGTTATAAACACGCATTATAGAACCCCAAGTCTGATTTAAGACCTTCAGTTAAATATCCCAAAAAAGAATCCTGTTCTCCGTGAGAAGAGTGCACGAGAGGAAAGGTCAATCTGAAACTTCTATATAAATGTCCAAAACTTCAAAATCCTACTGAGACCGTAAGACATTATTAATTTCTTTCAATCTGAAGTCGTTACAGAGTTATGTTGTTTAAGAATTAGTAGTTCCCGATTGCCGTCCGACGCTTTCACCTCGGAGCCCGGGGTCTTCTTACTCCTCCGTCTCCTTTTGGTTCGGTTTATAGGTACGTCTTATAGGTACGGCTTTCATGGCACCAAGCGACTGCCGTCTGACCTCTTGACTCTGGGAGAAAAGCCTGCACCAGAGCCTCATCCGTCAATCAGCAGATCTATAGACAGCTAAATAGTTTTCGCGAGAGGTCAATTGCTGTCGGAGTACCGCAATAGTTGACCTCTTGAAGTACTGTAAGAGGTCAATTACTGTCGGAGTAGCGACAGCAGCTGTTGCCGCAATTAATTCGAATTTTAGGTGTATGGGGCCCCAGCAAGACTTTTGTGGCCTAGCCAACCTCATCTGCAAACCCGATACACCTACTGATGTCATGTCAATCAGTCGGACTACAAAAACAAACAAACAAAAAAGGCATATAGGATATAATAGACTTTTCCAATTACTTCATAACGTTTTGCACTTAAGAATTTCTATTTTGAAATGACTTCAGTCGTGCCGACGAACTACTGGCAGCAACAAAGTTGTACGATGATGAAAATTAACATGTAGTATATAATGATGTGATGAACGTACGTGTACGAAAAAGTACGTGTTAATTAAGCTTGCCTAAGTACGTGGGTAGCAACCAATTAATTTATTATATTATTCTGTACTCTTAAGACCTACCAAATGTATTGTAGTAGAATAAAAAAAACTATTTATCTAAGAGGCATGTAAGTAATCTGCATAATTCTGCTGATTACTTTTCATTCTTCTTAGATGCTTCTAAGAAGCATGAAAAACTTAGTTAGAGGACGAAAATCAAAGGCTACTTTGGGCATAGTTCTATTCTCCATTGCTTCTAAAACATTCGCAATTGAAGATACCGTAACTGTTTTGCGATAAATAATAATAGCGATTGCTAGAGTGTACTAAGTAAATCACCACAAAAGTTGTAGGGAAAAGATTAGTTAATTATTTAGTTTTTTGTTGTTCATATTTTGTAAGTATCCATTTCCAATTACCTACTCATATGTAATTTCAACACAAAACAACAAGATTTTCGGGGCCCGAGCTAAACTCACCGGCCAGCGGGTACACTTTTTTTTTTCGTGGTCTTGGGTCTTCAGACGCCGGGGTGTAAGGTTGTCGGATACCCCCCCGCTGGCTAGCGGGGGCGGTTATGTCGGGCTTGAACCACCTAAAACCAATTCCTATAACCTCGGTTACCCTATCCTACGCACCCCGACGGCCAGCGGGTACCCTCTGAGAAACAACGGACAAGGCTTTGGCGCTAATTTTCCTTTTGGGGTTGGGAGGTCAGATGGCAATGGCACACAAAAACTTTCCACTATTCTATTCTGTAAAATTACAGGATGCCTGTATTCGTAGTAATAAATTAATAACAGCCTGTTTCAAATTTTTGATAACTTCTTACTCGTCAAACGGTCGTCAAAGCACAGGTCAAATTAAGCAAACTTCAGTAAAAATGGCGCTTTAGATATTCATTTTTGTGATGAAACATTGACAAGTTAATGTATGTTAAAAGGAAACAATTATACAATTCTTGCATTTAAAATGCCAACGAACCGATTATCAATGAATATTGAACCCGTATTCGTACGAAAACACCTAATCTATTCAAGTGGCTGGTCGTAAGGGTCGTGACATGAGCGAAAAGGACACAAATACATTTATAACAAAAGATAAAAAAGGATAGAACATTGCCGATGCTCGGGTCATATGTCGACCGATATGTCATAACCTGTTTGAATGAAACAGTAATATACCGAGCGCCGTGAGTGAGACAAAGATGTGATGGCAATGACGTGAAGGGTTAAAAGTCAAGCAAAGTGTCGCGGCCTGTGCGCACAGGATGGTAATATGTTTTTACGAGGCGTTGGTAAAGGATAGGATGCTGAGGGTCAAAAGACGAACGTCGGCAACCCTGACCTCTCCAGACGAAACATGGGCCGTACTCGGTTGTCACAAAAACGTTTGGGATTATATGAAATTATGTTAATGAATGTATTGTTTATATAGATAAGTTTGAAAGATTAATTTTCCTTTTTTTATACTGTTATAGTTTCTACATAATATCAGTAACATCTTATAATAGTTAGATAAGTGCTGTCGCAATATTTCGCAAAGGGTTTCTGTTATTTCTGACCTCAGAGTTTTTCAGACCCATTACCATTTAACGTGGTAATCCTGCCGCCAGTCTACTGTGCAAGTTACTAGACGAAATCAACGAATTCTTCAACGCCTAAAATATCGGTTTAAAATAGTTAATTCTTGCTTAATTATACGGTTATTGAAATATCTAAATATTTAGATAAAAAAATATGCGCGCGCCGAAGCCATCCCTGAATCCATAGTGCACTAATGAATCGGGACAGTCGACATAATTAAACAGTTGGCGACAATCGCCCCCGTCGATATTATACAAATATTTTGTGTGATAATTACGTGTGACACAATAATACGTTAGTGACACAATTATACGTTAGTGACGTCATTCCAAAGATTTTGCAAATACCTTATGTGAAAATTTAAGTTCTGAACGGTTTTACAAAAGTGTTACAAATTTTTTTTTCATTTGGAAACATTTTGAACTGTTGATATTAGTAATAAATCAGGGTGAACAGTGGCGTAGCGTTTTGAATTCGGAAATAAATATCTAAAACTCGAAAAAGGAGTCGTTTCGAAAATATTCATAAGCGGTGCGGTTCGTAAATTGTCTTTTTGTATTGGATATCGAGGTTTTACTGTGTATTGTTTTGATTAAGATCCGGTTTTAAAAAATTGATTCTATGTGTAAAGAAATGTTTAGGCCGGAGTTTCATTTCTCGAGTAAACTACTCGAGCTATTGACTAGAGGTACGTATTAGTATGCTGCGTTTTTGCAACTTATTCATCAAGTAAAATATTTTTCGCTGTACTTATTCGTTGTGTAGCTGACTGTATTGAACAATGTTTATTATATTAGTTTTATTATCAAACTATGGACTTTACGTTACAATCACTGTTTTACTTGCAGATGCTTCGTTATTTGTATTTATTTTATGTTCAAACTGGCGATAGTGTAATGGCTAAGGTTTGGACCTTGGAATGGACCTTGTAATCATAATGTATGGGGTTCGTTCATACCCCTGATTCTATCTCTAACTAAACATATAAGTTAAATCTTTGATTTTATATTTTGATGATTAATAAGTTAAGTAGTAATATTATGAGCTCCATACAACAAGAAGTTTTATTTTTTTCTATCTTAAAAGGGTTTTTCCTTTCATTTATTTATTGCTCATTTTCATATCTATAGAAATCATTTAATAATACCTTTTTTTTGTGCGGAAATCCCTTCGGATACCCCCCCGCCGGCCAGCAGGGGCGGTTATGTCGGGCTTGAACCGACTAAAACCGCACGCCGTCTCGGGTGTAAGGTTACCCATAGAGCATATCCCTCGCACTCCGACTGACCCTGGGCCATTCGCGACCACGCCCCCCCGCGGGCCTTGCAGGCCCGCCATACCCCGACCCCCTCGTGCAATGGGCTCAGCTGGCCCTGAAAAGGGCCTGTTGGTCAGACTCTTGGCCGTTGACGTTGACGCCAGCTACTCCAGGGAGCAATCAATAATGCGTCATCGCCCACGTTGCCCAGGGTGCACCAAACTTGGAGGTGATCCAACCAGTCGCACCCCCATTTAATAATACCTAAGTTATAGCAAGTGTTTAGGAACCAAGATAATTGCTTACCAACAGATGGCCTGTGTAGTATAAAAATATCGGGGGCAGCACACGACTCGCCTGGTGGAAAGTCGTCATTATAGCTTGTGGCTTATTGTACCACCTTTGCAGGCTCCTCGTAAAACTTTCGAACTATCTCATACATGCCTCTAACCTCTAACGTAATTTGTATAGCATCGTAGAGTGATTCTTTTACAATGTTAATGTTAGTTATTTTTATTTTCAGGCAACCTTCAACGTGACGCCTTCGGCTTTCCTACTAGCAATGGTATGACAAGATATTTGAATATCTGTATTTTTTACTCTAAATTTAAATTTAAAATAAATATTCAAGCTGTGTAGTAAAAATATTGAAGTAGAACAGATATATTCGTATCAATTCTCACTTATGCGTGTCAACTCAATGATGAAGAGTGATAGTGTTACAGCTGATGTAAGTATTTTGTAACGTTCAATTATAATTTCATAATCATTATTGAATTATGCCATTCTCCCCATCCCTGTCTAAACTAGGTGTACTACTTCTCACAAAATACTAGCGTAGAATACAAGAAGATAAACAAGTTTGATAGGACTAAAATTGGTTTTGTGGAGCGTTTTTTTATCGCACTATGTTTACAGCTTGATATCCTTTTAGAGTGGTTAAACCCGAACCTATAGTATTAATATTTCATAAAACGGTTTTACTTAAGTACTTACTCCACAAGTTTAGTCGGTTCAAGCCCGACATAACCGCCCCCGCTAGCCGGCGGGGGGGGGGTCGAGGGGATTTCCGCACGAAAAAAAAAGGTATCAAACTGGCAGACCAATGTAGGTACGATAGAGAAGGCCGCTCTACAAAATCAATCTTAGCCGGATTCATGAAGAAAGTGCTGGGTAAGTACTGTAAACATATTTGAAACACATATTAGGTGTATACTAATTTGAGCTTTCTGCATTATTTTTTCTTCGTATAAACTCGAAGTTTTTGATTCCCGTATCATGTTAATAATATATGTGCCCAGAAATGCGTCAAGATACAATATCTTAAAATTAATGTGGCCCAGTGCGCGGGAGCGGCGTACGTCGAGTTCGCGTGACACCACAATGAAACCTTTCACCCACTACTTGCAGCCAGTTATTCTCGTAATCCATATCTTTTGCTACCTTATACAATACATTCACATTAATGCCTTCCTTATAGATAGATATCGAGTCGATCTAAATATGAACGCCTCCGATTTTATCTTAGGCAGCTAGCTTCTGTTGTAGTATTTCCTTTCGATAACTTGATAAAAAAAAAATAAAGATAAAATATTCTTTATTGTACACCATAAAAGTATTTCTATATAAATAATATTCGACTTAAGTTTAATGTACAATGGGCGGCCTTATCGCTAACAGCGATCTCTTCCAGGCAACCTTTGGATGGATAGAAACCAAAAGAGATGATAAGGGTAGTGTACAATGAACAATAAAAAGAAGAAAAAAATTATAAATATGTTAGATAAATAAACAAAATTACATATAGATCAGTTGTATTCAATATATATAATATATAACTTGACTGTATTGAGTTACGTTAATTTGCGAGATCCTTGGTTGTATGGGTCTCCATCATGATCTACAGGGTCTAAGCCAACTTAACTTTCAAGCTGGCACACCGGTTGATTAACGAATTAGGCTATGAGTTTTCTTTCGGAGTTGAGCGGTCAGACGACAGTCGCTTCTGTAAAAGTCAAAATAAATGAAATTGTGGAAAAGAGGAGTAGAGAGCGGACTCCAAGAGCATGTCCTATTCAAACAGCTGGACCAATAGTTGATGGCTAATAAGGTAGAAAAATAGCACACGACTCACCTTATGTTAAGGTTACCGTGGATTACGACCTTCAGGTATCAAATCATTTATTTATGCAGTAATTCATTCAACAACTTGCTTGCTATAGCGTTAGGTATGATATTATACTTTTAGTAAATAACTATAACCCGTCGGACTTGTATTTTTTATAATGGCAAAGAGTGCATAACAAAAAGTCATGATTATTTTTCATTCAACTATATCGAAAAGATTTATCGTGTTTTGAAACCGGTTGAAACTTGACTACAGTCGTGGCCGAAACAATGTCCCGAGATGAGGCTGCAGATTACCAGTAATTACTCCCAAACGGCTACTTGTTAACACACTGTATGTAAAATAAGAAAATAATGTACGCTCTTGTAAGTTGTTGCTACTTGAAAATAGTTTCATTTTGTTTTATTACCGTAGTTATACTATAATTCAAAAATCTTGACAATTGCGTAGTCCATAATATTTTAGCTCCCTTTGGCGCGACAGGCGCAGGCACGCCTATCAACCAATCATATAATCTATGATTAAACGTCTAAATTGTTCAAAAGGCTCGCGTCATTGGTTGATCAGTTCTTTTATTGTTTTTTTTTATTGGCCAGTGTACATGCGCGAGTTTGTTCAAGATTTTTGGAACTTACTATATCTCTGTAGCGCAGTGGTACTTGGTAGTACGTCTGTGGTGCATGAGGTCTTGGGCAAAGTGGTATTTTTCATTTAGTAAATTTTTAGGAACACCATGGTTTTGGTAAATGATCCCGGGCAGTCGATCCCAAATCAAAAAATATAATTAATAAAACGCATACGTTCACATTATTCATGCTGCTGTTGAAAATTCACATTGTCATCATAGACTAGCTGTTGCCCACGACTTCATTCGCGTTGAATTCGGAATAGATCAAGGTATGTCTTCTGGAGTCTCAAACCTGATATGGATATTTAAACGTTTTAAGCTTTTGTCGTGCGACTTACTCAATAGCGCAGAGCTAAATTATCAATGTTAGAACTACGAAATAAGAACAGGCTTCTTCTATGGCCAGGCCGGCGCTAAGAAAGGTTTTTGAGAAATTCAACATTTCAGGATTGACTTGACCTAAACATAATCAAAACCGTGTAACATTTATCAAAACAACATATATAACCAAAATATATAACGTTCATCAAAGTAACATCTCATACATCACTTCGAAATAAATTCTGCTAGATTCTCTGGTATTAAAACGTGATGATATTAATTATACATGGTTAGTGAGTCGCTAATCAACTATCTTTTATACGCAGTTAACTTTGTAGAGTTTCGATATTTTAAATTTTAATGCTCATCACCTTTTAGCTACAGCGTGATGATTTATAGTCCAATGTGAACCATGTCCGAGATCTACAAAATTTAGTGATCTGCCTTTTAATAACATATTATTTTATGATCAATAATAGTTTAGATCGATTTTACTCTGCTGTTCCTATCACACCCATAATGGCGTGATGACAAATAGTGAAGTATATGACCATACCCTATGAGAATGTTCATGCAAAATTTCAGCTGATCTGTTTAGCGGTTTTCAAGTGATGCTCAAACATTAATAATAAAAAGAAGACAAACAGACAAACCGACATTAAATATTAAAGTCACGTCCGCGTCCCGTCAATTCAAGTAAGTATTTTTTTGTAAAATATTCAATGTACAGTTTTCACCTCCTTACGATTTTATTATATTTATGTGCGTTTAAGAGAAATTATCGACTAACAAATTAGATAAAAAAGCGGCCAAGTGCAAGTCGGACTCGCCCATGAAGGGTTCCGTAGCAGTAAGTAACAGAATCCTAATGCTTTTTAAAATTTTATATGTGAGTTGTTTGAATGAAGGATAAATTGCGTTCTACGATTTATGACGTATTAAAAAAAACTACTTACTTGATCTTGTTCAAACCAATTTTCGGTGGAAGTTTACATGATAATGTACATCATTTTTTTTTTAGATTTATCATTCTCTTATTTTAGAAGTTACAGGGACACACACACACACACACACATTTTACTACTTTGGAAGTATCTCTCGCGCAAAGTATTCAGTTTAGAGAAAAATTATACTAGAAACCTCAATATCATTTTTGAAGACATATCCATAGATACCTCACACGTATGGGGTAGATGAAAAAAAAAATTTTGAGTTTCAGTTCTAAGTATAGGGAGCCCACAAAATTTATTGTTTTTTTCTATTGTTGTGTGAAAATCTCAATGCGGTTCACAGAATACATCTACTTACCAAGTTTCAACAGCATAGTTCTTATAGTTTCGGAAAAAAGTGGCTGTGATATACGGACGGACAGACAGACAGACATGACGAATCTATAAGGGTTCCGTTTTTTTGCCATTTGGCAACGGAACCCTAAAAATACAGAAAACCTGTCAAAGTAAAATAATCGATTGCACTAAGGAGTTTTAATACCGATTTGGAATAAAATCCTATGAAAAACACTTTACAACAACCTTTTATCATGCCAAGTTTGAAGTTGATCAGACCAAGAAAACACGTTGTTTCATACAAACTTTGCAACCCCTTTTCAACCACTTATGGGTTGAATTTTCAAAAATACTTTCTTAGTCCTCACCCAAGTCACTTAAGAAAAATTTGTGCAAAATTTCAAGGTTGTAGACCCAATATATATATATATGGAAAAAGTATCTAGCGAGGCCGTCAAGTTGAAGACTACCAGAATCTATAACAGAGAAAAAAAGTCATACATATAACCTTTTGATCCTTAATATACCACCTGAAACTTTTTATGCTTGATAACTTTTGCGTTGCGGGAATGGGATCAGAATTCCACGCGGACGAAACCGCGGGCAACTGCTAGTATTTATATAAAAATATGATAAGGTCAGGTCAAGTTAGGTGCAACGCTACCGAGTGCGACTATTGTGTATAAGGTTCCAGGTTTGATTCCTATGTCTGGTGAAGCGTTATTAGGGTTTTTTAGTTTGAAAACAAAATTCAACGTGTTCGAAGAAAGTGCTTTATTGCTGGCAATAGACCCAATATAGTGGGACTGGAAATAGTTAAAAATTGAAATGCAAAACGCTAATGGTCCCACCACCATGCATGCCCAAGACCGTGCGAAGTAAAGAAGTAAAAATCGAACCCTGGACCTCGAGGCGAGAGCCTCGGATGCGACTGGGACTAACGCGAAGATGATAATGACTAAATGCCAAATGAAGGATTGATATTAGAAAAGAACAATAATAGACGCTAAGGCTACTAATAACATGTAATCCTATGGTGTATGCAATGTCTGTTCATATCTTAGATTAAACTTGGAAATGCCCTCATAATCAATTTGCTCAACATTATAACGTGTGTATACGTTATCTGGCTGCAGGTTCGTAGAAGCGTCAGTTCTCGCAATTTTCGTTGAACTTGGGAGCTTTTCTTGTATTTTTTATGAGTATAGAGGTCAATCCCAGTGTCGCGAATTAATTCCTCTGCGCTATCTTCATTGGTTATCTTAACGTACATTTTAAAACCACCGTTTTTAACAAGAACGAGTGCGTATTATAACGTTCTTGGAGTTTTTGACTAGCTCTGTGAAGTATATTTTTGTCAAAAAATAGTAATAATTCCTGTTTAGTATTTATTTTTACTCACTACTGTGGTACCCGGGGGGTTGGGTACCACGCGTGTATGAAGTGATGAAATTATAACACTTTAATAGGCAAAGATATTATTTATTTATTAACCACTCGCACTTCCTACTTATATTATTAGGGATTTTACGCGGTTGTTTTAACTTTAAATAGCGGACTGGGGCGTATATCGCGGTCTCGGCCCAAGGATAGGGCTTAAAGCGGGGTTCTTCCCAGTATACTTTTCTCAGCTTCAATCGGAACGGCTCCACCAGGCCCGTTCAGATCCCGAATGTCCAGGCCGCGATTGTTTTATAACGTTCCTAACTTAAATTATTTAAACGATACAATAGTTTTATTTAAACTCTGACACATGATGGCCAGGTAAACGAACCGTAGTGTGTCGAACGAGGTCCGAACACTACACTACACTATATTATGAACTCTAGTTTAAGCAATCGAAAGCATCTATTTGGTATAATTTCTTTTTTCTTTCTACAAAACAAATATACAATTTATATCTTGGAACTCCACCGCATCGTAGTCGTTGTAAGGCGATTCTCCCAAAAGACGGGTAATTTTTTTTTTAAATATTTTATAATATTTAGTGTATTGACATAAAACCAAGTTTTATGTCAGTATATTAATCTTCTGTGCCAAAATGCCAGTAAGTACTTTTAAGGATTGGCTAAAGAGGCGAATGACCGACTGACGCAGGTGATCTCCGGTAAGGGGAGCTTCGGGGACCACCTGCATCGGATCAGGAAAGAGCCAACGTCTGAGTGCCATCACTGCGAGGCGAGCGAGGACTCGGGGCTGCACACATCGGTAGACTGCCCGACGTGGGAGACGTCGAGGAGTGACCTCGTGGCAGCCATCGGGGTAGGGGTACTCTCGCTTGGCAGCATGATTGCGGTAATGGTGCGGAGCGCGAGCCCGTGGACCGCCGCCACCTCCTTCTATCTCCATCTCGTTGTAATGCCCGGGAGAGGTTTAGAACTCTCCCGGGCCGCCGAGCCCGCAGCAGCGCAGGAGGTCGCTTAACGACCTCCGTCCTCCATGAGCGCAGGCCTGGGGGTGGCAGGTGAGGCCACCTGTCACCCCAGCAGAAGCTGGCTTCTGCTGGGGTGACAGGTGACGGCGGGGCGACTAGCCCCCCTCCCAAACCTGGGCAATACGGGGACACCGTGGTCCCCAAACCCAAGGGGGCCATCTCGAAACCGGAGATGGCCCAGGGTCAGTTGGGGTGCGAGGGAAATGCTTTATGGGCAACCTTACATCCCGGCGTCTGAAGACCCGAGACGGCGCGGCGTGCGGTTTTTTCGATTCAAGCCCGACATAACCGCCCTCGCTGGCCCCCGGGGGGGTATCCGAAGGGATTTCCGCACGACCTAAAAAAAAAGGTACACTGACAGGTGATAAGTTTTTTGATGTGCATTTAAAAATAAGTTATAATTATTATAATTGACTGAATTTCTGAATAATGTTTAATGCTACATGGAATTGTTATTAATCATTTTATTAGTCCTAGATGTTCCCTTTTTCCGATCTAAATCTTTAGATACTATTATGTTAAATGTTCTTAATGTTGCAATGAATTATTATTATTGTTTTGTGTTTTTTTTTTCTCGATGTGTTTAGAACACTTCGGTGAATTAATGAAATCACGGGTATAGACCAAGTGAGTTTCATGTTCTGATACGGGTTGGTTGTTCAAATCTTCTTGGAGAAATTTGCGGACTATGCGACAATTTTTTAAAGTAGCAGGCTTTCTAATTGTTATGTGTGCACTTTGGGTTATGTCTATTGTTTATAGGGATTGTAATAAATGCTTGGGTGTCACACCCGGGCTGGATAGCACCAGGGGCGCTATGTAGACTTTATTCATTTTCCGGATTCTATTTCTTCGTTTAGTTCTGTGTATTTGTTTATTTTTTCCGTAACGGTTCTATGGAGATTATGAGTATTGGGAACTGCAGTGTCAATGAGAAATACTGTTTTATTTTGTTTCTCAATCAAAGTTATGTCGGGTCTATTGTTGTGGATCGTCTTATCTGTTAATATTGCTCTATCAAAATATAGTTTATTTTTTGTGCTTTCCAATACAGGTTTTGGGATGTATTGGTACTATGGTGTAGGTTTGTTGGATATGAGTTTATGATTGATGGCAGGGTTTTCATGAATGATTTATACTATTTGATTGTGTCGGTGTGTGTAGTCTGATTGAGTTAGTTTAGGACAGGCATCAGTAATATGCTGAATATTTTGAGAATGTCGATGGCATTTCCTACATTTGTCGTTTAAGGTCTTTAATATGGACTTTCTGTATGTTTTTGTATCAATTATCTGGTCTTGAACACCTACCATAAAACCTTAGGTTTCTGGAAATAATGAGCCTAGTTTTAACAATTTGTTTGACGCCTGGGCATCTATGGTTGTTCTATCTATGGAGGTTGTTCTAAATCGTGAATGTGTCGAGCGTGTAATTATTTACTGCGCCATTTTGTCAGCTTCAGGTTTTCTATATTTTGTACTGTACTAAAATCTTTATTTCTGTCGGTTAAAAATAATGGTGTGTAATTTGTTTCAGATTTTACTATTGCCCTGTGGATGTTACTAGAGTTAGATTTTTCATAAAAGACGTTTCTTAGTTTTTGTACCTGTCCTTCCTAAAGTATTTTCAAATCTATCATCCATCTGCCACCATTGTATCTTTGTATTGTCATGCGTTCTATTGCTGACTTAGGGTGTAGAAAGTTGTATTTCGTGAGTGTTTTCTTAGTTTTTAATTCTAATTGGTTAATATCTGTGGAGGTCCATTTGACAATTCCAAAGGAATAAGTTAGTACGGGTATTGCATGTATATTAATGGCTTTAAATATTTTTTTGGAGTAAGGTGGTCTCTTGTAAATTTGGCTTAGTCTACGAATGTATTCTTGTCATATATTTTTTTTAATTTCTGTGTGATTTATTGTTTTTCCTTGATGCAACCCTAAGTATTTAAGTATCATTTTCCTCCATTGTTGTGAATCTGATATGTTCAGGTAAGTTTTCATTAGTAACAATACTATTGCTATTACTTACTTTACCTCTGTGCAAGTGGAGCGTTTTGCATTTATCTAATCCAAAAGTCATTTTGATGTCGGTGCTAAACTGAGATGTGATTTTATGAGGTTCTCCATTTCTTATTTACTACCTACTTTTTCATCCTCCAGGTAGACTAGAAAGTATACATTTAACTGTAGCTAAATTATAACTACTTGTGAATAATTGTTAGTGTTACGTAGTGCAGTAAGTGTTAATCTTAAAGAAAAGAAGAACAGAGTGTCTTTTCATATAATAGAAACTATAAGCAAAATGCCAATGGACAAATTGTTAACTTTGTAAGTTTTTAGCAAATTCAGTTATATTAGTCTATTAGGAAGGTCTAGATAGTAATAACACCATAATGAAAAAAGGCAGTGGCACTCCGGGGGTGCCAACAGAAGTGAAAACTTGAACAATTACGTGTGTATTTTTTGAATCGTCATCATTCATCCCTGCATCCCTACCTTTCTTCCTCCCTCTCGATCTCCTCTCCCTCATTCCACCCTTCAATCTGTCACTCCCTCCATGCTTCCTCCTCAGGGCCTCTGTTCCTCCCGACCCCCCCGCCCTTCAGTCTGTCACTCCCTCCGTGCTTCCCCCTCAGGCCCTCTGTTCCTCCCTCGCCCTTCCCCGCTTCCCCTAATGTCTCTCCTTCTATTCCTCCCTCCCTACATCCCCCTTACCACTTCGTCCCTTCTACAGTTCCTCTCTCCGTGCCTCCCTCCCTCCCTCCATTCTTAAATCCAGGTACAATAAAGATGGGGGTGTGTGTTGGGTAACCTCCTCGAGTGTCGTTCCGATTCCGATCCCGCTGCAGTCCGGGGGGAATGGAACCGGAGCGGCCGGTACACCCTGGGCGGCGGTCAATGGCTTCCCCTTCATGGGGTTGGCATTGATTGTCGGCGAATACCCAACGTGGCGGGAACACAACGCTCTCCGTACTCCTCTGCTTTCAGAGGAGACAGGATGAGCGATGGTGTTTGTGGCTGAGGCCACCATAGGATCCTAGGGGATCCAGGGGCGGGTTGGCCCACTGCTAACGCAGGGGCCGACGGGCACTTGTGCCGCCGCCGGTGAGAGAGGACTAGCCATCCTCTCGCGTTCCGTAATCGGCAGGTGATCAGCAACGACCTGACTGGTGGCTCCAGAAGGGTACGCCGTGAACTTGCTGACCGGAGGGCTTGCCTTTATTGGCCGGCCCACGACAAGGAAAAGTCTATAACACCCGACAGCGAAGTCGTAAAAACCTATGGATACCAGCCGACCTCCATAGTATATAGGCTTATCCAGGTGCAGGGGGCACCACCTGGATGGACCACCTTTCCCCCATACTCGTGGGATATGCTATGGATTACATAAATATCATCAATAATAAAACGGACCGGAAACAAAATAAAAACAACAACACAGGCATTAATACGGACACAGAAAAGGACGGAGTCTGCGCGGAGGTCGCGCAGCAGGCGGGCGTAGAGGTGACGCCAAACACCTCGGCGGTGTCGGAGAGGTTTGACACCGCCAGCGAAAGGAGTAGGGCGGCAAGCCCGTTAGGATTGGGCGTCAAGGCGCAGAAGCGCAAACGGCGCCCAAAGAAGCAGCGACCAGGGGGGGCGTGTCGGATGAGGATTACACCCTCACCGAGACGGCCTCCTCCAGCGACGAGGCGACAATGTGGGCGCCTAAGGTGGCTGCAGTCCGCCGGGCGCGAGGAGGGTTGAGGGGTGGGCAACCCAGCCGGGCCCCCTCGGCCACTGGGAGGTCCGCGGAAAAATCGCCGCCGAGGCCTTCCACCTCGGCGGTGACGGAACCGAGCGGGAGGACGCGGTCTCTTTTGGAGAGACTCCAGAAGGTGACCGCGTCATTCCAGGAGTCCCCAAACCCTGAGCAGGAGGCGATGTTGAGCATTGTGCTCGACATCGACTCCGAGAATGAGGGCCTGGCGGCGCAGCTGGCCGAGTCTCGTCGAGAGACGGCTTGACTAGCTGCAGCCGTCGAGGAGCTCAAGAGGGGGATGGCGAGCTCGGCCCAAACGGCGCAAAGGGCCCAGCCGGCGGAGCAGACACGCGTGACTCGCTCGTCCGCGAGTCGGTCAGCGCAGCCAGCGCTGTCGGCGCGGCCGGTGCAACCGGTCCAGCAGCCGGCACCGTCGGTGCGGCCGGCGCAGCCGAGGGCACCGCCGGCGGAGTCCTGGCTCCCCTATATGGAGGCGCTGGAGGAGAGGATGATGTGTCGGATGGAGGCCCTAATGGACTCCATCCGCCGTCCGCCTCTGGCGCCACCAGCGGCCGGCTACGCGGCTGTATCCCAAAGGGGCCCTACCCGCCCGGCCGCGGGTGCGGGTGCGGCTCCTCAGCCCCCTCCCGCTCAGGGTAAGGGGAAGGGCAAAGGCAAGGGGAAGGGCAAGGGGAAGACGTCCCCAGCCCTGGCCCCAGCCCCAGCCCCAGCCGTGGTTCCGGCTACCTCCACCCCATTGGAAGGGGGCTGGGAGGTGGCTGGAGCCAGCAAGAAGAGGCGGAAGGCCGCCAAGAAGGCCGCCAAAAAGGCCAGGAGGGCCGCGGCCGCCGCGAAAGCAGCGCCGGGGAAGCTCCGTGCCCCCCGCAATACGGCCGTCGTCGTCACCCTGACGGCGGAGGCAGCGGGTAGAGGCATGGGGTATGCCGAGGTGTTGGCCAAGGTGAAGGCCAACGTCGACCTCAAGGCCCTCGAGATCCCGCGTCCGGTGCAAGAGCACACGGACGGGAGCCCGGCTTCTCGAGGTCCCCGGCGCCGCCAGTGGCCCCAAGGCTGACGCCCTAGCGGCTAGGCTGAGGGAGTCGCTGGATGCAGCCGACGTCCGGGTGTCCAGGCCCATTAAATGCGCAGAAGTGCGCATCACGGGCCTGGACGACTCCGTCACGGCTGAGGAGCTTAGGCTCGCCGTGGCGGAGGCCGGGGGCTGCTCCCCGGACACAGTGAAGGCCGGAGCTATACGCTTCGGCCACGGTGGACAGGGGGCAGCAGTTGTCGGCTGCCCTATCGCGGCGGCCCAAAAGGTCGCAGACGGGCGGAGCCTCCTGGTGGGAGGCTTCCTGAGGGCGCAGGCACGGCTCCTGCAGGCCCGACCAGCCAGGTGCTTCAGGTGCCTGTCGGTGGGCCATGTGGGGGTGCACTGCACGGCGGAGGTAACGGCGGGCGACCGCTGCTTCCGCTGTGGCCAGCCCGGTCATAAGGCCGGCACGTGTAGCGACCCGTTGCACTGTTTCAGATGTGCAGCGGGGGGCAAGCCGGCTGACCATAGGGTTGGCAGCAAGGCCTGCGCCGGAGGGGAGCCGAAGCCGGGAGGCTGGCCTTCCGCCTCCAGTTCACTGCGGGATGCGGAGATGGGGGTTCCATAATGGATCCTCAACTCCGCATCCTGCAGGTGAACGTTGGCCACGGTGCCCATGCTCAGGACTTTCTGCGCCAGAGCATGGCACAGTGGGCCATAAATGTCGCCGCTGTCGCCGACCCATACACCCACCGGTTCCTCGGGCCTGCCTGGGAAACCGCGCTGGATGGGTCGGCGGCACTGGTGCACAACCCTGCCGCCGGCAGCCCCCCTCTTGCCATCGTTGCAAGGGGACCCGGCTGCGTGGCGGCGGCGGTTGGGGATATAGCGGTCGTGGCCGCTTATATCACGCCGAACCGAGACCAAGCTGCATATGAGCAGTGGCTCCGTCAGCTGGCCGTCGTCGTCAATGCCTGCCAGCCCCGTCCGGTCCTTGTGCTCGGGGACTTTAACGCCTGGTCGTATGCCTGGGGTTCCCGACACGAAAGGGGCGCGACGGGGCATAGAGGCAGGGCACTGGTGGACTGGGCCGCACGACTCGGCCTAGTCCTCCTAAATCGGGGAGCCGTGGACACGTTCGTGACCTCGAGGGGTAGCTCCATCGTGGACCTATCGTTCGCGAGCCCCTCGTTGGCGCGACGTGTTCAGGGCTGGCGCGTCGTTTTGGGGGAGGACACAAGTTCGGATCACCGATACATTCGGTTTGACGTGTCCCCCCCTGCGAGCGACGCGCCGGCTGCACCGGCTCCACCCGAGCCACGTTGGGCGCTTAAGCGACTTGATCGGGAGCTCCTCCTGGAAGCCGCCATCGTACAGGCCTGGGCCCCTGCGCCGGACAGGCCTGTCTGCATAGACGATGAGGCGGAGTGGTTCCGGGAGGCCATGACCCGTGTCTGTGACGCGGCGATGCCTAGGGCTCTGCCCTATAATCCGAGGGGTCAGGTCTACTGGTGGTCGTCGGAGATCGCGCAGCTCAGACGGGGCTGCGTGATCACGCACCGCCGGTGGGCCCGATTCCGTAGGAGGCGTCGCCGCCCCGCAGATGCGGAGGCCCGAGAGGCGGAGTTGTACGAGGGACACAGTACAGGGAGTAGGTAGGTAGGTAGTAGGTTGTACAGGGAGGCCAGACGAGCCCTCCGAGCGGAGATAAGGCGTTCCAAACGGGACGCCTTCCGCGAGCTGCTGGAGACGCTGGAGCGGGACCCTTGGGGGCGGCCCTAACGGATGGTGAGGGGCAAGCTGCGCCCCAAGGCCCCGCCGTTAACCTGGTGTCTCCAGCCGGATCTGCTCGGAGGAGTTGTTGGCTCCCTGTTCCCAGCGCGGGCGGTGGAACATGTTCCACCGCAGATGACTCCGCCTCGGTTGCGCATGGCGCCCGATGTGGAAGACGACGACGTGCCCGAGGTCACTTGGGTAGAACTAGAGCTGGCGGTGAGAAGGCTAAGAGCCAAACACACCGCCCCGGGACCCGACGGCATTCCAGGCCGAGCGTGGGTCCTAGCTCTAGTCGACGACGCTCTCGAGCCCCGACTGAGAGGGCTTCTCAGCGCATGTTTGGAGCGGGGCCAGTTTCCAAAATTGTGGAAGACGGGGAAACTGGTCCTCATCCGAAAGGAGGGGCGCCCGGCGGACTCGCCGTCCGCCTACCGGCCCATAGTGTTGCTCGACGAGGTGTGCAAGCTCTTTGAAAGAGTAATTGCGAAGCGCCTCGTCGAGCACCTCTCAAGAGTGGGGCCGGACCTGGCGGATGGCCAATATGGCTTCCGCCAGAGGCGCTCCACCGTGGATGCCATCATGCGCGTGAGGGCTCTGGCGGAGGATGCAGTAGCCCGGGGTGAGGTGATTTTGGCGGTGTCCCTGGACATCGCCAACGCGTTCAACACCTTGCCCTGGAGTTGCATCAGGGAGGCGCTCGTGTATCACGAAGTGCCTCTCTACCTCCGCCGCATAGTCGGGGCGTATTTGACGGAGAGAGCCGTCATCTACCCAACCGTGACCGGTCTCGGTCGGCGTGAAATGTCGTGCGGTGTTCCACAGGGATCGGTCCTGGGGCCGCTCCTGTGGAACATCGGATACGACTGGGTGCTTCGCGGTGAGCTCGTAGGCGGTGCCGCCGTCACGTGCTACGCGGACGACACGCTCGTGACGGCGTGCGGGGCGACGTACCGCGAAGCGACCCGAAAGGCCACGACCGCGGTTGCCCAAGTCGTTAGGCGGATCCGGCGGCTGGGTCTCGAGGTGGCCCTGCATAAAACCGAGGCCCTGTTCTTCCATGGGCCTCGGAGCAAGCCACCCGAGGGATCCAGTCTCATCGTGGGAGGAAATCGCATCGGCATCAAGCCCCAAATGAAATATTTGGAGCTCGTGCTCGACGGCCGATGGGACTTCGGAGAGCACATCCGAAGTCTGGCCCCCAAATTGAAGGGCACAGCTCTTGCTCTGGCTCGGCTGTTGCCCAACATGAGGGGGCCCGATGACTCCTGCAGGAGACTCTACGCGGGGATCGTGCGGTCCATGGCCCTGTATGGGTGCCCAATATGGGCGGAGGCCCTGAGGACCAGAACTGTGCAGATGCTGCGCGCTCCGCAGCGAGTTCTGGCCATCAGGGTCATCCGAGGGTACCGCACGATCTCCTTCGAGGCGGCGAGTCTCCTTGCCGGAACTCCGCCATGGGACCTGGAAGCGAGAGCCCTTTCGCAACTGTACCAGTGGCGAAAGGAGGCGCGGGAGCAGGGATGGAACCCCGAGCCTCGAGAAATCGAGGCAGTGCAGTCCCAGCTCCGCCAGGCCATCGTGGTGGAGTGGAAGGAACGACTTGGGCAACCAAGCGCAGGGCATGCCGCAATAGCGGCGGTAAGGCCCATCATGGAGGATTGGCTGGAGAGGCGACACGGAAGCCTCTCCTACCGACTGACGCAGGTGATCTCAGGGAAGGGGTGCTTCGGGGACCACCTGCATCGGATCAGGAAGGAGCCAACGCCTGAGTGTCATCACTGCGACGCGAGCGAGGACTCAGGGCTGCACACGCTGGCGGACTGCCCGGCGTGGGAGGCGCCGAGGCGTGACCTCGTGGCAGCCATCGGGGTGGGAGTCCTCTCGCTCGGCAGCATGATTGCGGCAATGGTGCGGAGCGCGAGCGCGTGGGCCGCCGCCGCCTCCTTCTGCGAGCATGTAATGCTCGCGAAGGAGGTGGCGGAGCGCGCCCGGGAGAGACTTAGAACTCTCCCGGTCCGCCGAGCCCGCAACTTGCTCGCCGCGCGTCGCAGGCAACTCAGGCGCCGGAGGTCGCTTAACGACCTCCGTCCTCCATGAGCGCAGGCCTGGGGGTGGCGGGTGAGGCCACCTGTCACCCCAGCAGAAGCAGGCCGGGACGGTGGAGCGACTAGCGCCCCTCCCCCAAACCGGGGCAAGACGGGGACACCGTGGTTCCCAAACCCGAGGGGGCCATCTCGAAACCGGAGATGGCCCAGGGTCAGTCGGGGTGCGAGGGATATGCTCTATGGGCAACCTTACACCCCGGCGGCTGTAGACCCGAGACGGCGTGCGGTTTTAGTCGGTTCAAGCCCGACATAACCGCCCCCGCTGGCACGCGGGGGGGTATCCGAAGGGATTTCCGCACGATAAAAAAAAAAAAAAGGTACAATAAAGACGACGTAGTTATAAAAAAAATGGAAAGCGTCTCAGTGGCGCAGGTGTCTTGGTGAGGATTGGTGAAATTTAAAAATAAACGCGAGTTTCATGCATTCTTTTTAGCCAAAAAGTACTTATAGGAAAGTGCTCAACGCGCCTAAAGAAGTTTTCACTTTAAAAACTCGTGAATGATCAGAAATTAAAACATTAAATAATGTGTCATCGCATGTCCAAAGATCCTGAACGGATACTGCAAATGGAGTTTACATGCAAATGAGTGATGGACTAGATATGACACTCAACTGTATTATGAAGCTATTTAAACGCAAGTAACACAGCAGATGCAGTGCTATTATGTCAGTTTATGGGCATTTTACTGTCGTGTAAATATTGTGCGCGTATGGACTGCGAATTTCGAGGTTAAGTGCTACTATAGACAGGTAGTAGTAAAACGGTTCGTGATGTTGTTTTTCAACAGGTTAGTTACTAGATATGGGATGGTCTCATTAGTTTTGTAGTTACCGTAAATCTTGCTTAGATTTGAAGGCAACGAGCTACCTGTATTAAAATTTAATGTTCAGACTATTCGCATATTGAAATAATGCAATATTTACTGGATTATATCGCGCGAAACTACCTGACAAAATGACAGTGGGTTACTAAGTACAAACTTTGAATGTAACCGGGATTGATAATGATGAAGATTGATAGGTATAGAGGGCCCTGCCAATATTCGTGTGGCCCAAGTTAACCTCACCTGCAAGTCGGTGCACCTGCTAAACAACGGACGAGGCTCTGGCGCCGGCTTTCCTTTTAGGGTTCGGAGGTCAGACGGCAGTCACTCTCAGAAAAGCGGACATACCAATCAAAAACAAAACGGGAACTCGGGCTTCAAAGTGCAAACTTATTTGTACGTAACTGGGAAATCGCTATGAGGATGATGGTGATTATTCCCAACTAGCTAAAGCCCACTGTTGTACGTGGAGGTCGGTTATCGTTTTTGGTCATATCTCCGGTTCTACTCAATCAATTGCAATCAAATACACGGCAGATTTTAAGTCTAACCAAGACCGTTCTAATAAAAAAACCGCATCAAAATCCGTTCAGTAGTTTTTACGTCCATCGCAAACAAACAAACAGTAAGGATTCCAAAAAAAATTTCTTGTGTTCATGACTAATTTACCATTTTATAATAGTAGATATAGATATGTTTCAATTTCCTATCAGCGGCCATAGTCATCAGCACACAAACACCATATTAGTCTCCCCGTGATCATGACTAATAAAAAGTATAACTTAAGATATAAATAGATAAAAAGAAAATAATATAATCTGGTCAAAGAAACTTTATTTCAATTTGTAATACTTCCGTAAACTTTCGACTGCACAGTTTAAATTTCAGAGATTATAGTCATGGTACTGTGCATGTACCATGCTGTAACTACAACTCACGAGTTCCATTGCAGAACTACGCCTTTTCATCTCTTGTAATACCACAGGAAGCTGTCAAGTGGAAAGATTTTGTCTCTGCCTATCTCAATGGTAAAAAGACGTGACTATTTATGCCAAAATAATGGCACAAAAAGTATTCTGCTCTGGTGTTTGTAACAAGGTAAACGTCAAGGCGTCTACGAAACAAACCGGACTCGCGTACAGAACGTTACTTTTTCGAAACAACTTCAATTTGGAAAAAGTAACGTTCAGCGTTACCTTAACGGTATCAATATAACTCGCCGCAAACGATGAGCTGGCTACACCATTCTATCGAAGCCCAGCAAATGAGCCCTTAAGTGGAGACCGCGGATCGGTAAACAGATGGTGGGACGTCCCCCTAGCAGCCAGATAAACTCCGCCGAAGGGAACATTTTAAGTGAAGCGGAATTTATATTTATAGATTTTTTAAGAGATTGTTTATTATATAATACGCGATAGACAGTACTAGTCAATTAAAAAGCAGACAGACAAAATGCATGTTACTCCCATGCAATGATCAAGTGGTCTACCGGCTACGATGCTGATCTACATACAATCTGGATAATTTTAAAATTAAGTGAATAGCAGAAAAGCTCCGTGAGCGTTCGTACAATCGAATAAGTGCTGCAAATTGTCTCGATACAAAACAGCTATAACATGAAATTTCGCTGAAATGTCGATTGCATTGTTGTAATTGTTCGTTGATCATTTAAGAATTAGTGGTGTAAAAGAAAATCAAGTTTAGATTGTTCACTAACCTCATGACACCTATATTACTAGCGACCTTTGTATGCTTATAGTACGGAGACAGTTCCAGACCTTATGCTGGTATCATATCTATATTGCTCTAGTATACTGTAAACTTTCTTTGAACATCTTTAAAGGAACATAGCGCTTACATGTTTCTTTTAGGGTATACAAAATTTCATTTCCTATATCAATACAGTTCCAATAGTATCAGGGGTCTCCATCTTCCGGTTTAGTCTATATAGGCGTTTCTCACACCATTGATGCGATGAATTGCTCCCATTAGCGGCCGAGAACATGCTACAAGAAAACTATAAGGTTAACTATGCCCAAAAGTAGCATAGATATGCCATACAATTTGTATGGAACGACCCGCGGGCTGCAGTTACTAGCTCCCAGATCAAGATAGTGCGACCGCTGCCGTACCTCGACTGGTGCGATTGTATCTTCGCGCACAATATATACTCTGCGTTGAATACTACAGCGCATGCGCGATTGATGGACCAATAAGAACAATGCGAATTAGGGAATTATACGATAATGTGCGTGAGTTGGCGTGAGTATTCAAAGCTCTTATTTTACGATTAGACTACTGATACGAAGCTAGTCAAATTGATACGCGTGGTAGGTGGCAGAGAACAACACCAGGCCTGTCTCCCGTTTATGGAACTTTATTGATTTTATTATATACTGTTGTGTAACAAAATGCAAGGTGCAATTTGTTCTTTACACAGAGTACTCGCTACTCTAACAGTAGGTATACATCTATATGATAAATAAGTACTTATCCTTTTTAAAATGATTTATTTAAAAGCTAGAGGCTCCGCCTAATAATAGTAGCACAACACAATGTAAGTGTTATTTAGTGGTGGCGTAATGGCTGTACTATTGGTTTTGCATATACGACTACGTATAAGGTTACGGGTCCGAATCCACCCAGTATACCTACTAGTGCCGCCGACGTGAATTCACTCCTAACATAAGCAATTTAGCTTACTGTCGACTAATTGACGTCTAGTCAATTTTCACATCTTAACTTTGAAGAAATATTTATAGATTTTATTAGCAACTTTACTCTCTTAAATGCTATAAAATATTTATATCCATCCACTGTTAAATGACAACATAATCGCAGATTTTTAGAAAATACTGAAAATATGCCCTCATTTTTCAGTTCTACTTTTTCACTAAGCCGCTTTTTAGTTTGAGGACGGCAGCTTATACAACATGGATATTTCAATGAAACTGTTACGGTAGTTAAAGATTATCAGGCTAACCGAGAAATTAAAAAATTATATTGTTTTTTTTTTTACATGCGACCATACAGCTAATATAGAGCCTACGTCATCATTTTAGGTTGTAAAGCAACCGAGAAGTAATATAAACGATGAGTAGATTACTACTTAGAGCTGGTTCTACTTTAAAAAGGGAGGTCAGGGCGTACCTTGATACTTTTAATTTTTCATGAGAGAAGTAACTATTCAAAGTATTTTCTTATGAATGATTGTCTTACGTTTGACTTCTATCTCACCTGGTCATACTTGAAGATGTGGTCTACGATGGATCACGTTTGCCTAGAAGGAACCTATTCACTCGAGACTTGAACATTCCCAGGTTATAGCTTTCCGCAAACACAGATTAGGCGAGCAATTCTACTCCTTAGCTGTACGCATAAATATAAAGCGTAAATATACTTTGGTTGCCGCTTTTCGCCAAATGATACAAAATATGTTATATATATATAGAGAGTATATTAGACAACAGACTACAACGTTTAATCAGCTGTGCTATTCTGTATGACCGTCTATATAAGGTGTCACAAAATTAGATCTATTATATATATTTTTTTTTTGTTTCAAATACATATTTTGTCGATACCAAGTCATCTCACCAAATTCAGAGACCTAATTTTGTGACACCTTATATATCTCGATAACTGAATCCACGTTGAGCATCAAATTTCTTATGGCGAATGTGATATTTCACCTTGGAACTCTTACGGAATACCATGACAGTTCGAAAAAATTAAGCTACTTGTAAAATTTTGAAAAGAAGAAAGCAAATCAGAACCGTTATTTGAACTTTAAGTCCATAAAAAGATTAAAGCAGCATGTTTTATTACGTTTATTTTGACACGCGAACATGTCACGATTGAGATATTTCACAGCGAACCACGTCAAATTATCGTTATAATCGAACCTACTGGGTCTCTTTTCCCTTCATTTAGTCGCGTCGACCTGTACTCCAAGCCTCCAAGTTTAATTTTAGCGATAAATCATGGTCGCCTTTCCCCGAAGTTGCGCGGAGGCGGCCGATCGCCCCCGACCGGTTACTCCCGCGCAACCTCATTTAAACTGTAGCACATTCCTTAACTTGACTCGTATCTATAGTTACGGTGATAAATTCTTGTAATTAATTGTTTATAAGTTATTGAGAACTCTAGAGGAAATGAAACGAGATTGTCTAGATCGTAAATGTTCGTAATTATGTGTAATGTACCAGCAGCTGAAGACTGATGTCGTTCAACTGATTGTCGTTGTGTAACCTTATATGCAAAGGTCTTTATTCTATTTTTATTAATTAATAATAAATATTCTAAGACATGCTACACAACGCTTTCTAGACCCAAAGTAAGCATAGTTTAACTAACTTGTGTTATGGGTTCCTGAATGCGGATAAACATACTTATATACTTTTTTTTTGTAAATACATACATATTATACATAGGAACACCCAGAACAATGCATAGAGCAATAGACATATTCATGCCTATACATATTTGCACTGAGCGGGAATCGAATCCACGACCCCTGTCGTAGCAGTCGAATGCACTACTTCTACGCCACAGAGGCCGTCAAATTACTTATTTCACTTTATTATTAGATACTACTCACAATAACACAATAAAGACTAATGAAATCTTTCGTCATGTCGATACTTAAATTTACTGATGACAAGATTCTAAGGTGTTAACATTGTTAACATGTCATTTACCTGCTTTTATAGTACAGTGCAGTGGTTTATGACTGATTCAGTATGTTAACAATATGTAAACTATTGTTAAAAGGGGCCGTACCTTACGATATTCTCGCGATGAATAGCAACCTGCTGCTTGGAAGGACTTTGAGGATTGTCAACAATCAAAAATGTATAAGCTGATAAATGTTTTAGCCTTAGACTAGATTTTGTCCTTTTATGTGTGACCTACCAATTATATAACGGTATATTGTGAGAAATTGTATGAAAAGATCGCGTACTACACGGTTCGTAAGGAATTTCATATAGACTCTCAAGTTGTGGATTGGCCTCCTAGTAAGAGCTGGATCTACAAGTTCTAGTTTAGCCGTTCGAGTGTGTTTTAACTAAGCCGTTCAAGTTTTCAGTAATTTAGGTAGTTTTAATAATTAATAGTATTGGTGAAAATTAGTCGAAATCACGTGAAAACGTCCAAGAAACAACAGACATCAATTCTAAAAACGGTCAATGCTGCTCATTTTTAAAAAAAGAATACAAAATGTACAATTTTTGTCAAAAATATAGATTTTGATGATAAAACATATCGACATGCGAGTGTAATGACCCGACTACACATACGAATCGCGTAAGTGCAGATCCTCTTTTATCTCCTGCGGTACGAACTTCACTGTCATATTTTATGCGTTTTTATCAATAAATATCTCTTGATGTAATTACACTTTATGCAATAACAATAATTACCATGTTTACCGTTAAATTTTGGACTACACGTTCTTAAGATACGAGTTCACATGGCGGAGATATGGCTTTATGTTTAAGTAGTAATGTTCAGGCATACGGTTTAAGTATGATATTTTCGTCGCAGATAAGTAGCGTAAACATAAATTTTGTATTTTATTTAAAACACTTTGAAGAGGATATTAAAAGTTGAAAATGGTTGAATAAAATATATGGCATTCGTTTATGAATACATATTTTTTTAACTGAACTTCTTAAGTGCAAATTTTACTTTAAAATTTTAACTTTGAAACTAAAGTTATAGTTGTAGGCGGTGGTGTTTACAAGACCAAAATTATAATGTTTGAAATACGGTTATGAAGACCGTATTCTTTTTATATATCTTTATCATATATCTTCTTCTTTGTGTGCCCCTTCAGTTCTTAAGGTTGGCCGTTAGCTTCCTGTATTGCTCTCTATCAACCGCCAACCGGAACAGTTGTACAATTGAGAAAATGCCGGTTGACTCTCGAATGTTTGTTTTTAATTGGTCATGTCAATATGACTATTACTAAGACTATTGTAGTGAGAGCTACCTATAGTTACAGGTATTTTGACCTCAGTGTAACCCACGAGGTCGTATTTGCGAAATATTGTAACAAGTTACAGGTATACTTCGTGTGCTGTACCGTCTAAAGAACTTTCTGCCAATGAAGACGAAAGTGACATTGGCTCAAAGCTTGATCTATCCCCTGATTGATTATGGTGATGTGTGCTATTTTGACCTGAATGCAGACCAACTCGATAAGCTAGACCGTCTTCTTAATAACTGCATTCGTTTCATCTTCAACCTTCGAAAATATGACCATGTGTCTTCTTTCCGTTCCCAACTTAATTGGTTGCCTATCCGTCATCGCCGTAAGTTACGCTCACTTACTACTCTGTTCAATATTCTTAACTCTCCTACATCTCCTACTTACTTGACTTCTTGCTCCCAACTGTTATGTACAAACCATGACAGAAATCTTCGTTCTTCGAATAACCTTCTTCTCTTATGTCCTTCTCATACCACTAGTTTCTTAGGCTCCTCTTTCATCATTCAATCTGTACTTCAATGGAACGCACTCCCTCTTGAAATCAGGATGAGCCGAAGTCGTGATGTTTTCAAGTCGAAAGTTAGGGTACTACTTTTCCAGGAATTAGCAGAGTCATCTCAACGTATGTAATATTCTCTTTTATTTAATATTGATATGTGTGTATGTTTATATATATGGTATTATATAATATATATATATATATGTATTGGCAGAAAGCACGTGGCTGAGAGACTCTACTTTCATGATTGGCCTCATTTTCCCGGGCATGTAAATACTCTTATACTGTATCATATAATCCGATATTTAGCTCGAATTTCGTTTCACCCTAAGGTGGTCATTACCTACCGTACCCTGTCAGACGGCAGTTCATTTGGATGGATGAATATTTATGTTAATTTCTTAATCCAGGCTGAACGAATCTGGATGAAATTCGGCAAAGTATAGTCTGGAATAGCTTCTAGTGAGTCGCGGGAACGAGTTAAATATTTTACACGGGTGGAGCCGCGGGTATCAACTAATACTTACAGGTCGTAAAAAGTGTCTGGTTGATGGAAATAGGCTTGCCCCCTATGCTTTTCAGCACCACGTAGTGCTGAAAGGCATAGTTTGGTGTAATGAGGGTGTTAATCTATCTGCCCGCCTCTTCAGGAATATACAGACGTATACTAATAATATATAATACCTTTTTTTTTTTTATCGTGCGGAAATCCCTTCGGATACCCCCCCGCCGGCCAGCGGGGGCGGTTATGTCGGGCTTGCACCGACTAAAACCGCACGCCGTCTCGTGTCTTCAGACGCCGGGGTGTAAGGTTACCCATAGAGCATATCCCTCGCACCCCGGCTGACCCTGGGCCATCTCACCACTAACAGCATCGCTCATCCTGTCTCCTCTGAAAGCAGAGGAGTACGGAGAGCGATGTGTTCCCGCCACGTTGGGTATTGGCCGACGATCAATGCCAACCCTATGAAGGGGTGAAGGGGAAGCCATTGACCGCCGCCCAGGGTGTACCGGCCGCTCCGATTCCGTTCCCCCTGGACTGCAGCGGGATCGGAATCGGAGCGACACTCGAGGAGGTTAGACGACACACACCCCAATATATAATACCTACTAGCGGCCAGGGTCCTAGTTCCGCCCGAGAATTAAAAATATCCTATAACCCGATTACAGCGCCATTTACGCAAAAAAATAAATGAATACCATCTTTGAAGCGGGTTGTCGTGTCAACATTTGACCTCAAAACCAACTTAACATTCTTATGTATTTAGATGTATTTGTAAATAGTATAAACAAATTAAGTCAAACCTGATTCTCTTGAATTAATTTCGCAAAGTTGTATCACTTTGAACTTATCAATTACATTCGTATTCGTTAATTAAGGCTGGCATCCTGACCGAATGTATCCACCTCACTTAAGAAATAACTGTCGATTCTGTGGAAACGATTGCTTTAAAATGTACTAATTTTAAATTAACTGTAATTATTTTCTTGTGCCTACGTTGAAATATCCTTGTGACATTGATATGATCACTAAGGCATACCTGTAGGGTAGGGTGAATATGACTTTTGTATTCGTTTAGATAAAAAAATTCTACTATGTCGGAAACTGAAAGCTGAACGGAGTCACTTGAAAATATCAAACCAGATATAAAACTAATAATATAAAACCAGAATCATTATAATTATAATACGAACAAAAAGAATTTCCTTTCGGAAATTATGGAATTACTAGCAGTTGCGCGGCTCCACCCGCATAGATGACTGATTCCGTTCCATATACAGCCTATAATATATACGTATATAATATATATATATGTATTGTTCTAGATTGGTCTGGGTGTTTCTAGGTATAATATTTATGTATTTACGAAAAAAAGTATATAAGTATGTTTATCCGCATTCTGGAACCCATAACACAAGCTCATAGGCAACGGTGATCACTTACCATCACGTGGGCTGTAAGCATGTTTGGTACCTCAATGATACAAAAAAAATTAAAGCTGTTGTAAATTATTTTAGAAAAATATCTACTAGAAACATAATGAGAAAAATGAAAAGGAACCAGTAGATCCCAGATCGCTCAATCTCGTTATAATTATGAATTAATAAAAGAAATTATTTTTTAGCCTAACAAAAACTTGGTCAGTCAATATTACTATCAGCTTGATCTTGTTACTAAAAGTCCAATTCAACCCGGAACCAACAAAACCATAAGGTTATTATTATTGATTGAAGAACAAAATACATAAACATCGCAGGTGTGAAAAGCCAAGTCAAACCAGGTAACATTATAATATGACCAGCTTACATATTAAATAATATTTATCTGGCCGAAACAATGGGATTTACTCGTGGGTTACTCTGAGGTCAAAATACCTGGAACTATAGGTAGCTCTTTTACATTAAACGACTTTTTGTCATATTTATTTATAACATGACTTTATATACAACAGCATATCTCATTAAGTTTAGTCAGCATCAATAGACTGCTAGCGGACCCGGAAGACGTCATGGTGCTGATTATCCTGCCCGGATAATCAGCACCACATTAATCAAATTTGGTGACATATATATAGCAGCACCACTTACCGGGTCTAATTGTTTTTCAAAGCATCCACGCATCCATTAAAATATACACTTAAAATCGATCCAACCGTTTTGGCGGTGATAGGTGATAAACACACGTACAGAAGAATTATATTAAACACCAACATGAGCAAGCAATATGTGCAATGGGAAATCAAACGTCAAATTATTGGCATGGGCTCTCTGTATTTTTGTTCAAATTACAATTAGAGTGATTTTTACGTAAATCGTTCAGATATTTTAATAGAAATTGTCCTTCAAGGCGCGAAAAAGAAACTCATATTCTGGATTTTGATGTGTTTTTTGAAGTGAAAACTTCTTTAGCGGCGTTGTGCACTTTTTTGTAATGGGTAAAAAGGGTTAAAATCGCGTCAGGACATGTGACCTGATCGAAAATTCGTAAGACGGAGGGTGAGTAGATCGCTGGCGTGGCGTAGGAGAGGAAGTTTCCCCCTCTCTTTCTACTGCGCCACGAAAATGTATCCGTGTTTCGTTTAGGCGGCGCAGGGCGCTTGCGCGAATGTTCATGTGTGTTTATGTAATAGCGTGCCACGCGATATTATGGATGGAAGTTGATTTTTCTGAGAGAAACATTTTAATGTAAAATAATTGTAATAGTTCTGAAGTGTTAAATTTTTAATGTAATATAAATTGTCATGTTTGTGTACGATAGCGCAATGAATGAATATTGTATGTTACCACATAAATGATAGTACTTTTGTACTGATAATTAAAGCAATTCGTGCAAAATTATTCCCTAACCATTCCAAAATATCAAAAATGCACAACGTTAGTATTAAATTTTTCACTTCTGCCGGCACTCCCAGAGTGCAACCCGTCATTTTTTTTTTATTAGAAAGGTCTTGGTCAGACTTATAATCTGCCGTATTAGTTTGATTGTAATTGATTGAGTAGAACTGGAGATATCGCCAAAAAACGCGATACCACATCCACGAGGGTGGAGGTAGTTAGCTGTCCTTGCTACCAGTTTTAAATGGTTTATTTTTGTGACACTGATTTCATCCGCTATGCGTGAAGTACGAGCAAATTAGGGCACGATTGCAATGAATTATGCTACTTCATTTTATTGATTAGTAATAAAATATCTCAAAAAAAAAGTACATAAATGCTAACTATCCAATAATAACCCATTATGTTACATGAAAAAATATAGTTTGCGAAATATGGGGTGTAATATACCTCTGCCGACGACGCCTTCGCCGATATAAAGGCATAGGTAAATTTATAGTAATGGGTGATGAGAACGATGCAATGCCCTCACAAGTGAAGCATAATCGAGACGTAACAATAAGTTAACTTTTCGGTGAAGTGTCGGTATCGTGATGGTATTGCGTCGGTATCGTGTCGCCTGTGCTTAAGGCTCCATGTCGTGGATTCAGTATATCTACGATGTATGAGATTTGCTCCTGTAACAATAGTAAAGATTTCAACCTCAAGCCTCGCAGGTATGCGCGATTTCAGAAAACTTTAGAGGTATAGAGATGAATCAATAGGAAGACAGGAACATGGTACATGGAATTATACATTGTATTGTAGAGCATAGGGCTGCTTATAAAGTTGTAGACGTTTTAGGAGAAGGCCAGGTTAGACCATATCATAAAATCAATTATGAATATAGAATAAGTGAAATCGTATGCCAGTATCGTAGCAAGTGACAAGAAGTTGTCTCTGATTTTGCTTACTCCAATGGTAAAAAGGCGAGAGTATGTATGTTTGTATGTAGATCAAAGTATTGTGGAATAGAATGTTTTAGTCGACCTACTTCAGTGTGCTACATTTATGTAAGCCCTAAAGAGCTCATGAGCATAAACGCAGAACGTGGCCGCAGCAGCGAGGGCGGCTATCCTGCACAATGTCACGGACATTAAGGCTGCCTTGGATTCGGAAGTACCTCACGCGCGACACCACACAGCCACCGCAGCATATTGAGACTATAATAAATTGGATATCTGTACCAAATTTCATCCAGGGTCCTTTTAGCAGTTCTTGCATGATTGAGTAACAAACATCGCATTTATAATAGTAGTAAAATTATTTACTTAAAAATAATTAATAGCTTTATCTCTAAGCGAATTTTTTTACAGACATGAATGAACATAAAATAATGCATAGCATACTTCATGCATCTATCATCTTTTGAAGTTTTTAAAATAGTACATTTCTGCCAACCTGTTCTAATACGAACCAAGACATTAGTTTATATAAAGGGATAAGTTAACGGTTCAGTGGAACAAGCAATAACTCGGGCTAGCCGCCCACTCCACCACCCGGTGCTGTCGGTGTAATATCTACATGTCGAGCCAACTGTCACTCGAGTCGACATACAAGGTACGATAACGGATATTTAGAATTAAACTTTAGATGTTTTCTGTTTTCAAATGAAGCAACTTTAAATCCAAACTTGCAAAATTGCCGACGAGTTACTATTTATTGATGAAGGGCCGTGATGATCCATTTATTCATCATCTCATCATTACAGTGTTAATCCAGCTTGCACCTTGGATTTCAGAAGAAAGAAAGAAATAACTCCTACTCTTCTCTAGGGCTTATCTTGGATTATACAGGACCGACTTCCATCTGACCCTCTAATCCCGAAAGAAAAGCCGTCCGTTTGAAAATCTGTAGGTATACCGGGCTGGCCGGCGGGGGGGTATCCGAAGGGATTTCCGCACAATAAAATAAAAGGTATACCGGCTAGCAGGAGTAGCAGGTGAGGTTAGCTTGGGTCTCGAAGAACTTGGTGTCAAATATAATCCTAAATACGTGGAAATCTTGTTTTTTTTACGTGTGGATATCACTACGATCACCTCATATCACCCCATCGGTGCGAACGATGAAATTTATGTGTCGGAATCGGGCCGACTAAAACCACATTGTGTCCTCCCTAAGTGCCTATTACCGGGCACCACGGCATACTTGTTTGCCATTGCGTCCTTGCCTATGGGGTCGGATTTGATCCCGCTTTCGTGAGTTGGCAGGCGTATGTAGGACACACACGACACGCCTCCGTCTTGGCCTGCTTTTGTAAGGACGGCGAGTCGGCCAACTGCCGTCCTTGGGCCCCGATCATGGAGGTCGGTAGTCCCGGGCGTAGACAAGTCTGCGGCATCCTCGTCGCAGACTGCAGAACTCGAGTGGCAGGATTCAGCCGCCTCTTTCGCGCGCAGTACTTGCTCGCAGAAGGAGGCGGCGGCGTGCCACTTGCTCCCGTGCGAGAGAACGTCCACGCCCAGGACCGCAACCAGATCGCATGTGAGAAAGCTTCGCTTGTGTACCAAAGAACAAAAAGTCACTACGTGTGTAGTAACCGCTTCAAACAGAATACGGACTTAACGTTGCGGTCCATGGCTAGGCACTTAGACGTCGTCGACTTAACAAACGACTACGCGATCATCGTAATTCGACTCTTACTCGTAAGAATCCACTATCAAACATTTTTATATCAAACTCATTCAAGTTCACGCGATCCGATCGCGTGACTAAAATAATTGTACAGTCATGATATGCAAGGTCACGTGATGATCGCATTGCTGCTTCGCACGATGATCGCGTAATCGCTTTGTGTTAGGATAAGCGCCAAGTAAAGTAAAGTATTTTTTATGCCTTAACCGTGTTGACCGTCCTTATGCTACTAGTATACTAATACATAGTGTACTAGTACTATAAGGACGGTCAATTAATATAACAATTAATATACTTTAATACATTAAAGGTTCGCGTCATACTACTAAGTGTCTCATGATGCTACACATTCTTTTGCTAGTTTAGTAGAATAAAAAGTGCGTTACTTTTTTAGGTTAAGTGAAGTCGTTTCAAACATGTGTTGCGTTTTATTTGGAAAGAGCCTCCGTTTGTGACGGGACATGAACAATGATATGGTGAGGTCCCGTCTTTCTACGCTTGATGTTAACTTTTTCAGTTAAAATTTACAAGAAAATATGACCAAAGCAACATCTTCCGAAGTTAATCTTAACTTTCCTATTATGTTACCTACTAGAAAGTCTCAATTGTCTTATAAGTGAACAAATAGATACATTTCCAGGCAGCAATATCTATAACAGTAAAAGTGCAGTTAGTAGTATCTAGTGCAATAACTAAAACGTTTTCACCTCGCCCATTTTAATAGTTTCAATCAGGGTGAGTGTTGGGCAGCTGCGATTGGGCGGCACCAGGTGCGACTGTTTACGGTACGGAGGGATGCAAATACAGGCTAAATAAAAAAAAAAGTTAGTTTCTTCCAAATTGATTGTTTATTACATCTAACTTAAAGCTTGTTATAGTAGTCATTTCGTGCTAAAATAAGGTGTGACCTGGAAAGTTTTCCGGGAGTTTTGAAAATTGATTTTATAGATTTCGTCATGCTCTTCCCCGATTTCAACTATCTTTGCCGCTCGCGCCGCCATATTTAAAAAAAAAATTATAACATAAATATAGGAAAGTTTCTCTAGTTTATTTTATTAGAACACAGTTTCATTGTAAAATAAATCGGATTGAATTTTCATCATATTAAGGATTCTATAAAACCAATGCTAATCTGTCCATATCTACTATGTACTTAGATTAATGCGCTTAGTTTTATCTATTTTGACAAGTAATTTACTGTAGTTACATACAATAACTCAATAACTATACTACATTTGTAGAAATTCCAAAATATTGAAATTATCTATAATATATTTAATACTCTATACTTTAGTACCGTACTTTCGTCCAGACGTACCTTCGACCCACACAGAAGCAGCATGAGATTAGATTTTCTAATGGTCAGCCAAGTTCAGCGCTCTCAGGTCGTCATACCCGACCTGTTCCAGATGTCCACTTACCGCCCACATGGCTACCGGACAACAATGCTTTCGCAATAAGTCGGCTTATACACTTCGTAAGTTGATCGAATTAAAGTGGCTTGCTTTCTTTACCTTTATTATCATGAGTGTCAAAAGGGAAATCGTAAAGGTGTAGGTACTTTATATTGTCCTAGATAATAAATCTAAGTACCTAAGAGTTTGCTGGCTTTAAAAAGATTCAACTAAGTTACTTGCATATTCTTAATAGTTTTGATAATCTTTTACGGTATGTGAAATGTATGATATGATAGGAGTCAGTTTCTGTGGGCCACTGATGACGGAGTACTAGTGCTTATGGTATGCAGAAAGTACTTTTTTGACCTACATAATAGAAAAATGTAACAAGTGTTTAAGGACCAACCCTGGAGAGAGAAAATAGTATAATCATCATCATCTTAGCGTTGTTGCTGGTTACATTCGATGCTTTCCCTTGGAGCTCGGAGTCCGCTTATCCTTCTCCTCCTATTGGTTTGGTTTATACGACTTTTATGGGAGTGACTGCCGTCCGGCCTCCCATTCCCAAGAGGCAAGCCTGCGCCAGAGCCCCGTCCATCAATCAGCAGAGAGCGGTTGGTTTGGCCCTGAAGGTTTTGGTGGCGCCCCATACACTCGAAAGAGTATATATATTATGTATATAATGGAAATAAGTAATCATGTCAGTTATGTATTGGTTAAACTTTGAACCTGCAACGTCTTGATTGGCAATTTAACTGCGGTCAGTTTGTAAAGCTCAAAATGATGTTATAGAGCCTTCATTTGCTCAACATACTGTTGTTATCATTTGGTTGTACACCAAAAGTTGTATTAAGCCCAAATACGTGGTGTAGGTGGCTTAGGGTTCGAATCCTATCCGTACATCTATTACACTACCGACGCCAACCCACTCCTAACACAAGCAATTTAGTTTAGCTGGAGGGGTTAGGTCGAATACTAGTAATGTTAGTTACACGTATACTATATTAAAAATTCAATACTGAGAATTTGTGTACTATGAAAATCCCTTCCACAATTCTAAATTTCATGGATGTACATTATGGAATGAATACAATTACTTTTTAATAAATATTATTGTAATAATAGCCTATGAAATTGCCGAAATTTTCTTACAAATTCAGGAGTTCGTTATTCCTGTAATTTTTAGTTTTTGTTTTAGTAATTGTTTTTTCCTGTAGTTTAATAGCTATTTCCATTATTTATATTTTGTTTGAAAGTTGATTTCAAGATTTTACAACTCTGTATTTAATTTTGTTTTTATTTTCTGCTTAATATTTTCTCATTGATACACAAAAAATACATAAAATTTGGATTTGTCATTCCTAAAAAAAATATAAAAATGTTAGTACTGAAAATTGGGTTTCCTCCAGGATTTTATACCCTCAGAGTCTCTCTCTAACCGCATCACGCAAATAAAACCGTATGGGTCGGGATCGTTTTGTATCGGAGATGAGAGATCAAATTCAGGACTGGACAAAAATCTGCATATTTTTTATATAGAATTCACACGTTTGACATTTAAAAACCTTTCGTAAGCTTCCCGGTTCCCATACATTATTTAATGAAATCACTTCACGGATGTGACGTACTGTCGTTTTTTTAATAGATGGAAGGATGTAGAACACTCTTAACAAGAAGTTACCACACTTTGACCGGACGGCGGATGTTAGGCTTGTGTGGTTCCGGCTCTATTAAGAATATTGTAATAATATTGATTCGGCTGCATGATTACAGCTTACTGTTAATAATTCAGTAAGCATTATATTTCGGTTTGTTCTCAGGAAACGGATGGGCTTGTCGTTTTAGTTGTAATGTTTTTATTATCAATTTATTTAAATTTTTCATTTGACGTTCACTAGTGAAGGTCAAAGTTGTTAAATTAGTAGGCACTAAAATCTTCACTGTATGAAGTTTCTGTTTCAATTCACTTTACTGTGGGATGGATGGACTTATTCTATTAAGTTATCAGAATTTAAAACTGGCTACGCAACGTGACTTATTTGGCGTATTAAGACCCAAGATGGCGTGCGGTTTTAGTCGGTTCGAGCCCGACATAACCGCCCCCGCTGGCCGGTGGGGGAGGGGTATCCGAAAGGGATTTCCGCACGAAAAAAAATGGAAAGGAAAACGGTTTTCGAATAATTTAGTAATAGTAAGAAAAAGATATTTCCTATGAGACTACAAGAACACTTATAAGTTTTAAATTTGTAATCAATAAATAATGTTTTATGTAACATCAATCTCACTTCTAATAAAATATGTATCTAAGTTGAAGATAAAATTAAAAACTTAAAAAAAAAAATTAAACTTAAAAAACGCCTGACATAGCTTATAACGCTCCCGACTAATGAACCTTTCAAACAAAAAAAACAAAATCGGTTCATCCGTTCGGGAGCTACGATGCCACACACATAACACCCTGTCGTTTTTGCGTCGGTCGTTAAAAATAGGAAGGATATGAAAAGGCTTAGACCATACTATACCCTATGGGCTTCTTATAAACTGTATTCTTACAAACTGTATGAAATGCAGCATCCTTCTAATTAAAATTGATTTTAAGTAACCTGATTCGTACTGTCAAACATAGATGTCTTGTCACAGGAAAATTAAATTCATTACATTCTCAATATACAGTAACAAACAATTATATGAAACATAAACTTTGTGGCTTAATGATACCTTTCATTTTTACTGCAACCGGTAATGAAAGACAAACAATAAAACTGTTTCATAGAACATTAAATACCTTTCGACACTAGAAAACAAGAAAATGCTGCGTACAATTTCCTGCGGTTGCTGCGCGAGAGTTGAACAATGTATAGGGATGAGAGGCTTTGATGTCATCATTCGATAGGTACGTCACTATTACGTAGAACATTAATGAATTAACAAAAAACGGTGTATGTAGTTAACCTGTATGCTGTAGAAGTGGGAGCGAGAGGTATACCAGCAAAATCTCTCTATAACTTGTTGAAAGACCCTGTCCTATAACTGCAGTAAATTCTATTACTAGAACAATAATTTAAAGCCGCATTAGTAGGTTCATACCAGATTTGGCTGGGCAGGGAGAGAAACACGAGCAGTCAAGGAGAGTGTTTATGTAAGTGGAAAAGAAGCCCCTTAAACCTACACCCGTGTCACAAGTATCGGGATCTACTCGGAGTTTATGTCTCAGGAATACGATGGACCCGCAACTTATTTTTTTTTAATGAATTGTTTTATGATATGCTCACGTTTAACTTCTATCTCACCTGGTTGTAAGTGACGATGTGGATGGAATGCAAAGAAGTTCGTCTAAATTGGGCAATGGGTCCGGTCAACCGATTACCAATCTATTTTGGTTGACTGATTCCGCGGGTCCATTTCGTCCACTCCCTCTATCTAGTTTTAGTTCTAAGATTCTAATTTTAATAATAATGCTCTTTTGTGGTCATAAAACCAACAAAGCTGATCTGGCTTGAATTCATTGATTGATATTTTGTCATCAAAAGGGAGCGAGTCGTGTCACAATGGAATAAATACTATACTTTGGAATTTGTGTTTGTGTTTTTCACAAGTTTTTTTCATGATAAAGTAAGTTCTGTTGTGAAAGCATAAGGATTTACAAGTTGTTGTCCAGAATAGCGAAGGCCAGTTGGGATGTTTACATCCATTAGTAATCTGGATGATACTGGCGATGATACTGCCAATAAACCTCAAACGAGTTAACTTACTACCTAAACATGGCAAGCCGCTATAGATGAATAGTGAGTACAATGAGTACAATGACGGCCTCTGTGGCGTAGCGGTAGTGCATTCGACTGCTACGACAGGGGGCGCGGGTTCGATTCCCGCTCAATGCGAATATTTGTATGCATGAATATGTCTATTTGCATTGGTCTGGGTGTTTCTATGTATAATATGTATATATTTGCAAAAAAATATATATCTAAGTATGTTTATCCGCATTCTAGAACCCATATGACAAGCACTGCTTAGTTTGGGTCTAGATGGTGCTGTGTAATATGTCCTAGAATATTTATTATTTATTTATTATTATTTTAGTAAAACAGTTCCCTAAAATTCCTAAATTCCTAAGATCATTTATTGCAATGCATAGATTTGACGAACTCTGTGCCGTAACGGTATCGGTAGTGCGTTCGACTGCTAAGTCAGAGGTCGCGGGTTCGATTGCCGCTCAGTGCAAATATTTGTATACGTGAATTTATATTTGCATTGGTCTGGGTGTTTATGTGTATAATAGTTATGTATTTACAAAAGAAAATGTATGTAAGTTTGTTTATCCGCATTCTAGAACCCATAACACAAGCTAGTTAAGCTATGCTAATATTGGGTTTAAATAGCGCTGTGTAGAATGTCGTAGAATATTCATATTTATTGGGCCCCAATTTATTAATATATATTTTACAAACCGTTTTCAATTTCAATCAGTCACTTGTTGGTCTGTTGATTTTTGATGCGTAGTAATTTACAAAATTTATAATTGCTACATTTCTTACTGTATGTCAGAGTAAAAAGTCGCTAGTTAGTTTTTGGGCTATTCACTCTTTAGATTTCTTTATTTTATACTTCCTTCGTAGTCTCGTAAAATTTGTAAAATTCTCTATTATATCTATAATAATAAAATACTCAATTTGTAAAATTGCTAGTATTCTACTTCAAGGAATCTAAATATCGTTTCATCTATTCAATTAAATTTTTAAGCATTTTGTATGCTTACTTTTTCTAAAGATTTCGTTTCAACTAATTTTATAAGTTCACACTGATATTCTAATTCGCTTAGTTTTAGTCAAACTCAACAACAAAAAGTGTCTGTAGCTTAGTGGTTAAGGAGTCGGCCTTACGATCAAAAGGTCTCGAGTTCGAATCCTGATCATTACACTACTGACGTGAACCCACTCCCAAAACAAGCAATTTAGCTTTATTTAGGGTTAACGGAAATACTAGTAATTTCGGTTACATACACTGAAATAAAAAAAAATGTTCACAGAATCATCAATATTTTAAACATGAAAATAAAGCAACTTCGTTTCTAACAATCACATCCTATTCTATCGACACTTATCGACAATGCATCACTCATCATCGTCACTCGATACCATCCACAATTAGTGCTGCGCTATCGGTAATTACAATCAGGTATCGATAGTTGTTTACGAGGGCGAGATGAGCGGTCTTCTCTTGTCTAGCTATTAATTGGATGTGTAGATTGGTATTTACTAGGAAAGATATGATAGACTCGGTATTATCGGCTGTGTACGACTAGGTGCCAATAACTGCTGTGTAATTTTATTTACGTGTAAAATTGAGTTCAGTATCGATATTTCGCTGTACTTTAATGCTCGCTGAGTTTGGTTCAGCTATTCTCAGCCCTCAAATTCAAATGTGATTGAAGAAATTATGTGTTTTAAGACTGTTTAATTTGATGAGGAACTTGTAGTGTCATGATTCATATAACGAACTGTAACTTTAGAGTTGGAGTTATTCGTACCTTTTTTCTTTTTTTCGTGCGGAAAACCCTTCGGATACCCTAAAAAACAAATGGCATTTTGGCATTATAATGGACTGTCGCCATAACCCCTCATTTATGCGGAAACAACTACTATAACACTAGTTTCAATTTCATTAGAGTAACATTAACAAGTAAGCTATAAATATATTAAAATTAAAATAGTATTTATTGCTTAAACCTGTTTCATAAGACATTATATAACGGATGCTATCAAAACTACTTTAGCTGTTCCGGAGATCATTGCACGTAAACAGAAGTACAAGGAATTTGGGTCTATGATTATGAATCTTAATACCGCAACATTTGAAACAGCTGATTACCATTTAATTAGCATTTGCTTAGGCTGGAATGCGAGCTTTGAAACGTGAAACCAGTTGAAGGTAACTCAAGGCCGAATGCTTCGATGATTTGAATGATTGTTATTGATTATTGATAACCTCACAGCTGTGGGCCAGATACCGTAGGTCTATTTGTTGTGATCAAGTAACTATACGCGTATTAAGCAATGGAATTCGATATTCGGTTTCGATTTAACTGCTGTCAAATTGAGGTTGATTTATATCCTATTATCTAGTTAAGTTGGTCGAGACTTCCGATTCTGAAACTTAGGGTTGAGACGCAAAACAGCAACAGTGTATATATATATATATATATATATATATATATTACGATACACGTATTCGTTATGATTTAAAATGTAATTACGTTAATTATGGACACAGATATGAAGTCACAATGCAGGAATGTGTAACGCGAGGTAATATGGGTACCTAATACAGGTAAATGTTGCAAGTTTCTCAAATAGGTTGATCTCGCTTCAAATTTTGACGTAGCCAAGTCGAATCCAAGTCCCACTTTTGTGGTCCGTATCTACAAGGCATGTTAAATCTTTCATAAGACTTTGAACAACCCTATTTTGAAAGCAAAATGTGGTGGGAATGTTGGAGCAAGTTCCATTTGCAGCATGCCTAAAGAATTATATAGAGCAATTCTCATTTAAATTTCTTGTGCATCGTTGCACATAGTCTAGCGCCCAATATTTATAACTAAGTAGCTGTTTTCCCGCTACCAAGGGGAACCAATCCTAGGATAAAAGCCAATATCCATTTTTCTGTTTACCTGTACTAAAATGTCAGTCATTCAGCCAGTCGCCTTTATGATATAGGTAAGTAAACATGTTTACGTACCTACAAGAAAAAACCGGCCAAGTGCGAGTCGGACTCGCCCATGAAGGGTTCCTTAGCAACAAGTAACATAATAATGTTTTTTTTTTAATTTTTATATTTGAGTTTATCGAATGAAAGGTAAATTGCGGTTTACGATTTATGATGTATTAAAAAAACTACTTACTAGATCTCGTTCAAACTAGTTTTCGGTTGAAGTTTACATGGTTTCAGTTTTGGATCGAAGGGAGGTTGTGAGGCTGCCATACATGCTTTGTCAACCTACCTTGGCTCCGGGGAAAGCGAGGTGATCCTCAAGGTTGACGTGAAGAATGCTTTTAACTCCGTCTGTTCACGGAGTTAAAAGCATTCTTCACGTCAACCTTGGACACCTTGTTGACACAAGCTAAATTACAAATCCCCAAAATTTATAACTTTCTTTGGCAATGTTACAGAAACCCATCATATTATTATATAAAGACAACCTTTTAGAATCTGCTGTTGGATGTCAACAAGGTGACCCCCTATAGCCGGTAATCTTCAGTTGAGTTATTCAACCTATTATTCGGCAGTTAAATTCTAAATTCAATGTATGGTATCTAGACGATGGGATCTTAGGAGGAGATATAGATACTGTTTTACAAGATTTGGCCTTTATTAAAAATGAATTTAAATAAATAGGTTTAGAACTCAATGCAAATAAATGTGAACTTTTTTTAAATGATGATTTGGACAAAATTTCAACAATTTCAAAATTTAATTCATTAGCACCGAATATTAAAATTATTGAAAAAGATGCACTACGCCTCCTTGGGTCCCCAATTTTAGAAGATGCCTATAACTCCTTTATAGAGGAGAAAATTCAAATTTTTTGTGATATTTCAGATCACCTACCCAAAATTAATATCCATTCTGCTTTTACTATTCTTCGGTATAGCCTTTTTGTTCCAAAATTCACCCATGCCCTCAGATCTTCCCATTTTTTCAAACATTTAACACATTTAGAAAAAATGGACAAAATTATACAAAGCACCCTTTTTTTTTTTTTTTTTTTTTACGTGCGGAAATCCCTTCGGATACCCCCCCGCTGGCCAGCGGGGGTGGTTATGTCGTGTCTCGACTAAAACCGCACGGTGTCCTCCCCAAGTGTCCGTTGCCGGGCAGCCCGGGTAAGCCCTCGAAAGGATAACCCCAGGGTTGCCGGCGGACTTTGGCCGCCTTCGCGGCCTCGCCTGGTGGGGTCGGGTTTTATCCCGCTTCGGTGAGTTGGCAGGCGTGTGTAGGGCACACACGACACGCCTCCGCCACGGCCTGCTTCTGTAAGGACGGCGAGTCGGCCAACTGCCGTCCTCAGGCCCCGATCATGGAGGTCGGTAGTCCTGGGCGTAGATGAGTCTGCGGCGTCCTCGCCGCAGACTGCGAAACTCGGGGGGCAGGGTTCTTTCCCGCTCCCTCTCCGCCGTCTCTTTCGCGCGCATTACCTGCTCGCAGAAAGAGGCGGCGGCGTGCCACTTGCTCCCGTCGGAGACCACGGCCCTCACCATGGTCTCCAACGAGAGAACGTCCACGCCCAGGACCACAACGAGATCCCGGCGTTGACTCGCCCACGCAGGGCACTCCACCAACGTGTGGAGCGCCGTGTCTTCGCCAGGATCCTCGCAGTGCTGGCACTGCGGCGTTGTCTCCCGGTGGATGCGCCACAGATACTTACCGAAACACCCGTGTCCGGTAACCATCTGGCACATCCGGTAGGAGAGGTCCCCACAGCACCTACAGCACAGCACATATACAAAGCACCCTGACAAAAATCTTGAATGTGGCCTTGAATGACCGAGCTTCACTACAAGCGTCTCTACCGATTCACTTGGGTGGCCTCGGTGTTCGCAAAATTTCGGATATAAGCTTACCAGCGTTCCTGTCCTCGGTCCACAGTACGAAAGAATTCACCAGGAAAATCCTTGCACCTACACTGGTTAACTCTGAAGTATTGTGTAAAACTGATGCAGTAAATGCTTGGAAAATTGCTTGCCCGAACACCGATTTCCCAAAGAACCTTTTATCTCAGCGACAGTGGGACGGGCCGCTTTGCATCTTAGTAAGACAACATTTAATAAATACATGTTCTAATGCTGCAGAGCGTGCCCGTTTGCTGGCGGTAGGAGTGTGGGAGTTGGGTCTTTGGTTACAAGCTCTTCCGTCATCTAACGAAGGAACTATGTTAGATGACACTACCTTCCGCATTACAACATGCCTTCGTTTAGGTGTCCCGTGTGTTTCTCCGCATCGATGTCACTGTGGAGAAGCCGTCGACAGGTTCGGACACCATGGCTTATCGTGCTGTAGGAGCGCTGGGCGAATACCACGGCACGCCAGCCTCAATGACATAATCCGACGTGCTCTTGTCACTGCCGGTGTGCCAGCTGTACTTGAACCAAATGGTTTGGCACGCGACGATGGCAAGAGACCGGACGGTGACACCAGTGCTCCTACCCATATAGCCAGCACGGCTGGCTGTGCCGGTGCTGCTGCTGCTTCTGCGGAGACTCTCAAACGGCGCAAATACTCAAACCTAATTGGAGATTATGAATTTGTGCCGTTTGGAGTCGAAACGTTAGGGCCATGGGGTCCGAGTGCTCGCAGTCTCTTCAGGGAGATTGCAACACGTATGATCGACGCTTCTCGTGACCAGAAGGCTGGCTTCTTTTTAGCACAGAGAATAAGTATTGCCATACAACGTGGCAATGCTGCCAGTCTTCTGGGCACGTTACCACAGGAGGCATGCGATGCGGAGGAATTCCACGATACATTTTAGGTTTAAGTTTCTTTTAATTATTTATTTTATTTTAGTTTTATTTAGTTTAGTTAGATATAAAATTTGTAACCACTTCTTGCAGTCCAAATAAAAAACTGCATTATAATAAGTAATGTACACTATCTATTTTTTTAGTTTTATCATTCTCTTATTTTAGAAGTTACAGGGGTGAGGGGGCACACATTTCACCACTTTGGAAGTGTCTCTCGCGCAGTATATTAGAAACCTCAATATAATTTTTAAAGAACTATCCATAGATACACCACACGTATGGGTTTGATGAAAAAAGAATTTCGAGTTCTAAGTATGGGGACCCATAAAATTTATTGTTCTTTTTCTATTTTTGTGTGAAAATCTTAACGCGGTTCACAGAATACATCTACTTACCGAGTTTCAACAGCATAGTTCTAATAGTTTCGGAAAAAAGTGGCAGACAGACAGACAGACATGATGAATCTATAAGGACTCCGTTTTTTGCCATTTGGCTACGGAACCCTAAAAAAGGAAGGTGAATGCTAATGAATCATAGTCATGGTCAAGAGAGGCTAACCATATAATCTACAAAGTTTCTTAATTCTTTTTTAGAAAAGTATTCGGCAGTTGCCCTGATAAACAAACCTCATACAATTTCCTCTGTCGACAGGTGTGTAATTAGTGATTATAAACGGTGGCAGTAAGAAGAGGTGAACTCATTCTTAATAGACTAGTTTAATAACTAAATTCGAGAGGTTTCACAAGAACTAGAGTTATAAAGCAACCAGGTTGGTAGAGTTTAAAAAAAAAATTAGAAATGCCTTACTATAAGGTTAAAATTAATATGCAACATTTGCTGACGGAATGAGTTCGGAACAGAGATGAAAGAGGCTCTGAAACGGGACAGTCTCATCGTGGGTTTGATTTAATTAATATAACTGAACCAACCTCTTTTTAACCCGATTTTTAATATAAGATACTATGGATATTATGGTTACAATACATAAAGTATTTAATTTTAATGTTATGGGGTACGAAGGGGTTCGCTTAATGACCTCCGTCCTCCATGAGCGCAGGCCTGGGGGTGGCAGGTGAGGCCCCAGCAGAAGCAGGCCGGGACGGTGGGGCGACTAGCGCCCCTCCACCAAACCGGGGCAAGACAGGGACACCGTGGTTCCCAAACCCGAGGCGGCCATCTCGATACCGGAGATGGCCCAGGGTCAGTCGTGGTGCGAGGGATATGCTATATGGGCAATGTTACACCCCGGCGTCTGTAGACCCGAGACGGCGTGCGGTTTTAGTCGGTTTAAGCCCGACATAACCGCCCCCGCTGGCCGGCGGAGGGGTATCCGAAGGGGTTTCTGCACGAAAAAAAAAACAGAAAAAAAAGGTACGAAGGGGTTGATATGCCTTTCTAGCATAACAAAAAAAAAGTAGTTAAAACTCAAGCATTTTATAAGAGACTAACTTTTGCCCGCGGCATCGCCCGCGTTTAATTCTGTTTCCTATTCCGTTTCCCACGGGAACCTGTGACAGGGATAAAAAGTAGTAGCCTATTTCAGACTATATTCTATCCCTGTACCAAATTTCAGCCAGATCCTTCCGTTCCTTCCGCAGAATTTTTGCGTGAAAGAGTAACAAAACATTCATACATCCATACTCACAAACTTTCGTGTTTATAACATTAGTAGGAAGTAGCATGTTGAACAGAATGTATTCCTACGTAATACTTAATTTAGAGAGCAGGAGGAAGGAACAAGTTTAGGGGGTATTGGAAAGATGGACATTAGAAACATGTGTGCTGTTCTCTGCTTTCTCTACTTATATCTAGTTGGTCTTGTTCGCGACAAATGAGTGTAACTAATACAGAAGATTATGGAGAACGGGAGAAATCAGACATCAATTTTATGAAATTACCTTAAAGTGACCGACCACTTATATAGTAAAGCTTATGTAGTACACGTCACCATACTTCAGAATTATAAGCTTATTTAAATTTTAAATGAATGAACGAAGTTGACATTCCTATTTTCTCTACCTGTCATTGTGACTTTTGCTTTAAACTAAAGACTAAGGTCTAAATAATTCAAAGGTACCTTTTGACAGCTGTCGTTTAGTGTTGGATATCTACAAATCGATTGTGAGAATCACCGAATTCAGATAACAAATGAAATTATGATAGATCGATTTATGATCTCTGGATTATCAACTCCCTTGCTAACTTACGATTTGTCATGTGAACCGAATAATCATCGCCACCGTAACGATTAAAATGTAACAACAATAAAATTCCTCAATGAAAATGGTAGAACGTAACCTTCTTAGGACGTCTCGCATAAAATACAGTATTCTGCCATATTTTAAATTAAATTGTAGAAATTTTAACAGAAATATGTCGCATTACATTTCTTCAACTCAATATTATACAATATTACTTATTTAAGAATTGTTTAAGTAATAACTTCTAATTTAGAATTGTTTTGATTTTTCGTTCAAATCGTACAAGACTTTTGTCAATTCCATGTGTCAAAAGGTGCTTCTTAGATTATTTAAACTATAGCAATAATTAATATCACCTCCACTTCTAAACTGTCGCACTGCCGAGCATGGTTTTGCTCTTGGTATAACGTGACAGCCGCATCATCCACACAAATACAATATCGTAGGTATAGTAGTCAACTTCTCCGGTGGAGTTTTGTGTTGAAAAAACATAAATCTGCCACTTTAACCGAAGAGAAGCCATTGAGAATGCAGATTTTTGTTCAGAGATTCACTCTTGGCGCAAAATATTAATAACAAACATTGAGCAGTATATCACGTTAAGTTCTATCTAAGGAAACAACATAAGAATTATTAGAGAAACCGTCAATATTTTCAATTTAGCACACCTTAATTTTTCCATTTCTTTAACCAATAGCGCCAAAGTGGACGTGTACGTGGTAATAGTGCCCCATTCTGTAAATCCATCCAACATAGCTATAAAACTCGTCTGCGTCTGTAAGAGGTAGCTCCTCGGAGATATATCCGCTTATATACATATAATTATGTATGTGATTACTTAATCTTATTATTTCTGTGCAGCCAGCGCTCTTTCCTTTTCCGAACTTTACATGACATATTGATGCGTGTCTAAATGTATTAATTATAGACAGCGGGCAGTAGGAAGTCTTTGATCATATAATCCGTCATCATATAACGTAACCTAACATTGTTTATTTTTATAACAATCATTGTAACACGTAACCAGGTATGTGGCGGACCACAGCGCGATGTGTTTATAATGTGGTACAGCGTAACGTCATTCTTTTATAATACTATGTCACATTTACGCAATGATATCAACAAAAATATTGCCGAATGTAGTTTCCTTTGTATCGCTTTAAGGAGAAATGCAATTATTGAGACATCAGAAGGAAAACTTAAAATTATAATATCCACACCAGCTGTGTTGAATTTATTGCAATTCATTATCATCTCGGCGTTGAGTCCCGGTTGCATCCGAGGCTCTCAGCTCGGAGCCCAGGGTCCTCTTTCCGGCTTTTACTCTTCCACTTCGCACGGTCTTTGGCATCCTTGGCTGTGAGGCCATTGGCACGCATATCATCTTCTACGATGTCAAGCAAGCACGTCTTGGGTCCACCCCTCCTCGCTTCAGTTTAGTTCTCGTTTTAGTTAAATAATTCATGAAATAAAATAACATAACTTCACTCCTGTATCCCCGAAGGGGTAGGCAGAGGTGTATTACACTCCCACGATTCGCCAGTTATGTTTAGGTCCCAATGTATTGGGGGGGCGAGACTATTGCTGTCTACCGGGCTTATTACTAAGCGACCGATGATTAAAATTATAAATAATTCATTTAGTGGTAATAGGAAAATACTCAATTCACCAGTATTTGGAATGCAAACATTAAATTATTTTGATTATTTATTATTAGGCAAACTAATAAATTACTCAATTGATTGACATTACAGACATTAGGTAATTATTAAATTACTAGATTATTCTAAAATTAAAGTAATCACATTTTATGTTGCACACAATTATAAACCATATAGAGCTTTTTACATAAAGGTCAAGGAGGGTAGGTTCGGTAATATCTTAGGTGTGTGTTGCAATGGTTTTTTATCGGGACCGATAAACGCTTATATCTGGCGATGTGCTTTCAACCACAATTAATATATTAGTTCTAGTCTAATCTGTTATTAAGCTAGAAATAGAAAAAGCAGCTAAAGATTACATACAATTATGACAATAACAAATAACGGACAACGGTCGTGATCTTTTTAATCCAATGGTAGGGCACAGTTCAACTTGAGCTGATTAAACCATGATTAATAGTTCCGCTAAAGAAATAAACAATGTTTATATATATTAAACAATTGTTCTCACGCATGAACACACTTCTGAATTAGTTCAGTTATATTGTCCCATAAATTATGTAAAATATAAACAGGACCCAACCTACCTTTATAGCCCAAATCATCATCATCTGCTAATCGGTGCTGCAGGTAACCCTAACCTCACTTGCTAAATAACGGACGACAGGCGCTCTCGTAAAAGTCAACAGACCAATTAAAAATAATAAGCGGACCCTCCAAACTTCCCGCTTCCATTTCACTGCTTGCGTATCTCGAAATATGTTTGCGTAAAAGATGTAATAAAATAGTACTATCGTAGAAATTGACTATTATGTTAGGGATGCAGTTCTAGTAAACCGTATTTGGTATATCTTGGGCAACGATAGTGGCAGCTCCTCTTTTCCATTTTATGGAGGTGACTTTGCCGCTTTTTAGTAATGTTTTACCAATGCGGAAGTAGCGCATATTTTGGGTTACTCGATTCTACATCTTATTCTGGTGAGCTTTTTCAACTAATCCCACCGTCTCCCTTCCGATCCAGAACAACTCATTTTGAACTGCGATGCTACCCGCATCGCAGTTCAAAATGGAATCGAATCGAATTCAGCGGTTCGGTTCTTTCTTTCTTTGTCGAACGATAAAGAGCTGTAATGCTCTACCCACACACGTGTTTCCTTCTTCTTACAATCCCGAGTTCTTCAAGCGGGCCTTGAAAAAGTATCTGTTGAGGCTCTCAAGGTAGGGACCACCATTTTAGGATCGTCAGCATCTGGGATCATGGCCCGTATCTTCTGGACTTCAACCCAGCTTCTCAAATATAAAGACATTAGATTAGAATTATAAACAAATTAGAGAAATATTTAAAAAAAAACAACCAGGCAACATGTTTATAGCGCGTATTGCCATGCATCACATAAAATGTCTAAGTAAAAACATCTACTGGTACTCCTGAAGTTTCTATTGTAAGAAAGGAAACCGAAAGTGTCGAAACATTTAAAGACAAAACAACATATTTCTATTTTAAACCTACAGAGATACATCAATACATCTAATAATAGTAGCAACTGATTGTAAAGTCAAAACATACAGTCCGTAAGAATAGAGCGTATTAAAGTAAATTGAACTAAACAAAACTTATTTAATAAATATTGTGTGCAAGTTGAATGCGGATTGGACGAAATTCATAATGCTATCGTAGCCGCTCGTGCCGTAGTATCGTTACATTAAAAGCACATTTATTACGGGGACTTAGAACTAAATCAGCAGCGCTAAGATGGCGCTTCAGCTATTAAAGCTGGAAGTGATGTGACGTTTAGAACATAAACATTAGAATGCGCTCACTGCAGTGGTTCATTGTGGCAACCATAAACATATTTTCAATAAATGACCTAATAATAGTGCTACTCCATGCGTAATTTGCTGCAGATTGTTAAATGAAACACTATACCAACAATACTTTTAGTTTGTATAAGTAAAGGTAAGTTAGGGTGAATATTGAGAAAATATAGTATAGTATCTATTATTGCCCTTTCAAAAGTTTATCTGTCTGTTTGTCGGCTTTTATTATCGAAGTCCGAGCATCACTTGAACATCGCTGTACAGATTCAGCTCAAATTTCGCATGACCATTTTTCTAGGATAAGTCATAAACTGCGCTATATACCATGCTATTATACGTGTGATAGCAGCAGCAGAGTAAAATCGACCAAATCTATTATTGATAATTCCTTACCTCCGTGTAAAAGATAGTTTATTAGAAACTCAACCGTTGATAATAAATATCGTCACGTTTTTGTATTGTATTAGGGAACCGGGTAGAATTTATTTCGATGTTACATGTAAACATCTATTTCTTCATGATAAATGATTGAAAAAAATAACGATGAAATAGGTAACCTAATTGGGTTTGAAGCTGCAGAAGATATAACTTTTTGTAATATTTATTCTATTTTGTGCCATAAATCTATTGATATAAAATGGAAATTAAACAAAGTGCATCTATTAATGAAAAAAGTGACGAAGAAATAGCGAAAGAAAATGAGTGAGTACTTTATAAATATATTGGCGATGATGGTTCTGGAAATAATGATGATGAAAAAGTCGTTGAAATTATGGATGGAAGTTGATTTTTCTGAGAGATAAACTCTTTAATGTAAAATAATTGTAATAGTTCTGATGTGTTACATTTTTAATGTAATATAAATTGTCATGTTTTTGCGCAATAAATGAATATTGTATGTTACCACATAAATTATAGTACTTTTATACTGATAATTAAAGCAATTCGTGCAAAATTATTCCCTAACCATTCCAAAATATCAAAAATGCACAACGTTAATATTCAAGTTTTCACTTCTGTTGGCACTCCTGGAGTACAACCCGTCGTTTTTTTTTTACATAGTTGAATGACAGTATGCAAGATAGTACCTAGGTACTAATGAAAATTTAATTACATGGACACTATCCTTATTTTAAATTTTCGACATTAAGTATTTATGTGATCATGTAAGCGCTATGTAAATAGCACTGTAAATGTATAAAGTAAAAAAAAATAAAGGTATTGACATATCAACAAAATAATATTGTCATATCACAAAAACTAGATTGTTCTTTAAGGTAAAATATTTTACCCTGGGGTTATCCTTTCGAGGGCTTACCCGGGGTGCCCGGCAACGGACACTTGGGGAGGATACCGTGCGGTTTTAGTCGAGACACGACATAACCACCCCCACTGGCCGGCGGGGGGGTATCTGAAGGGATTTCCGCACGTTAACCGCGGGGGCGGTTATGTCGGGCTTGAACCGACTAAAACCGCACGCCGTCTCGGGTCTATTTTCTTTCCTTTCAATCATTAATTCAGCAAGAACGATATGCGAGTAACACCTATCGTATTATAGTAGTACTAGCGCAATCGGTCACGGTAACCACTTACTATACACTCGTTTGCTACATTTAGTGGTACAAAAAGAAATCAATTGCCAATCAACAACAAACCCTGCACGTATAACGTTCTACTGATTTCTAATAGCAGTAAAAGTATTATATTTATAAATAATTTAAAATAATTGTACCATTTTAACCGCCAAGCTAAGTTACTGCGGCCACTGCGCACGCGCCACTCCCGCCATCTTGTTTAATCTAGTGCCGTTGATCGCGGAAAACCGCGCCAACCTTCAACGACCTTCGCTCTCCGACCGTTCTAACGAACTATACAAGGTTTAATCTACCCTATAAAACTCATAATACGAATATTTTAAGCGTCATAGTTGTTTATATTTATTTGATGGTTGTGTCGTTTTATATATGCTATACGACCCTGCCCTATGTTTTGCGTTCTACAAATATAGAATTTAAATTCTAGCTCTGGGCCTTTAAGGCAGGCGCAATAATTTTTAAGTTAAATAATACGTCATAAAAAAGTGACACTACCACTGTTTTATGATTATAAATATGCATTAAGATGCTGGGTAAAATACTTATGGTTTATTTGTTTGTTTTATATTTTATTTGTTTACATGAGTTCAAAATTAAAATATCTCATCCATTACCTCCGTAAACAAATTACATGACGTATTGAGATATTCCTCTATTTTATAATCTTGGTAACGAATGGTTACAAACGAATAAAAAACAGTTCAAGGTCACAATTCCACCCTCTACTTCAGTGATACCACTAAGATATAGAACACCTCTATTTAACTATCTTAGTGCTGGCACTTCTGGCAAGTAATAAATCGCCTGAAGCGAAGCACACGTATCATCATGCGGCGTGCTACGGCATTTTTCATCCGCACCACGCTTCCGCGATGTTGATTTACCGTCCACCAGATAACGCCAATCTTTTGCTAAGCTGTAGTTGCTACTTACTACTTATTTTGTTCAGATTGTTGTTTAGAACAAGAGATATTAAGTTGTGTCGGAAAATGAAATTAAAGCACGATAATTATTGGCTGTAAGGTTATACGTTTAATATTTTGAGACTAAAGTTGCTGAACACTAACGAATTTTAAAACGATCTCTAGAAATGTAAGAATTAGAGTATTGTTGTAATGGTCACAGGGCACAGCTGCTGTTGCCAATCTAAGCTCAATGCAAATAGTTCAAAATAAAATTATTAAAACATTATACCACTACCATTACCTTACTTCTACCAAACAGTTATACACATAAACTGAACTACTTAACTTAAGACAACTATATTTACAACACATGCACACTTATAAAAATTTTAACATCTAGATCAATTTAAACTAACGTACAAATACAAAAAAAAGCAATGTCACATAATTTAAGAAACAGTAATAAACTTGAACTAACGAGGGTACTGTGATGTCTGGGGTCTGTCTTCACAGCTTTTCGTGCTAATTAAATTATAACACAAGTAATTATATATTCACTATTATTTATTTTCACATATAACTCCTTTCAACGTATTTTAGGGGACTTTACGCGAGATAATTTAGTTTTACTCGACGAACTATAGAGGACCGCGGATTCTGCTCAGTGATTGAGCCTAAGATTCGCTTGAACTTCAGGATATTTTCCACTGCTCGATCAAAGACGGACCCTCTGGTGCTCAATCCGACTTGATCTGTCCTCCCCTCCTTTGTTTATTTTCCTACGCTCTTAATATGAATTTGATTATACAGTTTTATTTTTATATCGCTGACGCATGATGGCCAGGCAACTAACTATAGTGCTCGAAGGAGTCCGAAAGGAGTCCGAACACTACAGTACGCACCAACTACGGGAAAAAAACTATATTGTTTGAGGGAGTTCAGCTGTTCAATCGATTGCCAAATGATGTCAAGAAATGTAACGATATGAATATATTCAAAAATAAACTTAAAATATATGTTTGTACACAGTGACCTCTGGTGCATCGAGGTATATATATTAACTATTACTCTGTATCTCATTTTAAGCGAACTGTATGTAGGTTCTTATGAGAAATAAATTCTTTAAACCCATGTCAAGTTAGATGTTCGGCTTATCTTAGCTAGATTGTACCCACGATGTCTTTTTAGAGTGCAGAACCCTCGATCTTCACCTTGCTATTTCAGACATTTACATCCCGCTGTGTTGCCAAAATCACGCCGTAGGTAAGATATCCCTGAGACCCCAACCGGCTTTGACCACCAAAGTTGGAAACCCCGACGTAATATTAAGGATCAAATCCCCCTCCCCTGTGCCCCCGGCTGTGTGGTGCCGGCCTAGAAGAGAATAGCACCAACCCAAGTCTTCCCGTGGGTGTCGTAAGAGGCGACTAAGGGACATATCCGGGGGCGGGCAGCAGCACCCCCGCAGAACAACCCCTCCAACAAACTGCGATCCCCAACCCGCCTGCCCAGCGTGGGGATTATGGGCACTACCCCCAAATGAAGGAAACAGCCAAAAGATGGCCCCCAGTTCCCGGCCGCCTCGCTATCCCTGGTCATGGTAGCGGCTATGGTAACGGCGGGGCAGGGGGTGCTAAGAATCCCCGGGCTACAATAGGCTACCAAACCCTTCACAAACTGACCCTGGCTACGTATAACGGACGCACTCTGAGGCTTGACCATCATCTAGCGCAGTTGGAAGTGGAGTTAGAGAACATTAAATGGCATGTTCTCGGGTTATGCGAAGTCCGTAGAGAGGGAGAGGACACCGTAACCCTTGACTCGGGCCATCTTCTCTACTTTCGCGAGGGTGATAAAACATCCCAGGGTGGCGTAGGTTTCCTCGTCAATAGGGCCCTCTCTAACAACGTTCAAGAAATCTCCAGCGTGTCGAACAGGGTAGCGTACCTGATCCTTCGGCTATCCAAGCGGTACAGCATGAAGGTTATTCAGGTCTACGCACCGACCTCGGCACACTCGGATGATGAAGTGGAGGATATGTATGAAGACATATCCAAAGCCTTGCACAACACCACTAAGGCTCACTTCAACGTTGTTATGGGGGACTTTAACGGCAAGGTGGGTACCCAGTCTGGGTACGAATCCCGTATAGGCCCGCATGGTTATGGAGTTAGGAATCACGGGGGACAAATGCTTGTCAACTTCCTTGAGAAAGAGGGACTATTCTTAATGAATTCCTTCTTTAAGAAACAGCCTCAAAGGAAGTGGACATGGCAAAGCCCCGACGCTGTGACAAAAAATGAGATCGACTTCATCATGACGGATAGCAAGCACATATTCAGAGATGTCTCAGTGATCAACAGGTTTAATACCGGATCTGATCACCGACTGCTCCGAGGCTCTCTGAATATCAACCTAAAGCTTGAAAGAAACCGTTTGATGATGTCCACGCTCCGACCTAACCCAACCCAAATCATGGCGGGCACCGAGAAGTTCCAGCAGCTTCTCGGGGAAAGATTTGTTGCCTTGGAACCCACTGATGACGCTGACGAGACCCTACACAATCTGGTCGAAACGCTGAGAGACGAGGGCATCAAGTTCTGCAAAAAACAGCGCACTGGCAGGAAGTCCAAACTCTCGGATGAGACTCTGGGGCTGATGGCAAGAAGACGGGAAACCACCCAAGCGACTTCGTCAGACAGGTCACACCTAAACAAGGAAATTGCGAAGATAGTACGGCGCGACCTTCGGAGCTCCAACACACGCCTCATTGAAGAGGCGATAGAGCGAAACCGAGGGTCCAAAGTATTCACTCAGCAGCTTGGAAGGAGCCATCTGACGAAGCTCATAACGCATGATGGGAGGACCGTCTTGTCGAAGCCGGAGATCTCCGCCGAGATAGAGGATTTCTATGGCCGTCTGTATACTGCACATGCTCCCCGTCCTCGACGAGACGACCATGATTCCAGAGCCACCCTGACACGCCACTATACCGACGAACTGCCTGATATCAGTCAAGACGAGATCGTGTTAGCTCTGAAGCAGCTTAAAAATGGAAAAGCCCCCGGTGAGGATGGAATTACTTCAGAGCTTCTGAAGGCAGGAGGAGCTCCTGTCATACAGGAGTTACAGAAGCTCTTTAACGCCGTTCTTCACAGTGGGAGAACTCCTAAGGCGTGGAGCGGGAGTTTGGTTGTTCTCTTTTTTAAGAAGGGTGATAAGACCCTCCTTAAAAACTACAGACCCATCACACTCCTGAGCCACGTCTATAAGCTATTTTCACGAGTGGTCACGAATCGTCTCGCCAGGAGACTCGACGAGTTCCAGCCACCGGAACAGGCTGGGTTCCGCGGAGGATATGGCACCATAGACCACATTCACACAGTGAGGCAGATTATACAGAAGTCCGAAGAGTATAATCAGCCCCTGTGTCTCGCTTTTGTGGACTATGAAAAGGCATTTGACTCCGTTGAAACTTGGGCTGTTCTGGAATCCTTACAGCGATGTCAAGTAGACTATCGTTATGTCGAGGTGCTGAGATGCCTTTACGAAGCCGCCACTATGAGTGTCCAAGTACAGGGTCAGCAGTCTAAACCCATCCAATTGCGCAGAGGAGTGAGACAGGGGGATGTCATATCCCCGAAACTGTTCACGAGCGCATTGGAAGATATGTTTAAGACGCTGGACTGGAAAGGTAAGGGCATAAATATAAACGGCGACTACATCTCACACCTGCGATTCGCTGATGACATAGTCTTAATGGCGGAGTCGCTAGAGGAGCTAACCCAGATGCTGGACGGCCTAGCTTCAGCCTCGCGACGCATCGGTCTTGGCATGAATTTGGATAAAACCAAAGTCTTGATCAATGGCCACATTGATCCAGGACCGGTCGTCGTGGATGGCCACCTTCTTGAAATTGTTTCTGAGTACACTTACCTCGGGCAGATTGTGCAGTTGGGTAAAAACAATTTTGAGAAGGAGGCCAAGAGGAGGATCCAGCTAGGCTGGGCAGCGTTTGGGAAACTACGTCGGGTTTTCTCGTCATCCATACCGCAGTGTTTGAAAACGAAAGTTTTCAATCAGTGCGTCCTACCCGTAATGACCTACGGAGCTGAGACGTGGACACTCACGGTAGGGCTGGTCCACCAGTTCAAAGTCGCTCAGCGAGCTATGGAAAGAGCTATGCTCGGAGTTTCTCTGAAGGATAGGATTCGTAACGAATACATCCGACAGAGAACCAAGGTTATCGACATAGCTCAAAGAATAAGCAAGCTGAAGTGGCAGTGGGCCGGCCATATCTCGCGAAGAACCGACAACCGCTGGGGTAAACGTGTTCTTGAGTGGAGACCGCGACTCGGCAAACGTAGTGTAGGACGCCCTCCGGCCAGGTGGGATGACGATCTGCGAAAGACTGCGGGCAGATGCTGGATGCGGCAAGCTGAAGACAGGGCGCTATGGCGCTCATTAGGGGAGATCTATGTCCAGCAGTGGACTAGAATAGGTTGATGATGTGCCCCCGTCTATCCAGACGTCCGCAGAAACCCGATCTTATTGTTACCACACCATGACGTTAAATTGCATAGTTTTAACAAGTTTTAACACATGTGAAATACACAAGTGAACTACACAAGAGAACTTTATTTACTCAAATAACCAATACCTTATAAGTTACTACCTACAAACAAACCGCCTCCATTTTACTTCTTCCAACTAAAGTTACGTACACACGCTTTTACACAGTACACACACATGTTAATCAAACTAAAAGGGGCAGTATATCGTTGCGTGTACTGATACAGATAGCTTGCTTTAGCACAATTGTCGCATCGCGGTCTATTGTCCGGGAACATAGCCTTAATTGCCACTCCGAATAAATTAAAACGAGAATACAATCGCTGGCATCGTAGCGCTTAGACTTACTAATGTTTGCTTGGAAGACAAGGGTTGTATTTTAGAAATTTTGTTGGAACATATTCATTTATATATTTTTAACAAACTTCCAAAAGGGAGGAAGGTTCTCAATTGGTTGTAATCTGTTTTCTTATGTATGTTCTCCGATTACTCGAAGACGCCTGAACCGATTAGGAAATTTTCTTTTTGTTTCTATTGAAGTCGGTGCCAAGCCAAATGTGCGGTTTTAGTCGGTTCAAGCCCGACATAACCGCCCCGCTGGCCGGCAGGGGGGTATCCGAAGGGATTTCCGCAAGAAAAAAAAAGGTATCTATCTATAAGGAAGCAGGTCTCCCCGTGCAAGCGTCTGCACGTTTTCAGCAACATCAACCCAGACGGAAATCAGACGTCTCGTATGGCATTGAATTTTTACGTTATGTATCAGGCTTGGCACCGACTTCAACAGAAAAGTCTTACTCATATTAAATCTGTAATTCATAACATAACACAAGCTAGTTAAACTATGCTTACTTTGGGTCTAGAAAGCGCTGTGTAGAATGTCGTAGACTATTTATTTTTTATTTATTTTATTTATTTTTCTTCTTTCAGTGCCTGTTTTTAGTGGTTTTTGAAGTCAGTTTTTTTATTAGTATTGTACTTATTACACTATTCGTTGACCTGGGCGAAGTTATTTATAATCGCAAAAACTATGTTTCGGATCGAAATTTATTCACAGTACGATTCCTTGCGAGCAAAATTTTCATCGTAAACATTGTAGACTATAAGTCGTTTCAATATTTATTGAAGCATCATACAAAAGGAAAAGATGAAACTGGATACATTGTTGTAAACATATTACCATTAGCCAAGTTCATGACTCTGGGAGTAAACGGGGTTCAAACCAACCATACTTGTGATCCAGCACACCTGCTTATTAATGGCTGAAGCTCTTGCGTAGGCTTTCCTCTTGAGGATGGCGGGTCATATCACCCCGGGCTTCAAAGTTCAAGCTTTGAAGGCAACCAGGATAAACGATGGGAAGATTTTCAAAATTATTTACAAACCATAGCAAAACTACATAACACTATTGATGATACTGATAGCTTAGTTCATAACTTTTCACATATTTCGAACAAAACTATATTTTCAAAATGATCTACAAACCATAGCAGAACTGCGTAGTACTACTGTTCATTGTTTGCAGGGCATGAGGTTAGGTTATTTTAATTGTATCTAAAATCTTCATACCCACTACACTCAGTAGTTATATCTAAATACAAAAGCTCCTTCAATTAACCTAATAAATTATAACTAATAAATTGAGTGGGACTCTACATGTTTGCAGCTCGGCTACAAATCCTGCGCTTGCACCGAGCTTGCGCAGATATAAAGCCTGTTGTTCAACTTGTTGTTTAATTGAAAAGCGTGTAAATATTTGTGGCGTTCGCTAGAGGTGGGTAGAGGTTATGAAACAGCCTTATTAAGGCTCTATCGGTTTGCAGGTCCGGTGTTTGTTTAATGAGAATGGTTCGTAGTTATATGCATTACATATTCTGTACGTAATTTTACTGTTTAGTTTTTAGTATTTAATATAGTGTACATTGTTACAGTGATATTAATTTTTTTTTAGTTTAGAAACTTTGCCGGTCTGTTCGTATTACAAAATACTTAACAGGTTTCAGTAAAGTTACTATGATCTTGAGAGATCTTCTGAACTAAACAAGATAAACCCGCTATGTTTTCACATTTGTCTGATTACGCACTTACTAGAGAGCATGTTTTGAAAAGAATTTTTAAATTAATATAATGTATTTACCTAGACTCAAATTAGGATTTGTTTGTTTTGAGCTCAATCAAACTTTGATCACTTCGCAGTTTTGAGTTACCGACTCATAGAAAATTTTACTGATGATAAGGCATATTAAACTACCTTCCTTCATCCTTGCACGTTTCACTAGCTTTTCTACTGTCATAAAAGCTTTCATGCAAGTTCACCGGTTTCGAATGCAACCGACGTGCAAAACACAGACAAGGATGTAAAGGCCTTCACATGTACAGGTGTACTTATACTTATTTCCATGACCGTGTCTACATTACAAATTTGATCAGTGAATGTTCTACGAAGTCGACCCCGGCTTGCTTGCCCACTTACATGTGCTTCAGATACGTGATGTGTCATTTGCTCAGTACTCATTCCGTTCGTTAGAAAAACTGACGAAAAAAAATTAATAATCATGAAATAAATAAATACCACATATTTTTTCTTCAACATGTTTGTGGGCATTGTTCTGTCACTAAGTTACGGAACTTACTAAGTAGGTAGGTACCTTTCTTTTTTTTTCGTGCGGAAATCCCTTCGGATACCCCCCCGCCGGCCAGCGAGGGCGGTTATGTCGGGCTTAAACCGACTAAAACCACCTAACGTTATTCTCAGAAGAGTCAGGTAGGTACTTCACTATTTAATACGGTGTATTTGAAGTGAAGCCGTGTGTGAGGTTCCAGGTTAAATTTTGTGGTCGGATAGGAAATTTTCCGAAGCAACACGGAGTCTGGTAATAGTGCCCGGTTGACGGCAATAGTTTCGTCCTCATATAAGTCCTTTTCAAATCTATGTCTAATGGAATAATTTCTATGTTTACTAGACAAGCTATTCAGAACAAAAATTGTGTCACGGTAACTGGGCGCGCGAGGTGGGAATGAATTTTGAATTGGAATTTGGAACAGGACGCAGAAACTAGATAATTCAGTGACTTAATTAATTTTGACACCTGCATCTGCATAGGCATAGTACGCCTTTTTACCCGACTACCAAGGAAGGGTTACATTTTTTGTAATGGCATCTATATGACAGCAACATAAAGTCGTGCATTGTTCCTGATCAAGTAGCGGTTCGGAATATTTAAAGTGCTCCGCAGTGCTATAATCAATCTAGTTTTACATCTAATTAGGTGCAAATTACAATACAAATAGATCAGTCACGACCAAAACGTTTAACAAAAAAATGTCTTATATTTTGATCGTACGATGCTAAAAATTAAACCTAATTCCCGATGCGTAGAAACTACAATTGTCTGAATCCCAACTCATATATAACCGTTTCGTAACAAATGGAATGACTGACATAAAACAACATAACGCTTATTTGTTCCTTATGTAATTTTTAATTTTATTTCAAGGAAAATAGAGTTCAAATATCCTCTTGGAAGTAAAATGTTATGTCTATTTACTTCTGTTGGCAACAGTGTCTTTGCGTTTACGTCAAGGTGATATGAGATGTTAATACCTATTGTATTAGTGCTAAACATCGGTGACCTTACGCTGTACAAAGTTCACTAAGTGCAGAAGGCACGATTCACCCACACGTATGAACAATATTACGCTACTGAAACCTAAATCAACGGAAAACGCGGGAAAATTTAAAAACGTGTAATCATTTGCATTTGTTTGCGTGGATATTTTTTTTGTGTGCTAAAATGTATGGTAACGTAATTAGCATAATATTTAGCATAAAGGTTAAATTTAGACAATCAATCAATCAATCAATTAGCCTATTGCAGTCTACAGTCACATTTAGACAATAATACATTATTATTCATAGGTACATCTCATTTCTGTCAAACAAATGGTGAAGATGGGCGCTTTAAAGGCCTACACAAAATAGGAGGAGCCCTAAAAAAGCAGAGCTGATAAGTAGCGGGGGCACAACAGGTAGGCAACATACATACGCACATGACATGTGACCAAGTGTGATTACTAACAAAAAGAGTATCACCTGTAGAGCTAACGCACACAAGTGCTTTAACTGTAATAAATCTGTACACACGAACAAAATAGTTCACACACACATGAATGTGCGGTTCACCTGAGTAACCTCCACACAAGGGTCGCGTACGAGTTCATTTGTGACACACTGTTGCGTTTTCACCTGTTGAGCGCTGCGCGTGTGTTGGTGAGAATAGTGTTTCAGTCGGGCGGTCTGTTCGGCGCGCTTTGGTCGTATCGTCTCGCTTCGTACATTCCGCATTTCGTACCCACGTGTGTGCACTGAATGCTAATTGACTGTGCTGATAAGTGCGCGCTGACATTTGACTGCCGATAACATTGTGCCTATGTCTTGGTGAAACCATTGTTAAGCTTATTTTTTTTGTTCTTATTAGCGACAGATTTAACGTTTAGTGGACAGTGATAGAAAGTGTTTACAGTGACTTTGGACGTTTCGTTATCCAAACTGAGGAATATTTCGACGGAAGAATACATTTGGAAATACATAAAAGGTATGTTGCTTTTTATATTTATTTTTCAGTGAATTCGGTCCAAGTTATAAATATTCACGTTCAATTTTATCACAATATTAAATAAATTATATTAATAGGATTGATGTTACTTGAATACTCATTCGTAACTACACCAAGCGGTTATTAAAAAAATACCCTCTAGAAATTGCCATTTACGATCAAAAAAGATTATACATAAAAATGTTCTAAATGTCTAACCTCATTGTTTATTATGCAGTATTTATGTCAAAGTCATCACAAGGACGATATTTTATTATTTATTCAATGGGCTCCAATGCAACATGGGTCCTTCTTAGGTCTTTATTGCAGTAATTATATTAGAATGAAATTTATTTCACTTGTTGACCTACTGCACTATTTCTATAGGTAGGTCACTAAAAGCATTTGTTTATTGAACGTCCTATAGTGTGTTCTAATTCTTATGTTTTCCATCGCGATAGGTACGTTTCAAATTATTGCCAGATTTAAAGTACCTATTACCTTCTAACATGTACAAAGTGGAAAAAATATCGTAGCACAGTTTTAAGGTTGAGAAACTCATGGTATGTAAGGTAAAACTTAAAAATATATTAAGGTAGGTCTTACTCCGTCTTACCTATCAAAGCTACTATGAACGGATTTCATCAATGATAGCATCCGTGATCCAATCCAGTTTAATTTGAGTTAAAATTAAACTGGATTATCACGTCCGTCCCTATTGCTATCAGTATGAACAATAGTATATTAACGGTGTCACATCTTCCATTCTCTTCCTTCAGTGATCCCACTTCTTCATTCCGCACGAAAAGAAAAAAGGTACCTATACCTTGCAATTCAATTTTCGAATCGTTACACATACTACACACCTAACTAGACTGAAAATTTCAGTTGTAAAAATTTTCTATGTCATTAGTTGAGCATTCGATTCCTAACTGTAACTTTGCGAAAAAGTATTATAATGATTTTATCGGGAGTCTACGCGAATAACATTCAAATAAAACTATTTATTTAAAGTTATTTTATTATTTACACTGATCCCAACGTTTCGATTGATTTTTAGCAGTCATGGTCACGGTGAGACTAAAGATGGTGGTTGTCTTATAATCCGAAGCGATAAAATTGGTTTTAGTTCAAAGTACTGTAATTTTAAATCCTGCATAAATAGCTGTGGATATGAGAAAAACCCAGAAATACAGTGACATAACGTTATAAAAATATCCTGTTTGTTATCATTACCATTTAGTCCTAACAGGATAACCTTATAACAGATTCATGGAGCTTGGTTAATTTGTTGGTGAATTATCTCGATTTTATTTTAAACACTCATTTATTGAAACTTGTTTCATTTTCCTATATTGTATTATATTAAGTTATAAATAAAATAAAATAAGTGATCTCAATTGGATGTTGCTAACTTAATTTAGTTGATTATAAAAAAATCACCGACCCATTTCGGTTTCGCACGGGTGCAGCTTGATGAATTTGATTATACTATGTAATGATATCATATTTTATTATTATTTGTCGTCGTCGTTTTCATTTTAGTATAATATAAGACTAGCCATTAGGATTTAAGTATGTAGACCTACAAAAAGATCCGCGGCCTAAGTCGTCCTCAGCTGCAAACTGGTAGGTACACCTGCTGATTTACGGACGAGGCTCTGGCGCAGGCTTTCCGCTCGTAGCGTCGCGTCGGTCCTATGGCATAGGTTTGTTTGCAATCATGCGGCTTCGATCCAAGGGTCCACTAAATAAATATTTCTTTTAATTTTAATAATATGATAGGCCTGGGGGTGACAGGTGAGGCCGCCTGTCACACCAGCAGAGGCAGGCCGGGACGGTGGGGCGACTAGCGCCCCTCCCCCAAACCGGGGCAAGACGGGGACACCGTGGTTCCCAAACCCGAGGGGGCCATCTCGAAACCGGAGATGGCCCAGGGTCAGTCGGGGTGCGAGGGATATACTCTATGGGCAACCTTACACCCCGGCGTCTGCAGACACGAGACGGCGTGCGGTTTTAGTCGGTTCAAGCCCGACATAACCGCCCCCGTTGTCCGGCGGGGGGTATCCGAAGGGATTTCCGCACGAAAAAAAAAGGTACTATTTACAAATGCAAAAAGTATGTACATTTTCCTCAGCCATAACGACTTGAGTAGGTATTTACGTCACCCATAGATTACAATCATAATTGACTGTAATTACAATCTTATTACAACTATTATAATCTTTGGAAGTATGTCGGACGGTAGCGTGAGAACACTTACAATTTTGTATTATGATTGTAATAACCAATTAAATTTTAGGCATATATTTGACACTTCTAGTGTCGCATGTGAAGTTTTAAATGTTTAGTACCTACCTGGATGACCTTTTCCTGGTTTGTTTAGTCGACGTTTTCTGAAAATTAAACTTGCTAAATTGATTTATCACCCCCGTAATTCGTTGGATCCTTTTCCGAGATTCAGATTATATGTGTACCTATATACAAGAATTAAGGCCGTCAAGGTAGGGGCTACCATTTTAGGATCGTCAGCATCTAGGCTGGTGGCTCATATCTTCTGGTCTTCACCCTAGCTTGTCACCATCCAGCGGCGTGAAGTCAATTGACCGAACGAATATAAAGAAAAACAAAACAATTGCACGTTTAAAGCTATTAGATGTTGCCCGCGGCTTCACCCGCGAAGAATTCAGATCCCGTTCCTGCTTCCCATGGGAACCTATTTCAGGGATAAAAAGCCTTTATGTAGCCTATGTGTTATTCCAGACTATAATATATCCCTGTACCAAATTTAACATATAAACATACAAAAATCTTCACAATCTTTCACATTTATAATATTAGTACGAAGTAGGATAGGATACGATATAAAAATGTATACAATAGTTATTACCAAATCTAAAAGAAATATACCCGAGGGGGCCATCTAGAAACCGGAGATGGCCCAGGGTCAGTCGGGGTGCGAGGGATATGCTCTATGGGCAACCTTACACCCCGGCGTCTGCAGACCCGAGACGGCGTGCGGTTTTAGTCGGCTCAAGCCCGACATAACCGCCCCCGCTGGCTGGCGGGGGGGTTTCCGAGGGGATTTCCGCACGAAAAAAAAAAGGTACTTGTCAATAGGTGTTTATTGATAAAAAATATAAATAAATAAATAAATATTCTAGGACATATTACACAGCACCAACTAGACTCAAACTAAGTTGAGCTGATGTTGTTATATGGGTTCTAGATAAACATAGTAAGATATCTTTTTTTTGTAAATAAAATAAATACATATTCTACATAGAAACACCCAGACTAATGCAAATATACATATTTGCAATGAGCGGGAATCGAACCCGCGAACTCTGACTTAGCAGTCGATTGCTCTACCGCTACGTCACAGAGTGCGCTATTTTATTCTTAAAGTTATACTTGTGCAGGAATCTTTTACTGCACCAAAAATTACCCTTTCCATCGAGGTCATGATGACATATATGTAAGTACCTACCAAATTTATTAGACAAATCTGTTCTGCCATTTTCACGTGATTGAGTAACAAACATACTTACAAGTTAGTACATTTATAATATTGATAGGATAGAATTGTTATATTTAGGTCTATACCGTTTGATCGATTACCTTGAAATTTAGGATACATCTAAGTGTGTTCTTATCAGGCAGAGTATTCTTGAATTCTTTTTATCCCGAATATTATCATTTTTGTGTTAATTTATTTACTCATTTTAAGGACGGAGGACTTCTGAAAACTAGGCAAGTCATAATATGTCTCTGCTAATTGGTTTAGTGGTTTCTTTTCAATTTTATATATATTAGGTAGATTTTGAATTTTTTTGTCGAATTTAAAAAAAAGATCTTCATAGGAGGTCTAGTTATGACCCCCTGAGTCCGAAATGACCACTGGTCAAAAAGTTTATATGTATGTATATATGTATGTATGGTTCCACTTCCCAAAATTTGCGCCACTCTCACGGTCGCATTTTTGCCCCGATCGCTTTCAAACTGCGGTCAAAAATTGCTTGGGTGTAAACTTAGTTTAAGTTCGTGAACGGGTGGAATCCGGCTTAAGGCCTCACTTTTTGTGAAATCAGTTTTTCCTCAAAATTTCACGTTCCATGAAAGATATTCGAACCGTTCTAATTTTATCCCATAGTATACATGAATACCAACAACTTTTAATTATAAACCTATAAGATTAAAACTTTAACTAAAAGTGTAGGGGGGAAAAACCAAAATTTTTCGGGAAAAAAATCATAACTCCTAACCGGTGAACATTCAACATTGCTGTCGGAAACATTTTTAATCGATAGGCCATTTTTAAGTCTAAAATAAATGTCTGAAAAGTATTTCGCTAAAAGTTACCGTTTTCGAGAAAAAAAAATTAAACATGTTAATAATGCGCTCGGCGTGGGTCATAGAAGAAGCATAGGTCATAGAGGGGCAAAAAAAATATTTCTAAACGATAGGTTTAAAGTCCGTAGTTCTCTATATAAAATAATATTAATTGCTTCACGAAATCTACCTGTGCGGCCCCCCTGCGGGAACGGATTTTTTAAATAGTATTATGTTCATTTTTGCATAGACCAGTATAAATGTAATATCGATAGCGATTTCAACGATTTCAACATTGGACAAAACGTACAAATGAAGATTTTTTTGTGTTCCATACAAATCGAATCGTAATAAACGCTTATAAGTCATTAACAGGCTGTTCTCACTGCTTATTACCATCACGGCCGGTCACGCTCCATCCCGGAAATAACAACACCAGCTCATTGACAGGCCGTGCGCGGGAGTGACACGCGTGTCACCTCCCTAGTGTGGCTTTAATATTCAAGACTTAAGGGTAGGTTCTGGTTTATCACACAACCAGATAATAAACATAAGGAAACCGAATATAAAAATTCGCAAAAAGTACGAACAATTTGAAGAAATAATTTAAATCTGTATTTCAATTTCATTGCCACTTTAATTGATTTTCAGTTCTCAGAAAGACACTTTGCTTAGTTCCTAAACTACTATGCCAATTTGAACCATATTTTGTACGATGGATAACCTTACTGACGATTTAGCCACAAATTATATATAACCAACAGTTAAATTTTAATATTCTTTTACTGACATTTCGACACCATCAAAATGTACCAATAGATAGTGTAGTCGTGTCCTAGTTTCTTAAAGCGCGACTGTGACATATTTGTTTGTAAATTATGATACTTATACCTTTTGGTTAAGCTTGCAGGCTTCGTCCTTTCATTGGTAAGGGAAAATAGTAGGTGTAAGATGCCCCAACCCAGCCAACCTCACCTGCAAGCTGGTACACGTGCTGATTGACGAACAAGACTCTGGCGCCGTTTTTCTTCCAGGGTTGGGAGGTCGGAAGGCGTTTGTGCCCATAAAAGCCAAATCAAAACAGGAAGGAATGGAGCGCAGATTCCGAGACGAGTCGCGAGCAACGCTAAGATGATGATGGTCATGATAAAGTAAAATAGTACCTTCCCAAAAGAGACAGAGTTTATTTTAGTCCGCACGTTAAATCTTATGAGCAATTATGTTTGCAGTCAGGGCACAATGGAAGTGGACCAGTACAAATATTACGTATCTTGTTTTCGTAATCAGATGTTTATAAATACAGCCAAAATCTTATAGATGTTTACAAATTTCTCTACATATATGTCAATATGTATGATGAATGATATGATAGAATGTATGTATAGTGAATTTTCTTATATCATTCTCACTAATTTATTATTCCGCTGATTTGGTTGATGTCAAATGTTCTAACTTTTATGGCGATCAGAATTGTAATAGAAAATTTCATACCACTGATCAGTATTTTAGTACATGTTTATTGCTGTAATTAGGTAATCAGATTAATCAGCATAGGTATGGTTTTAGTCGGTTCAAGCCCGACATAACCGCCCCCGCTGGCCGGCGGGGGGGTATCCGAGGGGATTTCCGCACGAAAAAAAAAAAAAAAAAAAAAAGGTAAGGCTATAGTTTCCAAATGGTCAATCACTTTGATTGCAAGCCTTTCTACTTTATAATTTTATTTTGTTGCTTCGGTCCGGAAGCGACGTGAAATTTTGAACATTACTACTATTTTTGAGATGCGGATAAAGTATTTACGAGTGTATAAGCCTGTGTAAAATTTGTAAAAAGTAAGCCTCAAGTTTAGCTTAGCTTAAAAGCATCCAGCAATTGAAAGTAGAATGTCTGATCGTACAATAATATTGTTGTCTGTACAGCAAGTATCCTTTTTTTTCGTCCGGAAATCCCTTCGGATACCCCCCCGCCGGCCAGCGGGGGCGGAGTGAAGAGAATTTAATGTTTACTGATTTGCATTTCTAACAGTCCGCACAAGATTTTTCTTATGTTTATTCCCTATGTTTTTCCTTATATATTGTTTCTTCGAGTTTTACTAAGAGCACACTAGAACCAACCTTTAAATATCAACGCTAGAACAATCATTATGTCAGATCGGGTGTTAGAAGGCAATACAAGTTTTATGTATGTATTATAAGAGCTCGTTTTTTTTTTCTAGTAAAACATAGGAAGTAAAATGCTTTTCTCATATTATAAATTTATCCTCCTAGAATCCTGACAGGATATAAAGGAACATTTCCGACGTGTTAATCTTTCGCAGAATATCTACAGTTACAAATTGTGTGCCATATTTAAATGTTTTATATTGAGCGATTAAGTATTTATGGCTACCAGATATTTCGCCAACTTGCCTCGTAAAGAGATAACGCTTTATATGAGCTATACGCCCTTGCCATGACGAAAAAATATAGTTCTACCTTAAAGGCTATCGTAAAATCTTGTTTAATATTAAAATATACTAATAAAATCAGAATGAAGTCGTCCCTTACTAAGTTTAAAGTGAATAACAAGTGGCATATACGTGCATACGTTTACTTATATAATTTCATCTTGCACATTTCACTTCTTCATATAAAACCAGCTTTATTAATTGGCCTCATTTGGTTAAAGTCCTGCTGTACAAGGTCTATAAATTTCTTTATAATGTTACAAACATGTTGGTTATGATATCTATTTCTATTATATAGGGCCAAGCTGATCCGATCCGATCCCGTAAATCGTAGCAAGCGTAAGTCACTCAACGCGTCAACATAGAATAAGCAATGGCGTGGGTTCAAGATTAGTGCCTACAACGCACTGTCTTTGGCCAGGAAAAGTTACATTCGCTGTGATATTCTTTTCAAAGTTTCAACAGGAACCTTCATTCAGTTAGTTATTTTTTGTTCCATGTACAGATTTCTTTACTCGTTTTTCAATAACTCTTACGAGATAACTGCCAACAATACCAACAATACCATTTTTTTTTTCGGAAATCCCTTCGGATACCCTCCGCCAGCCAGCGGGGACGGTTATGTCGGGCTTGAACCGAATAAAACCGCACGCCGTCTCGGGTCTACAGACGCTGGGGTGTAAGGTTACCCATAGAGCATATCCCTCGCACTCCGACTGACCCTGGGCCATTCGCAGTGTCCCCTCTGATAACAGCAGAGGGGTACCTGGAGCGAGCCCCACCCACGCGGGCCTTGCAGGCCCGCCATACCCCGACCCCCTCGTGCAATGGGGTCAGCTGGCCCTGAAAAGGGCCGGTTGGTCAGACTCTTGGCCGTTGACATTGACGCCAGCTACTCCAGAGGAGCAATCAATGATGCGTCATCGCCCACGTTGCCCAGGGTGCACCAAACTTGGAGGTGATCCAAACAGTCGCACCCCAATACCAACAATACCTAACTGTAAAAGCTTAACACGTGACTGCCACGGAATAGAAAGCGACACTTCCCTTTATTTGGCGACAGGACTAGCTAGTCAATAAATAAAAAGACTGGGTGCGGTTGGATGGAAGCGGTATGAGACTATTTGTAAAAGAGATTGGGAGATGCTGTTTTTCATTAATAGAATAGCTTTCGCTGCTATGGTATCCTACTTTTCCACTTTTTGATAGTTCATGTTGAATCTAGAAACTAGACCACAAGTGTATGAATATAATGTGACACGTAAAAGGAATTATGTTCGCAGTACAATAAGCAATTTTTGTAGCACGTTTTCGCGTGCGAATAAACTTGCACTCTATAGTGTATCTTCGCGAGTAGTTATTTCTTTGGGTGTTTTTATAGAGTGGCACCCCTGTATGAAGTACTAAATTATTCTGTGGTCGCGGGTTCAAGTACGTAGATACAATCGATTTAATTAATATTTTGTTAGCATACATAACAAGTATAGCGAAATTAGTCAAGGTGATGATAACTCAGCGGAACACCAGTTCAGATATTTCGTAAATTCTACAAAGACGTTACTTAGAATTACACAATGAATCACAATTATAATCAAACCTGTTTAGTTGAAGTATAATAATACTTTCTACCGACCTATGACCCTTAGTTCTATCTGAAAACACAAAATTTAGAAGTAACCTAGAAATTTTGAAGCGAGCACTTCCTTTCCTAATCGGAGCAAATAAAGTAGCGACCAGAGCTTCGTGCTAGCTATACATTTTACTCATATTTTAGTTTCTCGTTTTAAATGGCAAGCCTGTTACCATAAATCGGGTACTTTTCTACACTCCGTAGTTAGCAGAAATATCCAATAATAACATAACATAACTTCACGCCTGTATCCCCGACGGGGAAGGCAGAGGTGTATCCAATAATAACTAAGTTTTATAGAAATTTCTGCTATTAAAGACAAGTTATTGAACTCGTCGATCTTGTGGCATGAGAGGTAACCCTTATACCACAAGATCTACAAGGTCAACAGCATTTTAGGTATATATATATATATCAGTCGGGGTGCGAGGGATATGCTCTATGGGCAACCTTACACCCCGGCGTTTTAAGACCCGAGACGGCGTGAGGTTTTAGTCGGTTCAAGCCCGACATAACCACCCCCGCTGCCCGGCGGGGGGGTATCCGAGGGGATTTCCGCACGAAAAAAAAAAAAGAAGGTATATATGTATATATATATTCATATATATGTTGTATCTGTTATGTAATAATTCAACGAAATTTTTAAGAAATTAGTACGCTAACTCTTCCTATAGAGGCCCCGAGACGTATATATCGGAGAATTTCGAATATCTAGGATCATCTAGCACGTTTCCCGGTAGCTCAGTTGGCCGGAGTGTTCCGCCTGTAAGGGACTGGCCGCAGGTTCAAGCCCCATCCTGGATGTTCTCTTTTTTCTATATAAATCTATATATACAATAGTTCCAATAACTCAAAATGTATACTAAAAAATAACGAAAAACGGCAATTTTCCAAACTAGCTTTTATTACAGTTCTACGTAATCCCTCGAATAAATAAAAACTTCATTTTCTGAACTGGATTGCCGTGAATTTCTCAAAGGATCAAATAACGCGTTTCGCAGTACAGTAGCGAAACTTAAATATTAATAAAGCTGTGTCTTTACGAAGGTGCGGTGGAACTTGATACTTCGCGGTTTGAACTCTTCCAGACAGGTATGCAATCACCTGATGTTTATATATTTACTTACTGCAGAAAAATGTGTTTTTATGAGAGTAATATACGGCTCCTACCACTGGCTCCGTAGCTAGAACATCTAGTAAATTAAAAATCTTCGGTTTAGGATTAAAGGTAAAGTCAAACTACATATTTAATGGCACCTTTTTATGCTTTAGGTACCTACTTACATTGAGAAAAAGTTTGTAAGTATGTAGTAAGTATGTTTATTCATTCTATAATGCGAAATTCGAAATGAATATAAGTAGCTTACGAGTACATTCTTAAGCCTTCTACGGACTATGCGTTCCAATATGCGTGTAGTCGGCTACGCGTACATAGTGTAACGGTTAATATTTTTATAGTAAGTTTTTAAATGGAGTTTATCAATGAAGTTGCAATAAAGTTAAGGGTGTGACTTATGCACTGTGAAAATTAATTAAGTGATGGATGTAATTGAGACTACTACCGGCTAGGGCGAGCAGAGTTAAATAAAAGGTTGATTACAATGTATAGTATGAGATTATAATCGTGAATAGAATGTTACATAAATTTATATCTGGTATTTGAGTAAATGAACCTCAGGGGATGGATTCATAATAAATATTCTGCCGTGGCGTTGTTCGGTCCGTTGTGCAAGATGTTAGTATGCACTTAGCTAGTGGACACGTGGCTGGTGGTGATGCCGGCGTGCCAGGGTCTCCGCTGGTGTGCCTCGCTACCGCTAAGATGGTGCGAAGCCCGGTGCGAAGACCCTGGAATTAGAAAAGGTGCGGGTCAGTTTGTCACTAGGTAACTACGTCCAAGTGACCCGCTAAAATAGCAGGTGAAGAGAATCTCCCAGCGGCAATGCAGCGTAGCTAGAAGCTATAATAAAAATAATATAAGTAGGCAGCACAAGCTGGTGCCGCGACCTCTGACCGTAGGGGTCATCGGCCTCGTGGCACTAAATAGGTAGGCTGAAATAGCACACAGTATAAAATAAAATATAATAAGCCATGCATTTTAGCAGGCAATAAGCTGCACCGCTGGAAAGTCTTCACCTGTAGAAAGAAGTAGGAAATGTTGATCTCAAAACTTACCCGGAGCCGACAGCAGTTGGCCACGGGGTCAAAGTGACTTTCCCCGGCGAAGGTTACCAAGGAAAGGAACGATATAAGAGCCGTCAGTTGATGACTGGGCTAGTGCTGTCCAATCTCGCTTGCACAACCATAGATAATTAGTAATATATTATAGAAACATACTAAAATATCGATTAATTTACGGATATAGTTTTAATTTCATTTATAAAGAATCCACAACGTTACAATACCCCCTCAATTAGTTCAGGGTTTTTGTTATCCAAAAACCCGATACTGGTCTGCTCAATACAATGCTTGACTTACGCTTACACATACATACTTTCTTACATACCTCCTCTATCATTTTCATCCATACTTTGCGGTTACCACTTAAATAATGTAGCACACGCTTCCTTCCGAAGAGTTTCCAGGATAATAGGCGCTGGAGACTCAGACGTAAATCTAACAAGATGGTAAATTTTGAAATGTCACAGAAAACAATTTCAATGGGAAGAAAAAGAGCAATAAATACCACTATATATTTTCGACTATAAAAGAAAGTGTTATGTTTTTAGTATAGGGCTTCTTTTAGATGTATACATTACCGCATCTGCAATGAGGCTTATTTAACGAGTTTGCAAACCGCTCGGAAGAAGACATAACAAAGATATGCAATAAGGCTTGTTTTTGGAACTGAGTTTGCACGACCGCTCAGCATAATAATGGTATAAAACCATAAGAATCAATACCCAGATACTGGTTGAATATCCCAGCTCCAAGAAAAGGTATCCGTTGGTTTAAAACGCCAACGGACCCACAAATGGTACAAAACCATAAAAACTCTTGGTGACTGGTTGAATATCCCAGCACCAAGGTAAGGTATCCGTTGGTTTAAAACGCCAACGGACCCAAAAACAACATCAGTTGGTTTAAAACGCCAACCGACCCACAACAACCTTTACTAGGCAAAGCCTAATAATAAAAGAAAACGAACATGAAGTTCAAAGTTCCATCTCAAAGAGAGGAGAAAAGAAGAAGAAAATATATAGTAGTGGTAGGGTTATATGATTTAAAACAATAAAGACAATTAAATTGTCAAAAATATATAATTAACAACTTTTAAAGTTATGACCAAGTCAAATTATTATTAAAGTGTTATTATAAAAGTAAAATAGTTTATTATTTGACCCACATCAGTGAGTATGTATGCAAACATCAGTTGCAATTTGAACAACTAGTGTTCAAAAAAAATTTCAAAATTTCCAAAATATTAAGAACCCACGGTTCAACAAGGTAGGTAGTTTCTCTAATGTTTTGTAGTCGTATGTTTGTATTTATATTTTGTGGCAAAAAGTAAAAAAAAAATGTCAAGTTCAAAATGACCATGACGGCATTTTAGGGTTGATCCAACGAATCATACAAAAAATTGCAACAGGCAAAATAATTACGAAGTTGAAAAGTTGAAATAATAAGTCCAAAATAAATATTATTATTTATTCACTAATGAATAAATTTTAATGTTTTGTTCAAAAAAAACAGAAACATAAAAGGGAACAGTCATCCTAAGAAAAGTATTACAACATGATAGAACATTAACCAATAGGTTAAAAGATTTTAATATTTAATATTCAGTAAAAAAGTCCAAAAGTTGGTATTCATCAAAGAATAGTTTTATTTTGTTTTTAAAAAAACAAGACAAATTTTTAAACAATAACTAGTAGTAATCTTATATGATACTATACTGGCAAGTTTTTTGATTGTCAAAACCATATGACGTTTGACAACTAAGTTGAATTCAATATTTCAAACAATTTCATAACAAACTTTGATAGAAATATACGAACCGAAGATGTAATAACAATTGAAAAGTGTTACATTATTTAGTAAGAAGACATAATTGACCTGTAGACCATGTCTACCAACAGGACAGATGAGTTATTTAAGTTATAAAAGTTTTCGTTATATGTGCACATATTGGGTAGGTACATGAAGTTAAAAATTTTACTGGTGAACCTTTTATAGGTACAAATATCATTACGACCATTGTAGTATTGAGATATAGGTAGTGTATTACCACAGTGCAATAATTATAAAATGCAAGTTTTAGTTACAAGTATGTGTAGGTATATACTTGTTTGCCACAATAGTGTATAATATTGTTTAAGTGCAAAGCAAAGTTTGTTGAATATTTACAACAATAGTGATTATTAGAACAAAACAAGTGTTGTTCATAGTTAAGAAATTAGGTTGCTATTTAATTAATAAATTTATTAGTTTAGGTTAGGTTCTTGTATTGTATTATGTTTGATTAAAAATGTTTTATATGAAATATATTGATTATTTTACCTATATTAAGTTATGAAAAGCTCCATTATTACACAAGTCATTTTAAAAGGACTCGGGGGAAATGGCTAATGCATTGCTGACTTTGAACGGTCAATTTATATAAGTGGTAATGATTTTATTGACTTTAAACTATACCAGACACAACAATCCAACAATATGCAGAACAAGACGAAGTCTACAAATTTAAGTATTTATTATCTTTGTTGTTCTTTTCAAAGATTTTATTAGTTGTATGGAGATCTTTTATTCTTTGTATTTTTTTTCAAAGAATTGTTTTCATTTTTTTTTCAAATACAAAAGCTAATTTGGATACAGAAATCCGATAATAAGCAACACTGACTACAAAACAGTTGAGTAAGTATTAAATTTAAAAGGTAAATTAACCCAAAGTTAAGTAAAAATAAAATCTATGGTGCGATGAGCGAGATTGACAAAAATTTAGTAAGTAATTTACTTCAATATAAGGAACTCAAATCAAGGAAAATCAAGTAGTATATATGTAACCTGTCAGTGAGTAATAAACTATTTGTGTGTAATACATCAAAATTGAAATAATTTATCAACATAAAGATAAATTTCAACCAGCAATAGGTTGATAATAACCTAATATATGTTATTATAATGCATATAAAAGGTAAGCAAGGATAAAAAGTATAATAAATTCACTGACTGTGTACTAGGTATACAAAAATGGAATTGAAAAGTAAGTAGATAACGGTTGAGATCAACAAGTCCAAGAAACAAAAGTAAATAGATCCTTACTTTACCAGTGGTATAATAGTATAATATGCAGTTAAAATGACCATAAGAGGTATTAAACCAGTCTAGATGTTAAAAATGCAAAATATTTGTAAAAAGTAATGTTAATTAGCCTTGTTGTTATATTTAACACAAGTAATTAGTTAAATAAATGAGTAATTTCACTAATATAATGGAAAAAGTATGCATTATTCAGTTAATTATAAAAAAAATGAAATTAATAATTATTTTCAACTACCTTCATTTAGTTAAAAATGAAAAATAACAATAAAATTGGTGAAAAAAATCACCACACTGGTAAAATAAAGAGGAAAATAAGAAGAAATAAAGTACTTACGGACCAAACACACAATACCTACGGCAGAATAATACCTTTGAAGGCGCCAATGTAACGGTTAATATTTTTATAGTAAGTTTTTAAATGGAGTTTATCAATGAAGTTGCAATAAAGTTAAGGGTGTGACTTATGCACTGTGAAAATTAATTAAGTGATGGATGTAATTGAGACTACTACCGGCTAGGGCGAGCAGAGTTAAATAAAAGGTTGATTACAATGTATAGTATGAGATTATAATCGTGAATAGAATGTTACATAAATTTATATCTGGTATTTGAGTAAATGAACCTCAGGGGATGGATTCATAATAAATATTCTGCCGTGGCGTTGTTCGGTCCGTTGTGCAAGATGTTAGTATGCACTTAGCTAGTGGACACGTGGCTGGTGGTGATGCCGGCGTGCCAGGGTCTCCGCTGGTGTGCCTCGCTACCGCTAAGATGGTGCGAAGCCCGGTGCGAAGACCCTGGAATTAGAAAAGGTGCGGGTCAGTTTGTCACTAGGTAACTACGTCCAAGTGACCCGCTAAAATAGCAGGTGAAGAGAATCTCCCAGCGGCAATGCAGCGTAGCTAGAAGCTATAATAAAAAGAATATAAGTAGGCAGCACAAGCTGGTGCCGCGACCTCTGACCGTAGGGGTCATCGGCCTCGTGGCACTAAATAGGTAGGCTGAAATAGCACACAGTATAAAATAAAATATAATAAGCCATGCATTTTAGCAGGCAATAAGCTGCACCGCTGGAAAGTCTTCACCTGTAGAAAGAAGTAGGAAATGTTGATCTCAAAACTTACCCGGAGCCGACAGCAGTTGGCCACGGGGTCAAAGTGACTTTCCCCGGCGAAGGTTACCAAGGAAAGGAACGATATAAGAGCCGTCAGTTGATGACTGGGCTAGTGCTGTCCAATCTCGCTTGCACAACCATAGATAATTAGTAATATATTATAGAAACATACTAAAATATCGATTAATTTACGGATATAGTTTTAATTTCATTTATAAAGAATCCACAACGTTACAATAGGAACGATAGTCGTATCAATATCGGATAAATGACTGACTGACTGACATCTGGGAACGACGAGACGACATGGATGACAAATAAATAAATAAAATATAGCACAAAATACAAAAGACAAATAAATAAATAAACTTAACTTAACATAAATAAAGAAAAGAAAATATAATAAAAATGAAACCTAGCTAGATGGAACCCCCTGTATGCTAAATTTCAGAACATCGTTAGAGCCGTTTGCGATATATTATATTTACAAAAATTGCTCGTTTAAAGGTACTTATTACAATTTAATATAACGAACTAACGATCACATTTCTAAATAAGAGGATTGTTACAAGAGAGCATTCTAATCAAAAGTCGTGCAAAAATATCGATGTATCGTTTATTCTCGTCCGATAACGTATGTAAAGTAAAACATTCCTCGGGAAGGTTCGACCTCGCGCGTCGCTTCAGCATGCCGCGCACGTGCACCGGTATCCGCATAACCTTAGACGACATACACTACTGTGTCTAGTGTTAGGATGACCTTACTGGAATGTGTGGAACGAAAAATTGAAATTGATTGTTCACTATATTAATCAAATAGTAGTAGGAAAATTTCAGGAATTCGAAATCGACACAGATGTCTTATGTCTGTCCTGTGGGCCTACCATTACCGGTCCTGACGAGCTATAGGTACAGGGTTCATACCCGAGGGGGCCATCTCGGGGTGCGAGGGATATGCTTTATGGGCAACCTTACACCCCGGCGTCTGAAGACCCGTGACAGCGTGCGGTTTTAGTCGGTTCAAGCCCGACATAACCGCCCCCGCTAGCCGGCGCGGGGGTATCCGAAGGTATTTCCGCACGAAAAAAAAAAGGTATAGGGTTCATATTGTGTATAGCTCTTTCTCGCCCAGCAGCTCTAGAAGATTTTTTTAATTTAGTTTGTGTGAAGTATTTTAGAAGATACCATTTATCGTTATGCAGAAAGTTTTTATTATTTAGGAATATAAGAAATGTTGAAATCTAGGTTAGTAAAAATCAGTATTAAATCTTATGCAGCTTTTTGTTACAAAAAGTTAGGATATATTGGTAAATCCCATAAAATCTCTGATATCCGTTCTTCTGACTGACTCATACTCAACAAACAAGATTTTTAGGTACAATCTCAAATCAAAACGAACGCTTTTTTTCTGCACCAAGGAAAAAATGTCAGACTTGATGAACTGTCTCGAAATAAGAGCAAAAATATTGGTGCGGTGGTGGTAACACGATCTGTTTTTTACGACTCGTTCCGCCCGGTCGGACTCCGGGCAACGGAGGTCGCGACCGCGGCTGCGACGGCGACCGACCGCACGACGTGACCGCCCGATGGGAATGGTACACCTGATGATAGCTTCCTGGTTGCGCCATTGCGCAATCTGTGCCTTCAATAGAAAAAATATTTCAGAATTTTTGACTAAAATATTTTTAGCTTTTGCACCTTAATTGCGTGAAATTATTCCTTGCATATTGATTTGAGCTGAAATATGTATGAGCTACTTCAAAAATTATAAAACATTTTGTAGCACTTATTGTTTTGGCCAATATCTGTATATTGGCCATAACAATAAGTGCTACAAAGTGGTTGGCTGGACACACTTATTGTTTCCACCCTGTTTATTATGTATGTAAAGTTCATATAAACCTTTTGAAGGTCTCAATATCGAAATACTTAATATGTTTTTATTATTACATTATTTATAAATATATACATATATATATATATATATATATATATATATATATATATATTGTGCCCGGTAGATGGCAATAGGCTCGTCCCCTATGACATTGGGACCTCAACATAACTGGCGAATCGTGGGTGTGTAATACACCTCTGCCTACCCCTTCGGGGATACAGGCGTGAAGTTATGTTATGTATTACATTATTTATTTCCTGGTGATGTAGAACTTAAAACGATGATTTAGTTTAAAAAGAAAACACATCGATGATTAAATTAAATACCTACACTCTCATCTTTTTTCGAAAGTTTTGTCTGAAACGTGACAAAATGAAAATCGGGACTTTGGTATCCTTTCAAGTTTTTATCCTGTACGACATATTTGTGAGGCTCATACAGGTGTGGGTCACGTTCCGCTGTCACGAAGAGCTCCGTCATCATCGACAAGTGGCATCGCGTTTTTATGAAGTATAAAGACATTTTTGTACGATTAGCTGCGGGCACAGGTGGAGGTCGCGACAAGTGCTCTAAGTCACGAGCGACGAATCGCTGATGTGCCGGTAACGCCGCATTAGGGTTGTTCAGGATAATCAATTAATAACGAAAATAGAAATTTAGTTTTTGTCTCAATGGTTTTTACAATTGTCAACTTATAGGCTTATAAACGGAATTTCCTTAGAGAAATATGTGAAATTTTAACCACATGGAGTACTACGGGTTGGGAATAGCTGTGAATCCGAGGTACCTACTATTTTTAATAATGTTATATGATCAAATTGATTAATAAATACAATAAATAAAGCGTCATCATTTATCATAATATTTAAAGCCAATAGATACATTTATACCAATAGCTAATTCTTTCAGAGACAATAAAATTTTCATCAAATTAGAAATGTAATTCATGAATTTCTCGTACAGAACCCCGCAATAAACAGAATTCATTGTATTCCTTTTACGATCTCTTGAATTTCGTGTGCTCTCTGAACTGGTTCGATTGAAAATTTAATAAAAAGTGACTAAGACATACTACGGTCCTATCGCGTGTCATGGATCAATGGTTCGCGCTCTATTTCATTTTATTACACTTCGATTACACGAAACGCTGTGAGAGAATATTGGATGGTAAAATAAATAGATATAGGATTCTGAGTTCACAGTTGAGCGCTTTTGATATTGTAGCGGGAAATAATGTAAAATCTTTCAAGGTGTTGGTTGTTGTTTTTAAAGAGAGAAGTATCAATGTAAAATAATAACAAGTAAAATAACAAGTAACAATAGATGGCAAATATAATATAAAAATAGTTCCAGGTTCTAACTGAATTTAAGAAGTACTTGGATCACTAATCCTAGTTCACGTACCAGATGTACCAGTATGGAAACTGAGTGACGGACCACAGCCGCCAGTAGGTTTTGTGGTGAGAGAGTAATTTATAGGGAAAAGTAAGCTCTTTGCACTGCCGTTAATGGATGAAATATTCAACATTTAACTCCCAATTTTAATCCACTTTAGTGCAATTAATTGATTTTAACTTTTATGATTCTCAAAAAAATCTAGCTAAGAATAAATTTACCTGCTAGTCTGTATGGCCAAGATTTTTAAAATTTACATAGGCTGTTTATCTCTCACCCAATAAGGTTCTAAAGTGCACGTTTGAAGCTCAAATCGGCTCATGCAGAAAGGAAATGTTATCATTAAGATCACTTATTTCTGGGTTTAAACGAACACGATATAAGGCCGTTACATAAATTAAAATATCGACGAAAACTGGTCGCCAACGCGAAACAGTTTGTTTATGAAAGTAACCGCAGTCAAAACAAGAGTATTATGAGATTTCAAGACGTATAGAGGTCGAGAAAAATCAGAGCGAAAGTAGTGTGAAGTGATTGGCGGAACTCGAGCACACGACCCTGCCTGGGTACTTGATCGAAGGCCTGAGCGAAATCATTCCAAAAATGGATGAAAAATGAACCAATTTTTGGTTCGATTTCGTCATACTATCTGTTGAGCCATTGTATCTATCATTACGATATTTAAAATCAGTGTTGTCTTAGGTTATTTGTTGTAATTTACGTAAAGTTGGTCGTTCATGTTAAGATGAAGTATAAGCTTTAAAGGTTGCAACCGCCTAAATTTAGAGCAATTGATTATTGGTTTTATAATCGCCAGTTTGTCACGGTAGTTGATGAGATTTATGAGAATATTATTCGTTCAATGTTTCACTAGAATTAGTTATTGAAATAATATGATTTTTTATTTTATTTTTTGACATTAGATACACGAAAAATCGAAACTGGAATACGTACAAAAAACCGGTAAATTTTGTTGATTAAAATAGCTTCCTACCCATTGCTTTAATATGGTTAAGAGATTTTAAATAGCTGCACAGTTTTTTCTGCAAGTTCATCATGAAGGCTTCTGAAATTAAAAGGCTTCAACAACTATGCAACATATTTATATTCATTCCTAAACAATATAAAAACGTTGTCAACTCGCCAAACAGTATAACTGACGTTGCGTGTTGCTAGAAAGTATTTAAAAAAAGAACGCAATTTCACGGGGAGTTGCATGGAGACTGCCCAATTCTATTGTGAGTTCGTAATGGCAGACGATTATCTACACATGGTCCATGTCACCGTCTTCCGAGATAGTTATGTTTGATGGACTACCAGAATTGGACGCTTCATTTTATGAAGGTAATCGTTTGAAACTTCGCGATTCAGTAAAACTAGAAACCGTGATTGCATTGTTTTACGGTTTACGTTTTCGTTATAGTTCAAAAGGATTATACACGATGCCAAAATACGACATACATGTGATTTAATACCACACGAAAGATTCAGAGTTATTATATAAATTAATTTTTCGTTATTGAAAATGTAAATTTTTGAAAACTTACATTTTTAATAACCTACAGTACATAATACCTACAGTACATTTAGAAATCATAGCAACTAAAAAGCAACGGTACCTGATACATCTTCAAAGGGTGCAAATATTTTTCTATGAAATCGTACTTTTTTTTTTTTTTTTTCGTGCGGCAATCCCCTCGGATACCCCCCCGCCGGCCAGCGGGGGCGGTTATGTCGGGCTTGAACCGACTAAAACCGCACGCCGTCTCGGGTCTGCAGACGCCGGGGTGTAAGGTTGCCCATAGAGCATATCCCTCGCACCCCGACTGACCCTGGGCCATCTCCGGTTTCGAGATGGCCCCCTCGGGTTTGGGAACCACGGTGTCCCCGTCTTGCCCCTGTTCGGGGGAGGGGCGCTAGTCGCCCCACCGTCCCGGCCTGCTTCTGCTGGGGTGACAGGCGGCCTCACCTGCCACCCCCAGGCCTGCGCTCATGGAGGGAGGTCGTTGAGCGACCTCCGGCGCCTGAGCCGCCTGCGACGCGCGGCGAAATAAAAAGTACCTTTTTTTTTTTTTTCGTGCGGAAATCCCTTCGGATACCCCCCCGCCGGCCAGCAAGGGCGGTTATGTCGGGCTTGAACCGACTAAAACCGCACGCCGTCTCGGGTCTGCAGACGCCGGGGTGTAAGGTTGCCCATAGAGCATATCCCTCGCACCCCGACTGACCCTGGGCCATCTCCGGTTTCGAGATGGCCCCCTCGGGTTTGGGAACCACGGTGTCCCCGTCTTGTCCCTGTTTGGGGGAGGGGCGCTAGTCGCCCCACCGTCCCGGCCTGCTTCTGCTGGGGTGACAGGCGGCCTCACCTGTCACCCCCAGGCCTGCGCTCATGGAGGACGGAGGTCGTTAAGTGACCTCCGGCGCCTGAGTCGCCTGCGACGCGCGGCGAGCAAGTTGCGGGCTCGGCGGGTCGAAAACAAAAACTTCGGTAGAGTGTTCCATTATCAGAACAACCAGTGATTGTCAAAGGCATATATATGCCTTTGGCAATCACTGGTTTTACGGTCACAATAATAAAGTTCCTCAAATAACATATCGTTAACCACGATATTATCTTGATCATAAAATATGTAATGTCACAAATGTTTGTATTATTTTTTTCTATTAATCGGATTACCATGGAAGTGTCTATAAATTTTATGTGCTACTGAGGTTTCACATGTTTCATAACCTGTTAGAAATTACGCAAGACGAGCAAAGTTAGAGGGTTTGATGTTGCCTGCTATATAATCCTGTCATAACGTGAATTGTTTAGTTATATGAGGTGTACGAGGCAACAGGGGTCTGGCCAAGTTCACCTGCAAAGTTGATGCACCTAACGGGGTTTTGGCGTTGCCTTTCCCTGAGAGGGTTGGGAGGTCAGACGGCAGTCGCTCCCATCGAAGCAGTATATGCCAAACCAGGAGGAGAAGTAAGCGGCTCTGAAGTAAAAGCCGTGGTGGATTTAGCCAGGAATAGCGCTAAAATTATAATGACGATGAACGTGAATTGTTTAGTTCTGTTATCTAATTTATAGATGTAATTTTGTAGTCTGTAGACAACTCCGTTAAAGCTTTCAACTAAGTTCCACATTGCACATGCTTATGAATATAATATTAATGAAATTTTATTTGAATTTATTTATTCTCAAAAACCAGCAAACCTGAGACTGCAGGAAGTAGTTTGACTAAGTAGGTGAACTTTAACTGTTCTGAGCTAAGCTTTAGAAACATTTTGTTGTCAGCTCTGTAATATTTAGAACTTAACTTCTTGTATTTTTTTAAATTTTGTAAACATCTTGTACCTTTGCTAATTTTTACTTGGTAGTATTGTTAACTTCATAGGGTAAGTCAAAGGTACTGAAAGGTACCAACTTCGATCCATTTCCGAACCAATAGGATTTGTACAAAATCTAATACCTAGAGAGTGAAACCTACGATGGCCAGATAAATTATGTGAAGTGAAGAATGTCCTTATTGCAGTGCTCTATATCGTCGGTCGTTTACCTACGGGTCAGATCGAGGTCGCCGTGTCAGCGACTCAACGCAACTGACCAGAATACCTAAGCAACTTTTGCTCGCATTGCACAAAACTGCGTACGGTCATTGAACTAGCGTAGTTTCTCTTGCCTCTTCGTAAGAGAATGTAATTTCGTACGAGTTTATTGTTTTCATATACATTTTGTGGCCAATGATAGTATGTTATGATATTGTCGAATTGTATCTTTCCATTTTGCAGCTACGGTATCACCCAAAATCTGTCAATCTGCCAAATCTATCACCTTTTTTTAATATCTGGTGGGCCCAAGTATCACTGAGATGTTACACGAAGCTACAGTGTACTACTCGCTCCCAGTTTATTGCTTTAAATGTTCATGCTCCCTTCTACTAAAATTATACCCGAACTGCGAACGTGGAATTGGAATTTTATTTTTTCTGGATATTTAATAAACTTGATTTTTACATACCAATGGGCCTGCCACGACACGCATTATGCGATTCAGTTTTAGACAGCGGTTCAGAGGGAGCGAGATTGAGCACCCTATGTATCAAAGTTACCCTCGGGTGGGTAGAAAGATATAAAAGAGTTTTCCAATTAATCTAATTATTATTATTAGATTATCTCAATACCTAATAACTTTTAGCGATTATTTTGTAACAAAAATAATAACTAACATATTAGTCAATGCATACGTCAAAAGAAATTTTCAAATATGATTCCTTTCGTCCATTAAAAAATTAGGTTGAATTTTTGTGCATCAATGGGCCCCGTCTCCCCCTAGTTTTATCTACCAGATATATTATAATACTGTCTATTTTTTTTTTTCATATTGCCGGTTATAACCAAGCCAATGAAATATGTCTAATTTAACAAAATATTAACAATTTGAATGCCGTTATACTTTTTCTTCCAAATAGAACTAGAGCAGTAATTTTTCTATGCATAAATAATTTTATTTCCATTTTATAGATACTGGGCTATATTCTAATCGCCACAGAATTTTTAAAATTCTTAATTTTATATATTTTTGCTAATTTAAAGAATTTAATCATTCATTTCCTCGAAATTTATTGGCAGTAATTTTTACGACAATCTCAGTTTGCATGTTTCGTATATAACAAAGCATACAAAATATAATATAAACTTTTTATTACTAAAGAATAATAGTTATGTTATTTTATTTATTGTAGTTATGTGTTATTTATGGAAACCGATTTAGTTGAATTGTCGCATCAGAGTATATAAATTGTTATAAAATTAGACATAAATAGCTGATGAAGTCTTTACAAAAAATACCGGTTACAGCAAACGCGTGATCATCTTAGGTGATAAACATTTCACTCCATTTGCGATAGTTGATTTTAAGTAAACAATATTTTTTATGATGATTAAATAAAAAAAAAATTAAACCCAGAGATTAACGTCGTGAAACTGCACTTCGCCGTAACACTGTAAGGCATGAATTATACAGAAATGGTATACGGATATACCGGATACGGATACATAATAAAAGCAAAACCGTACCCATGTATCGACGCGATTATATTCTGTCATCGCGTCGATACATATGATTTTGCTTTAATTGATTGATATTTTCATTTCACGCCTGAAACGCATTTAAGTAGAAACGAAGCTTTTTTTTTACGTGCGGAAATCCCTTCGGTTACCCCCCCGCCGGCCAGCGGTGGCGGTTATGTCGTGCATGAGCCGACTAAAACCGCACGGTGTTCTGCCTAAGTGTCCATTGCCGGGCACCCCGGGTAAGCCCTCGAAAGGATAACCCCAGGGTTGCCGGCGGACTTTGGCCGCCACCGCGGCCTCGCCTGGTGGGGTCGGGTTTTATCCCGCGTCGGTGAGGTGAGTAGGCGAGGCCGTGTGTAGGACACACACGACACGCCTTCGCCACGGCCTGCTTCTGTAAGGACGGCGAGTCGGCCAACTGCCGTCCTCAGGCCCCGATCATGGAGGTTGGTAGTCCCGGGCGTAGACGAGTCTGCGAAACGAAGCTTTAAAAAAATTAAAATTAAGCTTCGCACTCTTCTTGTAAAATTAACCAGAAAATAATTCAGTTTTATTAAAAAAACCTTTTGTGTTAAAAGTGAAAAATTGTAAGGTTAAGGTTAAAGTATCGTCGTCTGCATACTGGATGCAGTGAATATAATGTAATAAAAACATTCTAAGAGGAAAAAAAAGACTTGTTATATTACGTCCATTGAACCATTGTGAAGGCTGTAAAAAGTTCTGCTTAAAATATAACAGTCAGTCTCATTAAACAATTCGTCAACATCGGCGCCGCAATTCATCTTACTCTTGGAAAGATCTTAAACTCAACTCGAAAACCAACTCATTACAACACTGAACAACACAATTTATTTTTGCCGGTGAAGTAAATGAGACAGCGTACGTCATTTAAGGACTCAATTGTCAGTAGTGTTGGATACGAAGTCGTTAACGCGAACTCAGCTAGATTGGGTTAAACTAGATGTCGGTAGATTGAACCGGATTGACTGTAAGCTTATTTAAGAGGGTACGTGCGACAATGGGTCTAATTGACGTTTAATCGCGATGGCTGCGGGACCGAAGGACCGGTCGTGTCAGCTGGATGCGGATGCCTTTAAGTACCCGGCTAAAGTCTGTTTAGCTTTATGATTTGATATGTATTTATTTCTTGCGTTATTTAATTATATTGTCAAGAGGCAACTTTTATTGAAATGTTACCTAGGCTACCAAGAAAAAATTAAATTAAAAAAAATTCTAAGACCTTTTCTACTGTAGATACTACAGCGATCTTTGAAGATAAGAGGGAGTTAAACTAAAGAGCTACGAAGACGAGCTTAGTGCATAATATAGACAACTCTTAAATAGCGACTCTCAACAGCTCATGATTCTAATTCCAATGGTGTATCAAAAATCTATTAAAACATTAACAGATATTGTTTTGTACGCGATAGATATTGTGTATTCTTAATTAATTTGCTTAGCGGAAATCATTATGTACAGGACACATAAATATAGTTTATTGGATGTTTGACATCTAAATCTATCAAAACAAACAAGTTTCTGTGATAATTCTTGTGATCACATCAAATAAAAATGTATAGTTTCTATTTACTTGTACTTGTATCTGAGCAGTTAACTAAGAAAAAGTCGAAGTTTAAGATTGTAGACGTCCACATTCAAAGAACTGTCAGAGGTTTTTTGTAACACGTTATTTAATTTCAGAGCATTCCCCCTGTAAGGGACTGGTCGCGGGTTCGAGTCCCGCCCTAGATGTTCTCTTTTTCCCCCATGTAAAGTTACATCCCATCAAAAACATAAATGTGAAGTGATAGCCAAGTTCAATATTAAGAATATACATCGTTGTCAACTTAGCCCACAAAAGAATTGATATCTATATGGGTGCCAAGTTCTGTGTAGAAAATCCTAACATTTTAGTTACAAGAACCTATTAACAGATAATTATTTACAAAAAGCTAATTTCACTTGGTATGTAATTCAAGCTCAAGATTTGACATGGCTCGACCCTTTCTTGTCGAGACCGAGATCGAGAGCACATCTTTCTCACATGCAAATTTTGTGTAAGATTAATTGATTAAATTGACTCATGCCTATATGCCTAAGGATGGTCGAATTTCATGGTAGGTCTGCCATGTTGTCGGTTCATGCCTGTTTTTTTCAATCATTTTTTAAATTCAATTTTTTATTGTGTATGAAAACAGTTGCGAAAAAAGACTGCTGAGACGAGGTCCCGAGTTGGATCCCCAGTCGCCCCGGGCACACACCTCTGAATTTTCGTAGTTATGTGTGCATTAATAAATGTTAATTATCGCTCGCTTAATAATGTGCCCGGTAGATGGCAATATGCTCGCCCCCTATTACATTGGGACCTTAACATAACTGGCGAATCATGGGTGTGTAATACACCTCTGCCTACCTCTTCGGGGATACAGGCGTGAAGTTATCTTATGTTATAAAAACAGTTGAAGGTCACATTACACACTATATTGTATAGATAAAGAGTTCTATTTCGGAATATTGTCATAACTTTTTGAATATTTTATATGTAAGTGGCTAGTTCCGGAAACTTTTATAGCACCCTATGTATCATTTTACATTTATGTTTTTGATGGGTTATCACAATTTTTCGTACAAAAAATATTTGTAAACATCATTAATACATAGTTAATTATAAATGATGAATGAATACTATAGAACTTCCATAAAGCCTTGATTTGACTTGGATCGAGATTTTTAAGATGTACTCAGTGTAAGGTTTAAATTTTATCCACGGGAATAAAATTATCAAGAATTTATTGTATATACCTCATACCATTTACCTCGATGCAAAATATCAAAATAATTTGGGGGGTCCCCATACTTAGAAGTGAAAGTCAAAAATTTTTTTTTCATCAAACCCATAGTATGTAGTCTTCAAAAATGATATTGAGGTTTCTAATATCATTTTTTTCTAAACTGAATAGTTTGCGCGAGAGACACTTCCAACGTGGTAAAATGTATCCCCCCCCCCTGTTACTTCTAAAATAAGAGAATGACAAAACTATAAACAATATATGTTGTACATTACCATGTAATCTTCCACCGAAAATTGGTTTGAACGAAATCTAGTAAGTAGTTTTTTTTAATACGTCATAAATCGTAAACCTCAATTTACTTTTCATTCAATCAACTCAAATATAAAAATTAAAACAAAAAACTACGGAACCCTTAATGGGCGAGTCCGACTCGCACTTGGCCGCTTTTTCTTTGAACTTGGCTGGACACGCTGCCGCGGGTCTAGATTAGAGTCAGCAACGCATCGTTCAGTATGGACAACAACTCATAGAAGAAAGTAGTAAAATAGTCCAGGAGTAAAATTTCCTAGTTAATCTGCTGCATCTCCGGTGAACCGGGTTAAGGTGACATGCTGGACGGATGAATCGAGGTCTGACCTACACCTCTAGTAGAGCGGCCACGAGTCTAATAATCACTCAGTTTGTAGACATGGACTACACGCTGCCTTAGAGTTCGCGTTGAGTACTAGCTTTCGATGTCTTCTCATCATGGAGGGTCCACTCATTTTAGGTAAAGTTTGATACACTACAGACGCGTCACATAAGTGACATAGCTTCCTACAATCGCATGATAGGTATACCTATTAGGTAAATTTTTTGAAAGCCCAGAAAAAGAACAAATAGATAACGCAGACGTCATCTGTTGTTGTAGGCGTTATAAGTATATTCATTACTTCTAACAATAGGAATAAAACCTAGCTTCTAAAACACCTTATTTTGTAAATGTATCATATTCTGCGAAACTGGAACAAGTGCAAATTTGGAAGTTATCTACAACAGCATAATAATTCACAACAATAATTGGCTCATTCTGAATTCTCTTAAGTGGAAGCAACTAACAGTATATAAAAATAATAAGAGCTTTAAAATAAAACATTGAAATTTTACTACGCGTGATGTGTCTTGTCGCGTTGACAACATTCGCAGCTCGCTTACGCAGTGAAAACGTAACATTCCACAGCCGGCCTGCGCGTGCGCTGTTTTTAAACACACTGAATACTTACGTGACCTTAACGTATATTTACTAGTACCTAGATGAACGAATTATGTACTTAGGTACAGTGTGTTTTTGATGAAATACAGATAGGAAGAAATGAAGTCCGTGAGAAAAGGAAGGGACCAAGAGACATCATTGATTTTACAATAAGAACGGGATCTAAATTACTAAAAAAATACTAATAATATATATTTCAACCCACGATAGTCCCAATACTGTCAGTAACGAATCGGTTTCAAAAACTATTAAAAGATTAGGTATTACTCTGTAAGTCGTCCTGTTTCGTAGCAGAAATTACAAGAAACAGGACGGATCACCAAGTCTCAGTAAGCACAGCATACCAACGGTCTTCTCTTGAATTGGATCCTGTTCTAATTAAAACTTAATTATAAAAAGTTGCTATTATCAATTAAGTGAATTTTATGTATTTCTTTAATTATTTTTCTTATAAAGAAATAGAAAAGTTAGAATTAGTATGGTTTTACGATATAAACTTCAAGTAGGTAGTACTAGGTACTACTATTTCTCACTCTGGTAAAGTCACTAAATTGAATCAACTAACTCGCTTAATAGGTACACACCACCCGCTATTCGCTTCTAGCAAGATGTGTGCTTCAGCGCGAAGAGCAGGCTGGTGAGATGATAATTTATTGACTTGTCCTCTTGAATGAATCTTCACGCTCTTTTTATTTGCTGGTATGTTGAGCCGATAGCACATTTATCTAGAGTCAATGTATAAAGAACATATAAGAATCATAAGTTGTTCTAGATTCTTTACTTTTTTTAAAGCGAGTGTCGCATACGCGTGTCGATATGGTACAGTCAACGACAAAAGTTGTTTAACATTAAAATATTTACAAACCTTTTAACATGAACCTATAGTGGATGTTTAAGTAGTTTCATAATCCCCAGAGGACAAAGATAATATAATTATTTTTTTATTTATTGTTTTATAAAAGGGTTAAGAGCTAAGGCAATCAATAGATTAGAATTTGTTTAGCGACTTTTGTCGTTGAATGTACTTAGCCTGTTAAAAAAGCTCATTTGGAAAAAGAATGAACTCTAAACTATCAGTGCAGTCGAAGTTGCGAACTTTAAGAAGATAAAAAAAAAACAGCATAGAAAAGCTGTTTTATAAAGGTACTTATTATAAATGGTTCCTCTATCGGCAAGTAGTGTCTTCATGAAACTGTTTATCACTCTCAATTGTATTGTTACTACGTACTTATAGGAGAAAAACAAAGAAACATTGATTTTGATATATAGATACATTAAATACTCACGCCTGTCATTTGCCGAAGGGGTAGGTAGTGATTTATTAAATCCATATTTTACCATACGGTTAGGCGTTATATGTATAATAAGTAAGTACCTTATATTTTAATAGGTCTATTAGCGTCTACTGGGTTGGTTTCACGACCCCGAGCTGCTATTGATATTTCTTAACAAGAAAACCCAATGACAACTCCACTTCGGAACCGAATCTAGGTCCACATGCACAGCCACGGTCTTCTGCTGCACCACCAAATTTTAATTTTAAACCTAAACCGTGAAGAGAAAGTCAAAAGACAAGCCAAGCTTAATAAGTTATAAAATCACACTCATTAATTCGCCATCGTGTTCACTGACAGGTAATTATCGATCGGCATGCTATGACAAATGGCAGGTACACCTTAGTACGGTGACCTTGTCAACGTGACCTTGCTCTCTATAGGTCAAATGTGCTGGTCAAATTGCAAAGTGTTATTATATTATACTTACCTCTTTGGATTTCTTAAAGACGCTTGAAAATGAAATGGGTTTAAATAAAATGGTTTAATAGATAAGAAGTAAAGACACCGAAACCCTGCAGATTAGAATTATTGAATTATGTACTAGCTATTTTACGTGAGTCCGTCCATGTGAAATGCTGATACCATTCCCGCGATCCACTGGAACCTATATGCAGACTTTATCTTATTTCTGTACCCTCCGTTCAGCCGTTTTTGAATTCAAAAGAGTAATGGGTTACATGCGTGCCAATAATCTCACTGCCGGGACTGCTGAAAACTGTACGAAGTGGGGAAGCTGATCCCAGACTCCCAGGTCAATATTTCGGATGCAACCGGGAAAATACACTAAGATAATGATGACGACTTTATGCCTTCCTTTCCCTATATTCCTCCCTCTTTTCCCTGTATGTATGTATGTTTTCCCTTTACATCACTGCTGGTGGAAGTGTGTGAATATTCTATAATTATTAATTGCAAGTGTTCATAATCTATGGTGGCCGCTTACCAAGATATGAAAAAGAAACTGCATACGTAACTATAAAGTCGCAGCCGTAAATAACAGTAAAATATTACTCGTGTGAACTAAATTAATTTTTAAATCAATTTTAGCACCAATTTTCTGATATTGTAAATTTAATTGATTTATTTCTACTCAAGTTCTTAACTAGTTTCTTTTGCGGTGTGATTTAGAGCGACTTGTATTGATTATGTCATTATAAAGCCCGTGTTCATATTATCGATATTATATGCAGTAGAAAATAAAGTTCAGCTATCTGACATCGTGAGCCATTAGTAAGGGGTCACTTTGGCTTAAGGGTCCTTGTAACGTTTATCATTTACAATGAGAATGCCCTGAATTATTTATTTTTCTGCATCCGATTGTCAATCCAGGTTGCAACCAAAACCAGCACTTTGGAACCCGGGGTCCGCTTTCCTACTACTCGTTTCCATATTTTGGTTTAGTTGCTTTTAATAGGGGCGTTTCACTCCCCAACCCCTATAGAAATGCCTACGCCAGAGCGTCGTTAATCAGCAGGTGTACCAGCTTGCAGGTGACGGTAGCTTCGGACCCCGAAGATCTTGGTGGGCCCCACATACCAGGTGAGAGGTTACTTTAGCTTAAGAGCTCTTGCATCACCAGGGTGTCATTCACGCGCTGACACTGACACTCACTCGTTCGTGATTGAGTAATAACGCGGTGTATACACGTCACGTTATGGGACGCGACGCTGTGACCGTGAACCTGGGCTCTTAGGTAATAATACTTAACTATAAGTCATATTCATATCCATTGGGAGGGAACAGTAGGGAACAGCAATAGCTCAAGGAGCCGGGCCTTGTCCCTGTAACTCAAATTAACTGTTGCTGGTTATTTCAGGTCCTCTAACCATTCTTTCGTACTAGCTTAGTGATATTTTGCTTATATTTCTTTTATGTTTTTATAACACAATCCTCTCTTATTAGGTACTTTAACTACGTCTATAAAACTGCCGACATGCGATACGATACGACATTCAAGATTTTAAACGTTTTTACTTGCGCCCGCACATGACCTGCCTGACACCAATAACCTTAGGTGAACTACTATTGTATCCTTTTGTTACCATATTACTTCGACAATTTTATTTGTAAGTGTTATAAAATGAGTTAACGAGATTTTTCGTTTTAAGCGTATTTCAGTGAAGTGCAACATGAGGGTTTACAAACAGGAAAACTCAGTAACGTATGGCTGAGCCGAGAATTCTACCCAGGATCTCACAATCTCAGGGAAACATAAATGCAAACTTTTACCAGGGGTAGGTATAACTAGAGTATAAGGATGCAGTATTTCTGCGGTCAAGCAGGCCCATCGAAATTCAGAATGAAGTCAGAGCGATGGTTATTGCTTAATACAGATATATTTGTACTACCTTGCAATATTCTTACTTCGGCATTATCATAGTTCAAGTTGACTGCACTTGCTTGGAAAATGACACTTGCCACCTTTTGACATCCAAAGCTTTCAAGCCTGGGGTCCGCTTGACTATAGCTCGCAGTAACGAACAAGCTAAGTTTATATATATATATATATTTAGTAGTTAATATGGCTCAAGTTGCTAGAATAACTAAGTTTTTATATCGTAATATTCCATTTCAGCGTTATTCATCACAAACAATAATAAGGGCATCATAATTTAAATTAAACATTCTTTTTATTTTGAAGATATCTTTATCTACCCAAAAATTAACGTGCAGTTGTACAATGGTCTGTCGTAAAAATTTAATAATTACGTAAGTCTAAATGACCGGGCGATGCTGCACGACAATGTCATGCAATGTCGCGGATGTCATATTTACTTATTTTACATGTTGGAATAGCAACTAGAGAATAAACAAAAATATATGTGAACAATATTCTGCAATTTTTATTATGAAAATAAATAAAAATATAAAGTTTTAACGGGATTTAGAATGAATAAAGCAATTCATTTGTTACTTTTTTCAATAAATTTAAATCGAAAGAAGTCCCCGTTCTGGATGTTGACTTGTTCCGATATGAATTCCGAAAAATATTTTTTTTTGACACTCTTGTCATTATTTTCTTACCATCAATCGGTCTGCCAGCCTGTTTTCTATCTCAGTAATCTGTTATTAAACATTATGGAAGTAGCCTATTTATGCCCAATAAAGTTTTACAAATTCATACTAAGATATATGTCTTCGTCTCGTAAAATGAAAGAAATAGTAATTTTGATAAGCGATGAGGATTCGATCTTTTACCATACTATTAATTTTAGTCTGTTTATAAAAGGGTCGTATATTGCAATTCGATTACTGGCTATTTTGAATTTTTGCGCCGTCAAATTGTTCTTTTGGTAATACTAGTGTTAATTGAAAAAAAAAACATAATTACTCATCATCAGAGTTTATTATCGTATGCATATTCGCAACCTTTATGATTAGTCAAAGGTTAAATCAATTGTAAAGAATTATAAAACAGATGATTTCTATCATGAAACCAAGATGACATCACAATGTAAAATTTCTTCCACATTAAATTAATAGATAAATCAACTATGTACTTAGTTGTTACCTATGTGTAGAATCGATTACATAGTGGCAGTTGATTTATTAATCTCATTTTACTTGCGTTACGTCCAATCAATTAAACGTTTTTGATCTTCTAGTTTATCGAATAAGTTAGTGCTGCAATATCGAGTGCACTTTCTCTTGCTTTCATCATGGTGCCTTAATCGGTATGCGACTTCGAGCTTATCCCTATTTGTAACTGGTGCTTTTAAAGAAAAAGTGGAATTTCTATTCTCAAAACTGCTCCCAGCGACTAATTTACAATTTTATAATAGTGTAGAGGTGGAACTTTTATTATCAAAACTGCTCCCAGCGACAATTTTAAAAAAAATATATTTAGGACACGTCAATTTGACTTCACCTCGCCTGATGGTAAGCTGAAGGTAAAGTCTCAGGAAAGAGGGTCACCATTACATAATTACATACACGTACCATGTTAACAATGGTGGCAAATTGGCGGCCTCATCAGAAGAGGATTGTCGTCGCAGCACCGCGTGACACCCACCGGTCCCACTCTAGTGCTGCGACCACAATCCCCCTGCCCGGCTATGCACTTGCTGACCCCTGAACGCAATCAAACCAAAATTGGATTACTATGGAGGGTTTTTCGCAATCGTGCACGGTGGTACCTTTTCTTTTTTTTCGTGCGGAAGTCCCTTCGGATACCCCCCGCCGACCAGCGGGGGCGGTTATGTCGGGCCTGAACCGACTAAAACCGCACGCCGTCTCGGGTCTTAAAACGCCGGGGTGTAAGGTTGCCCATAGAGCATATCCCTCGCACCCCACCCGGCCGAATTTTGTGACAAATTTGTGCCATCACATTTCTACCACCAGTAATTTACAATTTTATAATAGTATACCTCTATACTATTATAAAATTGTAAATTAGTCGTGTCTGTACGTGTTATTGGAGATATTTAAAAAGAAATACTTGGGTTATGTTAAATGAACGATTCTGAACACAAAAATATTTACTTGGAATTCTTGTTTGTTTATCCGTTTGCTAACTACTGAATGGATTTTGATGCGGATTTTTTTCTATTAGAAAGGTCTTGGTCAGAATTAAAATCTAATTTATTTTTGATTGCAATTGGTTAAGAAGAGCCGGATATATGATTAAAAACGATAACCGATCTCCGCGCGGTTGTTGCCGCGGGTATCAGCTAATTAAGAATATAATCGAATATCGATATGCAAATGCATAACGTCCCTTACGTTGTACATTGAAAATAGTGTATCAACCTAGTTATATATATAATAGTGTAACAACTCAGATTTAGAGTTGTTCTTTTCTCCTTCATCCAAGCACCAATCCCGGCTGCATCCAAAACTTGCATTTTGGAGCCTGGAGTTAACTCTCTGACAACTCAATTAATTAGGATATTTTGACTTTTACATACAGTGATGTTGTCGGGTATTAATATACCATACGTCATACCAAATCTAAAATTATAGAGTATTTTTTGTAAATTTTTCTTTACTCATTGCAATATCATCATGAAAATCACTTGTAAATAATAATAAATGTTTCAGTGCGTTTGATATTATGAATAATCATTTACAGTAACGTCAATTTGAACTGTCGGTTAATGTATACGACACTAAATTCTTCCATTTCAATAATTATATTTAAATTCAGTGCTTACACTTAAACGTTATGTCGTAATATCCGTTTAACGTTTATTTTATATAAAATTAAAATACTCAACTAGGCAAATGTCATAATCTAATCTAATATGTAAAGTAATTAAATGATGTGTAAATATTATAATTATGCTATTGTAAATTTATTTTTTGTATATTTCTTACCTGGGCCTGTAGTAGTGTTGTAAATATAAGCGCTAAGACTTGAGCGTTAAACGTTCAAGCGTTGAACGTTTGCGAGCGTTAAGACTCGCAACTTAAACGCTCGAGCTACCAGCTCAAGCGTCGAACGAAGCGTTCGTTATAAGTTTTAAATGTGGGTATTTAAGAAATAACTAAATATTAAATATTAGAACACAATATTGTGACAGTAACTTTTTGCAGGTTGAGTGGTTAGTCAGTCACGCATAATCATAACTAAAAGAAGAAACAGACTTAGTGATGAAAATGTACAGGCCTGCATGTGTCTTTCTTCGTGGTAAAAAAAAAAAGTGTATATTATGATTATATAAAACATGATGATTATGAAAGCCTCCGTGGTTCATGTGGCTTAAAAAATAACAAAAAAATAAAAAGTATTAAAGTAAAATAAAAAAATAAAAATAAAATAAAAACAAAAAAAGACCACTCTATATTCGAGATTCTTTTGCAAAAATACACAAATTAGACCAAAAATACTTAATTGTTTTCTGGTTATTTTGATTACCTAATCCTTTTTATTTTATTTTAGATTATAATAAAATATTGTTTATTGGTAAAGTTATATCATTAAATATAACATAAATAGGAATAAATCTCTCTTAAAGTTATTTCTCGTTTGACGCTCAAGCTCGAATTGAGCGTGGAAGTGTCGAGTTCGAAGCTCACTCCCATACGTATCGGACTTTTGAAGGTTCTCTTCGAATTGATTCTACTAGTAGAATGTTACTTTGTCTAGGCCCCCTGTTCTTTCGTCGTTGTGAGTTTAGCGATGTTCCCGGTTGCATCCCTATGGCGACCTCCCAATCCCGAGAAGATAGACTGCGTCAGAGTCTCGTTCGTCAATCAGCCGGTGTACTTCGCTTGCAGGTGAGGTCGGCGTTCTTCATTGACCCTATTAGTTTTATGAGATCCTTTTTCTTTTATCATACCTGTAGTTGTAAAATTTGGAACGAGTTTTAAAAATTCCAACATAATTTTATTTTCTTGCGAACTGCAGACATGTGGGCAACTTCTCCTGACGTCATATTGCTAGATAATGATGGTTTCCTTAACACTGCCACCCTTGGGAATCGAACTCGGAACCTCACGTACAAACGCACTCGTTTGTGCGTGAGGTTGGTGCAAATCTCCGTCAGTATCAATCATCTGCTTAAAAGTTCAGTTCCACGTATTCAGTGGAAACGAAACGCATTAATAGTTATGGGTTGTACACAATGGAATTGTGACACTTGTGCTTTGTGGTGCGACCTTGCTCCGTAGTCGAAGGTTGCACGCCTCATCTAAGTTAATATTTGTCTCCATTGCGGTCGCCATGTTTGTGACTGTATTATGGGAAGCAATGTTATGGATGCTCCAGTTTTTTTTAAATTACTTTTTATGTAGGTACCTACATACTAACAGTAGTGAATGCTGGAAATTTAAAAGAGGGAGCCTCTAGTCTACAATCCATTATCATATTATGGTTCGATAATTTGTGTATATGTTGTGAAGACTCCATAATTATAACACTTTCTCATCGACTCCTCTTTCTAATATGGTACTGGATGGACCGAGCTTGACTTGGGTATTTATAGGGTTCCGTACCTCAAAAGGAAAAACGGTACCCTCATAGGATCATTTTGTTGTTCGTCTGTCTGTTAAAGCATTTTTCTCAGGAACGCGTAGAGGCAACAAGTTTAAATTCATACCAAATACTGTAACGCCTTGAAGCTGTGAAAAAACAACCGTTTATGTAGCAAATTTCACCAAATTGCCCTTCGCGTCAAAACGTATAGGACACTTCCCGTTGAGCTAGAACCATGCAATTTGGCAAGAAGCAAGACCTTATAATACAAGTAATGGGAAAAATCCGAAAACAGTCAAAATGTAGTTACCCACAAAACCAAAAAAAAAATGTATGTCTGTCTGTCAAGACTATTTTCTCAGGAACGTGAACAACTTGAACCTCAAGTTGAAAAATTTGAAATACTCAGGTCTGTAACGTCTTAAAGCTGTGAACAAATCAAACTTCTACGTTACGCACGCATATTCCACTTATCACCTGGGTGATATCGCGCTCCCGATGATTTGAGCTTATAGTTATTCGAGATTTGTATGCATCGAGGGAGTGAACTGTCGAGCTCATAATTTATCGATTTCAAGTACTATAGAGTAAACGCTTTCGAGCAAGTGTTATTCGATCTCGCGTCATTATTAGGCTATATAGGGATTTATTTCTGAGGTGATCAAAGTAAACTAATCAATTCCATTTTGTTCACCCAGATGATTTATTTCCGAGGTGATCAAAGTAGACTAATCGTTACGCAGCAAGAAATCCTAAAAATTTGATAAAGATTGATAGTGTTTTCGTCTAAATAGCTTTCCAATTACTAGGTACATTATTTGCCTCGGGGTGCGAGAGATATGCTCTATGGGCAACCTTCGGGGGGGGGGGGGGGGGGCGTTGTTATCCGAAGGGGTTTCACACATATAACATGCGTTATATGTGTTTATTTTTTATGATATTTTGCAGAAAGTAGTCTTACAGCATAAGTAAAGGGATAAATCCAAAACCAGCACTCAGGGAATACCGACAGAAGTGAAAACTTGAACAATTACGCGTGTATTTATTTAATCGTCACAATCCCTCCCTCCCTCTCTTCTCCCCTCTCCTTAAAGCGGTTAAGTTTACCTATCTTCTGTAAGGACCAAAACAAAACTTAGAACTTAGGGAAGCTTAAGTAACTGCATAAAGTTTCATAAAAGATAAAAAAAAAACCTTAAAAAAAATCCTATTGTGACAATATTTTACCCAACCATATAACTTTTATAACGATCTTAATCTCCATAAAATACCCTTTTTAGACATGTATCACAATGGGTTTACATACATACTTTCAATATAACATACATAATACTCAAAATTTAACTTTCAATGTAATTTTTTTTTTATCCAGGAACTTATTCAAAATCATAGTGTTGATTTCAAAATGTAATTTACTTACTTATAACTTTTGTACGTTTTAAAACTATTTTAATATTAAAATTAAATACAATAATTAAAATACAACGTCGCCCGCCCAGGCACGAAGGTGTGTGAACGTCAACGAGTACATATAAAATTTACATGACTATCTTTTTTTAAGCCCCGATGTGTGTGGATAGGCCTTTAGTCTTAAAGAACCATTGTTACCGGGCAGGGTTTGGCTTGACCGGATTTTAAACTTAGATAGAATTCTCTGTCTTTGAACAAATTTGCACACAGTGTAACAGAACTACATCAGTATACATTTAAGGCTAGCTAAGAAGAAAATCATAATAAAGACACATCCATAAAATATTACAATACATATCAACCCTACATACCTACTCGTATTTCTAACTGCACACGTTATTCTTTTGTCAAGCATGCTATTGTGATAATTGACATTGGCAGAGGCCAACACTTGTCCGAACGGCCTTTTAGAAGTAATTGCTGTGATATTATTGTTTCTCATTAAAATATGTTTGTGTTTTGTTAAGATTTTCAGCGGGTGATTGCGTGGGCGCATGAAACAATGCGACTTATGGATTCATATGGTACTTTAGTTGATGAGGCAAATCTAAAATTAAATATTCATAACATCTGTAGCAAAAGTCAAAATAGCACTTGTCCATTGACGTCATCAGATAATTTTATTTAATGAAAAATAATGTTACTACATTTACGTTAAGGTAAATAGAGAAACATTATATTCACTCCAACTTGCAGATTAATATTAAGTGACTTTTTTAACTCCTGCTACTGTACAAGGATGTCCGAATACCTATAAAAAGTTTACCTAAGACACACATTTGGCTTGTTAAATAATACTCACCATATAACTAGGAGTGTCATAAAAACTGTCAACAACTAGTAGTGCTACCTATATATTTATAAACGAAAAGGAAAGCATCAATAGTAACCAAAATCATACGCCAAATGTACGATATTTTGAATACTTTATAATTCATAATTTCTTTTTCTTATTTTAATAAGTGGCTTAGTTGCATTAGTGAAAAAACTATTCAAAAAGTCACTTAGATGAAAATAATACGCGAATATTCCCTAAATATTAAGTTAAAATCGTTACGTCTTTTAATATTGGCATAACTGAAGTTATGTCAGTTTACATTGTTCTGTTTTGCCGACAGGTGACGTTACGTTAGTCGTGCAAATAATATTTTAGCGTCATTCGATGAAGCGATCGATCAAATGTTTCCTATTACGGCGTGGGAAATAAATTTGTATGATATAAGTTTTGTAAACATGAATACTTATGAGACCTTAAAGTAGGCAGGTTTTTATAGGTCTAAACAGGTTTCGTGATAATTTTGATTTGAAGTCAATCCTTCAATCAATCATCTCACTTTAAAATCTGAAAATAATTTGTTCTTCGTCGCTACCATAAGTAAGGATAATAAAGATAAAGTAAGAAGGAAAATGAGCACGCGGACCGCGGGCTCCAATGTGAAAGCGTCGGATGCTACCGGGAACCACGCATTCACGGTTAATTGTATTTAATAGCGAAGCCTTTACAAGTTATAGTATCGGCGCCTTATCGGCGCACATTACACCTACTTAGTGAACTCATACAATACAAATGTTGTATACGTGTATTAACTATTTAAATATAATAACATGTCTTATAAATTGTAGTAAAGTCCCACACATTAGACTACGTCATTAAACGAACATTACAATTTACAAAAGTAATAAAAAATACACGAGTTTTTCCGCTTTGACCTCTATGACGAACTCTTATCATATGACCCGCTTACCAACCTCTTACTTCCAAATTGTAATGAATTAACTACAAATCTGTTTCATTTGAATATAGACGTTAAATACAACCAGTTTAGGATTTAAATTCAGTTGTTTAGCATACATATTGTTGTACACACTTATCGTGTTTCATTTCAGACGTGTCAGTTAAATGTTTGTAAGCTGTTTCAATTGTTCGTGTTTTATTTTAATGTTTGCTTTTATGATAGTTTTTCACTTTACCTCGGACATTTGTAGAACTATCGTGTAGTTTTTACCTTCCTGAATACGATGGTATCTATTTGGCATTGGTGAGACCATTCAACTGGAAATAGGAGATTTATATTTATTTAAAAAAAAACAGACTGTTCTATCTAATTCTGGCAACAGACTTAATTTTCAAAATTTCAACTAATACGAATGGAATATTGTAGACATTCTACACAGCGCTATCTACATTCAAAGTAAGCATGACTAACTAATAACTAACTAATAACTAACATGTATAATGGTTTCTTTTCATATAATCAGATTTTTGTTTGTAAACAAGTACATAGGTCCATATTGTACATAGACACACTCAGATCAATGTACATATTTTCCCTAAGCCAGAAACGAACCCCAAAACAGCAGACGCTCTACCGCTTACCCACACACCTAGGTCGCCAAACTCGTTAACTGATGATATAATAAATATTAAAAAATTTAAAAACCCCCGACATAGCCACGACTTATTCACCTTTCAAACAAAAGAAAACAAAATTATAATCGTATCATCAGTTCGAGAGCTACGATGCTACAGACAGACACACACACGGACACTTCAAACTCATAAGTCTTATAACACCCCGTCATTTTTACGTCGGGGGTTAAAAATAGAACATGTTTTTTTCAAACTCAATAGTACCCTGTAAAATATGATAAAGCTTACACAGGAGCATAGCGGATAGAACTCCAGCCTTGAGCTCTTGTGATGATAAAGGCCTCCAGATATCCTAAAAAGGTAGTGTACTGTCCATCTATTCTCTTTGAGATATCCCTTTTAAGGTTATTATTATAAGGGTTTTAACATGTGTTGACTCCGGTAGGACCACTTAAGTGGTTAAAAAACAGTATGATACCATGACGTTATCAGGTGAGATGCCATCATTAGTGGATCTAATAACGGCGGCTCTTCTGATAGCAATGTAGCATTTGGTTTACCGATTATACAATATTCTAGCTACAGTGAATATAATTATTGATCCTATTTTCACTGTGTATTTTCGAACAACCTTATACTGGTTGCTATCATATTGATGACATGTGGGGCGTTCGACGGCTTAATCAGAGGTCGTGAGTTCTATTTCCGCTTAGTGTAAATATTAGTATGCATGAATATGTATATTTGCATTGGTCTGGGTGTCGAAGCTTAATATATAAGTATTTACAAATAAAAACTCAGTATATTTATCCGAATTCTAGAACTCATATTACAAGCTGGAGAAGCTATGCTTATTTGACACACCCTTAGACCGGTCTAGCCGCCATGCACTTTATTCAATAGTTAGACATCATTTGAATAAAGAAAGATATTCTAGTACCTTTTTTTTCGTGCGGAAATCCCTTCGGATACCCCCCCGCCGGCCAATGGGGGCGGTTATATCGGGCTTGAACCGACTAAAACCGTACGCCGTCTCGGGTCTTAAGATGCCGGGGCGTAAGGTTGCCCATAGAGCATATCCCTCGCACCCCGACTGACCCTGGGCCATCTCCGGTTTCGAGATGGCCCCCTCGGGTTTGGGAACCACGGTGTCCCCGTCTTGCCCCGGTTTGGGGAAAAGGCGCTAGTCGCCCCGCCGTCCCGGCCTGCTTCTGCTGGGGTGACAGGCGGCCTCACCTGCCAGATAACTCAGATTGCGATTAATGGTTCTAAACTTGAACTTGTATTAATTCTCTTGTTGCATTAAATTATAATCAGTTACACTTTCAAAATACGTATTGCATCAATCAACCTGACTTTACTCGAAATTGCGCTATAAATTGAAAAATTAGATACCATTAAAAATAAGGGAAGTACGAAACAAACATGACAATGATGTATTTCAAGTATTAAAATACACGTAATTCTTAAATTTAATCCGTAAATTTTCCAGTAACCTTTACCGCAGTGTACCAACATTAAAAGATTGAGTTCCTTAACAATTGAGCAACAAAGACTGTATCTTTGTTGCTCAATTGTTAAGGAACTCAATCTTTTAATGTTGGTACACGCCGAACCCACACGAAGTTCTCCGAAAATACACGAATTACATAAGATTTCCCAGTATAAAGTTGTATTTAGACAGTTTTATGTCAACTTTATAAATAAGAATACTTTCATAGTATAAGGGTGAATTTAGATTACTATATTAGCATTGTTTATGATATTCTTAGTGTCTTTGGTGGTCCAAACACAAGCTGCTCAGATAATGTTTTGACACCTTGGATGGTCGTTGAATGTGGGTGGATGACAGCTCAATATTCTTATTTGTAGTGTCATTCTATTACCTTCAAGAAGGTGACACTAAACATCACAAATTTTATAGTAGTTTTTGTGCTAACTGATGTAAAATTCGTGATTGTCAATTATTGATATGTATTATATGTATGACTCATAGTTTTGTAGGGAGGATTTTGAAACGGGGCCCTGATAAGATAAGCTTAGATGAAAATCTGACAAAATTATGTGATCATGATGATCCAGTTTTAATTGTATCCGCCGCGCCGCATTGATGATTAATAGAATCTGGAAGGCCCGTAATGAATATTAACTAAATTTAGGATCAAAACTTAGTATTCGAATTTGGAACTACCTCACTGTTCATCCTATAGAGTGAGAGCTGATAGAAATATTTGGGTAGGTATTTGAGGCAATCAGAAAATTGGTCAGACGCCTTATTGCGTTATGTCTTGTTAATTTTCTTTCAATCAATCAACCAATTAGCCTATTGCAGTCCACTGCTGAACATAGGCCTCTCCCATTTTACGTCATAGCACCCGATCCTCCGCCTTGCGCATCCAGTCTATCCCAGCTACCTTATTTAATACTTAACATTATTAAAAAAATACAAATTGCCTCAAATATATTATTAAAAAAAAAAATTTTTTTTAATGTTTGATATTATAGGGGTTTTAAAATGACAACTACCCTCCAGTCAGGTCTGCATTTCTGTATTAAGATATTATGGGTCTGACAAATTTTCAGTTTGCCTCTAACACCTACCCAAACATGTTTACCAGCTCTCGGACTATTAATTCAACTCTGATCTGATGCCATGTATGTATAATAATATTTAAAGATCGCGAGTATAGTCACTTAGAGGATCCGCATCCGCCTGTACTATAGCCCACGTCCAGGCACGAGCCACGCGTGGGGCATCGTGTAGGCGTCCGAATAAACATGTCTATGAAACGAGCGGCTCGTAAAGTGAACCAGCCTATCGTTCCTAGCCCACTGACTGCGACTGGCTATTGTGGCGACAGTACGATAGCAACAAAATGTCGCAGTTTTAGTCGCGTGCGCGTATAATCAGAACATAATTTTTGTATTGCATCAGCATTTTCCCGTGGCTCCGTCATTATCAATTCGCGATACATATTCATGTTTGGATTTAATGACACCCAACACATCTCAGTTTCTCTGGCTGTAAGTGCATATGAAACTCAGAAATGACTGATCAGGTTTGTATGATATATAATTTACTTAATTATATCTGGTTTCTGGTTATGTAAATATTGTTAGTATAGACTGTTGAGTTTGTCAACGGTCCTTACCTTTGATGGTTAACTCATTCACACATGATTAGAAACCTGACCATAGAGATTCGTAAGGGATACGATTGTCAAATCTGTGTTAAATTCGAAATTTTCCATATATATACAAGAAAGAAAGGTTAGAAATTATGCGTGGTTATTTCAGATATAGCATGCGGCACTCATATTATTCCTATTAATAAAAAGAACAGACACCAGATATTTGGTCTATTTCGTGGATTAACTAATAGAGAGAGAATCCCATGAATCTGAAAATAAGTAAAAGTGAATAATTTTAGCCATTGTCTTCTCGGTCTCTATCATAAACACAGGGGTGAGAAGGTCACAATTTTCTTAATTGGGACCACGTCATCATGATTTAATATACTCGTTACTGTCAGCGGTGGACACGAGTTTTTGTTTATAGGTACTTAAAATGTTCACAAATCTTACAGATTTTAATTGAGAACAGATATGAAAGTGAGGCCTGATAGTAAAACACTTTTTACAGTAGAAACAAAACAGAAAAGTCTCATGTGGTTTTTTAATGTTTAGAATTAAATACGTAATTCAGTTATATTACACTTTTCAGTGCCTTTTTGGATTTTAAAGTTTAAGTTTTGTGTGAAAGTGAAAAAATAGTGGAACTTCTTTAGGCGCGCTGAGCACTTTCAATATAAGCAATTGGGTGAACAAAAATCATGAAACTCGCGTTTTTTTTAATGTCACCAATCTTCATCAAGACGCCTACGTCACTGAAACGCTATGCATATTTTTTTTTTTTATGACACAGTCACCTTAATTGTCGCTGGATGAATGGAGGAATGGAGGGAGTGAGGGACGGAGGAGAGGGAGAGGGTGATAGATGGATAGGTAGGGAGGGAGGGGTAGACGATGACGATTCAAAAAATACACGTAATAGTACAAGTTTTCACTTCTGTCGGTACACCGTTATTGTTCATACTAACCATAAAAACACCATAAGCATCGTCATGTCATCGAGAAGATCTTTGGGGTCCGAGAAAACTTCACTTGCAAGCCGGTGCACCCCCAGATGAATTTCGGGCCAAGCTCTGGCGCAGGTTTTCCATTTGGGTTGGTATGCAGACAGTAGATATAACTACCATAGAAACATGCAGGAGACAAAATTGTATGAAAATTCATTGTTAACGAGCTTACCGGAAGAAAAATGTGTATGATATTTATTTTATTTCATTTTGGTTCTTATTTTCTTTGTAAGTGTACTCGTAGTATAAAGCACCATATATCAAGAAGGAAGAAAGTGCGATTCCCAACTGGTGTGTATTGAAACTCTCCGCTGCGCGTTGGGTTCAAACCACACCCTTGTTAGTAATCGGTGCCTTTCTCCCCTCGATGAACAATGTACTATTCTTCCAATCTATCCATACCTAGATTGCTGGAATAGCAGGCTTGTCACTGAGATTTTTTTTTAAATATCAAGATACAATTTATGTGCAAACTCAAACAAGTTCAACAAGAATATCTTAGTGTCAACCGCCAGGTTAAGGCCGCATACACGAGCCGACACCATTGACATATTTTACATGGTTACATAATAACCAAGCGCATCGTGAGCGCATCCGTAGTTAATAGTTGCAATTATAAGGTATAAGCGATAGCTTTCGAAATAATAAAGTTTTTGTTCTCCATGACCAGAAGATTGGGCCTACTGTCCACGGAGGCGTAGCTTCATAGACACGTATTCGTCATTGTATGCTTGGTGTACGCCTGCTTACAGCTTACATACAAAACTCGATGTATACCTGGGCGTATGTCATGCCGTAAGGCAGGTGTATTGTTTTGTATGTAAGCTGCAAACAGGCGTACACCAAGCATACAATGACGAATACGTGTCTATGAAGCTACACCACAAATGAATGAAAATATACGCGTGCAGTACTCCTCGTGGACAGTATTTAGTATGCTGGGCTGTAAGCAAGCGTACACAAAGCGTACAATGACGAATACGACTCTATGAAGCTACGACTCCGTTGACAGTAGGCCTTAGGGCCTACAGGGACTAGGCAGGATTAGGCGAAGCACCTACAGCATTCTGAGAGTGTTTGCGCTGAGTATAGATGGGCCCTACCTTTGGTAGGTAGGTAGGTATTCATCAAGCTACACGTAGCTTGATGAATCTACAAAATACACAGAATACCTACCTAAAGTTTAAATATAGGTATTAACATAGTTTTTAAGATGCATACCATTGGGCTTTTATACAACGGGAATGTCAGCGAGCACGCGATGAATTAAATCAAGGTAAGTGTGATGGGGACTGGCTAATTGAAGGGTTGGAAAACACTACAACGTATACTGTGGTGCTAAAGGAAGAAATAAAAAAAAAATTACAAATTCACAACGCACATAATTAAAACTTACTTTTAAATTCCATTCTCATTATTTAGATTATTACTTACCGCCTCAGTATAATTACATGAACTTAAATAACAAGTTGAAATTGTAGTCAATGAAAAAAATAATCACACATAAAGAAATCCATGATTACTCAATCCACCATATTGTATTACATAGTATTGCATGTGTTCGTGGGTACTGGGAACCCTTGCAATCAGCCAGGCTGTGTACATTTAATAACTGTAGTGGTATACAAAATATAAGGGTGAATTGGGGCGCAAACAAACCTCACTTGCTAGCGCACGGTGTCCTCCCCAAGTGTCCGTTGCCGTGCACCCCGGGTAAGCCTTCGAAAGGGTAACCCCAGCATAAGATTTAAGCACTACGGTATAAGCCAAGATAATCCATATCAAGACAAAGAGTAGGAGAGTGGATTCCGGTCTCAAAATTTTGTACTTTAAATGCAACCAGGAATAATGTTATGATGATGACTAGTACCTATATAAAATAATGTATCATGTATAAATAAACAAAATATACACATCAACGCCAAATACTGTGTTTAAGGAGTGGTGCGGATACAATAGTTTGACAGTGTCGAGCTTGAACCCTGACCTTTTGTTTTGCAATTAAAACCCTAGACATTTCCAGTGTACAATGGATACAAACTTCTAATATTAGACTACTTGACTTTCAGATGCAAATTTGTGACATTGCATAGATAAACTAAATTTATACTTTAAATTATGTCAGAAATTAAATATTGGTGGTGTCCAAATTTGTGCGCGTGTATGAGTTTGATGTTTATTACTCATTAACCTATAAATGGATAGACGTTTACTGGTAGACATTTACTGGTGGTAGAAATTTGATGACACAAATTTGTCACAAAATTTGGCCGGGTGGGTACCACCGTGCACGATTGCGAAAAACCCTCCATAGTAATCCAATTTCAGTTTGATTGCGTTCAGGGGTCAGCAAGTGCATAGCCGGGTTGTGGTCGCAGCACTAGTGGGACCGGTGGGTGCCACGCTGTGCTGCGACGACAATCCTCTTCTGATGAGGCCGTCAAGCTGAGTGCCATCATTGTTACCATGGTACGTGTATGTAATGGTGACCCTCTTTCCTGAGACTTTACCTTAATTGACGTGTCCTAAATATAAAAAAAAAAAACGTAGTTTAAGGAAATTTGAAATGGAGATAGCTTTAATCTGAAATTACCCACAGGGTATTTCTTATCTCGAAAAAATCATGGCAATGAAGTATGGGGTGCAATTAGGAAGTGATCACTCCTATTAGGTACCTTCGAAATCAAAGTCAAGTCAAAAACCATTTATTCTGTATAGGCCATTAATACGGAACTTACAAAACGTCATAAAAAATTTAATCTAATGTTTGGCAAATGGACCACCGCGCCGGTTCGAAACGCGGCCCTGTCCTGAGAAGACTCCGGCAGGAAACTCAGCGGGCTGTTTTTTTTTTGGTCTATTTACAAACATATTTACATAACCTAAGTACAATATTTCATTTGAGTAGCATAGAGAGAGAGCAAACAGTTCATATCCAAGCTTGTTTGTCGTCTAAATAGTCTTGAATTTTATAGTAGCCTTTTTGGCAGAGTTTACTTTTAATATGGCTTTTAAATTTAAGAAGAGGTAGATTCTTCATTTCACTAGGAAGCTTGTTGTAGAAGCGTATACAGTTACCCTGAAAGGAATTACTAATCTTGTTGAGTCGACTATTACAAACTACAAGATTGTTTTTAGGTCTAGTATTTACGTTATGTATATCACAAAACCTTAAAAAATTGGAAATGTTTCTTCTAACATACAAAAGATTTTCAAAAATATATTGGGAAACTACAGTTAGAATGTTTATTTCTTTGAACTTTTCTCAGAGGGAGACTCTTGGGCCCAACTTATAAATTGCCCGCACCGCCCGCTTTTGCAGTACAAAGATTGTATTTAAATCTGCGGCATCACCCCAAAGGAGAATGCCGTAGCTCATAATACTATGGAAATAACTGAAATAAACTATTCTAGCGGTATCTATGTCTGTTAAAGTCCTAATCTTTTTCACAGCGTAGGAAGCAGAACTTACCTACTAGCTATTTTTTCAATATGTGATCCCCACTGTAATTTAGCATCGATACTTAAACCTAAGAACACGGTTGATTCCACAAGGCTCAACAACTGTCCATTAAGTTGTACATTGGTTTCCACCTGTGTAACATTAGGTAAGGTGAATTTAATACATTTGGTTTTTTTTTCATTAAGGCAAAGATTATTTATATTAAACCAATGAACCACTCGTAAGATTGCGTTGTTTACTTCGTCATAATTATCTAATTGTCTATTAATTTTAAATATTAATGAAGTATCATCAGCAAACAAAACAATACTATTTTTATCCCTTACGTAGTAAGGGAGGTCATTTATATAAATTAAAAATAAAAATGGTCCAAGTATCGAACCCTGTGGAACGCCCATCGAAACCAAAGATCCCACCGAACGTGTACCGTTCACATCGACCCTCTGAATTCTATTGTTTAAATAGGAAGTCAAAAGGTAGGCTTATTAAGTAATAATCTAATTTCCTGACCAATGCATCATGGTGGACGCAATCGAAGGCTCTGGATAGATTGCAGAAAACACCTAATGCATCCTGCTTATTCGACCTCATTTAGCATACAGACGATCGTAATTATAAATAGTAAAAAAAGTGAAAGAGTTTGTATACTTGGGTTCAATGTCTATGGAAAGATTGACTGTGATATTGAGCGAAGAGTTTATAATGGAAATTAAGTGAATGGGGCGCTGCATAATTTTATGAGCATCCAGAAAGTATCTAAAGAGGCACGACTTGCTGTACATAGAGAAGTACTCGTCCCTACACTTATGTATGGTAGTGAATGTTTGGTGTGGCAGAAGGAACATGGAAGTAAACTTTATGCTTTGGAAATGAGAAGTCTGAGATGTATAGCTGGGTGATAAGGAAACTTTGTGGTATGGTATAAGATGTAGTGACCAAGATACAGTAAAGGATGCTTAGATGGTTCGGACATGTAGAGAGGATGGATGAAAGGAGATTAACGAAATAGATTTATGAGGCAAGGAATACTGGGTAACCCGGTAAAGGTTATATATACCAATCAGATAGAGGACGTTTTGAAGAAAGGCCAGCTCAGAAGGACCCGTAAACGAAAAGAAGAGAAAGAAGAGAAAGGTGTATACCAGGATCGTAGCAAGTGGAAAGATGTTGTTGCAATGAGAAAGAGGCGTGACTATATTTATGTATATGTGTAAGATCGTAACTAAAGAAACAAACCTTAAATGATTAAATGTTGATACCGATTGATTGAAGATTTTGCTAATTTGGTCAACAAATACATTGTGAAAGCGACTGTCGCATGACTTTCAAAGCCCGAAAAGGATACTTTTGTCAGTGCCTAGTCCATCATTCAGCACCAGCTAGCAAATGAGGTTGGCTGGTGAGCCAGAAGGCTGGATCCCTTTTAAGACCCCGCCATGATTCTTTTGAACCAAAAGATAGGGATACATACAGATGTAGCGTGTCGACTCCGATATGCTGAGCGACTATCTTGGTCGGTCGTTAGCTAGTCATAAAAATAAATTTAACGTTTAATAGGTATTTTTTTTGACATGAAACATTTATTGTCTTGCCTTGAGGGTAAGATTGATGTGTTTACGAAGACGGTAAGCAGCATGATACCTATGGCGTATACATCGTATATACCCCCGTATACATCCCGTTATACCGTTACGGTATGTAGTATTTACAAAATCTTCGGAATATAATACAGAAGTCTAGGTTGAATCTAGGGATTGAATTCTAGGTTTCGGCTATTCATTAGTCTATGGTATCGGTGCACATACCACTAGCCACCTAGTGACTTAGCCACTAACGGAAACTCGTCTACTCATTATAGAAACTCTAAGGGATTCCAAGGATTTTTAAGCTTGGTAATTTGCAAACTCACACTACCACTACTAACAATTCCTTGTTCTCCAGATAATGTTGTTACCGAGTTTTCAGTTTCGTATTTAAATCCGCTATCCGCGTATGACTCGGCCGCACACCTATACACAGTCTGCGTCGCTACGACCTTCGCCTGCGGGTCGTTAGGTCGCGCGTTTTCCTCCTGTGTACCAATAAAACCAGTACAACCGCAGTTCATGGACGATCGTGAGCAAGTACTTAGGAGGCCCTATTTAACACCTCGGACAAATGAAACGATACGTCACGATATTTGAAATGTGTGCGTGTTGATATCACGTTGCGTGTTATCGCTGGATCTGACAACAGTTGTATACTCTTACTTGTTTAGCTGTACATAACTACTATTAGATGCTACAAGAGGTCAAATTAGATATTTGGTGGTACTGGGTATTCTGTCTATGGTCTTGAATTGCTTTCTGGAAATCAGTATTTAATTATTCTATTGTACTCAATTTAATCTGATGTGACCGAATCGGGCGTTTGACCATTATGTTATTGAACGACTGCTCACATCATTAAATGTGTTTACTTCATTTCACTTTTTATTTCAACTTCGTGATATGTCTATTGGTTTTAGTCGCCTGGATTAAGATAGAATCACCATTCATGTACACAATAAGGTCGTTACGTCCAGTGGGGCTTTTTATACGCTATATTATAAATCGAAAAACGACTATTTTGCTAATATACGACGTAATGTTTCAAGTATTCCTGTCCTTGCTATTTTCCCAGAGAAGTGACAGGAAAATATAGGGCAATGCCCTATATTTTCTAGAATACCCACCTATAAACACATTCAGCTTATTAATGTACATAAATAGTGCTTCAAGGACTTGTGGATTGGTTTTATGTCTCTTTGTATTATGACAATGTTAGTAGACTGTGACTGAGTGATAACTTTTATGATTCTACTTTAAGGTATTAAAACATAACTACAGCAGCGTGTGAGGTGTCATCGGTGGCAAAGGTTTGGGTGTTGATTTTGTACAAAATTAGCGCATATTATTTAATTTCTTTTGGAGCTACTTGTTCGCTGCCATTGTCGCCCCACCCGTCGCGGAAGTTCATAATGGGACCTAAAGAGTTACCTAATCTAGGTTGGTAAACGTTTTTTACCGAATTATAAAGGACTCTTGACGCAGCCCGTTCACTGCAAGGGGTGACGACAATCTTCTAAAGAATAGGGGGACTTTCCTATTTGGATGTAAATTAGTGGAATTTATTGCCGTCATCGGTTCTTCTGTAACCTGGGTGCTACGCAAAATATTCGCAAAAGAAAAAACATTAGCATACCATGGACTAGGACGACCGGACTTCAGGTATGAATTTGGAACCACCTTTAAGTGCATTAGCTCTTCATGCTTATTATTTAACCTTTTTATTTCTTCTATCGCGAGAGCTTGTTGTTTAGGAGGTTAAGGCGGCAAAGCGAGAGTGTCACCTCTAGTGTTGTGTTTGAGGATACCTTTAATTTCTTGACAATGGGGGGCCGTATTAAAAAAAATATAAATCGCACGAAGTTAAACTTCTGAGATAAAATTGAGTATGGACGACCTGCCGGCCGGTGCAAGGTCGCAACGCTCATGTTCGACACGTAATGCATCCAGTTCGTGTGCATTGTTTCTAGGTACATTACTGTGTTGTATTGTTAGAAACGTTTTTAGTATCTGTACATATTAATATTTGAAGATATTAGATATTACTATGTGTACTGAACACAGCTCTCATCTCACAGTCACAAAACTAATACCTATATACCTGTGCCTGTCTGTCTCATCTCGCACTTCAGGTACACATATTTTGTACTCGTGACAAACGTTTCAGAAGAATTTCCACTGAAACAGAGACGAAAAAATTAAGATTATTAGGCATATGGAATACAACCAATATGATCAATCGATTACTGTACATCGCCTCTTCTACCTATTTCCTCCTGTGCGTTGTTTGCCATCTAACTAAAGAAATGTTTCTTAAATGCGCTAATTAATTTCACTTCGTTAATCTTAGTTAATTCTTTTTACATGGTCCAAATTGCACAAAAGCCCATAAATAAAAAGGCAACAAGGTAAAAATCATTCTGTGGCTTATAAATCTTACTATTATAAACCTATTATAAATGTGAGAGGATGGTTGGATATTTGTCAATCAATCACGCTAAAATGACTAAATGGATCGTGATAAAATTTAAAACAGAGATAGATTATAGTCTGGAATAGCATATAGGCATAGGGAGTCACGGAGAGGAATACGAGCTAATTTAATAATGTTTTTATTATTTTCAATTTCAATTGTTAGTTAGATAATTATGTAAAAACAAATTTAATGAACCTCCTTTAATGGTACAAATATTTTACATAATAAATCGCAATTAAAGCCTACCATTAATAACGCAATAACGATAAACAACCACTTTCGAAGTCTTGTAGAAGTCAAACAATGCTTCATGGTGACAGAGTGTTTCCGTCTGTGCTGCACAGTGCTACACGATAGCAAAGATCAAAGGTTCGGGTTATATAATCATGTGTATCATTTTATACACATGTAAATGGTTTTCAGTTTAGAAATCAATTTCAAATGTCTCAGTTTTCAATTGCTTTAAATCGACTATAATATCAATTTATAGGTACTATAGTATGTATGTATGTGTGAAGCTTTCTGATTAAAAAAACCGGCCAAGTGCGAGTCCTACTCGCCCATGAAGGGTTTCGTAGCAGCAAGTCAAATTTTTATATTTGAGTTGATTGAATGAAAGGTAAATTGCGGCTTACGATCTGACGTATTAAAAAAAACTACTTACTCACGTTCAAACCAATTTTCGGTGGAAGTTTACATGGTAATGTACATCATATATTTTTTTTAGTTTTATCATTCTATTATTTTAGAAGTTACAAGGGGGGGGGGGGGGGGCATTTTACCAGGGGGGTTTCAACAGCATAGTTCTTATAGTTTTGGGAAAAAAATCTCATGGTAACATTGACCTTTGAAAGAAAGAAACATATCAATTTCTGATTTACATTCTGAATGTTTTTGCATTGGCATTCACGTGAATTGAACACAAATAAAGAATTTGTGTATAATTTGTATGTTAGGGTGAAATATACCTTTGAAATTAATTCTTCTGTATCAGTTGATTTTTTTAATACCCTGGGACACAGCGCTATCTATGTCAACTAATAGCTAGTAATATGGATAAACATAATAAATATGCATTTTAAGTTAAATTACTAACATGTTAAAATTACGTCTTTTGGACAGGACCAGAAATTTTTATTGGGGTTTTTTTAATCGGAGTTTAGTCACAACAGAATCGACATCACTGTGTTCGAAATCCATGATAAATGCATTTAATTGCTTATGCAGGAGTTATTTTATTACATAGGAAACCGCATGTACTATACTTAGCACTTAAGTTCTCTTAGTTACGTAACCGTAGGTTAGCTTCATACATTTAAAAGTTACTGTCACTGTCGTATATTAAGGTTTGTGTCACTAGTTCTCGTCCTTTCATTTTATGGGAACGAGATGCAATAATTTATTTCTCAGTTTGTTTGTCATGCTCGCTTAAACATTTATTAACAAACTCGAAAAATCTGTAAACAATTTAAGCTTCTAGTTTGCTAGAATCCCATTTCTTTCTATAGGTGTCGTCGTATAAGGCGGCTAAGAATGAATGAATTCCGAATCTGGTGAATTGAGAATCTAGTGAGCTGCTCCGGCACGTATTTGACATCTGCATATTTCAATTATGACATTTGAAATAAAAACATAACATAACATAACTTCACGCCTGTATCCCCTAAGGGGTAGGCAGAGGTGTATTACACACCCACGATTCGCCAGTTATGTTGAGGTCCCAATGTAATAGGGGGCGAGCCTATTGCCATTTACCGGGCACATTATTAAGCGAGCGATAATTAACATTTATTAATGCACACATAACTACGAAAAGTCAGAGGTATGTGCCTGCGGCGACCGGGGATCGAACTCGAGACCTCGTCTCAGCAGTCCGTTACGTAAGCCACCTGGCTATCGCCGCTTTTTTTTTTGAAATGCAATAGCAATATGCAATTATGTGCAATTATGTGTCGTGTCAAATTCATGATCAATAACTATAAGACTTCAAATCGGATCGCAGTAGCCTGCACTCTGTAATAAATGCATATCCTAAAGGCTTTATTTTCTGCTGTGAATGAAATATGTAGTTTAAAATCTGAAATAAAAAGTTACGGAATATTATTTTCTAGAGTTGCACAACGTTTTTCCGCAATGTTGTCGTAACCATAACATTGTTTCGTCCCGAGAAATCTGAACTGAACCAAAAGTGTGTTTGCATGATAAAGGCGACCGATTCACAATGGTGCCGCTAAAATGCAGCATTTCGAATATTATATTATTTACATTACGTTTCTTTAGACATTGGAGTAACTTTAAATAACTTGTTTATCTCAAGTTTATTATGGTGTATTTATCACCCTTATACAATACTGGATTATGCCCGCGACTACGTCTGCGTTAATTTCACTTAAACACAAACTTTAGCCTGTGTTATTCCAGACTACAATGTGACCCTGGACCAAATTTCAGTCAGATCGGTTCAGCCGTTTAAGCAAATATAAGGGCCACCCCATTTCTTCCCGTGGGTGCCACTACAAGGACAGTAAGATATAGTAAACTCGCAACGCCACGCGGTTTATCCCGCGTAAGTCCTGATCCCGTGGGAATATCGGGATAAAATGTAAAATATGTTATTTAGGGATAATGTAGCATTCTAATGGTGAAAGAATTCTTGAAGTTGGCTCAGGATTTCATATTTTATCAAATACAAACAAACAAATCTTTTTTTAGGATTTTATATGCGTGAGTATATTTTATGAATGTAAATCTTTAATTTCGAGTAGATCCTTGAAACTACACCATGTTTTTATACAGCAGCATTTTATATCCCCGTCATTCAGTGTCGTGCGTCAAGTGTTTTTATTCATTGCGAGGCTTTGTCCATATGCTAATGGTGGATGGCCGGTCACCACCGCGACCTGTCAAGACCGAAGGTCGAATGTAGGACGCATACCGCAGACGACTCGCAAAGGATCACAAGTAAAACGTGACGTAATTTGCAGGGAATTTTCTGCCTTATGAACGTTTATTGAACGGTGTTTACGTGTATTGTATTTAAGTGTAACAATGCCTTAGAAATTGTTTATTAGCTTGATTAACGGTGTGTAAGTTATTAATGACAGTTGATGAGTTACGAAAAAAATGTTCACGTTAAATTTTCATGCGCATAGTATACATGCAAACGTACATTACAAAGCTTGCTGAATTTCGCTTGAAAAGTATTGAAAAAAAAAAAAGAATGAGAAGCCATCTCTCTCAATTCTCAAGAGGACTCTGGGTTTCAAAATGCAGACTTTGGATGTAACCGGGATCAACGCTTGGGTGATAATGATAACGAATACGTCACTAAATAACAAAGGTTAAATAACAGTCTTGACGTCTATAACCATCTCATTAGACAAGTTGAAAAACAATATAACTACGTGTTTTGATGTCTAACCTACATAGAGTTCTGAGGAACAAAAGGCACCAGCCAGCGTTGAACCTTGGCCTCAACGCGCATCCTCGCTCTACTTGCATTGTTCCGGTGTTGTGTGGGCGATGTTAGCATTAATTATTCCTAATAATTATTAATAACATCTTTAGTTCTGTTCACAAAGGTGTGTATTAAAACTATTGAATTCTCATATACAATGTGCGTTTATCTGAATACTCCTCAAACACTGGTATGTAGTGTTTTAACAACAAATTAATAAAGTTTTGCTACTAAGGGTAAATTCAGATATTATGAAAGTACAAATAAATTTGTGGCGAAAACACAATAGGTAGAGTCGGTCGGCAATGAATGTCTGAAAGATGGCGGATAGTTTACAGTATTTCAATAGAAATAGTAAAACAATTGCTTCTAAAGCGTACAATTTGATTTGATAATATGATAGGTTTTGCTTTGCTTGACTGTCTTCGACTCCAACCCCGAGATGGGAGCCTGCGCCAGCTAGCAGTTGAAGTTGGCTCCAAATTTGATGCGAACCTACAAGTATCAAACATAATAAATCGCGATATAATCCGTTCAAATTTAGTTTTATTCATTCTTCCAACCAAAATTCACCTCCAATAAAAATTACATTCTCATACATACATTCCCTACATGCCCAGGTAAGCGTTTGTTTATTTAGAACTCCTTAAAGTATTAATCTTTCTGCATCTATCTTTTAACAAAGATAACTAGGCCATTGTTAAAACAATAAACAAGCCACGTATTAACTGTATTTTAATACTGTAATTTGATATTATACTCAATTAATTATAGATATTTACGAGTAATCTTTAGATCAATGGATACAATTACTATGATATACCTTTGCGTAAATCGGTATAAATGTTGTGTAACTTATGTCTTCCTTGGGACGCCGTAATTGGGAGTGTCACTACTGCAATAAGCCTCGGTTTCGTATCCCTTATAACGAAATCTTACCCACTGGCCAAGCCCCTGTAACCGACGCCGATGGCGCACTGTTTTTTTTTTAAATATTTTTAAGTATATTTGTAAAATGTTATCAATTTTTTATGTTATAAAATATAGAGGAATAATAATAACTGCGCTGTGAAGTGTATTCGTGTACTACTTTATTAGTATATAAATTAAAATGAATTGATAAACCTGCCACCTAAGAAGCTATGTTCTTATGTAAGCCTTTGTGACTATTAAACCAAACAGGCGAGTAATATTTCATCTGTCTAAATTAACTTGTTACAACGTAGAATGATCAACCATATCTTAATTACTACTTTGAACTAAAAGCCTCTATTACGAACGTATCTTTTGTAATAAAACTCTTACTGCGGGCGCTTAGAAATCATTATAGATTTTGTGCCTATCAAAATATTCGGAAAGATTTAAGATGAAGTCTTTTGAAAACAATTTTGGTATAATTTTGTAAAATATTTTGTGTAGGGACATTAGAAGTGTCTGAATATATGTTATATTAAATAACTAAAATTTATTACAAATATTACTAACTTAAAAATTATAAGCCCCTGAAATTGCTAAGAACACTCACGTCTAATTCAACTGTCAAACAAAAAAAAAACAGTATCGTTTCATCACCCAATAGCCTGTTTATCGAAGAAGATTATAGGCTATATATCATCACGCTACTACCCTGGAGAGCAAAGTAGTAATAAATCAAGCAAATATCCATATATTATTGTAGAACTAATAAATGTAGGGCATGTATGCGATACACGGGCAAAACAGCGGGGCACAGCTAATATTAGTACTAGTAGGCATATGCAATAAAAACCTATCATAAGAATGAAGTAGAGCTTCGCCTTAACACCATGAATGATGACGCCTTTCTTCAAATTAATGATATATGAAAGATATCATTATTAATTGGGTTAAGGAACATGATTAAAGTCCGTCTGTCCGTATGTACGTCCGTTCTATAGTTCAACCAGCATCAATCATACTAATGACAGTTGTTTTGTTCGGTCAATGTGCGTAACGCCCTGGTATTAAAGAGACTAGTTAATTAGAACTAATAGTGCGTAATAAGAAGGTATTTTTTTTGTGTTAATGATGACTTAAAGATGTCGGACACATATTAAAACATCACAACATCAACGTCTCCGACTTCCGGAAGATAATGATGAACGAAAATTTTTTTACGGTTGACCTCATTATGAATTTACGCCTTCATAGAAATTGTAAGCATAGCTCACTTGATACTTAGCTGCGTGGTTTCTAGTTGGTGGACCAGCCCATGTCAAAACATTTCGGCACCGTAAGTCATTACAGGCAGGACGCACTGTGGTAGAGACTAATTTTGTATGGAGAGTTAATTTCTTAAAACCCAGTCTAGGGCAAGTCATACCCCAGATTGAGTTTCAAGAAATTAACCCTTAGTTTCTCGTGCGTTTGTCAAACTTATATCAATTTAACACACTAAATATTATATAAATAAATAATGTATATATATATATATATATATTATATATATCAATATAAATAAATATAAATAATATATAAATAATAATAAATATATAAATAAAAAATATTATATAAAAAAAAAGAATATAATGATCATCTGATCGTGATACGTGATTGATCATCTCATCGATGATCAACTGGTAACCAAAAAGCATGTATTGGTTTGTTAAGTTAACACTTGTTTATTGTTATAGTTAACGGCAGTTATCCTTCGGGGGAGAGGAGGGATTATCTTCCCTATGCCATAACTTTTTGTCGGTGAGCCGTTTCATAAAATCAAAACGACTTAGATGTAATGTCGTAAATCAACACTTAATATGTGTTGAAAAGTACGACGTGCTGCGCTTGTGCTGCTGCGACATCTGCGGAGACCCTCAAACGACGCAATTATAATAATTTAGTCAGTAAATATATTTTCGACCGTTTGGGGTTGAAACACTAGGTTCGTGGGGCCCCAGTGCCCACTGTCGCTTTATAAAGAAATTACAAAGCGACTGGTCGACGCACCGCGTGACCAAAAAGCTGGCTTGTTGTTTGTCAGAATTGGCATTGCTATCCAACGTGGTAATGCCCCCAGCCTTTTGGGTTCGTTACCAGTCGACATCGATGGGGAGGAATTCTTTGACAGCCAAGCTTTTTACTTTGTACATCCTTTTTAGGGTTCCGTTGCCAAATGGCAAAAAACGGAACCCTTATAGATTCGTCATGTCTGTCTGTCTGTCCGTCCGTATGTCACAGCCACTTTTTTCGGAAACTATAAGAACTATGCTGTTGAAACTTGGTAAGTAGATGTATTCTGTGAACCACATTAAGATTTTCACACAAAAATAGAAAAAAAAACAACAAATTTTGGGGGCCCCCATACTTAGAACTGAAACTCATTTTTTTTTTCATCGTACCCATACGTGTCTGGTATCTATGGATATGTCTTCAAAAATGATATTGAGGTTCCTAATAAACATTTTTCTCTAAACTGAATAGTTTGCGCGAGAGACACTCCCAAAGTGGTAAAATGGGTTCCCCCCCCCTGTAACTTCTAAAATAAGAGAATGATAAAACTAACAAAAATATATGATGTACATTACCATGTCAACTTCCACCGAAAATTGGTTTGAACAAGATCTAGTAAGTAGTTTTTTTAATAGGTACGTCATAAATAACCTTACACCCCGGCGTCTGAAGACCCGAGACGGCGTGCGGTTTTAGTCGGTGCAAGCCCGACATAACCGCCCCCGCTGGCCGGCGGGGGGGTATCCGAAGGGATTTCCGCACGATAAAAAAAAAAGGTACGTCATAAATCGTGAAACGCAATTTACCTTTCATTCAATCAACTCAAATATAAAATTAAAAAAAAAAAGCATTATTATGTTACTTACTGCTACGGAACCCTTCATGGGCGAGTCCGACTCGCACTTGGCCGCATTTTTTAGGATGTTAATATTTTAGTTTATATAATTTTCTTTTTACTGTACATATAGTTAACTAGTAGTAATTAGTTACTAGCTACTGGTGGTAGAAATTTGATGACACAAATTTGCCACAAAATTTGGCCGGGTGGGTACCACCGAGCACGATTGCGAAAAACCCTCCATAGTAATCCAATTTCGGTTTGATTGCGTTCAGGGGTCAGCAAGTGCATAGCCGGGCAGGAGGATTGTGGTCGCAGCACTAGTGGAACCGGTGGGTGCCACGCGGTGCTGCGACGACAATCCTCTTTTGATGAGGCCGTCAAGCTGAGTGCCACCATTATTAACATGGTACGTGTATGTAATGGTGTCCCTCTTACCTGAGACTTTACCTTCAGCTTACCATTAGGCGAGGTGAAGTCAAATTGACGTAGATTCCGTAAAATGTTATTAAATATACTTTGTGTTGAAAATGTATTACAGCATTTTGAAGCGACATAATCATAGTTTTTAAGTATTTTTTTACTGTCCTGTTAAGATATCAACCAGATACCTTCTACGGTTAATAAGATATAGCTTGGTGACAGACTGACAGATAGATAGGTGGACAGGCGCACGATGTAGGCCGAGTAATGAATAAACTTTTCCACTTCCTTTAAAAGCTATAGATAGACAGCTCAGAGTGAAACACAGGGTTATTAAGGACATGGCTATTGGGTGAATGCAGGTATAGAATCCAATCTTGATTGAACTTATTTCTACAAATAAAAAGAATATAGTTGCGCTCTTTACGGGAACACAGTATCCAATATGCAGAGTTTTATATCTTTAATTTAATAATTTTTGATAAGAAATCGTGTGTATATTATATAAATAACAAATAAATATTCTAGGACATATAATATATGACACAGTGCCATCTAGACCCAAACTAAGCACATCTTGTCGTATGAGTTGTAGTATGCGGATAAACATAGGTAGGTACATTTTTCATAAATACCTAGATATCATAGATAGGCCGCGTGTAGACAGTCAATATATTTCGCAATCCGGTCAATAATATTGACGTGTAAACGCGAAATTATTGATGTGTAAACGAACGCAATCGGTCCCTACACCGAATCACGATATTTTATCGCAATATAAATTGACTGTCTCCATGCGCTCATAGAATGCACGCGTATTGATTTGTAAATTAACGAAGATCTAAAAGTTAAACAATTATACATCTATTTTACACAATTAAACATTCAATCTGTTTAACCAGTAGATCATATGTACCTTCAGTTAGATTATCAAACACAGTAATTAAACTACAGTGCAAATAACGACGAGAAGATTGTATCTTCACATATTTTAAGAACTTTCAACGATGTGTAATATTAATAAAATTTTACAATTATTATTCGCACTACTGTTACTTAACTACTTTCGGACTTTCATTAGTACACCAGCATTGCCATGCAGTTTCACCCGTGTAAGTCCTGATCCCGTGGGAATATCGGGATAATGTAGCATTCTACAATATGGGGTTCTTCAAGAAGGGCATTAGAAGGTTTTTACAGGGTCGGCAGCGCGAGTGTGACGCCCCCTTTTTTTTTTTTTTTTTTTACGTGCGGAAATCCCTTCGTATACCCCCCCGCTCGTGTCTCGACTAAAACCGCACGGTGTCCTCCCCATGTGTCCGTTGCTGGGCACCCCGGGTAAGCCCTCGAAAGGATAACCCCAGGGTTGCCGGCGGACTTTGGCCGCCACCGCGGCCTCGCCTGGTGGGGTCGGGTTTCATCCCGCTTCGGTGAGTTGGCAGGCATATGTAGGGCACACACGACACGCCTCCGCCACGGCCTGCTTCTGTAAGGACGGCAAGTCGGCCAACTGCCGTCCTCAGGCCCCGATCATGGAGGTCGGTAGTCCCGGGCGTAGATGAGACTGCGAAACTCGGGGGGCAGGGTTCTTTCCCGCTCCCTCTCCGCCGTCTCTTTCGCGCGCATTACCTGCTCGCAGAAAGTGGCGGCGGCGTGCCACTTGCTCCCGTCGGCGACCACGGCCCTCACCATGGTCTCCAACGAGAGAACGTCCACGCCCAGGACCGCAATGAGATCCCGGCGTTGACTCGCCCACGCAGGGCACTCCACCAACGTGTGGAGCGCCGTGTCTTCGCCAGGATCCTCGCAGTGCTGGCACTGCGGCGTTGTCTTACTTACCGAAACACCCGTGTCCGGTAACCATCTGGCACATCCGGTAGGAGAGGTCCCCATGGTCCCTCTCCAACCACTCCTTCATGATCGGTCTCACCGCCGCAATGGTGGATTTCCCCCACCTTGGGTGCTCAAGTCGCACCCTCCATGTCTCCATGAGTTCCCGGTGGAGCTGGGACCGCTGAGCCCTGATTTCTCGGGGCTCCGGCCTATGGCCCCGATCCAGCGCCTCCTTGCGCCACTGGTACAGCAGCGCAAGGGCTCTCGCTTCCAGGTCCCATGGAGGGGTCCCGGCTAGGAGACATGCCGCCTCGACGGAGATCGTGCGATACCCCCTGATGACTCTGACGGCCATCGCTTTTAACGGGTTGTTTAATACACACGTGTGTGACGCCCCTGGTGTTGCGCACGTCCATAGGCCACGGTAACCGCTTCCCATCAGGTGGGCCGTATCATAAGATTTTGAGTTTTCTAGGCGATATTTATGAATGAATCATCATAAGCCATAATGTTAAAGGACTGTACTACTTTCAATTCGTAGTCAAATGAATTCACGCTTCATATCGAAGTGCATAGTTAAATATTTACCGTGACCAGAATTAGTTATCCATTACTGTTAAATTCGCTAATACGAGTCATAATCATGTCTTGTTACTTAATCATACTGTTCGGCCCCCCCGCGGTACTGACCCGCTTTGATCTCACCGCTTACCTTCGACCTGTAGTTACATTACATAGTTAATGAATCGCTCTCAACCTTTATGTTAGTTTTGATCTATGAATATTGAGGACCACACTGGAAGCATTGGTACTAGCCAGGGCTTTGCGATAAGGCTCATAACAATACGATGTAGTATCATTATTTAATATATTTTGTGTGAAACTTCACGACCTTCGTAGCGTGGCGGTAGAGGGTTCGATTCACGCTTAGTTCAACAAATATTTATATTTGTGAATATGTATATTTGCAACGGTCTGGGTAGTTCTGTTTATAATAATATGTACGCATTTTTTTTATAATGTTCACGTCTATATGATTTCACTTCGCCTGAGAGTAAGCCATGAGTACGACCTCCGTTCTCCATCAGTGCAGGCCTGGGGGTGACAGATGGAGCCATTGTCACCCTAGCACAAGCAGGCTGAGATGGCAGCCCGGTGGCGACTATTTCCTGGGAAAAGACTGGGATACCGTGGTTCCCAAACCCGAGGGGGCCATCTCAAAACCAGAGATGGCCCTGGGTCATTCGGGGTACGAGAGAAATGCCTTATGCCACCTTACACCCCGGCGTCTGAAGACCCGAGACGGTATCCGGTTTTAGTCGGTTCGAATCCGACATAACCACCCTCGCTGGCCGGTGGTTAGCTATGGTTAAACTGAAGATAAAGTAAGCTAAAAAATGTATCTAAGTGTGTTTATCCACATTCCAGAACCTGTTTACATAATTATTTTGGTCTACATAGTGCTGTATATATTATGTCTTACAATATTATAGAATATTACATGAAACTTTCAATTGAAATTTTCGTTCATTTAAAGACAAGCTTTAAGAATCTACATGATGTTTTTGACAATTTACGCGAATATTACATATTGAATTAAAACTAATTTATTTAGTTACTAATTTGATATCAATCAATAAAATTGTCGGGATCAGTGTAACTAACAAAATCACATAAATAAAAATAGTTTGACTTCAATATGAAGCTGTTACTAAAATAGGCTTGTGTTAAAACTAACGGGGGAGTAGAGGTAATAAATGCAGCGCCATGACTTCTAACAACCTGCAATAGTAGCAACCTCTTGTGAGGGCTAGTAGTGATGCGACATATGCAAATACAAGAATTCATTATAATATTTGTCGATGGATGAAATCGACTATATTCTTTTTATTTATGATTTTATGAGGACATAAAATAAATCACAATAACGATGTTGTCTTTTTAATTTCTTGAATTTAATACAGCAGTATCAAAATGATTAAGCAGTTCATATGATGTTATATTATATCTTTCCCTTGAGGATTAGTTTTTCTTATTATTTCAGATGATATAATAGTTATTATATCATCTGATATAATGCACAAAATATTTTTGTTTCTTGAGTTGTGAGTTAGGCTACCTAATAAATAACAACTTAAAATAACAGGTCATTATAATATGATACACGTTCTAACTATGTTTCAAATCTGCTATTTATGACTTTTACTGTTAGCCAGTTTTTTAATCGTTATATTATTCCCACAATTTAGAATCTTTAACCTATTAGCACCTAAGTGCTTGGCCCTGATTTACTATAATATTTTACTCAATTTTTTTACTCAAAAGACATTATAAAAGATCAAATTTAGGTATACGTTATCAGAATAATTAAATATATAGTTAGCATTAGATTCTTTTAGTATATATTTCATTACTGTAAAAAATTGGTTTTACGATTGTCCCACAAAGTTGAAAGTCGATATTTAGAACTATAGCGTAGGTATATTTCAATGCGTTCGCACACCTGACGTTATCGATGCCGATTTCGACTATATCACATCCCATTTCTTCAGAATGTCATTCGAACCTACTGCGTTGGAGGTCTCATTCATAAATCTGTCTGGAACAACACCGTTACATCCCTAGCAGATATCGACTGTCGACCGACTGATTTAGTCGTGGACTGTTCTCTATTTGCAATCTGTACCTGTTGTTGTAAATATATTTGAATCGGTTGTTAGTAGCAGGAACTGTATCTCCTGCTTGTGACTTCTTTCATAATTATTTTGTTCTCTTTCTTATCTATACACTCTAATAAATGTACTTGAAGTGTGTCGGCTTGCAGGTTAGGTTGGCTTGAGCTCCGAAGATCTCAATGGAGCCTCCACTTATTTTAAAGTTATTAGGTAGACTGTTAATTTTTAAAACATAATGAAGATTTCATTTCACATCAACATAAGTATAATGTGATATTAATGGCCATAATAAACTCGTGTAAGTATTTAATAATTCAAATGAGATGTTCGATAGTTTTTATCAGTGTAATTATTGGGCAACATATGAATTTATCAATTTATCCATAGATGTTTTTAAATAACTTTATGTTCTTACAAGCTGCCGGGGAATACAAGCCATGAATTTTTTCGAGTTGAAATATGTATCCATTATTGAGGAACAAAATCTATATTCCAAATCTGTCAAGCCCGCATCCATTGAGCCGCTACTGCGTAAAGAAGTAACAAGCAAATACACAAATACAAACTATGCCACTTACATTAGTACTGCTCATAAAGTTACACTCGTAAGTTATCTTCCTGTGACTAGAGAACTTTTGATACATTTGACCCGTTTATTTTTAACTGTGCCAGAACAAGACATCGAAATATTTTTTCCTAGAAGGCTAGTTAAGTATGCGACGATTCTTACAACAGTAGCTTTTTACTGTTAAACAATCAATATAAATGTAGAGTTTATGCGTTTAATTAGAATTTAAAATTGAATCCTGACAGCATTAGTGAGAAACTAGCATATAAAGAGATTACTTATTTTAGCTTGATCATAAGAATATCTACATTTAAACCTGAATAACATGCAAAGCATAGAGATGTGATGGATAACACAGGATGGAGCAGTTGGCCGTGGTCTGGCAGTGTCTCTATGTGCTACATAATTGCCGCTTTCTACACTTTGACGTTATACAGCGTGCTTGTATTTCAACAGTTGTTACTAGCACGTCGTAGTCTCATAATTTGTATTTCTTCTCATTACATTAATAGCGTCATAACGGGTTAGTTTGAATTAGACTTTCTTAGTATTGCCGTTCATAAATGTTACTTTGTGACCTTTGTGTGAGATATTTTGAGCTTAAATATTTTTTTTTTGAAATGTAATGGACGTCAACATTGTGAAGATTTGATCATTTTTAACATTTATTTGAGTAATATCGTATTTTTAGTTGACATGGTTGTACTATGTATTAATTGCTAATGGTTGCAAGGTTTACCTATTCAGTAGTCAATTGCAGTGTCTTTTTCACAATATTTTTTATTGTAAAAAACGTATTTTCTACAAAATACGTTTATAAAAATCAAGTGATTTAGATTTTTTATCATATTATACTTAATGCGAAGATAATTAATTGATTGTTATAATGATACCTACGTATAGTATTTTGTAAATTTTCATGCCCATTGGGTGGAATATTGATTATAATAATTACTAGCTTGAATATTATAACTACTAGCTAACGTACATTCACACCACATTTGTTTCTGATTGAACTTCGTATAAATATAAATAATATATAATAATATAATTCGTATATATAATACACATTAATAAAAATATAATATAAATATTGTACGACATTTTACACAGCACTTTCTAGACCCAAAGTAATCATAGTTTAACTAGCTTGTGTTATGGGTTCCAGATTGCGGATAAACATACTTATATTCTTTTTTCGTAAATACATACATATTATACATAGAAACACCCAGACCAATGCAAATAGACATATTCATGCATACAAATATTTCCACTGAGCGGGAATCGAACCCGCGCCCTCTGTCGTACCAGTCGAATGCACTACCGCTACGCTACAGAAGCCGTCAAATTCCCGATTGGTATTCTAATCACTGCCTTTCAAATTAAAATCCTAATGTCTTATGTCACCTTGCTCGCGTGTCGTCTCTAATGGCGGCTTGGAAAAAAGCTTCAATTGCGTACAATTGACGGACAACGAGGTACCAACGATCTGCGCACGACACTCGCACCTGGCGAACGCAGGGTTGTCACAAGTGAAATGTGGTGACAGGTTCACAATTTGTTTCAGTGGTTATATCTGCACGTGTCATTTGTGAACTAAGGGCCGATTTTTCAATGCTCAGATAAACAACCAGATAGGATTAATTCTACAGTTAACATGATTCTCAATTTTTCAACCACTAGATAAGCTTTAACTGATTGATAAACTCCCTAACTGACTGATAAATTTATCTGGCCGTTTGAACCCCAGTTAGCGACTATCTGTAGAGTTATTTGACTTTTCTGTCATCATTACGCGCGCCGTTTGTGCGTTTAAAAGTATTTTAAGCATGGATTTTTTTGATTCAATCGAAGATTTAATGATCGAAGAAGACTAAACAGTGCTAAACTACTTATCCCGACAGGAAAGAAAGAGTTGTAAGAGAACGGCCCGATAATTATGTCTGAATGGAACGACACAAAATTTCACAGGCGATTTCGTCTTGAAAAATACACTGTGGAACTATTATTAACATTAATTGGAAGTAAAATTGCCAACATAACAAATAGGTAAGAATAAATTCCTACCTAATCAATGATGTCTGATAACTTTGACAAAATCACTATGCTCAGTATCCTCTCATGAGAAAAGAAGACGGCAAGAACAATTTATGGTTATGAATACTGTCAAATTGTGACACCCGCTTTTACTCCGACGAAAGTTGGCTGTCTCTTTTTAAAATCTGTAAATGTACATAAGTGCGTCCGGCTCTCGCTTATTTAGTGTGAAGCTAGTAACAAAAATCAGTAGGTTAGTTATCTGACCGCTATCTATCTATCTGTTTATTGAAAAATTGGAATATTTTATTCGATTGTTAAAATGTCAGTTAAAATTATCAACTAGATTGGTATCTGACGGTTTATCTGACGATTGAAAAACCGGCCCTTAGTTAGGGAAATATTTTTCTTAACCAACTTCAAAAAGGAGGCGGTTATATGATTGTCAGTTAAATTTTTTTTGAACTGAAAGTTATCTTACTTATCATTATTTTAATCTAGTTGTTGCCTATAATTCGCAGATGCGTGGAATACTAAAGGATTTCTTAAGTTTTCTTAAATTTTTCTCACAATATTGTTAATTCGTCTTTTCGTGAGATCTTTCTACATATTGAAAATACTAAAAATCCGGCCAAGTGCGAGTCGGACTCGCGCAATGAGGATTCCGTACAAAACTGCATTGAGAGGCGAACTTAACGTTGCTGCAGAGCTTCTAGTCCCGACAGACAGACAGACATACAGATATTTTTTTCTGTGTTGTGGTCAACTACATATTTATGATTCCTTTACTTTTGCTATAAGACTTTCCTTTCTGCAAAATCTCATGATTCTAGCTCAACGGAATCATAGGTTTTAATTAACCCTGCGATTGTCTAAATATCTTTACAGAATATAAAACGAAGTCGCCTCCCGGTGTCTATTCGCTGAGAACTTCGCAGATTTTGATAGGGTTTTAGATTAATTGAAACGGAATGTTAATATTAATAGTTTAATATTTGTCATAAATTTGTTGAAATATGACAATAATTATTCAAAATGACGAAAGGAATTAAGCCAGCTGAGAGCTTCAATCGAATACACTGCCCAATCGCTTTCAGACATAATGAAACAATGTCGTGGGATTGTTCCTTTTTATATAAAATATCTTGATCACAGGTTACCATTTTAACTTCTAAAATAGTCACATTTTATGTAGTAATAGGAAAGCTATTTAGACGAACACATTTTCAATAGTTATCAAATTAACGTCACTTTAAGCATTTCATAACCATAATGAATGCCTTTTGCACCACACAATTTCATTGAATATCTTCTGATATAGTTGGGGTTTCGTTATCTAGACCTGGCATATTTATTTACTTGAGAGCAATAAAATATGTGGTCCTTGTGGAACTTACTGTACCGTGGGAAACAAATATACCGAAGGACCACACAATAACGAAAAATAAATACTATGATGTCACAAACGAATTAACCAAAAACGGTTACGTGGTCAATTTGAATGCAGTAGAAGTGGGAGCGAGAGACATACCAGCGAAATCTCTCTATAACCTACTTAAGGATCTAGGCCTATCGAGAGCTACAATAAACTCATTACTAGGACGAATTTCTAAAGCGGCACTAGTAGGTTCGTATCAAATTTGGTTAGGCAGGGAGGGGAACTTGGGTAGTGAAGGTGAGTGTTGATGTACATCAACAAAAGGGGCCCCTTCTAAACCTACACTTGGGTCGCAAGTCCCAAGCACTGTCCCGAGTTCCCAACTCAGCAACGCGATAGACCCGGCACCCGCACGGAGATTCCATGGATTGCTAAGAATATCGGTCTAATATAAAAACTTTCACGCAACATAAATTATGCTGCAACCGTGTCATAGATTTTCTTGCTGCGTAATTATAATCTTTCGATTGCGTTCACGTCGTAGTTTGATTTTGTCCAAAGAAGATACAGACCAAATATTTGCAATTTATTTTGAAGCCAAATTTACCACATAAGTAATGTAGTCAGACGGAGCCGAACCGACAACCTCTACGGTGCATGCAACATGCAACTGCGTAAGTGCATTCGTTTTTTTTTTTTTTTTTAATATTTAGGACACGTCAATTTGACTTCACCTCGCCTGATGGTAAGCTGAAGGTAAAGTCTCAGGAAAGAGGGTCACCTAATGGTGACCCTCTTTCCTGTAATCATACACGTACCATGTTAACAATGGTGGCACTCAGCTTGACGGCCTCATCAGAAGAGGATTGTCGTCGCAGCACCACGTGACACCCACCGGTCCCACTAGTGCTGCGACCACAATCCCCCTGCCCGGCTATGCACTTCTGACACCTGAACGCAATCAAACCGAAAAAAAGGATTGTACATGCGTATATACATAAATATATATATATAATAACGAGGTGAAATCTGTACATTGAATATTTTTTCAAAAAAAATAACTGATGTGTGTTCCCTACTTCGAACGAATTGTCAATGTAAAACGAGTGCAACACATCACCTCATTCGGCCCGTTAAATAAAATAACTTAATTCTTACGTGTTAGTATCGAGACTGCAGAAATAAACTTACCTTGATCTGTTCCGAACTTAACTATATTATATATATATAAAAATAGCTAGTATTTAATATTACATATATACTCATCAAAAGTCTGTGATTTTTTCACAGTTTCAAGACGTTACAGATCTGAGTATTTCATATTAATTTCAACTTGATACCTCCATGAGTTCCTGAGAAACAGGTACAGGTCCAGACAGACATACGGATATTTTTTTTGTGATGTGGGTAACTACATGTTTACTGTTTTCGGATTTCTTCTATTACTTAAGCAATAGGACCTTGCTTCTCGCCAAATTTCATGATGCTAGCTCAACGGGAAGTACCCTATACGTTTTGATGCCAAGGGCAATTTGGTGAAATTTGCTATATAAACGGTTGTACCTTTTGATTGGATTGACCTAGAAGTTTGATTTTTTCACAGCTTCAAGGCATTACAAACCTGAGTATTTGGTTTAATTTAAACTTGGTGCCACTACGCATTCCTGAGAAAAAGGTCTTACAGACAGACTGACAACGAAGCGATCCTATAAGGGTTCCGTCTTTTCATTCTGGGTCCAGGGTCAGTCGGGGTGCGAGGGATATGCTCTATGGGCAACCTTACACCCCGGCGTCTGTATACCCGAGACGGCGTGCGGTTTCAGTCGGTTAAAGCCCGACATAACCGCCCCCGCTGGCCGGCGGGGGGGTATCCGAAGGGATTTCCGCACGAAAAAAAAAGAAAAAAAAAAGGTACGGAACCTTCAGCGCACGAGTTCAACTCGCATTTTACCGGTTTTTTTAGTAATATACAGATGTGAAGCCCTTGGTCTTTTGTACTAAGCATCTAAGGTAGACTTCAATAGCCTTAATGGAAATGTGTGTGTTTAGAATTAGTTTACATATTTTTTTTATTTTTATTTTTTTATACCACTCAGGTGGCAGACAAGCTCACGGCCCACCTGATCATATATTATCAATATATGATTCAGTTATAGGCACCGATAGATAAGCTGTCTTTAAATTACTATTACAGTAACTAAAAAATATGAATAGATTATTTATGTCAGCCCTATCATAAGTAGCTCGCAGGCATAGACACAGCGCGGGTGCGGCGCGTGCGCCGAACACGCCCAGCGAAACTAGAACGGACACCCGCTATTTAAATTTGACCATTGTCACGGAAACAATAGCTATATATATAATTATGTACCATTAAATGAGATATCGTCTGAATTTTCCATTAGTTTTCCTATAGATAGATACTTTTAACACTAAGAAGTTTTCGATACACACATCAGTAATATTATACCTACTATTTCAAATGTAAAGTAAAATAATGTTTATGTATCTACATAATTATTTTTGATGGCTTTCGATCGTTTGAAGGTGGGATGAAATAAGTTTCTTTATAAGTTGTATCAAATGATTCTGAAATATCTAGGTGACCTTGTTTCGACGTTCTTTAAAAAAGAAACCTAGCTAGATTGATTTATCACCCCCGAAACCCCCTGTATACTACATTTCATAAAAATATTTAATATTTTTTTATTTTACATATTTCCCGATGTACACACACAATACGAAAATCATAAGTGGCTGGCAGAAAGAGCGATTTTGGCAGCAACGAATCCCTATGATTTTTACAGATATGCCAATTGAGTTCAAACGCATTCAATTCCCAGTTAGATTGGCATTTGCTATGACGATCAATAAGTTACAAGGCCAGGCATTGCCTGTATGTGGCTTAGATTTGGAAACACCATGCTTTTCCCACGGACAACTATATGTGGCATGTTCTTGCCAGGGCAAACCATCCAGTTTGATTGTGTTGGCTAAAGACGGACTAACCACGAATATTGTACACTCTATTGCGCTGAGAGATTAATCTTTTTTTTTTCAACTCCCATAATTTATAGTAAAAATATGAATATATTTTTGAAGTTTAGATAGCTATCGAGAATTGTAATTTAAGATATATTTGTTACTTTGATAAAGATTAATTTATTAACCTAAATAAAGCATACTTTCATTGTCTACAACGCTTTCGATTATAAGTTCTATTGGTGGTAGAAATTTGATGACACAAATTTGTCACAAAATTCGGTCGGGTGGGTACCACCGTGCACGATTGCGAAAAACCCTCCATAGTAATCCAATTTCGGTTTGATTGCGTTCAGGGGTCAGCAAGTGCATAGCCGGGTAGGGGGATTGTGGTCGCAGCACTAGTGGGACCGGTGGGTCACGCAGTGCTGCGACGACAATCCTCTTCTGATGAGGCCGTCAAGCTGAGTGCCACCATTGTTAACATGGTACGTGTATGTAATGGTGACCCTCTTTCCTGAGACTTTACCTTTAGCTTACCATCAGGCGAGGTGAAGTCAAATTGACGTGTCCTAAATATAAAAAAAAAGGAAATCCCCGCACACTTATAGTAGATAGTTATTTTTATTAACCTAAAAAAATATTTCCTAGAAATAATATACATGGCAAAACAACGTATAGCTAGCTAGTAGCGGTCAGCTAGTATACTTATATAAATATACAATAATTGCTCGTTTTAAGGTATAAGATAATACTTTAAGTTACCCTACTTTAAGTGGTACTTTAAATCGTAGGTTAAATGAAGGAGAAAGGCATGTCTCTATACACTTCTAGGTCCAGGAGCTAATTTAATAAAAGTGCCTTCATTCGAAAGACGTTACAATAGATTGTACCATGTATAAAGTTATATTGTAATCAGTTATAAAGTCGAAATCGTGAGTTTTACACAAATATGGAAAATCAATTGTACACACTCAGAACGAAACAAGACGAACAATTTTTGGTTAATTTTGTTGTCATCTGTCTTTTCTTCAGTACCTGTATCGATATTAAATTGAATTGTCACTCGTTTTTGATACAAATACTCCAATGTATTCATTTTCAGTTGAGGTAGAGAATTTCCTTTAGAAAAATGCAACAATATTATGGATACTAATTTCAATCAATTCACAGTAGGGCCCAAGAGTGTCGATCTTCTTTGACGAGTCTATTACTAACCTCATAATTAGCAGACCTACACACGTTTAATTAAACTTTGATGAGTGTAATCCCTACTTTAATACCTAATTCCTGTTCCTGTAATGTTACATGCAGAATTGTGTTCAGATAAATTAACCATTTAGTTTATGGGTATGTTAACGTTTTAATCTACAGGTGCTTAAGGTCGATACCCTTTAGTATTTGTTAGCTTGTAAGCGATTTTGAGCATGAAGAAATTTCATCATTAAGGGCGGCTTGCGTAACATTTGGTCTAAACAGAATTTAGTTAAATGTGTTTATGTTGCTAAATATGTTTAGCCTAAATACAATTAAAAAGGTCTTGCTCACGTCCGTTTGGATGGTAATTTAACTAATCGTAGTTAGGGAGTCGGTAAAGCAGTGTCTTGCGTTCCTTTTTACGTTTTCGTGCGTTGTACACTTGAATTAGAGCAAAATGGTGTCATTTCTTTAAAAAATAATGCGTGAAATGGACCGACGAGCTTTCAACTGTCATACGCTGTTTTATTTTGCTCTTCTGTTGTGCTTGGAAATTTTATATACATCTTATACAATAATGCAATGGCATGAGTAACACGATGCCCTATTCTACAAACTGTGCTTTTATGTACACCAATCATGTCACCACAAGTTATTAGCTGACTTCCTGTCGCATAAAATCTCAGCGTACATAAAAGTTGGTTCATAGGAGTGACTGATTTGATCCTGCAAAACAAACAAAAATAGCTAATTAGCTACCTATCTATTTATTGAATATTCATTAATAATGAATACATTTCCTTACTTGTTGCTGGTTTTTAAATGTGGGGCTATTTGCTGTAACAAAATTGTAGTGGTTTCTTTCGTTAGACGAAACCTTCTGAAGAATTTGTCGTCCGAATACATTCCAAATAAGTCTGCTCTCTCAAAGAATTCCCTCGGTCTGTAGATATATTTTATAATCTCCTCATCGTCGTCAGAATACAATTCCCACAAATCTATCTTACAAACTTCCTACCGAACTCTTTACAATCTTTTATAAAATAATAGTAAAATTTCTATAACCTCAAAATGATGACGCGCGATTGCTACTAAACGTATTTAGCGACGCTAAATAGCCATCTTTGGGTATTTAACTTTGACAGTTCGTTAAACGTGATTAGTGCCTAAATTTTTGTTGTGCAAGACGCTAATTATAATTAGCAGACTAAATGCGTTTACGTCGCTCTTAAACTGTATTTAACGACGATGCGCAAGCCGCCCTTATGAAACTAAACCCTAATACCGCCAGCACACGATTGATCAGTATCCTAAATAATAAAAAAATGGATTCAACTTAGTAAGCTGTCATACTGCCAAAGTATTTGAACCAAAAAAATCAATTTAACGCCTTTTGATATCGCCGATTACGGTTTTGGGTAAAACCGTAAAGTATGTGAGTAGACAAGTTTGAGTATAAAAACCGGCCAAGTGCGAGTCGGACTCGCCCATGAAGGGTTACGACTTTTTATCACTTTGGAAGTGTCTCTTGCGCAAACTATTCAGTTTAGAAAAAAATGATAATAGAAACCTCAATATCATTTTTGAAGACCTATTCATAGTTCAATTAAATTTTTAAGCATTTTGTATGCTTACTTTTTTCTAAAGATTTAGATCGGAAAAAGAGAACATCTAGGACGGGACTTGAACCCGCGACCAGTCCCTTACAGGGGGACGCCTTAAGACGTATATGATATATCGGAGAATTTCGAATATCTGGGACGTGTTCAGGTGGCTCAGTTGGTCAGAGCATTCCCCCTGTAAGGGACTGGTCGCGGGTTCAAGTCCCGTCCTAGATGTTCTCTTTTTCCGATCTAAATCTTTAGAAAAAAGACCTATTCATAGATTCATACACGTATGAGTCTGAAGAAAAATAAATTTTTGAGTTTCAGTTCTAGGTATGGGGAACCCCCAAAATTTATTGTTTTTTTTTTGTATTTTTGTGTTAAAATCTTAATACGGTTCACAGAATACATCTACTTACCAAATTTCAACAGCATAGTTCTTATAGTTTCGGAAAAAAGTGGCTGTGACATACGGACGGACAGACAGACAGACATGACGAATCTAACTATAAGAGTTCGTTTTTTGCCATTTGGCAACGGAACCCTAAAAATGACGTTGTTCAGATTATTGAATCGTGGCAACTCTGAAGTAAAGAGAAGGTAGCACTGATTCAAATCAAGGAAAACTATATTTAAAAAATGTGATTGCAATATTATTTCCCTCTTTTACATCCGAGCGTCAATAAAAATTCAAATCGTCAAAAGGCTACACAAAATCATCTAGACTAGAACCAAGCATAGCTTGTAATATGGATTTTGGATTGCGGATAAAGTATACATACTTAGATGCTTTTTGTGAATATTCTGTTAGCCCAAAGCATATAGACAAATATTTGCACTCAGCCCGAATCGAACTTTCGACTTACAAAACGACGTAGCAGTTAACTCTACCGCACGCCATCGAAGTTGTCAAACAAATATTGTAACATGCAAAGAATATATTTGTATAGTAAACTTGAAATTAATTTATATACAAATACATGTAATTGTACAATTATATGCTATTTTGGTCTACGGTAGCTTGCGTTTGCGCATGTCGGAATCTAAATGAACTTGGACCGAATTCGACATAAGTAGTTTTTAATATGTTACTAGCGTGCTAGTTATTTCTATTGCACCAGTTTTCGTGTAACTTCATGTCATAATAAAGAATTCGATCGTTTTATCTGCTACTTGCATAACTTGTTGTAACTAATGATCTTAATATTAATGTGTATTTAATATATGTTTTTCTCATATAAGGTTCAAAATAAATGATACTGTCGGCAGTTTACGCGAATATTACATCATGAAATCATTTTTAATGGTAATACTAATGGGAATTAATGCATAGTATAAGTAATACATGCCTTTATTGTGGATCTACCAGGGCGTTCTCTAAGCGATACACCCTATATAGCTCCATCCCTCTCCATCTGGATCGCGGCCCTAAACATGATAGCATAAAGCATCTCACGTAGGCCCACAGTAAAGGCATGTCAGGAGCATTGTAATTAATAAAATAACTTAAAATAAATCGTAATATAATCCGTTGAAAATAATTTTAGTATAACAATAATTGTAATATGAAGAATATAGTATAATTTATTTAATTTCCTGTATTCTGACTCTATCATACCTTTGAAATGTTAGAAGAAAATAAATTTTAATCTAACAGTATCCTTTTTTATTCATGTACGTCTTTTAAGAAGATTGTCAATAACACATCGATTGAAAAACGGTTAATGTACCTACTATACAGTGCCCGGCTTTTAATTTGGCACGTCTGTGTCGTCGGGAAGAAGACTGAGAGTTCAGCAAAGATCGGGTTGCTTCGTTTTTGTAGAGCGTTCTCTTTATCGCACATTAGCCTGATAATTTGATATGTCCTTGTAGTAGTTAAAACTGTTGGTATTTATAAAGTAAAGAACTATATAGTTTTAAAAACTTTAACCTGACTACAGTAAGGTTAACAATATAGAGGCAAGTGTTTTTTTTTAAGAATAGTTATAGATAGCCCCTTTTCTTCACCGATAGATGGCGCTAGTAGTATTTTAAATCGCTGAACTATACTAGAAAATTGTATTTTTATGTATTGGTATATTCTATAATTATATTTTTTTACTCGGGAATTTCTCCGCTTTCATTTGGTATCAAACTGGTTCCAATAGCCAAAATCATTTTTGAGGCCAAACATTTTTGAAGCTAACATCCATTATGATGAGGTTATTCGTATAAAATGTAGCCTATTGCACCTAGAACACGATACTGAGTCAATCGATACCGCATTCATAATAAACAGTTCAGTATCTTAGGAGCTACAGTGGAACATACCTAAATACCCTACATAGATAGGTAAACATAACCATGCTATGGACGCGCACGGCGTAGTCTGGTAAAAAACCTTAGCTTTCAAGGTGTGATAATGCACTGTGCGATAGAGAGAACGCTATACAAAACTGGAGCATGCAGATCTGAGCTGATCTCTCTCTCTGCTTACCGGCGCGTCACGCCAAGTCAAAAACCGGGCACAGTACTTGAATTTTACTAATCTTAAACAAATGTCTAACGTTCCGTATTTAAATGCGCCAATGACGAGTCACTAAACACAATGGGCCAATCAACAACGTGTAGCGTGTCAAGTGTATGATATCAATTTGTAGGGAATTGCAGTGGGGCGAGGCGTGGCAGCGGTTGAGATGCCGCACTGATGCTCGCCCCGCTGACTACGCGCCGCGACCTGGACGCAGAGACGCCGGTCGTCTGGCCCGCATGGTGCTACTCAGGTATTAAAACAGTAGGAAAAGTAGTTGAAAATAAAATAATCTAATATATATATATCCCATCAAAAACATAAATGTGAAAAGAGGGTCAAGGCCAATATTAAGAATATGCGTCGTTCTCGACTTCGCCGACAAAAGAATTGAGATCTATATGTGTGCCAAGTTCTGTGTACAGAATCAGAAAATTTTAGTTACAAAATTTACCTTAAACATTGTAAGATAAATTGATATAACAATTTCTTGTTTCTTGTGCTACCACAATATTTTCTACTAAATAGGTCATATAAATTCTTAAATTTCATGGACAATTATTTGGAAGGTGCAATTATTTTACTTGGGATGTAGTTCAAGCTCAAGATTTGACTTGACTAGTTTTCAGGTACAGGCTTAATTATATTATGAACTTATTTTCATTAAGTCATACGCAAGTCAGTGTACTTTCTGCTTATACTGTTAAGTTAATATAAAGCACATGTTATTTTTCTGAAAATTTGGTTTGTTGGTAAAAACGTAATAAGTAATTTATATTTGTCTAATGAACTGAAAGTAAGTAAGTTAGTGTACTTTTTGTTTGTACTGTAATTATACTGTTAGGTTGATATAATATCTATGATACCTATATTCTGAAGTTTGGTTTGTGGGTAAAACTAGCGAAGTCAAATCTCTGGAGCTTGAGTGACATCCCAAGTGAAATAATGACATTTTGTATATAATTATCTGAAGAAAAATTTAAGAATTTACATCACCAATTAAGTAGAAAATATTGTGGTAGCGCCAAGAGAAATGGTTATATCTATTTATTCTTAATATTGAACTTGGCTCTCATTAAATATGTTTTTTGATGGGATATTAATACTTTTTGTACAGAAATTACTTGTATTCATCATTAATACATGGTTATTTCTAACATTGCTCTATTTTCGTATGTTCATGTCGCAAAAAAATAATTTTAGTGCTATTTTCCATGTGTTCTTATACCTTCTTAATATTAGAGTAAATTGCTCATTCATTATCTGCATTAGGCGCAGGTAGTTATATTCTACTATAGAACTTCCATAACGCCTTGATTTGACTTGGATCGAGTTTTATAACATGTCTAAGTTGGTATTGTAGCGTCCGGGGGTTGGACGCCACAATACCTCGTGTTGATAATAAGATAAACACAAGGAAAGATATTTATATCTCATTTATTTATTAATTCAACAAAGCTTCCTATATCGAGTTTAGGGAGGTTTTTACGCGTATATATTTATATTTAAACGAACTAGGGAATCGCGATCTCCGCTCAAGGACTGAGCCTAAATTTAATACACTTATATCTTCTCTTCGGCCGGCGGACCCGGGCGGCGCGTCAAGTCGCCCGCTGTCAGCCGCACAGCCGAATGCAGCTCCAAGCAATTGTTTTTTCTTCCCTAAGCTATTCACATCAATTATGTATTTATTTTTAAACTCTGACACATGATGGCCAGGTAAACGAACCGTGGTGTGTCGAACGAGGGGGTACACCACAACCAGCTACGCCCTTATGGCCATACATGTGACACCGGAGCCCTAGGCCTACTACATGTGTGACACAAAAAAAAATTTAAGCGAATTGTCCCTTACAATGGGAATAACGAAGCAATCTTTGTAATACTTAATAATCGTTATTAAAATCTCAAATTATAGCAATTAAACTGTAATAACTACTGAAAAACACGAACAAAGAAAAATTGCTTCATTCTTGGCCGGGCAAAAAACCCACAATAAAAGAAGCCCGGCCACAATCGGCCTCTTCAAAGAAAAGTTTGGTGTCATTTGACGACACATTTTAAGGTTTGCCCTGAAGGGACTTAGTAACATAGTACTTTTAAGACCTACCTAACTAAAAAACAAAAGATGACATAAAGTGATCTGTCCTTACACATTATGCATGTGAAGCAGTCACTATGTCGCCTACACATTACTAAATTACTTTTTAATCAATATTAAAGAGAACGAGAACCTTACTTCATAAAGAGGAGTCTGATCGAAAACCAACTTTCAATCATCGACGGCACTCATGTCCAGAACGATTTGACTCTCTTACAAAGTTTAGATCATAACTCTCAACATCAGACAAAAAAATAATTGCCTAACTCCTACGCTATAACATCACGAATATAACAAAACAAATCTATTTATCTTCATCAGCGCCGCAATATGGAATAAACAGAGAACACATATTATTAATAAAATATTACACATAACACGTTATTTACTACGTGAATTATAATTCTACTAAGACTTATAGTCCTTATTGGCCCTATTGACCCGCAGGCAACTGTCAATGCTCTTGAAACATTCTGGAACAAGCCACCATCATAGCCATCTTCTCGTTGAGCACATAATAGCACATAAAAGCACATAAAAGCAAAATAAACATAACGATACTGATAAATGCGTCGCTCCAATTGTCGCACGACGTCTTTCTTCAAACGGTACGGGATGGATCCATCCACTGCCAACTGCAGAATGTGTGCGTTTCCGACTTCTGCGGAAACTAGCGCTTCACCAGCTGTAGCAACCACCAGCTCCTGTGGAAATCAGCGCTTCCACCAGTTGTAGCTGTAGCAACCACCAGCTGTATGGAAACCGGCGTTCCTCCACCAGTTGTAGCGTCCGGGGGTTGGACGCCACAATACCTCGTGTTGATAATAAGATAAACACAAGGAAAGATATTTATATCTCATTTATTTATTAATTCAACAAAGCTTCCTATATCGAGTTTAGGGAGGTTTTTACGCGTATATATTTATATTTAAACGAACTAGGGAATCGCGATCTCCGCTCAAGGACTGAGCCTAAATTTAATACACTTATATCTTCTCTTCGGCCGGCGGACCCGGGCGGCGCGTCAAGTCGCCCGCTGTCAGCCGCACAGCCGAATGCAGCTCCAAGCAATTGTTTTTTCTTCCCTAAGCTATTCAAATCAATTATGTATTTATTTTTAAACTCTGACACACGATGGCCAGGTAAACGAACCGTGGTGTGTCGAACGAGGTCGCACACCACAGTATGCATGGATGTTTCTTACTCTTTCACGCAAAAACGGCTGAACGGATCGCCTAGAAATTTGAAACAAGGAAAGTTAAAGTCTGGAATAATAAATAGGCTACTTTTTATCGCTAGATTAGATTCCCATGGGCTACGGGAACGGGACCAACATTTCACTCGGGCGGAGCCGTGAGCAACAGCTAGTTATCAATAATTATCAGTTTTAAGATATTTCCTTTCTATATCTCTCACCTTGATGCCAAATATCAAATTTCTAGGTCATCTGGAACTGGGTTAGGTTTTTGATTTATACGTCAGTGAGTGCGTCAGTTAAAAAAAAAAAATGCCGATTTTTAAACTTATCAATAACCGTTTGGGTAACTTTTATGAAATTTTGGATTCTAGACAAACTAAGAAGCTGCAATAAATGTACCAAATCTAATATATGTTGATGAAATAGTTTTCGAGTTGTGAGAGTCAGAAGTGGCTCGAAATGGTTCGTGTAAATATACACATGGCTACTGCGTCGCCAGTTCTTATCTTTGAAATTAACTGGACACGCTGTGCACCACACCTATGTGCTATACACCAATATAGAAATACAATCTGAATCGCGGAAACGGCTACAACGATTTTCATGAAATTTAGTATGCAGGGGGTCTTGGAGGCGATAAATCGATCTAGCTATAACTTAACCTCCTGGGGTGTGTGTTGGGTAACCTCCTCGAGTGTCGCTCCGATTCCGATCCCGCTGCAGTCCGGGGGGAACGGAATCGGAGCGGCCGGTACACCCTGGGCGGCGGTCAATGGCTTCCCCTTCACCCCTTCATAGGGTTGGCATTGATCGTCGGCCAATACCCAACGTGGCGGGAACACATCGCTCTCCGTACTCCTCTGCTTTCAGAGGAGACAGGATGAGCGATGCTGTTAGTGGTGAGATGGCCCAGGGTCAGCCGGGGTGCGAGGGATATGCTCTATGGGTAACCTTACACCCCGGCGTCTGAAGACACGAGACGGCGTGTGATCCCTTCGGATACCCCCCCGCCGGCCAGCGGGGGCGGTTATGACGGGCTTGAACCAACTAAAACCGCACGCCGTCTCGGGACTTCAGACGCCGGGGTGTAAGGTTGCCTATAGAGCATATCCCTCGCACCCCGACTGACCCTGGGCCATCTCCGGTTTCGAGATGGCCCCCTCGGGTTTGGAAACCATGGTGTCCCCGTCTTGCCCCGGTTTGGGGGAGGGGCGCTAGTCGCCCCACCGTCCCGGCCTGCTTCTGCTGGGGTGACAGGCGGCCTCACCTGCCACCCCCAGGCCTGCGCTGCGACGCGCGGCGAGCATGTAGCGGGCTCGGCCGGCCGGGAGAGTTCTGAACCTCTCCCGGGCGCGCTCCGCCATCTCCTTCGTGAGCATTACATGCTTGCAGAAGGAGGTGGCGGAGGCCCATGCGATCGCGCTCCGCTCTATTGCCGCAATCATGCTGCCGAGCGAGAGGACTCCCACCCCAATGACTGCCACGAGGTCACGCCGCGGCGCTTCCCACGCCGGGCAGTCCGCCAGCGTGTGCAGCCCTGAGTGTGCACGGTGCACCTGTTGACAGAACAGACTAGTCTATGGCAGGAAGAAGAAATTAAAAACATTATAATTGTTGTTGAAAAACTAACAGATGACATTGTAAAAGAATCATGTTATATTATTTACCAATAGTTAGAACAAGAAAACGTTAATCAAACTTTAACCTTAAAAAAATAGGGATATTACAATGACGTATTCTAGAAGAAACCTTTATGGACAAGTATTATTCAGTATCTTCAATATGTAACTTAGTTTTCTTTACTTTGATTGCTTATGCCTCCTACAAAACTACTGTATGCTAAACTATAGCCATCCGTATAATTCAGATTGCCACTTTCTGACAGTCGAAGATGCTATCGTATCTTCAAAACGTGTTACAACTAAGCTAGAAGAAGCGATCATAAACTTAGTTTCTAGGTCGTAACTAATTCAAGATATTTTCTGAAATAGGAAGTAGCCCTGTTTGTTACAAGAACGTGTTTCATACACCTGCTTACAAGATGCTACTTAAATAAATATGACACATTAAATCAGCGAAGAAATTCAAGATATAATGCAGAAATGTTTAAGGGGAGTTACTTTCTAGAATGTGGTTTAAATATGAACAGATTTGTGAAAGTATAATTCTAGTTTATGTAGCAAGGATAATTTTGTATTAAATTTAAAGTTTCTCTACGATTGCTATTGTTGTATGGTTTTTGAAGTCTAATGTTTTCGCTTTATGTTCTTTCGGTGAAGAAAAAATACACAACAGACACTATCAAACAGTTACACGAGATTTAAGAGATAGTATACAAGCCATTTACATCGATTATAGATTCATGAAAACAGTAGTCATGAAAACATGATCTTCTTGAATCAGTGGGAATAGGTAGTTACCTAGACCAGGGAGTCGTTTATTTTCGCGCGGTGGGTGGTGCGACAGCTGCTCTTGCACATTTCCATACGTCTGCCAATCACGCGCGAATACCGCTAGGTTTTTTTCGACTTGCTCAGGATCAGACTGGAAATATTTGTGATATATGTTTTATTATTGCGTTTGGACTACCTATATATAGTCGTACATACAACCATGTAAACTAAATAGTCGTACCTTCAACTGTACAAGAATATTTTCATTAATTTGAAGATTGACATGAGCGTGAGACTTTTCTAGTAAGTTATGACGTTTTGACGTTGGTATTCTACCGAGCGTAGGGTTAAGTAACAATGCGTACTTGCGACACTTTCCCGTTGATAGGGATACATATCTGCATTTCCCGTGTTTATTAAAAGTTCATATGAATTACAATTATCTACTTATTAAAAAATATAAATTTTGTATTTATTTTAAAATTATTCAAATAACAATTACAAGGAACAATTACATTATGAAATTAAATTTCAAGTTGCATACAGTTAGCTCTCATTACTTAGAAAGTTTTCTTTCTAATTCGCCAATCCTTTTAGGATTGTCGAGTTAGCACACTCACACAGATGGACTATTATTAACCCTAATTTTCAATTAAACAGAGTGCTACAATATTGACACTAACGTTTGAACTATTACTGGTAATGGCCGGTAATAGCTTCACACTAACGGTGACGAAAGCAATCGTGACTCATGTCATTAAGTAATAAATTACCTTGTAATTTTAAATGGGAAAAAAGCTCTTACAGAAACTCGAATCTGTAGCCATCACTGAATCGTCTGTGCCTACTACCGGTGTAGTTTAGTTTCCGAGCGCGCGGCTTCTATCTGAAATCTATCTTCTATCTACAAACTTAACTATATATATATATATATGTATATTTATATGTATAGATATATCTAAACATATAATAAACTCGTAACGAGGTGAAAACTGTACATTGAAGATTTTTCGAAGAAATTATTGCTATGTGTTCTAGGAACAATACCATACACCCATACCGGTTAAATATGTGATTTTTAAAATTTGGTCTGTTTGTCTGCTTTTTATTATCGATATTCGAGCATAATTTGAAAACCGCCGAAGAGATTCAGCTGACATTTTGCATGAACATTCTTGTAGGGTATGGTCGTAAAATGTGCTATATATCATCACGCTATTATAGATGTGATATGAGCAGTAGGGTAAAATCGACTTAAGATATTATTGATCATTCCTTTATAGCATATAGCAGATTATCACGAAATTCTGAACTTCGATAAAACTCGGACACGGTTAACGTTCGCACTATACATCATTTCGCTATAGCTAAAAGGTAATGAGCAGTAAAATATGAAATCTCGAAACTACAGAGTTACCTACATATAAAATATAGTTGATTAGAGACGTTGATACTAAAGTTCATCACGTTATTATATTAGCCAAACGGATAGAATTAATTTCGATGTTACATATCAACCTTTATTTATTTATTTAAAAAAAGGTGTAAAACACCTCTGCCTACCCCTTCGGGGATACAGACGTGAAGTCATCTTATTATGTAATCAACCTCTATTTCTCCATGATAAATGATTGAAAACATAACGATGAAATAGGCAACCTAATACAGGTTCACTCACAGGTTCGAAACTGCAGAAGTAAATATACGTTGATTTATTCCGAATTTAACGTGGACGAAGTCACGGGCAACAGCTAGTATTATTATAAATGGGAAAGTTTGGATGGATAGATCGATGTCATCCATGTATTATATAATATTATTATTGACGACCTCTGTGGTGTAGCGGTAGAGCATTCGACTGCTAAGTCAGAGGTCGCGTCGAACCTGCGAAGTCGCGGGTTCGATTCCCGCTCACTGCAAATATGTATATTTGCATGGGTCTGGGTGTTTCTATGTATAATATGTATTTATTTACAAAAAAAGTAACTAAGTATGTTTATCCGCATTCTAGAACCCATATGACAAGCTCTGCTTAGTTTGGGTCTAGAAGGCGATGTGTAATATGTTCTAGAATATTTATTTATTATTTATTTATTTATTACTCAATTACGCCATAACGGATAACCGGATCTGGGTGAAATTTGGCACAGGGATAGATCGAAAAATCGGAAAATTCTGAGATTAGGTACGTACGTTTGGCTGGGGTGTGTGTTGGGTAACCTCCTCGAGTGTCGCTCCGATTCCGATCCCGCTGCAGTCCGGGGGGAACGGAATCGGAGCGGCCGGTACACCCTGGGCGGCGGTCAATGGCTTCCCCTTCACCCCTTCATAGGGTTGGCATTGATCGTCGGCCAATACCCAACGTGGCGGGAACACATCGCTCTCCGTACTCCTCTGCTTTCAGAGGAGACAGGATGAGCGATGCTGTTAGTGGTGAGATGGCCCAGGGTCAGCCGGGGTGCGAGGGATATGCTCTATGGGTAACCTTACACCCTGGCGTCTGAAGACCCCAGACGGCGTGCGGTTTTAGTCGGTGCAAGCCCGACATAACCGCCCCCGCTGGTCGGCGGGGGGGTATCCGAAGGGATTTCCGCACGATAAAAAAAAAAAAAAAAGGTACGTACGTTTGTTCGGATCGCGAGAACGGGATCAATATTTCACGGGGGTAAAGCCAGATAAGTAGATATTACTATGAAATAGAATAAACAAACGAAAAACTCCTAGGTACTTAAACTAATTTAGTTTTGATGAAATAGCTTTAGTTTTAAAAATCAAAGCACCGTACGATATGGCGGTCAATTATATTATCTACTAGGTACCCCTACCACTTAATATCATAATAATTAAGAATATTTTTTCTGACCTGAGAGTACAATAAAGTGATTATTACAGTTTTTAAAAGTCGAAAGAGCACGCAAAGTTCAAAGTTAGATAGTATCAGATAAAAGTTTTAAACCAATGTGAGATGACAGTCAGCAAATATTACGATGAATTAAATACTAGCTAAAACTGGTATGACTATAGAATATCGTTATCGTAATTTACTAGAACTGTAATAAATCTAATAAATCACGGTTTCAAAGTCTCTGTAAGTTGTTTTAGGTACCTATATCTTTTCCTAAAATTATACAAAATATATTGTGTTGATTAACGACTTCCTATTTGTAGCTGACGAGGGTTAGATGTCAAATATAACATAACTAACTCGCTACTCATGATCAAGGTAATATTTAAATCTTACTGTCTGGATTGCTTCCTGTGGCGTATTATTGTACCTAGAAAAAAATTGTGTTCCTTAGTGGTAATTTAATATTTTATTCATCCTGTCGCAGAACGCAGTCAGGTAAAGTTTTTAAATTACAGTATTACAAATAAATACTATACTTCAGTCAACTTTGTTTTGTTTATAAGCTTTGTTTGTAAGTTTTGAACACTCTGAATGCTTGGACGATTTATTCGCACATATAAATATGAACACTCTGATAGCTTACACAATTTTTGACAACCGATAGCTTACCACTCTGGATGCTTACAACAATTTGAACATTGTGGTTGCTAATATAAATTTGAATGTGTTCTAACATCAATTCTAGAGGTATAAATATGATAACGAGATGCCGTTACATTTGCCACAATCAGTAACAGAATTAATTTCCATTGTAAATTATTTATGTTTTACCTTAAATATTTCTGTTGAATGTGTAATGAAATCGAAATAAACCGTACAAGTGCAAGTCGGACTCGCGCACGAAGGGTTCCGTACCACTATCTGCCTGTTGCCGTTTATAAAAAAAAACACGTTTGCTGTATGGGCGCGCCCCTTTATATATTTATTTTATTCTACTTTTTAGTATTTGTTGTTATAGCGACAATACAAATACATCATCTTTGAAAATTTCAACTGTCTAGCTATCACGGTTCATGAGATACAGCCTGGTGACAGACGGACTGCCGAGCCTTAGTAATAGGGTCCCGTTATACCCTTTGGGTACGGAACCCTAAAAAGAGATAGATAAAGTCTACTTCAACGCGTGTAGTAGTAGCTGATCCGGGTTATTTCCTTCCGCCTTAGAATCAAGTTATGTTGGTTAACTTATCAGCTGAATTTATTTCGTGAATGTCTTATATTTTTAATTATCCTAATTGCTAGTATAGGAACAGTATCATGAGGGGACTATCTCTAAGCCGCAGATGGCTCAGGTCAGCCGGGGGGCAAGAGACTTACGTTATTAGGCCATCATACACCCCGGCATTAAATACCAGAGCCGGCGTGCGGGTTTGGTCGGTTCGACTCCGAAATAAGAAGAAAGAAGAAGGAAGATAAATAAAATGTTGAGCTTTTTTTCGATCTCTTTAATTACTTTAAGTCATTTTTTTAGAATTTTTCATTAGCATTATTCATTTATGCGTGATGTCGCTCAACGACCTCCGTCCTCCATGAGCGCAGGCCTGGGGGTGGCAGGTGAGGCCGCCTGTCACCCCAACTGAAGCAGGCCGGGACGGTGGGGCGACTAGCGCCCCTCCCCCAAACCGGGGCAAGACGGGGACACCGTGGTTCCCAAACCCGAGGGGGCCATCTCGAAACCGGAGATGGCCCAGGGTCAGTCGGGGTGCCAGGGATATGCTCTATGGGCAACCTTACACCCCGGCGTCTGTAGACACGAGACGGCGTGCAGTTTTAGTCGGTTAAAGCCCGACATAACCGCCCCCGCTGCCCGGCGGGGGGGTATCCCAAGGGATTTCCGCACGAAAAAAAAGAAAAAAAAGGTACAGCTAAATGAAAGGATAATTTCATAAAAAGATGCATCGCTTTGAACATGATGGAGCGTGAATAATGGTAATTAAACATTTGAAAATTCCTATTTTTAACTGAATATATGCTTTATATGCTAATCTGGTCCAGTTTCCACCGAAGTGGACAGCTGACGCTTTCCTTGCTTACATACTAGTTTCAAATTCAAGCTCAATGCGCAAGGCGGAATAAAACCACTACTGCTAACCACTAACTGTATATTTAGAAGCATGTAGCAAAAACAATCCATATTAACACACCGGTTCTTTCAAAGATAGGTAAGTTTTTCCAATTCTATTGAAAACAATGAGTAGAAACCCTTCTAGCTGCACATAAACACGACAAGCATACTTGTTCATGTATTATAGATTTGTTTTCACAGTAAGAGCCGCTTAATACTGTCTCAATGATTTAATATATTGAGTAGACTTGTTTTATCGCCTAATTTAAGAAAGCTCGTTCGATTGAAGTTTTTCCTAACTTAAATAATACATTTACTCTGTAACTAAAATTAAGATATAATGAGAAAGTCAGTAATTGTCAGTAACTTTGGGACCTAAAGGAAATAAAGCTTTTATTTGGTATTATTTCCTTTCCACACTTAGGCCCGTATTCTAGAACGATACTTTATTTACGTTTATAAAAGCTCCACTCAAGATTAGTTCTAGAATATAATCTGTACCTACTTAAAAGTTGAAAGTCGAAACTCATCACTGAGTATAATTCTAGAATACGGGCCTGAGCCCCGTATGGCCTCACGATGTCCCCGCCCGTGCCCCTGGAAAGCGGGGCAGCTCCACTTGTCACCCCCAGGCCTGCACTAATGGACCCGGACCCGCCCTGCCGCCTCCTTCTCGAGCATTAGCTCACAGAAAGAGGCAGCGGCAGCCCACGCGCTCGCGGTCCGCAGCATCACCGTGAGCAAGATGCCGAGCACTGGACACTCCACCAGCGTGTGCAGCCCTGAATAATGCAGAATAAACAGACATCGTATTGCCACCAATCATCGTTACATTGTCAGCGGTATCATATGTCATTATATTATAATTCTAACTTCCTACAAGATTTGGGAACTTTTGGTCAGTCAAATAATTGGGTACTGATTATAATACTATGTAGACACTGTGTACAAAATAACATTTTTTACTAAATAACATTGTCAAATGGCTGTGTTTATTTGCAGTTCTATTTTGAAGCATAATGTAAACAATGTAATAAAATCACAGTTCATTTAATTATATTATGAATCTTATAATTATATCTACTTGCTAACCATTATGGATTTATTTGCATCAAAAGGATATCATTACCATATTATAACTATGAATTAACGCACCTGATACACACTCAAATAACACCGAACACAAAAGACTGAATGTTTTGATACGGTTAACAAAATAGCTGCTATCAATTTATTTCACGATTATATTAACAACTCCCGTTAACACTAAGTAACAATTCGCATAATAATCCGATCTGTTACTAGTGATGGGGCACGATCAGTATAATCACGATATAAAAGTACAAATACAACTCGGCGGCAATGAGTAATTGTGTGTAGTGAGCGCATTCTAAGAATATTAAAATAAAACTCTTTCGTAAATGAATGTAGACGAATATATTAATGTAACAAGATTCCATGGTGAGACCGTTGATTGCGTAACAACGATGTTTTGACATTCCTCTAATTTTGAGTGCAGACTGTAGAGTAGAGCACACACTAGGCCAAGAAGAAGTGTGATAAACCAAGTAAAGCTTATTGTTTTATCGGGAAAAGAAAGGTACTTCCTCAATCAAGTCTGCTCAATCATGCGGTGAAATATATGGCTCATCCACCAATATAGAGGTGTATTATAGATTAACCAATCTCACACTTAGAGGAGATAGACAGTTAGCAGATAAAATGATAAATATGTAGGGACACAGCAACAGTGTATTATAAAGTTGCATACGTAGCACTTAGTTATAACTGTCGGCTGCGCCCGGGCCTCACACTTAAGACAGTCGCAATATAACATCATTACGAACACGTTGTCGTTTTAATTCCCAAACCTAAATATCTCTGAGTCAGTACAGTGAGTTAAAGCAATCAGACGTGATATATAATAAACGTGATATATAACGTTAAGTAATTAAATAACGTTAGGTGATCCCGACGTCTCGAGCCTATACCCTAAGAACATATAATTATGTTAAAGAATCGCACTTTTAATTCACCTGCCTCGAGTTAACTTAATTGTGGCGCTTCACTAGCAATGGAAGTACTGCCTTGTTAAGTCGCTTTGCATTCACCTTCAGTACTTTATATTAATACTTGTCCGAACTTCATGTTGAGAGCATTAACTTAATAGGAATATATTTGAATTTATGTTCACTCACGACTGTATGGATACCTGGTTCGCTAAGGTTCCGAGCAAAGAGTATTGAGATAATAAAAATAAAACCGTATTTTGCAAGTTCAAATTACTTCTATGAATAACACTTAAAATATATGTAACCTTAGTACTGGCAACTATGAATTTATTAATTAGGAAACTGCAAAAAGTCTTTTATTACAGTTTGCCTTTTTTCAATACAGAACACGTTGGGTATGAAAGAAAAACAAAAAGTAGAAAAACGACGTTGCTTGTGACGTTGGATTCTTTTACATGCTGCCTAATTAACATTCACATTTGGTAGGTTGAATGCCATTCATCTTTTTGACTATGAGCCTTTCCTTAGCGAAATCACAAGAAAAGAAGTAGTTGAAGCAGACTTATAATATTTTTTTTAGTCTATCCTTTTTTTTTAACCTCTGGAAACCCCCACGGCCTTCACCCCATCATCGGTGCCAACGATAGGGTGGGCGTGTTGGAATCAGACGGACTAAAACCACACGGTATCCTCCCCAAGTGTCCATTGCTGGGCACCCCAGGTAATCCCTCGAAAGGATAACCCCAGGGTTACCGGCAGACTCTGGCCGCCACCACGGCCTCGCCTGGTGGGGTCGGGTTTTATCCCGCGACGGTGAGTTGGCAGGCGTGTGTAGGACACACACACGATCTACCTGAGAAAACATCTCGCCTTTTTTTTGATGCCGCTTTATATAGCTAAACTGGAAACGAATTCGTGTGATATTTACATAGCTAATGTTGCGTGGGCCGCGCACGTGCCACACCTGATTCTTGTTTATTGAGTGACAGTGTCAATGGTAAAGCCAAATAGTTCGTAGCGGTCAAGATTTTTAGAGATCTGTGGATCGTTTAAGGCAGTCAGTATTTATTAAATAATAGTATTTGTCAAGATACCAGGAAGAGTAGGAAAAGGAAATGAAAGGGGAGAAAGATTCGGTTCGGTACGGATTCTTCAAAATATCTAGCGATTAACGGACAGGGCTCCGGCGCAGACTTTCCTCTCGGGATTGTGAGGCCAGAAAGCAGTCGCTGTCTTAAAAGTCGTGTTAGCCAAACCAAAAATAGGAGAAGGACTACGAGACCCCTGGGTTCCGAGGTGAAAGCCACTTATGCAACCGGGAATAACGCTAAGATGAATATGATGACCCAAATATTATTACTTGTGATGGTTTTTTAGACTGCGTAGCTAGGTCGAATTCGCCAACTGAAAGGGAAAGGTCCCTTGAAAAGGCAAGAGAGTACATGACGAGAGTACGACCCCCTTGACTTAGCCAAATTAAAAATAAACAAATTTAAAAAATGAATGGGCAATTCACTCTAATATTTTGAAGATAGGTAGGTAAGGTACATATGGAAAATAGCACAAAAAAAACCGGCCAAGTGCGAGTCGGACTCGCACACCGAGGGTTCCGTACAAACCTGTAGGTATATAAGTAAAAGTTCACCCATCACGAGTAAGACCTGAGTATTTGATATAATTTTTTTCAATTTAATACCTCTACGCGTTCATGAGAAAAGAAGTAGTAAATTTAAAATTTTCAAAAATATTTTTTATCATATGATGTAACTAAAAATTTACAGTTTTCGCAATTTTTCCTTTATCTGTACTATAGTACAGATAAAGGAAAAAGCTGTAAATTTTTATGTTAGACTAGCTGACCCGGCAGACTTCGTACTGCCTCAATCGATAACAACTTCCGTATTTATTCACCTTTTAAACCTTCTCTGGACCTCCACAAATAATTCAAAACCAAAATTAGCCAAATCGGTCCAGCCGTTCTCGAGTTTTAGCGAGACTAACGAAAAGCAATTCATTTTTATATATTTTTATTATGTAAGATTATGATTTTATGTATGTAAATTTTATTTTTTTATATATATATGACGTTACTTCGTACCAAATTTCAAGATTCTAAGTTACGGGAAGTACCCTGTAGGTTTTGATTCCCGTGCGAGTTTCGAAAATTTGCGGCATAAACGGCTGTATCTTTTGATTGCTTTGGCTTAGAAGTTTGATTTTTTCACAGCTCCAAGGGACAGTAGACCTGAGTATTAGATATAAATTGCAGTTTGATACCTCCACGCGTTCTTGAGAAAAACGGTCTTGACAGACGGACGGACGGACGACGAAGTGATCCTATAAGGGTTCCGTTTTTTCCTTTTGAGGTACGGATCCCTAAAAACAACATACACGTAGGAAAATAGAGCAATATTACAAATAACTATAAATTATTGATGAATATTAATCATTTCTGTACAAAAAGTAATGATATCCAATCAAAAACATTACTCTGAAATGAGAGCCAAGTTCAATATTAAGCAAATGCGAGGGATATGCTCTATGGGCAACCTTACACCCCGGTGTGCGGTTTTAGTCGGTTCAAGCCCGACATAACCGCCCCCGCTGGCCGGCGGTGGGGTTCCGAAGGGATTCCCGCACGAAAAAAAAAACGTAGTAATATTTTCATCTCCTTTTGAAATTTAATGTGAAACTTTATGCGATATTTAATACTAGAAGTAGTGCCAGCCACGTGAATATTACACTACCAGATGATATTATGTTTGTCATTATCTCGAATTAATTATCGCCCACGTATGATAAACTTAATGTATATTTGCATTGGTCTGGGTGTTTCTATGTATAATATGTATGTATTTACAAAAAAAAAGTATATAAGTATGTTTATCCGCATTCTATAACCCATAACACAAGCTAGTTAAACTATGCTTACTTTGGGTCTAGAAAGCGCTGTGTAGAATGTCGTAGAATATTTATTTATTTTTATTATGATAAACTTAACTTTACTTATGTACTGAACTCATAAAGGCACTGCGCTGTGCAGTTCGACATTACACATAAACACATTAAATACTTTCATTCTACAAAAATACGAGTTAAAAAAAATCAATAACAAATTTAACAATAAAGGTGTAACTGTTCTTGCAACTGCCCGATAAGGTTAATCGAGGTCATTCTGATATTACGATAACAAACCAAACGGTCGGTACTTAAGAGAAAATTGAAAAATTCGTATATCGCCGTTTTTACCCAATGTTTCGTCTTAAAATATTTTTGGCAGTAAAAATTACGACACAATTAAAGTTATTTGGCCAATATTTTTTTATTTCGTGTTTGGTATAGGTGATTTGGGGCTTACATCGGTATTTGGACGTCTCCATTTGACCGGTAATATCAGTGTTTACGACTGTTAGGGGTCCGTTAGCAGTAAGGGCCTATACATATTTTACTTCACAACATTTACCTCCATACTTTTTGCGGAGTATTTTCTTATGGGGATTGTATGATACCTTATAATGTCACCATCTCAATGCTGTACCCTAATGAGTCTGTTAATTTACCGGTTCACTCACCGAAAAAAGAGCTGAATTTAAGTCAATAGAATGCAAAAGTCGAAAAAATATATTGAGTGTTTATTTCAGACCTTATGAGGTGAATTGACCAAACGAAATACACGCTCAATGTATAGGCATTCTTTTTACCACTCAATTCTTTTTCGATACAGTGAAGCATTATACAGCTAACTTTATCATGCTTCACTGCATTATAATACCGGTATTCTATAATTTAATATAACATTAGTGCAATCATCTCATAATCTCTTTATCATTTCAGACTCAACGGTACCAAATTCGCGCCGAGTAAAATTTAAATATAAAAATTTCACAACTTTCCAGATAGGTCACGCTAATCCAATATCGTATTATTCATAGGCGAAAAACTTGCACTAGACACTCAGTGCGCTCAGTAAGCTGAAGTGAAATGCGAATATGAGTTGGTTAGGTAAATTTAATTTATGTTTGAAATAGTACCGAGCACTCGACACTTGATACTCCTTGTTTGAAGTGATACCTGATGGGGCTGGTCTTCCATTTTAAGACACTTCTTAAAATGGTAGACCAGCCCCATTCAGAAAATCCTAAGCATAGGTACTCCTAGGCTTAGGATTTTCATGACTATTGATTAGAATTCAATCAAATTTTTATTATGTTAATTATTCACCACCACTACTGGTAACGTATTTGTATTTCAAACAAAAACTCTTCCAGACTTTTTGCTATCGCTATCAATTAAAATTAAAAATTCTGAGCCTAGGATCGATTCCCAGATTGATGAAAATATTATCGGTTTTTAGGAAATGCACATGCACAGTAGCGGCGCTCATTACCGCCTCAACATTGATGCAAACGATTGTCTACCAATCAGAGAGTGAAACTGACAGGACCTATCAATTGTTAAACGAATAAGGTAACATATGAGATCAAAATCTTAATATCCGCTCTCTCAAAGAACAACTTACCTCCTTAAGTGGCAACAATTATTACATTAGATAGTTATCTCCGATCCAAATATCTTTTAATTGGTATGTCTAGCACTTTTGTTTCTTATGTCAGCGAAAGGTGCTACGTAATTGACGTAGAAAACAATGATGCCGATTCTGTTGTCATAAAAACTTGACAAAACTGGTTTGACAGGACTAAAATGTATTTCCGTCTCCTTTTTTGCAGAGGCAAGACAAAGATGGAGATAGGTTTTAGTTATTTCAAACTTGTTTATTAAAGTTTTTGTAACAAATAAGCCTTGTTGTGACACTACTCACCATTAGGGTCATAAGGTTATGACGGTGGTGTGGCATTTTTGTGGTGTATATGTACTTTAGTAAAGTAAATACACTTTTAGGGTAAAATAAGTTATATTTTATATGATAGGATTTTTTTTTTGTAATTCTTGATCAAGAAAGTCGTACATATTTTTATTTATTTTTCGTGCGGAAATCCCCTCGGATATCCCCCGCCGGCCGGATTTCCGCATGAAAAAAAAAAAAAAGGTACCTCCTTTCCTCTTTTCCATTCTGATTTTCTCCCCATCACATTCCGCTCCGTAGGTAGGCAGCAATACGGTTGTAACACGTCTAGGTAGCGTTCAAAGAGTATGCAAAGTAGCACATACAAACTAATGAAATATAGATAATTTTGTCAATTCGCTACGGGCGAAGTGTTAGAAATTCGAGAAACTGGATTAACACCGAAAGCAAAAAACACTTACAAAATACCATATTATGAAACTGTTCATCGATGTTAATAAGATCTTTATTATCACCATTAAAAGATTTTAGTTAATTACCAGAGTTGTACCGCTTCGGGCTACTTTATACAACAGTAATAACAAACTGGTTCACGTTTGCATGGAGACGACTCGGTTCTTAAATTATGAAAATGAAGAAATTATCCGTTCAGTAACGAGCCGCGAATTGCAGGTATCGATAAAACGTATGTATATCGACTTTTATATCCAAGTCTAACAGTCGATAAATTCGATATGTTATGATCCCTGTCATTTGTGTAGGTATCTATAGCTTTATTAATGCATAGTGAAGTGCTTTGTTTACACAGTTACGACCATTTCTATTGTCGTCTCGGGTAACGTGTTTAATCGTAACACCACGTGACATCTTGTACACGTAAATTTTATTTAACTATAGAGATTGTTCCGTATTCTCTTGAAACGTGAACCGTTAACTCTTATACGACAGTACATGTTTGTGTTAACGACTACATGTTACCATAAAGTTTTATAGAATGTTAACACAAATGAAGTTTACAATTGCGGATGTATTAAATTAGAGAGAGGACAGTAACGTAGCAAAGTTTACATGCAATTAACCATGGTATAGGTAAATTATTTTACGATGTACTAAACTGTGTCAGTATTATTGGTCGTACTAAGCGATTCCTAGTATCAATTAAATGTTGGATATATGTATCAATTTGCTGATGAAAGAATCGACATTAGCGAAATCGATAAATCGCTACGGTTCTGTCACATCACTACATATTATTGCTCTATTTCTTGATTTGTTGTGTGTTGATATTTATGCAAATTAAGCTTGTAATAAGTCGATTTCGTTTTTGTGGACGGAACGGCAGGTCATGACACTTGTGACTTTATAGCTTTATAAAACAAATAAATTGTGAAAGCTGATATCTTCCTGTGTAGTCCACGTACTACGTCTGCTATAAACTATAACCTTGCAGTTGTACCTAGTTAGATCTTTTATTATTTGTTGTTTTGAACGTTTTATAATAAAAATGTTCAGACGTGAGAATGTGTTTCAACGATTGGTATTGTTTTTTCAGGTAAATTCCATATCTTCTTCTAAATTCTGTTCTTTTTTGAAAATAAGCTATTTAATGCTATACACTACCGTTTAACATAATAATGCTGCCGATGTTTTGGATGGGTGTGGGTTATTATTTTGAATTTAGTTTGTTCGATTACACATAGTTCGAATTGTATTTCGTGATTTTTTCGGGAATTCAATATAGAAACACGAGAGTGATAACTTTTTTTGATTTATTACTTTTTTTTTACATTTAGGACACGTCAATTTGACTTCACCTCGCCTGATGGTGAGCTGAAGGTAAAGTCTCAGGAAAGAGGGACACCATTACATACACGTACCATGTTAACAATGGTGGCACTCAGCTTGACGGCCTCATCAGAAGAGGATTGTCGTCGCAGCACCGCGTGACACCCACCGGTCCCACTAGTGCTGCGACCACAACCCCCCTGCCCGGCTATGCACTTGCTGACCCCTGAACGCAATCAAACCGAGATTGGATTACAATGGAGGGTTTTTCGCAATCGTGCACGGTGGTACCCACCCGGCCGAATTTTGTGACAAATTTGTGTCATCAAATTTCTACCACCAGTGAATAATATATAGGTATTAAGTATTACTACTTAATACCTATATAATACCTACTTAATAGAACCTGGTACATACAGTCCGGCTAAGATCGATTTACTTCGGTTTTGTAGAGCATTCTCTTTGTCTTACATCGATCTGACAGTTTGATACTTTTATATTCAAATTCTCAGGCTGATGTGCGATAGAGAGATGTACAAGAATTTTACAAATGTCGATGTTTTGTCAAAAATCCGACTCATATCAATATTATGATTCAAAAGATTTCACTAGTCAACATTGAATAAAAGGTATATGCACCACTTATCAAACAATGTATAGCAAAGTGCTAATAAGGGTTAATTTTCATAAATTCATATAATAAATGGGTTTGTCTCCACCGATCCCAGTATCAGATTGTATTGTCCACGGATCACGTCGAGTTGTATTCACTGATACCGTAAATGAAGTCTCTGGTACTATAAACTGATTAGTTTTGAAATGTAACGAAAATAATTGATCCTAAACCTTTAAGTTACTCACATTGTACATAATCATAAACATTCATATAAAATATAGAAAATGTGATGTAGTCATGTTTTGATGTGCTTGTAAAATAGTGTTTAATTATACCTACCTACTTTAGCGCTCCAACGACTTTAGCAGATTACATACCACTTTACCTGACCCTAGAAAGTACTTACTGAGTTTACAATTTACAGGCGATAAATATTAAAATATCTTATTAAATAAATTGACGTATAAGTTTCTTTGTAACCCTGAAAGGATCATGTTAACATAAGTATTTCATGTTTTAGATACTTAGAGCTAAGATTGTCTGTTCATATTAATGTGTCATGCTACTTTCGTAGCTGACTGCACTGCTACTGGTAATTTAATAAATCGAATATCTAAATTATATTAATAAATATTAGAAAATCGCAGAAGTCATCAATGATCTCATCATCCTAATTAAATAATAGCCATCCTTTCTGCGAAGTCTATCCTCTTCGTTTTGGAAGCTCCAAGTTTGTTAACTAAAAGAGAATAATTTTAGGTATTTAAATTACAAATCGTAATTATTTTAGCTTGCAGTATAGCTGAGCCTTATTCTGAAAACGTTAGGTACTGTGATTTACTTTCAAATTAAAATATTTACAGTTATTTGAACTGTGGAAACAAACTAAAATTTCAGAAAAAGTATTTAGGTTGAAGAGACTAAAGTAATGATCAATCCAATTGTTTCGTTGCCACTTTATCCTTTTCTTATATTTTATGATTATGATGATGAATAAGCACATGTATGTATAATACCTTTGATCACTTTTTATAATTCCAAAGACAGCATAAGTTTTTAAAAATACGATTACGCCCAGATTTTCATATTCTAACTTCGAGTTCATTAATATTACCCACATAAATATATCAGATATCATCAGAAATCTTTCAACTGACAACTCATTTCTTAGTAACGTTTGTGGAATAGGTTACCAGTTGGCACATTACGATCTAAAACATTACTAAAATTTAAACCAATGTCTATGTCATGGATGTCCTACTACACTAGCATTGGAGACATAAATAAATAATAGTACCTACTTACCATTTTTTCCAAAACTCATTCATGTACATGATGTCTCTCATGTACATGAATTAGTCTCTCAAAGTCATGCAATCGTGACTGAGAGACATCAATAATACAATTTGTCAACAGTCATTGTAATTACTAGTGATTATAAAAGAGAAAAACTTGACCTCTAATAAATGTGCATGAAAAATGCATAAATTATGCATGAAACATGCATTGGTTAGGTTAAGGATTTCATATTTTTCTTAAAATTATTTTTACCATTACATTTCAACAATGACCGTAATGGTACAAATAAATTTAAGAAAAATATGAAATCCTTAACCTAACCAATGCAGGTTAGGTTAAGGATTTCATATTTTTGCACAATGTAATGGTAAAAATAAATTTAAGAAAAATATGAAATCCTTAACCTAACAATGCAGGTTAGGTTAAGGATTTCATATTTTTCTTAAATTTATTTTTACCATTACATTTCAACAATGACCATAATTCTGAGCTTCTTGATTTTATTAAGTACATGTAGATATATATATATTTAACTAAGCTAGGTATATATTATTATTCGTAGACACAATATTATAATAGAATGGCAATAATCATCGGTTGCTCCTACAGTCCTACCTATTTACCTTCAAAGCTTGCCTGGCAGAAATTGCTTTTATTTTACTGCTTGTTAGTTGTAAATTTATTACATTTAAGTATTATCCACCTAAATAACTACATACAAATAATTAACACACCTAAATAAGTGGATAAACTCGTCTTAGGTTAATTTCAGGAATTATACAGTCAATTAATATCGCGATGTTCGCTATCCTGTCAATATGTATTGATATGCAAACGCAATTTGTACCTATATTGACACTGATAACTAACTATCTCTTAGGGTATTTATAAACGTATGTATACTTATATTCACGCAATTCCATTACCTTTTATATTTTAATCAATGATTATATAATTTTTCTACTTTTTACACTCTCCTCTCGCAGAAGAAAGTTCATATGAACAAACTTATAAACTAATGCTCCCTTGCCTCATTTTCGGGGTTCATAAATTAATAATAGAAGTCACTTATTCTTAATTTCTAAATCAGCGCATTCGGCTTACAAAAAATATTTTGTTTCCTCGTGCTCTTACGCAAGGAAGGTACTATGTTTTAATAAAAGTCTGACTTCCTTCTCATTACTTCAATAGATAGTTATGATAAGGGTCAATTTTGTAGAACGCGGTCATCGCATCATCCACGCGTGATTACAAGCTGACACGCGCGACAATCTTTTGGAACGAATACGCTCATTCACTCGATTCGCTCAAAATTGTCCATTCGTAACACATTAGACTGATGTGGACATCGATATATCATTCGCGGGTTAACCTGTGTGTGAAAATATAATATGATGGGGTGGTATTTGAGAAAGAGATATTGGTTTGTAATCGATTATGATATAGCTTTCAGTATGAAGGGTGATGTATTAAGGATAAGCTGGTACCGACTGAAAGTTCACCACACTTTGAATAACAAAGGACTTTGGCATCAGGATTGTATGAATATTTCAAAAAACAAAAAACATATTGATATAGAGTTAGACTTGTGCATGATAATGATCAGCCGCATGTAAGGCTCAACGCAACACCACACTGGAGCTAATATATCAAAGTTTTTATAAGTGTCTTATACATTGGATTCAATGAATATGAAGAATACTGATTTGTTGATCAAAACGACCAGGCAACTAAGTAACTCGAAATTTTGATTAGTTTGAAGTAATTAGTACAGTGTGAATATGGAGCACGCCCAGATCACCTAATAACGTGCTGCAGACCCCTTCAAACATATACAGGAGGTATCCATTAGCACACTGAGAATGCAATTAAGGTAGCAACACACTAGGCAAACAAAATTTGACGGATGATATGTTTATCTACACGACGAACAGCAACATTAAAAAACATACGCTGCAGTCATTCTAAATAATTAATTACTTAAACCGTAAGCCAAGTTCGTTAAGCGACAAAGATTTTTTATACTAATTTAAAAAAATCTTTAAGAACAAGTATTTTGGCGGCAATAAACTTGTTAATTTTATTAGTCTTCGTCATCTCATATTTAATAGTCACAGATAAATTTGACTGAATACAGCAAGTCGTATTAAACTTTTTTTAAATGTTCGGTACCTTCGAATATTTAATATGCTGATAAATATTAATATTTTTAAACACTTTTTTATTTACTGATTAACGTTTACAAACATAGAAATACAAAAACACCTTTTATACACGTCCTTTGTTAGAGACTTGAAGTTTTATTCTATCTGCATTCCATTACGTGAAGTGAAAATCACAAATTAGTTGTTGGCACACGATAAAGGTAATTTTTGTTTTACGCGCTCACATCACATTCGTCACAGATTACGTTGAGCGGCACGCGTGGAGATTCGTCCCTAACAACTGATTCGTTCGGTCCCATATCAGACCATTTATATCATGTCTAGTATTTTATGATCTAAGAAAGCGTGAATGACTTAAACGCATAATGTATGCGAATGTTTTGAACTAGTTAGGAACGTGAAAACTATGGGGTCTAGAACTCGAATAAACATACTTATATACAGTTATTCAGTCATATTATACTTACTTATAACACAGACCAATGCCAATACACATTTTCATGGATACAAATAGTAGTACTGAACAGGAATCGAAGTCGTTGCGTCGAAAGCTTAACCTGGAAGTCGATGGAGAAAATCGATAGATAAAATATTGGGCTATTGATTGACTACCTACGATATTTCCTAATGTTTAACGATTAAACGGTCAACGATCCATGACGTAGAATTCCTTAAATTTTTTATTCTACCTTCTTCGACGAAGCACAAAATATTAGTAATGTTACTTCGATATAAATATATGTTATAGATTGTGAATAACAAAGTAAACTATAGTAATATTCTGCCACTATTATGATTCACGCTTCAACAGTTGCGGAAAGGTGGGGCTAATCCGCGGTAACGAGCCGCCAACGCGTTATAGTGTAGACACGCCTGAACCGCAGTCCCAAAAATCGCAGTTGGAATAGGTATTAATAAAACACACACATTCCCAGCGAGGACAAATTAAATTTATTAAGTCGAACCTTATAAAATACTTCCGGAGACTCTTAACACCGCAATCTACAAAAGCGATAAATTGAACAACGCCATCTAGTGAGCGACTTAGAACTAAACATTCCGCCCACCATGGACAGAATGGCCATAACCACAATTAAGGCTAATAATGATAATTTAATCGATAGTCTTACAATTAGATAACCGCCCACCATGAGCGAATTACAACATAGCCTGGAAGGCGTTATCAAAGCTCGTGGACTGTATAAAAATCTTAAATATAAATTTAGCTTGACAAAATATAACACTTGATCAAAAACATGATGTAAACACTTAACACTACATATTACTTACCGGAAGTACAATAAGTTTGGAAACGGGTCTCTTTATTATAGAGCCCTTACAGCGCAAAGAAACTACTCTCGTGACCTTATCCGAGCCAGTGTGTTTTTCGATCTCCATCACTAATACGACATCCCCTACCTTAGGTTCTGGTGTTTGGTGTGACCATTTATGACGGTGATGAAACTGAACAAGATATTCACTAGACCACCGACGCCAAAAGTCCTGAAGCATACGCTGTGTCAAATGCCATCTTTTCAACGTACTGATGTTTGAGCTCTCAAAGTTCGACTCAGGTAAAAGCAGCAGAGGTTCACCTACCAAAAAGTGACCTGGAGTTAACGGGCATGCATCTTCAGGATTGGTGCTCAATGCAGAAATTGGCCTGGAATTGAGGCAAGCCTCAATCTGTGCTAGTACAGTCATCATCTCTTCAAACGTTAGCGTACTAGTACCTATTACCCGCCTTAGATGGTGCTTGGTAGACTTCACTCCAGCTTCCCAGAGCCCTCCAAAGTTTGGAGAGTGGGGTGGAATGAAGTGCCAGTCAGTTCCATTAGTTGCCAGCCAGTCAGCAATATCAGGTGCTACACCCGACCTTTCATGGCGGAAAAGAGCCTTCAACTCTTTGTCAGCCCCAACGAAAGTAGTGCCGTTATCACTCCACAGCTCCCGGCAATGACCTCGTCGAGCCGTGAAACGCTTAAACGCTGCCAAGAATGAATGAGACGTCATGTCACTCACAATTTCTAAATGTATGGCTCGAGTAGCCATGCATACAAAAAGGCATATATACCCCTTAGTGGCGTGATAACCGCGACCCTTCGTTGGTCTGATGCTGATGGGACCTGCATAGTCCACACCACTTCGATGGAAAGGTCGATGAGCATTAACCCTGGCGAGTGGCAACTGCCTCATTAATGGCGCAATCCCTCCCTTTCGTTCTTCTAAATCAGTTTTCTCTATAATACCCCTGTTATAATCAATATCTTTATCTTTGAGCCAATGAGGACCGTTCATCCAAAGTTCAAACTTGACAAACTCCGAAGGAGTCATACCCCGAGACGCACAATCTGCAGGGTTATCCTTAGATTGGACATGTGACCACTGATTACCTTCCATTGTGGTAAGAATTTCAGAAACTCTATTGCTGACGAACGTATTCCACCGACTAGGATGGCTACTTAACCAAGCTAGAACGACTGAGGAGTCAGTCCATGCATGTATTTTCTCTCTGCCAATACCCAAGGTGCCCGAAACTTCTGAAAGAAGTTTTGATAGCAGCACTGCGCCGCACAACTCTAAGCGTGGTATAGATACCACCTTAACTGGAGCCACCTTAGTTTTGGATGCCAACAAACTGACGTGTACCGTACCATTACAATCCACTGACCGCACATATACCACAGCTGCATAGGCCGCGTTGGATGCGTCAGAAAAACCTTGTAGTTCGATGGTATCACCTGGACTAGTATGAAACCATCGAGGAATGTGAAAGGCGCAAAGATCGTGAAGAGTACTTCTGTAACTTAGCCAATCCTTAAGTAAACCATCTGGGAGTTCATTGTCCCACCCAATACCTGACAACCATACGCGTTGAATGAAGCCCTTGGCCGTAGTGACAACAGGAGCGATCCAACCGAGAGGATCAAATAAACGAGCGATGTCTGAAATTAGCCTGCGCTTGGTCACGGGGAAGTCTAGCTGAGGAAGATGCACGGTATATTTAAATTCATCTGATCTTCTATCCCAAGAAAGGCCTAAAATTTTCACAATTTCGTCTACCTTAAATTCTAAATTTTCCTTTGCCTCTACTGATTCTCTCGTTACCTTCTGTAAAAATTCTACGTTATTACTGGACCATATCTGAAGCTGAAAGCCTCCGCGACCAAGTAACTCGTTCATTTCAACATAGATTTTCTCACTCTCATCAACCGATTCACAACCAGACAGCAAATCGTCAACGAAGAAGTCGTTGAGAATACGATTAGCTGCCAAAGGAAAATCCTTCCCATCATCGTGAGCTACCTGCTGCAAGGTACGTACAGCTAGGTAAGGCGCCGAGGATGTACCAAAAGTGACCCGCGACAAGCGCAAATGCTGCAATTCAGAATCTGGATTGTCGCGCCACAAAATGCGTTGGTAATCCACATCACTCTCTGAAACCTTTACTTGGCGGTACATTTTAACAATGTCAGCGACCAAACTTATGCGGTGGCAGCGCCATCGCATAATTATTTGTCGCAATTCACGTTGCAAGGTAGGGCCAACCATCAAATCATCATTTAACGAAACTCCGTTGTATCCCGGACAAGAAGCATCGAAAACGACCCTAACCTTGGTAGTACTCTTATCATTGCGTACTACCGCATGGTGCGGCAAATAGACCGCACGAGCTCCCTTCTCAGCTTGGGGAACCACTTCTGCATGACCCAACTCAAGATACTCCTTAATGGCAGCACTATACTGCGTTTGAAGTTCAGGGTTTTTCAGAAGTCTTCTTTCCAGCATGTGAAAACGTTTGAGAGCTATTACTTCTGATTCACCATACAGACACTTGGGATCAGTAGACTTAAAGGGCAACTTGACAATGTATCGACCAGTTGCGTCTCTTTGAGTTGTTGCGGAGTAGAAATCTTCACAGCTTTGTTCCTCGGTGGTCAACATGACCTTAGGAGTCAAAGACTGATCAGATTCGAGCTCCCAAAATCTGCGCAATAGCTCATTTGTATCTGTACCTGCAATAGCATGGCAGCATACTGAACTAAATTTCAATGGATTACTCTGGAGTTCACCCGATAGAATCCAACCAAGTTTGGTCTTTTGTGCGACGAGCGTACCCGGCGGACCCTTAACCAAACCCTCCAACAAGACTTCGCCGACCACACGAGTACTCAAAAGCAAGTCAATCTTACCTGGAGTGTCAAAAGTTGGATCGGCTAACTCGAAGGATGAAAACGTTGATAATACCTGAACAACCTTTCGTTCAGGCAGATATGAAGTAAGTTTACTTAGAACATACGCATCGACATCCAAAACAAAGGTGGGATCTAGGCGTGATTGCAACTGGAATTTAACTATCCATCTAGAGGGCATGGCAGAGCCCTCATCATCGCCTAGCCGGAATATGTCGGTGCGTGCAGGTGTTTTCCTTAGGCCAATCATCTGTACTGCGGACTCTGAAATAAAAGAGACCTGTGAGCCCTGATCCATCAGAGCTCGTAGCACAATAGCAGTACCCGTTCTTGACCTCACATTGACCAAGGCAGTGGCTAACAGGCCTTGGCTGGTAACATCTGTGAATAAGCAAATCTGTTTGGTACACTCGCCTTGAGTAGAAGTAGCTGCAGCTGCAACCACAACATTCTGATCTGCTGAGCCATCATTAGACTCAGTAGACTTCGCGATTGATTTGGGATGAAGTAGTGTGTGATGTTATTTCTTACAAATTTGGCATTTGGTGGATTGGCGGCAAAAATAGACGGTGTGATTCTTACATAAACAATTGAAACACAACTGGTTGGTTCGGACAAATTCACGACGGCCATCATGATCTTTTTGGCAAATTCTTTACAATGGCACAATTTGTGATATTCTGAACATAAAATACAAGGTTGTGAAGCTACATGAAATGATTTGGTAGAGTTGTTACGGTTACTACTTGGTACATTTTGTTTATTTGACGAATTGTCTATATTCTCCAAAGAACGAAATCTAGATTCTAAGAACTTCTTAAATTCTTCAAAGGTAGGTAAATTATCTGATGAACTAATTTCCCTTTCCCATAATTTACGTGATTCACCATCGAGTTTTGAGCTTACTATGAATATAACAATTACATCCCAAGAGCGTACATCAATACCCAGCGTACGTAATGCATGTAAGCAGTCAACTGTGGTGTCCAAAATACCCTTTATAGAAGCTGATGACTCTTTTATAAATGACTGATTGACAAGACGTTTTAGTATACAGTTTGATAAATATTTCTTGTTATCATAACGCCCTCTCAAGACAGACCAGCATTCCTTATAATTAGAAGCAGTAACAGGAGTGTGTCTCAACAGTAGTTCTGCTTCACCAGAAAGATGAGCTTTCAAATAGTGCAGCTTTTGGACATCATCGATGTGGTCGTTTTGATCGATTAGGGATAAAAATAAATCACGAAAAGTGCTCCACTCATTATATTGTCCCGAGAACTTAGGAAGGCCAATTTTAGGCAACTTAACATTGTAATTCTTAATTTCTACCTGTTTATTAGTGCTAAGTTTAGTTTTAAGTTCTTTTAATTCTGATTTGTAAATAGTATAAATATCTTCTGTTTTCTCATAAATTTCTCCTGTAAAATATGTGTCTTTTATGTTCTCCTCTGTTGCAATTTCAATAATACTACGATGTGTCTGCAGAAATTCCTTCCAGTGACTTTCCAATGTTTCCAATCTTGTGTCAATATATGACTGAGTTAATCTTTCTTTAGGTGACTTCTTAAAAAAATGTACTAAAGTTCAAACTATCTTCACACTACAATCTTCAAACAGTCAAGTTGTACTTACAGTTTATTGCTGCCAAACCTCACTTTATATCACGTCACAATGTCGTCGCTTCTTTTCTTGACGTAAGCTACTAGTGGCGCCCTCTTGTATCTCAGGGAAACATAATATGGCTTTCGATCTTCATATGGCTCCTTCTTGCAATTCCTTTAACCGCAATTGTTAGCGGTTGGAACCAACTCTCAAAATTGAAGCACCGATGCGCCCTCTGTCGACGCGCTGCTAGCTGTCAAGTATTGTGCCTCCACACCAAGGCCAACACGTACACACTTCAGTGGTGATTAGGATCCGCTAATACACCCACTTCTACAGTACCGCATTCAGACAGTACTAAGTTGCCGAAATACCCGGTTCGCTAAGGACCAAATGAACCGCAGTCCCAAAAATCGCAGTTGGAATAGGTATTAAATAAACACTAGAGATGGCCGTTTTTGTAAAAACGTTTTTAAGCAACGATGCCAGTGTACGATGCCGGCATCCGATGCCAAATTTCGTGAACAACGGATCCCCGCAATATCCGATGCGAACTTTAACGAATGCGAGCGACCGAGATGTGTGACAGAAACCAAAGAAACGAAACGATGAGCGATGCGATAGCAAACCGAACAGTACCGAACCCGAACCGAAGCATTCATGTATCGCTTACTCGCTCACTCTTAATACGATCGGCGCATGTGCTTGGTGGTGACGAATGGCGACCAATCAACAAAGTTTTACACTCCCTTTCTTTAGGTACTAGAATAACTTGTGGCAACTTTTTTACAAAAATAAATTTTAAATAAATAATCAAGGCTAACTAATTGACTAACTAGTTATTCATTTATATTTTTTGTCTTCAAAATAAGTTTCTAAACAGTAAAATCTTTTAAAACTGAGTTCTTAAATATAACAATATTAAAAGACACATCAAGATTGTTTATGTTTATTCTAGTACCTAATGAATGGGACACAGTTCATAGGTACCTTACCTACGCCTACGAATTCTACGAAACGCGTGCTCGGATCCTAAACATTTGAATACTAGAAGCGACTTTGCGTTTCATTTACCACCTTACATGTCCTATCTTATTAAATACAAACAAAATAAGTGGATAAATTTGGATGAACAGTATTTTAAAATAATGTTTGATGTTGAATTGTTGACCTATTTTTAGTGAGTAGGCACTTGGTAAAAAAACTACGCGTAGGTATTTAATTATGTTATATCTACATATAAGATATTATTAGTAAGTATAGACAGTAAGTACCTACTTAGGTAGGTACCTAGTTTCATAAATAACTCGAAAGAGGCATTAAGTAGGTACTTCTTTATCTTGTTTATCTACTTACCAGCTAATAATGATTATTGGTGGTTATGATATTGTAAAATAATTAATAAAAATTTACCTACATATTTTTTAAGAGTAGGTACAATCACTCATGGATATTTCATTAGGTACGCTCAATCTATTCTTGTGAAAGTGATATCTATGGTACGGAATTCCCGCCACTTGTTCAAGGTTATGTTTTGATTTTGTCATTCATTTCATTACGCACGAAGTTTCAAAGAGAGCGACATTAAGTTTAACATATTTTTCCTAAAATTACTTGCACTTTTATTTCGTTTGTAATAATGCCACGACGGGAAGCTAACCCCTATTGGGAGCATTTTGATAAGAAAGACGAGGCTATAGGAGTTTGTAAATATTGTAGCCAGAGCATCAGCTATAAATCTACTACAGGCAACTTACGGTCACATTTAAAGAAAAAGCATCCACATATTTTATCAATTGATATGATAACGCCACCAGTACCGCTACCACAGGTAATGCAACCTCAACCACCACCACCAATGGAAATGGAAACGGAAGCAGTGACATTCGCTACTAGTACTACGAGCTCAACCACTACCACCGCAGAGGTGCCTCTTACTCGCTCTACAAACATTGTTCCTGCTAGACAACGCCGACAAAGGACAATAGTTTCCTACGTACCTAGACCCATAACACAAGAAATTAAAAAAAGAATTGATAGAGATTTACTTGACCTATTTATCGACGACATGCAGCCGTTTAGTATAGTGAATGATAAAGGCTTCCAAAAGTTGCTGTCATGGATTCCTGGCTACACACCACCATGTAGAAAGACGATATCAAATTCTTTGATACCGGCATTATACGAAAAAACTTTAAATGATTGTCGAGAAACATTAAATATTGAAGCGGTAACTGTATGTGTTACTACCGACTGTTGGACCTCAAGTAATAATGATAGTTTCATAGCAGTCACTGCCCACTACATTTCGCCAAATTTTAAATTTAAGTCCATTTTATTGGAATGTAAGGGATGTCCCGGCAGTCACACAAGCGAACACCTTGCTCAAGAAATTAGAAGCATTATGCTCCAGTGGAGCCTTCTCGACAAAGTAAACTTCGCAGTGTCGGATAACGCATATAATATTTGTAATGCCATAACACTCCAATTACGATGGAAACACTACGGATGTTTCGCACATTCCCTTAATTTGATCGTAAAAGAAGCCCTTATACCAATACAAGTAACAATAGAGAAAATAAAAAAAATTGTCGCCCATTTTAAGCGCAGCACTCAAGCTAATGAGAAACTCATTAAGTATCAAAGTAACCACTTGGGCATCGAACAGCCAAAAAAGCTGGTCATGGAGGTAGCAACAAGATGGAACTCCACTTACCTCATGGTAAAGCGATTTATTGAGCTTAGTGAGGCCGTCAAAGCTACTACAGCTGTAATAAATAGAGAGTGGCCAACCGTGACGGAAGAAGAGTGGACAAACCTCGAATTACTGGTAAGTGTTTTGGCACCGTTTGAAGAAATAACGTCCAGTTTGAGTGGTCAGAACTACGTGACTGGGGGTCTAGCTATAGTTTTATGCAATAGCCTCCGAGATGTTTGCCAGGAGATGTTACAAAACACTATTTATATTAATGCTGATATAATTCAAAATGTCATAATAAAATTGAAAAGTGGGCTTGATTCGAGGTTCCAAAATATCGAACAGAGTAGGACTCTGGCTTTGTGCACTTTGTTGGACCCGCGCTTTAAATTGGAGATGTTTAAATCTGATGCAAATAAAAATTCAATAAAAGAACATTGCCACGAGATAATGGCAGGCATTTTGTCACGACAAGTCGCAGCCACAACGCAAATAGCCCCTAGTGCAACTGTCTCTGGACCAAGCGTGTGGAACAAAGTCGACACTCAGTTAAATAAGACGAAAGTTTCAGGGACACCATTGTCCAAAGCCATCAGGGAGATGCGGTTGTACCTGGACGACGATTTATTGCCCCGGCAAGGTATTAACGGGAACTGGAATGATCCCACTGAATGGTGGCTTCGTCATTCCAAAATATATCCGACTTTGGCAGAAATATACCGCTCGAGATGCAATATTGTGATAACATCTGTGCCGTGCGAACGCATATTCTCAAAAGCTGGATATATTTTGAATGAACGAAGAACTCGTCTTTCCAATTCTAAATTAGAAAAACTGGTTTTTCTGAATGTTAATTCCAATTTCCTTAAAAATAAAGACTGATAATAATTACAAACCTATTTTTTATTTTTCAGCCTAAGTACATATTTTCGTTTTCGTACCATTAATTCAGTACATCTATTGAAATAAGTATGTACAATATTTAGGTATTTATTACCATGGTCACTTACACATAAAACACTACATGATTAATATAATATCCCGAAGTCTCTAATATTAATGTACAATATTTATCTAAATATTTTACAAAACTCTAGGTACCTACCTAGAGTTTTGATTTGATATAAATATGTACCTACATATTTAAATCAAATCAAATGGTATCGTTAGTTCACCGTTACCAGAAACTTTTCTAATAATATAAATAGCCGGCAACGACAAAGCATTAGATCATTTGGAGAATGCATATCCAAAACATTCAAAAAACGATGCCAAAAAAAACGATGCCGGCATCGGATGCGGTTTACGAAATATCGATGCGCATCGATGACAAAATTTAAAGAAAACGCCCATCTCTAATAAACACACACATTCCCAGCGAGGACAAATTAAATTTATTAAGTCGAACCTTATAAAATACTTCCGGAGACTCTTAACACCGCAATCTACAAAAGCGATAAATTGAACAACGCCATCTAGTGAGCGACTTAGAACTAAACACGCCTTTATTACAATACTTTATCGTTTGCTGTAGATTGATTTTTAGTACCCGGTAAAGGATAAGATGAAGATTAAGAATATACAAGTTATAGATGGTGCTTTTTTGTGAATTTGGTACAATTTTTTTTTACTATAAAAATACACATTTCATAGGTGATTGAGGATTTTCCCAGTATGAATTTCTCCACTAGAAAGAGAAATACTTCAAGTAGCTTTAAGTATATGATGTATCTCTTACGAACACTTTTTGAACAGGGTCTGAATATTGCTATCTTCTGAACACGCGTCATGTCTATGAGATTTAACCTATTAAACTCAAATCTAATTCAGCAAAATCATTATCGCCCGTCATTCTTCAAATGTTGTTTAATCCATTTTACGATAGTAATTTTAATTACCCTATTTCAGCGAAGCTCTGAAAGAGTGAAGCTCTCTTTTAGACGACTCATGTATTTTGTTAGACCATCTTCTCCTCCCAAACGGCTGAACCGATTCTAATGAAATTTCACACAAGCAAAGATGTTACTTTGCTATGTTGTCTACCACGAAGGAATAATCACCGAACAACATTTTCAAAATCTGATACCGCAATGATTGTCAAGATTAGACACACAGTTTTTCACACAGAAATTTTGAAATCAAAATTTCTTTTTTTGATCGACTCCACTTTAAAAGTTACGCATTTTGGCGCCAAAACTGTGTGTCTAATCTTGACAATCATGGCGGAACGGATTTTGAAAATTTTGTTCGGAGGTTCGGAGGAATAATCAACAAAAGTACCATCTGTAACGGAGTAAACAAATAGGGCACGTGCAAAATAAAATTTTATGAATGGCCCCTTATCAAAAAATAACTGGCTGGTGTAAAAACTAACCATTAATAATCTATTCAAACAAATTACACTGATGATGATTATCAGACGGGGAGCTTCGCTCAATTTTTGCAACAGCAGAATGTATTGCAGACCTAGTAACATATATGCTTCTAAAGCAACTCTAAAGCAACAAGTGGAAATAAATACTCTTAATTATATAGTCGTAACTGCTTACTAACAGGCAAACGGTGCTTGTTTGAAATTATAATAGCATACAAAATACAACGGTAACATTGGCAGACGCGATATCAAGAATACAAAAGAAATGACCAAATAGTTTCGCAAAATTATACCCCAAAAAAATAAATCAATCCACTCATGATACAGTTTTAAAATGTCTAATGCAATTGACCCAGTTGTGCCAGGTGTCGGCAACCCTCGGTAGTCTTCAAATCACTATCATTAGTGATAATCATTCGTTCTGTACGTGTGCCTCTTGTTAGATGCTTGTGTTTTTGTTTTTGTAAGGCTAGGGCCACATCGTTGCTAAATTAGATGTGTATGATTTTAGGATGAAATTATTTTGTTGATTTTTAAGTTTTATAGTAGAAGGTAGGTATTGCGATTGCTTGTATAATATTATTTTAGCCAACTGTCATAATAGTTTCTATTTAGCAGAATCGATTATTGTATTTTCAGATAATTTCGAAATTAATATCGTTATTTTTTTTTGTAATTAATTTTATTTATTTTTATCATAATGAAATAGGTAATACCAATTGGAAATTGTTACTGTTTCACGCATAGCATAATATTTAACCTAGTGTCTTTCAGAGACAAAGTGGACATAAAACAACAAACACATAAACAAACTTATTTGGATCGCCGATATAATCTAAAACACTTAAATATTATAAAATGATTTAATAGAAATGAAGCTTTTAAATTTTTAATTTTTGTTCAGTATTTGTATTTTGTGTGCGGTGTGGGTTGTTGGCCGGGGGTTCAGTATTTACCATTTAAGCTATATATATATAGGGTATAATAAGGCAAGAATTATTATAATATAATTAAATAAATTAAAACTCCCAAGATATGTATTTCGTTCAGATAGGCATCTTTCATCAAATGTTGTTTGGAATATTATGGACGAGTAAATACCAAGCTTTTATGATGCTATTGAATTAATTCAGTTAGTGTTTTAAGTTTTTGAAATTCTGATAAACACTACAGATAAAATAATGATCTCTATAATGTTTGCTAGCAACTTCATTGAAAACATTGAATATATTATAAGTGGTTGAAATATTGATAAATATTTAGCAAAAATAATAGCATAAACATAAAACATAAACATAACCGTGAGGTGTACAACCTCAGGGAATACTTGTGTAATGGTGGATAACGGACTTACCCCGCTAGCTTTGGCTAAACAGAACTGGCGCAAACCTGTGGTATTAAGTATCAATGACCGTATGGATGTATGGAAGAGCAAGGAGTTGCATGGACGTTTCTATCGGGCTCTCCATGGGCCTGATATAGACTTACCAGCATCTGTGTCTTGGCTACGCTTCGGTGACCGATTTGGGGAAACCGAAGGGTTTGTTTTTGCAATTATGGACAAAGTTGTGATGACGAATAAGTATCAGAAGTTTATTCTAAAGGATGGTACGGTTGACATATGTCGGGCGTGTCACCGTCCCGGAGAATCCCTTAGACATATAATTTCTGGTTGTTCTCGTCTTGCCAACGGCGAGTATTTGCATAGACATAACCAAGTAGCCAGGATTGTTCATCAACAGCTTGCTCTAAAGTACAACCTTGTGGAATCAGAGGTACCGTACTACAGGTATGTGCCCGACGCAGTTCTCGAAAATGGGCACATCACGTTGTACTGGGATCGATCTATCATCACTGAGGACTATTTTAGGTAATAAAACTGATATTGTGTTGATAGATCGGTCAGAGCGCCGCGCAGTAATTATCGACATCACCATTCCACATGACGAGAATCTTGTGAAAGCCCAAAAAGAAAAACAAATAAAATATTTGGATTTGGCTCACGAGGTTGTCGACATGTGGAGTGTGGATTCGGCGATTATTGTTCCGATAGTTGTATCGGTTCACGGACTGATTGCCAAGAGCCTCGAACAACATCTCCAGAGGCTCGCGTTAGGCAGTTGGGTCAAGGGCTTGACGCAGAAGGCAGTGCTCCTCGACACGGCTCGTATTGTGAGGAGATTCCCCTCTCTGGAGCCCTAACCACCGGTAGCTTCTCTTCTCCTCTTTCCCACTGAAGGTAGCAATATGTGAATGTATGAAATTTAAAACTGAATGGTCTAGTGTTGAAACCGTTTATAGACCAAAATTTCGATATCATTAGAAGAAGAAACAAAAACTTAACTAAAATTCGTTGTTATCCATTATGTACAATGCTTTATAATAATACTGTAATTACCTAATTGCTGCCACTACAACTTACTGCTGTGTCGCGACTTTCGACATTGTCAATTGTTTTTAACAATCAACGTACTCTAATTTTAGCCTCAGGCTATGTGTAGGTACCTAAATGGATTCAAGGCTTGATTATGTAGACTTTAATAACCGGCATTAGAGACCCGAGATGGCGTGCGGTTTTGGGCGATTTGACTCGGACATAACCACCCCCACTGGCCGGGGAAGGAGAGGGGGTATTAATGGGGATTTCCACACGAAAAAAAGGTACTACGAATGATTAATAAGAGTTGGTTTTAAATAGTTTTCTACTGATTTCAACCATCAGGGGCCGTTGCTCTACGTTTTTTATATATTGTTTGCAACCAATTAATATAGATCATCGTCATCATCCAAGAGGACAGTTAGCAACAGAGCCTCGTTCGTCAATCAGCAAGTGTACCGGCTTGAAGGTGAAGTTGGCTTGGTCCTCGAAGAACTTGGTGTGGCTCCAAACACGATAAAATAACAGTAATTTTCTTAATACAGCATTTGTTAACAATTTAACTACAACTTCACCTACCAAATAAAGATAGAACTAGAATGTTTGATTGATTAATTACATATGTTGTGTGAATAAGACCTCTATCTGTAAAGTTGTTTACATGTTATATGACTATTAACATAGAAGTGATTATAATATATACATATTATATACCTCCACAGTGTATTCTCACAGTGTTAGGCAGAGCAGATGCATAGCTCTTTATTGTCACATATTATTTTACAAATCGTCTTACATACATACACATGCTTTTACATAAAACTTTTCATACATTGTCTTTTATTCCTTTCATTACGCACCCTAACTTTGAATTAGATCTATTTGAACCCAAATCTTCTTCTATTAAGCCTAATCTACATATGTATATCTTATAAATTCGCATCATGTATTATTTAATCTGTCTGTTATGGAATTATCATTATTTATACAGAAATTTTCAAAGTCATTGCTAAGTGCATGCTAATTGACGGAAGAGGCTCTAGCGCAGGTTTCCTCTCGGTGTTGGGAGCTCAGATGGCAGTTGCTCCCATAAAAATAAACCAAGTACCGAAGTTGTCGGAAAGAGGATCCTGGGCTCCAAAGTGCACGCTTACGGGATTGGAGCTCAGACGAATAAGATTTTTTTTAGAGACACAATACACTGATATTATTAAAAAAACGTTATTATTTCGAGTTTCAAGACTTTCTTATGGTTCCCGTTAACTTTTTATTAAAAACAGCAAGTAATTAAAAAAAATGCATATAAATTTATGCAATTATAAACTTAACACGGACTTCGTGACTGAAACCGAAAATATATGACATATTATTGTGCTCTAGAAAGTGCACTGAATGTTTTTCGAAAGTGCACGATGCAGTTATACATATTTTAATATTTGATTTTTACGAGACATTCGAAATTACATTTAGACTAATTTTATAACTTTTTAATTATTGCCCTCGCGTTGGTAATAAAATGGCTACATATTTCTTGTTGAATTGACTACATTGTGATTAAGTGGAATATCACTCACATTTAATGTTAACGATATCCAATAACTGGCTGCTGTCCGTGGTTCCGCGTAGTATACAGGCACCTATTTACTATATGTATAACTAGCAGTGCCCAAGACGACAGAGCAGTAAGATGATTAATTATAAAATTTAATTGTTTGTTTGTTACTCAATCACGGAAAAACGGCCGGGAATAGTATATTATATAGGCTACTTTTTATCACAGAATAAGTTCCTGAATGTGCGGGAACGAAATCAGTATAAATAAATATAGGTAAATATAATATATATTTATATACTGGATGCGGCAAGCTGAAGACAGGGTGCTGTGGCGCTCATTAGGGGACACCTATGTCCAGCAGTAGACTAGAATAGGCTGATTATGATGATGATGATGATGATGATGATGATGAAAATAAATAAATATTCTAGTATACATTAGATAACGCCATTTAGACCCAAACTAAGCAGAGCTTGTCATATAGATTCTAGAATGCGGATAAACATACTTAAATACTTGTTTTTTTTTGTAAATAAATACATATTATACACAGAAACACCCAGACCAATGCAAACATACATATTTGCACTGGGCGAAGCCACATGCATACTTAAGCTAGTGTAGTGCAATTTGAATAATATGTAGCAAGTGACTAATATGCATTATGTTTTATTTACAGGTAATTATCAGAAAATTATACAGCTGTTTCCGTAAGTTGATTAGTGACTATTTTGACTCGGAGTTTGCCCAGTACGAATGTAAATACGGCTAAACCAAAGACTAAGACTGGTGAAATAGGTGTATATTATGAAGACATCCAAATAGCAAGAAATTTTAATCATTAAATTATTAAACAATTATCTCTATACTCACTTTCGTCTTTCCTACACATTCGCTATTTTTCCACTTTTCACATTCTCTTCTTGCAGCCATGTTGCAATTTATTTTTTAAATAAATAGGCTGAACCTTTGTACTTTGCGTCTGCCTTTCTCCACTTCGTCCATGTGGACTTCGATCTGGCCTATTTTTTGCGCGGATCCCTTGTACTTTTTGCAAAATAAAAGTAGCCTAAGTTACGCCTTATTACATCAGCTATCTGTAGTAAAGATCCTGAAAAAAAAACAGCCCAGCTACTTCGGAGATTACGCGGAACAAACAGACAGAAAGTCGGACAACATTTCCAAAAGTTGTATTTTTTAACCCCTGACGCAAAAACGACGTAAGTTTGACTTGTCTGTGTGTTTGTCTGTCTGTGGCATCGTATCTCCCGAACGGTTGAACCCATTTTGATGCGGATTTTCTTGTTCGAAAGCTGATATGATCGAGATGGTTCTTAGGTAAAAAGAAATATGTTTTGCAGAATTTTAGTTTTTAAATTACTGTAATTCTTATAAGTACGCGTATACAATATGCAATAATTAAAGTACTGTTATTTTAATATTACAAACAGACACTGCAATTTTGTTTATTTGTAAAGATTCAGTGTACACACACTGATACACATAAATTTTAATGAATAATTATGAAGAAATAAAACGTAAAAGAACAAGATTGGACATTACCTTCGCTTTTAAATTAATATAATCACACAATATGCATAGAAATTTCCATGCAGAAGCTTTACTTTATGTTTATGTAGATTACAGAACAAAGTACCGCATCCATTTACATATTATCTGCTCCCAATTAATTTTACAATATATTGGTATTAATTGTGTCTAGATTATACAGCAGGTTTGAACTTTAAATGGACATTGCATCGAACGCGGTATGTTTGGAATTGCTTGGAGTTGCATGATATTGTTGGAATGGGAGATGTTTGTCTATTTAATGTAATCTAATACCTTAAAACGAACAACTCTTGTATATATATATATGTATATACAAATATATATAAAATCTGAGATTTTCATGAAATTATACAGGGGTTTTCGGGGGCGATAAATATATCTAGCTAGATTTCATTTTTAGAAAACTTGAAAAAAAAAGAAACCTGGCTAAGCTCGGTCACCCAGATATTAAGCTTCTTAATTTGTATAATTACTTCGTAATTCATTATTGAATGAATGAATGAATTTCTTTATTTGCAAGCAACAAAGGCTCAATATTTGTTAGTATTACTTATGTGTATATATTAGTAAAATAAAAGTATTTTTTTTTTTTAATAATATAATGAAATAAATGAAAAAAATAATGAAATATAATAAAATAACATATATATTATTATGTTATGTTTGAACGTTATTGCGATATTTTGTCAAAGAGTATTTATCTATAGTAATTGCATGTATTTCATTCCACTTTTCTTCTATTACGTCATCTGCGAGCATTTACAAATATATAACGTGATTATGTATTTGACTTTGGCAGTATGAACAATGAATATTTTATTTTGTACACATATATGTACACATGCAATATGTAGAAATTGCATAATAAGCATCCTGCAATCCTTTCACATATAAACTTAATTTATGCTAAATCTCATCTCTTCAGAGTGCGCAAATGCTTGAAAAGAAGTACCCACACAGTTTAACGTCCACGTGGTAATATTATAGAAATTAGTTCATTAGGTTTTTTGTTTTAGCAACAAACTAAAACTACAATGTGATGTTAGTGTTGAGTAAGTGTAGTGTTGGTTTCTGCTATTTGGTAAATAATTGCTTTACTCGTCAAATCTCATCTATTTATTTCGAGTTCCCAGAAGCTGCCCACAGTAAAGCCTAACCGGATAATTCTACAGGTAGGTACTTCCCATTCCCATTCCTATTCCCATTCCCAAGGCTGCGAGGGATATGCTCTATCGGCAACCTTACACCCCGGCGTCTGTAGACCCGAGACGGCGAGCGGTTTTAGTCGGTTCAAGCCTGACATAACTGCCCCCGCTGGCCGGCGGGGGTGGGGATAGTACGATAATACAAGGGGAATTTCGCACGAGAACAAAAAAGGTACTTCCCATTCGGTGCTAATACTAGCATGCAGTTACTATTGTTTACATTTTCATGTTTTTGTATTTTGTTTAATTTTTTTTTTTTTTTCTTACAATTGCAAATAGCGGTATATGGGATGTTAAGTACATACGTTTAGGTACACTATATTTAGCCTTGCGGCGTGCAATATTATGTCAATAGAAGTTAATTAAGGAAATACAAATTTCAAATTACATGTCAATAAACTAATTCTACTATACGTTTCATAACATGTCAGTATATTTGTCTACACCATATTTAGGCTTGCAGCGTGCAATATTTTGTTAAAGGTTAAGAAATATTAAATTAGAATAATGCAATGTCAATATGGGAGTCAATACAAAATAAATAGTAATATGTCAGTAAAACGAAGTCCAATATAAGTCAACACAAAATAAACAGTAACATGTCAGCAAACTAAGTCTAATATAAGTCATATAGAATGTCAGTACACTAGACTATCACAGCTGATCACGTAAATAATCCTCCACAGAATAATAGCACTTCTCCAACAGTATTTTCTTAAGTGTAATTTTAACAATATTATTATTAGGTTCCTCTAAAATTGACTTAGGTAAGTGGTTATATATTCTAGGAGCCATGCAGAAAATACTTTTATTTAAGTAAGCTGTGGAGTTGGAAGGTATACATATTTTTAAATTATGTCTAATGCTTCTCAATTTCTCGAACATATGAGCATTAATCTGATATTTATTTCTAGAATTCAGAATTGTTTTGTAGTGTTCAGAATTAAAAAACCATAATGCTGTTAACTCTGTAACTATACCTAATAAAAGTCGCAACCGACTTGTATGTGATGAAACAGTCTTACTATTTTTACTTACAGATGTTTATTCGCAGACAATATTTCTCCACTTTTGATATACTTGATCATTTCAACGGTTGATAAAGTTATGAGATAACTTCGTAATTATACTCATTTTGCTGTCGATTTGCTTTAACAATTTGATATTTTACCACTGTTATTAGTACAGTCTACAATCTTTCAATTATTTCAATTGTGGTTGTTGTAATAAATCATGAATATCGTTAATATACGTCAAAACCACTTAACTGGATAAAAGACTGCCAGATTTATTTTTATTTCTAATCTTTTTTATCTACTTCAAATAATAACAGCGCTTTACCTAGGCTGCCATGTATGATTAGTAGGCTGATAGCGGTTATAATAGCCTCCAGCCTCCGTTTTAAATAGCTTTTAGAATTCAAACGTCTTACATATTAAATTTTAACTTGAAAATAAAACAATTCAGATGCCAACATATACCTACCATATGAATACGATATTTATTTGATGGCACATTTTACTGCGCTTTTAGTAAAAATTCTGGTGAAAAAATAATGATGCGTTACCGGTAATATGGCTTATTACGCTATAATGTATGACTATAGGACTGACCAGTTATCTAGTATTCTTAAACATGAGTTCTTTGAAAAGTGCCAGCAAACTAATGATCTATCGATATTCAAGAGAGTGCTTAAGTGGTGTTGCTTCCGTTGAAGGGTCCCGTTAATAAATAGACTACCAGGATATTTGTAAAATATCGACATATTTGTAATATGCGATGCGACATCGATCTGTCAAGTCCACTTATAGCTTGGACTTTGATCGGCGGATACTGATAGAGATTATCATAGTTACAGTAATTTTCATGACATTATAGTTTGTTACTTACTTATCTTTGCAAAAGAATTTACTCTAGTCTCTTAAAAACACAAGTTTACAACTTATTAGCAAAGTCTAAGGCTAGTTCTATAAATTGCAAATGTAAATAATGCCCTCTATTTAAACAGTACAGAAGTGGACAGTAAAACAAACATACAGACGTGCAGGCAGTGGCATTAATAGAATGTCGTATTTTTTATGGCGGCAGACCTTTTAGATCGTAATTTTGTCGTGGCATTAGCGTCATATTAGTTGCAAAGCACTCAGAAAGTACTGTCTAGTAGTTCACACGTACTAAATGTTTACAATTAAATATATAAGTTTATTAGATTATACTGATTTTAGTAGTGGGTGACATTGTTGGCGGTTCTCTGAAGTAACAATAAATTCTGCTACGAATTTATCTTTACGATTAGGTTCCTCTCCTCTCATGGAACTTACAGATGTTTTTTTTTCCACTAGTAAAACATATTAAGTTGATAATATTTTTGTTGATCTTCACATTACGTTTAAATTTATTACGTCTAACATGTTTATGTTATGTATAAATTTGATAAATTTCTTCAAAACGGTATTACGAAGTGGATTTAATAATAATAAATATAGGACTATTGTAGCTAATAAACCTGATATAGTGTTGATAGATCGGTCAGAGCGCCGCGCAATAATTATCGATATCACCATTCCACATGACGAGAATCTTGTGAAAGCCGAAAAAGAAAAACAAATTAAATATTTGGATTTGGCTCACGAGGTTGTCGACATGTGGAGTGTGGATTCGGCGATTATTGTTCCGATAGTTGTATCGGTTCACGGACTGATTGCCAAGAGCCTCGAACAACATCTCCAGAGGCTCGCGTTAGGCAGTTGGGTCAAGGGCTTGATGCAGAAGGCAGTGCTCCTCGACACGGCACGTATTGTGAGGAGATTCCTCTGTCTGGAGCCCTAACCACCGGTAGCTTGGTCCCTGTACCCGATGCCGGTGGGTTACTATTTTTTATATTTTTAAATATATTTGTTTTTTTTTATATATATATATGGAATGTATTTAAAAATATAATTTATATGTGTTTAAAATGTAATAAAGGGAATATAATAATAATCTTCACAGCGGACATTCTACACAGCGCTATGTAGATCCAAAGTAAGCATAGCTTAACTAGCTTATGTTATGGGTTCTAGAATGCGGATATACATACTTATATTTTCTTATGTAAATATATACATATTATACATAAACATACCCAGACCAATGCAAGTAGACATAATCAAACATACAAATATTCGCACAGAGCGGTAATCGAACCCGCGACCTCTGACGTATATATATATATCGCTGGTCGTGACATATGAAATTGCCGTTTTTCTTGAAGAAATTGGAGGAAACCCAATTTTCAGTACTACTAAAAAAATGCAAAAATGTTATTTTGCATTTTTTTAGTAATGACAAATCCAAATTTTATGATTTTTTTTGTGTATGAATGAGACAACATTAAGCTCACAAACAACAACTTTTATTACATTTTTGAAGAGTGACAGCTGTTAAGTAATATACGAGGGCAATATGTTTTTTGTGTATATGCCAAAAGAAGGCATTATATCATCAAAGTTTAGGTGAAAATAAAAGAACTGATTTAGTATGATCATGATTTCCGCACGAAAAAAAAAGAAAAGGTACGCGAAGCAATAGCGGCGGTAAGGCCCATCATGGAGGATTGGCTAGAGAGGTGACACGGAAGCCTCTCGTACCGACTGACGCAGGTGGTCTCCGGGAAGGGGTGTTTCGGGGACCACCTGCATCGGATCAGGAACGAGCCAACGCCTGAGTGTCATCACTGCGACGCTAGCGAGGACTCAGGGCTGCACACGCTGGCGGACTGCCCGGCGTGGGAGGCGCCGAGGCGTGACCTCGTGGCAGCCATCCTCTCGCTCGGCAGCATGATTGCGGTTATGGCGCGGAGCGCGAGCGCGTGGGCCGCCGCCAACTCCTTCTGCGAGCATGTAATACCGCCGAAGGTCGCTCAACGACCTCCGTCCTCCATGAGCGCAGGCTTGGGGGTGGTAGGTGAGGCCGCCTGTCACCTCAGCAGAAGCAGGCCGGGACGGTGGGGCGACTACCGCCCCTCCCTCAGACCGGGGCAAGACCGTGGTTTCCAAACCCGAGGGGGCCATCTCGAAACCGGAGATGGCACAGGGTCAGTCGGGGTGCGAGGGATATGCTCTATGGGCAACCTTATACCCCGGCGTCTGAAGATCTGAGACGGTGTGTGGTTTTAGTCGGTTCAAGCCCGATATAACCGCCCCCGCTAGCCGGCGGGGGGTATCCGAAGAGATTTCCGCATATCAAAGTCATATACAAGCGACCGAACACCTATTTATATTTTGTCATATTAAATACATTAGGTATTGAGGTACATTTAACGATTTCCTGCGTAAAATTACAGCGACACACTCACTGGTCAAATTGACTTTTTATCTTTCTTCCGCATGCTCAAGAATCGTTGATTACTTGTCGTTCGGCCCTGTCGGATGCTGATCAACATAAAACATTATTTTAATCAGACTGTTTATAAATCTAATATTAGTCTGACCGACCACTAATTGAACAAACTATGTGATATTCCTTCACACACACTTCAATAAGATCCATAGACCAGGGAAGGTGCTCAAGACTGATGGGCTGGTATACTTTAATTGGGTTCTTTCCCATGGATAAAATACATTATTATACTGATCTTATTGAATAAAGAATTATAAAAAGCGGTGAAATTTACGTCTGTTTTTATTTTATCGTTTGTACTTATTTTTAAATCATCCACTCCAACCACTAATAATAAATTATTCAATCAAAAGCTAAGTGTGACATCATTCATACTTATTTATTTCATACAAATTTGCATTGTATAATAAAAAGAAACTGATTTGACTTAACGCCAAGTAGGTACATCGCGGATTGGGGTGCTTGGTTGGGGACCTCCACGCGGTGCACCCTGGGCAACGGAGGCGGCAGCGCCTCTCTCCTAGGGCGGGAGAGACGCTGCCGCCTACGGCCAACTCCGACCGAGGCGAGGACGGCCCTGTTGAGGGCTGTTCGGAAGCTTTCCACCTGTCCCTCTGATTAGCAGATGGCACAGTGGAGAGCAAGTAAGGGGGCTAACTCGAGCTCTCCAGCGGGGCCGGTATCCGAAGGGATGTCCGCACGAAAAAAAAAAAAAAAAAAGGTACAACGCGGATTTAAGTCCCGTCCTGGATGTGGACTTTCCAATTTAAATTTATAAGAATATTTACAATACTAATTGCTTCAAAATTTCATTAAGGTACTCAATTTCTCGCGTTTTATTTAGTATAGCGTGATGGGCGCGGCTAGGTTTGAGTTGGTTGGCTGGTATCCGCTCTGGGTTGTTCTTAGATAAGTACTAAAAATATCAAATCTTTTAAAATGTAAACAAATGTATATGTAAATTTATTGTGGGAGAAAATATAAGCATAATATTATTATTGTTATTATTGGTATTTAGTAAAGATATCGTAAACAGTGTGAGAAAAACTAGAGTACTATTTAATTTACCTACAGGTTTTCTCTACACTCTTGCTAAGTTGTCTGCTTTACGCCGGCACATGCACCTCGCCTCCCTCCCACCATAAAGAACCATAATAAAATAAATCCGATGGCAACCACACAGGGTGCACACGCACTAACCTAAGGAAACATCCACATAATTTAGTTCGAAGACGAAAACACTACAGGCATACTAAGTTGCGCGGTTCTCAATAAAATTGCAACAGTTTCTTTGTTAAATACATTAATGTTTGTTGTAAATAGTGAGACTTTCGCCTGCAAATGAATGGAACGATTAATGTTAGACAATATACATATTTAGAATACGCAGGATTGGTATGAAGAGTGCTCGTTTGTGGCGGATCTTGTGACCACACGTACAATGTTGGAAAAATTCTTTGAATTGAAATGTAATTACTAATTACGCTGTACAAAGTAAGTATATTGAAACATAAGATAAGGTATTCTAACATTGTTTAGTACTTGAGGTAAATCAATATTTTTGTTTGTTGGTTGCTGTAATTGCGAGTGTGTCGGCATTCAGGATAGAATTCCCGGGTCGGGAAAAATCTTTTAGATTTTTTTCTGAAAAAAGTGTTCGACTGACGGTATGCTGTCTGTTGAGATTGTTATATGTAGCACTAGCTGATGCCTGCGGCTCCGCCCGCGCGGAGGTTGGTTATCATATTTTTGTCGCATCTTCGGTTCTACTTAACCAATTGCAATCAAACATACGGCAGATTTTTAGTCTGACCAAGACATTTCTAAGAAAAAATTTAGTATCATAATCCTTTCAATAATTTTTGCATATATCGCGAACAGACAAACAGACAGACAAGAATTCAAAAAATATTTTCTTTGTGTTCAGAATCGTTCATTTAACATAACCCAAGTATTTTTTTTAAATAACTTATTTTAATTTTTTCATTTTTAACTAATTTTCTATTTTATAAAAGTATATAGACAGAAGTAATCTTATGCAGACTCCGGGCTCCAAAGTGCAAGCTTTTGACGCAACCGGGTTTGGTGTTCGGATGGTGATGACATGGTATCACCAGAACACTATCTCAGAGTCTGTGAAGCTACTGAAAATTGCCTACCTAAACACTTTCTCCGACCCATGATTCGAATATATGTAACAAATCAATTTACTGTTATATAAATGTATCACAATTTCATAGTTACACAGGCGGAAATAACGTTACGTAGCTAACAGCGACGTTATAATATTACTGCACCACTTTACTTGAAGAGAACAGATTTATTATGATTGCAATGTATTTGCATTAACGGTAAAGTGATCCGAGTTGAATGTTACTGCTATAACAATTAGCGAACATACTACATATTAACTATTTGTATACATATATCTCTCTCTAGTGTAGGCAAAGACGATAAGCTTCTTCTACTGTCATTAAAGCTTTCATAAAAGCCCGCCGGTTTCGAGTGCTTTTAACCTATATTTTTTTGTGTATTATTATATTATACTTACAACATGCACATAACAGTTTATGAAAAAGTACACGGATGACGGCGATAGGTCTGCCTAACCCTTCGGTATTACAAGTATTATGTATTTCATTATCAAAAATATTAACTATGAATATTTAATTTGGAATAATTATAAAAAAAAAACAAAACTTAGTGTTTCTTATACTATACTAATGCTTAAGGTACAACGGAATTGAAGCTAGTCAATTACTTTTTGTCGAAGGCGCTGATGGTAGACCGTCCTCAGGGATCCGTGCTAGGTCTATATCTATGGAATTAAGGGTTTCATGATTTCCTTACACTGCCCTTACCAGCAGGCTTTCACATACAGACCGATTGACCAGGTACGCAGACGATGGTCTTTTACTTATACAATCAAACCTAGTGTTTGATTGTATAAGTGGAGAATTTGGGCAGAAAGATGCCTACCCATGGTTTCAGATTGGGGTGAATGAAACAGGTTAATGTTTGCACCTATTAATAACTTTCAACTACTTTAAAGGGAAATCTTAAGGTACCACCTCGTATTAGATTCAATAACGTAAATATTAAATATAAAACTCAGTCTGTTATTTAGGAATTATATTAGAAAGAAATGTTTCGTCTTGAGTGGGTAGACGAAAAATCCAAAAAAAGTTTTTACACCTTGTCAAGGATACTAAGTGCGACGTGAGGGCTTTCTTTTAATATACTAAAGACTATCTTATGGAGCCACTTATCTGGGCTGTTATGTGTTATGGAGCGCCTGTATGGGCCGATAAAGCCACTATTGGGGCAGCGCAGTTAAAGTTGCTACACAGTCAACGTCTCGTGTTGATATTCTTTTGCAAGGCTTATAGGACAGTTAGCACCGGAGCTTTTCCCGTGCTAGCAGGTGTGCTTCCCGTCAATCTTGAGGTTTAGAGACGCGCGGCTATGAGGCTATGAGGGATGGCATAGATGCTACCTTATTGGCAGAAAGGGATCGCTGTAGAATCGTTAGACTGTTTAACCAACAGAAAGATGTATAATAAAAAAAAACGTTATTGGAACTGACAGAAATAACAAGGTACCAATAGGTTCGATAGTGTTTGATAGTTCCGTTTTTTATATATAATATTTACGTGTGATCACAATGTGGATGTGTTACCAACGATGAGGTAGGTATGTCGGAATCGTGGTCGCTTAACGACCTCCGTCCTCCATGAGTGCAGGCCTGGGGGTGGCAGGTAAGGCCGCCTGTCACCCCAGCAGAAGCAGGCCGGGACGGTGGGGTGACTAGCGCCCCTCCCCCAAACCGGGGCAAGACGGGGACACCGTGGTTCCCAAACCCAGGGTCAGTCGGGGTGCAAGGGATATGCTCTATGGGCAACCTTACACCCCGGCGTCTTAAGACTGGAGACGGCGTGCGGTTTTAGTCGAATAAAGCCCGACATAACCGCCCCCGCTGGCCGGCGGGGGGTATCCGAAGGGATTTCCGCACGAAAAAAAAAAAAGGTATGTCGGAAGTCGAAGTATATATATATATACGGTTCCGACATATATGTATATATATATATATATATATATATTTGCACGGCCTAGCTTCATCCTCGCGACGCGGAACGAAGGAGGCCAAGAGGAGGATCTAGCTAGGCTGGGCAGCGTTTGGGAAACTACGTCGGGTCTTCTCGTCATCCATACCGCAGTGTTTGAAAATGAAAGTTTTCAATCAGTGCGTCCTACCCGTAATGACCTACGGAACTGAGACGTGAACACTCACGGTAGGGCTGGTCCACCAGTTCAAAGTCGCTCAGCGAGCTATGGAAAGAGCCATGCTCGGAGTTTCTCTGAAGGATAGGATTCGTAACGAATACATCCGACAGAGAACCAAGGTTATCGACATAGCGCGAAGAACCGACAACCGCTGGGGTAAACGTGTTCTTGAGTGGAGACCGCGACTCGGCAAACGTAGTGTAGGACGCCCTCCGGCCAGGTAGGATGACGATCTGCGAAAGACTGCGGGCGATGCAGAGAAGACGGCGCTATGGCGCTCATTAGGGGAGACCTATGTCCAGCAGTGGACTAGAATAGGTTGATGATGATGATATTTTGCACATCGTGTCCTTGCCAAGTGTCCATTACCGGGCACCCCGGGTGCGTCCTCGAGAGGATAACCCCGGGTACTAGTCAACCCTAAGTGAAGTAGTACCAATCATAGTTATGTCATTGCGAGGGACATAAAAATCAGTACTTCCTCAACACCTGCCATTTGTTTTACTAACAATGTATTTCTACAATGCATCTACCTTTCGTACTTATCTGGCGGCCAACACGAGTGGAGTGCTAATTACGCTCAGTGTCAATTACGTCATTAGCGTGCATGTACAGTCAGAGACAAAAGTAGATTCACACTTAAATATTTACAAACGTTTTTTACATTGGAATACATGAACCTTATAATGAACATATATGTAGGTTTATAATTCCCAGAGGACAAAATTAATATATTTAATGTTTTGTATATCATCTTATAAAAGGCTTAAGAGCTAAAGTGATCATTAAATTATAATTTGTTAAGTCACTTTCGTCGTTGACAGTACATGACACCGTCGCTCGCCACGCTGCCGTATGGCATGGCGTGGCGGTACAACCACGCCACTGTGTACCATACCGTTTTTTTTTTCGTGCGGAAATCCCTTCGGATACCCCCCCGCCGGCCAGCGGGGGTGGTTATGTCAGACTTGAACCGACTAAAACCGCACGCCGTCTCGGGTCTACAGACGCCGGGGTGTAAGGTTGCCCATAGAGCATATCTCTAGCACCCCGACTGACCCTGGGCCATCTCCGGTTTCGAGATGGCCCCCTCGGGTTTGGGAACCATAGTGTCCCCGTCAACCACGGTGTCCCCGTCTGTGTACCGTATCCGGCCGTAAATTTGGCAAGTCGCGGCATTGGGAAGAAGAGTGAGGGTCTGGTTTAAATTGGTTTGCTTCGGTTTCATAGAGCGTTCTCCCTATCATACAGAGCATGTCTACAGTTTGATATCTTTTAGAATAGTTAGAAATGAAGCTATAGGTTTAAAATTGTATAATTACTATCGATCTTAAGTACTCTATAAAGGTAACAAACTGTCAGATGTGGTGGCGCAATGATGACGCGGTGCGGTGGTGGCGTGGCATCCCATTTATGTAGTGATACTTTACTAAATTTTATTTTTAGTTTACTTAAATCCACGGACAATCAACAAACATAACATAATTCTACGTGTTATATTTTTTCTTACGTAAATAAAAACATATCAACAGTAGATACCGTGGTTGAAAATAATTACACCTCGCCGTGAAATAGTAGGAGGGTATCTTTACCCGCAGAAAAATACGATGTAGAAAACTCTTAGTAAAACTTTTAACATACTTTTACGATAGTGTTTAATAACATGCTGAGAGTTTAATGCGTAAAACGGAGTGAAGCTGACACGTCTATTAGTGCCATAGTTTGCTGTTGTGATATTTAATAGTAGTCTTATGTTAGTACTTTTGCAGGTGTGTTTAAACATTATATTATGTAATTGTTAACCTCATTAGGGTCGAACGGTACCGATATTTGAGTTCGACGTATGTTTGAACGATGGAATACTTACTTAAACTCTGGTGATCATGCTGACAGGTTTCTCTTCTATACTAAATGTTGATTAAACATGAGATAACTAGACATACTTATTTTTACAAGCTACTTTAATTTTATCTATAGCGCATCCACCGGGAGGCAACGCCGCAGTGCCAGCACTGCGAGGATCCTGGCGAAGACACGGCGCTCCACACGTTGGTGGAGTGCCCTGCGTGGGCGAGTCAACGCCGGGATCTCGTTGCGGTCCTGGGCGTGGACGTTCTCTCGGGCCGGTGAGGGCCGTGGTCTCCGACGGGAGCAAGTGGCACGCCGCCGCCTCTTTCTGCGAGCAGGTCATGCGCGCGAAAGAGACGGCGGAGAGGGAGCGGGAGAGAACCCCCCCCCCGAGTTCCGCAGTCTGCGCCCGGGACTACCGACCTCCATGATCGGAGCCTGAGGAAAACAGTTGGCCGACTCGCCGTCCTTACAGAAGTAGGCCGTGGCGGAGGCGTGTCGTGTGTGTCCTACAGGCGCCTGCCAACTCACCGACGCGGGATAAAACACGACCCCACCAGGCGAGGCCGCGATGGCGGCCAAAGTCCGCCGGTAACCCTGGGGTTATCCTTTCGAGGCCTTACCCGGGGTGCCCGGCAATGGACACTTGGGGAGGACACCGTGTAGTTTTAGTCGGTCCGATTTCGTGTTGTATTGATTTCTATATTCTATTATCATAAATTCCTCGGCATGGATTTTACGTATAAAATTATTACTTTTATAATGAAACCCTATTATCAGAATATATTATCAAAATGTTCGTATCCAGGTCTTGGTTTATCTGTGTGTCGATTTACAGCCAAATCCGTCCAGCCATTCTCGCAGGATCAAGTAACAATTTCACATTTAGAATAATATACATAAAATTTGGTATTCTTTACCTGTTTTCGCAGTAAAGAGAGCTACGTGAAGTAGGTAGAGACCGTTCATCTCTGTAATTTTACTATGGCTTGACATGTAAGATTGTGGGAACTCCAGTTTTCTGTATCGTAGTGAGATAAAATATACATAGCAGGTTTTTAATATATATAACATAAGCTTCTGAATATAAAAAGATTCATATAAAAATATCTGGCCGTTTTCTGTGATGCTCGAACTAACTAGCATTATACCTGATAGGTCTATTTTGAGGTGAGGTCGTGAAAATCAACAATATACGCAATATACTTATTGCATTACCGCGATTATTCTTGCATTCATAACTAGCTACCCGCGCTCGCTTCACTTGGGGATGTCCATTGGGGATAATGTTTCAAATGGTGAAAGAATTTTTCCAATAGGTGCAGTGGTTCCGAAGATTACCCCAAACTCAATAAATTCGGCCTCTCTCTTTATGATATTAGTACCTTTTTTTTTTTTTTTTTTTCGTGCGGAAATCCCCCCCGCCGGCCAGCGGGGGCGGTTATGTCGGGCTCGAACCGACTAAAACCGCACGCCGTCTCGGGTCTGCAGACGCCGGGGTGTAAGGTTGCCCATAGAGCATATTCCTCGCACCCCGACTGACCCTGGGCCATCTCCGGTTTCGAGATGGCCCCCTCGGGTTTGGGAACCACGGTGTCCCCGTCTTGCCCCGGTTTGGGGGAGGGGCGCTAGTCGCCCCACCGTCCCGACCTGCTTCTGCTGGGGTGACAGGCGGCCTCACCTGCCACCCCCAGGCCTGCGCTCATGGAGGACGGAGGTCGTTAAGCGACCTCCGGCGCCTGAGTTGCCTGCGACGCGAGGCGAGCGTGTTGCGGGCTCGGCGGACCGGGAGGGTTCTGAACCTCTCCCGGGCGCGCTCCGCACCATTGCCGCAATCATGCTGCCGAGCGAGAGGACTCCCACCCCGATGGCTGCCACGAGGTCACGCCTCGGCACCTCCCACGCCGGGCAGTCCGCCAGCGTGTGCAGCCCTGAGTCCTCGCTCGCGTCACAGTGATGACACTCAGGCGTTGGCTCCTTCCTGATCCGATGCAGGTGGTCCCCGAAGCACCCCTTCCCGGAGATCACCTGCGTCAGTCGGTACGAGAGGCTTCCGTGTCGCCTCTCTAGCCAATCCTCCATGATGGGCCTTACCGATGATATTAGTACCTATAGATTATGTATTTTCAATCACATTCAAATGAGTTCATAAAATGATTTTAATTACATTTATATATGGAAAACTAAACTAAAATAATGATAACCAATATCGGCAAAAAGTTATTAATGACACTCAAAACGTTTGAATGCGCCCGCGCAGGGCGGAGCGGGGCAGGCCAACGCACCTGCGGTAGCTCCTACAAACGCGGCACTAAAAATACGTTATTAACGCGGCTACTTTTATTTTTATATGCGATAGCCGCGAGCTAAAGGTTATGCCAGGGACGAATTTGAAAATCGAATTCTGATTTCAAACTTTCTAATTAAGAACTTTGATCTAGAGTGACGTCTTTGTTTTTATGTTCCATATTTACATGCATCCATGGCTTCATCCCGCCCTGGTAGGCAAAGGTTGTTATTATCATTAGAGCGTTGGGCCCGGTTGCATCGAAAACTTGTACTTTGGAGCCCAGCGTTCGCTCTCGTACTCCTTCTTTTGAATGCGCTTATCTTGGTGTTTGTGGGAACGACCACCGTCTGTTTCCCCAATTCGAAGAGGAAGCCTGCGCCAGAGCCTTAATCAGTAGGCATACCGGCAGAGAGCACATTTAGAAAAAAAAAACTGTGTGTTATGAAACTGGTATATATACGAACACTTATGTTACTGAATAGTGTAATAAAACCTCTTTGCAATACGATATCGTACGACCTGCGGCTTTAGACTTGAGTATATTTGATCTCCTGTGACCTGCCTGCACTATACCTACTCATACTTACTTATACCTGCAATAATGTATTTACTAACTTTCCTGTGTGTACAAATGAAACTGTCAGATATAAATACTTACCCTTAGGCCTTATGTCCACAGGCCTTTTATTGACTCTGCCTGCCTTCGCCTAGTCAATAAATCGGTTTTTATACGACCTCTACTTACATCCCTTGTCTCACTTACTTCCATTAACCTCATCATCATCAAAATTTTAGCCTAAATCCCGGTCTCTTAGGTCTACGCCTCCTTACGGGGCCCGGCGGAGGTCATATAGGTCAAACTATAGGCCGCTGCAAAACGTATAGCGTATATAACGTACAAGTTATATTCTTATAATTGACACAAAACTGTGTACAAATAAACTATATTATCCCAGGAATTTAGGTCATTTAGGGCGCAGGCATGCGGGCAGAGCTTCAGGCAGCAAGACAGCAAGTAATAATGTTATTCTTAGGGTATTATATTTCATTAAATTGAAATATAAATGTATATATTATGTTTGACATTAGGCAGTTATCAAGACAGTCCGAATCACTCATCTTCCTCAAAAAATATTTTCACCACCTTGTTCATATGTAAGTAAACGTGTCTGAATATTCTGATGCTTTAGTAGTTTGGTTTAAATCTGTCATAGGTACTAATAAATAAACACGATTTACGTCGGCGATACGATTTCCAATTTTAAAATGAATGCACTGTAACGAACCCATACATTAACTATCACATAATTATTGTCCAGATGTTGTCAAGATAACTTAATATTTATAAGCTAAGAATATTTTGCATATTGATATACTATAAACAAGGACATCACATCGGTAAGTTTCCGACTATTTCAAAATTCCAAATACCTGCAATATGCAAGAATTATCATAGCTTTTTATTATTATGAATATAATTTGCAGAAATGAATTATTAATGATCACCATAATTTTACATGCGATGATTTTCCTAATAACTTTTCTGATTTAAGATGTTTATGATAATTAGCTTCGGAATGTCTTTTTTTATTAAGAGAGTATGAGAACTACTTTTATACCTGATATTGTCGGAAGTTTACGCGAATGTCACACATTGGAAGAAAACTATTTTTAACGGGTTCTATCGCAATTTATTTGATGTTATTTTAATATTTACGATGAACCCGTGACCATGGCTGCTGAAAAGCAACCGAAACGTCAGGTTCAATGTAAATAATAAAATACCATCAAATAAATCGCGATAGAATGTGTTAAAATTGTTATATTTCAATACTTTTATACCTTTATTTCGACGCAAAGGTGGTTACACAAGAGCAGAGTCTACTTGTGAGCAAATATATGCCTCTACGCTAGCCACGGTAGAACAGTCAACTTACGCGTTACCTATCCTCTCATAGGGCTAAACCCATCCACGCCCAAGGAATAGACGACTACATCAAGATCATCAGCAGTGAATCGTGAAAATGCTTGGCACTCGGTGAGTCTCATGAAAAGTTTTAGAAACTTACATTCAGGCGTACATTTAAGGAGTTGAAAATATATAATAAGAAATTTGCTTCCCTGTGATACATTATGCCGTTAGTACAGTTGACAATTAATCTTCTATAGATTTTGGGAGGCTACTCTAGTCGGGTCGCTCTAAATTTGAACAAAAATCCACAATTACCTATATTTTTGTCTTCTGCCTATATACAAGTATAGTCATCGTAAGCGTTCATCTGACCATGGGTGGATGGTAGGTTTGTTTACCACCGACGTAGAGTCAACTGTGAAGGGGTGATGTCTATGTACCTAGGGGTAAGCCCATTCCGGGTCATGAAATTTGTGCCAAGTACGCTTTGCCTACAGGTTACAAATGGGTACGTGGGGCAGTGTTAACCGCTTGCCTGTGCGGTTTGAACGTGAACTTTGTTCAATGTTGGTAATCCTTATGTTACGAAGTACATGAAAGTGTTGAGACTATAGGTTTTTTTTCCTATACATCCATTGGTTTATCAGTCAGATTAAGAACTTAATTGAAAGCGTCGAAAGAAAGAATTTTATTTCCAAATTGTAAGTAATGAGCACCAGACGTTCTAGAGTAAGCATCTTAAAATATTACCATTTTAATAAGATGTAGATTTTATTTAAAATTCTAGACAGTTTTTATTTCACCTTTATTAATATATCAAACATGTCTAATCCGTGCCTGGTTGATCTTTCGGCATCTGGCCGGTCGGAGGCTGCGATCTCGAGATAGCCCAGGTCACTGTCCCCGCACACACAGCTTAACTCATGGACACACACACTCATCGTGTGACAAGCTGGAAACTGGAGCGGGTGTGTTTCGTAATAGTCGTAATTACACTTCATTGAACTACAAGTGGAAATGGATACCTCATTCGATGTACATGGATCATGTGGGGTCCACCAATTCGTATTGGAATGAAGAATGGGATTTATAGGAATGTTGGTATCTGATTTATTTAATTAGCAGTTGGCTTGTTTAATTGAATGTTTATTTTTATTTCCTTTTTTTTACGTGTGGAAACTTCCACGGGCTTCACTCCATCAGTGCCAATGATAAAATTATTGTGAATGAATTATATGGTATTGAATTAAAGTGACAGTACTAGAAATGCATAGAACATTTTTTTACTTACTAACGAGAGACGTTACTCAGTTTCATAGTAAAAGGTAATCGTAGTCGCCGTGATTCTCTTTAATAGGTTTGGTGATGATAGCGTGATTTTACAGATCTAGTAATGATAACGCAAAGTACTCAAAAGTTCCCTAGAGTACAGTGTGAAATGTCCAAAGCAAATCACCATATTCGTCACTGCTTGTGTGGTCCTTGATTGAAGATCACGTGTATCGTCCTTAACAAGGTTGCTTTGGCATTTTAACAATAATATATAATTTTAATATCATTTTTTTCTAAAGATATTTTATTTTATGAGGATACAGTGCCATTATTGAGTGCATTTGTCGCCTGTTATTCTCAATACGAACTGTACAAACAAATATATTGACATCAACTTGTTTTTATTATTTTTCTATTATACAAAACAAATATGTTTACGGGTATCAACGTGATTATGGCAACGACATACCTTTGAACTACCCTTGATGGATAGATAGATAGACATACCTACTCTATGTTGTACAACAACCAAAATAGGATAAATACAATTTTGCTACTTTAAATCTAAGGCTGTTATATAATCGTCACATAATGCGACAGTTAAACAGTTGATATATCTTCGAGAAAAAAAAAGTTAGTATACCTTTGAGAAGAAAAAATAATCTGCTTCTCCTGTTTATCAATCGATTTAATAAATTTATTTTAGTCTTGACAAGCTTTAGCGGTGGGTATGGCTGTAAAAATTGGAAACAGTTTATTCCTACCTAGATTTTTTAAATTAACACTAGTTAATGGTAAATTTATAGTTGAACTTCAGTCCATGGGTGAACATTAGTAGATATACCGGGTGTTAGGGAAACACTCCCGAAAACGAAGACAGGCGCGATAGACAGTACTGAAAATGAAAAAAAAAACAATAAAGTGATTTTTTTTCTCATTTTTTTAAAATATGGTTTTCAGAATTCTTTATTAGCATTATTCAGACTGCGGGCAGATGCTGGATGCGGCAAGCTGGAGACAGGACGCTATGGCGCTCATTAGGGGAGACCTATGTCCAGCAGTGGACTAGCATAGGTTGATGATGATGATGATGATGATTATTCAGACTCCGTCGTGTTAGTACAGCTAAATGAAACGATAATTTAATTGAAAATGCATCACTTAAACCGAATAAATGAATGCCGCAATGAATTTCGATATGACGTTGTTGTTGACCCCGCGTGGCGCCCAGGATCAACGACCGGTTTCATTTAGCTGCACTAATACGATAGTGTGAATAATGCTAATAAAAATTTAAAAAAAATATTAGAAAATTTAAACCCCACGAAATTCTTTTTTCTTCATACACTATCGCTTTTCATTCATCACTACTTCGCCTGTCTTCGTTTCCGGTTTTCAAAGAACTCCAAAAGAACGATTCCATCTTTGTATACATAAAAGTTTTATCTATATATATATATAATAACGACATCTTCCGCAATCTAAAACTGGCCACTTAATGTTTTATAATGATGATAACTGGATTAGCGCCATTCGATATTTAAAAAAGCCATTTAGCTTTACAACAAATGTGTAGAGATGTAAAAAAATAACTATTCATTTATTTAAACCATTTAGCTTTTACATTGACTAGGTATCTAAAATAAAAGATAACCATTGATTTTTTATTATGTTACTTTTTAGGGTTCCGTGGCCAAATGGCAATAAACGGAACCCTTATAGATTCGTCATGTCTGTCTGTCTGTCCGTCCGTATTTCACAGCCACTTTTTTCCGAAACTATAAGAACTATGCTGTTGAAACTCGGTAAGTACCTAGATGTATTCTGTGAACCGCATTAAGATTTTCACACAAAAATAGAAAAATACCTTCAATTTTGGGAGTTCCCCATACTTAGAACTGAAACTCAAAAATTTTTAGGTTAGATTTCGATGAAATCGATCTACCTATTGGTTTCTTGACTACTGTCGAATTTTAAAAAAAATTCTTCATAGGAGGTCTAGTTATGACCCCCTGAGTCCGAAATGACCACTGGTCAAAAAGTTTATATGTATGTATGGTTCCACTTCCCAAAATTTGCGGCACTCTCACGGTCGCATTTTTGCCCCGATCGCTTTCAAACTGCGGTCAAAAATTGCTTGGGTGTAAACTTAGTTTAAGTTCGTGAACGGGTGGAATCCGGCCTAAGGGGACGGTAGGGCCTCACTTTTTGTGAAATCAGTTTTTCCTCAAAATTTCACGTTCCATGAAAGGTATTCGAACCGTTCTAATTTTATCCCATAGTATACATGAATACCAACAACTTTTAATTATAAACCTATAAGATTAAAACTTTAACTAAAAGTGGAGGGGGGAAAAACCAAAATTTTTCGGGAAAAAAATCATAACTTCTAACCGGTGAACATTCTTGCCGTCGGAAACATTTTTAATCGATAGGCCATTTTTAAGTCTTAAATAAATGTCTGAAATGTTTTTCGCTAAAAGTTACCGTTTTCGAGAAAAAATAATTAAACATGTTAAAAATGTTACTGTGTTTCTTGTGTGTGTAAGTCCGTAGTTCTCTATATAAAATAATATTAATTGCTTCACGAAATCTACCTGTGCGTTCCCCCTGCGGGAACGGATTTTTTAATTATTTTTCATGCATATACAAACTCACATTAGTTGCGACGTCTCAGGACAGCTTATTTAAAATTATTTTACCAATTTAGTACATAGTCCAAAAGACCGGCGCTGAAAATTAAACCACACGCGACTGCTGTTTCATGTCGCCATCGACATGAAACAGCAGTCGTGTGTGGAAAATACTCCTCAATGTGCACAATAAGTATTAGGTGATAACACTATTGTTATCACATAATACTTATTGTGCACACTGAGGAGTATTTTGAAGCGAGATGGTTCATGTCCGATGAGGAATAATTACCGAAAAACAGTTTCACGCGGCCTTTTTTTTTTTTTACATTCGGAACAGCTAAGCGCGCGACCGATAAGACAAAATAAGACATCTTACTACAGATGTCTTATTTTCAAGTAAGAGTCCTGCTCGCTCGGCTCAATTTATTTCAGTCGCATCCTGCACTGAATTCCTAGTATTTCTATTCCAAAATATAAAGTAGAAGTACGCTGGTAATATGGGGGTACAGAGCCCGTGAGGGGCCCAAGGAGGTATATATACACACACACATATATACCGTCCAGCCATAAGTTTTGTTACAAATGAAAATGCAATTTTTAGGTAGATTTCGATGAAATCGATCTACCTATTGGTTTCTTGACTACTGTCGAATTTAAAAAAAAATTCTTCATAGGAGGTCTAGTTATGACCCCCTGAGTCCGAAATGACCACTGGTCAAAAAGTTTATATATATATATATATGTATGTATGGTTCCACTTCCCAAAATTTGCGGCACTCTCACGGTCGCATTTTTGCCCCGATCGCTTTCAAACTGCGGTCAAAAATTGCTTGGGTGTAAACTTAGTTTAAGTTCGTGAACGGGTGGAATCCGGCCTAAGGGGACGGTAGGGCCTCACTTTTTGTAAAATCAGTTTTTCCTCAAAATTTCACGTTCCATAAAAGATATTCGAACCGTTCTAATTTTATCCCATAGTATACATGAAAACCAACAACTTTTAATTATAAACCTATAAGATTAAAACTTTAACTAAAAGTGGAGGGGGGAAAAACCAAAATTTTTCGGGAAAAAAATCATAACTTCTAACCGGTGAACATTCTTGCCGTCGGAAACATTTTTAATCGATAGGCTATTTTTAAGTCTAAAATAAATGTCTGAAAAGTTTTTCGCTAAAAGTTACCGTTTTCGAGAAAAAAAATTAAACATGTTAAAAAATAATATTAATTGCTTCACGAAATCTACCTATGCGTTCCCCCTGCGGGAACGGATTTTTTTTAAATGAAGTAATGTAATATTATTAAAATTAATACCTACATATTTATTAAGCGTAGCGAGCCGAAGGCGAGCGAAGCGTCTTTGGTTTCAAAGTTGCATTTCAAACAAATGATACTCCTCCGAGACCGTTTGACCGATCTCGACCAAATTTGCCACGGTGATCAAGTAGACATTACTGAGTGTTGTAAGGGGTCGAATGTCCAGATCGGTCTTACCATCGAGGAATAATCACCGAAAAACCAAATCAATGGAAAAAGTCGACCGGTCACGTTGACCTATTGTTGGATAGGCAAATCTCGCTACGCTTAAGTTTGGGTTGATTGCCAAGCTGGCAACCATCGTAGTTAAAGTCAAGTAGCAAAAAATAAAACTATATATTATTCCAAATGGACACCTTAGACTTTTATACAGGCCTTTAATCTGTTTGGCCACGAATCTATGGATTTACGCACTGTTTCCAAGGGAAATTTTGCCACTGCTTGCGACAAAGATTTTTTAAGAGACTCAACGTCGCCGTATCGTTTAGAGCAGGCCACGTCCTCTAAAACTGACCATAATTTGTAGTCCAAAGGGAACAAACACTAGATGAGGGCCAGACTTCAGCTCTTATAAAGTCCGGAAGGTTGGTTTCTAGCCAGGCTTGGGTAGTTCGTGCGTTGTGAACAGGAGCAGAATCCTGCTGGAAAGTCCACGGTATATTTTAAAAAAGTGTTTTGCTGAGAGGTTTCACAACATGGTCCAAGACAGTATCTTGATACACTTTGGCTGAAGTTTTCACTCCTTTTTCACAAAAATGTAGCTTTGGGACTCCCTGATAAGACACGCCCCACCAAACCATCACTGACGCAGTATGATGATCACGTTGTACTTTTCCGACCACTTGAGAGCTTCCTTAGAACTGTGAGCGTACACTTTATCATTTTGCTTATTGTAGTGTTCTTCAATCGTGAAAAATTGTTCATCGGTAAAGAGGATATTTCTGTGCCTTTCACCTGCGTATCGCGACAGAAAGCGCTTTGATCGATCCACTCTCTTTAATCGTAAAGATCGATTTAGGGCATGTCCTGTATATCGACGATAAGCACCGAGCTTCAGGTCTTGTTTTATAATACGTGACAGAGTCCTAGCGGGAATTTTCATTTCTCGCGATAAGATTTTTTGCTTCCTTATGGGGTTTTGACGAATTTTTGCTTTAACAGCATTAATAGCCTTTGTAGTTCTAACAGCACGCGGCCGCCGCCCCGATCTTTTCTGGTCTTCGACAGACGAAGTGTTGTTACATTGTCATCAATAGTTGTATTTTTAACCATTGCATAATCAACACACGAAGTCATTAAGTTGCACGTCAATCAACGATTAATGTTCATCATCTGGATCACTTACGTGCTCTTAGTTTTAATACTATTAATTAATACGAGTAGGGCATTCGTGTTTGTTGTCCTTTTAGATGTTTTTATGCCTCCATTTTTCATTACAATTCGTTGGGGTGAGCTCCGTAAATAACAAACATATTAAATTAAAAAAAATGTCATGCTTTTTTAAATCCTTTTTGAATATATTTCTGACGATTATAAGTAGATCTATCTCCCCTGTGAATGATGCACAAATGCAAATCAACACATTGTATATTTATTTGTAGTTAATCTAGACACGCGGCAGCGTGTCCAGCCAAGTTCAAAGCAAAATAATCTGGTGACGCAACAGCTATGTGTATATTTACACGAACCATTTCGAGCTACTTCTGACCCCTTCACAATTCTAAAACTATTTAATCTACATATATGAAATTTGGCACCTTTATTAAAGTCCCTTAGCTCGTCTGGAATGCAAAATTTCATAAATGTTGCTTAAAAAACTATTGACATATTAAGGTTTAAAACCCGGCATTTTTATGACTGATTCATTCACTGACTTATAGATCTAAAATCTTACCCACTTTCAGATGATCTAGAAACTTGATATTTGGCATCAAGTAGACTATGAGACATACATAAAGGAAAAAACTGAAAACTAAAATTTATTGATAATTAGCTGTTGTCGATTGAAAAAAGAAGGAGGTTCTACGTTTGTCTGTGTCATTTTTTTTTGTATATTCATTGGTATTTCTTTCGTTTATGAACCTTTTTTTATCTTTACTAATTTCTACGCAACTCTATCTTCATAATCTTTGCGTTGCTCCCGCTTTTACCTCAAAGCCTGGGTTCCGCTTACTCCCTCTCCTTTTCGTTTGACTTATACACTGTCATGGGAGCTTCTTTACCTCTGACCTCCTAACACCTAGAAAAAAGCCTACGTCAGAGCCTTGTTCGCAGGTGTACCAGCTCGCAGGTGAGAGTGAATTAGCTCTGAAGGCTACAGACTTCGACATACCAGTAGTTTGCGCAACTCTATTCAGCTATATATTTAGGTACCTTTGTCTAAATTAAATATGTACAGCAGATTGTTAAAGTTGAATGATTAAAGTGTTCATTAAATTTGAGAATTGAATCTCTGTATTTCTTCTTCACATAGTAAGGATAACAAAGATATGGTCATCAAATTGCTCGTACGGCAGCAAAAAGTTGCTAGTCTGCTCGCTAAACGCGTGGACAGCAACGGGAGCAAAGATATCGTTTTTATCGTTTATTGAGTTATGTTGGCTGACCTCGGCCGTGTCGCAGAGGTGTCGAGTAAAAAACAACAGATTATTTTTGTTTGAGAGTAGTACGAACGCCATGTTGTCGGTATTATGGATATATATGTATATTATTCACTGGTGGTAGAAATTTGATGACACAAATTTGTCACAAAATTCGGCCGGGTAGGTACCACCGTGCACGATTGCGAAAAACCCTCCATTGCAATCTAAATTCGGTTTGATTGCGTTCAGGGGTCAGCAAGTGCATAGCCGGGCAGGGGGATTGTGGTCGCAACACTGGTGGGACCGGTGGGTGTCACGCAGTGCTGCGACGACAATCCTCCTCAGATGAGGCCGTCAAGCTGAGTGCCACCAGTGTTAACATGGTACTTGTATGTAATGGTGACCCTCTTTCCTGAGACTTTACCTTCAGCTTACCATCAGGCGAGGTGAAGTCAAATTGACGTGTCCTAAATAAAAAAAATAAAAAAAAAGATTTATTGGCAGCTCACAAAGGGTTAGCAAGTGTGGACTATTCTTGAAAATTTGCTATTAACTGGGAATTCAGTGCAGGGTGCGACTGAAATAAATTGAGCTGAGCGAGCAGGACTCTTACTTGAAAATAAGACATCTTACTACGGTCGCGCGCTTAGCTATGGCCGCGCGCTCGTGATACTGTTTTTCGGTGATTATTCCTCAATGGTATATCGGACATGAACCATCTCGCTTCAAAACACTCCAACACTCCTCAGTATCCACTATCACCGTGGTAAATTTAGTCAAGATCGCGCCAGTGGTTACGGAGAAATTCAGCCACCAACAAACTGCTATGCCGCGCTATAAGAGCTTCGCTCGCTCTGTTCAATTAAAAAGAACGTAATTTATCTCGTATACTCGTATCATACTACGGTACTACATACGGAGTAAAGGTCTGAGGTTCCATGTCAACCTCACCTGTAGCCGGTGCACCTGCTGATTGACAGACAAGGCTCTACCGCAGGTTTTCCTCTCAGAGGTTTTCAGATAGCAGTCGCTCCCATTAAACCGGGAACAGCGCTGGGATGATGACGACACGTATTGCATCTAATACTTATTATCATTGTTTCCAAATTGTTTTGCCAATTTACCTATTGTAAACATGGTCACATCACAGGTATTAGTCATAATACAGTTTTTATCGAGTACTAGCCATGCCTACAAAACGAGCAATGGTCAGAGTTTTTTTTTGTTTCAGCTACCATATTTGTTACATTGGCCAGCTTCATACATATTCTGTGATACTAATATAGAATTGGATTATTTTTTATATAGGTATAACTGCTTATTTCTATCTGAAGCAACCGTAGAACGGGATCTTTTTAAGTAGATATAATTATGACTCTAATGAAAGATGTGTTCATATGAATTTAAGCTCAGTAGTAGTAAATATAATATTTAATAAGAAGAAGTATTTTAGGGGTCGATAAGGCCTAGGCAAGTCAATCAGTGGGGAAACATGACATTTTTGAAAAGAAACGTCAATGTTTTTTAACCCTTGTTTTTCCTTTTTAAATACGTCTCGAAGTGTAGTATCAACTCTAAAGGTGACATTCCACGGTACGTAAATCTACAGATTTTATCACGCACGGTAGACGACCATGGGCGGCCGGGCACTGCCCATCAATTGCCTTCCACGATGCGTGTTGATCTGTTTCAAAGCCGCAGATCGCAATGCCCACGGACTTGTTTACGCTTAACACTCTTACCACGGTGCTACGTACGTACACAGTGGAATGCCACCTTAGATTACAAACTAAGACGTTTTAAAAAGGGGAAACCGATGGCTAAAACACATTGAACAACAACAATGATTTTCTCTACTTTTCATAGAAGGTTGATATCAATAAAAACATAAGGAAATATTAAAGAGAAACTGGTAGATATCATGCGATATGAAAACATTGGACACTTTATTTTTAACTCCTAGGATTTACCAACATAATTTAATTGTAAGATGCTAGGTTAAAAACCCTCGAGCCACAGAAATGGCATCGCCTTTCATATTTTCTTTAGGAGCGATGCAGGCTCCGACTAATGTTCAGCCGAGGCTGGGATAGTCCCTATATCGGCTTATTCCGTAACTCTGCGAGTCTCCCTTCCTGTTTTCAGAGACGGTGAAGGAGCGGGTAGAACCCAGGCCTGCGTATACAGTAGTCACAACACTCCACAGCCGGGCAGGTGGATTGTGGTCGCAGCACTAGTGTGACCGGTGGGTGTCACGCGGTGCTGCGACGACAATCCTCTTCTGATGAGGCCGTCAAGCTGAGTGCCACCATTGTTAACATGGTACGTGTATGTAATGGTGACCCTCTTTCCTGAGACTTTACCTTCAGCTTACCATCAGGCGAGGTAAAGTCAAATTGACGTGTCCTAAATATAAAAAAAAAAAGTCACACTCCACAGCAGTAACCATTCAAAACACCTCTTGAAAATTTAAACATTACTTAGATAATAATTACACATGCAAATTTCTTTATCAACTGAACGACAGACAAGTTTACGGTTTTCATGTATGTTAATTTTGAGGTTACGGCACGTCACTAGCTGATAGTGATGTCAAGCGAGGTCTTAATTAAAACGGTTTGAGTGCGAAATGTCTCCCCAACATGTTATGTAACTCACAATTTAAGGATTATAGCAAATGTAAAATCTTTCTCATTTCTAAAATAGTTTGAGAGTCAGGAAAAATATTATTTAATTTTTCGGTGCATTATTAACTTTTCGTTGAATATTAGTGTGAAATCTACACTAATAATAATAACTAAAGCTGAAGGGTTTGTTCGTTCGGTTCGTTTGAACGCGCTAATCTCTGAAACTCTCTTTGCTATCTCTATTGTATTTGATTACCAAGTTCTTGGGAAAGGTTATACATTATTTAAAACATCACACTACGAGCGTTAGGAGCTGGGCAATATTCCGAATCACCCAATTTTTTATTTTTCGGCTGTTTATATTTTTTATTGAATGAAAATTAAAGGTATAAATGCAAAATAACGAGAGAACCTAACAAAAGAGAATAGAAAGATACATGTTACTATGTTTGAAATGGGTCCTATCACTTATTTCGAGTTCAATTTCGCACTTAATTGAACGCTAAATTGTATTTAAAACATATTGGTAATTTACATTACAGCAATATAATTACTATTCATTTATTCATTGCGCGGGGAATAAAAATAGCTCCTTTTTATCATAAATAGGACGATGATAAACATTCGTATACAATAGTTTGGCATACTTAATTATATAAATTGTGTAATGAGTGTTTATCTGTGAGTTGACTTACTATTGAAGTTTCTGAAGGTAGAACCTCACTTCGATACGTGCTAATGCGGCTAGGCTTTATTCAGCAAAGTATTTCTCAATTGCTTTTTTGCTATCACGCTTATGCGTTATCAGTCTACTAGTACTAACAAACTCGCGAGCAACACGCGCGATGGCGTGATGTAACTTTAGTGCTGGACAGCGACTGCCTGTTCTTTTCATTGTCATCATCATCATCATCATCTCTGTTTTGTTCCCGGTTATATCAGAGGCTTGAGCCTGTTTTAATGAGAGTGACTACTGTCTGAACTCCCAACCCCGACAGGATAACGCAAGAACCTCGTCCATCATTCGACAGGTGTACCGGCTACCGGCATAGCCCTATTAGAAACCTGTGTGTAAAGTTGAACAGCAAAGTTAACTAATAAATAAAGATAATACAACAAGCGATTGACTCAAAGGAAGAGGTTTATTTAGAGCGCGACACACGCATAACATTCACAGTGGCGCATTAATCACACAAACAGGTTTGCGCGGCGACGAGATGTCATAAAAAGTATGAGCTAGAGTTGTGAATCAGATATTGGTTCCGTATATTGATCAACCGTAACCTCTACTAATATCGATTTAAGCACACTAAGTTCACCCGCCGTATCTACTCGGCTCTATTCGAGCGGCCTACCACTACGTCGCAGCACACAGTTTTTTGCTTATTGTTTGGCTTCTCAGAGTTGTAGCGTAATATGTATTATAACAAAGTCGTCTTGATGATGACCGTTTATTATATGAGAACGGGTGGAGCAACTTTCATGATGGTTATTTTTTTGGATTCGTCTTCGCACCTTGAAGGACAATTTCTATTAAAATATCTGAAAGGTTTACTAAAAAAAAAAGAATCGAATTGTAATGTAAACAAAAAATACAGAAAAATAATGCCAACCCGACGATTTCCTAACCCAATGTCATAGACAAGAAATTACTTCATAGACATTTGTTTCACGGACAATTTTTCTTAAATAACTCTTTGTTACACTTTTCTTTCACACTTTACTTTGTTTTTAGACAGTTAAAAAGCTAAGATAATTGTACAAATGTGGTTACAAATTGTATATCTAACTAAACTAAATACAACTAAAACAAAATAAATAATTAAAAGAAACTTAAACCTAAACTGCATCGTTGTTTTTTTTTTAATAATTTAATATATAGGTTAAATTAAATGGGGGTGGCGGGTAGGGCCACCTATCACCCCAGCAGAAGCAGGCCGGGATGGTGGGGCGACTAGCGCCCCTCCCCCAAACCGGGGCAAGACGGGGACACCGTGGTTCCCAAACCCGAGGGGGCCATCTCGAAACCGGAGATGGCCCAGGGTCAGTCGGGGTGCGAGGGATATGCTCTATGGGCAACCTTACACCCCGGCGTCTGTAGACCCGAGACGGCGTGCGGTTTTAGTCGGTTCAAGCCCGACATAACCACCCCCACTGGCACGCGGGGGGGTATCCGAAGGGATTTCCGCACGATAAAAAAAAAAAAAAGGTTAAATTAAATGCTTAAATATTTGATTGCCGCCATTAATCGCACGCTTCAAATGACGTCACGCAGTTGTCTACTATATGCATAATATTAAGATTATAATTATTAGATAAGGATTTTTATTAATTGAAAACTCTAAAACACTTACTGCCTATACATATAAGTAGTTGTGTTTTCCAGATACCAGATAGTGCAAAGGGTATAGTTTAAATGTTGTAAAGAGATTAAATCTGTCAAATATTGCGGTTCCAGTATTACGAAAACCACTCATTACTTGAAAATTTTAATTGAAAAACCATCTGATGTGTCACTAATCACTTAAACAAAACATAAAAAATCTGTTCACCTAAATAGGGTTTTCACGTGTATGATTACACAATTTAGTTTCAATTCATCTTGGTACGTATACATATACCTAGTTGAAATCCATAGGTGAAATCAGCAGTAAAAATAACAGTAAAAATTGGTACAACTTAACTGGGAATTGGAGTTTTAATCAAGGCAATTAATTGGATTAAAACGAGTTTAATTTTAACTGATCTCAGTTTCTATCATAGGTGAAGTGTGCTCTATGAGAGTTTAACTTATTGCTTGCTCATATTGGTGTTTAATAGCCATCATATAATATAGTTCTTCTGTACGTGTGTTTATTACCCAACTCCTCCTAAACGGCTGGACCGATTTGGATTAAATTTTGTGGATATATTCCAATGGCTGCCTGAATGCTTTAAGAAACACAACAGGACCCGGTAGGTGGCAGGTAATTTGATTAATGTGTAGCTAATTTTCTGGGTAGGATAACCTCTGCCGGTTCCATTAGTGTTTAATTAACTATAGCCTTCCCCAAGAACTGGGCTATTAAATGCAAAATAATGTTGAAAATCGCACAAGTAATTCCAGAGATCAGCGCGTTCAAACACATATTCTCCAAGGCTTCATTATAAGTGTGCAATACACCTCTGCCTACCCCTTCGGGGATACAGGCGTGAAGTTATGTTATGTTATGTATAGATAAATTATAATTTTCATTCTTCATCTACAAGTAATCCTGAGAGCATATATATTAAATTAATAAACAAAATTTATGCCACAACAATGTCAATGTCAGAAGGAACCCTAGTAATCCAGTTAGGAGAGTGCTCCGACGGCTACACCCACTTATAATAATTAGAATTATGCCGGACTGTAATGTCAAATGTCGAGTAAATGTCAACACATAAAAAGTCATCGGTCATGCGTGCGCGCAGTTATGAACCTACTACCGTAACTTGGACATAATGTGACAATTCCATTAGATTTAACACCTGACCGTACAGAGTTTTATGAGCATTTAAGTCAGTGTATATCACGTGAAAATGCTTGAATGATGACTATCATCGTAAATAAAATGTTTAAAATGATATCTGATGTAAAAATTTGCTAGGCACCTTACATGTTGTTTATTAGCTCATAAAAACATGAGCTATGTACGTTGTGATTTCATTAGCTTTCACAAGTAATTAAACCATTATATGTAATCTATTCATATTCATAATCGTTAAATAAACAGAACTAATACTTCTAAATTCATAATACTTGTCCGATTAAGATTCGCTATGATATAAATCACCAGTCAGATTAACGGCTACCAAGTTGAAATATTTTTACAGCATTAAATAAACAACTATTACACGAATATTACAGCATGCGTGCGTCCTCGCCGGTATTTGAGCAGGAAGTGACATCGAACGGTTTGTGCGTCGATTTCTCTTGCGCGAACGCAGGCGATAAATAACCGCGGGTAGATCTAATTCTGCACTATATTTACGTGGCAAACTGCGACGAGCGTGGGCGGCGACACCGCAGAGTAAGCGAACAGTTGCACTTAAAAGTTTCATTAGCATATGACCTTCTGATAAATGGTTATACAAAAGTTTTTACTGTTGTGTATTTAAGATTGTCGTATATTAATAAGTATATTGTTCATCATGAACTTTTTATTAACTGTAGGTCTTCTCATAAGCAAGTCATTCGTCTCTATCTAGTTCTTCGCTGGTCTTCTCTACTATTAATTTTAACATCGCATTCGGCTATTCATTATTTCCGTGTTCTTTTTTGGATCTACTCTAGCATAGTCAGCTACGTTTTATATATAAGTTCATTTACAAACTTACCTTATCAGTCAATTTTGTGTTTTACTATTGTGTTGTAGGTTTCAATATTTATAACTTTGTTCTCCCGTATGTGCTTCGTGTGCCAGCACTAATTATTGTCTGCTTTGCTACCTACTTTGTTACATTCTTCTTCTTCTTCATGCGAGAGCCAATCCTGGTTACATCCAAAGCTTGCTCTTTGTAGGCTGGTATTCACTTACTTCTCTACAATTTGGTAGCGGCTGTCGGTTGACTCACCCTAAGAGCAAAGCCTGTGCCAGAGTCTCGTCCGTCCAGCTGTCTCTTCCGTCATAAACTACTTTTTACTTGACACACGACCATAACCTTTCACCTAATAACATAATAAAATACTTAACATAATTATAGAGAATAGAAATACATCGTAAATAAGCACCCACACAATACTGACCATTGAATTGAAATTGCAATTATCAGTGTACATTAAAATGCGTGGATGAGTTATCGACCAGAAATCTTTAATATGACATCAGTTGAATTGATCAAATAAATTCACACTACGCTCTGTTTGGGGCATTAATCTGTACAATTTCCAGACCTTTATCTAGCAGACAGGACTTGCTATTGTAAAATCGAGTACTAAATTATGATGGAACTAACTTAGATTTCACGGGAAATATCATTTTAGTACTTTCCTTTCAACGATAGAGATCAAACTGATTGTTAATACTTCCATTTAAATTTCAAAATCGGAGTTTTAGCTGGGTGCAAAATACAGCTCGATGGGTTAGAGCGGGTACCTGTTACAATGCTAAAGTTACGTAAGCCGAGGAAATGTTTGCAGAAATTGTAAACGTCATTTCGGTTTATTATAACTACTGTCTGTGTAACTTTGGTATCGGCGAGCTTGCTTTTAGTGGTAATATCGGTAGCATTTAGTTCTCACACGTTTGTTATAACGACGAGTGTTGTTAGTATAATTTCTAAATATATAAACCCTTTCTCTTGAAAGTTACGGACTTTATGAGATTTTATTGATTTTCATTAACATTGGCAAACTTTAATTTTTGAACAAATTTATTGATTTTGAATAACTTTGCCTGTGCGCAGCAGAAGAGTGCAGAGTAACAGTGGCTAAAACAAGGTTATGTATCTGCTAATATATAAGAATATTTTTAGAGATTGGATGATAATTCAATCGATAAAAGAAAGAAAAAGAATTTAAGAATACCTAAAGAAGCAATTATTGTAAAGTGAAGCAAAGGTAAAGTATATCTTCACTCGATCACTTCTGGTATTGAAAAGTAGACAGATTGAAATTATACTACATTCTGCTCATCTTTGAAGAGTACCTACTTCTTACAGTTTTATGTTCCTGCACAGCTATCTTTCTTGAGGCTTTCTAAAGATCATTTATCCAGTCCTAAGAGTAGCTTACATGGAGAAATTAGTCCACCGCACATAGGCTCTTAGAAATGTTTAACCTTATATGGAATGGGACACGTGCCGGGCCCAATCTACGTCCACACTAAATAGTGGTACAGTAATGTATGGTCCCCGATAGGTGCTGGAGTATGCCAAAATATATATGCTTACAAGACCTGGTCTATGGGGTTGAATTCTAAATACGCTATATAATGAAAATCTTAAAATATCGGCATTAATGTTATGTAATGTATTGTCGTATTGTTTCGCAGAGTCATTATTCTCAACTGTTGAACTCACTGCAAAAACAGATCTTTTTATCCAACTAAAATGTATTTGCTTTACGTGCCGTAAAAAAACATGCTTTACGAGCTCGTTCTTGAGGCTGATATATCAGCCCTTCAACCTGCAAACATAAATCCATCGCGCTATCGATGTGTTTCGCGCTATCGTGCTTGTTATCACTCGGATACTTAGCGATACAAATCACGGCTACTGTTCGATTGTGTACTCCTAGCACAATAACTTGGATTGCAAGGTGAATTTATGGCTTACAGGTGATATTGTTGAAATTACGGCTGGGGGAGTAGGATCTCGTTCTGTTGTTGTTATGTAATATCACAAATATAGTTGCCGCCGTGGCTGTTTCATGCAAATTATGTTTCTCGTCGATGGTGAGATTCAATATCTTGTTAACAAGACAGGGCTAACTTTTAAACAACTGTTTCATTAGTTACTAGTGAAAAGATTGTAATTCTGTAATTGTAGTTATATACCTTAGAGCTTGAAGTTTTAAATTAATGGGTACTAAAATCTCTAAAAAAATTAAAACCGAGTTCTAAAACAAAAAAAAACCTTCAAACAGGCATTGAAAAAAGAAAAGTAACTGATTCAATTAAATTTTTAAGCAATTATTATGCTTACTTTTCATATAGATTTAGATCGGAAAAAGAGAACATCTAGGACGGGACTTGAACCCGCAACCACTCCCTTACAGGGGGAATGCTCTGACCAACTGAGCCACCTAGACACGTTCCAGATATTCGAAAATCTCCGATATATTATATACGTCTCAAGGCGACGCTGGAGCCATCTACCGTAATTCTTGCAAACTGCGGAAACAATGAATGACTTTACAATAATTTTTAAACATTGTTTTTGTATGGCTCCGCTTCGAATATCTGGGATGTGTCTAGGTGGCTCAGTTGGTCAGAGCATTCCCCCTGTACGGGACTGGTCGAGAGTTCAAGTCCCGTCCTAGATGTTCTCTTTTTCCGATCTAAATCTACAGGAAAAGTAACTGAATTAAAGATTTAATTCAAACTACAACAGAAAAGTAAACACATATTTTTGTGTTTTGATTTTCTTTGTTTTTTCTTTTTAATTTTACTTATTTCTCCCTTTTTAGTAAACATCACTTAACCACACCCGATGATAAAAGAATTCTTAAAAATCGGTTCATAAACGACGTACATAATTATATACAGGATATTTATACTGAACTGTGAACCCATTTAGAGAATAAAGGCATGGTGTTTTGCTATGTAATAGCATAAACATAAAGAATGCCTAGATATACGATAGCAGCAATCACACAATGCTTTGCTGGCATTTATTGTAGAGTTCCTTTGTCTTTTTCTCAAAATTGACTATCAGCCCTTTCTACATTCAAATGGGACTACATGGGAAGTATACCCTTTGAAACCAAAAAAGATTTTCCCAATCGGTTCAGGCATTTTCGAGTAGTCGGCGAACATACATAAAAAAAGATTCTAACGAATTGAGAACCTTCCTCCTTTTTGGAAGTTGGTTAAAAATAAGGAATATGCATACGCGTACCTTCATGAAATACCGTACAATGATGAGCTTAATAGTACAAAAATATCACGAAAGAAATAAAATAAACCACCAACCAACTAGAAGCAAAGCCAGTCCAGTGGTTTAAGCTCTGGACTTCGATACTATTGAAACGCGGGACCTTTTAAACCCCAGCCATTATACTACCGACGACTATACTATCCATTGATTACACTACAATTTTTATTTAACTAAAGGGATTAACGGGAATACAAGTAATTTCGATAGCTAACACTAAAAATATTAATAAAAAACCCGACTGCTCTAAAAAGACCGAAACAAGTTTGATAGCAGGTGGAACCCATTAATTTTCTTTCGGTTTATGATTTGCAAAGGGGCCCCGGTTGCTATCAAACTTGTTTCGGTCTTTTTAGGGCAGTCGGCTGTTTTGATTCTTTAATTAATAATTTTATTTTATACTTTTTAGTTATATATTTGAAAACAGGGGTAAAGCTCTTCATTTTGATACCGAATTTTAACAACATATATTTTAGCACCAAAAATCCGCCATTTTGTTTTATTTTTATGTTTATATACCCAGTAGCAGTCCCGCAGTAAATACGAATCTAACGACAACTCTCAAGCTAAAATCCATCGAGCTGCATGTTCAGGCTGCAGAGCGTGCCAAACAATTATACACACATACAAACATACTTTAGAAAACATAACCCTCCTTCTGTTGCAGTCGGGTAAAAAAAGAGAAAATGGACGGATTCTATAAAAGTTTCATTTATATCTTTTAACGTTATCGCAGTGAAAAGGTACTTCGCAACGTAAATTTTCGCGGACTATTTTATTGTTATAAGCATATTTCTCTCGGGTCTGGTGTAGTTCTAGGTCGGGATCGAAGATCATATGTTATGTTACGTAAGTAATGTGCTGACCGGAGGCCCTGCACCTTGTGCGAACGGCGCGTAGGCGTGGCTGCATACTATTCTCTAGCCGACAGTTTACGGGACTTTGTCCGTCAGTAATTTGTGTCGTAAATGAGGAAACTTTAAAGCTTTTCCTCGCAAATTGAAGTTTTTTTAGTAAATTCAGGTATATAAATACATATACTTACGCTTGTATACCCCAAAGGGGTAGAAAGAGATACAATAAACATTATTTATTTTGCGGAAGAATAGAAGAAAGTCAAGAAAGTACCTGTTACTCGCACTGGCTGGGAAGTCTGTTGAATCCTATAATCTCTTTCTCCTATTACATGGGAATGAAGACACATAGATACTAAAGCCATTTGAGTATGTGCAGGCGTGAAGAGATAAGACTTAAGAGAGAAAAGGATAAGTATGGATATATGGCACTGCGGGATTTCTCGATCCAATGACTAACTATTGCCCTCGTGAAATACTGATTTAAGAGAGGTAGGACATGACGGTATTCCCGTCCAACTGAGCAGTCCGACTGGGGAAGTACCTCCGCCCTACAGAATACCGCGACCATAATAACCTCGTGTTGTGTTCCCGGCGGTGAGTAGGGTAGTCAGAGATCACTGAGAATTTTTGTGCTGTCAGAGGGAAGAGTCTTCCTTCTGACAGCACAAAAACTAAAAGAGAAGGGAGAGGCGGGAGTAGCCTGTGGTCTTCCCGGAAGACTAAAGGCTATTCCTGCTTTGCAATTTCTTTTTTTTAGGGTCGGCAGCGCGAGTGTGACGCCCCTGGTGTTGCACACGTCCATAGGCCACGGTGACCGCTTCCCATCAGGTGGGCCGTGAGCGGTGCCACCTGAGTGGTATAAATAAAAAAACTGATCCAGTTACCGTGATTAACGTGAGCCTAATCTTGGAATAAAAAGTGTGCTATTCCAGGCTATCTTTGTGCTATATTTCATCTAGATCCGCTCAGCCTATTTTTCGTAAAAGATTCGCAAGCATCCATCTGTCCATCCTCACCAACTCGCAACTTTCAAATTTATAATCTTATTATTAGGAAATATTATCAACATCATGTACATATTTGCACCGAAAGCGAATCGAATCCGCTCTCTCTGACATAGCTGTCGAATGCTCTACCACCAAGCCACATAGCTTCAATGATATATTATATCATTTAATCTATGTCAACAATACCTACAGCTATTTCTTTCAAAACCGGCCAAATAATTTCTCGGAATTTATTTCGCCGAAAGCGATACCCAAAGCTGCTACAACGCGTTCACAATACCAGTTACACATTCAAACAATTCCGAATATAAATTTTGAATATCTATAAAATGCAATTGAATTATTGATTTAGATATTCATCAATTCAGAACAATGGACATAATCGAATAACTTTATCGGTTCGAGACCAGACTTAATAATCATTTAGTTGGTGTTATAAAGGACGTGACATCTAGCGGTTTCGAATATTCGATGTTCGCAGTCGGTGGTCATATAACAATAATACGATTTAAATATAATAACTTTATTGTCACATTTATAATGTATTCGGTATAGAAAAAAACTTGAATATATGAGTAATAAATATTTGCATATATTACATACTAACATCTGGATGACCGAGCTTTGCTCGGTTTTTTTATAAGTTTTTATTTAACTTGCACTATTCGCATGTATGTTGCCCGTCAAAATTTGCAAACCATTTTCGACCATTTGATGACATCTGATTGAGCAGAAATTTTACATACACGTGTAATTTGGATGACAATGCAATAATATGGTACCGGCGTGCATGTATGAAAACAATTATGAATGTGGAAGAAGCGAAAGGCGTATGCCAAGATCGTAGCAAGTGGAAAGATGTTGTCTCTGCCTACCCCTATGGGAAAAAGGCGTTACTGTATGTATGTATGTATATGGTACCATGGAGCAGTGCTAAACTAAACAGGATAATCTTATAGAGTCTGGGCTCATTTTGTTTTGTACTAGCAAATTTTCAGGTTTTACATGATAGTCAGGGTTTGAAGATGGAGTAGGGAGGGTGGCCAAAGGAACTCGAAAACTAAACAACATAAACTTATCATGTTTGGGCTCATTTGTGTAGCCTTAGCGAATTCTTTTTCCTTACATGGTATTTAGGATCACTCTGAAGCTACATGATATTACTAAAACCAAAAAGTTGAAAATAAAATTATTAATAAAAAAAAACTTTTTTAAAAACAAACTTTTACTCACAAATGTAGCAGCACTAAAACGAAAATAATAATTTTATGCAATAGCTATGCTGATACATTTTTGAATAAAAGTTTGCTTTTAAAAAAGTTTTTTTATTATTTATTTTAAAAGTTCTAAAAATGAAACCTATCTAGATCAATGTATCGCCCCCGAAACCCGCTGTTTACTAAATTTCATGAAAATCCTTATTAATACATACATAATTACATACGTACATATGCAAGAAATGCTTGTTTAAAGGTATTATATAGATATCATAAAAAGTTAGTTAATAAACAGGTAAAAAATTTAGATAAAAAGGCCGTAGCCGCTTAGTGTAGTTCGTTTCCCATATTTGATCTGTATTTTTTTATAATTAAATTAAATTAATATTCTAGAACATGTTACACATCGCCTTCTAGACCCAAACTAAGCAGAGCTTGTCATATGGGTTCTAGAATGCGGATAAACATACTTAGTTACTTTTTTTTTTGTAAATAAATACATATTATACATAGAAACACCCAGACCAATGCAAATATACATATTTGCAGTGAGCGGGAATCGAACCCGCGACCTCTGACTTAGCAGTCGAATGCTCTACCGCTACGCCACAGAGGTCGTCAATTGTGATAACCAGTATTATATCTAGACATTATACTATATGTTTAAATGTAATATCAAACATATATGTTTAAATGGTCATGACAGTAGCAGTTACTTAACACATAAAAAATAAAAAAATAAAAATTTTGATCAAATACCTTTCTTTTTTTCAGTTTTGGAATGATGTGTATACTCTCTTGACAGGCTACAAAAGGCATTATATTTAAATAGGACTAGACTTGTTTACCTTCTTTTGGTGATAATAAGTTTTGAATTAGGCTAATTTTCTTAAATTACCTTAGTCCTCAACAAGGTGCGACAGATTTTCATGCCGGAGCAGCCGCGTCTTCTATACAAAACACAAAAGCGTTCTATTGTGGAATACTGCTCTCATCTCTGGGATGGCTCTGCAAGGTACTTACAAAATGCTCTCGATAGGTTGCAGCGACGTGCGGTTCGCATTATTGGGAGTACTGAGGTTACCAACATCCTCGAGTCTTTGCAGTTGCGTAGAGATATTGCCTCTTTGGAAGTTTTTTACCGCCTTTACCTTGGACAGTGTTCCGATGAGCTTTTCCATTTAGTTCCACCTTCTCCGTTCCTGTACAGAACCATACGCACAAGACTGAGGTATCACCCTCACACGATGCAAACAATTCTATCAAAAACCAAGCGGTTCGGCACCTCTTTTCCTGGCCGCACCATCAAGATTTGCAATTCTTTACCAGCACACGTGTTTTCTTCATCCTACAGTCCCGGGTAGTTTAAGCGGCGCGTGAAAAAGCATCTGATGAGGCCGTCAAACTGAGGGCCATCATTGTAGCATTATCAGTGTCTGTAATAGTAGCCATCATTTCTGAGATTTTACCTTTAGATTACCATCAGGCGAGGTGGACTCATATTTATGTGTCGTGGGACGTGTATGAAAAAACAAATTCGTCGAATTTAAATGAAAAAGATGTATACAACAATACCATAGGTATACGAAATAAGAAATTCAGCAAATTAAAAATGTTTTTAAATAATATATTTGGGAAATTGATTCTTTAAAGTATCGCAGTTACCTTTTGTTGGAGACTATACCAACATCTTGTAATTAGTTTTGATAATTTCTCATCCTATCCGAATTCGATACCTCATTAAAATTTGCATAGTTACATTTTATATTATTTCGATTTGCTTCGCTTTTCAAATTGAAGAATATATAAAAAACAGAATTTTTGCAAATTAGTATTGCTTTATTTGACGAGTGAAAAAAGTCGTTTGTACGTCACACGCGAAGCGGTAAAAGTATCTTCAACGACTTTGTTTATGCTCTCGAAAGCGTTGACATTAATGATATAGAAACTTAACCGACGATTTTATTACCTTACTTCAGAGTGATTTATTTACACAACGTTCAGACTTTTGACGAAATGTCACATGCATATTAATAAACAATAATATAAAATACTACTCGTACATATTCATAAGATTTTTTTTGCCAATTTCTTTTTTTAGTTGCCACTATTTAATGAGTGATTCTAATCTGGAGTAGAAAGCGTAGAATAATATTCTTCTTTGTAGCATTCTAGGCCCCACGCTGTGTAATGTATCACAGTATGAATATTATTATTTCAATCAATAATTCTTGCGACGTCATTTAACGACTTATTTCGCAGCCAAAGTAGACGGAGTATACGAATCCAGCAGGTTTACTATGACGTGTTTAAACGTATACTGATCGAGCGAGAAAGAGTCCCTCTCAGAGAGAATGTGAAGTATAACTCCCTCGCGGGATTTATACTTCACATCCTATATAGCTTCATACACAGGATACACCATTACATACAATATTGACGACCTCTGTGGCGTAGCGGTAGTGCATTCGACTGCTAAGCTAAAGGTCGCGGGTTCGATTCCCACTCAGTGCAAATATGTATATTTGCATTGGTCTGGGTGTTTCTATGTATAATGTGTATTTATTTACAAAAAAAAAGAAGTATTTAAGTATGTTTATCCGCATTCTAGAACCCATATGACAAGCTCTGCTTAGTTTGGGTCTAGATGGCGTTGTGTACTTTGTCGTACAATATTTATTATTATTATTATTAATATTGACAATACTTACCTACTTAATTTTTGACTATGAAGGGTTGTTCAATTTCCGTTTATTTTTACACCTTGACTCAAAATTTGAAGTACTCTTTCGAATATTTTCTCATGTAATCGCTATATATTAAAAAACTTCCAATTAATTGATACATATAATGCATTAAAAATGTTATATTTTAGTATATATCCTTGTTAACCAGAATATAGTGTATAAATCACCTAAAAGCGAGGCGTGGCTACTGCCTCAGGCAAATACCGTAACGTGTTTATGTGAATATACTACAGTGTCAGTGAGTGATCTACACATACATACAAACAGCTTCTTAAACATATTTCGCAACAATCATCACTTGCCACCTTTACGAAACTACCCAATTACTCAAAGCCACAGACATTTGACAACAATACGGTCTCTTATCGCTAATCTATCGCACCAAGGTAAGCAGAGCAAACAGTACGTCCGTCATCTAAAGGTCTGAGCCGATCACTTTCCCAACTCGGATTACTATCGAAATGTCAGAAGCAGTGACATTTTTATATCGGCTAGACTGATAGGTCGCGAGATACAGTCGGGCCAATTACAGATTAATTTATTTTTGGGCGTGGGATAATAATGGATGTCTCAATATTGTGGTAGCTTTATATATTATATAAATATATACTATAAGGTACGGTATATATATATCATTTTAAATAATTGCATAATAATAACCTTGTAAATAAAGAGGGCAAAGGACAATGCCCATGTCAGTATGGAAATCGGTTGCACACTTTTTTTGCTATGTCACATAAGTATAAACTGCATTAAAAAGCCTGCATTAAGTATTATCTGAAATACAAACGCATATTGTAACGGAACTTCGGGTTATTGAGAAATTAAATGATTACAATGAGAAAAACAACAACAACAAGAAAATATTGTGACACTGACTGTTGAACTGACGTTTGAGTTTTCTGTTGGAATGTTTTAAGACAGGGATACCATGTATAAATAAAGAGAAAACTACCACTGAAGCATACATTATTTTACAACTTTAACTGATTATCACTATTAAACTACGAATACATACACGAAATATTAAGATTACATAACTGCAATATATTTGAATGTCACATTGCGAATTATTATCACGTATTATTATTTAACCATTTTATTTTAAAAAGATTGGTATATTTGCATTCTACCACCAATGGTTTATTTTATATAATGGTAACAATTAAATTAAAATGGAAACGATTATTCATTGAAGTTTTATATCTTTATAATTTAAATTCAAACCCCAAGTTCTATAGAAGCGATTTAGTGTTGAAAAGTCATACTATAATCAATATTATTTTTTAACATTTGAAATATTGACGCGAACGTCTAAAAGCGCAACCAAGAATAGGAATTCTCGTTTAATATTTGACTGAAGTATGAACTTTGGATGGCGCATAGTAACCAGTACTATGAATATGCATGTACAGGAGGCGACAAAACATTACCTTAGTACACAGAGGTGTAGTATTGAAAAAGAAATATATAGTAATCGTGGGTGTGTAATACACCTCTGCTTACCCCTTCGGGGATACAGGCGTGAAGTTATGTTATGTTTTATATATAGTATATATATAATATATAGTATTCTAGGACATTTTACTCAGCAATATCTAGATCCAAAGTAAACATAACATAACTGGCTTGCAATATGGATTCTAAAATGCAGATAAACATATTAAACTATTTACAATTACAAGCAATAAACAGTTCTTAACATTGCTGTGTCTGACCTCTTTCAGGATTGTAGTATAAGTATTAAAGTACATTATATATTATAGAGTTGAAATTCCGGTAGGACTTGCACCATGTTTTATCAGCGTAAATCCTCAGAAACATGGTGTAGTTACAACGAAGTATTTCCACACATCCAGTTCGCCTACAAGGCCATTGTTTGACGATATAAGTCGTTTGAACATTCCATTTGTCGTTCACAGATAGCCGGGAACTAGTTCGGGGTCGGGAACACCATCAGTTATAGCGACAAATGTAGTTGAAACTTTATGCGAATGTAGTACCTACTTTATTGTATGTGATAATAGTGATTTATTCTGGATGTTCACCTAATAATGATAAGTCTGCAGTTAATAACTGTCATGTGTGGTGTACATGCATAAATTTGCCAGGTACTGGTGATTCTTTGCGTCGATATTCTATCCTATTAATGTTATTAATGTTATTCACGATGATATAAGCGGCGATAGCCCAGTGGCGTACGTAACGGACTGCTGAGACGAGGTCTCGAGTTCCATCCCCAGTCGCCCCGGGCACACACCTCTGACTTTTCGTAGTTATGTGTGCATTAATAAATGTTAATTATCGCTCGCTTAATGATGTGCCCGGTAGATGGCAGTAGGCTGGCCCCCTCTTACATTGGGACCTTAACATAACTGGCGAATAGTGGGTGTGTAATACACCCCTGCCTACCCCATCGGGGTTAAAGGCGTGAAGTTATGTTATGTTATTAATGTTGTAAATTTGAAAGTTTGTGATGATGTTGAGTTATTTGTTAGTCAATCATGCTCAAACAGCTAAATGGATCTGGCTGAAATTTGGTACGGGGATGTATTATAATTTTGTAATAATACATAGGCTACTTTTTATCCCTGGGTGGGTGGGTCCCGGGTGGAACTGCTGCTAAAAGCTAGTACTTATCTAATTTGGGTATCACTGTGTAATTTAATAGATAGTTCGAAACAACCGTTCCGTTATGCCTTCCGTAACCTCTGGATATGTCCACACAGAAAAAAAAGGAGTATATTTCATGAAAAGTTCAGCTATTGGGGACAGGATTCACTCAATTTAAGAAAGCACACATATACTACCTCCCTGAGCTTAGTGCAGGTTTGGAGATTTCTCAGTTATACACATTTTCTCAAGATGTTTTCTTTGACTCTTAAAGTAAGTGAAAATTAATCGAAACTTTTAAATTCTTCACAGGATAAACCTTGAATAGCTAGACTAATCAGTTAATATGTAGATATGTACAAACACATAAAGAAGACGATGATATAGTATTTTGACAACTTACCCATCAGCAGAAACACGACACTAGAGCGAGTAGTTTTGTATAACTGCCATTCTTATAAACTGCTGGCTCGGTTATCGTTTTTTGGTTATATCTCCTGTTCTGCCTAATCAATTGCACTGAAACACACGGCAGATTCCAATTCTGACTAAGACCTTTCTAATTGAAAATACCGCATCAAAATCCGTTCAGTAGTTTTTGAGTCCATCTCGTCCATCGTGAACCACCAGACGAACAGATAAAGAGACAGGAATTCCAAAAAAAAAATTGTCTTCAGAATCGTTCATTTAATATCACAAGTAGGTATTTCTTTCTTTAATATCTCTAATGTACAGATACAACTAATTTACAATTTTATTATAATAATAGATAGGGTAAAGGTACTTCCCTAATATTTAATCAAGTGGTCTAATCAATGACGTCTCGCACCTGCTGTTTAAATTCAATCCGCGGTTATGCACCTCTAACTTTTCAATATATTCATGTGCGTATTAGAAATTAATTAACACTATCTTAACACATTTAGTACCTGACACAGGTTTCCGCACTACGTATTCATTTACCTAATAGATCCTTGTGGTGTTCTCGCAGGTAAAGTTTGTCAATTAGCACTAGACCATTGACGCGAACTATGGGTTAACCCTTCTCATACTGAGAGGAGGTTCATGCCCTAAAGTGCGACAGTTTGTTTACTCTGCAATTAACGTAATGCGTACCTAATCGACCGTGCTATAAACATCTACTATATTTTTCTTAGTATGTATATAAAACTTAACTACTGCGTATAGTCTGCTGATCTCAAGTAAAAATGGCTCGCTTGTTATATTTTTTCAACATGCCGCACAAGGAAATTCATTCTTTAGTTTGTGGACGGAATAGTTATACTTAATAAACTATTTTAGATAGCATGAGATATCTCTAGGCTAAGAACTACCTTCTTGTTTATAACTACTCTCGCACTATAGATTTAGTCCTAGGTCAAGCGAACTATATAAAATGTAACGACCGCGTCACAATACTCTGTACACTAGAAAGGTGATCACCTAAATCTTTGACCATTGATTCAGTTCTAGTTATAGGTGAGCAAAGTAATAGTACACGTAAGGCATAAACTACAATTTCCACAAAGCGTCCAGCAACTGTAAGTTACAGCGCCTATAATATTTATGGCCAAGACAAAGACGATTGAAAGTAACCGGCAGATACCATCGCCACCTTTCACCGTTCACAATCGCTCGATTCTGCTCCAAATAAGTGAAACCTCGATTATGTCGCATTAAAATTGAAACCCACCGCTCTGTATGACGTAAATACAGTTTTTACGTAACTCATATTAAAATCAATGGGTAGGTATTACTTCCGGGCGTGTTATTGTTTGTATATGAACTTTAATTGACGATGTTGACTTAAATTATGCGACTTAAACTGCTTGTAAGAAGATTTCTATTTGCAAAATTTCAAATTTGGAATAGAGAAATCTATACACATAAACATAATATCATCTTTGCGTTAGTCTCGGTCATATCCGAGGTTTTCACCTCGGAGTCCGGGGTCTGCTTTCCGACTTTTACTTCTCCACCTCGCACGGTTCTGGACATCCATGTTAATAAGACCATTAGAAATTTGAGGAAATCGCAATATAATTTGTTCAGAAAAGTTCTGTGTTAATGTTAGATATTCCCGTAACTTTATACGTCAGGGAATTTAACCTCAAGACGCTGTACAAATAAAACGATGCTTCACAAAAATTGTGGTTTATACGTATGAAGTCTTGTAACCACATCTCATTATCATCATCATCTCAGCGTTGTGTTCCGATTGCATTCGAGGACTACACCTCGGAGCCCGAAGTCAACTTTCCTGCTTTTCCTTATCCACTTCACACGATTTTGGGCATCCGTGGTAGTGAGATCATGTAAGTAGTAGAAGTAGCTGAAGCTTGTAGCCACATGTATCTTGCCGTTATTGTTCTTGTTTTCCAAGAAACATATTAGAGAATACAAAACACAACTGAACTGAGAACCTCCCTCTTATTTGAAGTCAGTTAAAAAGAGGAGAATAGTCAAAGGAAAAGAAAAGACAAATTAGCCATAGTAATTTCGATTACTAATATTCATTACAAAAGAAAAGTGAATTGAAGCACCACAAAGTATTTTACGAAGATCTAAAAACATGTGGGGCCATCACTTGACACTTTCTATGAACAAAAACTGTTCGAAAGATTTAATTCTCAATATAGGAAGTTATTCAACTGGTAACATGTCATAGTCCCAAAAACATAATAAGGCATTCAACTTATTCACTCGGTAGTCTGAAAAAGGTGAGGCCTGAAATCGGTTACAGTTATACTTCTTTCATGGTGAGGTTTTAGGAATATATAACCAGAAAACAATACAATCATTATGACCATCATCGAGCGATCGTCAGGTCGAGCTGACAAAGAACCGGTTTGCGTACGAGGCATTTACAGGATGTTTAGGAAATGTGTTTTTAATTTATTTTTAATATTGGTTGGCGTGATGCTTTGCTCGAAAGATGTATTTAATTTATTAATTAAACTATACTAAACTAATATACATAATGTCACTGAAAAATTCTCATATATAATCTGCATCACCTAGATTTATTCAACTTTTTTATGAATTTCAGGACGTTTCTTTTAATAAGGAATTTAAATACCGCTCAGTATCAAATTAAAATTTAATATCATGTATTAACACTTTCAGGATTTTGATTCGTAACTAATCCAAATACAAGGGGGATAACACGAGCATGCGCGCGCGACAAATGTCTTCATTATTCTGCCCACGCGCATCTAAGCTTCACTTATTACCAAAGAGTGATTTTATTACGGCAGATACGACAAGTTAATTTATTATGATAGACATTAGCTTTTAGGTGGGGAACAAGATAAGGTAAGTAGACACTAATTCGGTTACTTACTCTATCAGTACTTATATTTGCTTTTGTATATCTTTATTTTATTATGTGTGGAATTGTGATGACCACTTTTCCAGATACTATCAATTCTAAAATGAAGGTCTTCAGTTTGACAGCTGATAGGTACTTTTTCACGCTCCGCTTAATGTATTAACATATTACTTAGAGAATAGAACATATTTGTAATAGTTTTTAGGATTAGTAATTGACAATTATGGCTTCGCATGAACTGTTTCAGTTTTTTTTTTTTAAAAGGCTGTGCCCGTTATCTAAAAGATGTTGCAAGATTTAAATAAAGGTTTTCCTAAAAATGGTCGCATTACTGTCGAGTAATAACGAAGACATGTTATGATTATATTATATGTGATTATGAAAATGATTTTCAACAGAGACCGTTATTATGATGTATGCACATAATGCAATAGGCATAAATAGGATCCATTGATCTATGTCCAGGTCACGCCCAGGGCGGGCGTGCGCCCACGCACCCCAAAGGTTACACCTATATCTGAACAATGCGTGGAGCAATGATCGAGCGCTTGTCACCGACGAGGTCGTTCTCCTTTGATTCATTACTTTTGTAACATTAGATGTGGACGTTCAGCGTGGTGTGAAGCCATGGTAAATGATCGATATTCAATTATTGGCGTGGGAAAGATTAACTTCTGTCAACTACCGCAATTATTTTTGCAGTCTGAAATATATGATGCATGGCATTACATACAGGCGCGGCGCGGCTTTATATATAAATGAACGTTGGTTTGTAATATATTAAATCAATGAAATACTAAATTGTGTGCTTTTGACTCAATTCTTCTGTTATATTTTTATATTATTTAGAGATAATATTCTAACAGCTGAAGTTATAATATGGTTCATCTAGCGCTTAATAGTTATCAGAGCAAAAAGACACATGCATTACGCGTTGAAAGAATGACTACACAATACAGAAAGTATAGCTGCTCAACATTTTAACCTATATTACAATAAAGTTGTATGATAGGTTAAAATCATCACCCATCAAGATCTAAGGTGTCCAAGCCAATCTCACCTGCAAGCAGTACACCTGCCGTTGGTCATCTCAGCGTTCCCTAAGGGCCGCGAGGAAATCCGCTTTCGGGCCTTTGCCACCTTGGCGGAGGGATCGGGCTCTCTGCCGTTGGATAACGGCAGGTCCTGGGGGCGGGTGTACTACCCTGTGGTCTTGCGTGGGGGCCGTGCTCCTCTTCACGCCGCCGGCGGTCAGCCCCAGGCAGGTGAGACTGTATTCACAGAGGCCCGGCTGAGGCGACCAGCGACAGGCCGCGGCTTACGAGACGGCTCCGGTACACCTGCTTATTGATGGACGAGGCTTTAATGCAGGCTTTACTCTCGGGGTTGCGTGGTCGGAGGCGGTCATAAAAACTGAAATAATGAGTAGTAGAAGGGACCCTTGGCTCCAAAGTGCAAGCTAGATGGAACGGGGTGTGGTGCTCGGATGATTATGTATAATTGCATCTCAAAGCTTTCTGACCATAATTGTGCGGGGGTGTAGATGTAGTTATAAAAAGAGCTGCATTCATTAGTTCCTATATCGTGATTCTGGGTAAGTTCACATGTATTCTATGGCATATCACATCTATTATATATACTTCTTCCTCAACATTGACCTCACGTTCAATTACATCAATTACCATGACGTTTCCAATATTTACTAAACACGTTTGGCCATAACATTGGATCATTGATGCAGATATTACCTCATGCTTGTTATCTTATTTGGTAACTTGTTTTGGCATCTCGGCCGCACTCAGTAACAATTATGTCAATATGTTTTGTCAAACAACCGACGAAATTTGTTTACATACAAATTCCTATTTGAATCATGGAGATATTTCGGCTACCGCTACAAACCGATAAGTGAAAGTACAAAATGAGATTCAAAACAATGAAGGAATAGATGTTATGGTTATTGTGAAGTTAATGCTCTAAATATGTACGATTACGATGTTTCTGTCAATATATCAAAGTAAATATGGATATATTCATATAATAGCATATTGAATGCTTTGTGTGTAGCTGTATGCGCTATTGTCTAATATCAATTTTGCTACTTGCATCTCACCGCTTTGGTGCAGGGGATAAACACACACATTCAAGATTTAATCTTTAATTTCAGTGTAATTCTTGTGAATGTGACAACATGAAAAAAATCCGTTCCCGCAGGGGGAACGCACAGGTAGATTTCGTGAAGCAATTAATATTATTTTATAAAGAGAACTACGGACTCCCACGCCGAGCGCATTTTCAACATGTTTAATTTTTTTTCTCGAAAACGGTAACTTTTAGCGAAAAACTTTTCAGACATTTATTTTAGACCTAAAAATGGCCTATCGATTAAAAATGTTTCCGACGTCAAGAATGTTCACCGGTTAGAAGTTATGATTTCTTTCTCGAAAAATTTTGGTTTTTCCCCCCTCCACTTTTAGTTAAAGTTTTAATCTTATAGGTTTATAATTAAAAGTTGTTGGTATTCATGTATAATATGGGATAAAATTAGAACGGTTCGAATATCTTTCATGGAACGTGAAATTTTGAGGAAAAACTGATTTCACAAAAAGTGAGGCCCTACAGTCCCCTTAGGCCGGATTCCACCCGTTCACGAACTTAAACTAAGTTTACACCCAAGCAATTTTTGACCGCAGTTTGAAAGCGATCAGGGCAAAAATGCGACCGTGAGAGTGCCGCAAATTTTGGGAAGTGGAACCATACATACATATATACATACATATATATATAAACTTTTTGACCAGTGGTCATTTCGGAATCAGGGGGTCATAACTAGACCTCCTATGAAGATTTTTTTTTAAAATTCGACAGTAGTCAAGAAACCAATAGGTAGATCGATTTCATCGAAATCTACCTAAAACGCCAGATTACTTCGTTCCTTAACATATTGACAGCGTTTCCAAGCCATTTATACATTATAGAGTTTCAAAATCGGTAAGACAATTCAAATTAAGTTATTTTGTGTTACAAGTGAAATTGATAAAATTATGTGAAGGTCATTTTCAAACAACTTCAAAAGGAGGCTCACCGTTTGACCTATATGATTGTCTGTAATTATCTCGCATTTGGTTGTACCGATTTTGATGCGGTTTTCAGAAGAGTATTTTTCATAATCTGAAGAAGGTTTTAGTATACTTAACCAACTTAAAACATGGAGGTATGTTTGTCCGTAATTAGGTATTCGCGTTTAGTTGAATCGATTTGAATGCGGTATTTATCGAAAACGTATTGGTTACATTCTGAAGAAGGTATACTTAACCGACTTACAAAAAGGAGGTATGACCGCGGTTTTTTAACAATCTATCATCGTATGGTCTTCTAGTTTCCGTATTCAATAAAATCAAGTACGTTCGCTAAAAAGGCAGAAATAAATATTTCTTTTATAAAAAATAGAACCAACTTCAAAACCAAGAATTCTAAAGACAAAAGCGCTCTTAAGACTATCCGTTGAAGTGAGTCCCAAACCAAAGAGGTATTAGGACTATTAGGGAGAAATGTAGGGTAGGTCAAAACCAAGAATTCTAAAGACAAAAACGCTCATAAGACTTTCCTGTTGAAGTTGGTGCCAAATCTATGAAGTTGTCAACCCACATGTATTGTGTCACTACGGTTACACATTTCATTAAATGGCACGGAGAGACTTATGATGTGATGACTACGCGGTGGACCTACCCTACATTTCTCCCTAATAGTCCTAATACCTCTTTGGTTTGGGACTCACTTCAACGGAAAGTCTTAAGAGCGCTTTTGTCTTTTGTATAAAATAAGTAAAAAAAAAATCTATTCTGTTCTACATGCCGATTAATTTTCAATTTCATTTTACAAAATGTAAATTCAAGAGTACCCTCATACATTTGATAACTCAATACAAACAACATTGTAGTGTTACCGGCTCGCTAACTGTACGTGCGGGGTAACCACACATTGTGTAATGGAACAATCGAAATGCAATAGCAACTGATGTTTCTATGTGTAGGGTGACTATGCTCTTCTAGTTTATAGAATAAAAGGACACTCGAACATAACCAACTGAATTACTTAGTAAATGTTGTAACTTTATTTATTTCTCCGTTTGATATAAGATTTGCAACACAATTACATTTTACAATTTGATGTTTTACTAGGATTTATATTTTGGGTAACTTAATACTTATTCTTTCTTTGGGTATAACTGAGTTTCACTCGTGTTTCACAAGTTTTTATTTAACTTGCACTGTTTGTATGTAAGTATTTTGTCCGTCAAAATTTGCAAACCATTTTTGACCATTAATTGGCATCCGGTTGAACTGAAATTTTGCATACACGTTTAGTTTGGATGACAATGCATTAATATGGTACCATTGATTTGATCTGATGATGTAGTAGAAAGGTGACCAGAGGAACTACTAAATTAAATAAGATATACCTATCGAATCTGGGCCTATTTATTTTATCTTAGTAAACTCTCTGGGGTTACATCGTAGTCAGAGTCTGAAGATAAAGTAGGAAGGTCACCATAGCAAATCCTAAACTTGATAAAAGAAACTTATCGAGTTTAGGCTCATATGATTTGTCTTGGTGAACTCTTTGTTGTTACATGGTGCTCAGGGTCACTCTGGTGCTACATGATATTCCTAAAAAGTTATTTAAAAACGTAGCTGCACTACAACGAAAATAATAATTTTATGCAAGGGCTGTGCTGATTTCAGAAGTTTTTATCACGCAAGTAATTACACTGTTTTCTATTTGCGCTCTAAGCTTTTATTTTTTGTTTTTACGTTTTCTCGATGACCATCTTCGTGAGGTACTACTATGTTAACACCAAAACTAAGAATGCAAGTTCTTCTGGCACGTGTTTGCCCAGGAAAAATATCTATACAGATAAAAGTAAAACTTTATCTAAACATAAATTTTCATCCAAATCGTTTGAACGGTTTTCTAGATCTTAACAACTCCTTTGAATTTTGAAGATAGGTAGGTGATTAATAACGTGCCTAATGTGTCTATCGAAAGATATTAGTGCAAATTTACTGAAATTATTCCTACCTCTTTGTACCCACTTTATTAATAAATTATGTGTTCTCATGACTATTTGTGTTTTGTAAGAATATTAAACACTCGTTAACGATTTAATTGGTCGAAATAAAAAAGAAGAACAAGAACACATACTTAATAAAAAGCGGTTTCTTTATTATTATATTTAAATACTGATGAGGCGATGATCTAAATCAAAAGTAATTAATTATGCCGAACTTCAATTAAATCAAATATATTTAAATAGCTCTTGTGGAATATTTACTTAATCGCGTGGCAACACTTATGCTGCTACTGCTTCTCTAAGGGATAACAACACTATATATATAAAAATCTCTTAAACTAATTGTGACTCAGAATATCGCTTTCATTTCATAATTCAGGGAGACCAACTGCCCTAAAAATAGTAACTAATAGTTGAATAGTACCATATGAATATGTTTTTTAGGGGTTCTGGTGAACGAAAGGACTTTGATTAATATTCCCGTTTACCCGTTCAGCTTAGCTATATTGCTTGTATTAGTGAGTTCACCTCGGCAGAGTAGGTAACGGTCGGATTTCGACCCCGAGAGCTCTCGATCATTAGACCATCCCCTTAACCTAGTGGTAGCTTAGTAGCTACATACGCTACAATTAATTTCTTAATTCTTATAAGCTATTGGTAGATTTAGTAAAAAAGGTGCAATATGAAGAATGTAATATTTAAATTAGTAAGACATGTTCCATTATTTCCAACAAATATGGTAACTCTATCCGGTTACCGGCCATATATCGTTCGCTGTTCAGAATGCAGGCGTAACTTCAAGTAAAGACTAATTTACAATGGGCTAATTGAAAATAGCAATACACCTGTACTTGCAGCCGTGAACAGCTCGTAAATCTCCATTTTCTATATGAACACAATGTATACAGACTTTATTTTTGTTGTAAGATACTGTGTTAGTAAATTAAATATTTTCTCTTAGAGTTGGGAGGTCAGACAGCAGTCGCTCCCATAAAGGCCAAAAATAAACCAAATAAGGAGGATTAGGAGAGCAAACCTCGGGCTCCAAAGTTCATGCTTTGGGACCGGGAACTGCACTCGGAGGAAGAAGAGTTTATATTGATTAGGAGACCAGTCGTCTCGGTAACGTCTCCGACTAACTTAACAAGTAACTTTTCATAAATAAATATAAACGCGTTTAGTTAAATTAAACTGGATAACCCATTTTACTTAATGAATTTCAGTGAGTTACCATCATCCTCATCATCACCATCAACACAGCGTTAGTCCCGATTGCATCGAATGCATGCACTTTGTAGCCCAAGAGCCTTACCACGACGCTCTTATAGCAATACAGTTCAGCTGAGGGAGAGAGATGGAGTTATACACGGTGTATTATTTTTTATATTTATGACACGTCAATTTGACTTCACCTCGCCTGATGGTAAGCTGAAGGTAAAGTCTCAGGAAAGAGGGTCACCATTACATACACATACCATGTTAACAATGGTGGCACTCAGCTTGACGGCCTCATCAGAAGAGGATTGTCGTCACAGCACCGCGTGACACTATATCTATCTCTCTCAGCTGAACTGTACCTTTTTTTTTTTTTATCGTGCGGAAATCCCTTCGGATACCCCCCCGCGTGCCAGCGGGGGCGGTTATGTCGGGCTTGAACCGTGTACCTTGTGGTAAGGCCCCAAGGCCCACTCTCCTAGTCTGCCATTATTGGCCTATTTGACATATACGGGTGCGACTGCTTTCTGACCTCCATCTCCGAAAGGACAACCTGCTCCAGAGCCTCGTCCGTCAACCAGAAGGTGTACCGGTTTGCAGCTTAGGCTTGGGGTCTGAAGATCTTGGTGGGACCTCAATGATCCCATATACCTAATGAAATTCATTCAGTTTTTTTTTCATTTTTTTTTACGGGCGGAAATCCCTTCGGATACCCCCCCGCCGGCTAGCGGGGGTGGTTATGTCGGGCATGAACCGACTAAAACCGTACGGTGTCCTCTCCAAGTTTCCATTACCGGGCACCCCGGGTAAGCCTTCGAAAGGATAACCCCAGGGAATTCATTGAGTATAACGTAAAAACTCAGGTGAAATGGATCTTCGCTTGTGAAAACAAGTTCAGAACAGTTAATCGAATATATAACAAAGATTTACACTGACGTTTATTTGTATAAAATGTTAAAAATAGTTATATATGTTAATTCAAGTTCATTAATTTCAATTTGTTACAGTTGTCAATCTAAAGTTAATTGGGATCCTATTAGCATGTTAATATGTGAAATATGCAATATTGTGGCAGCATATTGACAGTAATGTCCTTCCCATTATAATAAATAAATTATACCTCAGATATTGACGACTTATTAGAATAGAGTTTTATTGTTTCAAGAATTATTGAAAAGAATAGCACGAAATAATAACATTATTTCTGATTTTTTTATACCACTTAGGTGGCAAGCACGCTGCCTACCTGATGGGAGGCGCTTACAGTAGTATAGCCTATAGACGTGTGCAACGCTGGTTGCACGTTCCGAGGTCCGCTTACTCCTTCTCCTACTTTTAATTTGGCTTACATAACTTTTATGGCAGCGACTTCCATCCTAACCCCGAGAGTCAAACTATGGCCAGAGCCGTAAATCAACAGGTAAGGTTGGGTTAGCCCCGAAGGTCTTAGTGAAGCCCCATACACAGCAAAATAATAATAGTACATATTGTGATAGCGTTTTAAAAGTGTGTATAAAAATTTATCAGTCCAGTTCGAAGAAAGTCGTTTCGATGATAACTGCGACTTACACCACTTAAAGCCAAGCTACCGCAGTATTACACTCAAGGATGCAGATTATAGGTATTGGAATAATTCTAGACTAGCTAAAAGTACGAGTACTAACGCGTTACGCAACTGCTTCCTGTTCAATAAACCTACCGACGAGATCTTTTAAGGTTTTACGACACGATATCCCTCCGCTTGCGTGACACCAAACTTAGCCCGTTTTGAAATTTTAAACACAATGGTGCAGGGCTTTTAATTTGGTACGTCATCGTGTCATCGGGTGAAGTGTGAGAGTCTGGTTAAGATGATGAAGAGAGTCCAGCGAAGAGAGTGTACGTAGCAAACAGATGGTATTTCCTACTGCACAAAAGTTTGTGTGCTTTTTTATCATTGATTTCCGAACGAAAAAAAAGGGGGTTCCATACAGCATATAATTTTTTTTTTTAAAGTACCAGTAACCGAAATTACTAGTATCCCGCTAACACCTCCAGCTAAGCTAAATTGCTTGTGTTAGGAGTGGGTTCACATCGATCGTGTAATGACCATAATTGGCACCTGGGACCGTAAGGCCAACTCCTTAACCATTGAGCTACCGACGCTCACAACCGTCTTACCGATTGAAACCCTATATATACCTTTACCATGTTCATATTAGTTCCCGTAAATATTGTGTCTATCATTAAGTTTAAAAATATCCCATTACAAGTTGATCAAAATAGCTTAAATTGTGTGGTTTAGTTAATAAAGAAGTACAAATATTTCTGCCATATCGCTTCCGTTTCGCCTAATATAAAACCCGTAGGTTTTATATTCAAATATCAATTGTAAAAACTTGTTCACCTTTTAAGAGAAGTTCAATTCGACTTCCTAAGTAATTTACAATCAGGTCCTGAGAAGTAGTGGTCATTATATCTTAAATAGTTTGACATTTACATAAGTAAGTTATAATTAACGGTATTTTCCTTTTTAATTTGGATTTTTTTCAACTGCTATAAACTAATGCTGCCATAACTAATCAATATAAACAACAATAATGAAGAAAATTTCCATGATTTTTAGTTGTGTCCGTTTGTTATCTGTATTTTCGTTTTATTCTGAACATAATTTTTTTTTCGGAATTATATCTGTCCATGGGTTGGTTCGCATGGACGCAAAAACTACTGATCGTATTTTGATGCGGTTCTTTCTATTAGAAAGGTCTTGGTCAGACTTAAAATGTACCGTATGTATGAATGCAATTAATTAAGTAAACGATAACTGAGCTCCGCACGGGTGGAGCCGCGCGTATCAGCTAGTAGCCAATAAAATGATTTATTAATATCAGTTTTTATTCTTAGTTACTTATTTTAAGCTAACTTTTAGCTTTTTTTAGCTTGCTCTGTTAGTTTGTTAGCATGTATGGGTCAAATCTTGGAAGCCAATTAAAACCATTTTCTGTTTCACTTTAGATCAGGAGTAAAATGAAAGTTCTTTCTTTAGAAAGAACTTTCATTTTACTCCTGATCTGTATTTTAGCACTGTCGCCGCTTTCAGTATTTATACATCATCAAAAATGGTGAAAAATTTATTTTAACTTCTTCTAAAGTAAACTTTAATATGAACTCCTTACTCATATCTAATTCTTTTCAAATATCGTTATAACCTATCTTTCTATTTTCACACCAATAAGGTCACTAATATTTATTAGTAGTAGTATTGTGTACAGGTTACCATCAGGTCTTTACGGTTCACCTGATAGTAACCTGTTTTTGTCATCTATGAATACTTACAATACCAGATGTGCTATTGGTGCAATACCACTTGCAGAGAGCAAGGTTTGATATTGAAAGAGATACTTTCACTACTGAGACAGTTTATTCGTGCTGCGAAAAGCATGGTCCAACTGCTTCTAGGCTAAAAGCAAATCAGGTCTTGAATGCAATTATTTTATTATATGTATCACTTCATTATCGGGAACTCGTTTATCATAATCATAATTATACGATAGAGCTTTAACCTTTCCATACCACTAAAGAAAACTATATCATAAATATTAATAGCAACTCTATATTTATGACTATTGAACAGGTTAGTTTTTGAGTCCCTTTTTTGCTCCACATCTAAAGTATAGCGATACATTTATTTATTGTTCGCATAAAAAGTTAAGTGCGTATCGGAGTGTGGTTTAATATCAGTGGTCAGTGTTCACTTAAAAAGTCAGCTATGCTACCGATTATGTTGGGTGTATGCGGCTCTTCGAAAATCTTCGGAGCTAAAGCCAAGCTCTTTTGCGAAGTGGTAGACCTGCTAATAAACGGACGAGGCTCTAGTTTAGGCTTTCCTCTCGAGGTTCCACCTCTGCAATTGCATAGCGACGTTGCCTCTTTGGCTGTATTTTACCGCCTCTACCACGGTGAGTGTTCTGATGAGCTCTTTCAGCTAATTCCACCGTCTCCCTTCCTATCCAGAACAAAACTTGCAGGACTGCGATGTCACTCACACACGGTAGAAGCCATACCGTCTCGAACCAAGCGGTTCGGTACTTTCTTTCTTTGTCACACGATAAAGAACTGGAATGCTCTACCCGCACATGTTTTTCCTTGTTCTCACAATCCCGGGTTGTTTAAGTGGGGCGTGAAAAAGCATTTGCTCTCTAGGCCGTCAAGGTAAGGACCGCCATTTGAGAATCGCTAGTATTTGGATATCTGGCCAATATCTATTGGACTGCACCCTTACTTGTTACCATGCCGCGGGCTAAAGTCAATTGACGGGATAAATATATATAAATAAGAGTACAGCTTGCTTGCCTGATGTGGTATCCTACAAGCAAACAAAACTCAATTACTTCGGGCCACCAACCAGGTGGACACCGAAGTCTTAAAATCACGCAAAAAAAAAACAAAATCTTACACCCACTTTTTATCACTTTTCTCGACGTTTCACATGATTCTAAGTCTAATTAAGCAAAAAAATTTTTTGTGTCGGTCTGTCTGTTGGTCTGGATGTCTGGATGTCTGTTTACGCAATAACTCAAGAACCACTTATCCGATTTAAAAAATTCTTTCGCCAATCATTGTTTGGTTAATGGGAAGAACTGATTAGATTTTGGGGTTTGTACGTTCAAGGTTTCGTTTTTGTCCCTAAAAATCATTTTTTTGTGTTTTTGACGTCGAAGACGTTTGATTTGATTTCATTTTCTTCATATTTATTGCTCAATATATAAAGACGCGTCAAATAATATGCATAAGTTCTGTAATTTTGAATAAAAATACTGCAACAAAAATATTTAAGTTTGGCCCGAAGTTTGACAATCACTGTGTGATTTCCGCCCCACTAGATTTTGTATTGCATTTCAGTCGCAGTAGTGCAGGTGGAATCTAATTCGCAGGTACAGCACCAACAAGTTTAAAGGCGAGACAACCCACTTCCTGGCGTGGTACTAATTTTATCTGATACTCCACAGGAGTTCATGCGATGGATACATCGCGAATGATCATAAAACCCTACGTTGACTACGGAGCTCTAAAATGATTCATACTATGTTCCAGATATAATGCTGATATGTAATACTGTCTGTTTATTTGTCATGTATACAAATTAAACTTAGTACAATAAAAAAATCAAAATGAACCATCCAGGAATCTGCGTTGAACTATCACGCGTGAGGTTAACGGCCGGTTGACATTTGACACGCGAATGTCAAGGTGCTTCGGCGCATTTCCGAGAACTTGCGCGTCTCGGCCCTAGATTTAAGTGAATGTGATATGTAGTGACATTTTTTGTCAAATATGTCAATGATGATAACGACATAATAATCGATTTAAAAATTCACATATGTTAATTTTGTTCAGAAGATGGGATAAATGGTAAGATTAAACAATGGCTTTCTGTAATCTCACCGATTGTAAGAATACAGTGTATGTATATACTGCTACTTCAAGCGAGAGAGAGGAACCAAACTGAGAAAGACAAACTGTACCACTTTGAAAAATCTTTTATTTTTTCAAATAAATTTAGATGAAGTAATAAAACTATCGTATTAGATGTAGATCTTTTAAGCTAAAATACAGGTTATACTTCTGACAGTTAACACTATATGAGAGATAAACTTGTATTTAGTTCGAGTGAAAATAAAGTTCACAATAGATTGAATGCGTGTGTATTCAAATTATTACCGATTGTGCGTTCAATATCGATTCGATCCAATTTTAAGAAGTGAAGAGAAGATTTCCATTTTCATCTCGCCTTGTCTTCACATTTGCACCATAATCACCATATCGCAGAAAAATCATCGAAGAAAGTGAACACGTTACGCATTTATTTTATACATACTGTTAAATGTACAATCATTGAAATATATTAATAAGGATTTTTTTGACGAAATCTAATTCATTAGTCATGTACTCACAATGTAATTTGAAGTTTGAAGTATCGCATGTGTACGATGTTAATACAAATGTTTAGATTCGATTTTAGTCTTTGGGTCAGTGGTCAGTGGATAGGCACTAATTGTAATTGATTGCGAATGTTTGAATAGCTACAATGCCAGCAGAAAATATAAAAATAATACTAATGATCATGTTTAAAGGTTTTATAAAAAATCTTGAATGTATAGATGTTACAACAATAACTGATGGATGGAGATGGATTTGGCTGAACTCGGATTCATTCATTCATTCATCCGGACGGATCTGGTACTCAACCTGCGTCCAAATTTCAGCCAAATCTAATGGGACTGGGAATGAGAGTATAAGCTCCATGAAGATCATCGGGACAGAAGCCAACCTCGGGTGTTCACCTGCAAGACGGTACTACTGTAGATTGACGGATGAAGCTCTCTAGGGGTCGGGGGGTTTGATAGTAGTAGCCATCGTAAAGCCATGATGATGAACCAATCCAGGACGTAAAGGAGCCGGACCCCGGGGAAGCTTTGAGTACAACTGGAATTGACGCTTGGGTGGTGATGATAATACCATCTACGGTAAAAGTAGCTTAAGAAATTCTAATTTAATAATCGCCTTAAACCTTTTAGAAAATAATGAACATAACACGAAATATATTTACTTTGTCCTCTGGGATTGTAAAACTACATATATATTCATTATTAGGTCCAATGTAAGAAACGATTGTAAATATTTAAGTGTGAATACACTTTTTTCGTTGACTGAGAATAAGACAGAAACTACTTTTAATTCGGGAACAGGTTTCTGCGGGAACGGGTCTTGGATCACGCGGGTGGACTCACGGGTATATGCCTACTTACTTATAGTTTTAAAATATCTTAATGAATCCAATATTATTTTTTACAGCTGAAAATAACAAAAACTCGCTTCAAGTCAACTAGTCTGTGGGAGTATTTTTTTTTTGTAAAACGTTAAGTACATTTTTTTTCAATAGGTAAACAAAACATGCATACGGTATAAGTTATGTATTCATTCTATTTCTTAGTATTTGGCTGACTAGATCAGTAAAACATGATTGATGTATTTAGTGGATTAGATAATATTTAGACAGTTTGATAGGGAAGTTTATGTTTTCCAGTTAAAATTTTGCTGCGGTAAAGTTGTTTGCAAAGACTTTATATGCGTTCATGTTCCGGGCGAGAAACACGGGTGGATCTATATAACCCTATGTATTTCCATTGCTCTTTGTGTGACGTGGTAGAGATTCAGAAACCTTTACCGCATGATGTGATATAAGCGTTCGTGCCCCTTGCGTGAAAGAGAAATGGAGCTATGTATAACTCCGTCCTTCTTTCTATCCTGGAAAACGAACGCTAATTCCACATCATGGTAGGACAAAACTGTTGGCAACTCTTTTAAGTGTAAGGTACAGAACAGTAAGGTAGAACGCGTGAGTGTTGTCAAGGGTATACCTAGGTATCGGTAATTGTTTATCATCTGACGAGACTTCTGTTTGTTGGCTACCTTAGTGGCATAAAATAAAATTGTCCGTACACTCGAATATTGTATTAATATCGTAATATATCCATACAGTAGGTAGTTAAAAATCTTGAAATTTCTGTTTCCACTTAATTGTAAGAATAGGAACTTTAAAGACATATTTCACGATTTAAAGTGTCAATTGTTGGTCATATAGACATTATTATTGTACTTTTGTAAAGACAGGGATGACGAGGAATTATTAACTATATTTAAAAACATCAGTTAATATCAGAATGATCATATATAATACGTATTAATTTGGTAACACACACACTCACAAATTACCTTTAATAATAAAAATGAGCATTAGTTATTCATATCCTTCACCCCGAAAAGGTCAGATTTGAATAAAAATATTAAAATAACTGTGAAAATATTAAGAAATCTTTTGATCACAACACAACTGAGTCACTAATCCAAAACTCCAAAATATCTAAAAAGAAACATCTTAATTTCCATCTTCGAATCCTACACGATAATCATTTATGGAGGTGCTGGGATTTTATAGGGTTGTCTCACACCTAATATCTCTAAGCTATTTCTAGACTATTATAAAATAATCAATTGGTTTTTGTTGTTGTCGTTCTGTTGGCGACCTTAAAAAAATACTTGGGTTATGTTAAGTGAACATTTCTGAACACAAAAATATTTTCATTAGGAATATTTTTTGTTTGTGTGTTTATCATTTTGTTTATTTGTTCACGATGGATGCAAAACTACGGAACATTTTTTGATGCGATTTCTTTCTATTAGGAATGTCTTGGTCAGACTTAAAATCGCCTTATGTTTGATTGCAATTAGTTAAGTAGAACCGGAGATATGACCAATAAACGATAACCGATCTCCGCGCGGGCGGAACTTGTGACGGAGGTATCAGCTAGTTTATTATAAATTTATGATAGCTTTATTTTTTTGACTGGTTTAAATTAGTTTCTCTCAACACCTAGATTAGCATGCTATTTATAAAAAGACATGAGTTTAAGCTCATTACAAATAAGAAATATTTAATTAATATTGGTTCATAAGCGTAGAAATTTAATGACACAAATTTGTCACAAAATTCGGCCGGGTAGGTACCACCGTGCACGATTGCGAAAAACCCTCCATAGTAATCCAATTTCGGTTTGATTGCGTTCAGGGGTCAGCAAGTGCATAGCCGAGCAGGGGGATAGTGGTCGCAGCACTAGTGGGACCGGTGGGTGTCACGCGGTGCTGCGACGACAATCCTCTTCTGATGAGGCCGTCAAGCTGAGTGTCACCATTGTTAACATGATACGTGTATGTAATGGTGACCCTCTTTCCTGAGACTTTACCTTCAGCTTACCATCAGGCGAGGTGAAATCAAATTGATGTGTCCTAAATATAAAAAAAAAAAGTAGTATTTGTTTTTTTTATATTTCGGCCGCTCTTCATATATCTACTGTTTGAAAATTATAAACCTGAAGTTCTCCACATTCCTAACCTCACCCGTAAGCCGGTACACCTACTGATACGGACAAAGCTCTAGCGTCGGCCTATCTGTGTTGGTTAGAGAATAAGGTGGCAGTTGCTTCCGTAAAAGTCACAACAAACCGTGTGTAAGAGTGGAGTGGGAGAGCGGACCCCTAGTTTTGGATGCAACCGGCATTGGCGCTCGGATGGAGAGAGATTTAGGTAATATGTGAAACTATCGTTGATAGATATTCAATCAAATTCACAGGAGCTTAAAGTTATTACATAAACATTTGTAAGTTACATAAATTGTAATTTACTCAAAAACTTTTCAGTACCACCCCTGTGCACCAACGTGTCGCCGCTCGCACGTGGGCTGCGGGCATGACATTTGCCCTGCGAGTGCACTCTGACGTCATCGCGTGAATCAATGCGGCTGCGCTATAAACACCACCTATATTGTATATTCTGTTAGTTGTAGGCGACCTATGTCGTTAGTATACTGCTAGTCGTAGGCGATAATGTTTCAGCTTTATTATCACTTGTGCTGGTAAACGCGTAATGGCTAGGCTATTAGGATGGGTTTGTGTTATTATTTGTGGAGAAAGCATACATTTTACCTGCGTCTCGAAAAGGGAATGTTGCTTTTGTATAGATCCTTTGTATTACCTGTAGCACAATGGTATTGAAGTTGTTAACGTGTACCGTAGACGGCATTTGGTACGTGAAACAAAATAACTGTAGACATGGTTTTTATAAATATAATGTTAGCAGCAAATTACTACTTTTAAATGACAAACGAGTTGGATTTCACCAGTGGAAATCTGCTCAACTAAACTGAATTTTCCCGTTTTACTCAATTCAATTTAATGAGTACTTAAAATGTTTAGTTCGACTTGATTGTAGTTCCTATCGTTAGTGAAATGCTTCTAGGTTTGAGAATGTGATAAGCATAAGTTTCATAAGTGTTTATTATACATATACATTGGGTTTTGACACTTCCTTCCTTAACTTGTAAGGAAAAAGAAGGTAGTACACTAGTCACCAGACTTCTGGTCCGTAATAAATGGTCCAACCATTGCAATTTTACTGTTACGTTTCAAGTTCAAACTATTATGTAAATATAAATCTTAAGGCTTTCACGGCCGGCGCAGTATATTCTACATTATGTAAATAAATAATGAAATCAGTTATTAGTTTTTATTATAACAATAAAAACTTACACGGCAAGTCTAACACCAAAACATAAAAATGCTGCATCAGAATAGATGGCATAGCACAAATCAGTGACAATTATGCTAGGCAGACATAAAGGTTGTAAGGCGCTGGACAGTTTAGACGGCATTAAAATCTAAATACACTGCCGCCTACACCACTTCGACTATAAAATTATGATTGTCGGCGATTTGTCGCGATAGATTATACAGCTAGGTGTAAGATTATTTGAGGATTATCTATGGCTCAGAGTTCTTCTGCTGTGAAGGTCTCCATCTTTTGTTATTACTTATTTGACAAACTCTCTCGAGTGTCCCACCAAGATCTTTGGGGACGAACCTAGTTTTACCTGCAAGCTGCTACTACTTCTGATTGATAGAGTTGTTGGATCAGATGGCAGTAGCTCTCGTAAATACAGATATACTATAATGGAGGAATAGGCGAGCGGACTCCGGGCTCCGAAGTGCAAGCTTTGGATGTAACCGGAATTGGAAGAAAAGAGATTGATACATGTAACACCAAATTTAAGATTACCGCAAACTACCCGAGTTCTTGCAATATAGTCCATATAAAGATTGTCTGGAAGAGATCGCAATCTGCGATAAGACCGCCCATTGTACTTAACTGTCATATATTATCTTTGTTTGTATCCATTGTTTGGTGTCCAATAAAGAGTATCTATATGTCTATCTAAAGAGGATTGTTTTGAAGCATTTGTTTGGCGATGTCAACGTATACTTTAATAATTAATTTAATGATGAATGACTGAAAGCTTGAGACTACGAATTCAAAATTGTTCTCACAGTTAACGAATTTTTAATTAAATTACAAAAATAAAAAGAAGGCCTGCTGACCCTAGGCTCCGAAGAAGCTTCGAATGCAACCGGGTAAATACGTTATAAGACGATGCAAAAAATCAAAGTTAAAGTAAAACAATCTAAGTCACAAAGTAACACTTATGAACGTCAACATTAAAATGCTTATACATTTACAGTATATATTTTAATTAGTTTAATTTCCAAGTACTAAAAAAAGTACTAAACTATAATATGTAATGATGATGGGTCTATTTAACTAAGTCGTTACTAATCTTTTTCATTATAGACTTTCCTAGTCAAGGTATTCCTTGTGCAAACTGCCTAACAGTCAACATACAGCACGACCGTGTCTAAACACGTCTGCGTGGGCGCAGGTCAGCGCGTTAGCGGCTTATTATGTCCGTCGCAAATAATAAACTATGCAGAATTATGCTAACACCATTCGTTGTCCACCATCTTGTATTGTCCAAATATATAGCAGATAAAATTTGAATGGTAACTTAGGATAATAATTTTGAAAATTTTGTCGTTTTTATTACATAGTAGTTTACCTACTTAATAGCATACTAAAGGGTATATTTATGTAAAGGCTATAAGATATTTTGCCGAAGAAACATTTAAAATATGTGTAGCGCTACTTTCAGCTCTTAATGCTTAATACTTCCTAAAGTACTTTTAGCCCTTACCAGTGGAAATCCGTCTTACTAAACGGGTTATACCTGAATGAAAGTCATAAAAAATGTGCATGCAATGTGCAGGTGAGGAACGGCACTCAAATCCGATTCACCATTCATAAACATCATGAGTTCATAGTTCTTCGTTTCATAGGTCGCATATAGTTAAGCTTTTACGAAGAGTGTGAGTATGAGGCCCTACAGAGTATGGTGACGTAAGGCGATGTCAAATAGGGACCTGACCGCTGGATCCCACGCGTCTCCGACTTTTGACCGTTGTACCTACGTGCAAATCGCTTAAAACTATTATATATAATATACATAAGTCCGTTAGAACGGCAAAAACTATCCCTGTTGAGTAACCAGTAAGTTCAAGCTTCGATCGAACAGTGCATCATCAAAATTACAGTAACCCGTAGGTGGTTGTTTGAGTATAATATAATTATAAGTGGAATTTAAAAATGCTCCATCGTCAGACCCTGGTTACCATTGAAAGAAAAAGTACTCCTCTAGAAGATTCAAACGAGCCTATACTCGATGAGGTTGTGTCTTTCATTGCAAAGTTCCTATGACCACCTTCCACCATCAGATCAGCACCATGTCATCATAATATTGCATTGTCACGCGATTTACATATATATGCATTTCAGCTCAATCTGTAACCGGAAGTGGATCAATTTTTATTTTGCAAGATTTGATGACAAACATCGGGACAGGTGAAAGTAAATAAAAGCTTATAATACAACAATTTAGTAAGGTTGGTCTTCATTATCCTTCTTACGATTTCCTGGTTGCGTTCAAGGCTTACACTTTGGAGCCCTAGTTCCATTTATTATTTTTCATTCGTTTGTTGATTGATTGTGATGTTTACGAGAGCGACTGCCGTCTAAATTCTCAATCCCGAGAGGAAAACCTGCGCCAGAGCCTTATTGTTACAGGTGTACCGACTAGAAGGTGAGGCTCACTTGGGCCTCGAAGGTGTTTGTAGGACCTTGGAAACAAAGGTGCTGGTGTTCTACCTCTATAAATCACATAACAATACATAGTGGATTATTGTTTTCAAATGCTGTATCCTCTAACAATTTTTCATCTGTAGTCGTTCCTTGAAGGCTTTACCCCATAGGACATCGATAATTATTACCACGGCTAACGTAATTTTCCGGCTAATGAAATCTCTAATAGATTACGGAAAGGTAGAACACTGTAATTGAATATTTTGCTCGATAAAGTAACTCCGTAACGGGAGTTAATTGGTTAGAAAACTGTTCTGAGATTCAGTTAATGGGTTTATATAGTTTTGTAATCGGAAGCAATGTAATATTATGTTGCGTTGAGGTACTCTGCCTAGCAGCGTTTACCTACTGGCATCTCAGATCTATATCAACTGGTTAACCTTAATCAAACAAAGGTAACAATTGTACCACTTAGAGGTTTTTCATAAAAAATCGAATTCTATTCGCTATAGCAATACTTGAGGTCTCAATGTTACATGTTTATTAACAAAATTTATAATCTATGTCATCTTAATATCTGTCAACGACCACTTGACACTTTAAGGTAATGTCAAAAATGGTGCACCGTTATTTTTTATAAAATAAAATTACATTTTCGCGGTTTTTGGCAGATTTTTTAAATTTTGTACAAGAAAAATTCTGATGTTTCCGGTCCAAATTCCTAAATTATAATATTTGTTGTATATATATATATATATATATATATATATATATAAATATATATATAATTGTTGTTTGTAAATGCCAATGCAGTTTTTATGTTATTAACTCCTGAAACTTTATGAGGTTACTTAGTATCCGATTTTTTTAGATTTATTAAAAAATATCAAGTTACCATATTATTCAACAATCCACTGCAAAAATATCTGCAAATTGCCATTAGTGCAAATAAATTGTAAAATTGTCTTTTTATTTAATTTATTTTTTTTAAAAGCAGGAGAAAGTCACTAACAAGAAAAAAAAATTATCGGGATGGACTAAGTCAACTATTTTACCCAACAACCCGCGAAATATCGCTATCCTAAACGGACAATGGTAAACTTTTTTTTTATATTTAGGACACGTCAATTTGACTTCACCTCGCCTGATGGTAAGCTAAAGGTAAAGTCTCAGGAAAGAGGGTCACCATGTACCATGTTAACAATGGTGGCACTCAGCTTGACGGCCTCATCAGAAGAGGATTGCCGCGCGTGACACCCACCGGTCCCACCAGTGCTGCGACCACAATCCTCCTGCCCGGCTATGCACTTACTGACCCCTGAACGCAATCAAACCGAAATTGGATTACTATGGAGGGTTTTCGCAATCGTGCATGGTGGTACCCACCCGGCCGAATTTAGTGACAAATTTGTGTCATCAAATTTCTTCCACCTGGTAAAACTATTACCACCCGAAAACTACCCCTTCCCATTATTTTTTTTTATAATTTTGATAAAAAAATATGAAATTAGCGACCCTCAAGTACCCAAATATCAATGTAACTTTTAAAAATAATGCACACAGGCTCGCGTTTGTTTTAGGGTTAATATACAGTGATTTTGTTTTTCTTGTATACCTACGAATAGACTCTCAAAAGTCACAATCAATTTATTCCTCAGAGGTTCCTAACATATTTTTCTTAGTTATCAAGTGATATTTGCTAAAACTTATTAATATTTTAAATTGGAACAATGGACCAGGTATGAAAAAGAAAGTTTCGTATCAAAGCTTTAATTTGAACACTGTGTTAGTTATCATCATCATCATCATCACAACGTTAGTCCCGGTTGCATCCAAATTTTGTATTTTGGAGCCAAGGCTCCGCTCTCCTACTCGTTCTCTTGCCCCATACCGGTAGCAGACCAGTACTTTAACATACGCCAAGAAAAGCAACGATCTAAAAATACAACATCTATCCATCGCTTGCTTACTCAATCTCAAAATTGACCTTTATTTCTTGAACCACTAATATAACGCTATCGTAAGATTATGGGCTATTAACATAATCCTTCGACCGATCTGTCTAAATTTCACACTGATATTTGTCAAGTGGATGGCATTATAAAAAATGAACTGGTGACCTCCATCGTGAAAGTATATGGTTGGTTTTTTTTTGATTAACGCATTGTCAGGAGAACAAATTGGTACCAGAGAAAGAAATTTCCTCACCACGCAATGGTATGGATTATTAGACAAGCGGTCGACCGAATAGGCAAAAGTTCTTTATTTAAAAAATTAATATTATTTAAAGAAATATTACTAGCATTTAAAAAAGAAAATCAACGGACGAGACTCTGGCAGAGTTTTTCCTCTGGAGTTGGGGGGGTTAGATGGTAGTCGTTCCCGTAGTAACCCGGTAGTCAATAGAAGCTACATTAGGAGGTGAAAACGTAGGAGAATGGACCTTGGGCTCCAGAGTGCAATCTTTGGATGCAACCGGGATATCCGCTGGGGTGTTATGGATGATTATGGAGATGGGGTCTCCTCTGTTGTCAAATGTAGAATAATAAAAGACTAGGTTAATTTAAATCATCCTTAGATAATAAAGAAGAGTTACGAACTGAATTTAGACAGTACAATATTTCGACATGTAGCGAACTTCGAAAACACATATATTGACAAGTCATTGCTTCGACAGACAACTATTAGACAATACACACCTTCGAATTACCACTACTTCGACAAACAATACTTAGACAAGACACATCTTCGAATGACCACTAGCTTGACAGTTTTTTTAACATTCTCCCAAAATAATAATGCTCTGAAATGTATTAAAAAATGTGCCCTGCCTAATTAAATATGTACCCAATCAATTGAAACATCAATTCCGGCGTCACACTCTGTTGGGGTCACCGTTCTAACCTAACCTAACCCACTTTACTTCAACGAAAAACTACAAAAAAAATCTGTCGAAGTAGTGGTAATTCGAAGGTGTGTGTTGTCTAATAATTGTCTTGTCGATCTATGTGTTTTCGAAGTTCGCTACATGTCGAAAGTCGAAAGTCGAAGTATTGTACTGTCTAAATTCAGTCCGTAAATGAATAAAGAAACATAATTTATAGCTAGTTTTAGGATATGACATGATATATCACTACTAAGTGTATTCCTTTTTTGTTTCAGGTAATCCTTTGTTCATCATCATAGCATTAGTGAAGAAAAATATCTACAAAGGTTGAGGCTGAGTATTATGAAATTTAAGTGTAATTTAATATGGTCGGCTGCACCTTTTACGTATCTAACTTTACCATCTCTTCCGTATGTAAACTCCGTATACAATATCGCCAATTTAATTTTTTTGCAGTAGTATGGTATTTGTAAAGATTTTTTTTTCTTTTTTTAAACCACTAAGGTGGCAGACAAGCACACGGCCCACCTGATGGGAAGCGGTTACCGCGGCCTCTGGACGTGTGCAACACCAGTGGCGTCACACTCGCGCTGCCGACCCTGTAAAGGAAAGAGGATGGGAAAGGAGTTTGGGAGGGGGTGGGAAAGGAGTTTGGGAGGGGGTGGGAAAGGAGTTTGGGAGGGGGTGGGAAAGGAGTTTGAGAGGGGATAGGTAAGGAGTTTGGGCTCCGGCACTCTCACTCACCAAACGGAACGCAACAGTTGGCGTCGATATTATGTTAGAGGGTGGTGCTTCCCCGGTCAAGTCGGCCCATTCATGCAACGGCCAAAATGACTGTTGCTTGACTCTACCACCTACTACGCTTGACTCTACCACCTACTAATAATATTCGGTAAAAGGCAATAGACTCGTGACTTTTACGTAGGATTCATAAATAAAACTGACGAAATGTGGAGACACCTCTGCCTACTCTAAATACATAAATATCAAAATACATTGTTAGCGAATCATTTATCACTAGTTATCACAATATTGACGTAACCCTGACTGTTTAAAATTAAACATAATTATTTATACGATTGTGCCCTGCGGTTTCAGCCGTCGAACTCACTTCTATTCGATCGGTGGTCAACCTGCGTCGTTCAGGTATTGCTCTTATTGGCCTCTTAGGCTCGTAGCGTGATATTCAAGATCAACTGCAAGAATTTTTCAAATCGCACAAGTAGTTCTAAAGATTAGCGCGTTGAAATAAACAAAATTCCCAACTTTATAACTAACAAACACTTTTCACACTAGAACTATACATTTTCAAGGATAAACGAATGGGTTTCTTTCCCATAATAGTCCAAGGAGCTTCCGTACATTGTACCTAAACGGTCAATAACCGCATAAAGGATTGCTGTCTTTAACCTGAACTTATTTACTGATTTCGTTAAATTTTTCTTCCGCATCACACTTTACAGCTGCCTGCGTGTCGATTACATCAATTATCAGCATATATAAGATCACAAACAAACAGTTTAAGTCACAAACCAGTTCAAACCTGAAATGTCACGAAGTACATTCGGCATTCCTCGGCGCGCCTAGCCTACGCACCCCACGCGACCTTCTCAATGCTAATCGTCGCCTGCGCATACAATGAGCGTATGAACCAACCACCCGTGGACCCGGAAATCAAGTTGACCTTATGTTTTAATAGTAAAAAGTTGTTGAATAATAAATTGAATTTAATCCAGTTTATTGTTTTTTGAACAACAGTTGGATTGGTCAGTACCCACTTTTTATATTCTCTTTAACAGTATTGTTAAAGTCGTTGTTTAATAATCATTTTGATTATTAAAATATGAGCGTAATCAGTTCAATTATAATCTAATAATATAACCAGTGTCATAAATACGCGACATAGATCTTCAATGCTTAAAATGTAATAATTCCTGTATTATGAATGTCTATTGAAACCGAAATATAAAAAGTAAGTATTACTTCTACAAAACAATACAATTTTAGTGCTCACGTGTGTACCAAGTAATTTAATTAATATAATAATGTATTGTCACAACCAAGAAATGAAAGTGTAGTTGAATCAACATTTCACTATAAAATCCTTGTAAATGACGCTTGAATCAACATAAATCACTACTGAAAGTAACTAACATTTCAATCGAGATTTAATGCTCAATTTCATTAAATTCAAGACCTGTACTTGATTATTGGAAATACAGACAGTTTAAATTTCATTACAGAAATAAATACATGTTGAATTCTCTTGAAACATGGTCTTTGAATTAACATCCAAAATTCGCTAGCTTTGTTTTTAAGTCATATCACGTCAACATATTCACTAGCTGTCGGATGGAGAACGGTTGTATTGATTAGTACGAAACCCACCAGAAGAAATGAACTGATCAGTTCACCAGAAACGATGATCTTTACAATATAAATTTAATCAAAGGTATTATATTCTGTACCATTACCATAATAGGAAGTAAAGCGGTCTTACACTAACATACGAACAATACTATCGGGTATTGAGTTTTGGATATAAACGCAGTGTGGGCGAAATGAAACAATAAGGGCTTGCAACCTTTCTGTGCGTTACCTTACGAGGCATTCAAACCTTCCACGGTAGCCCTCCATCTTTGGTGCCGCTGAATGTGGTTTAGTTAACTTGTATAGTGTTAAACTAGTGGCCAGAATTAAGTACGACGAAATGTTAAAAGTATAGTGCATTTTGTTTAGACCAGCAGAAAGTCTAGTGACTTTCTGCTGGTCTCAACAAAATGCACTATACTTTTAACATTTCAATGAAACTTTTCAGTAATTAATATGCTAACTTCTCCCATAGATTCAGATCGCAGAAAGTTAATACCCAGGACGGGACTTGAATATGTGATCGGTCTGTTTTGCTCCAAGACATCTGTATAAGAGAATTTCAAATATCCGGATGTGTCCAGGTAGCTTAGTTAGTGAGAGTATTCCCACTAGAAAGGGACTGTTGATGTTGATTTTATGTGATCTAAAAAAACTTATATATTTACAGGAATTGAAAAATGTAATTTGATCTGCCTTACTGGTCAAAATGACCAGGTTACACTAGCAGCCGTGGATTTTCCATAAGGCTGACCAAGCCTGGGCCTAGTGCGAACAGACGTTACAGTCATTAGGATTATTAAATGTTTTTAACTTCTTCACAACCTAATTTCTGAATCGATTTCGATAGAAGTTGCCCAACATTTTGCCAAGGGTAGGTGGGCGAGCCTATTATCATGTTGATCATATCGTTACTCTATGGTGTAATTCCTAACAGAAAATCGAATAAACTTTACTCAACTTGGGATTCAAACCTGAGACCTCAGAAACAATGATCATATTTGCTACCGCTGCTACAGCACAGGCAAAGTTATATTATTTCTCAGTTAATAGTAAGTAACTTTTATATTATTCAACTCAAATGTACAGATACTTAAACATGTGTATACACAAATGGCCGTCGTCGTGTTCAAATAAATTTATTTTATCGCAGTTTTACAACTTTAATCTATTCACAATTTTCTGCATGTTCTAATCACAAACTAGTGAACGCAAAACTAATATATTCACGCATATACTCGTACATAACTACTGTGACGAAAATTTTTTCATAGTCCTTAAGCTGCGTTGTCCATTTCTAAAAGTTATGCATAAAGCACGAACATAAAATTGTCAAATGATAATCTTTTGAATGTAATGGTTATTTTACACTTTATAATATTGACTTTAAAATTGATAATGGTAAAATATATAGGCGTTAGGAAGAAATAAACAGATTGGCTGACGTTCGAGGCGTAAAGCGAATAAATGATTGCTTCTCTGATGTTAATCGTGAGGTATTTTGAAGCTGAGACAATTGTGGGTAGGTACGAGTATCTACAATTTGATTGTATGCATTTTATGCTGTATTGAATAATAACAAGTATCAATATTTAATTATAAACAGAATTTAAGAGTATTATTGGCTAGCTACATTTCTGTAACGGCGGTCACAAATTTAAATCTCGTCAAATACAGTTGCCCGCAGAAGTGGCTGAATAGTAACAAAACTAACGTTGACTACATTGAAACAAATAAATAAACTGATGTTAAAGTGTTTTTATAATCTACAAGGACAAGTGTAATATATTTCATACAATAATACATACGACTTTCCCTCTCTGGGGTAGGCAGACACAACAGCCCACCATCTGCTTCTGTCCTAACGTATTTCACGAGCATTCTCTACTATAATTAACCCTATCAGGCAAGCCCACCAGTTTCCAGTGCTTTTGATCTACATTTTAATATATTTCATGTTATGTTTGTTATTTTATAAAAGGTTTATTATTACAATTTCTAATAGAGCTTACTCTATATGTTTGAATCTAGACACGTGGTAGCCTGATATATTAACGATTAAAAATCGGCATTTTTATGACTGACTCGCTAACTTATACATTAATAATGTAACCCACTTCCAGATGACCTAGACAGTTGATATTAGGCATCAATGTACACTTCTAGGCACATACAAAGGAAAAATCTCAATTTATTGATAACTCGTGGCGAATTCTGATCCCGTTCCCGCTACCCATGGGAAGGGTTAAATGTAGTGTATATAATCTAATCTATCCTACCCTGTACCAAATTTCAGCCAGATCCTTTCAACTGTTAGAGCGTCATTGAGTAACAAACATCCAAACTTACAAACATCTTCACAAACTTTCACATATATAGTAGGAAGTAGGATTGTAGGTTTAGTAGGACGTAGGATATTAGTAGGACTAGGCGTTGCCCGTAGCTTCGCCCGCGTGAAATTCTGTTCCCGTTTCCGCAATCTATGGGAACCAATTTCAGGGATAAAATTTTTCATATATTCCAGAATATACTTTATCTCTGTACCAAATTATAGTCACATCCGTTTACATCAGCCGATTGAGCGTGATTGAATCACAAATATCCTAACATCTTCACAAACGCACATCGTGCAAATCGTTTGGATTTTTTTTGCACGATTTTGTGCAAATTATCTGCATGAAATCAACTCAGTATTATTTGCTCCCCGCATGCGTGCACTCGCAAGACGTAATGCAGGCCCTTAAGCGCGAGCGCCCTGATGCTTGTCTTTCGAAATCTACTTAAAAAGTTATGATTTATACTTCAACAGAGTTGAGTTACAACTAATATTATCTATTAATGAATAAATATAAAAACTTAGTTTTCACTATTTCACGTTAGACGGAGTAGTTATTTCTTATGAATCTCGATTTAAGTCAAATCAATGCATAAGAAAATTCTATAGTAGAATACAACTACTTGCGCGTGTAAGAAATGAATGAATTAATTAATCTAATATTTCATAACGACCTCCGTCCTCCATGAGCGCAGGCCTGGGGGTGGCAGGTGAGGCCGCCTGTCACCCCAGCAGAAGCAGGCCGGGACGGTGGGGCGACTAGCGCCCCTCCCCCAAACCGGGGCAAGACGGGAACACCGTGATTCCCAAACCCGAGGGGGCCATCTCGAAACCGGAGATGGCCCGGCGTCAGTCGGGGTGCGAGGGATATGCTCTATGGGCAACCTTACACCCCGGCCTCTGAAGACCCGAGACGGCGTGCGGTTTTAGTTGGTTCATGCACGACATAACCGCCCCCGCTGGCCGGCGGGGGGGTATCCGAAGGGATTTCCGCACCAAAAAAAATAAAAAGGTACAAGAGCATAATGCGGAGGTTCGAGAGGCGGAGTTGTACGAGGGATACAGCGAGGCCAGAGGTGTCCTCCGAGTAGAGTTTTGGCGGGCCAAAAACAGAGGCGCCAACGCGTTCAACACCTTGCCCTGGAGTTGCATTAGGGAGGCGCTCGTGTATCACGAAGTGCCTCTCTACCTCCGCCGCATAGTTGGGGTGTATTTGACGGAGAGAGCCGTCTTCTAGCCAACTGTAACCGGTCTCGGTCGGCGTGAGATGTCGTGCGGTGTTCCGCAGGCATCGGTCCTGGGGCCGCTCATGTGGAACATCGGATACGACTGGGTGCTTCGCGGTGAGCTCGCAGACGGTACCGCTCCGTCACGTGCTACGCGGACAACACGCTCGTGACGGCGTGCGGGGTGACGTACCGCGAAACGACCCTGACTGGCTACGACCGCGGTTCCTCAAGTCGTGGAGCGGATCCGGCGGCTGGGTCTCGAGGTAGCTCTGCATAAAACCAAGGCCCTGTTCTTTCATTGGCCTCGGAGCAAGCTACCGGAGGGATCCAGTCTCATCGTGGAAGGTAATCGTATCGGCTTCAAGCCCCAAATGAAATATTTGGGGCTCGTGCTCGACGGCCGATTGAACTTCGGAGAGTACATCCGAATTCTGGCCCCCAAAAGGAAGGGCGTAGCTCTCGCTCTGGCGCGGTTGCTGCCCAACATGAGGGAGCCCGATGATTCCTGCAGGAGACTCTACGCGGGGATCGTGCGGTCCATGGCCCTGTATGGGTACCCAATATAGGCGGAGGCCCTGAAGGCTAGAAGTGTGCGGATGCTGCGCGTTCTGCAGCGGGTGATGATCCAGGACGGGATTTGAACCTGCACTTGGCCCTGTACACAGCGTACACCTAGGCCAAACACATGTCATACTTAAACGAAACCAAGACTATCCATATTATTTTTTAGTTTATTTGGAGTAACTTGTTTATATCTCTTATACGAATATAATCGAATCATATATAATTTGACACCCAATATAGATATCCAAATCCGGATACCTACATACACGTCCACAATGATTTAGCATTAATTTTAATAACAGTTTCAAAATCTTTTATTAGGATTAGTTAGGATTTAGAGTGTAATGGAATCCTAAAATTTGTTGTATACGTACGTAAGGCACTAAAACTGCATCATTGGATTTAAAAAAAAAACAATTCTCCAGCCTGGCTTTATGAAATTTGAAAGAAAAAAACACCCCCTGTATTATTACAGCGATCGATAGTGCCACTAATAACCAACGAAGTCTGAGAAGTAATAACATACGGCTAAGGAAAGTTCTCGTTTTAACAAAATGTGTAAAAAACTCCGATTTTACTTTGATTATTTCCCTGAGTGCATGTCATCATCATCATCTTAACAATATTCCCTGCAGCATCTGAAACTTTCACGCCGGAGCCTTATCTGCAAAGAACTTTGAAAAGTGTACTTATTTGCCAGTAATATTGCTGTCTGTCTGCAGTTGTTTGTAGCGTGGGGGTATTTTCCACCTGAGGTAGTTATAAATTTGAACCAGTGGGTTGTTTGTCCAAATTTGGATTGTTGCTGTATCATTTATTTCTTTTATATATTTTATTGTGCTTACCCCTCCCTCTTTGTATATATTTTATATTTATACATTGTATCTATTATTTTAAGTCTATTACCTACTGGTGCTCTCAATAAAGTAAGTTAGTGCCAATGTTTGGAAAGTTGCAAAATTAAATTTTATACTATTAAGGTTATTCTATTACAGACTTCAAATTTGTACGTTAATAAAAGTAAATCAGTCAAAATATTACATTTTTAATTTTAAAGTTCACGTCCAACAAACATTATGTAAATTTATTCAATGGGTATTTGGTTTCAACATTATCAGGCTCTTAGCTTTATTATATTTTTATAAGTATATTACAGAGGCCACACAATACGAATTCTATTCAAATTCTCGTGTCTTCATAAATACTCAAACACAATTGGATATCTAAAATCCTTTCTATAATGCCACGCCTCCGCAAAATTTTACAGAAATGTCCAAATATATGTCACTTGTATAAAACTGTCGGGTTACCCACCAAGCGATGACTGAACTGCACCAAAAGTGGAAGCGATTTTAAAACACTTAGAAATATTAGGTATCTACTAGGTTAATGAATTCTAATAGAGTGTAACTTAGTTACTTAGTTTAAAATCAGATATCTTGCAGCTGTATTACTATTTTGCAAATAGAGGTCCGGTTTATACGTTCATATAAACTCCTTAATTAACTTAATATTTAATAATAATCTTGAATCAAGTCTGTGGGTTTTGCTCACACTCCCTGTTTTTTTATACGCTTTTTATTAGCTTCACCTGAATGTTTTTTTAATATATAATGTTAGTTTTTTTTTATTATGCATCTACGTATCTATAACTAGGTATTCTTAGTTATTGTAGCAAATTACTAACCAATATAACAGTATTTTTCATTAATTATTATGTTTTAATTATTAGTTTTGAACTTCTCTGTTAAGGTCTAAAAGTTATTTTTACATTAATAATACTGCTAACAAGCATCTGATAGTAGGCTAAGCTATGGTAGATAGGTGGTTATTCCTTATAACATCGAAAGTATCGCCCGCGCGTGAAGGAAACAGTAGGAGAAGATTAAGTAACAGAAAAGGAAAGGAGTTCTATCCTACGGATATAGCATTCTGGTACTTAGTCATTAGTAAGTGAGAGGTGAGTGGGTAATTCTCCGGTTCATCAGGCCTATTCGTGCTGAAAAAAGTCACCAAAAAAACCGGCCAAGTGCGAGTCGGACTCGCCCATGAAGGGTTCCGTAGCAGTAAGTATTTTTTTTAATATTTGAGTTGATTGAATAAAGTGAAAATGTGGTTTACGATTTATGACGTATTAAAAAAAACTACTTTCTAGATCTCGTTCAAATCAATTTTCGGTGGAAATTTACATGGTGATGTACATCATATATTTTTGTTAGTTTTATCATTCTCTTATTTTAGAAGTTACGGGGGGGGGGGGGGAGGACACACTGGTGGTAGAAATTTGATGACACAAATTTGTCACAAAATTCAGCCGGGTAGGTACCACCGTGGATTTCGCACGAAAACAAAAAAAAAAAAGGTACCACCGTGCACGATTGCGACAAACCCTCCATAGTAATCCAATTTCGGTTTGATTGCGTTCAGGGGTCAGCAAGTGCATAGCCGGGCAGGGGGGTTGTGGTCGCAGCACTAGTGGGACCGGTGGGTGTCACGCGGTGCTGCAACGACAATCCTCTTCTGATGAGGCCGTCAAGCTGAGTGCCACAATTGTTAACATGGTACGTGTATGTAATGGTGACCCTCTTTCCTGAGACTTTACTTTCAGCTTACCATCAGGCGAGGTGAAGTCAAATTCCTCAATATCATTTTTGAAGACCTATCCATAGGTATCCTACACGCACGGTTTGATGAAACAAATATTTTTGAGTTTCTGTTCTAAGTATGGTCACTATACTTAGAACTGAAACTCAAAAATATTTTTTTCATCAAACCCAAAATTTATTGTATTTTTTTTCTATTTTTGTGTGAAAATCTTAATGCGATTCACAGAATATATCTACTTACCAAGATTCAACAGCACACTTCTTATAGTTTCGGAAAAAAGTGGCTGTGACATACGGACGGACATACAGACAGACATTACGAATCTATAAGGTTCCGTTTTTTGCCATTTGGCAACGGAACCCTAAAAATGAGGAGTTTTTTTATAGCACAAAATGTTACTGCTAGAATGGCTTAATTATGAACACATCATGTATGAAAAAAATAAAATCTTTAACTTAATGACTGCACCTGTTAGCTCGTAACTTAAAACACGTTGTCGAAATCTCAAAAGCTAGGTCAATTAGGTAAGAATTCTTCTTTAATGCCAGTATTTTATTTTGAATTATTAAGAAAACGATAAATTGATAGTTTCTGAATAACGTTACAAAGGGGAAAAAATAGCAATAGTCACGTTGATGACATTTTGAAGCAATGAATATATAGCTGTACGATGGACAGAACGCTCTACAGAACCGAAGCAAACCCAACTACACTGGTCTCTCAATCTTCTTCCTGATATACCAAAACAAAAGTCGTGTTCTGTACCTGAATACTGTACCAGCTGTACCTGCACGTACTCATGAATTAACAGCTTCATTATTATCGTCACTTCATCGTTTCGCGAAACATTACAGTTTTCATAGGCCATAACTCCTGATTTATTTTCTAACATTTGAACTTAATAAAATCGTTTTAGAAGATTTTGTCATGTTACGATTAATTGCATTGTAGTGTACTTTAGTGTGCACGGAGGTGCAGTGGGTAAAGTGGTCACCTTGGCAACTATTGCCACCGTACTTAGTGGTATGTGGTCGATTAATGGCGCTAAAAGCGAATTCAACTAACAATGAACATCACCGGAGATGATTTCTTCGATGCCTAAAGTTGTAGTCCTTTTTTAATGCTAGCTGTTGCCCCAGACTTCGCATACGTTGAATTCGAATTCCGGTACCGCAACCCATGGGAACCTATTCCAGGGATGATTTGAGCCTGTTTGAGTAACAAACATACAAACAACTTCAAAAACTTTCATATTTATAATCTCATATTATAAATGTGAAAGTTTTAATTTTTGTTTGTTAGAATACCGTTTTTTTAAATCAATTAATGTTAAACTATAGTTGATTCATATTTACTTGATTAGGAGAAAAATTAATATTTAGTGATATGAAAAATGTAAATAACTCCGTTACATATTGCAAAAAGTTAAGGAATATCTTTCAAATTTACTCGGTAGTTAACCACAATGACGTCATTTAAGACTTTGACCTTTTAACTAAAATTATTCACCAATAATAAACTTACGTGTAAATAATTATTCACACTAAACGTGCAAAAACTTACTAAAACCATTACTCACAATGATTTAACAATACCAAATTTTTGCATGTTGAACTATTCTTGTGGCCAAATTAGGCGAAAAACTAAATAATTTTGTTTCCTTGACAGGCTGTAGAATGTGTCACAGCGCCCACGTGCCAACCTATTGTGGCATTACCATTAAAACTTATTGAGCATAAACACGCTGAGGTTACACCACGACTTATAGGAATTCTGTTAAACTAGAAAAATATATTTAAAAAAATGTTTAGTTTAAAATTTCCTGTGGCCACCTTCCTACTCTGTCGTCAGACCAGCGCCATGGTAACATATTATTGCATTGTCATCCAAACCAAACGTGTATGCAAAATTTCAGCTCAATTCGATGTTAACAAATGGTCGAAAAATGGTTTGCAAACTTAGACGGACAACATACATTATGAATAATAAAATAAATAAAATAAATAAAATAAAAAAGCCTTTATTTTCTACTACATGCGAATTCTTAAAAAAATAATTTAATTTAAATGAAAAAATTACGTTAAATATCGGTAGTAGTCGCCTCTACGGCGTAGGCCTCCCCTACCCTTTTCCACACTTCTCTGTCGCGAGCCATTTGCATCCACCCGAACCCACATTTTTGGCTGAATATATCTCTCCATCTCTTATATGGTCTGCCTTTTTTTCTTTTTCTATCCCTCGGAAGCCATTCTGTCAAGCGTTTAGTCCAACGGTTACTTCTCATTCTGCATATGTGTCCTGCCCAGTGCCACTTAAGCACCCTAATTCTCTTACGTGCGTCTGTTACTTTTGTTCTGTTTCTTATATTGCTGTTGCTAACCCTATCTGACAGTTTTATCCCCAACATACTTCTTTCCATCTTACGTTGACAGACAGCAATTCTTTCCTCCTCCGCATTTTTCAGAGACCACGTCTGGCAGCCATATGTTAAGGATGGTAGTATTGCAACTTCGTATACTCTCTTCTTTATTTGTATGTTAATAGAGCTATTTTTCATGATTTCCTTTAGCCCCCAGTATTTTTTCCATGCTAACGTAATCCTTCGCTGAATTTCTTTTTCTGTGCTATTTTCAAATGAGACCAGTTGTCCCAGATATATGTATTCGCTCACATATTCTATTTTCTCCATACCGATACTTATGTCTAGAGGCTCTCCATTGGATAATATCTTCGTTTTTGATGCATTCAATGATAATCCTACCTTTTGGCTCTCTTCTGCTAACTCATTTACCATGCTCTCTAGTTGTGTGGCGCTTTCTGCAAATACTACGATATCGTCCGCAAAGCGTAGATGACTTAGCATCTCTCCATCTATATTTAGACCCTTCATTTCCCAATCCAGACCTCTGAATACATATTCGAGTACCGCTGAAAATATCTTTGGAGATAGCGGATCTCCCTGTCTTACTCCTTTTTGCACAGGAAATTCTGGACCGTCTCGTTCTAATCTAATCTTAGTACTACATTTAGAATATATATCGGATATTATGTTTATATATGTCGGGTTGACACCTTGTTGTGCTAATGATGACCCTATAGCTTGAAAATGTAGAGAGTCAAAAGCTTTCTTATAGTCTATGAAGCACATGTATAAAATCATTCTATACTCTTTTACTTTTTCTATCAGTTGGGTTATAACTTGTATGTGGTCCATTGTAGAGTATGTCTTACGGAAACCCGCTTGTTCACGTGGTTGATTTTCGTCTAAAATGATTGTATTCCTGTTTAGTATTATTTTGGAAAAAACTTTATAGAGATTAGACATGAGACTTATTGGCCTGTAGTTATTCAGGTCACTTCTATCTCCTTTTTTATGCAATAGTATAATTGTTGACTGTGACCACTGGTCCGGTGTGGTTTCTGTTTTCAGGATGTTATTAAAAAGTACTTGGAGAGGTTTGTACAAGGATGAAGAAAGTGATTTTAAAACTTCATTTGTGATGCTGTCACTCCCTGGTGCCTTATCGTTTTTTTGGGATTTTATGGCATGTTCAATCTCTGTCTCTAGAATGCTTGGTGGCTCTATATTTGGGGTCAGTTCATTATATTCGCACATGCGTGTGTTCGAGGGTCCAGATACCTCAGTGTAGAGTGTCTTGTAGAAAAGTGTAGCTTCCGTTATGATATCAGGACGCCTTGACTGCGCCTCTCCCTGTTTGTTTTTAACTTTTTCGGTCCACACAGATTTATAACTTAGCTCTTTATAAGCCTTTCGTAGGGCACCCGCCTTATTTATAAACTTTTCGAAGGTCTCCTGCCTTGTTATTTTTTTCTGTTGTGCAATATTTCTATTGATTTTTTTACTTATTTCTGTTATTTGGAATTTTATTTCTTTTGTTGTTTTTTTTGCTATATAACTCCCTCCTATATTCAAGAAGAGACTTGGTTTCATCGTTAATAACATAGTTTTTGTTCTTCCTTCTCTCTGGCAGCTGGTCGAAAAACCCTCTTAGTTAGGTCTCGAGTCTATCATACTGGTCTTGCACTTCTGTGGATGACTGGACTGCTTTCAAGAATTTACTCTCCAAATCTCTAGCAGCTACTTCTGAAACGATTGGCAGGTCTCTCAAGCATGGTATTGGTTTTATTTTCCTTCTAGTGGGTTTGTAATCTAGTGATAATTTGCATCGTATCATCCTATGGTCAGTCTCAAAGTTTAATTTCTTGATTATTTCAAATTGTTTAATATATCTCGGCTTGTTTGTGAGGATATAATCGATCTCGTTGAATGTTTTCCTGTCGGGAGTATGCCATGTCCATTTTTTATGTGGTTTACATTTGAATATACTATTTATGATGCAGTAGTCTTTTTCTAAGGCAAATTCAACTAACCTCTGTCCGTGTGGGCTTCGCTTCCCATGTGCATAATGTCCTATTTGTTTTTCTTCGTTAATTCGAGCTTTCCCTATTTTTGCATTAAAATCCCCTTGTACAATAATATTACTTTTATGTACGAAGTCCATATTGTATGGTTTGGTAGAAAATATCTAGATCTTCTCTCGTGTAGTTGTCTGTTTCTGTGGGAGCATAACACTGTACAAATGACCAGATAGAGTTCTCAGAAATTTGTATTTCAAGTGTTGCCACTCGGTCGCTGAAGCTTTTCAGACTCAGGATGTTATTTTTAAGGTGTTTTTTTACTAGGAATCCAACTCCATTTCGCCCATTCGTTCCAGCTGTATGGTATAAGATGAAATCAGTATATTCTTCTATTATTTCTGTTGGTCTTCTTGTTTCGCATAAGCCTATTATGTCCCATTTTATTGGTTCAATAGCATATTCTAATTCTTCTAGTCTGCTGTCTGCTAATAAGGTTCTTACATTGATGCTTGCTACAAAGAGGTTTCGTGACTGTTGTTTTTTACTTAGACTTCTGTTTAATGATGGGTCAACTCTATCTTGCTTGGTTACTATGTTTCTTATTCTATTTTGTTTGAGGTACATTATGAATAGTGCAGGTTAAATAAAAATTTGTAACTAGAAATTTAGTGCAGGGTGCGACTGAAATAAATTGAGCTGAGCGAGCAGGACTCTTACTTGAATAAATAATAGTTAAAAAAAAACTAAAAAAACGCGCTTTTTATAGAAAACCGAACTAAAAAAATAGAAAATATTTTATTGACAGAAATGAGTAGAGTGATTATCACTTTGATAAAATCTTAAAAAGCACCCACGCTTTTTTTAAATAAAATACATTTTTTTTATTTACACTATTATTAATTTATATTTATTAAAACTTATTTTCAATTTTTTTTAGTTCGGTTTTCTGTAAAAAGCGTGTTTTTTTAGTTTTTTTAAACTATTATTTATTTTTTACATTTTAGTTTTTTTTTATTTTATTATAATTTTATCAAATTAGTGTATTGTCATCGGTCCTCGATAAATACAAAGTTTGAAAAAAATCTGGCCGTTTAAACTGGGTCAAAATCGCAACCAAAGGAGTCGGTTACAAACATACAAACAAATATACAGGTGAAGCTAATAAAAAGGGTATAATAATAAGGCATCTTACTACGGTCGCGCGCATAGCTAAGGCCGCGCCCTCGTGAAACTGTTTTTCGATGATTATTCCTCAATGGTACATTGTATTTGAACAGTTGACCCCTATAAACACTCAGCGGTATATCTACACTATCACCATGGCAACTTTGGTCAAGATCGGTATTGTGGTTCCGGAGGAGTACAGTCTCGACCAAACGGCTTAGCCACGTTTAAGAGCTTCGCTACGCTCAGCTCAATAAAAATATGTTTTTATTAAAATCTGTTTGTATTGATGTTTTTAATAGATTAAGGTATTATTATCAAAGTATGATTCAACTTCTTAAAGGACACTACCACCAAAACGGTTGGTATGATAAAAAAAAACTGTAGTCATTGTGGCTATGTAAGCTATTTAACAGAAAAAGACTTTGGTCATGTTCATTGAATATATGTTACACTAGAATAGTAATCCAAAACATAAATCATGCTCTGTACGCGAGTTTGTAAAAGCGAGACGGAGCTCAAGAAAAGCAAATAGACTTGTTCAAGAGCATTTAATAACTTAGCGTGTAAGTATTTAAGCAATAATATTTAAATTAACATTAGATTGAATGTTTTCTAGAAAGGGGATGAGAAGTTAAGAGAGTAGGGAAAAATCTTTAGAGGTAATTGAACATACAACACACATACAACAACATGATTAATCGATCAATCAACTAGTCTTTTGCTGTGCACTGCTGGGTATAGGCCACTCCCAATGGACGCCATAGCACCCAATCTTCCGCATGTGCATCCAGTCTATTCTAACTTCCTTATTCGGGTCATCCTTGCAGATAAACATAATGATATACGCAAATGTGACTTTGATTAATAATATGAATAAGTATGCCACATGTAAACCATATCCATGACAATTTAGCTACCTCTCAGCTTATTGTCGTCAGGCGGGTAGCGTGTCGCTGCTCAGCACTTGGCAGCGCTGGTTCCAGAGAATGACATGAGTTTTTTGCTGGGAGTTTACCGTACATTAATTTTTGTAAAATTATTACTTTTGAAAATAGAGTTTATGGTGTAGGTTAGCAAGAATAATATTAGATTTTTATACTACCGAGATGGTGCCCAAGCATACCGCCCACTCAATGATGAATGATGGCGATTATATTCTTCAGCAGGTGTTGCCGTTTTATTTATTTTCGTCTCATATATGTATAATATTCACAAACAAATACAGAATTCTAAGCTTTTAATATTTAATTTACACATTTATATTTGCTAACGTATGCTCATTATGCTCTATTTTTCCGTAATATTTGTAACACAGTAGCGCGAACAACGAATCTATACATTTATTCATAAATGAATAATTTAATAGAATATCGACCTTATAATATTCCATGATTGCACTGATTTATGAGTTTAATAATAATTAATAACCTTTTAGTGCTCTTCTGACATGAATATTGACAATAACAAAAAATTAATAAGAAATAGGCTTAATAATTCAGTTTAATAAACTATAAATGTTGACAGTGACTACTGATTTTAGTGAATATTTCACACATTGATTGAAATCTTAACTAGACACAATAAAAATCTGTCAATAAAATCCAATTAAGAATGTTCGATATATACCACTAATGATTTTTATTGGCGCTTTGAAAGTTACTGGGTTAGTTCCAGTACGGCACAGCCCCGCTATAATACGGTCAAATATTGGGTCTAAATAAGTAGTTACTAACCATAGAACTCTTCTTATTACCAAGAGTTCTATGATACCAACTGAAAGTCCAACACTGAGATGAATATTTTAATACAATAATATATAAAGCAACCCTTACCAAGGTAAACTAGAGACACTTATTTAAATATCCTCATAATTTCATTGCTGTCTGCTCTAGGTTTTTCTCCCATACTATTTATCCGTTGATTTTTGCGTAGATCTCGTTAAGGCACTCTACCTATTAAGAGTAGTAGAGAGTAAAGTTAAGAGAGTTTTATTTTAGTACGATAGTAAACTTCAAAGGTAACTCATACCTCTTATCTTTAAGAACTCAGTTATTTGTACGGATTTTCTGGTGAAATGCATTCTATGGTATTCATGCATAACAGCTCAAGCCTTTTAGACATCACCGCTAACTGACAAAGTTTTAGTCTATGCAAAGTGTACATTGGGCAACCCAATCTTCTGTATAATAGTCGGCAAACTTCGTGAACCAACGTCAAAAAGTTCGCACATGTGCACTAACTGGTCTACCAAAAAACTAATTAAATTACTTATCAAACATTTATAATGGGTCGCGCCTCTGTTGTCGCGCCCCGCTCCTACCACCAAAGAAAACCTAAAAACGCGTTCTGCGCAACTAGAGTACATTGTCATGAAGTTTGACGGTCATTATAATAGTATAGTTTGCATCAATCTTATGGCGGTAATGTCTATGTTTATTATATCTTACAGCATACTTCTTGACTTGTCAATCATAACAAATATTACGATCATAAAAAGTTAGGTATTTTACAAAACAGGGGTGCTTGGTTGGGGACCTCCACGCGGTGCACCCTGGGCAACGGAGGCGGCAGCGCCTCTCTCCTAGGGTGGGAGAGACGCTGCCGCCTACGGCCAACTCCGACCGAGGCGAGGACGGCCCTGTTGGGGGCTGTTCGGAAGCTTTCCACGTGTCCCTCTGATTAGCAGAGGGCACAGTGGAGAGCAAGTAAGGGGGCCATCTCGAAACCGGAGATGGCCCAGGGTCAGTCGGGGTGCGAGGGATATGCTCTATGGGTAACCTTACACCCCGGCGTCTTAAGACCCGAGACGGCGTGCGGTTTTAGTCGGTGCAAGCCCGACATAACCGCCCCCGCTGGAGACCCCCCGCTCTCCAGCGGGGGCGGTATCCGAAGGGATTTCCGCACGAAAAAAAAAAAAAAAAAAAAAAAAAAAAATGTATTTTACAAAACAATTAAGTTAATACAATTCCGCAGTTCACTCTAATTATAGTTATTGGCACGTCAAATTTAATCATAATTCAATTAGTTTTTACAGTGACCGGCAATTACTAAGTCAATCTTAACATTTATTTAAATTATACGAGGGTCAAACTGAAAGTTCTTAGAACTGGCCACTTATAAACAATATAATAAAAAAATAATTCTAAAATTTGAAAATAGAACTCTTTGCCAATATTACTGAGTATATATTTCATTCATTATCATTTGTTTTACGATTTGGCGGCAAATTGAAAATTGTCTGTGTCACGTTAACATGAATTTAACACGAGAAAATTTTCGTGCAATGATTTTTTATGACTTTCGATGTCATTTAAGTCAACAAGAAAGTTATGATAGACTACGATTGGCCTTTCACGATGAAGCCCCATCTCGTGCGACTGTTTACAACTGGTTTAATGAGTTTAAACGTGGTCGCAATAATCTCACTGATGATTTACGTGAGGGACGGCCTTCTACGGCGACGACTGAAAATAACATCTGTGTTGTGCGGCGTATGATAGAGACTGACAAAAGAGTGACCTATCAGCAGATTCGGACAAGCTTAGGCATCGGTATGAGTCAAGTGCACAAAATCCTCCACGAACATTTAGCGGTCAGGAAGCTTTGCGCCCGGTGGATACCTCATAATTTGACTGAGGCTCAAAAACTCCATCGTGTGGATTGGTGCCGTAAAATGATTGAAAGATTTAACGGAGGTGACTCTAATGCTGTGTTCGACATACTAACAGGTGACGAAAGCTGGATTTACTGTTATGATCCTGAAACCAAAAGACAATCTGCTCAGTGGGTGTTTCCTTTCGAGGAGTTGCCAACTAAAGTGAAGAGAGATCGAAGTGCGGGAAAAAAAATGGTGGCCTCGTTCTTTGGAAGGATAGGTCATTTCGTAACAATTGTGTTAGAGGATCAAAAAACAGTTTCTGCAGAATGGTACACTACCAATTGTTTGCCACTTGTCTTGGAAAAAGTTCGAGAGAAACGACCTCGCAGTAGGATCCTCCTTCACCACGACAACGCCTCGTCGCACACCGCCAAGCGAACGATCGACTATTTGGCGACATCAAACGTTGAATTACTGGGTCACCCGCCATATAGCCCCGACCTCGCGCCTTGTGATTTTTATTTATTTCCAAAAATTTAAGAAAAACTTAAAGGAAAGCGGTTTATGAATGCTGAAGAAGCGGTGGCTGCGTATCGCGATGCCATTGAAGAGACCCCTAAGGACGAGTGGGCAAAGTGCTTTTCCCAGTGGTTCCATCGCATGCAGCGGTGTATTGACGTGAATGGACAATATTTTGATAAGATATAATAAAAATAATAACTGGCTAATGTAATCAGTTTTTGATTTTCTAAGAACTTTCAGTTTGACCCTCGTATACCATTAACAGTTGACGATTTTGAACAATATTTAATTAGATTTCATGGAGCAAGATAAAATTTATTTTGATTTTATTAATATACTATTATATTTATAGAATACCTTATATTGTACACCAGTAATACAAAAAATATAATATATAATATTCCTTGCAGCAACTAGGATCTCTAAATATAGAAACAACTTTGTAAAGTTGCTGTATTGCAAGGCAGAAAAAAGAAGAAGGTATACAAGGCAAAAATAGTCGTATTTGCTACTGGCATCGCCACGTGGTTTTACCCGCGTTAGTACTCTAACTAATCTGGGAAATAACGGGATAAAAAGTAGTTTATGTTAATTATACATAATGTAGCATTTTAACAGTGAAATAATTTTTGTAATCGGTTCAGTAGTTTCAGAGTTTATCGAGTAAACACACCCAGTAATGATACGGGAAGTCTCAAGGAAAGTTAAACTGTCTTGGAACCCGCATCGAAAATTGACACAAGAAAAGTGAAGGAGTTAGTCTTCCCTCCTTAGCAAAGCGGGAGGTAAAAAATTAAAGCGACAATAATGGTCTGCTAAACCAGAAACTGAAGTCAGAGTAATTAGAGGACGACAGACGCTTACGGTACGGCGCGCGCACAGCTTGAGACAAACGAAACAGTTCCAAATTCTCTGAACCGAAGCCAGACTTGAATTATAATGCGTTAGATTTCACAATAAACTGTTTTCAAACTGTTGAAACCGAATGACTTACACTAAAATAAACTAAAAAATATCTAGATACAAGCTGTCGCCCGCGGCTCCGCTCGCGTGCCATTCTGATCCTGTTTCCGCAACCCATCGGAACCTACTCCAGGGATAAAAAGTAGCCCATCTGATATTCCAGACTATAATCTATCCTGTACCAAATTTCAGCCAGTTTCGGTCAGGTCGACTCCGACACAACAGCTTCATCGTGCACTCAGCAAGGTAGTTAGGCGTAAGATATTCATGGCTATATCCATTTCTAATGAAGCGTCGGTAGCTTAGTGGTTAAGGAGTCGACCCTACGATCAAGAGGTCCCGGGTTCGAATCCTGACCATTACACTAGCGACGTGAACCCACTCCTAACACAAGCAATTTAGCTTAGCTGGAGGGGTTAGGGGGAATATTAGTAATTTCGGTTACTAATATTCTTTTAAAAAAAAAAATGTGTCTCAAATCACTCAAGTTATTACAGTGTGAAGTAGTATCATAAATGTACACTCACTTCCAAACTTTCGCATTTTTAATATTAATAGGAAACAGTGCTAATGACCACCCACATGACTATAAAATAATGTGGGCGTCAAATTAGTAATCTCCTTAAAATAAATCTCAATAAAATCAAATTAGTCAAGAATTTTTGCACCGCTTTGGTTTGCAATAAATACCTCTTCACTTTGATATGAACATCTTTCTTCTCAATAATAATATTGGTACACGGTAAGTTCAGTCGAGTACAAGGGATACCTTTTTCATTTTTTTTTGTGTGGAAATCCCTTCGGATACCCCCCCGCCGGCCAGCGGGGGCGGTTATGTCGGGCATGAACCGACTAAAACCGCACACCGTCTCGGGTCTACAGACGCCGCGGTGTAAGGTTACCCATAGAGCATATCCCTCGCACTCCGACTGACCCTGGGCCATTCGCAGTGTCCCCTCTGATAACAGCAGAGGGGTACCTGGAGCGACCCCTCCCCACGCGGGCCTTGCAGGCCCACCATACCCAGACCCCCACTTGCAATGGGGTCAGCTGGCCCTGAAAAGGGCCGGTTGGTCAGACTCTTGGCTGTTGACGTTGACGCCAGCTACTCCAGAGGAGCAATCAATGATGCGTCATCGCTCACGTTGCCCAGGGTGCACCAAACTTGGAGGTGATCCAACCAGTCGCGTTCGAGCCTTTTACCAAATCAGTTGGGGTCGGTTTTTCAGTCTAAATACGAAGCGGCTGAACTTCGGTATTTTTCCGTGAAACGACTGCTATCTGACCACAACCTACTGGCGATATCTAACTTCTGTAGCTAAACCAGTTATCGGCCCCTTTCTAGGGCTTTATATACCCGTAACGATTGCCATAGACGAGACGTTCATATGGCAACCGGGACCGATGACTTCACGTGCGCTTCCAGGCAAGGAGGGATCTCAAGGTGTTAAGAATGGTCACCCATCCTAAAATTATCCTGGCTTTTTTTTTTACGTGCGGAAATCCCTTCGGATACCCCCCGCCGGCCAGCGGGGGTGGTTATGTCGTGTATCGACTAAAACCGCACGGTGTCCTCCCCAAGTGTCCTCTGCCGGGCACCCCGGGTAAGCCCTCGAAAGGATAACCCCACGGTTTGCGGACTTTGGCCGCCACAGCGGCCTCGCCTGGTGGGGTCGGGTTTTATCCCGCGTCGGTGAGTTGGCAGGAGTGTGTAGGACACACGAAACGCCTCCGCCACGGCCTGCTTCTGTAAGGACGGCGAGTCGGCCAACTGCCGTCCTCAGGCCCCGATCCTGGAGGTCGGTAGTCCCGGGCGTAGATGAGTCTGCGGCGTCCTCGCCGCAGACTGCGAAACTCGGGGGGCAGGGTTCTCTCCCGCTCCCTCTCCGCCGTTTCTTTCGCGTGCATTACCTGCTCACAGAAAGAGGCGGCGGCGTGCCACTTGCTCCCGTCGGAGACCACGGCCCTCACCATGGTCTCCAACGAGAGAACGTCCACGCCCAGGACCGCAACGAGATCCCGGCGTTGACTCGCCCAAGCAGGGCACTCCGCCAACGTGTGGAGCGCCGTGTCTTCGCCAGGATCCTCGCAGTACCAGATGGAGTGCGGATCCGGTAGGAGAGGTCCCCATGCTCCCTCTCCAACCACTCCTTCATGATCGGACTCACCGCCGCAATGGTGGATTCCCCCCACCTAGGGTGCTCAAGTCGCACCCTCCATGTCTCCATGAGTTCCCGGTGGAACTGGGACCGCTGAGCCCTGATTTATTGGGGCTCCGGCCTAGTATAACTTTACTCTGCAATGTATTAACCTACTCAGTTAACACTTCGCCACGAGCCCCTAAAGGGCCTTACTACTTTCCGTAATTGTCACATAGGGCGAATAAAGGATAGGACGGTTCCCTATCCGATAATATTAATACAGTCGATGAAAATGTATCTATTAGCTTAGCTAATTGATGCGTGACACTGCCATGATTCGCGCGGGATGTGATGCGTAAGGCAGCGGGGTGGTTAAACATCCGCGTGGGACGTGGTAACCTGACGACCGGGCTCTTGCGCGCGCGTCTTACCACCCCCGCTGCCTTATGCCCCTCATGCCAAACTTAACATTTTATATAAATACTAGTTGCGCCCCGCGGCTTCATCCGTAGTATACTTTGATTCTCTGTGGCACCCATTTAATCCATACCGTAATTTATTAGTTTTACAATAATGTATGGAAATTTGTCCGATTTGTTGATATTCACGATTACTGCTCGGCTCTCCTAGCTAGTAGCGGGAATATAAATATCAAAAACTACAAAAAAAACTATTCCAATCAGTAGTTCCTGAGATTAGCGCGGTCAACCAACCAAACAAACAAACTGTTCAGCTTTATAATATTATAAGTATAGATTAGTATTAGTATATTGGTATTAGTCTATACTTATTTGGTATTAGTATATGTCTATACTTAGATTAGGTAAGAAAACTAAAGTGACAATGGGCTGGCATCTGACGTCTGTCGAAGGACCGATGGCCGATGGAGCATATAACTCCTTGAGTGGAGACCGCGAGTCGGCAAACGGAAGGTGGGACGCCCGCCAACCAGGTGTACGACCTTAATAAGGTAGCGGAAAGCGGAGGATCAAGAGGTATGGAGCACATTAGGAGAGTTCTATATCCACTAGTAAACTGGGATAGGCTAATTGATTGATAGATTAGGTAGATAAAATTTCGAGTAAACTCCAGTACCGATCATTTTATTATAGGATCATTGACTTTGAACAGCCTTTAAAAATAACTTTAGTGAAATACATATTTATATTATTAGATGAATTACTAATTAAAATTGCTATACCATCGTACAAACACCACGTGAGCGCAAGTACACAACTGCCCAAAGATCAGATCACTACCTGTCCGCTTTGTCAAAGGTCCACGGTCGGGCCAGTGCTCGCGCAGACCTCGGCTCGATCGCGCGCCTCGACGTCTGCTCACAAATAAGTCACTATACTCGTAACCCACAACTACCGCATTTCATACCACCCTAGTACTAATACTACAATACGAACGCGTTTACGGTTTAAATTACTACAACTACGTGATTTTTTTGAACTTATAATGTTATAAACGGCTTTTGACTTTTACACGCGCGGTTAGGATTGTGATTTGTGACGTTTTAGAAATATAACTCAAGTTTGTGGTGATTTTTTGATATGTTGAATGACATAAAAATACTTTAAGTCAGTGTCGTTTTGGACTGATACTTTTCATGTGAATTAGTTTTAATTTTATGTGTGATTATTGTGAGTTCTTGTAATGTACTTAAAAATGTATATCAAATCGGAGAGGTTCTATCAACAGCCTGATAATCAGGCTCTGAAGGAAGACAGGTGCTTTTCAGATTATGAAGAGGAGTTAGATGACCGTAAGTATTATTTAAATATGTATTTTCTTTTTGTATCTATGTGTTAGAAGCGAAAACATTGGAATTTCAGAAAATAATATACATATTTTATTTTTAGCTCATAACTGCCTTGGTAGCATAGTGATAATATAATAAGTGTCGCTATTTTTGTTACTCTATGTTTAATTGCCAGCTTGAGCACAGAGTATCATTGGATATTTCTGTTAGAAAATTTAAACAGTAGCATAGCACAACACTGAGTCTCATTGATAGTAATAAATTCACCTGTTATAACGTAATTTGAAATATTACATCTGCTTATCCCTACGGGTATATACAGGCTTGAATAAAGGGTATAAGAAAATATAATTATTATAAACCATTGACGTTATATTTCAACTTTGGAATCTTGAACTCTAGAATGCGCTGTGTAAAATGTCGTAGAATATTTATTTATTATTTATTTATTAGTTGCATTAAACTATTAAAAATTTAAATTATGAAATTGTTAGTGTAATTAACTAGTTTTAGCACTAATTAATTAAGTTTTAAATTAATTATGAGATTAGAGTTATATTGCGTTATAGCGATATTAAAAAATGTAACGTCACAAGTCAAAGTTCATCTATTATTATTACTGGATTACCTATTTATATTATTTATAGGTGTTTATAATATAGTTTATAGGAACTAACTAACAAATAATATAAGTGTTAATAATGTACGTAACATTTAATTCCTATAACATGCACATATAACCTGCACGCGTTGATGTCTTTGATACGAAAGATGGTGCCGACGGGTCTTGAAGTTAACTTATTTGTTCATATTGTGTGCTATTTTAGTCCTTTTATTTCTCCATTCTACGATTGTACGGACAAAATTGATATAAAATAATTTATTAGAACACTCACAAAATTATTATTCTTATTTATAATTTATTAAGATTTATATTTAAACAACAAACTTCTTTTTAAATTGCGTTATATAATGTATGTACTATACTCATGCTGTATGGGGCCCACCAAGATTTTTGGGGTATAGTAAACCTCACCAATAAGAAGGTTTGCCTTGATTGAGGGACGATGCATTCGCTCCCGTAAAAGCTAAGGTAAAAGAAATAACCGGTAGAAAGGAAAAGGAAGAATGGGCAAGCGGACTTCGGGCTACAAAGTGTAAGTTTTGGATACAACCGGGACTAACGTTGTGATGATGATGATGATACTGTAGTAATAATGATGTATCCTTAAAGGGGTATGCAGTGGTGTATTACACCCATATTCACCAATTCTTAATCACAGATACTGATGCGATTCTATATAGATCTTATCTGTAGATATATGGCGTGTCAGTAAACCCGCGATCTCCAATTTAGCATTGGAGATCGCAGGTTCGATTCCTGCTCAGCGCAAATATTTGTATGCATTTGAGTGTCTATGTATTAATTTGCATTCTAGAATCAGTATTATAAGCTATACTTGGTTGAGGTCTAAATAGTGTTCTTTAACGTAGAATATTACCTACTACCTACCACACATTATTAAAATACAAGAAAATCTGAACAAAAGAAATCGAATTATACTTAACGTGACCCCGAAATAAAACCTAAGACCACAATACATGATACACTCACACATAAGTATAAATACAATTTGAATACTTCACCAAATTACTTTTTTTAGAAACATTTTCTATATAAACAATCACAAAAGATTTCAAATTTAATAGCCAACAGGTAAACTTTCAAATCCCTTATGGTCAACCCTTATCCAAGGAAATGTACAAAGGGTCTTTTCGACGTTACCAATTAGGGACAAAGAAAGGCAGGTACTGGACCCAGAGAGATTAGTTTAAAGGTTTTGCTAAACAATACGGTCAATTGTTTGCAAGATTTCGATTTCCTGTACAGAGTTTCGGACCCACCGCAATGGTAGGTATATTAGGTCGTCGTCGGTTCGATTCTCGGACAAAAATAAGTATCGGGTTTTGTGTCAGAACTTCTTATAATAAAAAAGTACCCGATGCCATTAATGTACTTACGCCCTACGCTTAATATATTTACTGGGGGTAGTAAGTGGGTGTATATCTAGTAGTATCAAGAAAGAATAATAATAATACAGCGTCGGTAGCTTAACGGTTAAAGAGTCGGCATTATGATCAAGAAGTCCTTATTGTTGTTTACTAATATTCTCTTAAAAAAACCGGAACATTAGGCGCCGTACAAACAGAACGGACACGCGTCCTAGACGTGTCTTTGTAATACCCTGCGCACTCCGCGTGGAGAGGTGCGCGGGGTTTTACAAAGACACGTCTAGGATGCGTCACGTCTAAGACGGCACCTTACACAGCACCATCTAACTCTAAACTTAGTATATCTTGTAATATGAGTTCTCCATGCATATATTCATATAATCACGTTACTTTCGCATAGGGGTAGGTAGATACAAAATCTTTCCACTTACTTCTGTCTATCTACTTCTTTACACAACTTTCGCTTTTTTATGAATTCTAGAATGCCAACATACCAACATACATAATTTTATAAAACACTTGTTTTTTGTAAACACTTGTAAATAAACTCAGTTCACTATCTTTGAGGCCCAAGCCAACCTCAACTGCTAGTTGGTGCTCTGAAGGAGACTCTGCCGTAGGCTGTCCTTGGAGTTGGGAGGTCAAATGGCAGTGGCTCCCGGAAAAACCGAAATACCAATAAAAACAGTAAGTAGTTGAAGCAGCAAAGTGCAAAATTTTGGACGCAACTGGGCAACGCTATGAGGATGACACTCAGATCAATGGAAACAGTGCACAGAAGCATTTGAAAAAAATAATTGTGATGATGATTCTTCAACCTATCTTTCATAATGCTTCAGTAATCTAAATCGTTACTAATATTGCACCAGAATGCCAAACACAACATTTCAACATTCTCAACTCAACAGGCTTTCAAACACAACATGCATCTCAAAGCATGCTCAAAACTGCACTCGAGGCTCAAACTATCGGCACAAATGACACCAAAATTCCCCATTTTTTTGCAAAATGTTTTCCAAGAACCCGTGTACCTGTTTAAAAAAAAGGTACTCTTACCTGCAAGATTTTTTTTAATAGGCAGGAAATCGCGACAATGCGGACAACGGTCATAGTTGGGAATAAGTACGCATGAGGTGCGCAGGAGTGGAACAATAGTGAGCAAAGATCTATTGTAAGCGCAGATTGAATCGTAAAACGCCTTTTAGGAAATGAGTCACGCTGTTTAGCTGTTTCAGTTCGAATATGCTTTATAAGTTTAAAATAAGAGAGGCTTCTTGTAGGCGGCATTAAAATAGAGTACTGGATTGTAAAAATATTTTCTGAAATGCCTATTAAATAAATGAAATAAATATTCTAGGATGTATTATACAGCCTTAACTAGACCTAAACTAAGCATTGCTTGTAATATGAGTTCTAAAATACGGTTAAACAATCTTACATACATTATTTTGGTAAATACATGCCTACGTACTCAGACAATACAAATATTTGAAGTGAGTGGGTATTGAACCCGTGACCACTATAATAAATAATAATCTATCGCTACCAAATTTCATCCAGTTCCATTCAACCGTTCTTGCGTGATTGATTAACAAAGGTTAGCGCCACCAAGATCTTGGAGACCTAAGTATACTTGCTGACAAATGGATAAAAGTCTAGCGCAGGTTTTCATCTCGGTATTGAGGGGGAGGGGGGAGGGATCAAATGGCGGTCGCTCACGTAAAAACCAAGATAAGAATAGAGGAGTAGAATAGCGGATCCCGGGTTAAAAGTGCAAGTTTTGGATACAACCGGGATTGCTATTGGATGACGAAGGTGATAAATAACTACTATCCGTATATTTGTTCCTCGTTCCATACAGTCTTTCAAAGTCATAGTAGTAATATTCTAAAGTTAATCATCTGAACAAAGACGCCTTAATTAAACTCACAAAATGTATTGAATTAAGCAATCTTCATAATAACTGCAATAACAAAGTTTAAAGTGCAATAAAATTCTGTAAAAAACGACCGGGCCAAATGTAATTATAGTTTATTTCATTTCATTAAAATTGTAGACGTATCAATCAAAGAGAGGTCGTCTGCTTACTCGTCGTCATAATTTCCCATGATTGCATTAATAAATTATTGTTACTGCACCTTTCTTCCTCTGGTACAAGTTTACGATTGTAACGTTGTGAGGTCAGGGTATTGGATGTTTTGAATTTTTTTTACACGAATTTCGCTTAATATTATCTACATGAAACAGGCGGGGCGCCCATATGCGTGCACACGCTCGAAGCAGCGGATGACCTTAGAAAATTCTCCTAAAATCGGTCTTGAAATATACAGGGCGAAATATGATTGTGCACTTCAGACCTGTAAGGGTGTTAGTTTATCATCATCACCAACCGGGTACCAATCCCGGTTTCATCCAAAGCTTGCACTCGGCAGCCCTCTTACGTGCCCTGATTGGTTTATCTTGGCTTTTACGGGAGTGAGGTGAGGTACTTTAAAATCATTATTCACTCAAATTTTGTATACATCTGTAGATTTGAGAGTTACTTTAATTAGACCTCTCCAACAAAATTTAAAATGATCGAATAACAAGGAATCCCTGACAAACTGCGAACCTCCATCTTCTTTTGAAGTTGAGTAAAATGGAAATTAAAAAAAACTAGCCGTGATATTACTTCGTAAACAATCTACTAAACGAGCACTTATAGTACTTGTTTGAAACAAGGCACATTTGCGTACAAATATATGGCTGCATAACCATATTTGTCTTTGCCATACGAAAACGGGCTTACTAATTATTATTCTAAAAGATTTTTCCCATGGCAAAGTCAAACGTACAAAGTCATTTGAATAACTTCTTATAATAAAATAAGTAAATAAAATCATTAAAATTAATGTGTTTACAAGATGGCGGTCAAGGGTAAAGAGGCGAAGGGTCGCGTGAGTTCAATGTCCATAAAAATATCTTATTAATTATATTCATGTCAACAGTAGGAAGATTCGAGATTGAGCGACGTGGGATAGTGATGAGAAAGTGCCGACATGAATCAAGCGATCATCATGCTCGGCCAATGTTCCCTTAAGTATATTGTATCTTAAGTATCGGGTCTGTCGATGACTACGACCTTCGAGGGAAAATCAAACTCACCTGCAAGCCCACCTGCCGATTCATGGACGAGACTCTGTCACAGGCTTTCCTATACTGATCAGCCGGCAGTCACTTCCATAAAATCCGTGTAGCTAAACCAGAAACAGGGAGGAGAAGGATTAAGCGTGAAAGAGTGTAAGCATCGAATGTTACCGAGAATAATGCTAAGATGGTGATTCTAAATCTCTTTGTTTCTCTCACCCTTTCTCTAGCTAACCATGCGCGAATCTCTACCCCTGGTATTCCTCTGATATTGCAAAACCATAATCGTTTATCATCTATTAAGCCGTACGCTTATTTGCCACCTTAGTAAATTACGTAATAGTTCTAATGGTTTCAGTCGATATCACTTGGATGAAGTAGTTGTTATCCCTTCATCCTAACTTAGACGCCTTCTTTTGGTAGATAATCCCTTTTATTAGGGCCCAATAAAAAAGATTATTCGTCAAAAGAAATAAGATCCCATTACTAAAAATGCCCCTTCATGCATCAATGAGCACACCGACGCAAGAATGTTACTGACGAGGGAGGGTGGCAGTATGTCTACCTAAAATCCACAAACTAGTATAACCATACATTATCATTTTTTTGTTTTGGTTTAAAATCTAGAATCTCGCCATATCCCCATGGCGAGATTCTTGATTTTCAATTTATTGAACTTGGGTAACATATATAAATTGGAAATACCAGGTAAAAAGTAAATAGCACGATTATAATAATAAACTAATGAGTAAAATATTATTTTATTTTTCGTAAGTACTTTATGTAAATAATATTTTACCTCCATATCGTTCGCGATGTACGCAGATATGACAAGCTTTATAAAAAACGCGCTTATGAATAACTCTTTTGTAAACAGTATTACCTTTAATTAATTCATGCAACTTAACTGAGGTAGGTACTCAGAATCTGAGCAAAAAATGCCCTAGGTTTTCATAGTTTTCAGTATAGTTACAAATAAATAAAATGTTGAAAGGAAAATTTAAATGAAATTAATGAACTGCAACTTAATACAGGTATTAAATTCATGTGGTATCCTCTATAGGCGCGTCTTGGCTGAAAAACCTACTGTTGACTGTGTGACGCGTCGCCCCATGCTCGTTGCTCACCAACTCTCTTCATTATAGGCCAGGCGCCATTTTAATTAATAAGTATACCTATGTCTTCTTCGTGAGAGATCCCTGGAACTATGGAATCTCTCACGATCTCTCACTCTTTCCTTTTCTCTCTCACACACATTTTGAATGTTATCATAGGTATCAGATTTGAACTACTACTAGTATCAGAATTAATTTTATTACTTTGTGTCATGATTGTAATTAAACTACATTAAATAAATTTATTGTTACTTATTATACATTTTATGTTATATGAACTTTGATGTACATCTGCCAGCAGTCCCACGACCGTTATATTTTTTTCTTCAGGCTAATACCACATTCTGATACAGCGTCATATAATTAAAAGTAAACCTGTGTACTTGACTCTACGTGCCGTGGACTCAAGTATATTAGTATGTCATTGTTGGTAGGCATTGCGAGTGTCTGTATAAATCAATCAATCAATCAACCTATCGCTTTCATTACTGGATATATTCGAATGCGCTACTAGACTGGCCTAAGGGCCGGATTCGCAAGCCAACGAGTGTATAAAACTTAAACGTCGCGTCGGTATATAAAAAGGAACTGGAAATGCTCATGGAGGATGGCGGTCGTTAAGCGACCTCCGGCGCCTGAGTCGCCTGCGACGCGCGGCGAGCATGTTACGGGCTCGGCGGGCCGGGAGAGTTCTAAATCTCTCCCGGGCACCCTCCGCCATCTCCTTCGCGAGCATTACATGCTCGCAGAAGTGTTTTAATTAAATTGTTGGGGTGTGACTACAAGCACAGACACCCGTAACGATTGACGCATTAGGCTCTGACCTAGGCTTTCAGAGTTGGGGGTCAGTTATTAGTCACTCTTAATAAAATTATAGAAAGGAGTATAGCAGCAGACCTCGGGCTCTTAGTAAGTTGCAAGCTTTGGATGCAACCGGGATTGGCACTCAGGCGAAGAAGAAAAGTTTTTATAATATTTCAAAGGTACCGACAAATAATTATAATAATCAATTACTATGATCCTAAACTTTCTTAGAAAATGCTATTGGACGCTAGAGGACGCATAAATATGACGTTCTATTATATGAAAAGTCATTATCCTTAAAAGCAATATAACATCACAGTAAAACCTATTTAAATGTAAATCAATAGTAGAAAAGTAAAAACGCTCAATAAATACGCAGCCAAGGCGAGGGTCACGGGCGAAGTCAGGGGTCGAGAGATGAGCGTTGATTCATTCAAGCCAAAGGTTCCACACCTCTGACATTTCATTCGTAATCGGTTAACGGTAGTGCCATATAATACGTATGAAATTGAGATTTGTGCAGCGTAATTTAATTGTCTTTTTTGCGACGAAAACAAATAAAAGTTTAGGATTATTTAGTTATTCATTTACTGTAAGTAGGTATAAGTAGTAGGTAGTACTTCTAATTCTTCTGTCTATATATATAATGTACATTTTAAAACATGGTAGAGTGAGATCCGTCCTCTACTTTTGTTACTTGCAGATTGCTAATTAATAAACTGTTTCAATTAAAAAATTAAGTATTAATAATAATAGTAATAGTCGACTCCACAACATTAGTAATTCCTTTCAGGGTAACTGTATACGCTTCTACAACAAGCTTCCTAGTGAAAAGAAGAATCTACCTCTTCATAAATTTAAAAGCCAAATTAAAAGTAAACTCTGCCAAAAAGGCTACTATAAAATTCAAGACTATTTAGACGACAAACAAGCTTGGATATGAACTGTTTGCTCTCTCTCTATGCTACTCAAATGAAATATTGTACTTAGGTTAAGTAAATATGTTTGTAAATAGACCAAAAAAAACAGCCCGCTGAGTTTCTTGCCGGAGTCTTCTCAGGACAGGGCCGCGTTTCGAACCGGCGCGGTGGTCCATTTGCCAAACATTAGATTTTTTTTTTATGACGTTTTGTAAGTTCCGTATTAATGGTCTATAGAGAATAAATGGTTTTTGACTTTGACTTTGACTTTGACTATTAAAAATAAGTATAGTACATGTATTAAAAACTAAACTTCTTAATGGGTCATTATTAAATTTGCAAAATTACCATAAACTTTAAGAGCTAATTCCATTAATGAAAGGAGCTGTGATCACGTCGGACTTAGACTCTGTTAAAATGTTTTTTTCTACGAATTTAATTCAGTGAATCGTTATTACTCCTTTATAATCTTATTATTTTATTATTTGGTTTCATTATCTTACTTCCAATTGATTTCTTTATAACTAGGCTAGTGGTCATCATATTTCAGAGTACTGATTTCATTACTTTATAATTCATTATATATTCTGTCACAGGTAATCATAATGACTGTATGTACTCCAAGTTACTAGGTAGAGAACTTTTAACTCTTTTAGTCCACAGTAACGTGTATGTAGTCTGTACGTGTGTACTTTCTTTATCTAATTGAACCCGAAAATAGGTTCAAAAATCATTATTAAAAAGATAAAATCATCTTAGATGCTAATGTTTCTATTAAAATGCAAAACAAAGCGTGTATTTACTTACACAAAGTCGTCAACTGAATACATAGCAAGGTAAGGGTCAAGGTCAAACAGGTCGTGAGACGCAGGTTCGACGCCTGTTGAATCACAGCCGGTCGAAGGTTACCAACCTCTGACATTTTAACGTGAAACATCATTCGGTTCGCCTTACGCTGCGAACGAGTAAATATTAAAATTAAAAAAATTAAAACCGGCCAAGTGCGAGTTGGACTCGCTCATGAAAGGTTCCGTAGCAGCAAGTAACATTTTTAGATTTGAGTTGACTGCATGAAAGGTAAATAGCGGTTTACGATTTATGACGTATTAAAAAAAACTACTTACTAGATATCGTTCAAACTAATTTCCGGTGGAAGTTTACATGGTATTGTACATCATATATTGTTTTTAGTTATATCATTCACTTATTTTAGAAGTTGCAGTGTCTCTCGCGCAAACTATTCAGTTTAGAAAATAATGATATTAGAAACCTCAATATCATTTTTGTAGACCTATCCATAGATAGGTGGACGAATACCGGTACGGTACACGAATGGGTATGATGAAAAAATATTTTTTTGATTTTCAGTTCTAAGTATGGGGAACCCCCAAACTTTATTGCTTTTTTTTCTATTTTTGTGTGAAAATCTAAATGCGGTTCACAGAATAATCTACTTACCAAGTTTCAACATCATAGTTTTTATACTTTCGGAAAAAAGTGGCTGTGACATACGGACGGACCGACAGACAGACATGACGAATCTATAAGGGTTCCGTTTTTTGCCATTTGGCAATGGAACCCTAAAAAGCAATTTATTTTTCTTTAAAATTTTGATAATGTTATGTGCATGTCATAAATCTACCAGTGACAAAAATAAAGGGCGAGAAATTAAATTAGGTTTTGGTAACATGACATAGGTATATATAAATGATATCTGGGTGCTCCCTGTAAATATAGCTTTTCTTTAATTTTATATTTATGTAAATACTTCACATGAATTTGACTGTTTATTATAAAAACATTTTTTCAATTAAATTTTTAAGCATTTTGTATGCTTACTTTTACTATAGATTTCAAGTCCCGTCCTAGATGTTCTCTTTTTGCGATCTGAATCTATAGGAAAACATTTATTGTTAAAACAATTCGTAATGATTTACTCTTAAATAATTCTCAACCGTTTAAATACTTATATAATAATAAACATTTATGTGTTGACTTCTAGAGGCCATCGCTTATAAAGCTTCCATAGATTTCGATAAAAGCTTTTTTATAACACTAAGCTGATAAAATCATCCTTATTAGTATGTTGGACTTTACAGATATCAATTTATTTGTATATTGGAAATTTAAATGATATAAAATGTAATTGAAGTTGCATCAAATTATCGTAAACTGTAGTAATACAATAATATTTGAATTTATCTCTTGTATCTTTTATGTTTATTAATAATATTGACATTCATAATAAACTTCAAAGGTTTAAATTACTTTTTATTGACTTTACGTACTTTTTTATTTATTGTAAAAATAAATATTTTATACATTAATTCATTTTAATTTGAAAAGAAAGGTATGATCCGTATGATACGAAAACATCATCAACTTAAAATTTCTATTAATATAATAGAAATTTAAATTCAATGCCAGTTATTTATAAATGTTTTACAAAAATTGACTATACTTAACATACATAACATAACTTCACGCCTGTATCCCCGAAGGGGTAGGCAGAGGTGTATTACACACCCACGATTCGCCAGTTATGTTAAGGTCCCAATGTAATAAGGGGCGAGCCTATTGCCATCTACCGGGCACATTATTAAGCGAGCTATAATTAAAATTTATTTATAGACTATACTTATCTTTGTATTTATTACTAATAACTTGGGTCTTGATTGAGATGAAAATTTGTTTCTCTCGAGTATACTCTCGAGTAGACACGAGAATATTCAAGCGCAGTAAGAAAATACATTGATTATTATAAATACATGTTTAGTTCTATTATAAACAAGTCTTACTAGATATCTACAAACATATTAAATATTACCAAGTAAAGCACCCCATAAAACATAGTCAAAGGTCGATATTTATTGAGCTATATATTTTAATAACAAGACACTCTTTTCAGAGATCGAGCCTCATTTCTGTCGCCGCTTATCAACAAACTTATTCATTTCACTGTAAACTTGAACGTTTTAAGTATCATATATTTGCTAAACACCCAATACGGTGCCTTATGCCGGAATTAGATATTGCGCTTTGCATACAAACGGTGCGTCTTAGTCGATGTTATACAGCACACAGGTCGCCAGTTCGAATGCAAATACGGGTTAATTGCGGATTCAGAACGACCCCGCCATAGAAAACTAACACCCGAGTAGAATTTTAACTAGTATTGAAACTGTCTTTTTTATTATAATTCTATCCTCAGGATGTGATGTTATGTTGTAGTTGTATTTGATGGCCATTGTCTTATTCGATTTTAGTTAATTTGATAAAAGTAGCCTTGCGCACATCATCATGTCAGCCAAACGACGCCCACTGCTGGGCATAGGCCTCCCCCAAGGATCTCCATAACGATCGGCGCACATACCATTTTGTAATTTATTATTTGCAGAGGTGTATCAGATTAAAAAAGAAAAAACAATAAAATCCATATACATGCCAAAGTAACTTCATCTGTCTACGCTTTAGCGCCTAAACCACTGAACCGATTTTGAAGACATTTGGTACAGAGATGAACTAGAGCTTTGGAAAGCACATAGTACAAGCTTTAGATGCAACCGGGATCGGCACTCGGATGAAGAGAAGTAATACAAAAAGATGTTTTAATTTTACCTAATAATGATTTTGGTACAATGGCAATGGTATCACGGTACGATCTCTCACAGACAACATTTTCACGGTAGTTATCTATTAATCTATTTTAAATATAAACATACTTGATGTGTCTATACATTCAACTTTCCATTACATATACATATTTGGTATTTTAAAAATACTAGCGGACGCTAGCGACCCCACCCGCGTGATATTATGCATGTGTTATACATATAAACCTTTCTCGGAATCACTCCGTTGCATAGTTTTTAAGATTTAGGAATTCATACGGACAGACAGACGAGAAAAGCGGTCAATATGTAGAGATACCAAAACATACTCATATATTTTTATCATCTCAAAAAATATAGCTTCGTCTCCAATAACCTACGATTTTTCATAGTCAATTCATGAATTCAATCTCAAAAGGTCTACACTTCTTTAAAATCTTGTACAAAACTGGCTGTACCGCAATTGGGACGAGCCCATACGTATGCTGCCACACGGGTGCGCACTCATCCGGTCGAGAGGTCGGCCCTCCAAACCGGAGGCAAATGTTTTTCCTCCCAGCATAAACGTTTGGTCACACGTCAAGGGCTCTCTTTACTAAGAGTCTAGTGAAGCGATGACTCCGTTAAAAATGAGTTATGGTTTTTAATAAAACTGGGGAGGTAGATATGGCGCCTTTTATTTTTAGTAAGTCAAATAAAAATTAGTGATAGTACCCATAAAAAGTTTAAATCGAATCTAACAGTTTATAGACGTCAAAACTTAAACGTTTTATCTAATACTAGCTATTGCCCTTTGCTTCAACCGCGTAGAATTCTGATCCTAAGCAACCACCAAACCCTATATAAGATACAGGATTCCACCATACATCATTTTGTTATATCTCAAAATGTTAGGGCAGCGTTTTCGTTGAAAACTCACAGAGAGCTGATTTTTTTCCGACACCTCCAAAAAATATCATTATATTTTAGCCAATGTACATATTTAGTGTATAAATTATATAATAAAACCTTCCTCGATAATCACTCTATCCATTGGTGAAAACAGCATGAGAATCAGTGCTGTAGATTTTGAGTTTATCGCGAACAAACAGACGGATGCGGCGGAGGACTTTGTTTCGTAAGTCAAGTGTAAGTAAGTAATCTCCCCTGTGAATGATGCGCAAATGCAAATCAACACATTGTATATAATATGAGGTTTTCTAAGTAGGTTTATCTGCTTTCTAGAACTCATATTACGAGCATCTCTAGATAGGTATAAAAAAGAAATGCTTGCAAGTTATCGATGATCGATATTTAACTAGTCACATGCCTCCCACAGCACCGTACGAGGAATCTTTAACGATGCTAACAGTTTAGCGTCAAGCAGGTGACGTTACTTGGGACTGCGGAGTCAATGTTTGTGTTGTGTTACATTAGTTTTGTGTACTTGACTCTTCGGGACCGGTGATATCGTAATATGTAGTAATATGTGTTTTGAGCTTATTTACAAATGCTCGTCTGTATTCGAAGCGTAGAGAGCGGGAAAACAAAAACATTTTTTTTGTCGATGTTCGAAATGTCGGATTACCCTTTAAAAAATCTGGAAAGGTTGATTTAAAGCCATCATATCTAAAATGTGCTAAATGGTTCTTTTAACTACTAAGGTAGTAAATAAGCACATAGCCCCACCTGATGGTAAGCCACCTGACCGCTTGCCATTCCGTAGATGAAACCTGCACGTTGCTTCTTACATAGAGTAAGGGGAAGAGAAACGATGAAAATGGGAAAACTAACAGAAGATGGGATTCTGGTACTCTAACAACAGTATGAAATAGAGAATACAGCTATTGAAAGCCGTTCTTGGTTTAAAAGGCGATACTTCCGCGGTCGATTCGACCTATATATATGTATATAGAGTTCTACGATCATGTATTAACTAATTGCAACTCACCAAATACTTGCCAATAAACTAAAAATAACATTTTAGTTGTCCATAAACCGTTTATGGCTCCATCTGAACGGGCGACAAGGCCACATCCCGGTACCGCAACGCAGGTGGGTGATGCGTAAACATGCAGTGTTTGTGCACTGGCCCACCGCGCAGACAAACAACAGGTGAGAGGAACTGACCTGAAAGACACAACTATACGTAAAGTGCAGCCTCGAAATATACAGGGTGGAAAGGTTAACTGTGTCCACGCGATTATTTAGTCAGTTTTAAATATATTGTAAATTTTTTAACTGAAATGTTATCTATATCGTTTATTAATAATATAAAAAATAAAAAAATATTATCACGTGTTTACAATTTGTACCCATCTACTTTTGCGGTTCCCATACATTTATAGACTAGTCTGATAAGAGAAAATGTTTAGAAAAATTGCATGTGTTCATAATTTGTACTGTTGTGGCTCCTATACATTTACTTTGGCACGATTTCCTATTATTACTATTGACTATTTTGATACTTAGATTCAAGATTTATGGATTTTTTTAATACACAGTGAAGCACTTTTTGTTGTGTATCGGTAGACTAGTCCCAAACTAGGTATAATTTTACTTCCACTCTACAGAAGACTACAGTTAAATAAATTATGATGATGAGTATAGTGTTTTTTTCTGGTGAATAATTATTACAAATATCAAAAGAGATTTAGTTTCGGAATATAAATGAAACATAGAATCGATAATATCTATCATAATATACACCTAGTAAAGTAAGTCACTATTAAATAAATAAAAATTATACATTCACGTAAATGTCTGAATTTCTGATATTGATGTTCAATTTACTAGTTGAAAGGCTAGAGTTTCATAGCATGTTACAACTGATTTAGTGTTAAAAAATTGAGAATTTATTTACATCATTTTGCATTTACCGTGTGAATAACCAAAATTAACAATGCGAAATAGATAATACGTAGATCTGTTTATATCTCTACTGATTTATTTTAACAAAACGGATTTCATTTACATCATTTTTGTTTTTATCGTCCTATTAAATAAATAACCAACCCAAACAAATACAACGTGGATTTGTCCAAATTAAAACTGATATATTGTCACAAAAATGTGAATTTATTTCCCACATTTGGCATTTACTGTCCATATAAACAACATTTACAAAATAACAGATACATTCAATAATATACTGCCCATTGCTGGATATTAGGAACAGTTAATTATTCCCGCGTCATTAAGATATTGTATAGATCAAAATAACGCGGAAATAATTAGCGGAAAGAAACAAAAATTTGACAAGTTTGAGCTATAAGCAAACTCTTTACTAATAAGGTTATTTTTTAAAACAAAACGATAAGTTACAAAGTTGTAACCGATGAATTTTTAATTATGTACAAACAACTTCAGCATTTCAATGCTAGTCTCAACACGCTTAGATGCACAAGTCTTGTCATATTAAAGATTGTGAAGTGTCAACCCTAGCTCATGGGAGGTCACGTTTTACCCCACCCACGCTGAGTCACGTGAGGCGCAGACAGGGTTGCCGAACCACATTAACATATAAAATCTATTAAACGGAAGTGCAAGTTTAGGTGTGTGGGTCTGTTTATTTAAGCATGATTTTTGTGATATTACGCAAGAAAGTATTCTTAAGTGTCATCGCTGTCATTTTTACTGGCAATTTTTAATGGTCGTGGTTATCCACCGCCATAAGGTTAGGTAGGTTCAAACCCCCATTGCGCCAACTATATTTGTGATATTACATAAAAAGAGGCAATAATATAGTGCGTTTTAGACCCCTTCGGTGATTGAGCATTTCCTAACAATATCTAATTCCGATAATATTTTGCATTACCTTGGAATTAACCCGAAACCTCACCATCGCACTCAAATGTAAGTCACAGGAATCATAATAGAGTTCTTATTCAAATCTTAACATGCACTCTTATTTATTACTAGCTGTGCCCGCGACTTCGTCCGCGTGGTTTAAGATTTTTATGGTTTTAGTTTTTTTGCGCGGAACCCTTATTATTTTTCCTAAAATTAAAGTAGCCTATGTTACTCCTTGTTATATTACCTATCTGCCAATGATAGTCCCGTCAAAATCGGTCCAACCATTTCAGAGATTAGTCGGAACGAACAGACAGACAGACAACAAAAATTGTAAAAAATGTTATTTTGGTGTATGTAACTTATATAATATATACGTTTAATACGTTTAAAACGTATATAATACTATTAAAACGTATTAAAACGTATATAATATATAATACTGTTCGACCACAAAAAGATTCATTTGTATACTAGAGAAGAAAGAAATCGGAGAAGTATGATTGACTTTGTAATTGTAGATGTACGGTTGAGAAAGAAAGTGCTAGACACCCGGGCTTACCGCGGTGTCGGAATTGACACAGACCACTTCCTGGTGGTAAGCCGCATAAGAGGCCTATTTAAGCGATGGCGGCATCGTGTGTATGAGTCCATTAGTGAACTAGAGCGCATAAAAGTTGAGAATTTGCAAGAGAAAGGTATGAAAGAGGAGTTTGTGAGTAAGTTGAGGAAGAAGTTTGTCAATTTGAACAAAATAAGCGAGATTGAAGAATTCTGGAAGTTGTTTAAGGAAGGAATTGTGGAAGTTGCAGTTGAAACGTGTGGTGTATGCAAGATAAGAAAAGGGTGTAAACTAGAGACTGTGTGCGTGGAAGTCCGAAAGGCAGTGTCTGAGAAGAAGAAAGCTTGGGTGAAATGGTTGGCGGTACGAGCCAATCAGAGAGTGCAGAAAGCAACGGATGAAGAGGTAAAACTGGCAAGGGATGAGTATAAGAGGTACAAAACTGTGGTAAAAGAGGTTGTGAGAAGAAAGAAAGAGAGTGAGAGAGATGAGTTTAGTAGAAGGTTATCTGACAACTTCCAGCAGAACAGAAAGTTCTTCTGGAAGGCAATAAGGACATCCAGAGGTGCAAATACGACTTCACAACTGGCCAAAGTCAGAAACCAGGACGGAAGTTTTGTGAGAGGAGAAGAATGCATGCTAAAGAGATGGAAGGAATATTTTGAAAGCCTATTTGAGAAAGAAGATGTGCCGGCACAAGTTCTTCCCAGGGACTTGAGAGAAGTAGGTGATGAAAGCGATATCAGTATGAAAGAGATTGTGGAAGCATTGAACAGCATGAAATTGGGCAAGGCTGCAGGGTGTGACAGGATTACGGTTGAGATGCTGAGAGCTGGACAAGGCGTGGTAGCTAGTCAGCTGTACCTCCTTTTTAACCTTTGCTGGAGGAGCGGCTGTGTACCAGGAGACTGGTGCAAAGCCGTCATCGTACCGCTGTACAAAGGAAAAGGGTCACAGCAAGACTGTAAGAATTACCGAGGCATTAGCTTACTCAGCATCGTTGGCAAACTGTATGCAAAAATCTTGATGAAAAGAGTGATGAATGAAACTGATGAAAAGTTGTGGGATGTACAAGCGGGATTTAGGAAAGGAAGGGGATGCATGGATCAGGTCTTTTCCCTACGAAGTATAGCCGAGAAATTTTTGGCTCACAACCAAAAAGTCTATTGCGCTTTCGTAGATTTGGAAAAGGCCTATGATAGAGTGGTGAGGAATGAATTGTGGTCAACATTGTCTATGAATGGGGTAAGCAGCAGCTTGATACGAGCACTGAGATCTCTATATGAGGGTTCCAGTGCTTGTGTCAGGATAAACGGAGCTTGCACAGACTGGTTTAACATCGAAAAAGGTGTTAGACAAGGATGTGTGGCATCGCCGGGACTGTTTAACTTATTTATAGACGATTGCTTGAAAGAACTGAAAGAGAGTGCGTACGGATTAAGAATGAATGACTTGACCGTCAAATGCCTCCTGTACGCTGATGATCAAGTAATATTGGCATCATCGGAACAGGAGTTGCAGGCGATGGTTAATATTATGCATGGGGCCTTAACAAACAAAGGAATGAAAATAAATGTAAGTAAGACGAAAGTGATGATTTTTGAAAGAGAAGAAAACATGACAAATTGTAGAATTCTGATTGAAGGAGAAACAGTAGAACAAGTGAAAGAGTTTGTTTACTTGGGTTCAAAGTTTACGAGGGATGGAAAGTATGACTGTGATATTGAGCGAAGAGTTTTGGCTGGTAATCAAGTGAATGGGGCCCTGCATAATTTTATGAGCAGCCAGAAAGTGTCTAAAGAGGCGCGACTGGCTGTTCACAGAGGAGTACTCGTCCCCACACTTATGTATGGTAGTGAATGTTGGGTGTGGCAGAAGGAACATGAGAGTAAGCTGAATGCTGTTGAAATGAGAAGTCTGAGAAGTATAGCTGAAGTGACCCTGATGGACCGAGTGAGGAACAGTGTGATAAGGGAACGTTGTGGTATGGCAGAAGATGTAGTGACCAAGATAGAGAAAGGGATGCTTAGATGGTTCGGTCATGTAGAGAGGATGGATGAAAGGAGATTAACGAAACAGATTTATGAGGCGAGGGCTACTGGGCAACCCGGTAAAGGTCGACCTAGGCGTACGTATTCCAATCAGATCGATGACGTTTTGAAGAAGGGCCAGGTCAGAAGTACCCGTAACCGGCGTGCATGTATGAAAACAATTATGAAAGTGGAAGAAGCGAAAGGCGTATGCCAAGATCGTAGCAAGTGGAAAGATGTTGTCTCTGCCTACCCCTACGGGAAAAAGGCGTGACTATATGTATGTATGTATGTATGTACAGCTTCTGAGCATTTGAGTGGCAATCTACAATAGGATTTCTTAGATAACCAGTTTATATATTTTATTCACAAGCGTAAATCATTCTTTTCAAGAAATATCAAAGGAAAAGACACTGATGTATGTACTGAAATTCAAATTTATCTTCAAACAGCTGCTGAGAAAACTTTCCTATGGGAAAAATCAAGAACACAGCCTGTTGCACCTTATGCACAGGAATAGCACCTGCTACTGCTACAGTTTATTCAATCTAATCACTAATCAGACTGCTCTAAATAATAGACATAGTCATCATTTCATTCAGATTATACCAAGTATTCAAAGATTCAGAATATATTTCAATTGTCAAAATACTTATAATCGCAAACAGGACTAGTCGTTTTTAATGTGTGGCAACCATGGTGGAACGCACCGAGGGCGACACGGATACGACATTGTGGACGTTCCACATACGAGTACGTCTTACGGGTATCAGCGTACTTCGAATGTGCCATGTTGATTTTATACTAGTGCTTCGAATTACGATGTCATAATACTTGGCGAACCATTTATTGAATAAATATGGCTGATATTTTTTTTATAATTGTTTGTAAATCTGATATACGAGTTTTGGTATGTACTTTTTACGTGAACTTTCTGTATTCTAATGTAAATAATAGCTATTTCTAAATAAACAACTAGTTAGTAGTTCACATATGTGGAGTGGCAGTAGAGCTTTTGACTGTTAAAGCAGAGGTCGCGGATTTGATTACCACCTAGTGCAAAAATATTTAATTTGGGCATTTTTCAAATTAAACCGCCACTAAATATTGATGAGTGTTTCATTATAAAACTCCATAACTATCAGATGTAAATATATCCATTGTCGGTAAGTATTATTTCTTCTCCCTTATGGTGATATACTGACTCTCGCTTACAAAAATCCTAATTCTCTAATCATCCTTCTGTCTTTACTCTTAGACGCAGCACAGACGTGACATTACGTATCATCTACACCGGCTAAGTCCACCCGCTCGGGTCGATAATATCAATATTAATTATTCCAGCTAAGTTGTTCCTCCGTTAGTTTGTCTGCCACTTAAGACTCTTCATTTCCCCGAATTGGCTTCGGTTCACCTGGCACACAGCCTCTCAACTTCTGTCAACAATCATTGTCTGAGCCGAACTTTGTTTGACCAACGTAAAACATCTTCAACGATTCAAGAGCTACGAATACAAGTGTGCTCGAGGATGTGGTAATTGTTTTAGATTTAGGTTCAATAAAATATTTGACTTTTGATGATTTTCTATTACTCATATCATTTGCTACATAAGGTGGGAATCGCGAAGAGTCGCTCCTGCAAAAGATAAGCCAAATCAAGAGAGAGTTTATGAGATAGTTAAAACTCTGACTATATTACTAAAGTAGTAAAAAGGGAACAATTTGCAGCTTGTAATAAGTCCTACCATAGCTAGAAGATTCCTTTCTAAAAAACGAAACCTAAGGAATGCTTTTTAATACAGAATGTAAATTTGCTAGTCAGTATAGGCACCTCATTTCTATGGAGAAGGTGACAGGGGTCGTGTGTTTATAGCCACTGATAGACGGTCATTAGACAGGCTGTTTTCCTGCTTACCAGCTTACCCATAGGTGTTTTGTCGTTATTCGAATGAACAACGGTACTTATGCTATTAGCTCTTCAAACAGGATAATTACAAGATTTTTATTTTTTTAATGGCACGCTAATGCTGTGAATGTGGTGTTGATTAGTTATATCGATATTGATGATGATAATACAGGAAGTTCTAAGATTCTTTTAAGTCATAATGCATATATTAACTGCCAAACTTGTATGAAAAAATTTTGAAGATATATTTTGAATTAAATAAGTAACTAGTTTATGCTCACATTTTCGCACGCTTAAACTTTGGGCGACCTCATCTATTGATTAATTCCGACCTAAATTTTATTGCTGTCCCAACAATATCAATATTAAATATTCTGCCATAGCAACATATCACAAGGAAATTGCATTCTGTTATCATTTCAGACAAATCTGTCCAGCCATTTGTGAGTAATATAGTTACAAACCCAATTGTTTCATTTTTAATATTATTTACATAATAGTAGGATATATGTAGTGGGTGAGGTTTTCTTCAGTATCCACGAACTGCGACTAATGGTTTTTGTGATACTATACCGCTTTTCCTCGCTCCCACCCTTTGAACCGTCAATATGATTAGACATCCAAATTATTATCAGCCTAAATACCGCATCTGTACATAAGTAACTCGCACTAAGATAATCACGTCGTCTCGAACACATATTTGTGAACGGTACCGATCACTTAGGCAGTCTGTTTGGTGGACGCGCGGCGTGTAAGGTGCGCTGCCAACGGTACCTTGTTTGACGACGACGGCTGACCCCTAACTGTATGCCGCAAATTAGCGACGGACACGACCTGTTGTAGGAATGTCATATACGTTGTATGAAAATTAATTATCTATTCCCCAGTTCAGAATGTAAGAGTTCAGAAATGACACACAAATAGAGAAACATTAGAATATTTAAAAGTCAAAAAATGGGTGTATAGGGCCCCAACAAGATCTTCGGATCCGAAGCCAAGCTTATCAACAAGCCGGTACATTTGCTAATTAACGGACAAGACTATGGCGCGGGCTTTCCTTTTGGAGTTGGGGGTCAAATGAAAATGACTTCCGTGAAAGTTAAAATAAACCAAATTGTAAAAAGACTTAGTGGATGAACGGACCCCAGGTTCTAAAGTGCAACCAGGAGTGGCGCTCGGATGAAGAAGATGACCAGTTTTCTTTAAGTATGTTATTAATTTGCATTTTGTAATACTGATTTAATAATATCAATAAGAAGTTTAGATTTAGAAAACGTGATGTAATGACGTTTTTTTTTTATACCGCTCAGATGGCAGACAAGTTACCGTGGCCTATGGACGCTGCCGACCCTGTAAAAACCTTCTAATGCCCTTCTTGAAGAACCCCATATTGTAGTCGATTAGGAAAACCACAGCAGGAAGATCATTCCACGGCCTGAGGGTGCGCGAAAAAAAGTGGCTTTCATACCTAGCTGTACGTGACGTGAAATGTCAAATGATACCTGTACATCGTGATAAGAACCCGAGACTAACTAACTAACAGGGATTAAAAAAAAAAAATCTCTTTGAATCTCGACCATCGTTACACCTCCTTCGACCTCTTAATATTTACGGAAATTAAAGATTAATAAAGTGATTGAAATTATTAGATAGAGTGATTGTGAGTTTACGAGGCCAACACGATAGTTATATGAATCTAACTTTCATATTACTCACCGCATTTACTCAATTTTATTATTTATTTTTTTGCTTAGAAGTCTTTATCATCATCTCCGCTTCGTTATAAAGTAAACGTCTTAGTGGAGAAGACTAGTATTGTTTCGCGCGGCGTAGAGGTGCGTGGTGCAATGAGGGAATGCGACAGACTAGGCGGGTAACGCAAGCAGTAATGAGTGAAGTATTGCAGAGCAGAGAGAGATGATATATAGTAATATGATTGCAACATGTATCGCAGCAATAACAACCTAGTTATAATAAGTGTGCTACGCTCTCTCCAGTCGATCCTGCTGTGCATCTCCACTAGTCTCTAACACCTAGATCATTTTCGCAAGTCCACTTCTAACTTCTCCTGTCGTCTCCCAGAAAATGGTTTGCATTAGGCAAAATATAACTTATAAACAATTTCTTACTTCATCTTTATTCCGTATTCTTTCTTCGTTTAGACCACACACGCGGTACTCAGGTGTCAAGTCAAACGCGTCGGTAACAATGTAGGTGTTACACGGTGCATTACTGATGTTTCTGTTGAACTAAAGGTTAATTGAACCTTGTTCTTCATTTATTGGTTAACCACGGTTAACTACGGTTAACTGGCCATCAATGGTATTATTCAATTGTATTCGATTTCATTTTGAGTTTACCGTTGGTGTATTAGATGTGGCAACTGTTTTATGGCTGCATCGTAGCTTTGATTATTATAGGAGACAGTTAGTTTTATGGGGATTAATTACCTTTACCTATGTAAATACTTACCGGCCCTGATAAGTAGTTCTGATGACGTCAAGTACCTGCAAAAAAATGAAAAGACCCGAGACGTCGTGCGGTTTTAGTCGGTTCAAGCCCGACATAACCACCCCCGCTAGTCGGCGGAGGGGGGGATATCCGATGGGATTTCCATACGTAAATAAAAAGAAGGTAGTAATAATAAATTTAAATCGAAAAGTTAACATCCACCTGGAACCCGCGACCAGCCCCTTCCTAGGTGGAATACCGACTAACTGAGCTACCTGGACCTGCTCTAGCTAGCTGAAACTCACGTCCTAGAGGGACTACTTCCTTAGTCCGAAAGCTCTAAATTTGAACAGGTATGCACTCTCAATCTTAAATTCGCAATAAAAAGATTTCAAATGAACGATATTCATGAATGAAAACTTGTTATTACCACGTTTTTCTTAATTTCACTTCGTGTCTGTGTTTCTTTCCCTCTGAAGCCAAAAATTGACACTTAATTTTCGACCACTTCTGATCACCCTAAAGCTCTGAATTTTTTATGTTTTTTATGTTATTTTTTTCTAATGCCACCTTACATTTTCATATTTAATCATCAGAAATAGTCAGTAGTTAATAAAAAATAAAAAAAACTTTTTAAAAACCACGTTTTCAACACTAAAAAACGTGGGGCGGGCGTTTTAATCCTTTAATGTATTGGTTTCTTTAGTTATTCAATAATTTAAAAATTTCAAAAAGCCCGCCCCACGTATTTTAGTGTTGAAAACGTGGTTTTTAAAAAGTTTTTTTTATTTTTCTGTCTCTTTTAAAAATAGTACTAGTAGCTGTGTCCTGTTAGCCCTTGAGCTAAATTGCTTGAGTTATGAGTGCGTTCACGTCGGTAGTGTAATGGTCAGGATTCGAACTTGGGACCTCTCGATCGTAAGGCCGACTCCTTACGTATACGTAGGTGTATCATGCTTAAAAAAACACTAAACTTCAATACATTTTAAACTATTTGATTACATTCATTCAAAATTTCACTTGGATATCTACAGAGGGAAAGTTATTTTAATGAATTGGAATATCAAAGTTAATCACGGTTATCCCAATTTTATTCCAACGAAAATTAAGTCATGCTTCAATTACCAGCTTTTGTTTAACTTGCTCTGAAGAGTTAGTTAGTATGGGTCAAATCTTGGAAGCCTAGTTAGGATCACTTCCTGATGTTAGATTGAACTCAAATTTGGTATACTCGCGTATCTTTAGCAGTCTTAAGGAGTCTTAAGGTTCTTAAGAACTCCTGAACAAGATAAACTAATCGAGTTTGGGCTCATTTGTTTTGTCTTGGCAGATACTCTGATGATATCCAAGGTCTGAAGATGGAGACGATAGGTGCTTCTGAACTAAACAAAATGAAACTGTCATGTTTGGGCTCATTAGATTCGTCTAGTTATGCACTTACTACTAAATCTTATTTTTGAAAAAGTCTTTTTAACTTAATTATTTATTTATTTACCTATTACAATCTATGGAATATACTGTATCCCTGAAGTCAACTTTTGACCACAGTTTTGGTCAAATTAATATGATAGTACTCATATGTATACACAAGTCCCAGGCAACAGGCTCGCAATAACAACCTAGTTATAATAAGTGTGCTACGCTCTCTCCAGTCGATCCAACAACATTGTTCTTCTTACGGAAAAACAATGTTGAAAAGGAAAAACGGTCGTTTATCATATCATACACTTCAGCCTACACCTTAGGGAAAACAACAAGTTATAAATTACTTACCATTACGTGTTAGAAGTTCATTGACCTATAAGTGTGCAGTATTGTCTTTCTTTGGTAGCAATACATATACGCAAACCTCCCACTTTCTGTCACTGTGTTATGTGGTACACCAAAAACACTATCAGTACAGTCGTCATCGGTATTAGCTTAACATATTCTAAGTTACTGACCCCAAGGTGATCGGTAAAACTTTACACAAATAAATACAAAAAAATTGAAATATGTTAGATTTTTACAAGAATAATTACGAGTATGAGTATACATATATGAATTATTTATTGATTGGTTGGTTAGTGTTCAGCAACTTCTGAGGGTGACTGTACTAAGTTGAACTATAAAGTTAAGGTTTTCTTGTTACAATTAGCGTTATTCATATATTCACATTGCTCTGTTCAATTAAAATTAGGTTCGTAGAAATATTGTTTCTTTTGGATCGTTTTCCCAATAATAATACAAATATTTTATGATATATATTACTAAGCGCTATCTAGATAGTAATCATAGCTTAACTAGTTTGTAATATGGGTTCTAGAATACGGATAAACAGACTTAGATACATTTTATTTTATAGATATATACAATACCATGTGTAAAAATATCCAGAATAATAGAAATAGCCGTGTTCAGTAGAAATATTTTCAGCAAGCCGGAATCAAACACGGGACGATGAGATAGTAGTCAATTGCTTATTGAGGTTTAACTAAGGTTGAGTTTTTTTTTCTTGCAGCTTGATCCTTTTTCTTACAGACTCTTCTTTAGATTTTCTGTTCTTTTCTCCGCACCAGAAATCGATTAAGACAGGTAAATGATTTTTTTTAAATACAGTAAAAACAAAACCTTTTCCATAAAATATTTTCTTTTATGCTCAGGTAGTAATCAGAGCAGCAAAGCAGCTCTTTGAAAAATATGGTGGTAAACTTTTATCATAACTAATTATATACAGCCATATATATATAATGTGAAATTAAAGGCAGAAGTCAGTGACAGACATATGAAATAATGATCTCCTTAACCAAAAGACAGCTATGATAGATTAGTTTATTAAGTAGGTATCTTGATATTTACACCCTAGCGTCTGAAGTACACCCCGGCGTCTGAATGCCCGAGACGGTGTGCGGTTTTAGTCGGTTAAAGCCCGACATAACCGCCCCCGCTGGCCGGCGGAGGGGTATCCGAAGGGATTTACGCACGAAAAAAAAAAGAAAAGGTATCTTAATATTCGTGCTGACATTTCTAATCACAAAAATATTCATGCCCAGCCCACTTCGTCATTACTATGTGGCAATGTTACTTTTACGATGATCGCTTGATCTACGTAATAGCGACTTGATCCTAAAATGAACAGGAAGTTGAACTCTGGAAGCTACATGAAGCGACCACTGGGAATTCTAGAATCTTATAACTATTTACTTGTAAATTTAAATTGGCTAAACTCTACACTGCAGAGAACGACAGTTCCAATATAATGGGAATGTTCTATCAACCAAGCTACATGAGACCTGAAGGATTTTATATCTTTTTAGTATTGAACCGAGGTGACACCGAGCTACTAAGGATGTATGCAGCTGTTTTTTATGAATAAAACTCACAAACTGGTTGTTAACCCCGGGAGGTGTAATATTTTTAATGAACTCGTCCGATGTAACATGTATTTGTCACGCAAATGGATATTTATGCAGACATCTTATACGATGCTGTAGAACATAATAACAGTAGTAGTGTCAACATATTTTTACTACTTCATATAAACCAGACTAATCGCGATAAATAATACTGTAGATTAAAGTGAAAAGTTTGCATAGTAATTTGTTTTCATTTCGTAATTTTAGTGTGGACTATTATTATATAAATATTTAAAATTTCTCATCTTATGTCGCAATTTTCTCCAGTAAATTCGCAAAATTTCTCATTTCTTATTATATCCTACTTGCAACTAATATTATGATTATGAAAGTTTGTGACGATGTTTGGATGTTTATTACTCAATCACGCTCTAACAGCTGAACGAATCTGGCTGAAATTGGTACAGGGATAGATAATAGTAGACTTTTTATTCCAGGAATAGGTTCCTATGGGTAACGGGAACGGCTACAAAATTCCTCGCGGGTGAAGCCGCGGGCATCGGCTATATTTATTCATAAATCACTAAGTTATTCTTGTTTACAAGAGACAAAAAGCATATCCTATTTTTTTATACATACTCTCTGGTTGCGCGTACTTTTGACGTGACTTTTCCTTAAAATATTTTTATTTTTATCACATACCTTTTTTTTTGTTTACGTGTGGAAACCCCCACGGGCTTCACCCAATCGGTGCCGACGATGGGGTGGGTGTCTCGGAATTGGACCGACTAAAACTTTTATCACATACTATGATAAATTTCAATAGCTTGGAGTTATAAACTTAAACAATTACAAAATTGCGAAGTATCAACATAGCGGTCAGTGGATATAGTACCTAATCGATTAGTTTTTCTGTTTACGCAAATTATAATTATGACAAAATCCAGGACTAAGTTCTCACCTTTCTCAATGCTGTCAAAGTAAATAGCTTCCTTGGTGCAAATAATAATGAAGGCCAATTAAAATCAGGTTATTTTGCATAATTTAGTCTACCTTTTACATTCAGTACATATTTATAACAGCCTGCAGCAGCAGACTGCCTTGCTAGTCCCGTGGCATAAGTTTGCACTTAGTTTGCATGTGAGCGTGAGGTCCACAATTTCCGGGTCAGGTTGGCTTTTCTATAAAAAAATTCTAAGTAGCAGTACAAAGTCAAGTACGAAGACAAAAGTCTAAATTTAAATAATTTCGACAAAAATGTGATACGCGTTTAAAAAACCATACTGCATATTTGAGTACAATGTAGAGAAAAGAACTGCTGAGAATAACATTGCCGTAAAATTACTACAATAAAGAGAAATTTACTAACGCCTATTAGGTTTTGTAAACTTTTTCTTTTAATATAAGAACCTTTTTTTTTCGTGCGGAAATCCCCTCGGATACCCCCCCGCTGGCCAGCAGGGGCGGTTATTGTTACCGTAAGTTTTCATGTATTGCTAATAAATACCTATGCAAAGCTTTTGATTTGATACATCTGAAATATTTATATAAGTGTTTATATTATAATCATTCAATAGCACGCCAACAAAATACCGAGCACTCCAACGAATATTTACATCCAAAGGAAATTGCGTTAAGCGATAAGGCCGCCCATTGTACTTTTCTTTTCTTTTTAATTTCTGTTCTTATTCAATTGAATTGGCGTACAATAAAGTATATAATAAATAAATAAAATAAGAATGAGGGATCAGCTAAGACGGACTTGCTTTGCGTTCATTTTTTTTTAAATTATAGCTGCATTGAAACATATCAAGCTATAGACATGCACTGTGCGATGATGAAGAGTACGCGAGTCGGGTCGTTCCAAAGTCGAGTTATATAAGTTAAAACTTAAGTTACTAATTAAAATATAGGTATAGTTGTTAATTGATGATTATTGATGTAACACCATTACAAGATATCTCAAGCAAAATAAAAGTTGCAAGAAAAAATAGAGATGTATTGAGAAGACATTACGATGTCGTTTTCACGTTTTCTCCTTGATAACATTTTGGCAATAAATCGTCAACGTGTGAACGTAAAACGTGCCAACTGGTTTCAAACGCGTATTTTATGCCACTTAGGTGGTAAATAAATCAAATTATTTAAAGAAAGTCTTAATTTACTTAAAAATATATTTGTAAATTATTAACATTTGTTATCGAAGTATTAGAATTACAAATCAATAAGTTTTACTATACTTGACTACTACTACGCTGACTTTTCTTTTCAAAGTGTTAACGGTTTTCCATTAAATAAGAAGTTTTGGTATTAGATTATTAGTGTTTCGTGAATGTCTCCTTGCACCCCGGTTTTGGTTAGTTTGAGTCCGACATAACCCCCGCTGGTAGTCGGGGGGGGGGGGTAAACTTGGCGGTTTCCAAAAAAAAAACCACACAATAGGCGGAGAAAAATCTAAAAAATCAAAAATCATGAAAATCGGTCCAGCCGTAGTTTACAGTTAAATATCACAAAGTCCACGTAGATTCTTAAAAGAATGCAGTAACCGAAGCTAGTATTTTTAATTCATTTAACAAGTCCCGCTGGGCGCAGTAGCCGTACAAGCCTACATTAACGGTACACCTTCGTTTGCGCCGGAAGGCGTTCACTAGTCACCTGTCGTAAATACAGATCACTTCCTGCAAATTTTACCAATACTTGTTGTATATTTAATTTGTGATATTTTATTATGATAAAAAAGTTGTGTTTTATGATTATAGATGAATCGCGATAAAGAGAAAATTCAATTAATTATTGTGTTATTTTTAAAATTTTGAAAACTAATATTCTTACTTTTCCACGCGTTTTCCAATTCTATATGTGGTGGATATTCGAATTTCCATACAAATACCCTTGGCCCTATGAACTAAAAAGACGTGACGAAGCTATGATTGAAATGAAGACAAAGAGAAAATGAAGACGAAGTGATATGATTCACATACTATTGAGGTAGAATTTGAGATGGTGTTTTTTATTCTTGTTATAAACTGCAATCTCAATCAGATTACTACTACTGTGACTTCTATACACCAGAAAAACAACAATGACTCATGACAACAATTTTATAGTTGGAATAGAATAGAATAGAATAGAATTAAACTTAATTATTATACACCAATCAAAGTATGCACACATTTAAAACACAGTTAACATATGTACAAATGGCGGCCTTATCGCTAAAGCAATTTCTTACAGGCAACCTTTGGATGAAATGAAAATGAGTTTATGAGGCTACGAACGTTGCGCTGGCGGAGGTATTCCGTTTAGGAAGACCAAAATAAGCCAAATCAGTGATGGAGGAAGAGTAGGAAGTGACCCTGGGCTCCAAAGTGCAAATTCTGGGAACAACCAGGATTAACGATGATAATGAAATTGAAATAAAACAAGTCCCTCTTTTTTCTACTGCAATAACATTTATATTTCAATAAATTTCTGTATGTAACAACCTCTATACAGCAAAGTACATTATAATCACGATATCACGATACACATACCGATAAACTATCTCAAAAATCTGATAAACGAGAGCATGTTTTCCCACCTGAGACTATAAATTTAACCTACCAACTCCCACTTTGACCACTCCAAGTCTGCGACGAACAAATTATGGACAGATCCGGTCGATATATTAGAAAAAATATATCTGTTATTTTTTTTTTCTACGTATGTGGTCCGTAATCTCTTTATAAATATCAAGTTATCATTACTCCAGTAAATCATTGAATAACAAATGGTACACCTACATAAGTAGCCGGTTTATTTGTAACAAAAACGTCGACTTATTATAATTTTCTTGTAATATCTGTAGCGTTATGGATACTGTGTGCGTGTCCAATGTTAATATTGTAATATCAATGGAGCACAATGCTCGTATATAGATAGTATATGACTATTACTTAATAAGAATTTGTTATATTTATGACGTTATCGGAAAGTGTAAGATGGTAGTATCTTTGGTTATTTATTATCTGCAGTTACTGTAGATAAATAAAGGTTGTATTCACGAGTTCTTATGGATTTTGGGGTAACGAGACTGTTTTGAACCCATAACATAACATATAACACCAATAATAACTACAAATATTTTCTTTATAAATTCACGTTTTTACATCCCTTGCCCTACCCGGCTTGGGTGTAAAAGCATTCACATTTTTTGGTCATCGATATATACATACAAATAAATAAAATCGAAGTGTTTGTAATATTAAAATAACAGATTTTTAATGATTGCACATGAATGTATATACGATCCTTATAACAAAAATACAATTTTTAACTGTGTCTTTCTGTTTGTTTGAAAGAGGTAATCTCTGGAACGGCTAGGCCGATTTTCACGGGACTTTCACTGGCAGATAGGTAATATTACAAGGCGTAACATCGGCTACTATTTTATTTTAGAAAAAATAGTGTTCCGCCCCAAATAACTAAAACCCTAAATATCGAAATCCACGCAGATGAAGTCGCGGGCACAGCAAGTGTTTGCAGTTGTGCAGCACTTCGAGCTGATACTGTTAACTTCCAACGTAAGAAAATTTGTAATCTTTACCGACTCAGGAATAGAACTTGGGACTTCGTGCACTGTAGTCGCATTCGCTATCGGTGCAACACCGAAGCAATCTTAATGAATATTATATCATTGTATTGCATTTAAATAATTGTGTATAACAAGTATAGTTTATTATATAATAGTAGAATTAATTGCATAAAACAAACACTACATTTAATTTACTCTTTATAATTTTTCATGGTTATAACAAAGTCTTTTTCTTGCTACTGTATAAATTTTGCTAAACATAAGCTAAAATACTTTCATATGCTTAAGTCTTTAGAACAGTAGCTAAATATTCATTGCAATCAAATATATATTACTATTTATGTCTGAAGTCACACCCGCATGTTTCCATATCCTCGTATTTATTAACATATTACCAAAACCGCATATATTACGAATAAAAAAACGCCGGAACACATTAAACTACAAATTTTCTCACATAAAGTTAACGTCACTTTCTTTTTAACATTTATCTGAACTCATTTCCAGCTCAATATCTCACGTACGACAAGTAAACCGCATGCAAATACTCAAGTTTACTACCATTAATAATGACATTAAAATTATCATAATTGCTATCAAAGAACAGCTCTTAAATAGCATTACGTTCCAAATACCTCGGAGGCTACTATCTTCTTTGATTTTCATAAAATGAACTGGACCGTCGGCATCCCTCAGGATACTAGTCTTATGTAGTCAAACAGTGTCTCTTATTAAATAGTATATGGTGGATATATTTATTTTGTTTAATTTACTAGCTTTACAAGGCACCGAACACTAATATCCTGACGGACGACGATGGTCCGAGACCGATTTACACTATGAATGGTCAAGTAAGATTAAAATAGTATTGCTTTAAAGATGATAGTAGGCCCAGTAGGTACAGTGAAACTACAAGGTGTGATTAATAACACCTATTTCGTTGACATGTAACCGAGTATTCACACAGTAATTCAGATTTGATTTATCGGTACAACATGTGAAAAGCTTACATAATTGCTGTAAGCGTTGTCACCTCACTGGTGAGTGCGATTAATGTGTAAACGGTCCCATGTTTTGTTTTCGGGTCGGATAAAGTGTGAGTAAAGTCGTCATCATACTCCAATCCTTTTCGCAACTTAGTTAAGGTCGGCTTTTCAGTTTAAATACGAAGCGGCCGAACTGTAATATTTTCCGTGTCTGACCTCAATGTGTTAATAATGGTCACACATCCTAAAATTACCAGCCAGTATAGCTTAACTAAATGTGTTAACCTACTTGGTTACCACTTACCTACGAACCTCCTGTCGGGTAGATTGCTTTTGGTTTTTCTGTTAGGTAGTTCTTCTTAGCAGCCTAAAGTCTCGACAAAATTCAAATCAATTGTATTTAGGAAGCCTTACCCTGAAAATTAGTGCATTAATTTTCTTTCACCCTGTCTAAATTATATATGTATGTGTAACGTCACTATAGTAACTTTGACTAATTTACTAAAAGCAGCGCATACACGTTGCGGTTCACACCTCGCTCATTAATTCTGTAGATCACCGAGATCGGTACGAAAGCACGGGTTTCGCACTCAGGCTAGGATCAAACGAGCCGACAGATTCTATCTCAATACTGAGAGCCTGAGATGCCACAGCCAGTTTTTAACGCTTGGAAATCAACGACAGAATGTGTAAAAGTGACGATGAAATATAGTTACTATGTGTGTGTATGTTTGCATAAAACATTTACATAATTGATAGCAATTTAATGCTCTACATAATATCTGAAAGATTACGATTCACAATGATATTACTAGTTTGTGCAATCGCGACATGTGTAATGTGTAGTTATTAAATCTGTAGCTTCTGTAGCCACAGTGATTAAAGTGTTAACCAATTACAAGTAAAATTTTAGTTTGCTCATAGAACTGACCATGGTGGCAATTGCTAGATGACCAGTTTGCCATTAGCATACAGTAAATTAATTGAAATAGTTTTATAAAATGTTCGTGACTGACCAATTAAAAGCTTCTCAAAAATTCCGACAAATAGGCGACGCGGATAAATATCATGAATACTAATATTTCACTAATTTAAATATCAACATTTGAACCAATTACATTACACACTTCCTACTATCCACTGCTTCCTTTGCGCCATATTAATTATGCTCAAAAGCACATTGATACTTTTATCATCTCATGCTTAGATTAAAATTTGTGAAAATATGCATATTATGAATTTTAAAACCTAACTGATCAATAGAACTGTAAATATAGTTACTGTACTGTTCCATTTACTATTACGAGCACTGAATAAATTATTAATTTAATTATTGTGTACCTACAGTGCAGCAATTTAATTAGTATAATAAAGATATGAGTATATTAAGTCTTTTGGGTATGCCTGTAATGATAGTAGTGGGTATTGATAAAAACAATTATAAATAAAAAAAAAATCCGTGAAACAGTTAGCTATATGACATTAAAATAAATTTAGAACTTCATGGAATTATATTTTATACACTAGTTTTTTTTTAAAATCATAAAAAATTCACGGAGCCTTGAACTCTAGAAATGTTTCAAATCTTTATAGCGTTCCCATAATACTATATGTACTATTATAAATGCAGAAGATAGATAGATTTTGTTTGCATGTCTGAACGGCATAGAAATAGATTTACCAGACTGTAAAATAGTACATTGGCACATGGGCTACTTTTATTCCGTGAGTAGAGTGCCGTTATTCACGGGATCGGGATCAGTATTTCAATCGTACGGAGCTGCGGTCAGCAGTTGTTATATTATATTAAAATAACTGATTCAAATTATATATTTTCACTAACTTTTACTAAACATAATTAAATATAGTAAAATTTAATGTAATTTTGTACACAAATTTAAATAAAGAAGAAATAGATAAGATAAGTTTAACCTTTTTTTATTTCTAACACTTTAATTATATTCATTTAGCATATATTAAGTAATATTCAAAATTATAATGTTTAGTGTTGGGTTCTAAACAACTCAGGATTTTAAGAAATCTCTTTTCATCTTCAAACGATAATGGCCTTTGAACCTTCAAGTCTATCAACTGAATTATAATTTATGTCATTTTGTCCCGCAGGTGAAGGGGGAGGCGGCGGAGGCGGGGGCGCGCGGCGGTGCGCGCGCGATGTTGCGGCGTCGCCCGCGCATGCGCCGCCGCCGACGCCGACGGCCGCGCCTCAAGCGCATGCGGTCAAAGTCGAGCGGCTCAGCCCGCACGACTCAAACGCTTCGAGGTAAGAACTTTAAATATCACTTACTAAATATGCTCGACCAATGAGATCATGAACTGAATGTTATACTAGAACAAGGTGATAAAAGTGAATTAAATTCCTATAAAACCTAGTTTTATTAATTATATCTTGTACCAATCGTGGTTATCTAATAGACCATCCATGACCATAAATCTTATTATTAAGTACATTAATGTACCTAGGAATACTTATTTTTCAATCAATCATTGTAGCAAAAAGCTACCTATTATGCAATAATTATAGTTTTATACCACTTAAGTAGCAAGGCATACGAACCACTTGATGGTAAGTGAAGTACTTGATGTCAATCGCACCTTGCAGCGCGAAGGTGAAACCTTAATAGTAGTATCTGTTTTGTTGGATAGCACCTGCGTAGGACCAAGAGGAATGAATAGAAGAGAAATATGTTTTTTTTTTTATGAAAAGAAAGGAGATAAGACTTTAAAAAGAAAGTAGAGCAGCCCTTTTGGTCCTGGCAAAAGATTGGCTCTCTCGCTATTCATACAAATATATTGCCTACAGTAACGCACACAACTAACTCGGCCTTTTTTACCAGGTGAAGTTGGTAAAAACAGTGCGAGCGCCTGCTTAACTTAAGCTATAGTCGTAAACCCTTATACTATCTGTTTGCACCCAGATCTCGCAGCGTGACACCCTCCACGTCATCATACCCGGGAACACCACCTGAGCGCGGTAGCCCTCACGCGCCCGCACAACCTGCGCCCGCGCACCCACCGCGCAACTACTCCGACATCATGCGTTCACTCGCTGCGCGGTACAACACTCACAACAACAATGAGTTAGTAGTTTTACTGATTAGTCATTTGACTCTTCTCTTCACTTGAGCACGAATCCCAATTGTATCCTAAGCTCGCACTTTGGAGCTCAGTACGCTATCCTGCTCCTTTTATTGGCTTTTATGGGAGCGACTGCCGTCTGACCTGCCAACCCAGGGAGATATTCTTTATATATAAAAATGAATTGCTGTTCGTTAGTCTCGCTAAAACTCGAGAACGGCTGGACCGATTTGGCTAATTTTTTTCTTGAATTATTTGTGGAGGTCCAGAGAAGGTTTAAAAGGTGAATAAATATGGAAGTTGCTATCGATTGAGGTAGTACGAAGTCTGCCGGGTCAGCTAGTTCTAATATAATTATCGGTAAATGAAAATTGTAGAAGTAAGTATGCTACGAATGGATGTTATAGCATTTGCTATTCAATATATTTCATATGTTTTCGTGTGATTGTAGGTACTTATTTCAAAATGCACCCACTTGGTTATTAGGCTATCGACTAATGAAGGTAAAATATTACTAGTGCCTACCTCATTTTGTGTATGAGTAAAATAAATTTTGTATTTTTTAAGATGCTGATGATAAACGAGTCTATGGTGTAATATGAACTTAATAGTAGATTGTTACACAAGGGTTGAAATTCAGCCATTTCACCCGAGATATTTCTGGCGCTCGAACGAAGTGAGAGCGCCAATAGTATGAGGCTGAAATGGTGACATTCACCGGAGTTAAACACTCTACTTTTCATTTCGACTATGTGAGGAAATTAAAATACTACACACACATTTAATGAAACAGGTATATTGATTATCAGTTAAAATTTAAAGTAAAATTAAAACAATTTGAAAATAGATTATTAACAACAGCTTTTGCCTGTTCTTAAATCTCATCGGGAGTTAAATTAATATCCATGTCACTGGAATCACTTTCCGAAACCATTTTTAACCATAATTAACACAAGGTATTTATTTCTATTGAATCTCGTTTTCCCGCTAATTCTTTAGTAAACATAAATTGTTTTTTTTCTAATACTGAAAAAAAAGTTATAATTCACGTACATACTGCCAACATTAGAAAATTTTTGAAAATCAAATCTATTGGTTTTCATTGTAATCGAGTTGGCCACGAGATGTGCATTTAGGCAGCCATGTAAAAAAAATGTGTCAGTATATCAAGGCATTATGACGCAATTAAATTATCATTGACTTTATGGCAAAATTTAAAATTAAAAAAAAAAACTTCCCACCGACATGAACCTATATGAAATAAGCTACTTTCCACCCGGCTATCTACCCATGAAAATTAAACTTTGCGAACAGGAGAGATGAAAATATATTATGCTTGGGCGTAGGGCAGCATATTAAAATGAAGGACAGCTCCGCCTTCCTAACCTTGAGATAATATATGATGCCAAAACAAATTACATTAGATATGCAAAGTCTAAATGTCATTAAATGACATAAAATTTTAGTACAAAGGCATGTCAAGAGAAGTTTTTATTTAAAGCATCTATTACAACAGTAATTGAGATATTACTTAAAACATGTAATTACGAGAGATGAATGAAGAATTAATTAGACTAATAAATTACTAGTTCATTTAATTGAAGTTTAAAAATAGGAACTTAATTACAATTAGTAGTTCGACATTACAACATTAACCTCGCATTAAATGAACTTATTAATTAAATTTTTATTAGAAACATTTAAATAAATTCCTAATTTAATACGCCGTCCTTATCTACTAATCCATTTCCGATTATCGATTCTCGATTCGATACTCGCATCCATCAATCATTTTTCACACGGTCCGTGTCACAATAGTATGCGACCCGCAGTTCACCGACCGCCGCTAGTGATGCCCAACAACGATTAGCATATTAATCGATTTGAAAACTTACGTTTAGTCGACAAATTTACATGATTCGTGAGAACCAAAGCTCTCCGTGTGAACTTATGTTATATTAATGAATTGGTCATCTTCGGTCGCTGACCTTTGTCTATTTTAATTATCATATACGACAATAACGACGTCCAATGTCATCTTCATTTGCATTTGTGAAAACATTGTTTCCGCCTAAGATAATTCTATGACATGTTAATAAAATATACAAATCTAAGCCAATTCGGCTTAAGTTTATAACTTAGCGGAACCTTATGTCAATAAGGTTCTGTTAGTCTACAATTCATATAATATGATAAATAAATGTTATGGCTGCCTCTTTAATCCTGTAACACAAGCATGTTTGCGTACAATTGTGAGGTCCAGAATTTGATTCCTGGGTCAGGCAAAGTATTGTTGTGTTTTCATATGCCTAGGTTAGCCTATTGGTTAGCCTATTGCCTATTAGTTGGGTTTCATTATTATTCAAAATTAAAAAGTAACTGACACTAAGTTAGTGCAATACCTCTCGTTTACCTCTACAACCCACTATTGGTACACCTGCTGATTGACGGACGAGGCTTTCAGGATTTCCCCTCGAAGTTGGGAGGACAGAGGACAGTCCAAACAAAAATATGTGGGTCGTCGGGTGATTCTAACCCACCTGGTGTGCGGCCGTCCAAATACAATAGTACAGCGAATGAAACCGCGGGGCACAGCTAGTATGTCAAAATAACATAAAATATCAATGATTTGTCACTTTCTCTCCAAGTGATACAAACATAACCCATAGGTAAAAAGTTTACACAAAAAATTTGCCTTGACTATAAATTCGACATTTAATAGCGACCAAGTGACATAAACATCAACATAGATACTCATTAATTTTCATCAGGTAACTGTTGCATTAAAATTGTTTTGATAGCATAGAAATTATCTGTTTAATTTATCATGTCATTATTGGGATGACGATCTGCGAAAGACTGCGGGCAGATGCTGGATGCGGCAAGCTGAAGACAGGGCGCTATGGCGCTCATTAGGGGAGACCTATGTCCAGCAGTGGACTAGAATAGGTTGATGAGGATGATTATATTGGTTTTTACAATATATCATTTTTATCTTTGTTTTTTTTTTTTCATTTCTGAGAATTCATTCATAGATATTCACAAGCCAAACGGTATTGCTTCATTTCCCTGGTTTTAATTATTTCAATCATCATCAGACTTGTTGTATTTGATCACAGTTATTTTATCTTTTTCATAATTAATAACATCAGATTGTATAACTATGTCGGTTATGTTGAAGATGATTTATCAGATCTAAGTTATAATTATAAATTACACTGACATATTCTAAGTATTGTTAATTAAGATAATTTCATTCTAATTAGAATCTAACAAATTACTAAAAGTTTATGTAATGATTAATGATGTTTAGGCTTTAAATGGTAAATTATGATCGACATAATAATAAAAATAATTAAGATAGCAACTAATTATATAAAATGTGTATAAAATATGAAACATGCCTGCAGTAACATTATATTTAAGTTAGCTAGTGCCCGGTAAACAGCAATACGCTCAACCCTATTACGTGGGGCTGAATATGGAGTTCAGTGAGTTGTGGGTGTTTACTTATTTCTGCCCAACCATTCTGGGATAACATACGTGACTATAATTAATGTATGTAGGGAACAACCATTGTTAATACGGCTGCTAAAATTCGAACCCAAAACGTTAGTAAATAACTTACAGACATGATTTTTGACCCCTTGTCTATACTTCACATTTTTGACAAACCTACATATTAAGCTAAAAATATGTATATTGCAAAAATAACAAATCGCGCTTGACGTACATGTGAAAATTAGAATTTATAACTAATTGATCTCATGATAAGTAGCTGTTTAAACTTGTTGCGAGGAATCTGACACACTTCATTATAATTTATATCTTGAAGCCAGAGGAATATAAGCACACAACGAAATAACAAGAAACATAAGATGAGTAAAATCTAATTTTAAGGTTGGAAAAGAAAGCTCCGCAATATTACAACCGCTTTAAATCATATAAACATAACTCTTCAAAGTGTAATGGATTAACTGTATAGATAAAGGCACTGTTTACACAACCAGGATAGTAGCAAGGGGAACTACCTACATCAATGGGAAAAAGTTCACTGCATGTATTTATGTTCTATAGCTATCAAGAGTATAGTCAACCTACCATACCAACCATATCAACCTATAGATCAGTCCAAAATACGCACCCATATTTTCTAAACTCCATTATCTACGTCTTAGCTTTCTTCCCGGCAGCATCCGAGCCGCACTTTAGAGCCCGGGGTCCGCTTACTGTTTGTCCTCTTTTTGGTTTAGCTTATTGAGCTGAGCGAAGCGAAGCTCTTATACGTGGCTAAGCCGTTTGGTCGAGACTGTACTCCTCCGGAACCACAATACCGATCTTGACCAAATTTGCCATGGTGATAGTGTAGACACCGCTGAGTATTTAGAGGGGTTAACTGTTCAAATACAATGTACCTTTGAGGAATAATCATCGAAAAACAGTTTCACGAGCGCGTGGCCTTAGCTATGCGCGCGACCGTAGTAAGATGCCTTATTTTTCAAGTAAGAGTTCTGCTCGCTCAGCTCAATTTATTTCAGTCGCACCCTGCACTGAATTCCTAGTACTACTTTAATAGAAGCGACTACCGTCTGACTTCCCCATCCCGTTAGGAAAGCCGGCGCCAGAGCCTCGTCCGTCAATCAGTAGGTGTACCGGGTTGCAAGTGAGGTTGACTTGGGCCCCGTGGATCTCGCTGGGGCGTAAGAGCATACCCAACAGAATAGCGCGTAGGTATATAGTGATTTATAGTTGGAATGAAAAAATGTTAATTTATAAGTTTACAATTATGCTTCATTTATAGGCAATAACATCGAAGTACTGAAATATAATATATCTGCCACCTAATACTTATCATATTTTCCCTATACAGCTACTTCCACCGTATAAATGGATTCGGCGAGGTACGCGCGGCGGCATCGCCCGCGCAGGACGCGACCGACGCGCCTCTTGGTGGACTATTCACAAAACTCGCCAGCAAACAGGGTGGCCCGCCTAGACTTCCTGCCTTCCCCGTTATGCTGGACATGAGTTCAACTAAGGTAAGCAAATTTCAACAAATGAAGAAACATAACAATTACTGGTTTTTTTTTAGTCTCCTTTAAACATATTTGAGAGATAATTCCAGGTACATTTACCCAGCCTTACCCCGGAGCTGGGGATCCGCTTTCCTACCTTTTCTACTCTACTTTACCCGGATTTCGGTATTATTGGTAGTGAGTCCATTGTCGTCGTATGTGTTGTTTTACGATTGGCTATTATTATATTATATCTTATTCGAGCTGAGCTGAGCTACTAGCTCCGGTTCTGCTTAACCAATTGCAATCGAACATACGGTAAATTTTAAGTCTGACGAAGACCTTTCTAATAGAAAAACCGCATCAAAATCCGTTCAGTAATTTTTGCGTCCATCGTGAGCAACCAGACAAGAATTCCAAAAATAATTTGTGTTCAGAATCGTTAATTTAATTTAACTCAAGTATTTTATTTTATATCTTCAATTCACAGATAATAATAAGATATATATATATATATAAGAATATAATATATATATATATTCTTATAATAAATATAATATAAGAATAAGAATAATAATAATAATAATAATAATGCAGAAAGCGGTCTTGCTCGACAATGCCCGAATAGTCTGGCGGTTCCTCTGCCAATCGCCCTAACGCCCCGGCCGACTGTTGCCCACCTCGCCGGGGTTATCTTGCCGCCTCTCCCAAACTCCCCTAGTTTGGGAGAGGCGGCACTCCCCTTTGGACCTGTCTGCTGCTGGAGAAAGTGCTGCCAAACGTGCTAGGTTGTCGGCTAGTCCAAGCATTAGAAGTGATAGAGACGACAGAGATAGAGTTTCCAATGAGGCGTGAAGTACTTTGATGGGAATAATAATAATAATAATAAAGACTCTGCCATATCTCGGTATGGCAGAGTCTTTGGGTATCTCAGTAGTGGATATCAAGAAATCGGTGAAGGAACGCTTCTTCTGCCGCTTCACAAAAGTACTCAACAGTCTTTTGTCGGGCGGCAACAAGGTGCGAGCCTTCAACGGTTGGGTGATGCCTCTACTGACCTACTCCTTTGGCATACTAAGATGGACTCAGACTGAGCTGGACGCCCTGGATAGAAAGGTCCGTCAACTGCTCACCACTCATCGCATGCTACACCCGCGCTCGTCTGTTATGAGACTGTACATCCCACGGAGGTGGGGGGGCCGAGGCTTTTTAAATGCCAAGAACCTCCACAACCGTGAGGTGTGCAGACTTAGGGATTATTTCCAGAGCAACGAATGCGGGATGCATCGTGATGTGGTGGCAGTAGACAAGGGTCTCACTTCGCTCTCCTTGGCGAACGAGAACTGGTGCAGACCGACGGTATTGAGCGTCACGGACCGCAAGACCGTATGGGAGGGCAAGGAGCTGCACGGGAGGTTCTATCGAGCCTTAACAGGGCCCGATGTGGACCTTCTGGCCTCGGTGAACTGGCTACGCTTCGGGGACCTCTTTGGGGAAACTGAAGGGTTTGCCTGTGCAATTGCTGACGAGGTCATGATGACGAACAACTATCGGAAATATATCCTGAAAGACGGTACGGTCGACATCTGTCGGGCATGCCGTCGTCCCGGAGAGTCACTCAGGCATATTATTTCGGGTTGTTCTCATCTGGCCAACGGCGAGTACTTGCACAGGCATAACCTAGTGGCCAGGATCATCCACCAGCAACTTGCTCTTCGATATGGCCATGTTGAGTCTGAGGTGCCGTACTATCGGTACACACCGGTGTCGGTTCTTGAAAATAGTCATGCATTGCTCTACTGGGACCGCTCTATTATCACGGACAGGACTATTGCTTGCAATAAGCCTGATATCGTGCTAGTCGACCGGCCCCAGCGCCGGGCAATGATCGTTGACATCACCATCCCGCATGACGAAAACCTCGTAAAGGCTGAGAAGGACAAAATCAGCAAGTATCTTGACTTGGCTCACGAGGTTACCGCCATGTGGGATGTCGATTCAACAATCATTGTCCCGATAGTCATTTCGGCGAACGGGCTGATAGCGAAGAGCCTCGACCAACACCTCAAGAGACTCTCGCTAGATGGTTGGGTCAAGGGTCAGATGCAGAAGGCGGTCATCCTCGACACGGCACGCATTGTCCAGAGGTTTCTCTCTCTGTGACCCCGACCGCCGGTAGCTTGGGCCCTGCCACGCTGCCGGTGGAGCACTATTTTTTATATTTTAAATAGATGTTTTCTTTTTTTTTAATATGTATTTAAAAATGTAATTTATAAGTAATTTAAAAGTAAATAAAGAGATAATAATAAAATCTTTATTTCGGACCAAGGGAGTCCATATAGTGTTAGTAACAAAAACAATCTTATCCTTGTTATTATTGTTAGTAAATACACATCACAGAACACAAAGTAGGTATTGTCGCGACACCAGGACACTGACTACGTCACAGTATGCACTTGTACCCAGTGCCCCAGCATCGGACTGTCCCACTTATCTGATAATGCGCTCAGGATACTGTGGTAGCTCTCTTGCGTCCTACGGAGAACAGACGCGCATCGCTTTCGGATGATGGCATTAAAACCATCAACCCTCGCCTCGCCGGTACTTGTGGTTTTATTATTGTCATATGACTTTCATTCATTTAAAATAATAAGAACAATTCGTTTAATCAATTTGCTTACCTCCCAAGTTCTATCCGTAAAAACAGGATGTGTACAATCATAAATAGTTAGTGTAATAACTGTTTTCTGTATAACAAATCCCTAAAATTAGTCCGTGCTTTTTCTTCTGGTAATTATATATTTAAGAAAAAAAAAACAGTTTCATATTTATTACTTCATACTCGTATTGTACGTTACTTAAGGCAAGGCCACTGCCCCTATGAAATAATTTACGGTCAGATGAGTTTTCATTTCAAAAGACCACATTTGTAATTCATATTAATTACATATACAAGTGCTCACTGACCTTCCTGTTTTAATTACACATCATACACCGTTTCATAGTTCACGGCTGTGATTAAAATGTCTCGTAAAATTCATAAGGCTTTATCGCACGAGCCATCTCCACGAAGCGTGGCCGGTTTATGTTAATTTGAACCTCTTTAAAATCATAATGCGCGGTGAGCACCCCGCTTCCTTTCCAGTAATAATGAACGCAATTAAATCTGATAAGGCTCACGACCTTTACACTTCCTCCGCTGTTGCATAGACACAGTAGAGAGAGTGTTAATTGGCGTCCGTGTGCTGCTAGCGCGGTACGCGCACAATCGGCAGGGTAATAGTGCTGCCCCGCCCCCTGCTCGCCAGCGAACCGTCTCGACTCGACTCTCCACTGTAAAAGGAACTGGAGCTGCACTAATTGGCCGCGGCACGCGCCGCGCATGCGCGCAGCCGAGCTCGCCCCGCGACACGCTAGTGATGGGATGTGAAATCGAAATACAACTCGACTTTAAAATTAGTTGACTTTTTGCACACGAGTGCAGTAAGAGACACGATAAAATTGCAGCATGGAATAGTAGCAGTTATTCGATTTCAACTTTCTAGCAAAATTGCAACGACACAAAGTGAACATTATGTGTTTTTTGTAATTTCATATGGTACGGAATGAAGATCAAATTGCCATTCGCGATGATTTGTTACATTTCTCTTAACAGCTTACGTCTATCAATAGTAGTTTCAATTTATTTTCGCGTATAGAGAAACAGAGGCTAAGCGGAATTAGTTCTCAAGATTTATAGTGGTGGATCTGCTTGAGCTAATAACTAATAAGTGTGACAGCGGTGCAGGCTGGTATTGGTGCATGCGTGCATGCCTGTGCACTACAGCTCACTGTTCATTTCACGCGCGCGCGCTCGTCTGAATTTCATTCGGAATAACCCATCATTTGCCTTTTTAGTACGCGTGGCAATTAAAAAAGATAGATTGCAATTTGACCCGCGGGCGGTGAGCGTGACGGTTCAGAACGTTATTATGATGAATGCTTGCCACTTACGATACGAGAGTGCTCTCGATCTGATAATAGCCTACTGGCTCGCCTTTCATGTTTGCTTAACATCGTACTGTATGCGCCGCTTGATGGACTTCGGCGTAATTGAGTTTTTTCTAATATTGCCTACCTGAATAGTCGTGGTTCAAATTTATTCCACTATTGATTACTAGAGCGTCGACATGCTTGTCTGTCCAAGCTTAAGGTTCAAAAGGTTTCTAAATAACATTGGACTTTTTTACTGTTCCGAATTCAATTCTAGCAATTAAGCGCGCTTAGGCAATTAACATCCATGAGTTATGTAGGTACTGTGAAACGAAAAGACACAACTAAATTATAATAAAAGAAATATGTCAGAATTTTGTAACTTATCAATTTAATTTCTCCCCAGACCTTACTTGCAATATCCCGAGTGGGTAGAGGTGGACGATCCCGTCGCAAGCGCACCGGTGCAGGTACTGCACCTGAACACTCCCCTTTGGACCTGTCTGCTGCTGGAGAAAGTGCTGCCAAACGTGCTAGGTTGTCGGCTAGTCCAAGCACTAGAAGTGATAGTGACGACAGAGATAGAGTTTCCAATGAAGGTATGGATTTCGTTCTACAATTAATTATTATTCGCTGTCTTCTCTACATACATACATGTTTATACTTTATTTTCTATGATCCTAATTCAATCTTCATATAAATGAATAAAACAATAAGATAAAGATAAAAAGTACTTAAAAATATCATAACGTTATTTAATATTTTGATATTAAACTTTCACGTTGTATTATTGTAGCTGCATGAGCTACTGGGTTCGATTCCCAGGTCGAGCAGTGTTATTGGATATTTGTTACGGATTTCTTTGTAGAAGCACAGGGTGACAGCAATAAGCTCGTCCCTATTATGTAGGTGTTGATACATCTCTGCCTACAGCTTTAATGTTCGAGTAACATAATCATTTGTAATTATGGGTGCTTAAAAATAAACTGTATAATAAATACTAACACAATAAACTGATTACTGTATTAATTAAAATCTTTAACAATTACTCAGCGAAATAATTTTAAAAGGGGTATCTGTGGATCTCTTTATTTCACCTGCCGAGTAATAAAGATAACATCATTAGTTTATGTAAATGTTGATATCAAATTGCACTGACGATTAATTATGATCATACTCATTATATAGTCAATGTAGCTTTTATCTAATTAAAATTAATTTTACGCTTAGCGCTTACTAGACGTAAGAGGTTAAATTGTATTATTGGCAAAGGTGATGTTTTAAACATTATGTACTGCGATCAAATTATATATTATCCACGTGGGTCTCAAACTAGGTTCATTTGACTGAGGACGCAACATAATTCCGCAAACAAACATTTAACTCACTTAATCCTGGTTTATAATAATAATAATAAGAATTGATACATTTAAATAACCAACGATACTACTGTTTAAAATATACTATTATCGTCAAGTCAACAAACAGGGAAATATATGTTTACCACATAAATATTTATAATTCAATAAAATTTACGCGATGCGATTGATTACTACACAATAAAATTTAACAATAAACATGATGATCAAAATATCATGAGTTATAGGAAACAAAGCGCCATATATCATTCGATTATAATATCGTAATTTTATTATCATCACATATCAAAGAACATGACAGTTGAATATATTTATGAATATATAATGATTTTACGAGGATGTACTAAACATTCAAATATAACGTACTATTACTTAACTACTAAGTACTAGATTTTATTTATATATCAATTGATTTTCAATGTAATTCAAGCAGTTGGTGATAAGTATAATTTATCGATTTATCGGACTTTACTTTTTCTTTAGATCGTAGTGAGGCGCGTAGCGAGTGTCTGTGTGCTGAAGCTCGCGCTCGACTTTCGGCGTGGTCTGTCGATGAAGTTTGCGACTTCGTCAATTCTATTGACATATGTGCTGAATACGCAACGGTGAGTGTCATCACTAATTTTGATCTAATTTAAAAATATTGATATTTTAGTCTTTGAGATTATTTAATCGGCTGACAAACTTTTTAGTGAAGATAAAATAATAATGAAGATAATATTAACCAAAATAACAAATTGATACAATCTTGTGGGTTAATTGTTTTATAAGCAGGAAATTGTATTTAAAGTTTATAGTGTGATATTATAGAACGACTTAAATAAGTAGGTAAGTTGTAAATACTACAAGATGGATTCTCTTGAGGTGTCCATTAATTGGCTGATAATGCCTTACACTTATATTAAATGTAATGTAATCTGCGTTGTGTTTTTAAAACCGGGTCGCGAGTCGGACTCTCGCACGAAGGGTTCCATACCATTATCTATACAATGGGAGACAACCTTAATTTATTTTAATTTAATTATTTATTTTTTAAGTGAATATACAACTAAATATCATATGAATATTCTATGAATGTTTAGTTGTACTAAACACACAACAGGTTGTTGTCTACCTGTTGCCGTTATTTATATCGTGCCAAGAACAGCAAAAAATGTCACGTTTCTTGTATGTATGGTTTCTGTATAATTCACGCCTAAGACTTAATACTTACAAAGAAGATATGAACACAGGTAATAGATTCAGGAGTAAAAATCGTTCAAGTTACAGGTAACCTACTTTAAGTAGGGAATATGTTGGTTGTTATTTATTTGTTATATTAATTGATCTTCTAATGAACGTGGGGCTCAACAATGAAGGCGTGACACTACATCACTTTAAACCCTAATCATGATTACATTGATTACATATACAATCATTCACTGTCCTATACTTATAACCAATCAAGATACACCCATTGCGTTATTATATTCCGCAAGAAATTGTTTCACACTTGCGTTTCAATTTAAATTGGTCATTGACTATACACTTTTGCTGTAAGATATTTTTATTTCTTTTACAATTTTAATTGTGGACTGGTTGGTGAAAGGGTAAAAATAAAACATGAGTATCGAAAATAATCATAAATGTGTTTAATTATTCTGTGTTATATAAGTAAATCTTTGTTAACGAAACCTTTCTACCCACCGCGGTTCGTTCCAATCTGCTTGCCTTTGTTTAAACTTTCTTCATAAGAATTAAAAGTTAACCAACGCAATATATGAGTAGAGAAATTGAATGCACAGTAATTAATTTTGGGAGAGGTATGAGATAAACACATTTCTGCTCGATTCTCAGTCACTCTACTGCCGAAGAGCTCGCGGCCAAAATAACATTCACTAAAAGCGAACTCCTTAGGGGATCAATCAAGCAATTTAATCAATTAGGCTATTGCAGTCCACTACTTTACATAGGTGTCACACACATCCGATCAGCAACCACTGAATTTACTCTATACATCCTCGCTTCAAGTAAATTCAAACAGATTCAACGACCGCACTGTTCACTTTTTTATGTGTAAAAAGCCCCTTGGGTTAATACGCCATACATTGGGGGGCTATCGGTTTAGTGGCTGTCGGAGAACGGTGATGACATTGATGTTCTGCATCTTACAAACTTGCATAAGGCACTCTGAAGAAGTAGTACTATTTAACCTCGATAATTCCGTAGACATTTCCAATTTTAAAGGGGTTTTCCTCTTATTTCCTCTTAAAAGCTCGTGGGAGAATTCAATTCTTTGTGTGAAACAATTTCTATGTATCTATCTTTTTTATTTATTCGACAATTTCTTTAAAAGAAAAGCCACTCAACCAACGCAAGTGCACATACGGCTTCTAAATACAAACAACATTAAAATAAATGTTGACCATATAATCAGTTTTAACAAGCATATTGTTATAAACATTTCTATTAGCGATTGAGTAATAAAATAAACGCTTTCAGTGCACTCGCGCGTCGTGGAGTACAATGAGGCCCGTGATGCGAATCATACCATAATATTACCCTGTTTAGGGCTGAACAACTTTTATGTGTTTCTCTTGGTTTTAGAAATTTTATTAAGTTCATAAAGTTTACGGAGACTAACTAGGTCATATAGCGCCTTGTATTGTTTTATTTACGGTGAATTGAGCCTTCTGAAGGATTAATTGTATGAACCAAAAGATCGTCTTTGTAACTTGTACTGAAAGATATTTTTAAATTTTAAAAGGAGAATCCCTCTTTTGTCTGTTGTTTGACTTCAATAACCTACTAATTTATAATTAAGAGTGTAAGCGTGTACACCCTCTTAAGAGTTTATTGAATATTTTATGTTTAAACAAAAATAAACCCTTTTAACTAACATTAACACCGTCTTTAAATTAAAAGTAAAAATTCAAGTGATATAGTTGAATCACGCTTATGTTATATTCAATAGTGAAAATAAAAAAGTAAAATATTATTTTAGACCCTGATTATAAAATCAAATCGAAAAATATCATGCGTTTCCATTATTATAGCGCGTTTCTAGATTTTTGGAAAGTAGAAACTTTAGAACGTATTAGCTCACAGCCAGAACAAAATCTGCAGCGCGTGAAATTATTCTAAACAACGACAGTATTTTGATCTCTTTTAAAGCAATTTTAGTCACCTTACTTATTAACAGGTTACTCAAAAAACATATTTAACAGGTCTTTTCAACAAGATTGTTTCAGAAATCATGGTAGATGTTAGTAATCATGGACCTAAACACACAGCCCTGTTGCGTGCATCACATTACACAACAAACTTTAGTGCACAAACGTCGAGCATGGCACTGCATACATTATGTCAATGTGAGGCAACAAAGACGTGGGAAACCAGCTGAAGATTTTAAATTTCCATAATATTTGTATCGTGTAATTGCACAATGAGTGAACTGTGACATTTGCTTTGTTACATACGGGCGGAAAGACCTGACAGCTTTATATACGTTTACTGATCTCCCACTAGAATGCTTTTTAGTGAATTTTTGGTGGATTACAATTAAACGAAATATGATAGTAAAAAAAGCCGGTTTAAGGGTTTTTAACTTTTGGTGATTATATTATATTATAGGTACTCATAGTATTTTCTGCGAGCATGTAATGCTCGCGAAGGAGGTGGCGGAGCGCGCCCGGGAGAGACTTAGAACTCTCCCGGTCCGTCGAGCCCGCAACTTGCTCGCCGCGCGTCGCAGGCAACTCAGGCGCCGGAGGTCGCTTAACGACCTCCGTCCTCCATGAGCGCAGGCCTGGGGGTGGCGGGTGAGGTCACCTGTCACCCCAGCAGAAGCAGGCCGGGACGGTGGGGCGACTAGCGCCCCTCCCCCAAACCGGGGCAAGACGGGGACACCGTGGTTCCCAAACCCGAGGGGGCCATCTCGAAGCCGGAGATGGCCCAGGGTCAGTCGGGGTGCGAGGGATATGCTCTATGGGCAACCTTACACCCCGGCGTCTGTAGACCCGAGACGGCGTGCGGTTTTAGTCGGTTCAAGACCGCCCCCGCTGGCACGCGGGGGGGTATCCGAAGGGAATTCCGCACGATAAAAAAAAAAAAAAAAAAGGTACTCATAGTATTTAATAATTTCGTCAACAATGTGATTATAAAATTACGACAAAATAAAAAGAAATACAAATATACCAGTAACCATTGAGAGACAAACTTTATTGTCAGGCTTCAAAACAACGTAGCCATGACTCCATGAAAACGACGTAGCTTTGAAACTAGCAAATATTTTGTAATAAACATTTATTAATTATGTCTTGTACACATAGCGTAACGAATGACATCTCCGTATGATAGAAATGGCGATATTACTTCAGAACCAAATGCAGTGTGGTTAAGCGTATTTCCCTAAAAATAATATAATGAAAAGATAAGTATTTTAAATTTTTATCGTGATTTTTATTCGGATAAAATAACACCCGAAATGTGCAAAAGAAATTGAAGCTATACAAAATAATAAGGATAGAAATAAACAATTAATTTAAATTTCAACTTAAATTTAAATACGGATTATAATGCGATTTATTATATTATTTCTATATTAAACTATATTATTTATTCTGGATTTCAAAAATTATACTATCCTAACTAACATTATAAATGTGAAAGTTTGTGCAGATATTTTGACGTTTCTTATTTAATCACGCTCAACCGGCTGAACGTATCTGGTTGAAATTTGGCATAGAGATAGATTATAGTCTAGACTAGAGTAACAGACGATTCAGTAGCAGTAGTAACAGAATCCCATGGGTTGCGGGAACGGCATCAGAATTCCGCGCGGGTGGAGCCGCTGGAATAGCTATTAATTTTATAATAACCATTACACACAGAATACGAAAAATAAGCGCAAATAACTTTCGACCTTAATAACATTTCTTTAAAAAGAAATTTTTGACATCTATATAGATGATGCTGATTACGGAAGTCAGAAAAAATCTGGGTGATTTATAAGTAAATAAGGTCGAAAATGGCTTCATAATCTCTAGGCAAGTGTTATTATAAAAATAAGCGCAAACTATTTTCAACCTTATAGATTTCTAATAGTATCTAGGTTTTTTTTTCCTCAGATACGTGTCATAAATAGATGTCAAAAAACATGTTTTTAAAGAAATGTAATTAAGATCGAAAGTTGCTTACACTTGTTTATCTCTGTATGATGATCCTTATATGCCACCATCTGCACCCCTTCGCGATGCATGTTGAACGTTATTATACGTTAAGGCCAGTAAAGGCCGCGTTCACACCGTATTATAGTGCACGTTTTATGATGCTGATGCTGCTGATTTTTCCTTCATATGTACATTCTGAAACATAAATTTTAATTGTCACCGAGATGTTAAGAACTCTGCAAAATTAATGAGATCCCATATTTTTTTATGAAAAGTCTGACAGTTCATTTCATTAATCCAAAAATCTCCCATAATCATGGGAAAACTAATATGAATTTGTAGTGACATCCCTTAATTTGACATAGTTTTTAATTTTTATAATACAATTTTTAATGTTGTTTTTATAAAATATACTAAAGCGTGAAACGTAGTCCTATTCATTCTATTATGTTTTGAGGCCGCAAAACGCACTCTTTCACCACACATTTATCACTTTTATTCCCTGACTGTCACTCGGTCACTGGACGAGAGCCAGGCCTTACGTTTATAGGCTAATGCTGTGTAGGATTATAGTTATTAGTGCCGCATTAATACGGTAACTACTGATCTAGTTACTTCAGTAATATAGACATTAATGCGAGTAACGGACTCAAAATACACTTAAACTCTGAATAATTATCTGTAGGTACGAGTATACTATGTACAGTTTAAAACACTATAGTGGTGTTTGGACAATTGTCCATCCAAAGTGAACTTTACGATACACTGTGGATGAATATTTTCCAAGTTGTATGAACTATGTATGAACTATGTATGAACTATTTATGAGTAGTGATAGATAAATGATCATCGTGATCACAAAAGATCCGTAAAGTCGATTCACCACGTTTCTATTGATCTGTGAGAACTCTAATATACAGTATCTTGATCTAAATAGAGTTTACTCCCGACAATTTTCTAAGTTTTCTAAAAATAAAGTATAGGGGGTTTCCGCAGGTAAAAAAGGGTATATCTATTTTCCTCTAGCTAGTAATAGATCCTCCATAAATTTGAATTGAATTGATGATAATAGTACCTAATACGTTTTTTAATAAAAAAAAAGGTCCATTAATATGTCTGCTGGTAAAAGCCCATTACATAGCTACAACACCGTAAAAATCTCTAACAGAAAATACTTTAATCGACACAGCTCTATACATCTTAAAAAGAATACAGAATAAAATAAGTATCAAGGAATGTAAACAAATGTCTTATAAATCCACATACGTGATTACATACACTATAAACGTATGTAGTAATTGTAAATTTATAAAACAAGGCACCCCACGTCGCAAAACTCGTGACGCTAAACGCCGGCAAATGACACTTAGAAACATATTCTCATGGAAATGTTTAATATTTTATTACTGTAACCGGTCATTACACATGTAATTGAATTCTAATTGTCCAAGATATAATACTGGCATTTATTTTAACTTAAATTCTTCATATTTGAAATAAACTTTCAACATAATCATTGGTCAATGTTTTTTGAAGCAAATACTTATACTAAACAGGCCAACCTACCTGGATTATGATAGAAATGAGTAATTAAATATAGTCCATTGATTTTATTCAGTTAATATAATAACACATTGTATAATAAAGACACTGACAAAACAAACCAATGAAAACCATGTATTAAAAAGTTATCCACAAACTTGTTCGACAACTTGCCCAACAATACATCACAGTACACTACAGTAGCAATATAAGATTACCAAATGATTTATAAAGAGAAGTGTCGCTAGAACTGTGCCAACACAATTAATTGTTTGCGAGATAATAATATCGTTCCAATGATTAATGTGTTATACACATTGTGGACCACTTAGTGTCCTTGCAGCATGCAATTTGTTTGTTGCCGCTAATGTAAGTCACTAATTTTGTTTCGTCAAACTTCTATTGTAGACTACCCGTTGTAAATAATTTGCTATGATAAAACAAAAAATAACATTTTTTAGGATTTAATCTTCATGAGAAGTAGATGTTTTGACATGTAGTCATTGTGAAAAGTAGATATTAAGAGATGTGGTCGTTTTGAGAGCTGAACGATTTGAGGTGTGGTCCTTTGCAACCTATACAAAGTGTTAATTGTATGCCAGAGGGTTAATATATTACTGGTAACGTGATAAATTCCCAATAGAAAGTGTGCGTATGTGAAATATGCGGTAATAGGTTAATGTAACTATTATACATATGGCCCTTTGTTTAATTTATGGTGTAACAATAACTTTAAGACTGCTAATGATAAAAAGTGAATAAATACGTTTTATAAGGCAATGAGGCCAGAGTGCCAGACTCCAAAATATTAGTACATTCAAAGTTATTATAATATCTATCAATGCTAAAAATTACACAATTTTCAAAATGCATGACTAATGCGTTACCGCACGATATTATTGTCGAAGAGAATTTTAAATATCCAGGACCAGTCCACATTTTACCCGCAACGGTCACCTCAATATTCCTAGATTCCACATATTGGAATATTGAGGAGACCGCCGCAGATTCAATCCCCGTCCTACGTCCTACATGATGACATTTTTCAATTTAGTACAGTAAAAAGGGTTTTCGTCTAGTGTAAAATAAAAAAAAATACCGTTGTAATCCTATCACTGGTCATCGAAAGTAGCTGAAATATACATTCATTATGTAATATTGATGGCAAATACAGCAGAATGTGTTAAAACTAATTTCTTGTTATAAATTTTAGTAATGTTAATTGATCATAAATAATTGTATGAACACATTTTATTACGAATAGTAGTAGTATTAATTGTGGATCTCCCGCGGTTTCACAGCATCACCTCGCTTTCGGTCACTGTGCCCCCGTGGGACCAACTTGCGCCTAAATACAGAAAAGTTAATGAAGCAATTCATGAATACGTAATACTTGAATTTTATTAAATAAGTAGGTTTCATTAAACTTTTATTAATAAGTTATAAATCTTTGAATTACACTCGTGTTATGAAGCTACCGCGGCGTAATGGCTTCTCTGGTCGTATAATTCTAAAAAAGGTGAATATAGTCGCTATGTTTAGAATAAGAAGGCGCAATGAAAACAGTTTAAAATTGTTTTATTTGAAATCCTTAAGTGATTGCATCAATAGTCATCAATTCCGATATAGAATCATGATAACACAGTGCCATTAAAACACTATGTCACATACGTCATATTTTAAAACCTCATTATACTTTTATGTTATGCCTGATAATCGAACCAATTTTAGTTGAAACATAAATATAGAACTAGTTGTAACTAGCAATTGCAATTAGACAATTTTAAAAGACAAAGTAGCTAGAAATACTTTGGGCAAAGAAGATTCTTCTTTAATATCTATTGTCATAAAATTCCTGAGTTAGAGAAGTCAAAAAGAGAATAATTTCGAACATCCCAAAGCACTGTTATTAGAAGTATACGAACACGATACTGCAAATCGATTTATTACAAGTTCATTCCCCATTATTAGATATGTTTGTCTTATGCACTAAAGTATACTCAATTGAAATTAGAACTCAAACCTAGAAATATACAAAAAGTCGTGAGTAGTAAACAAATAGACAAGCAAACTAGCTTCACCACGAACTTGTAGATGGGATACACCGTGTACTGAACATCAAACCACTGCGTTTGCGCAAGGATTCGTGCGACCCGTCTCGCTCACACCATCAGCATCGGTTTATACATTTGACACTATGGATTTCATGCGCATCTTAATGAGTCGAATGAGAGATTGTAAAACTGTAGAATATTCTTAGCTTCTCTTTTTAAATAAGTTTATTTGTGAAGTTATAGTTGATCTTATAAGTGCAACAATACCTAGTGCTGTTAATAAATTTTACTGGGATAATTAGATTTTCGGACAGCGCATTTCCAGAACTAAACAAAACAAAACCGTGTATAGAATCTGCCAACACTTGGCCAACGTTGAGTTCCTTCAAAATGCACCTATATGCATATAGATTCATTCTATAATTTATTATAGATCATCGTTTGTGTCATATTCAAAATACCTATAACATTGTTTTATCAACCATACACAGAATTTTGATTCCAGGACATTTTACGCAGCGCTTTCTAGACACAATGTAAGTATAGCTTAACTAGATTGTGTTATGAGTTCTAGAATGCGGATAAACATACTTAGATACACTTTCTTACGTAACATGTACATAGAAAAACTCAAATCAATGCAAATAGACATATTCATGCATACAAATATTTGCATACAGAGGGAATCGAACCTGCGTCCTCCGACTTAGCAGTCGAATGGAGTACGTACGTACGAGGTCGTACGTGAGAGTATGCTCATAACAGATTAAATTCTCTTCACTATCCTATGTCGCATTATCCTAAATCACTATCATTTCCTAGTAGCGCCCAAAGTTTGCTCTTTGATGGAGCCCGGGCTCCGCTTATTGATTATGATTGGTATTACGGCTTGTCCGAAAGTGACCGCTATCTGACATCCCACCCGCAAGCGAAAAGCCAGCGCCAGAGCCTCACCCGTTATATAGCAGGTGCGCCGATTTGCATATGAGGCTGGCTCGGTCCTCAAAAGCGTTGATAGGGCCCTGTACACAGCGCAAATCTTAGTTTTTACTATCATCAATCATCAGCTTAATCTCTGATAAATAATATCAGCAAACATTGCATTCAAAATAGAAATAGATGACACGATTCCCACTAATACGGCTTGAAATACCTCGATCTAGATGCGCGTAATGCTAATTGTACATTGTCACCTGTGCAGGCGCAACCGTCGCGGATACTCGTGCGATCGTGATGCGGTGTCGCAACTTGCCGTGATTTATACAAATTACCACTGTGTATGCGAAATATATAACACTTAAATTATAGCAATATTCGATCGGGATCATTTCTGTGTCGTGTTACAAATTGTGATTTGTAATCGAGAGGTCTTATCGTGTTCGTAATAGATGTTTTCAATTTAGAAGCATTTACCTACTTCATTGTATAATATGTCGCTTTGCACATTTTGTCTATTTCCTATTTACATAGATAAACGAAAAATTTAAAATTAAATTGCTTATAAATCTACCATTTGTAATATTATTGTAATCGTATTTTAATTTGATCAAATAAATTAGGCTTAATTTATCTATTAGCGTAATAAACCAAATTATAATATATGTTAGTAAAAGTTGGTAAAAGTTATTTATTATGGCTGGCCAAAAATGGTTCAAAATTTATTTTAATACAGGTAATCTATATGTATTTAAAAAAATAAAAAAGAATACCATAGTGGAAGTTAATTTGGTGAAGATGCAGAATTATAAAATCTATATAAATAAAAATGAAATGCTGAAATTTGCGTTACGCAATGACTGCACCAAAATTGGGCAATTTTTTTTTTATTCAATATTATCAGGACAAGGTTTGTATGAAAGAAAAATTTAGGAAAGTCCACGGGTAAGGTGCTATTATTGCAGCGGGGCTAAGCCAGGCCGCGCAACTAGTAATGAGTAAAAAAGTAAAAAGTAAACAATGTGACGCAAGTAAGTACCCACTATGGAAGCAAGTGAGGTCAGCGGGAGTGGAACACAATCCACCATTGCCAGTCACCCTGCGGTGCAGGAGTTAGTTGCATGCCTCGTTAGCTCTAAGTCAACTTCGTTAACTCTAGTTTTGTTCTTCTAAAATTGCAAGAACAGACATCTCAGGCATCAGGTACACATTTTTTACACGCCGGCACGCATTTCTTTTTATCTGAAGACCCGAGACGGCGTGCGGTTTTGGTCGGTTCGGGCCCGACATGGCCGCCCCCGCTGTTCGGCGGTGTATGACTAGAGATAGTCTTTTTGAAAAGAAAATCCAGAATTGTCGATCAGAAAATTTGAACTAACGAGCATGGGCTGAGTAACATCATTTAACTCTGAAAATAACAGACACCGACTAGTAAAACGTGGCTCAAGACCTTCGTAAATTTGTTTAATTATAATAATAATAAGTAAGTGATAACGCTAAAATTGTTCAACATGCCCATTTCCACCTTACACATTAATTTATTTTGATACATAAACACAAGGATATTTCCATTACATATGCACATTTAAACCTCTGTATCTTAAAACATTACATAACATAAACAAATACATAGATTTAAAAATGAATACTTAGTTATAAAATGAAGCGTAGAAATATATATAGGCATTTGTCCTACAATATTTATATTTATATAGCTTAGTGGTTACGGAGTCGACCCTACGATCGAGAGGTCCCGGGTTCGAATCCTGGCCATTACACTACTGACGTGAACCCACTCCTAACATAAGCATTTAGCTTAGCTGGAGGGGTTAGGGGTAATATTAGTCATTTCGGTTACTAATATTCTTTAAAAAAAAATAGTATACTTATTGGAATAATAGTTATGTCATTAACAGAAAATACTTTCTTATATGTACTACTCTTAAAATAATAATTGTATAATATTATCTAATTTTGAAGCTAGCTTAAAATAAGAGCACTTAAATTGAATTCCAAACACTAATTTGAATAAGTAAAAAGTAAGCAAAGGAAGTGACTCGACTCTCCAGTATTAAAGGTACAATATCAATCAAGAAGCAAGTAAACTCGCATTCAGAGACTAGTATTTTCATAAATTTCAGCAACGCAAGTCTTAGTATATCTTACGCATGTACATTACATATTCAAACTATACTTCGCAGTATACATCGTTGACTTGGAATCCTGTATGGAAATAAATGAGCTCCAATGCATGCTCATTGGCAATTGGTTCAAACGCTAAGTATTTGTGCACGACCAAAGTTTGCAACAACGCTGATTTATCACACTTCTGCTTTTAAGATAAATGTACTCATAGGAGATGATGATGAAAGGGAATAATTAATTTTGATACACTGTGACAAAATTATGTTTGACGTTTCTAATTAAGCACCTAATGAATGTTGTCTGACAGACAAGAGTTGACTAAAATATTAAATATGGACCAATGAAAATTTAACCAATGTTAAAAAAATAAATTGTGTATTTGCTCTATGCGATAAGTAAAGCCGCCAAACGTATAGAATATTAAATAGTACACATTTTATGTTTTGATGCGTCTTCTTATAAAGATTAGGTACGTCCACCAAATGTCCTGGTATATTATAGTAGTTTATTATAAGTAGATATGATAGGTAGAGACATTTATATAAATAGCGTAAAAACTATAATTGCGTGATAATTATGGAAAAGATCTCCAAAATTGGTGATGTTTACAGAGTATCTTTTTTTTTTCATGCGGAAATCCCCTCGTATAGACCCCCGCCGGCCAACAGGGGTGGTTATGTCGGGCTTGAACCGACTAGAACCGCACGCCGTCTCGGGTCTTCAGATGCCAAGGTGTAAGGTTGCCCATAAAGCATTTCCCTCGCACCCCGACTGACCCTGGGCCATCTCCGGTTTCGAGATTGCCCCCTCGGGTTTGGGAACCACGGTATCCCCGTCTCCCCGGTTTGGGGGAGGGGCGCTAGTCACCCCGCCGTCCCGGCCTGCTTCTGCTGGGGTGACAGGCGGCCTCACCTGCCACTCCCAGGCCTGTGCTTATGGAGGACGGAGGTCGTTAAGCGACCTCCGGCGCCTGAGTCGAATGCGACGTGCGGCGAGCATGTTGCGAGCTCAGCAGGCGGGGAGAGTTCTAAATCTCTCCCGGGCGCGCTCCGCCAAATTATGAATTAGAACAGAAAGTACCTACCATAGTTAAGAGGGTTATCTAACAAAGTTAAATAATAACTCTCAGAATAAGCATGCTGAAGTGGCAATTGATCGGACACATTAGTCGAAAGATTAATGACAGAATCTTAGAGTGGAGACCATGAACCAGTAAACGTAAGGTAGTGCGCCAATTTAATTAATTAATCGTAACTATAACTAACACATACTGACTTAATGCATATCTATTGTGCAACTTTAACTACCTTAATTAAATTCCTCAAGATAAGCATGCTATCCGGAACTAAAATTGTTGGATCAATGAACAAAGGCAGAACAGAGAGAAAGGATTTACAATGAAATATTTAATTGCAATGCCTTTACAAACCATGCCACCTGAACTACCACACACGGACAATCCATCAGTGCTCTTCATAATCACGTTATTATATCCGTTACCAACACAAATATCACCTAAAACAAACAATGTTCATCACCCCGAGCCATACACGACTCATACGGCAAAAGCTTGAACTATTGTTAAACGGTATGCAAACTTACAAAATCACTCACGAAAATTCAACTTATAAGAAATTTCATAAAACTTTCATAACAAGTTTAGAATTTAAACCGCAAATATAAATTGGTATTGTGTGAAATGTAATTACTTTAATGGGCGTTGTATCGTGATCACTCGACGTATATTGTTATGATTTTAGACATGAAATCGAAAATGGTCACGGGTCATCTCCATGTGCGCATTCGTTGCGCAAAATGATTGGGCTAACACGATTTCACTTAAAGGTGGGCGATCGAATGATTCATTCGATTATACCCGATTAATCGATTGCCGAAATTAGGCTGCTCGATTGAATGGTGCTTGATCGTTTTGTCAATGATTTTTTTATTGATGAAGTTGTACAATAAATGAAGTACATGGTGGACTATACTTGTCATTTGACATTTTTATTTCAGAGTTTTAGAACTTGTTCTGAGTGGTTACATTTTTACACATAATAAATTGTATAAATCTTATTTTGTTTAAATACCAACTATTTAGTTAGCTATGCTCTCTTTGCTTTGCTATATTATGATATGTAGATAGTAGATTTTATCATAGATTTCCAAACAATGCAATTTTCAAAAGATATGTAGATAGTTAATTTTGTTTAAATAGAAACCGTTAAACAATAATATTCCTTCACTTTTTCTTGTAACCACTTTATTACTGTTTGTCAAAACTTTGCTTATATACAAAGTTTTGATAAACAGTAATAAAGTCACAACACCGAAAATAGCTTTTATGGCTACCAATTATAGCTTGAAAAGTGATGGCACATTTTATGAGCACTTATTTTTGATTTAGAACAGAAATTCCTCATCAACAGTGTCAAACGTATAGATTTTTATTTAAATTTTATAGGTTTTTGTAGTAAGTATTTTATAGTATTACCTATTTAATTATATTCCACTAGATATTTTGATGACTTCACTTATGTATCACAATTCTGAGACTTACTTTTCCTATCTAATCTTTAGCTGCACGTAACGACGATTTCATCTAAGTGATGTATCATCTTCCATGTTATCGGCTCAGCAAAGTTAGTGATTCTTTTAGGGGGGAAGGTATACGCTTTTATAATAAATTACCTGAATCGGTCCTTGGTATGCCTGACAATAAATTTAAAACCTTTGTTAAGACCACCTTATGTAAAAAAGCATACTATAGGACAGATGATTACCTTAAAGACAAAAATGTCTGGCTTGAGCATGGTGCAGGCCCCTCTTAATGCTACAACTACAGCATAATATTGTAGTAGGCAACCTTTTTTTTACCATATTTTAACTTTTTAAATTATTTTAACGTTTAACTTAGGTTAAATTTTTATTTTAACTTTTGTTTTTTTTTATATACCTTTATTTATCTTGACACGAGACAAAAATGTACATTCGTCCATATTTAGTCTTAAGAAATCACTATTTATAATATGACGTCTCGAAAATGCCGCAGTGGAGTTTGTTGCGCCGTTTCTTCTCCACTAGGGCCTAGGAAGCGGTGGTAAACTTAGTTGTAAGCAGATTTTGACGTCAAAAAGATGTAATTACGTTGCACTATTTTGAAAAATAAAGACTTTGACTTTGACTTTGAATTTACCTGAATTCTTTGGGAAATATTTCTAGGCTAGCTTACCAGAGACAATAACAACAAAAAATTCCATGAATTTTAGTCCAATTTACAATAATATTCCTAACTATTTATTTAAAGCAACTGGTCTATCAGAATACAAATTATAGTTAAAATTTAAACAAGAGGAAGACTAATGGTAATAATGGTAACTATTGGCATCAAGATACTGACATGAATTATTTATTTACAATAAACACTTTATCAAACATCGCTTCCATAACATAAGCGGCTACTTAAGTCATCCGACTGACGACCTAAAAATCGTGAGGTGTAAATGGACGTAATTTATAAAACGTCGTCGTCGTGTCAAACGAAGCGACGATAATTCGGCGCTTGCGCACGATGTAACATAGGTTGTTAAGTTTAATAAGTGGATGTATTCTTTAGTTGTGGAAAGTATGAAAAAACTGTTGTAATGTGCTTTAACGTGTTGGTGGTTTGTGAGGTATTTTATTCTTAGAGTAAAAGTATTTCTCTTGAGCAATACAAACACTTTCATATTTCTTTTTTATATATTGGTCAACATTTTTCGTCACAGGCTAATTAGACACTTTATTTTTACTCTTATAATATATGTTTTTATTCTTTCAAGTAGGTTGTTAAGACCTAATAATAATAATAATTTTGGAGAAAATCTAATGTTCCGATTACCCTATTGTTAGCTAATATTTAACCCTAAGGCGCACTGTAATAACAAGGCTTAGCAGATGAAGATATTATATTATTCTTCAATCTTCTTTGAATAAATATTGGTTTCTGGGTATGATAAGTATTAAGTAAGATAATCCCATAAATTAATACCAGCTATCTGAATATTTGAGATAAGATAAATTCGATACTAATAGTCGGAAGCGTTCATGACAGGCGGGACTACTTTTTATAAGAATATCGTATTTAAACTCTAATCCGTCAAAATCCATCTAACTCTAAAATAAGATAGAAATTAAAGTAGAAAACACATACACACATACATAATACACGATGGTGTATTAACACAAATTTTTAGAAAGGTTTGTGGTAAACGTAGGAATCAAATTTCTTTGTAACGCCTCTTAATTACGTCTTCCAAAATGCGCCATAACATCCGGTCTATACCAGCTACCTTTTTCAGGTCTTCCTTCCATCTGGATGGGGGACATCCCAGCTTCTGTTTTGCCAATTCGCGGTCTCCACCTCCAAATATTGTTCAAAAGCATTGATTTCCCCTTATTTAAATCGTACATATGGTTCTAATCCATCATTATACAGATATGTTAAATATCTGTATAATGATGGGTCTGTGGGTGGTATCTTCCATAGTTGTTTCAGTGTAAAAATCAAGTAAATTTGTAAAACTCTTTGAAACAACATTATATTGTAATTGAAATAGTACATGGATATTAGTATTCAAAGTAATGTAATACATTGGTCACAAGACTGTAATAAAAATATCTCAGTCGCTAAATAAAATTGAATCAGGTCGGCTTTCTCCGTTGGCTTTTGAACTAATGATGACATTAACACAGACGCAATTTGAAGCACTTGTACTACACGACACACGACGGCTAAAAAAAGAACCAGCAGCGCCATGTGTAAATGAGAGATCCGATAGAAACCTGTAATAAGACGACTTTGTTGCAGCTCTTAAATTAACATATCACGTTATGGATTAATTAAATTGATCTGCAGGGTTCCTTACATGGCAACTCTTCAACTGATGTAATACCTATTGGCACACAGATTGTGTAGTTATTTGTTCTGTAAGATATCGAAGAGACCTACTAGAGTACTATTTTGCCATCCACAGCATGTCAGACAGATTTATTTCATACTAGCTGTTGTTTGCTTCTCCACCCGCGTGAAATTCTCGTCCCGTTCCCGTGAATCATAAGAACCTTTAAGTCTATAATCTATCTCTGTGCCAAATATCGTCCGAATCCTTTCAGCATCTCTTTATTCATCCATCCATTCAAACTTTCGCATTTTTTATCGTAGTAAGATAAGATAGTTTTAATTAATATTTTGTATGAATAACATTCTTATAATCAAACAAAAGTAAACTGGCCACCATGGAACATCCTGCAGATAAGAATAATATTGTTTCCATATTAATATATATATAAATAAATTTAATATCATTTATAGCTTACGAACCCAGACACACACAAGGAAGTAATAGTACATAACAACCGAGTCTTATAACCAAGTTTCTTCCATAAAATACTAGAAATGTCCAATACAATTTTCCGGGTCTTAATACAATTAAATTACAATCATTTAGGTAACCACAGTATTGCATAGATCAGTAGCCCAAACTTGGGCATATCGTAAACAGTTGGAAGTTCAATCGCTGTTTATTATAAAGAATTAATGTAACTAGAGCACTATTTAACTGTTTTACTTGTCAGCCTCATCGGCGTTAACTGTGGTATATATTTCGTTGTGATTACTTGATTAATGCTGGTATAGGTATTATTATATTTAATGTTTTATGACTTACATATTCATTTATTGTTTGTGTTAGACTTGTCTTCATTCAATACGATATTGTTTATTCTATGTATCTACAAGAGCAACATTGCCATCCAAATTAATGTAAACCAGTAAGCCTACTGCTTATTAATAAATTGAATAATCTCGTTTCTGAATAAATTGCTTCATCCGAGTGCCAATCCCGATTGCATCCCAAGTCACACTTTAGAGCTTGGGATCAGCTATCCTACTCTACCTGTCCATAATTGGATTTGTTTTGGTTTTACGTGACCGATTACTGTCTTACTCGTCTTCCTTTAGAGAAAAGCCTGCGCCTGAGCCTCCTCAGTCTATCAGTAGGTGTAACGGCTTGAAGGTATGGTTATATGGTTTTAATCCCTAATAAAAACTTTCACTGAAACTGCTGAACCTAACGTCCTGCATTGAACTATCCACTGTTGACATCCTATAGCTATCAGTGATAGTTCAACTTGACGTCTGTATCGTTGAGCATACGCCTGATCTCCAACCTCAATTAATGGCCCGATACGACCTAACTCAGCTACGTCTTAACTCAAACCATTTATTTCTACATTTATGTGGTCAACATAATCAAGTTCTAAACTATTACTAATATTTATAGTCAATTTATGTTTGCTTTATCCGCTAATACTTATTTACCGATTATTAGTAGTAGTTTTACTAGTTATTTACTAAATCGATTTGAATTAATTAATTATATGTGTTCAAAGTTGAAAATTATTACATATGTTCATACGGTATGGTTAATTGCTTTATTAATATTGAAGTAATCAAACTAATAATAGTTACCCGCAATTTGCTTATTTTTACTATAGCATAATTAATTTTATGAATAAAACATTAACTACTAGCGTAGGTACATAATCTCATACTAATCATAACTTGCATAAATACTAAGTTAATACCCGTTATCGAGAAAACATTGCATAAAATTGTGAAACATCGAGCAGCACAAAATATAGAAAACATGTAAGCAGTACCAACACTATCATTCTTGCATCTATCAAACCTTTATTTACTTATGCCATAAATTCAGAATATAAATTATGCTTACCGACATTGTTTTAGCCAAAACCCATCTATTTGACAGGTTCATATGTTTTCTTTCTAGACCCACATTAAAAATCAGATAGGTGAGACGTGAAAACTTAAATCACTCACCATTGCTTTCAATAAAGACAGAAAAGAACATTTATGCTGGTAGCAAATTTAATCTCTTATAGTAAAAGTTGCAAAAGCGAACGTTCGAGTAACGTGTGTGTCCGTCTGATGCCGGATAAGAGCAGGCTAATAGGAGCAGACCACCAATAAAGTTGACTTCACGACCGCTACACGACACTGTATCAACTCAAATTGCAATTTATAAATCCTAGCTGAATTTTATGGTTAGGATGAATTTGTTGATAATTGCTTCCTTTTATTTCTGCTACTGCATATTGATATTTAGTTAATTAAGCTGCAGATGACAAATCAATTAAAGATAGACTGCAAATCATCAATGCCGAATAAAGCAGCGGAATGCTGTAGCATCCGCAGCATAGTGGAAGGAGTCGGTCTTACGATCGAAAGAAAGAAAGAAAGAAAGAAACACATTTTATTCAGGACATGCACAATGAACATATTCGATTCCTGCCCATTACACTAACGACGTGAACCCACTCCTATTACAAGCAATTTAGCTTAGCTGAAGGGATTAGGGGTCATAATAATAATTTTGGTTACTAATATTCTTAAAAAAAAAAACCATTCAATTATATTTTCAAAGAAATTACAAATATATCTCATTGTGTAATTTTTTTGCTGGATAAACAATACAGAAGAAAATTGTACTATATTATTATAATATATTACTATACTTTTAACCAAATTATAAGACTTCTACTGGTTGAAATGAAAGTAGAAGATAATAAAATTTAAACTGTATTAAATTGTTATTATGCTTCAAACAAAATTATACGATAGAACTTTATTTTCGAATCGAACTAAGCAGGAACAGTAACTAACAGATTACTTTAATTGAACGTTAATTCTAATTAACATGCAAGCCGTGAACTAAATTAATCTTAACTCCTAACTTACTAGACACCTCATATCGGGTTTAATATCTCTATAATTATTGCCATGTTCAATTATTATTTTATATTTGTTATTTAATTTGGAATGGGTTTAATCGTAAATAGGTTGGCAATTTTCTTTTACTACACTTCCTATTTAACTATCAATTATACATATAAAATAAAGTTGGGTTAGTGATACCGTTTATAACTCGAGAACGGGTGGAACGATTATCATGATCCTTTTTAGATTTGTCCACGCCTATAATGTTCCATTTTGCATTTTTTTTTACTAAATCCCCATAGTTCTCACGGGGTCGGGACTCGAACCGACCAAAACCGCTCGCCGACTCGAGTCGCTAATACCTGGGTGTAAGGTGGTCAAATGAGGAAATTGCTTCACACTCCGTCTGAACCTGGGGTCTCCTCTCCTCCGTCTACGGCTTTGAGATGGCCCCCCTCGGGATACTGTACGTATACTAGTAATTAGGATAATTAATAATATGAGACATTAATGAAATAAATTCAGCTGATAAGGTCACCAACATAACTTGATTTTAAGGCGGAACGAAGTTTGCCGTGTCAGCTAGTTTTATATATTGTTTTTCACAATTTACCTATTTAACTGTAACCACTTCTTCGGTGTGTCAATTAGAACTCCTAAGTTATGTTATTATTTTTCAATAGTTTTGTGTGAAATAGTACTACAATCATTGTTAATCATTATTACAAAGGGCAAATCATAAAATTATAAAATTTGAATATGAAAATTAATCTTACAGGTCGTTATAATTAATCAATACACATAAAGTTATCATAAAAATCAATTATTCGATCATTAATTTAGTTATTATTCAATATGTTATACTCATTTACAAGTTCAGTCGTAGCTGAAATAATTATTTGCCTACCACTTTCACGGTGATGTTGCAAATATATTGGATCGTAAATCCCTTATAGAATTACTCCTCTCGCTGCGCAATCATGGAAGGTAGTTTAATTAAAGTACCCTGGTGTTACATTATTACGCTTGAATTGTGTTCTCGTGAAATTGCAATTCTATGGGCAAAGCTTCAGCAGAATACAGGCCTTGTCCAAGAATCTCAAAGTAATTTAAGAAGAAAATGAGCTCTAAGTAATATTTTCATATAAAATATGAAGTGATATATAAAAATATCACTCCGATCTCAATAACAATTCTGTTACAGACAACCTGCTTATTAAATTGTACACTATCCTAACTATCCATGATTACATCTACGTAGAGGATCTCATTATTAGATTTTATTAATGTAAAAAGAATATTATTTGAGTAGATTCTAGTCGTTGAGATATAAAAAATTATACGTATCAAAATGCCACAATGCAGATAATCACATGATGGCCATTTTGCCATAAATTGAGCCTATCTAATGACTTTCCAAGCTCATAGCATATAGAATAAAGTTCTATATACGTAGGAACATTTAATTTAGCTCAATCGGGTCTTGGGAGGCGCGTATTTAAATTGAGACGTCTATAGATGGTAAGATAGGAGCTGGGAACTGACAACAGAGATACTATCTTGGGAGTCTTAGCCCTCGTTTGCTAACTTTTCCAAGACGAGAGGCGATCATCGTTTTCTTATCTCTGGGGGTTTTATATACGCATGTTGTTAAGATTTTAGAAAAACTATTTCATTTTAAATTTAATAAATTAGTTAAACCTAAATTATTCTAGATTTAAAAATCAATTACCTTTATTCATTATTTTATAAGTTCTCTGAATACAATTTGATGCTTCATTATTAGTCAGTTATTAGTGATTTTTTTTATTTTCTTAAGATTAAATCGATGTAATGGATTCTCGCAAATTGATGTCCTTTAATGTTGGTATACGTATTATGTTATCATAAATCAAATTCCCGTCAAATTGCGAAGTTATAAAATAATTTTCTAAATCGTCCGGTGGTCAGCGATCACGTAGGGCGGTCTTAGCCTTCATCTTCAAGCAATTCCTTTGGTATTCAAGAGACACCGGGACATGTGGCCGACAGAGTACGTAGTAATTGTGTCACGTACTAAATATAGAATAATCTTTGCAAAATTTCTTAGTGCTTTCCCCGGAAGAGTTACAGCTTTGATCATATTTAGAAATTGAATAAAATATTTCTTTTCTATCACAACAAGCATTTGAATTTAACGTGATGAGACAATATAATCAGATAATTGTCTAGTAAACTAATTAATCAGGTACTTCATTAATGTATACAGATGGAAAAATGGAAAAATATCAATCATATTTGGCAACAACTAATTGAATACTGAGCATATATTCAGCCACCCACGCAGAAATATGACTTAGATTTACATAGACTGTCTTTGACCACGCCTGGTTACTCATATTATAATGCAACAAATTATGTCTGTATATTTTTTTGTAACCTTTTGTATACTCGGAAGAAACCAACAATTAACTTTAGATTCAACATCGTGACAGCCCAGATACAATATTTACTGATACCCTTAAAAGATCCCGGACAACGTTAAATTTCAGAACTGTATAGAAAACACTGCTTAGAAAAGAAAAACTATTTTTAACCGACTTTAAAGAAGCAGGAGGTTTTCATTTCGGATGTTTATATTTTTTATGTATGTTCGGGCATAACTACTTCATATATGGAGGGATTCGCAAAATTATTATTTTGTTAAATAGATACTCCGAAACATAACATAACATAACATAAACTCACGCCTATATCCCCGAAGGGGTAGGCAGAGGTGCTAGCACCCACATTTCACCAGTTTATGTTTAGGTCCCAATGTAATAGGTGGCGAGCCTATTGCCATTAACCGGGCACTTATAAACCTGCGATAAATACACACATAACTTCGAAAAGCATCGAAAAGTCATTGGTGTGTGCCATGGTAAAACCTGGGATCGAACCCGAGACCTCGTCTCAGCAGTCCATTACCCATACCACTAGGCTACCGCGGCAAAATGGTTCCATAAAAATTTCGTAAAAATCTGATAATAAGTTTCAGGGCAGATAACGGAACCCGAACGGATTCGAACCGTGATTGATGCTATTGCATCGTAGATATTATATTCAAAAGATAAAAATGCACGTAAGACTGCAGTTGAAATCGGTGTCAAGCCAAACAGGCATATTAATCAAGACGTTAGCAATGACGTCAATATAGACGTGATTACCCGTTAGGATTGTATCGCTTTTCATATCACAAGACCCCACCACAAACGCGTACACTTTTCATTGTTGATGTGGCGGAGAGACTGCGAGTCGTACCTGTTTGACTTGGCACCGACTTCAAAATTGAAGTCTTACGTGCATTTTTATCTTTTGAATTAAATCTCATTTATTTTTCACTATTCAGTGGCTTCTTGGTTTTGAAGTCGATTTTATATTTTGTTAAAAATGTACTTATATTGTTCGTAATTAGGACGGACCTCAGGTACCTTGTTTTGATACCTTATTATATCATGCCTAACAACAAATCTAACCACAACTTTATGTGTATAGACACAAAGCATAATAATCATCAGTTAAGAGAGTAAGGAGGGGTAAATCAAGACTTCTCAGTAATTTTAACGACCACATACCGTTGAGGGCCATTTCACGCCGACCTATCAGCGTATTGCTACATTGCCGCTTTTGAGCGGAAACGTAGAGGACGCGTGCGACTATAATACGCGGTAATCTTTGCAGTAATCTGCGGGCGGTAATACGCAGTAATCCCGCAGTAGATAGTCGCAGATGGCAGGAATGGCGGCAATCTACGCGACCACTGCCGGCGTCCGCCTGTAATAGTTGTGGTAATGGTCGAACCAGTTTGCGACCTTTCAATCTAGGAATGTCAACTTAGTGTAGGGCTGTCGAGTGTATCTTCTTCATTTAACACAATGGGTTAATTTTAATATATGCAGTTTTGTTAACTGTGTGAAAGATGATATGGCCTAAAGAAGAGTGAATATTGAGATGACTGCAAGCAGAGATGAAAGGAAAAAATGTTGCGCTGAGTCATAATAAAATGTGAAACACGGAAACAATAAATGTTTTTATATGATCAAATTTTCATTATCACATCCTTATTTCATTATTGCTGTTAATAGAAACATTATCCTTCTCTTGTCTCCGGTTCCATTTCTATGTTGGACAAAGTGTTAATTGACCTCAAACATATCATGTATATTTTTTCATTAATATACTTAAGTACATCATATTATTTTGTTATGTTTCTAAAATAGTTATTAATCAAGTTATTTCAAAATATTGAGTTATGCCAATTCGATTTATTCTTCGATTAACATACTTTTATTACTTTTATTTATTAAGTTTCGAGTAGATACTTCTTCCGTATCTTCTAGAACTACATTATTTCCAAACGTTTTTTCATAACTGGTTATAGTTTGTAATTGATGACATCAAAAGCTTAAATTGGCTAACACATAAATCTTATAGTTGTAATAATTACCAACCCTAACATGACATCGCCCGTGGTCTTTCGAAAGTACTGCTATATTTTTTGTACAGTCAATATGCGCTTTATTACAGTGTGATAAAGTTCATTACAAATCTCTCAGAAGTTTCTAAGTGATGTCAAGTCATAATGCAGTAAAGACTGCGATTATCCGGTGTTATTTCATGATACAGCTTTATCTCATTGTGGAGTTCGATTACCGGCTATAAACGTATTATTTTTAACTACCCAGTTAACATAAGCTAGAAAAACTTAAAAATCATTAGTAATCGGTGAATTTTGACCTGCCTCTGAATCTCTATGTTCTCTATTTTCTGTACGGTCAAGATAATCGCTTTAGTCTTTAAGGATTATAAAAATATATTGGCTGATAAATACACAACTAGCTTTACTGGTATTAAGGGTAATCTATTTAACAAGCAAACATAGGAGGCACCTAATGATGTAAAAGCGGGCCAAGTGCGAGTCAGGCTCGCCCATTAAGGGTTCCGTAGCAGCAAGTAACATAATAATGTTTTTTTTTAATTTTTATATTTGAGTTGATTGAATGAAAGGTAAATTGCAGTTTACGATTTATGACGTATTAAAAAAAAACTGCTTATTAGATCTCGTTCAAACCAATTATCGTTGGAAGTTTACATGGTAATGTACATCATATATTTTTTTTAGTTTTATCATTCTCTTATTTTAGAAGTTACAGGAGGGGGGGGGGGGGGGCACACATTTTACCACTTTGGAACAGTCTCTCGCGCAAACTATTCAGTTTAGAAAAAAATGATATTAGAAACCTCAATATCATTTTTGAAGACCTATCCATAGATACCACACATGTATGGGTTTGATGAAAAATTTTTTTTTGAGTTTCAGTTCTAAGTATGGGGAAAATTTATTGTTTTTTTTTCTATTTTTGTATGAAAATCTTAATGCGATTCACAGAATACATCTACTTGCCAAGTTTCAACAGCATAGATCTTATAGTTTAGGAATAAAGTGGCTGTGACATACGGACGGACAGACAGACAGACATGACGAATCTATAAGGGTTCCGTTTTTTGTCATTTGGCAACGGAACCCTAAAAAGGAAGAACCTAGGTATATTTAATTAAAGTTTTCCTAGCTAGTATCTTTATAATAACACTAAGTTAATTTCATCATTTAACAGATTTTTTAATAATTGGTAGCTAACTGCAGGAAGGATGTCATATTATATATTTTACAAGTGAAACATCAGACCAGGTTTCTGTTATTCTGTTATACTTTATTTATTATTATATATTGAAATAATATCAAAATAGGTGAAGTTAGAAGAATCTACAAGTACACTGATCTTGATTTTTGTAGGATCAATCTTGTATGACATTAGATAAATAGCTAAACTTTAAAAAGCCATTGAGATGTAACTAACAATCTTCACTTTTATTTTTCAATAAATCGTAACAAGAGCACAATCAGTTCATAACTAATATTGAAGTGAACTTGTTATATAAAGTTTATTTATGAAAATTTTATTCAAGTTATCTCAGATATAAACTAAAGCAGCAATTAATAGTTCCAGTTTTATCTTGTTCAACGTAATTATAACAAGATACATACATATATGATGATGATTTTAATAAACCGTCGCGATTTTCACTTTTGAATTATATATTATGAGCTTGCACTGTTAGTATAAGAGAGTTTAAACTTGTCCGATTATAATTTATTGTACCTACTCTTTAATAAAAACTTTCGCGAGTCGCGTATTTTTTCCGCTTTTTACTTTTGATTTGAGTCTATTCCTCATAATTAGCTCATTAGTAAATGTATTATTGTAACGGAACCATTTGGTAATGCACAGGAATCATAAGCCTTTATTTTTATGACTATAAATGTCTGAGAAATCTGCAACAGACACTTATCTATAGGTATCTGTTGAAGATTTCTCTTCGACAACCGAAAAATGACATTGTTTTTCCAACAAACACTGGGAATTAGTGCATGACTTTAATTCGAAAATGCTTTTGATAACTAATATGTATATTAAACTCTTTGATACACTTTGCACTTTTGGTACATAAATGATATAAATACTTAATAAATACATATACTAAACTTTATTGTTTTTGTTTCCTATATATATAATTATCTTCCGTATTATTTATGCTACAGTTTAAATCCACCTTTTATCAGAGGCCTTCGGTACTTCCTGCGGCTAACACCCAATCTATTGTTTATATCTTATTTAAATTCTTATTTACTCATATCTATATGATGACCTGCTTATGTATCATATATTATCTTCTGTTTTCCGCTTTTTTTCATTTCATTAAGGCGTTTTAGAGAACCGAAATATTTATTTAGCATAAAATTGCTACTGTTTTTATTTCGGCTGGTTTCTCTTTTTCTGGTGTATAGCTTATGTTTAATTTTGGTACAAGCCAGGTGACAATCAGATCATAACTTATAACGAACTATATATTATAACTATAACTATATATATAGTACGTGGCGTGCCCAAAAACAAACATAAGTACAAAAATAAAATCTATATATCGACCAGTAACCATGTACATTATGTAAAACTAAAGCGGCTTTAGGCGGTATCATTTGTCGCAGTCCACTAGTGACATCTGTCGTCAGCAAAACGAGTTTATCTTAGACTGAACTCATTATTCAAAGCTCCGAGGTACTACTGGACTTCCAACCTGTGTCAATGATAAAGACGGAAGATAAATAGGCACATACTCTATGCCTTTCACTATAGGTAGATATGTTATGTTTAAAATAAATTTGCATAATACCTACGTACTCGAAGGCCTTGTTAAGAGATTTCATCGCCGGTGCCTTCGTCTGAAACTTCAAAATGAAAATGTATTATTGCGAATGAGTATCTAGTTTTAATTACAAACCTATGAAGTGAAGCTTAGAATGGTTGAACTAACTAGTAGCAATCAGGTTGAGTTATAGCGTATACGTGACCCTGGCGGTCTGGCCTTATGCGTTATTGTTTTCATTCCCAAATCCTTTTATTCAAGGGATATCCTTATTTTACTTTACCCTTTCAATAATCCCATCTTTTAATCCTAAAGTTGGTTTGCGTGGATTGCGGACAATAGGCTCGCTCCGTATTCCATGGAATTGGCAATATAGGTAACTTCCAAAATGTGGTTATATAATACATCTCTACCTATTTCTTCGGTAATATACAAATGTGGGCTATGTATTCACTAGCTGTTGCCCGCGGCTCCGCCCGCGTGGAATTCTGTTCCCGTTCCCGCTACCCATGGGAACATATTCCCAAGATAAAAAGTAGCCTATATGTTATTCCAGACTATAATCTATCCCTATGCCAAATTTCATCCAGATCCGTTCTGCCGTTTTTGCGTGAAAATGCAAGAAACATACATACATACATACTCACAAACTTTTGCGTTTATAATATTAGTAGGATATATTAGGTATATTTATTATAATTTAGTGTAAAGTAAGAATCTAAACGTTCTGTAAACGTTCATAATTACTTTAAATCTTGTTTTTAAGAGAAAATTTAGTAGCCTGTGCACTAGTGTCGTCGCTCTGTAAAAGCCTTTTGAGCTGTAAACTGCACTTGACTTTAGAAATCTTAGCAGCATATCATAAGTATTAAAAATCAAACATTAGTTAAGCACTAAACCTCATGCCGCATGCCGTTTGCATCAACATTCCATATCACCCATTATTCTCAATTTTTAAACGATCAACAGCGGACAGATTTCGACCTTTATCAGTTTACATAAAATACAAACGCAATTTATCTGTAGCAACTTTCATTCCGATCAAACTTTCATTTCATTTAAATCTAAAATCCGAAAGTGATACACATCTAGTGCTACATTTACACAATAATGTTGAATTTGATCACTATGTGATCATTGATCAATGGTCATTTGCATATTCTAACAAGAACAGTCTAATTCCAAAGTCTAGTTGGATGAAGAGATAGTAGGTAGAATCTGAATATTGAACATTCTCATGCTGATTCGAAAATAAATAAATTACTGTCAACAAATTTTACGAATAAGGGCTACTCATTTATATTCAACGGTGCTAGATTTATTGAGACTCAAGTTATTAAGATTTTAATTATTATTCAAAACATGTTAACTACATCAGTACCTTTTTTTTTTTTTGTGCATCTTGCAGGCTCGCTATACCCCGACTCCCTCGTGCAATGGGGTCAGCTGGCCCTGAAAAGGGCCAGTTGGTCAGACTCTTGGCCGTTGACGTCGACGCCAGCTACTCCAGAGGAGCAATAAATGATGCGTCATCGCCCACGTTGCCCAGGGTGCACCAAACTTGGAGGTGATCCAAGCAGTCGCACCCCACTACATCAGTACCTTTTTTTTTCGTGCGGAAATCCCTTCGGATACCCCCCCGCCGACCAGCGGGGGCGGTTATGTCGGGCTTGAACTGACTAAAACTGCACGCCGTCTCGGGTCTACAGACGCCGGGGTGTAAGATTGCCCATAGAGCGTATCCCCCGCACTCCAACTGTCCCTGGGCCATCTCCGGTTTCGAGATGGCCCCCTCGGGTTTGGGAACCACGGTGTCCCCGTCTTGCCCCGGTTTGGGGGAGGGGCGCTAGTCGCCCCACCGTCCCACTACATCAGTACCTTTTTTTTTTTTTCTTTTTTTTGTTTTTCGTGCGGAAATCCCTTCGGATACCTCCCCGCCGGCCAGCGGGGGCGGTTATGTCGGGCTTGAACCGAAATAGGTATTGCTTCTCTTTGTAGTATATTAAAATAGTAATTATTTTCTAGAACGTCCCTTGAGGGCTTGAAAGTACGTCCCAAGCGTCGGTCATAAAATAGTATTGAATGAAAGTGTGATTGGTATACTCAATATATTCACGTCATCTATACTATAAAGTAAATTGGTCCAAACAAACCATAGAGAGTTTAGTAATATCAGGTGTTAGTAGGTTTATGAGTTATGCTGCTTTCAATACTGATTGATGAGTAAAAAATTACAAGGTTAATGTTAATGTTGAATGGCATGGACCTACGTATAGTATTTCTTTTTTCAAATTAAGGTGTTTAAAGTTTTTTAATCAAAAGGATAGGAGATTAGATAATGTTCTATGCTTGATAAAAGCGAATACATCTGCAGCTTTCTTTCTCGCGGTTGGAGGCTCAAATGGCGGTCACTCCTGTCAAAGCCAAGATATCCTTGCAAGCCACATCGGGAGGAGAAGAGCAGATCCTGGGCTCTAAATGAAAAAACTACTAAAAATTCAACATTTCTAATAACTATTTGTTTTCATTAAAAATAACTAATTCATACGTATTATCAGATTTGTGTGGTGTGGTAGCCCATATTGTCAGATACCGCTGTACTTGCTACCACACGGTATTCATGTGTCATATACATTGATACTGCTACGTGTATGACGCATGAATGCGTCGAATTGCCATATCCGACTTTATCTCACCAGTGAAATCACTTAGGTACACTTCGACCAACAATACCGACAGAGAAATATAAAAATATAGATTTACAAACCCGTACTGTACAAAGGCGGCCACCCACAAAGTGAAATGACAATCAAAATGCAGGCATAAAGAGGGTACGACCGTAAGACACAATAATGCGAGACAGCTCGCCTAGATTACAGCTTACCCTTCGATGATAGTCGTTGGACATTTCACAGTTTCATGAATTCGCCCCAATGGTTGTCTGAAATTATAGTTCTCTATTTTATCGGAAAGTGAAAGCTTAAAATGGTACAAGTATTATAGGATATAACAGCTTTCTTTTATACTGATCTTTTCTAACGGTTTTGTTACTGTTGTACTTGAATCACCAATCTCTTGGCTCCAAATTTGAACGGCCCCTGCCCTATCTTCTTTGCTATGTCTTTAGTTCTCCTTTATATTTTGTTTTTAATGAGTTGGTAGTGGTAACCAAAATTATTAGTATTCTCGTTAACCCTGTAGGGGTAACGAGAATACTACAGCTAAGCTAAATTGCTTGTGTTACGAGTGGATTCACGTCGGTAGTGTAATGACCAAGATTCGAACCCGGGATGTCTCGATCGTAAGGCCGAATCCTAAAACGCTAAGCTATATTTATAGATAAAAAATTTATACCTACTTGTAAATCGATACAAGTATTATTTTATCAAGTAACACCGAATAAGAACAGCGTTTAGAAACGAAAAGGCCTGTTGTTACATATCCGTGTAGAAAGTAAATAAATTGCACCACAATTCGTTCTAGTACAACTTTGCGCCAGGGCAGCGTAAGTACTTTATTTATTTGCGCTAAATACGCATAGATATTCAATGGTGTTTTGTTTGTGGTACTAACTGCAACCCGCGGCTCCACCCTCGTGAAAAACAGGTCCCGTTTCCGCAACCCACAGGAAACTATTCCTGTAATAAAAAGTACTATTCCAGACTACTTACAATTTATATCTGCGTCAAATTGCATCAAAACCTGTACAGTCATTTGGCTTGATTGAATGAACAAACATGTATACGTCGATCCACCCAAACTTTTGCATTTAAAATAACAGATGTATAAGATTCATGTTGGGTGTTAAATTTTGTAAATTCACATTAGTTAATTTTATTATAATGTCAGAAAACACATTTTAATACTTATGGTAAAGTGGAGGAAAAATCTTAGAATGGCAAAAAGTCTCACAAGGTCTTTCTCGGTAGAACTGGCCCACTTCATCTAGTCGATGGAGAGTCTTTTCTAGACTAATTTTTAAGTAATTTTTTATTTACTGGCGAAACGTCTCGGTTTCTCACGCGGAAATCTGATATTGATTGTATGATTGTATGAATGAGTAGTAAAAACGCAAATATGCAAACTCAGGTCAGCTGTATAATTGTTTTTTTTTACAACTTATACCTATTGCGTTTCTACGCCATTTTAATTGTATCCATAGCAAACAAGCTAATACTTGAACTTATTACTTTATACCTTATTTGTGGTCAGCTGAGCACGCGCCGCGCCCGCGGCTCCATCAAACATGGCCGCTATTACTAACTGTAACGGACCCATTATTGCTTGTTAGACTTTTTTTTGTTTATGGTATATGTATTTTTTATTATTAAACTAAAGAGTTAGGTAGTAGTGGCGAGGGGTGTGTGTTGGGTAACCTCCTCGAGTGTCGCTCCGATTCCGATCCCGCTGCAGTCCGGGGGGAACGGAATCGGAGCGGCCGGTACACCCTGGGCGGCGGTCAATGGCTTCCCCTTCACCCCTTCATAGGGTTGGCATTGATCGTCGGCCAATACCCAACGTGGCGGGAACACATCGCTCTCCGTACTCCTCTGCTTTCAGAGGAGACAGGATGAGCGATGCTGTTAGTGGTGAGATGGCCCAGGGTCAGCCGGGGTGCGAGGGATATGCTCTATGGGTAACCTTACACCCCGGCGTCTGAAGACCCGAGACGGCGTGCGGTTTTAGTCGGTGCAAGCCCGACATAACCGCCCCCGCTGGCCGGCGGGAGGGTATCCGAAAGGATTTCCGCACGATAAAAAAAAAAAAAAAAAAGGTAGTAGTGGCGAAAATTCAAGCGCGGTGAATGAATTAACTGGGACAACATATGTTTAATAGATGATTGTGAATACAGAAGTATGCCTAAAATGCCGAGATTCGAGAAAACCATTCCGATAAAGTAGTATTTACGTAGTAAATGAATGAGTTAACACAATTCTGAGGACTTATATAAGGGAACCGAAATCAATTGAGATAAAAGTTAAAACTGCGTTAGGTTAGGTAAGGTACTCAGTGGCGAAAGGAGGCGCGGGAGCAGGGATGGAACCCCGAGCCTCGAGAAATCGAGGCCGTGCAGTCCCAGCTCCCAGCTGACTTGGGCAACCAAGCGCAGGGCACGCCGCAATAGCGGCGGTAAGGTCCATCATGGAGGATTGGCTAGAGAGGCGACACGGAAGCCTCTCGTACCGACTGACGCAGGTGGTCTCCGGAAAGGGGTGCTTCGGGGACCACCTGCATCGGATCAGGAAGGAGCCAACGCCTGAGTGTCATCACTGCGACGCGAGCGAGGACTCAGGGCTGCACACGCTGGCGGTCTGCCCGGCGTGGGAGGCGCCGAGGCGTGTTCTCGTGGCAGCCATCGGGGTGGGAGTCCTCTCGCTCGGCAGCATGATTGCGGCAATGGTGCGGAGCGCGAGCGCGTGGACTGTCGCCACCTCCTTCTGCGAGCATGTAATGCTCGCGAAGGAGATGGCATTTGTATTAACAAAGTAATAAGAATTACAGACAACTTTCCTGTGTATTTTCCCAAATTTTCATTCATATAAACATTCCCCAAAAAATAAATTCCAGCCATTGTTGCGCTTAGGAACATTAGCAATTATTTTTATTTATATAGATCGTAGAACAAGTACATTATCTTAATGCTCTATCGAGCCATAATAACTAGGATTAACCAAACAAAAATATGTTAGAAGAAAAACCAGCACAATGGCCTTAATGACACTCCGGCTGGCTGTAATGGATTAACTTTCCTTCCGAAGGCACAGGATGGATGATGTATGTACATCACTTCCCATTGACCTGACCCAAGATCAATATTGCCTGTTTTCTAACTTGCTACTTAGCCATTAATGTGTAAATTTTATGAAAGTGATATCCATATTTTTAAATACCTTGGAAGGCCGAATGACTGATGTCGCGTCACACCCTATTCAGATAGAGAAATGTTATGGCTCGTTCTTAAAAAAAGTAAAATGATTTTCATTTAATTGCTCGTAATTTAATATCGGATGATTGATACTGACCATCTGCATGCTAATGAAAAACGTAATAATTTTTTTATGACTTTTCTTAATGTTGAAAATCGAATCAAATGTAGATTAGCAAGCATGATGATTTATGAAATAGGCATAGTTACATATTTTAGATATTTCTCTTATTATATAAGTTAGTGACATTAGCCAAGTGAAGAAACTTTTACTTATATTAAGTTTAGTTAGAAGATTTATATCAACGAAGATCATAGTTAAATATTATAATGAGATTTGTAATTGATCAATTTAAAGGCAAAATAATTTCGTGGTATATAAATTTGACATCAGTATCTTTAATAAATATCGACATTTATGTAATAATACGCTATGAAAAAAACAATATTCGGCATTTTGGAACCCTTTTTTTTTTTTTTTTTTTTTTTTAACGTGCGGAAATCTTATCGGATACCCCCCCGCCGGCCAGCGGGGGTGGTTATGTCGTGTCTCGACTAAAACCGCACGGTGTCCTCCCCAAGTGTCCGTTGCCGGGCACCCCGGGTAAGCCCTCGAAAGGATAACCCCAGGGTTGCCGGCGGACTTTGGCCGCCACCGCGGCCTCGCCTGGTGGGGTCGGGTTTTATCCCGCTTCGGTGAGTTGGCAGGCGTGTGTAGGGCACACACGACACGCCTCCGCCACGGCCTGCTTCTGTAAGGACGGCGAGTCGGCCAACTGCCGTCCTCAGGCCCCGATCATGGAGGTCGGTAGTCCCGGGCGTAGATGAGTCTGCGGCGTCCTCGCCGCAGACTGCGAAACTCGGGGGGCAGGGTTCTCTCCCGCTCCCTCTCCGCCGTCTCTTTCGCGCGCATTACCTGCTCGCAGAAGGAGGCGGCGGCGTGCCACTTGCTCCCGTCGGAGACCACGGCCCTCACCATGGTCTCCAACGAGAGAACGTCCACGCCCAGGACCGCAACGAGATCCCGGCGTTGACTCGCCCCCGCCTTACGGATAAGGACCAGTTTCCCCGTCTTCCAAGCCTTTGGAAACTGGCCCCTTTCGAGGCATGCGCTAAAGAGCGCCACCAGTCGAGGCCCTAGTTCCTCCAGGGCCAGGACCCATGCTCGGCCTGGAATGCCGTCGGGTCCGGGGGCAGTGCATTTCCGGGCTTTAAGCCGGAGCACTGCTACCCCCAGTTCACTCTCCCTGACTTCGGGCACATCGCTCTCGTTATTATCAGCGTCAGGCGCCTGAGGCGGAGCCATACGCGGAGGGACATGCTCCTCCGCTCTCGCTGGGAACAAGGAGCCCAGTATCCCCTCCAGCCGCTCCGGCTGGAGGCTCTGGGTCAGCAGTGGCGCCCTTGGGCGGATTTTGCCCCTGACCGCAAGGTAAGGACGCCCCCATGGGTTCTGCTCCAGAGACTCCAGCAGCTCTTCGCGGGCCCGCCGTTTGGCCTGCTTTATGGCTTCCTGGAGGGTCCTCTTGGCCCCCTTGTACGCCTCATACAGCTCCGCCTCTCGGGCTGCCGCATCGTCTGGGCGGCGACGCCTCCGGCGAAACCTGGTGTACTGGCGGCGAGCGGTCACGCACGCTGCTCGCAGCTGTGCGAGCTCCGCTGACCACCAGTACACCTGTTTCTTTGCCGGGCCGGGCTTAACCCTAGGCATCGCCGCATCACAGATATGCGACATGGCTCTCCTGAACCATTCCGCCTCTGCGTCGACATCGGCAGGCCTGGCCAGTGACGGAATCCAGGCCTGCACTATTGATGCCTCCAGGAGAGCCTCCCGATCCAGGCGTCTGAGCGCCCCATTTTGGAACCCTAGCATAAAATTGATACTTTTGAACATAATTGTGCGAAACATAATCAATGACTGTGTGTGAACTATCAAAGTATTGAATACTGTCCAACATATATATATATAAAAATTGCTGAAAGTACATATACATGTGCAATGGTGTTTATTGCAAGAAGCCTGTGTCCAGCAGTAACTGTAATAATCTAATTGATTGATTGATACACACGCACCCATAATTGCTATTATGTGTCTTGACTCCGAACTATGGCGGTGTGTATGTAAGAGTCACACTATCATACACACAATCACTAAAGACTCACAAAGTACACCTTAAAATATTACATGTTGATATCCCTGTAAAATAAACACATTGCTCTGTTATTGCCACTACATGGCGCACTATAAAAAGCAACAACTGACAACAATACGAAGATCTAGTTTAGTGGTATGTGGGCGCGCGTGGGACGTACACTAGTGAACTGTGAAACTCAATCTTTCAACTGATATAAGAACAAACGTTCTTGATTTATAATTGTTGTTTTATGAATAGAATATAATCTGAACTTAAAAAGATGGACCTAGACAGAGGACTTCTTAATAGATACTAGATATTTGCGTCTTGCCATATATAATTTTTAAACATGTATATTTTATTTCCCAGTGGCAATAATCTGGCTATTCTGCTGCAGAAGCTATTGATAAAATATACCAAGAAGACATAAATTGTAGCTGTATTTTATAAATATATCAAAAGATTCCTAAAGTTATTAAGAATATTAAGATTTATGTTCCGTCCCAGCACCAATAATTTAGTTTACTTGGTAGAGTTAACAAGAATAACACTAATATGTAACTCAAGTTACAAGTAAATTATAAATAAGTAGAGAAGTTTCATATAATGTACATCAAATAGTCAAAAATCTGTCTTTATGTCGGTGGCCTCACTTTATTTCATTTTTGCGTGTGAACACTTGACTTGCAAAAACCTAAATAAATTTTAAACGGTCTTCTTATTTCACAAACTTTTTAAACTAGGGATTCTACTGTATTTGATTCGTGACGTTTATACTTCAATAAATTATTTTCTTGTGTATACTTTTATGCCTAACTGTACTTACCGACTAATTTAATAAAAGACATTCCACCTACTTAAATGATAAGTACAGCCGTAGGTGTATCCGATGTTGTCCAAAAATGCCCGAAAGGTCACTTGAGCTAAATATCAAATGAAAGAGCCGAGGTCGCAGCAACTAGGCCTTCGGGCCATGAATTGTGAATCAATAGCTTAGATACAAGTTATTGTGGCTGGGGGCATTACACCTCTTGTTTGAATAATCAGTTATATAGGTATTTTGTGTTTTATAAAGAAGGGGCTTAACACGACAGCTGTAACCGAGATGACGCAATTACTTACTTGGCAAGATCTTGGCAAAGCACTAAAATTATAATATATTATTTAAAAAAAATCTAGGACATATTAGACGTCGCCGTCTAGAGTCAAAAAAAGCATAGATTGTTATATGGGTTCTAGAATGCAGATACATGTAGTTATGTACATTTTTAGCAAGTATTGAACCCGCTAAGTCAGAGGGACTTCGCAGTCGAACACTCTACCGTTACACCACACAGGTCTTTAATACAAAACTTAGTATTTTCTACAATTTTGTCGCTAAAAATATTTATCAACTTATCGGCATTAGCAGTGTATCATTCCACCTGCATTGTGCAAAAGTTAAAAGTGTCCAAAAACTCAGTTTATTCCGAACCTGACCCGAAAGCCTGACCCGGTCGCGGGTTAGGTTAGAAACTTGAAAAAAAAAATTAATATTTGTTTCGAACGTAACCCTCTTCCTAACCTGACCCGACGTCTCGTTCCTATCATAACCCGAATTGCGCAGATTGGTCATTCTCTCTAATCTTTCTCAAAATAAAAAGTACATGTGTCAAATCAGTATATAATGTTTACTATGTTGTGGTAATTAATCTCAAGATCTCTCTTCATAGATAGCACTTCTTGCCATAAAGTTTCCGGACTAGTGGTTCTGTTGGGGTCATAGTTATAACCTAACCTAACCCACTTTACTTGTTTTTGGAAAATAAGCCGAGCGAGGCAAGAATTGCGAAAGAAGTGCAATGACCAATCTGCGCAAATTGAAATTGTTTAATTTAAAAAAAAAACCTTTGATGGCATGGTAGGTACTCGTAAATTGGGAAAGTGTTGTGTGTGTTATGTTACGACCCCACAACTTGGTCCACAAAAAATGTGATTCAGAAATGATTATTGTAAATATATTTTATATATGCAGAGATTTCAGTTATAATTATGTCAGTACTTACAGTCTTAGTCTGTAGTCTGTTTTTTTTAGCAAAATCTAGTTTTATCCCCATTGTTCATAAAACAGTTTTGTTTTAGTAGTAGTGTCCCGGATAGCTGAAATTCTCGGCTCATAGAATCCGCAACCGTATCGCTGTGACATTTCAGTACCTTTTTTTTTCGTGCAGAAGTCCCTTCGAATACCCCCCTGCCGGCCAGCGGGGGTGGTTATGTCGGGCTTGAACCGACTAAAACCGCACGCCGTCTCGGGTCTTTAGACGCCGGGGTGTAAAGTTGCTCATAGAGCATATCCCTCTAACCCCGACTGACCCTTGGTCATCTCCGGTTTCGAGATGGCCCCCTCGGGTTTGGGAACCACGGTGTCCCCGTCTTGCTCCGGTTTGGGGGAAGGGGCGCTAGACACCCCGCAGTCCCAGCCTGCTTCTGCTGGGGTGACAGGCGGCCTCACCTGCCACCCCCAGGGCTGCGCTCATGGAGGACGGAGGTCATTAAGCGACCTCCGACGCCTGATTCGCCTGCGACGCGCGGGGAGCATGTTGCGGGCACGCTCCGCCATCTCCTACGCGAGGACATTTCAGTACCTAAAAAAGTTTCAAAAACGTCACCGATGGTGTAAGTTAATGCTAGTATAATATACTTTGGGTTATATAATAATATTATAGCATTATATGTACATCAACTTGTGGCTAAGCTTGTGGTAATCTGCGCTACATGTTATTAGGTGAAATTCTTTGGCCATAAGAATTTGGTTATAAAGAGGGTAATGGTTTCCACATACTTTTAAATTTGTATTTTGTGCGACTAAGTAAGTAATATATGAAGTTAAATTAATCTTCGGAACTGTAAAGAAAGATGTTCTTAAACGATTGATTCGTTTAAAAATATCTTTTTGTATAAATAAAGTAGGTAATTTATCGTAATTTATGTTTCAGTAAAACTACATTTAACTTCTTAATCATACCGAAGATTCGTAGTTATCTCAACAAACAAAAAATTCATCGAACGCTATACAAATTTAATACTATATAGATTTCAAACAACAACCACTTCCATGCCACGCTTTTAATTCAAAACTAGATCATCGACAATCAGCCGAACATTCACGAACGTAAATAAGATCGAACGGTGATCAGAAGAGCCGTGCCAACATCACAATGAGAATTCCCAAAAATAATTCAAACATTCAATGGTCCAAATTACAAAAAGCAATCAGAGTATCTTGTGGACGATAATGATAGTAGTAAAAAAGTAAAAAAGAAGCGGATCTGATATGAAAGGAGACTATTCACGGCAGCAGCCGGTCTCATCTAAGATAATCTATTTGGCTGTAACCTCACGACCTCCCGGCCGGCTGGTATAACAATATAATTAAAGAGAGATCGGTGCGATCAATTCTAGGGTTGGTTATTGCTCTGAAACTAAGTAAACATGGTAGGCAGGTAGATATAAGTTATTAACTCTGTGATATTTTACTGCTTATCAGATTATTTGTACTTTGATGTTAGTGTGCGCCACACCAATACACATTACACTTAGTACTAGAAAGGTTTGATGCAACGGACAGACCTTTGCCGTATTTAAAGATTAAATATAAATACTTTGAATTTTATACTAATTAATTGATACTACCGAGTATCAAAGTACATTATAGATGTGAACTCCATACCTTTTTTTTTTTTTATCGTGCGGAAATCCCTTCGGATACCCCCCCGCCGGCCAGCGTCGGCGGTTATGTCGGGCTTGCACCGACTAAAACCGCACGCCGTCTCGGGTCTTCAGACGCCGGGGTGTAAGGTTACCCATAGAGCATATCCCTCGCACCCCGGCTGACCCTGGGCCATCTCACCACTAACGGCATCGCTCATCCTGTCTCCTCTGAAAGCAGAGGAGTACGGAGAGCGATGTGTTCCCGCCACGTTGGGTATTGGCCGACGATCAATGCCAACCCTATGAAGGGGTGAAGGGGAAGCCATTGACCGCCGCCCAGGGTGTACCGGCCGCTCCGATTCCGTTCCCCCCGGACTGCAGCGGGATCGGAATCGGAGCGACACTCGAGGAGGTTACCCAACACACACCCCATGTGAACTCCATACCTACAATGAATTCTCGTAGGTGTCGAATAAAATGATCTTGTTATAACTATTGTTTCTGTCTCGTTATCAATCAATAAATTTAACTTCACGTAGCTCATTGATATATTTTTTTAAATATATATTTTAAGCATCTAAACATCCACAATTGAAATCAGAAACAAACGACAGTTGGTAAACAGTCACTATGACTGGTAGGTAACTCCCACATTTACTAGTCATTCCTTTATTTACCGGACAGCCCTACCAGTTTACCGGATGTCCATAGGTCTGTAAAAGGAAACGTACATGATTGTTGCTCCCAACGTGTTATAGATGTCATTATTTACTTGTGCCCGCGCTGCCCGTGCCGCTCTGTCGGCTTTTTACATGCTATACAAATTACTGGCTGCGCGTGCCAAGCGCTTGGTGTGGTCCCCACTGTCTTCAGATAGATGTATTTTCAGAGTATCTTATTGATTTTAAAACTATGAGCATAGTTATGAACCAATAGCTTAGTTTTATAGTTTTAGTTATTAACATTACAGTAAGAAAGTGTTTTGTGTCGTTGTCGGTATTAAAGTAAGAAAGTTTACATATAATCAGGTCTCTTTACCGTTAAGGTAGGAAGAGACAACATATTTCCACTTATAGATTTAGACCGGAAAAAGAGAACATCTAGTACGGGACATCCTCCTAGACATCCCGTCCTAGATGTTCTCTTTTTCCGTTCTAAATCTATACGAAAAGTAAGCATACAAAATGCTTAAAAATTTAATTGAAAAAATATTTCCACTTGTCATGATCCTGACAACGCCTTTTGTTTCTTCTACTTTCATAACTTTTTTCATTCTTAACCTGGCCTTTCCTTAAAATCGACCTGTATCGTGTTGCCTATTTACTGTTGCTTCATAAATCTGTTTTGGTAACCTTTCCTTCATTCTCTCTACGTGTCCGTATCATCTAATCTTCCCTTTCTCTATTTTGGTCACTGCATCGTCTACCGCTACCCAACGTTACTTTATTATGCTGTTACTAACTTGGTCCATCGAAATCACTCGATAATAAGCACCGGTAACCGCTATCGTAAGTGAGATCGAATATAGTGAGCACTATTGTTTAGATAGTTTATTACGTAGATAAATAAACAGACATTAAATGTTAGGGGCGGGACAATCAGAACAGGCGTGAGGTGCGGACGCGTGAAAGTCGCGTGACGATGATTTTGAAGACGTGACACCTGCGCACCCGTGCTGCAATGCTTAATGTGAGAAACGTCTTCGCGCCCTGCCTACGCCCCGTCTCTTTGATATATTTTAACCGCGGTACGACGGCTGCGACGCGTCTCCGGCGCGTCTCCGTCTTACGTTTTATCTGTTTGTCCCGCCCCTTACATCTGTACGGGCTTAGTAAAATAGTAGCTTTTGCCATCAAAAGTTCTATAATTATAGTAAAACTGTTTTGAAGTAATTGAATGAATTATTTATGTGCAAAAGGGATTTAGAACTTCAGACCTGCCATTACTTATTGGCTTGTTCATTAAGTTTACGATCTTATAAGTTAAAGGCGTTAACAGACTTACTACCTACTATCTGAATATAAATTACTTTCATTTATTTATATTCGAATAGCAAAAGCTTTGCGATTGCTCTTGCAAAATTGAACGACAACAAAGACATAGGTAATGGTGTCAATTCTGTTGTAACTGTTTGAAAACAAAATAACAACTGAATTGGCTTGAAAGTCAACATAAAACTTAGAGATTTTAGTTTAACTTAGTGAAAATGCACAACAGAATCGACTCCAATATCATTTCAATTTATAACGAACCAACTAAAGCCGGAATATGTAATACTTATTGGCCCTTTTAATACTTTTTTTAAACTTGAAATCTTCACTGAAGCAAGTGCTAATATGCTTTACCTCCTTCCCTTTACTCTGGCGATTTATTGACAAAACAATAATACTTGACTGTGAATGTGATGTGACGTCGTGGATTATTTTTGTATGACCATATTTTATACCAATTTTCACAGAATACTCTGCATTATTTTGTTGGGCCAAGACCTTCGGGGTCAAGCTAACCTCACCTGCAAGCTGGTACACACCTGCTGATAGACGGGTGGAGCACTGGCGCAGGCTTTCATCTCGAGGTTGGGAAGTCAGACGGCCATCGCTCTCATAAAAACCTTATAAGCAATTAAAATGAAGGAGAAGTATTAAGTGGACCTCGGGCTTTGTGGCCAACGTCTCTGATGCAACTGGGATCAACGCTAAAATGATGATGATGATGATTCTGCATCATTAAATAGTAAATTTTGAATTCTATTAAACCATATTTTTGAGAAAGCCTCAGTAATATATAAACTACTGTTCTAGGAATAGGTTGCCAATATTCTTCCTAATCTTCATCGGATAAATTAAACTTAAACACGCAAATTTTCTTGAGGTGCCCTTAATTACTTATTTATTATTGCAGCAATTATACTTTAGATGTCTAGCTTTCAATGCCGCCAATGGATCCTGATGTGCATCACACAAACTTATTCACTAAACTAAACTAAAATCTCTGAATTTTAATACTGCCAATTTAATTGGCAGTTTTGTTTTCAAAATTGACCGAAACTATAAACTAAATACCATAATCATATTGAATAGTTTAAGAAAAGTACTGAAACAATAAAAAGGAAGGAAAACCGAAATTTAAATTTAGAGATTTTTTAGTTCAGTTTAGTGAACATGTACAACATAATTGACACCAGTATCAGATATATTTTCCCACCAGACCAGTAACTGATCCGGCTTTAGTTCATTACCGAGCTAACCAATTGCGCTATACCAACTTGAACTGATTTTGCCGCCTCTTTACAGGTCCTAAAATTAGTTTAATAACTATAACATCTAGCAATGGAATGCTAGTCTTATTTAATTACTTGTTGAGAATTTTACGTGAAATTGGTAAATGGTTGAAAGTAAAGGATGACTTAATTTTCTAGTTCATTTAATCATCGAAAGTAAGTCACAATTAGAGTAGGTATAATAATTAAACTGAAATCTAGTGGAAGTGGTAGATAGTGATTACGTGAATTGCTGCTGCATTCGTTCCAAAAATATTAACAAAATAGTTTTTGGGATCGAATTTTATTGCGTCCTAATCTTTTAAATAACTGCCATGCCTCTTCAAAAATAAATTGGCCTTGTATAAAATGTTATTTATAACTAACTTTAGCTTTAGAATACTTATGTACACGCAAAAACGCAACTTTCACATTGTTCCACAAAAATATATTCCTACGCAGTCGCATTTTACGTAACTTTTTTTTACGTACTTTTCTTTAGCTTACGTACCGGCGGTGGTAGAAATTTGATGACACACGGACGGTTTCCTAAATTTTCGGCATAAAAGTACATAAAAGCCTACTACTTACAAAAACATTTAGATACAACTTTCGAGGTGAATAGCCAAACGATGTTGAAGTTCATACGAACGAATACTATTCTATAAAAATGGAAACACAACAACATGTAAACCAAGGCTCACCAAGCTTCAGCTTCAGGCTTACCAAATCAACTACTGACCGACTACCAAAACGAATTAGAACGCAGTTTTGTAAACGCACCAATTATCGGTCACATCTAAGTGGCCGCGGGTAAGTCCACTGTCTGAGACAAAGCTGGGGCGATATTATCTCAGAGTGGGTGTACCGCAAGATTTATCGAACGCTTCACCCGTATAAGGTGATTTGTAATATCGCCAGAAGTTGTGACGTGAAAACGGTGCGTTGGTTTTATGTTATGAATCTAAAGCAAGAGAATAGTATCCAAACGAAGGTTCAATTATGATTGTGATGTATTGGGTGCCACGAATATCGTCGGGTTCCAAGTTAACCCCACCTGCTGATTGACGGGCGAGGCTCTGGCGCAAAATTGGACGCGTGAGGTCAAACGGCGGTCATATCATATCTAGGTGGGCTCATTTTTATAAGAATTGCCAAATGTTATTAGGTGTTTAATAAATAAATATAACGGCGATAGCCCAGTGGTGTAAGTAACTGACTGCCGAGACGAGGTCTCGAGTTCGATCCCCAGTTGCCCCGGGCACACACCTTTGACTTTTCGTAGTTATGTGTGTATTAAAAATGTTGATTATCACTCGCTTAGTAATGTGCCCGGTAGATGGCAATAGGCTCGCCCCCTATTACATTGGGACCTAAACATAACTGGCGAAAACTGACTGGCGTCGGTGTGCAATACACCTCTGCCTACCTCTTCGAGGATACAGGCGTGTAGTTATGTTTAAATGTTTAATAAATGTATTTTCTTTGTTCTCTTTTTCTAAATATCAGGTTACTAGCATCCAACGGAAAAGATAAATGGATTAGTATTAATATACCTACACTGAAAAGAATACAATGTAAACAAGATACTCTCAAACGTTAATAAATTGAAAGAATACTAATCGTTTTTGTGCAGCTTTTAGCAGGTCAGGTTGTCCATTCTTCCTATGCAAGAAAGACCGCACACAAGCGTATCTCATTAACGCAATCTCGACCAACGATCTTCAAAACAAATCCGAACATACCCAATGCGATTCGCGTATTAAAGGTATGAGATAACCGATACTAATGCCTAGTAAAACAAGAGCAGCGATGCAAATAGACCCTCATGTATATTCAACGACGAACAAACAAACGCATGAGGTATCTTGTCGCATAGCCGAGATATGGACTTGTAGTTCGCAGGGGGGGCCAACATCTGTACCAGCAAAGGATAGTCTTGAATCTAGACTTTGGTTAGATTAACAAAGTTAATAGTCTGATTTAATATTTAACGATATAGAGAGTGTAGTTGTATGCATTAACTGCGATGCTTTTGAAGATAAATAAAAACGGAAAAGTAAAGAGCAAAGGAAAATCAAACATTAAGAAATAATTACCCTGTTCACTGTGAAATAGAGCCAATAAAGCTTGTGAGAAATTGTGGCACAAGATATATATAGTTATCTATTCAAATAATCAATTCTAAAATTAAATTAAATAATTTAATCATGTCACTTATTTACATTTATTGAGCGAAGCTCTGAAGGAGTGAAGCTCTCTTTTAGACGACTCGTGTATTTCGATTTTCGCTAACTTCTCTTAAACTACTCAATCGATTCAACCATTCAATAGATCAGACATATATACACAACATATGAGTGTGGAAGTATAGGCTAGTAAAATAAAAAATCTGCAGTAGTAGGTACTGCTGATTTTTTTAAAGAAAATAAAACCTGTAAACACGGGGTAAACCACTAGGGCACGTGCAAAATAGAATTTTATGAATGGCCCCTTATCACAAAATAACTGGCTGGTTAAAAAAACTAACCATTGATAAACTGTTCAAACAAATTACACTGATGATGGTTATCAGTCCGGGAGCTTCGCTCAATTTTTGCAACAGCAGAATGTATTACAGACCTAGTATTATATAGAGTATAGAGAGTAAACATTTAATTTATTTGATGATTACTTTTCAAGGGGTTACTATTCTAAATATTATGTTTATAATTAGAATATTTTAAACATAAAAGAAGAATGGAATAGAAGTTAAGTTATCAAAGACTAAAGTAAGTATGGTCACCAGAGCCCCAGCATATCCGTATTCACCTTATAAGGCCCATGAATTCTGCCACCGAACTAGTTGTCAGATGAAAGCAGTCCAGCTAATAACGATACCAGTTTTAATGCGATATCTAAACTCAGATCAATTTATATTGAACTCCATAATGTAATTAAATGATCACAGGCTGCGCAAATGAGATACGCAGGTACTAGATATTTATTGAAAACATATTCAAACTTTGTCGTTATCCTATCGCATAAAGTAGTCAATAGTTATAAGTGCTTGTAGATACATTTTATGGTAGCATGTATTTTATGTACTCATAAATGTAATGATAAATTATGTTCTTTCGATAAGGTAATTAATATAAATGGTGATTGGTTGAAATATCATATCCATACTGAAGTGTGAATTTCTTTATTGAATATAATTTTGAGTATTTTGGTCAGACGCAGTCCATCTTGCACTTTATGTCTCATTGAAATAAAACTGCCTTTAACGGATTTTATCAGGATTTAATTTGTTATTTTTGTTCATACTTAATTAGGTTTATTTCAACAACAGTAATATCGCTAGGTGTCTCTCAATATTTAGTGCTTTTTAAAATAGGTAAAATCTCATTTAAATTCTTTCATTAGATGATATCAAAAATATATTATAAAACAACGTTAAATTTAATTTAATATGCTAATAGAAGTAGATAAATTTGTCTTACTGCCTAGTTTTACAAGAAATTTCTCCTTTATGTGTGAAAATTGATAATAAAATATAAATGTAGGTATGTTTATCCATATTTAAGTCTTCTTTTTATGTTTGAAAAATGGCTATAAAAATATATTTAGCTTTTTTGTAAACATACCAAGTAATTACGTAATTTGAATACTGTTACTGTAAGTTATTTTTGAGTTCATCGACTACACTGATAAGCTTCTTTTGGTCCATTACCAAGAGTGAGATTCACGTGGGAAGGACGAATCCAATTCCTGAGTGTCTGGTTATTGAGAATCACTATATACACATACTATACAAATAAACATCCATCATTTTTCGTATGCAAAAATAAAATATTTGGTTTATGCTTTAGTGTATTGAATCATATCATACCTATGTACTGTATGGGATTATCCTTAAATTTCATGCATATACGATGTACACATCGATGTGTACGATGTACACATCACAACGTAAACTTACAATTTGTAAAGCCAATCCAACTATAACAGCAGCCTATTCAAGATAAATTTTGTATGTCGCAGAATATACCTCGGGACAAATATATTATCAATGTTTGTTTTACTTATATAATATTCTAATGTAATAATGTGTACTGTGACTCTTTATTGAATTGCATTACACCTGCTTTGGATTCATTCCTATACTCATATATTACGCTGCGACAATTTATAAAGTACTAGCTGTTGCCCTCGGCTCCGCCTGCGTGGATGTCGATTATCAAACTATCATCCCCACACAGGTCGAAATTTCAAAGACGCTCTTAGGAACATTTATTTATTTAATTTGAAGAATGACGAACTTTAGTACAAACCTTCGATAGTTTTCTTCGCGATCAGAGGTAGCCCATGTCCTTTTCCAAGCTCTAGTCCATCTCTGTACCAAATTTCATCCAAATCGGTTCAGTGATTTAGGCGTGAAAGCGTAATAGATAGACAGGTAGACGGAGTTATTTTCGCATAATATAATAATAGTATCTATACACAGTTATAAATACCAATAACACAATTACCCAACAAAATATACGGCAATGTATCCAACCCCTTCATGTTATCCATCCTTTAACGGTACCGCGTAAAGAGCATGTTTTATTAGTATGTTATAAAGCACCACTAATGCGAATATCAGATACCAGCAACGTTACAACGGACCTCGTAGCGAAGTTAAACAGAGTGTGTTAACAAATTTAGCATAAAACCACTTACTTGTTGTGAAGGGTAAACTAGACCGCAAATAAACTGTTTTTGGAAATTTCTACTTGTCGGTCTATAGTGAACTTTGTATTGAAAATTTATACGATCTTTTATAAGACCAATGCAGTGACAGCCTAACTCTGATTTGAAATGATATTATCATCATCATCGTCATCATCATACACAGTTGCGTTCAAAGTTTGTACTATGGAGCCCGAAGTCCGTTTATTGTTCTTGATTATTATGTCGGTTTCCTCAAGGGGCTCGTGGCTAAATGGTAACTGAGTAGGTTAACACATTGCAAAGTCAAGCAATACTAGCCAAGCCAGCCTTAGGATGGGTGAACATTCTTCTGACACATTGAGACCCCTCCGTACCTAAGAGGGCACGTTAATTCGTTGATCCCGGTTGCCATGCGGTGAGGTCAGTTTGGTCCCCGATGGTGTTGGTAAGGCACTCAACACCCATTTCAAAGGAAATTATGTTTCATATTGGTAATGTAAGGCCTATCACCAAAAAACATGGGTGAAGAAATTAATATAATAGATTCAAGAAAAATCAACAAAGCCGCATAAACATTGTCAGTATTAAGAAACCGTATTTTTTCTAGAAGAATCTGTAACAGCTTCTTAAAACTAGTAAAGACTCGATTAAAGTAAAACGTGTAGATAAGCACGGGCGGTGTCCGCGCACTTTCTTCAATCGACCGCGAGAGGGCGCGCCGGCACGCGACCGCTACTCGTGCCGTTCTAGAGATGCGACTATAAGATATCGATAATATTTTACAATGTTGAGAAATACTCTTATAACTTGTAAACATGTTACCGCAAATATTAAATTTGCAAAAAATCACACGTACTTTTAAATGCACGGTATTTGTGGCTCTTAACATAAAATTACCTCAAAAATATAGTGAATGAAGTTAAACTAATACGCTAAATAGTAAAAATATGATATAGAGCTTACGTGTAACAGACAAAGTATGTAGAAAAATAGAAAATTAAGAAGCCATTTTTAATTAATAGGTACCCATTAATCGGGGTGTGTGTTGGGTAACCTCCTCGAGTGTCGCTCCGATTCCGATCCCGCTGCAGTCCGGGGGGAACGGAATCGGAGCGGCCGGTACACCCTGGGCGGCGGTCAATGGCTTCCCCTTCACCCCTTCATAGGGTTGGCATTGATCGTCGGCCAATACCCAACGTGGCGGGAATACATCGCTCTCCGTACTCCTCTGCTTTCAGAGGAGACAGGATGAGCGATGCTGTTAGTGGTGAGATGGCCCAGGGTCAGCTGGGGTGCGAGGGATATGCTCTATGGGTAACCTTACACTCCGGCGTCTGAAGACCCGAGACGGCGTGCGGTTTTGGTCGGTGCAAGCCCGACATAACCGCCCCCGCTGGCCGGCGGGGGGGTATCCGAAGGGATTTCCGCACGATAAAAAAAAAAAAAAAAGGTACCCATTAATCATACTTTGTTTCCATTTTACACGTAAGCTCTATATCATTTGAAGAAATCTTATCAGTAACCTGAATTGAATTTAAGTAAGTAATTGAAGTTAAGTATTTTTGTAATTTTCTCTAAATTAGGTTAATTACTTATATTTGAAGTATATTCGCAATTCCGTGAGCGAACGTTAGTTGGCTCAAACCCATAATCTGCTAATTGCAAAGCCTGCATTATAATCATTCTGTCACTAGCACATATAATTATTTAACATATTTATGTTGAAATCGCCATATGAATCCATAATGTTAATATATTTTCATTTAAATGAAAAACAACATAATTCACATCACTAGAGGTTTACAAGTGGCACGGGTTGATAGTATCTAGCAACCGATGATACAAGTAGATTGTTTCACCGGAGCAACGAGCACCGATACCGAGAACTATTTACTCGTTATAATACGATTTAATCGTGAGTATCGATTCACGTTTGGAAAGTGCCGCTTTTTGATTTAAATGAAGAAATAAAGGGGCTTAGTCGATTTTGCGATATAAAGGTGGTGGTTTATGTCAATGTTGAGGTAAGCGGAGTACCTGTCAAAACTTACAATAGTCGGCATTCTTTGATTGAAGATAAACAAATCGTAGCTCATTATTATTGTAGTTTTATAGTAATGTCAGAATATTTATTATAAATGCATGTTTTTATATAATAATCTCGTGTCTAATAGATAGGCAGAGAAGTACTTTTAGCATATGTTTCACTAAACTCATTTTGGTCCTATATGACTCATATGAGGTGGTGGTGGTTGCTTTATGTTCATCACTCCAGGGGTTGTTTTTATATGAGTCAATTTTCTTTTTTATAAACCACATAAAAAAATTCATTACTAAATACACATACTCATATAGAGTTAATGTCATATAATGGCTTTGTAAGTTAGAGATTACAGGTTCAATCCCCATTCACCCTACAGCAGACCTTAATATCGGATATAAATTTGTACTTTTGCCTTCTAATATGTACCCAGTCCTCTCCACTTTAAGCTTAACACAACACATTAACCAACCACTCAAATGGTTCCGCATAATAAAGTGCGTATAACAATAATTTATGTGCGTATGCAATAAGTTGGCGTTAAGTAACGAGCTGCTTCTGCGCAACTCTATTGTTTGTATAACCCTCTCGCTTATACTTCTATGTAGTTAGCAATTAGCATCTTTACCCTTTTCCTGTTCTCTTTCACAACGACCTCCGTCCTTCATGAGCGCAGGCCTGGGGGTGGCAGGTGAGGCCGCCTGTCACCCCAGCAGAAGCAGGCCGGGACAGTGGGGCAACTAGCGCCCCTCCCCCAAACCAGGGCAAGACGGGGACCCCCACCGTGGTTCCCAAACCCGAGGGGGCCATCTCGAAACCGGAGATGGCCCAGGGTCAGTCGGGGTGCGAGGGGTATACTTTATGGGCAACCTTACACCCCGGCGTTTTAAGACCCGAGACGGCATGCGGTTTTAGTCGGTTCAAGTCTGATATAACCGCTTCCGCTGGCCGGCGCGGGGTATCCGAAGGAATTTCCGCACGAAAAAAAGAAAGGTAGTCCTCATTTTCCTGTAAAGGAATAGCGGCAATGTACAAGGTTCACCTTTTATATTGTATTCATAAGCCATGGTAGTGGTTTATCATTACCAGATCACGAGCTTTTTACAATGATTGTAATGTTATAAAAAATGAAAAAATAAGCAATCTGAATTCTTTTGGGCAGAATTTAGATAATGTGTCCCAGTGACGAGGGGTCCATATATGCCGATTCCTTACGGCTTCCCTTTGCAAAGATGCAAAGCCCAAAGCATGAGCTTCATCAGCAGGCTTTTTTAAAAGCCACCATTATCATACAAAGTAAGACATTATCCTATACATCAATGATTAAAGTACGTGTCGTTATAGTGAAGGTGGTAAAAGTCGAAACATTGATCGTCGATTTCCTTTACACCGGCTTCTCTTTTGAAAATCATCACCCTTCGCCACTGATGTGTCCTGTAAATGTAAAATATTAAAATTTAAATAAAAGAAATGTATGAATAAAATGATGAAAATATATAAGAACTACCGATGTGAAGGAGAAAAGGCAAAGGGATCGCAAACAACTAAATGTAGGTGTTAATATACCTCTCTCTCTTACAAGGATTTTCAGGTGTATAAATAATATATTGTACTTGCCCATAAATTTGCAGATGTTTGAATAACATTACACGATAGAAAGGTTCTTAGACGTTTGCCGACACCGAAACAAATTTAACAGCTGCTAATAAAAAATGCTTACTGGCATTAATCATAGCTTTTTGCTGAATTTCCAATTTTTATATTTATTGGCATACTGACAATGTACGGTTAAAGTTTGTAAATAGCTTTGTTAGTTTTGACGCCTGTTGTGTTTGAGACCGGATTTCACAAATGATAGAAACCAAAATCAATTGAAACTGAACTGAATTATCATGTTTTTCTCAATAAATTTCAATGATTGAATATGATAAGAAAACCTAGTTTAATTGAAATCTAGCGTAATTATTTTCACTGGTGAAATCCGATCCTAGATTAGGTAGAGCTGAACATTTCGCAATAGTTTACAGTAGGTAGGTACCTTTTTTTTTTCGTGCGGAAATCCCTTCGGATACCCCCCGCCGGCCAGCGGGGGTGGTTATGTCGGGCTTAAACCGACTAAAACCGCACGCCGTCTCGGGTCTTAAGACGCCGGGGTGTGAGGTTGCCCATAGAGCATATCCCTCGCACCCCGACAGTAGGTAGGTACCTAGTCCTTCTCCTCCTTTTGTTTGGTTTGGCCTTTATAAGAGTGACTACCGTTTGATCTCCCAACCTTGAGAGGAAAGCGTTCACCAGAACCTCGTCCGTAAATTAGCAAGTGTACCTATCGGCTTACAGGCGAAGTTGGCTTGGGCCCCGAAGATCCCCAGAAACATCCATTCCTTTCTCTGATTTACCCCTTACCTTCAACAGGTGGCAATGCGCTGGTGACAAGTCTGTTACTCTGTGCATAGGAAACGGTACCTCTCTCTATCATCTGGCTACTTATTATAAAATGTGAAAACGTACCTAGATCTATGGATAAATGAATGTTTGTTACTCAATCACGCCAAAACGGCTGAACGAATCTTGATGACATTTTGTACAGAGATAGATTATAGTCTGATGTAACACATAGGCTACTTTTATCCCACAAATAGTTTCCTGTGGGTCACGGGAATATATTCAGATCTCACGCAGATTGAACCGCAGGCAACATTTAGTTTTCAGTATTAATGAAGTAATTATTCTCTAGTGTGTACTTACGTTCAAACATAATAGGCGTTGGTGACCGCCTTCTATATGAGCAACGTGTGTAATGGTAATGTAAGTGTAATGGCCAGGATTCGAACCCGGGACCTCTCGATCGTAAGGTCGACTCCTTAATTAACCACTAAGCTACCGACGCTTCAATTATTATTAATTATATTTATATAACAAACTTTGAAGTTGCCTTTCTCTTGTTTGATCTTCGCATAATTTATTATTGAATCTATTAATGCTAAGATTATTTCGTTAGGTAAAGCATAGCTTATACTATGGCTTGTCCCCCGCGTGTCCAGATGAACATACTTATAAATGCATTTTTTTGCAAATACATACCTACATATTATAATATGTATATAAAACATCCAGACCAATTCAAACAGACATATTTAGGCATATAAATATTTGCACTGAGCGGGATCGAACCCGTGACCTCTGACATTGCAGTCAAACACTTTACCGTCACACAACACATGTATGAGAATTTATTGGGCAGTTAAGCTTGAAGGTATTTCCTACGCACTAGTAAGTACATAGGTCCTTGATAAAAAAGAACATTTTGTACGTTATAAAGAAATCGAACCTGCCTTGCTCACTGGTAGTACTTAATTGAATTCGAAGTAACTGCTGCAAAGTACGGTTGGTTGATCATCAATAATACATTTCTAAATGTACCTTAACTGTTTCTAAATACCTAAACAGCAAACAGTATAACAAACTTATACGGAGACGGAATCGCACTATGAAAGTTCTTTCAAGCAAGTCATTTAATTTGTTATGAGATAAGACAAAACATACTTGTTTCAAACAGTATGAAAAATCAGGCTAGTATTAGTTTATTCATACCTATTTAATAGTTCTACATTATTCAAACATAGCTCGCATTGTTCAATCAACCAACACATAAAGACCTCTCGATACCTCACAAAATTTATAAGAATAATCAGTCAAGAAAGGTCGAGTCAGTTGGTTTACAATACGCTAACATTAGCGACTGGGCGTTCTCTATTCGATCCTAACTCGGGAGCGTTCGGCATTACTCGGTTGAAATGGTACGCCCACTGCGCGCGCGCCTCGTCCTGTCTTTATTTATCTCAGAGTTTTGCGGCAGTCTGTCTCGCGTAGTGGTTTCGGCCACACGCCACACCCACAGATGAGTGTTAGGCTATTTTCCAATTATTATGTAGAAGCTTTTTATTCAGACACTGATGCCAACAATAATAAGCTTTCTAGTGATAAAATGAGTGAGGATAATCTCACTGTTGTAAATCAAGAATTTCATTTTAAAATACTTAGTTTTTTGTGTCTACTATTAAGATACCGAACAAGCACACTGTAAACCTGATAATGAGCGGTTAACATGACCTATGAGTGCTTGTAACACTACAATTCTCCTAGCACCGCTACTACGTACACAGGAGATAGGAAGAGAAAAGAGTGGAATAGAAAAATGAAAAAAAGAAAGTAGTACAATAAGCAATACCGAACCATTTATAGAGAAAATATCACATAAAGCCTGATAGAAAAATGTACCGTAGTTATTATCATCATGATAGTTTACCTGGTACCATACCTTCACGCAATTAAATGACCTTTTTCACTTTACCAAGTAAGAAATTAATAACATAAGTGGCGAACTTAATGGACTCCACTACTAAGTAAAAGTTAGAAAGTGTAGCCATTGTACAAAACGACAATTGATAAAAAAAAGCGACAGTCCAACGCCTTGACCTGTTACCTCTTTCTTCATTAAAAAAAAACGTAGCGATGTTAGTACGGCCACATTCAATCTCTGTTATTAGGTGCCTATAGTTTGTGGTTGCGTAAATGGACATAAGGTCAGCGCTACTGAAATGTATCAAGGTGAAAGCTTTATAATTATAGATGATCTAACGATAGTAATCTTTCATAACTACCGTTATTGTAACAACAATTTTGAATGCGAGCGATCAAATTATTGGTAGAATGGAATTGCCAGTAATGGTGGTTTAAACCTACAGGAGTTATGCCAAAGGAGTGAAGTGCCTTGTTTTTGCCTGCGGCAATCCCCTGGGTGAACAACTCACCTGAGCTAATTATGTGCTGGGTACTCGAACCGAATAAAATCGCACGGTATTGCATCACATCGGCCTAAGTGACCGGGGAATCAGGTGAACCCTCGAAAGGATACCAAAACTGGTAACCTCGACTTGTAGTTGGGGATCAAAATCGCTCTCTCTAAAGAGGGTCAATGTGTAGAAACACGACACGATGTGCCGCCATCCTGGGCCTGCCTTTGCTTGGGTGATGACTAGACGGAGTGAAGTACCTACCAAGTACTTCGCTCCATAGGCTCATCATCACGGTTTACCTTTAATCGATTCGATTCTGACATAGCAGCTCGTGCTTTAGGCGAAATGGTATACCCGAGGTATCACCATAAAAGTGTTAATTGGAGCAATACACAGTGAAGATTTAGAAAAAGAAACATTTTCAACGGGTAGATGTAGAATGAAATGTACAACACTTTTCCTATAGATTTAGATCGGAAAAAGAGAATATCCAGCACGGGACTTGAACCCGCGACCAGTCCCTTACAGGGGGAATGCTCTGAACAACTGAGCCACCTAGACACGTCTCAGATATTTTCCGATGTACCATTATACTTATCAAACACTCACAAATGGACAACAATCATCCAAATTTATCTTCAAATAACAAATCCAATGGTAGGTACAAATCTGTTTATTCGTTTAATACAGTAATAATAGATATAAATATTGCCAATGTAACTTGAAGTGCCTATTACCAACTTTACTATCTTTTTTTTTTTTTTTTTTTTTTATCGTGCGGAAATCCCTTCGGATACCCCCCCGCGTGCCAGCGGGGGCGGTTATGTCGGGCTTGAACCGACTAAAACCGCACGCCGTCTCGGGTCTACAGACGCCGGGGTGTAAGGTTGCCCATAGAGCATATCCCTCGCACCCCGACTGACCCTGGGCCATCTCCGGTTTCGAGATGGTCCCCTCGGGTTTGGGAACCACGGTGTCCCCGTCTTGCCCCGGTTTGGGGGAGGGGCGCTAGTCGCCCCACCGTCCCGGCCTGCTTCTGCTGGGGTGACAGGTGGCCTCACCCGCCACCCCCAGGCCTGCGCTCATGGAGGACGGAGGTCGTTAAGCGACCTCCGTCGCCTGAGTTGCCTGCGACGCGCGGCGAGCAAGTTGCGGGCTCGGCGGACCGGGAGAGTTCTAAGTCTCTCCCGGGCGCGCTCCGCCACCTCCTTCGCGAGCATTACATGCTCGCAGAAGGAGGCGGCGGCGGCCCACGCGCTCGCGCTCCGCACCATTGCCGCAATCATGCTGCCGAGCGAGAGGACTCCCACCCCGATGGCTGCCACGAGGTCACGCCTCGGCGCCTCCCACGCCGGGCAGTCCGCCAGCGTGTGCAGCCCTGAGTCCTCGCTCGCGTCGCAGTGATGACACTCAGGCGTTGGCTCCTTCCTGATCCGATGCAGGTGGTCCCCGAAGCACCCCTTCCCTGAGATCACCTGCGTCAGTCGGTAGGAGAGGCTTCCGTGTCGCCTCTCCAGCCAATCCTCCATGATGGGCCTTACCGCCGCTATTGCGGCCGCCGCTATTGCGGACCAACTTTACTATCTGATGAATCAAAGTTAGAGTAAGATATCAAACTAAACGCTTCTTTTTGGTGCAATTTGTATTTTGATTTCGCAATTAGACCGCAGTTACTACACTCGGATATCAGTTATTGATCCACATAACTTAAAAAGACAATTAACTACATTGTTCTTAGATATTTTGGCTGATGTTACGAAAATTATATAAATACAATGGATGTAAACTAAACAAATAAAACCGGTCAAGTGGGAGTCGGACTCGCGCACTGAGGGTTCCGTACAAAATTGGATTGAGGAACAAACTTAACGTTACTGTAGAGCTTCTAGTCTGGACAGAAAAACATACAGATATTTTTTTTTGTAATATGGGTAGCTACATGTTAACGGGTTTCGGACTTTTCTCTTTACTTGTGCTATACGATTTTTCGTTCTGCAAAATATCATTATTCTAGCTCAACGGTTTTTGATTACCTACTTTGTGATTATCTAAATATGATGCATAAACAGCAACATCTTTAGTTTGCGTTGCCGTAGAAATTTGATTTTTTTCAGAGCCTGAAGACGTTCGGACTGATTATTTTATATTAATTTAAATTGATACCTCCACACGTTCTGGAGCAAAGGTCTTGACAAACAGATATTATTTTTGTGATGTGTGTAACTTCATATTTACGGTTTTCGGATTTTTCCATTTAGGTACTTGTGCTATAAGACTTTGCTTTTGCTACATTTCATCATTCTAGCTCAATGGGTTTTGATACCCTTGCCTTTGGTGAAATTTTGCTTCATAAACGGCTGTACCTACCTTTTGATTGCACTGATCTAGAAGTTTGATTTTTTTCGCTGCTTCAAAGGGTTACAGACCTGACTTTTTGGTATAAATTTCAATTTGGTGCCTCTACGCGATTCGGAGAAAACGGTCTTGCCAGACAGATAGCCAGACGATCAACGAAGTGATCCTATAAGGATTCCGTTTATTCCTTTTGTAGGTACGGAACCCTGGGGTGTGTGTTGGGTAACCTCCTCGAGTGTCGCTCCGATTCCGATCCCGCTGCAGTCCGGGGGGAACGGAATCGGAGCGGCCGGTACACCCTGGGCGGCGGTCAATGGCTTCCCCTTCACCCCTTCATAGGGTTGGCATTGATCGTCGGCCAATACCCAACGTGGCGGGAACACATCGCTCTCCGTACTCCTCTGCTTTCAGAGGAGACAGGATGAGCGATGCTGTTAGTGGTGAGATGGCCCAGGGTCAGCCGGGGTGCGAGGGATATGCTCTATGGGTAACCTTACACCCCGGCGTCTGAAGACCCGAGACGGCGTGCGGTTTTAGTCGGTGCAAGCCCGACATAACCGCCCCCGCTAGCAGGCGGGGGGGTATCCGAAGGGATTTCCGCACGAAAAAAAAAAAAAAAAAAAAAAAAGGTACGGAACCCTAACAATAACAAAAGTGATACTTAATAATTACATTAACTATATTTTCTATCTTTTTTTATCTATCAGTGTTCTTTTTATGGTTCTGTTGCCGAATGGCAAAAAACGGAACCCTTATAGATTCGTCATGTCTGTCTGTCTGTCCGTCCGTATGTCACAGCCACTTTTTTCCGAAACTATAAGATCTATGCTGTTGAAACTTGGTAGGCAGATGTATTCTGTGAACCGCATTAAGATTTTCACACAAAAATAGAAAAAAGGCAGTAAATTTTGGGGGTTCCCCATACTTAGAACTGAAACTCAATTTTTTTTTTCTTCAAACCCATACGTATGGGTATCTATCGATAGGTCTTTAAAAATTATATTGAGGATTCTAATATCATTCTAAACTGAATAGTTTGCGCGAGAGACACTTCCAAAGTGGTAAAATGTGTGTCCCCCCATGTAACTTCTAAAATAAGAGAATGATAAAACCTAAAAAAATATATGTCGTACATTTTCATGTAAACTTCCTACGAAAATTGGTTTGAACGAGATCTAGTACTTAAGTTTTTTTTTTTTAATACGTCATAAATCGTAAACCGCAATTTACCTTTCATTCAATCAACCCAAATATAAAAATTAAAAAATAAACATTATTATGTTACTTACTGCTACGGAACCCTTAATGGGCGACTCCAACTCGCACTTGGCCGCTTTTTTATCTATCTATCTTTTCAATAGTTTGTATTGAAAGAAATATACATTTATACTAAATTTCTACGACCAAAGATGAAAGAACACTCAAATCTTACAATACAAAGCTACTCAAACATAGGTACTTGATCATGAAGGAGACTAAGAAATAACTCTCTTTTTATATACCTACCTACTACTACAGAAGACTTACTAAGAGTCAGTTCATACTGATTCCTTTCAAATTTTTAACACTATTTGTGACTAAAAACACTCACGTCCAATTTTAAGGTGCAAGCGATAATATCCAACACTGAACAGCGCAACTGCAAAAATAAAACAGTTTTAGTTGAGAAACGGCGATGGTCTCAGATTATAATTACGGTAGAACTAACCGTCGGTCACCACTAAACATAAGACCAAGGGTTACCAATAATATATTGTGTTTATTTCAGAATTTATCTCGACTTGATAAAAATGATCATGATGGCTCATATTAACTCTTGTACAACATCGATGGTATCGATGTATATTTAGTACCTTAACGGTATTAATGGCAGTAAGTAACGTAAACCAAATTTCAAAACTTCGATTTGTCGCAGTCATCAATAGAATCAAAATATCTGATTAGTGCAATTGAAGTATTTAATTACCGCTTAATGTTACGACTAACTCCATAAAACGCCTCTCCAGAAACTGCTTCAATTCTAACTTAGCATTGTTTCCCCATTTTATAACGTGCTATATTTACTTACTAAACATGGTTGCCAACCCTACTGAAGCCCTGTGCGTTCCATGCTTTAAACTTAATAGCAATCTTTATAGCGCAATCCGGCCTCCGAATAGTGATGCTATCTGTCGATATTCGATGTCGATACCGTATTATTACATGGTACAATTGCGTGTTACGACTTACATGCACAATTTTATTGTTCTTTTGCTGAACGTTTTTAAAAACCCCAACTTCTGTTTTTAAGCTTAATTATTGTGTGTAATTTTGTTTTATCCTGTCTGATGTCATGCAAGGCTTTTAATTTCATATATGCCTACGACGTCCAAATTTTATAAGTGTTCTGTGAAACAACTACCTAGTAGGTATATCTGCGATTTATATAAAAAATGTTACTGTGTTACTTGATTACAGGTCTAAAATAATTTTGTATTTCAAACGCAGCATGCTATTTTCCATTAAAAAAATCTGTACAAAATTGGCTAGCTAACAAACAGTACTTCAATAAACTGGCGCTTCGGATCGTTCCATCGATAAACGTCCATATAATTCCAGCGAGAACGTGCTTGTCACAATTTATCGATACAGTGCATCACTAGCCGGGAGCAAAGGTTCGGCAGAGGGCGCAGGCATCAATTTGCGCGCAGTAGCCGCCGCGGGCGCCGCGCCGCCCCTGTCATTAGCCCCTCTTCCCTCCTTAGCCCCTCAATTTCCCCTCTCGACCTCAGGGGAACATACTTTAACCTTTTTTGCTCCCCTGCAACCTGTTCGGGACTCGGCTGCTGCGCGCGCGCTACGAACGCGGTTCATGGCCACGGGCGATACGCAGTATCTGCGAAGTAGGGCTGCCAACTGTTTTGTTTTATTGGAAACTCTTGGTAATTATATGGTAAAAGAATGAAGACGATGCATAAATACAGTGAATGCAGACCTAAATATTATTGTTACTATATTCACTTCTATTTATTCATATGAGAAGACTCACATATTGCCGTGTACCAGGCACGTTATTAGACTTCAAAACATTATAACTGACCTGGGAATCGATTCAGAAACTTTATGGTTATGGTACGCTATACACAGACCTCTGTATAAAACCAATGAGGCAGTCCGTCATTTTTTGTAGTCCATTTATCAGAAAGAATCTCCGGGTTATCTTTATATCTTGATATTTTGCATGTTTTACTCAGCCGTTGCAGTTTGCAAACCACACTTGGGTTTTTATGGTAATAAGCACCAAGTATCACGAGTGAAATAAATTATCTTAGAAGATTTTTTATGAAAGTCGCATTTACTATACCTACCTACTGTCAATTGTGGTAAAAGATGAATACCTTAGCATTTACCTGGGATATAAGCTATAATACCTTTTTTTTTCTGGGTTCACAAATGGTAGATATATTCATACTGCTATACCTAGCCGATATTAAGTGCTCAAAAGCATGACTCTACCAGACACAAAGTACAAACCACACTGTTTACCATGGCACAATATCTCGAGCAACGAAATCAATTAAAATTTCAATGTATAGTAACCCTATAAGCAACCTGTTAAGTGCACAGCGCGCGTAATAACGCAGGTCCGATGTTAGTTATCGTCCGCTCCCACAATATGGCTGACTAAAACAACCACAAAAGCTTACGTGATAATAACCAATTTATTCTGCTCCAGCTGCCATCAGAAATATGTATATGACCAGACCATGTATAATTCGTTTTCATGATATTTTTGTGTGAAGATCATGTATGAATTCACTATACTTGTAATACAAAACATCTTGATCCAATAAACAAATTTATTATTAGTGATATGTTCAACTCCTTTCGACTGCTACGACTACGGCGGGTTTGATTCCCATATTTGTAGGCATGAATATGTCTATTTGCCTTGGTCTGGGTGTTTTTATGTATAATATGTATGTATTTGCAAAAAAAGTATATAAGTATGTTAATCGTATTCTAAAACCCATAATACAAGTTAGATAAACTATGCTTACTTTGGGTCTAGAGAGCGCTGTGTAGAATTTCGTAGAAATTAAACTTGAATTTAACAGTATTGAAATCATTGAAAACTTTTTTTGCAAAATTACCTATGATTCAACGTGCAGTAAATTACCTACTTCTTACAATAATAATAGTCAGAAAGTATGTCAGTATAATGGTTATAAATTGAAATTTTAAAGATAAACCATTTATATTTTCAAATAAATATCAACAGTGAATAGACAAAAAAACATCATAGTTCTTCCTTTGACTTTGAAGGATCCGATGATAAAAAAGGTCAAAACCGAAACAGGTCCATGTCGGTTCCCCGAACCAGTAATTTGAGCCACAATTAAACAATTTTCTCGAATATCATTGTGCTTCATTTGAACGAGCGTCGGGTCACTTCTGACCCCGGGGCACAGACATCAAGGTCCCGCCCCGATTCCGTGGCTCCATAAACCCCATTAAACATAAACATGCCCCCAAACCACTTTCCGACGATCTTTCGTTCCACTTTATTTAATTTCAATACGTTAGAACGTGAAGTTTTCTAATCTCCCTCGCCGTCGGAATGGCTACGCATTTGCATAAAAGTAAATTTGCTCCCAAGACCGGGATAATGCTAATGGTTTGCTCAAAAAGAACAAAATGAACGCGGCAAATTGACCTGTCCCTCAGCACCGCCCGCGGCCTCCGCAGCCACCGCAGCCGACGACCTGTCGCCGCTAAATAATTCCGTTCCCATCATCTAGCCAGTAGCTATCTTACTTTAATTATTCATAGACGTTTTTATATACTATCGGTTTTTACCGCTCGACGGCCGACCGAAGCCATATAAAATTAAAAAATAAAATAATCGAACGTCGGCGCAATTTAAAAAAGAAATAAGTTGGATGACACGGATCGAACTCCGGGCAAATGTCGCGCGGTAAAAAGTGGTCGAGCGGTGTTGTGAGAGGAGATAAGGGGGGACGGGATGTGGTGTGGGGAGGTGCGGGGGCACAGGACGTCACGTAGGCGGCGTGGTTTTTGTCAACGTTCCTGCGGAGATGACAGGTCGCTGGACGCTGTACCGCGACCTGTCTGTGCCAATGGTCTTGATGCTTTCCATTTAAACCGACCGACCACACAATTATAGCAAAATGCTTATTACCAATACAGATCAGATGTCTTATGCAACTGTTGTGGTATAATAATACGTTTGTCAGACTATTATATTCATTTTTGTTTTATTAGTTTTGGTTTGTCAGTGAAGTGCTGTAATTAGAGTAGCTGACACACGCACGGCATCTCATGTCCTAACATTACGTGGGTTGACATAGTTCTGAGAACTATTATATACATGTCTATGTAGTTTAATATGTAGGTAGGTATTATTATATGTAAAGAGTTATAGGAGAGATAGTAATAACGAAACTATCAAGACTTATTGATCAATAAAATACACCCGAAGAGATTGTACCATGACAGGTGCATTTACTGGGAACACGTTTATGCCTAATAATAAACTCATAAGACCTTGTAATCCACAAATTATTTGTATCGAAAAGTTCATAATTCTTAGATTAAGTATATTATGAATCTGAAGTTATTAGTTCTAGTTCTAAAATTAACACTTAAATATTACATAAATGTTACCTACGGTTAATTATGTTATTAAAACAAAAAGGTTTGTCAGCCAATTTGGTTATATGCTATTTGACTATAATAAAAGAAAGGTGTTTGACTAGGTATCATGTATTTCTGTAAAAATAACTAATATGGATAGTAAATTAAAGCTAATGCTTTACTACAAGTAATTGCATTAGTTATCAGAATCTTGGTCAGTCATCTTCAAGTTGGATGATTTTTGTTCAATTGACTATCGGCCTTTTGAGATTTGATTGAATGACGGCGTTTAATAAACAGCCTAGGCATTAAAAGGCGGATTTAACCCGATGGCGGCAACATACACAAGGTTCTGCGCGTAAAATAATCCCTAGATAAACCAGTAAGAAATATATAGTCATAAGGTATTGCCACCTTAGTAGTTTTTAAACCTAAAGATAGCAAAAATAATCTATATTTTTTATTTACAGAATTTCCGCGAGCAGCGGATCGATGGCGCTGGTTTACCACTCCTCACAGAAGAACACTTAACAGGAATGCTACAAATGAAACTTGGTCCAGCCCTCAAACTACGTGCAGTTTTAACACGGCGGTTGGAACCTTGTGCGCAATGCCAAGCAACTATCACCAACAATACAGTTAACAACTTGGCAGCCAACTCATCACCCAACATGGCTACAAGGTTAAATGGCGCGGTGATGAAGCCGGAGCCTCGAAGTAACACCACCAGTCCCAGTTAAAACATGTTCTGCATGTAGAATAATATTCGAATCCATATCGTCCCTGTAAAGTAGTTCTTTGATGATATAGAAAGTGTAAATATTTACTCTGAAGTATCGGCTTCACCTGATATAGCTGTTGATTAGAGATGGGATGATTAAATGTTGGGAGGAGAGGTTCTACCTTTAATAGTAGATAAGAAGATATATTATGACGTGTGAAAGATCACACAATATATTTTCGGTTTTCTTATGAATACTTACCCTGTTGCGTATCCGGATCACAGTATGAGCACCTTCAAGCTACAGGAGCCCTGGTACAGCAGATCTGTTGTCGATATTTTAGCGTTCGGAATTTTAAAGAGTGTTTATTGAAGGACGATTTGGATAGGACTTCTATGTGATAAATATTTTCTATAGAATCAAAGAGCAAGATGTAAGATACATAAATCATAACCTCATCAGGACATCATTCAATAAAGGGAGATTAGTGAAAATATTTTAACACTATAGCCCTAATTTGGATCATCTGATACGTTACAAGACAATAATGTTTAACCATCATAATAATTTTAGATTAATATTATTATAGTCATCTTCCAGCATTCGTAAAATGGTCTTCCTGTTCGTAGATTTTGCATTTAGTTATTATAATATGCGTTAGAATACATAATTTACATATAATTTTAGGTTTTTTGTTTTGTATATAAACGTTTTGCCGTCCAAATGGTATAAATGTAATACTTGCGTAACAAGTATTTTTGTATGTTAATTATTAATTAGTCTTTAAAATATTGGGTCGGTATCGTAAAAGGTCCAAAGTGACCCCGATTTTTATGTGCATACAAAAATATTGACCCTATTTACAACGAAAACAATTTCGGTGCTAAGACCCTGTGAAACTTAAATATATTGTATATACCTATTAGCCGTTTTTGTAAAAAAATATTGCTTAAATAATCGAGGCTAATAATTATGACGACAGGGTCACAAAGTTTAATGGTTTGTGTATAAATGAATATATACAATAGTTGTATAGATGTATAGTTATATATACGTGGACATATAATAGCATTTACTTACCCACACCTGAAGAAAGCTCAGTAAACCGTTTTACAGATAATATTGTAGTGTAAAATGTTCTAGTTAGTTGAATAATTTTTACAGTGAGCATAATAATTTGTTTGTAATTATTTTTCTCTATGATAGATATGCCTGTAAATAAATGCATGTCTCTATAACGACTGACTTGAGCATAACTGACGAAATAAAAAAATATATTGGCGTCAGATACTGTTGTATTACCTTAATTTCAAAACACATTGACTGTGTTTATTTAAAAATATGTCGCGGCTTAAAATCTCTTCTTTAACCGACTCGTGGTCAATGACACATGTATGCGTTAAAAAATCCCCAGTCAGGTCGAAGACGCATATATGCGTCATATATTCGATCTTTGTGGCCAATGTTAATAACTTTTAAAAATAATGGTCGCAATGAATCGATTAACTATTGTTTTAATATCGAATATTATTTGTCAGTTATGCATAATGAACCATTCAGATTTCTTCATTCGAAGACTTCATGACTGAACAGCCTTATTATATAATCCGATGTGATTTTACTGTACCTACATTGCCACGTAAAATTATGTTGATAAAAAAAGCGTTGTCAAATTAGTTAAATTAAATAATAAGGCTTCAGGTCTATACAAGTATTTGTTTTAAAGCTAGATAATAATGTCTGCAGTTATTGTAAAAGAAGTGGTTTTTCCTGTGGTAATCTCCTTAATTGCCAAAATAGTGTATTAAATATACTTATTTAGTAGGTAACACGGGTTACTCGGAATTTTGGATCCACATAAAGTAACTACCTACAATGTGGCAAAATATATCGTCTCATTGTGACTATATTTTCTATACTTAAATGATTTTACCGGTTTCGTAAATGAAACCTCACTGACAGTAATCAGTTTGGAGTCCGTAACAATTATTGTAAAGCAAAACTTTGTTCCATTAGCCTAGAGATTGCGTGCTACTACTATATTGTAACTTATGCATATTATTAAGAATATTCATTTCTTTATGTAAATTGTGTATCTAAAAATACACAATTTATTGTTTAAAATATGACGTTTCCTCTACTGAATTTTACTTGAAAGAAATTATTCTCAAAGGCCTTCATATTGTGGAATCAGTGATAATAGGGATTCCCTAATCCACAATATATAAAAATGTACTTAAAAGAAAAATGGTTGTAGTATAGTAGTAGTGTCTAATGTCTAAATGGGAATATAATGTATAAATAGATTTAAAATTCACAACTGCTAGTAGACAACACATAGGTCATCGGCTTAAGCAAATGTTCTCGCGCGTGATATAAATAACTTATTAAAGGAACAATGTTTTCTTGTGTTTTGTTACTATACTCCAAATATGAACCACTACCCATATATATAAAGTCCAGAACAAGTTTAATCACCAGTGACCTTATAATTGTATATTGTAAACAACATATCAGCAAATCTAAGGTGCTATTTCGGTTAGATTCTTGAACACTGTGCCTTAACAGTCTTCCTCTAAAGTAGAATAAAAATAATTTTATAATAATCATAACATTTTCAGAGTATTACGGTTCGACGCTTTAAATTGGACGATAATAATACCACAATTATAATAAAGAGTATCTGTATGCTTGAAGAATTATTGTTCATAAGTGTTATTTTAATAAAACTATACAGAATTTTCGTCACGTCGTATTCACGTATTCTCTTAAATCATGTGGTACTGATAAACGAAGTCATTGGAGTTGCATGAATTTGCAACTCGTGTTGACTATAACGTTTTTTAGTTTTTGTTTTGTAAAATCAGGAACATACTACAGTCTAAATGATTTAAAACGTACCTTTTGTCAGCTGTCGTTTAGGGTTGGGTGCCTACAAATAGATAGTGAGAATACCCGATTTCAGATAACTAATGAATTTATGATCGATCGATTTATGTTCTCTGGTTCCCACTATATTTTAAATAAAATGTAAAAAAAATTACTGAAATATATTGCATTACATTCCTTCAACATAAAAGTATATAAGTATTATTACTTATCAAAAATTGTTTAACTATTAACTTCTAATTTTAGAATTGTTTCATTTTGGTTCAAATCGTGCATGCCGTATGTTTGGTGTTTAGCCTCTGTCGGTTTATTCCCCATAGAAACACTTTCCTCGTAGATACATTTTTTTTAAATCCCCGCTTTCCGTCCCGTTAAATACACTATTGTCTATTACAGTTAAATAAAGTCCAATTTACAAGTACTTACATAATTAAATTCAAAATTTATTACCCATAGATACACTTTTCTCGTAGATATACTTTAAAAAAATACCCGCTTACTGAAATTATAAGGGTTCCGGTTTGAGGGTGCCGTAACCCTAAAAAAGAGTTCGATCATAACATAACATAACATAACTTCACGCCTGTATCCCCGAAGGGGTAGGCAGAGATATGTATTACACACCCACGATTCGCCAGTTATGAGCCTATTGCCGACTCCGCTACTGAAGTTTAAAATGTCGACGTATGTTAGTTCTAAAGTACAGGATCTCGATGTACGCCAGTTCGAAAGTTCACTGCAGCGAAGTATGCAAGGCTGACGTATGAAAATTTGATAAAACAATATCACGAGACACACAACAATTAATTTTTTAGGTGGTTAAAAAAAAAATAACCACGATGATCGATCATCTATTACATAATGAATATAAAATCCTATTATTTGATGATTTTTTATTTATTTTTTTATATATAGGACACGTCAATTCGACTTCACCTCGCCTGATGGTAAGCTGAAGGTAAAGTCTCTGGAAAGAAGGTCACCATTACATACACGTACCATGTTAACAATGGTGGCACTCAGCTTGACGGCCTCATCAAAAGAGGATTATCGTCGCAGCACCGCGTGACACCAACCGGTCCCACTAGTGCTGCGACCACAATCCCGGCCCGGCTATGCACTTGCTGACCCCTGAACGCAATCAAACCGAAATTGGATTACTATGGAAGGTTTTTCGCAATTGTGCTCGGTGGTACCCACCTGGCCGAATTTTGTGACAAATTTGTGTCATCAAATTTCTACCACCAGTGATGAATGTAAAACTGGTTAAACAGAAATATAACATTTTTGTACGTATGTGTACCAAAAAGTGTATCTAAGAATAATGATTACTTGAGTTTCCAAAAAGTGTATCTAACGGGAATGAGAGCGAACTTTAAAAAATGTATCTACGGGGAATAAACCCTTCTGTCAATCCCATGTGTTAAAAGGTACTTCTTAGATTATTTAGACTGTGAATAGACTGTAATAGTTGAACTGATTTGGAGTTCAACATATATATTGAAAATTATCTATATCCGAAATGTAGTACGAGATATAGGTATCTACGAATTATGTTAAACATAATTATTTTAACTTTTTCTTGTAACTTTTAACTTTAAAAATGCAATATTCATAACATACCCACTAGGCTCATTCTAGTTAATAACTGAATGGTTTTAAATACCCACCCAAATTAAAATTAAATTAAATCAACATCAGTATTTTCGTTGCAAGATTGATCAGAACATTTAGAACAATAATATTCAATTATTAAAATTAGTTAAACCACATGATTGAAAGAAATGTTAAGACTTAAAAAGAACCGTGAATAGATAACAGCTTTTGTTGATTTCAGCTTTTATTACGTAACTAATGTCGTAATGGCCCAGTGACTTATGAGTTATGATAGTGTGTGTAAATTTGTACCTATAATTTTATTATTCTGTAACTAAGCACTTTATGAAAATATTATAAAAAATAAAACGAGTCCGGTTTTGACGTTACAAGAATCACTTGCGTTCTTAGTACTTCGATTCTCGCAAGAAACTTTGCAACTTCAATAAGACAAGACTTGGTTTATTGTTATTTTTAATGTATAATTATTGTCTATAACAAGGTTTTAGTCACTTTGTTAGTTTCCTTGCGAACATCGTACTTAGTTAAAGATTTAGCTTGTTTAGCCGATCGTTCGATCCAACCTCTTAAGTATTTATGTGAAGAGAAATAAAAGCGACATTTTAATGAAACTATTTAATTGTTTTATTTGAACTAGTTTAAGACGCATAAAAAGCTGAACAGACGTGTCTGCTAGTGCATTTCTGTCTTGTCTCATACAGGCATCCTACAAGTCATCAGAATTATTGTAAACTACACATTACGATACGATACATAATATATACATAACACACTCATGATTCATGCCAGCAGCCAATCGCGTAGTTTGAAGAGATTATCGGAAATTACAGTCACCCATGGCTTATGGCTTTTTACAGTCACATCTTGGTTATCAATCATTATTCAATTAGCTGTCGTGATTACGTTAGATAGTGTAATATCAGTAGCAGAGTATAAAACAAACACACCTAATACCATCTAGTGCTCATAAATGGAAATAAGTTATCTTCAAACTATGGTCAAAAACCCATTTGTGATATTAAATAGTAATGGGTCCAAATTAAACAAAGCATGTCACTGAAACTTAGTAGCGTTTTATATCACTAAGGTGGCAAGCAAGCATACGGTACCGCATGATGGAAAGCGATCTTTGTAGACTCTTTACAGTAAGTTTGTATCATTATACTGTTTACATAACTGTATTTTCATGCAAATATATTTAACTGCTGGATACTATGTTGTAATCTGAAAAGAGATGAAAAATCGTGGGCTGTAAAGTGTGGAGATGTGATCTAAAAAATATCCATAACCATATCTTCACGCCTGTATCCCCGAAGAGGTAGGCAGAGGTGTTTTGCACACCCACGATTCGCCAGTTATGTTAGGGTAACAATGTAATAGGGGGCGAGCCTATTGCCATCTACTGGGCACATTTCTAAGCGAGTGATAATCAATATTTTTAATACACACATAACTACGAAAAGTCAGAGGTGTGTGCCCGGGGCGGCTGAGGATCGAACTCGAGACCTCGTCTCCGCAGTCCGTTACGTACCTACACCACTAGGCTACCGCCGCTTTAAAAAAATATATATTTCTTTTTTCATATTTTAAGACAAAAAAATCATATATTTTATCTTAAAATATCTTAAATTAGCTCAATCGTGAGTCTTGAAGCAGAGAAATATGAAAAAGATAGTTTTCATGAGATTATTCATTAGTTGCGTAATGCCGTCTCGGGTCTACAGACGCCGGGTGTAAGGTTACCCATAGAGCATATCCCTCGCACTCCGACTGACCCTGTGCCATTCGCAGTGTCCCCTCTGATAACAGCAGAGGGGTACCTGGAGCGACCACGTCCCCCCGCGGGCCTTGCAGGCCCGCCATACCCGACCCCCTAGTGCAATGGGGTCAGCTGGCCCTGAAAAGGGCCGGTTGGTCAGACTCTTGGCCGTAGACGTTGACGCCAGCAACTCCAGAGGAGCAATCAATGATGCGTCATCGCCCACGTTGCCCAGGGTGCACCAAACCTGGAGGTGATCCAACCAGTCGCACCCCAAGGTACACAATAATTACAATAATTAAAGTCATTAAATGCACGATATATGCCTACTATTATACATTTTATACCTACACAGTACAGTTCATTTAATTATAGCGATATTAATAACTAAAATATTACCTAGTTGATTACTAAACATCCAATTGAATGATAATCGTATCCACATCAGCAAAATCAGTCTACCTTTTTTAGTATTGACTGACGTTTAAAAAAAATATTTCTGGCGGATTCGACACCTGCCGAATGCTTCTGTTTGTTCTGTTTATTTTTATGCATAAATTGTAAATATTTTATTTTTGGAATATAAATTAGATTTGAATAATAAATAATTAGCTTTTTTTATCTATGGATTACAAAAACTGAAAAGCTTTGAGCATCGAGGGACGTCACATCTCACAAAGTAAAATGTCGTGTTTTATTGTTGGCAGTTTCTGGAGAAAATTAGTCTAAAATATTTTAGTTTGTGGTTGTGAGAAGTTTGACGAAATGGAGCCCTGACTATGTAAAAGCTGGTAGTGAAAATCTGCCAAAAATCGATACATTTATGGTTGCAATTTTGTTTGCATATAATTCAGATTAATAAAATACAAATAAAATAAAATTCGTTTATTTCGGACCGGAATCCATAGTGTTAGTAACAATAATCTTAAAAACTACCTACGTTAGTAATATAATAATTTTAACTTTTTTTTATATATATAAGTACATACCAGGATACCACTATTACACACACCGGTTATATGTAATTGCGGTATCCTTGGTTATGTGAAAACGTGTCCAGTGCTGCATAATAGCACTGTCCACATCAAGCCTGTTGGCTACAGTCTTCAGGAGGCTTTTGGAAGTGCCACGGACCCGCTGTAACAGGGACACTATTCGGTTTCTTATGATAGCCGAAAAGCTATCATGCCCAGCTGTGGCCAACATCCCTGAGGCACTACAGTGGCGTCGCAACCCCAAAAGCTCCCTGAAGGCATTATTATATTGGGTATGCAGGGTCCTGTATGCTCCTTGAGTGTAATTCAACCACAGGCCGCACGTATACAAAGAGTGACAATATGCTTTGAAAAGCGTGATTTTAGCTTATTTAGAACAGCGTGCAAACCTGCGGGAAAGCATATTAGCTCAAATGCACAGGGCCCTGCGCTCCCGTTCCATGTCCATGTCATCCTTCAACGATTCCGTGACCCAGTGCCCCAGGTACTTAAAGCTGTTTACTTGTGCTATCGGGGTCCCATTGAGCATTACTGGAGGTACTTTGTAAGACTTATTACCAGCCTTGAATACAAGAAGTACACTTTTAGTTGTATTATACCTAAGACCATGAGCCACAGCTAATCTCTTACAGATTTCCATAAGTTTATTGAAAGCACTTATTGATGGGCACAGCAGCACCATATCGTCAGCGTAACTTATGTTGTTGACAAAGGTACCGTCAACAGAACAACCAACTCCAGCGCTGCTGAGATCATCAATCAACCCAATGATATATAGATTAAAAAGGGTAGGCGAGGTAATTCCTCCCTGCCTAACTCCACACTCTAAGCTGTAAGAGCATGAAGACCCTCCTGACCATTTCACATAATTTTTCTGATGTGCATACCAGTATTTTAATAAAGATATAAACTCGTGTGGCGTGTTTGTGTCCTCATAAAGTTTTTTCCAAAGAATGTTGTATTGAACCAAATCAAAAGCTTTGGACAGGTCTAGAAATACAGCATAAACAGGTGTATTCCTAGCAGCATAGTACTGGACAGTCTGCTTGAGACACAAGACAGCGGTTTCAGTAGACAGACCTGGCATGAATCCAAACTGTGCATCGTGAAACTTAACATGAGCGCTAAGCTGCACATCCAGCAGTCTGTCCAGCACCTTAGCGACTATGGTTGCCAATGATATTGGTCGGTAATTAGATTTGTCATTAATATATAGTTTATTCAATATAGCTCGATCTCTGTGACAGATAGCTAAAAAATCGACGAAGTAACTTTGAATAGGTAAGCGTCATGTACAATTTTTATCACCTATAATTTCATCAGGGCCAGCAGGGTAGGTTATGTCAACCTCGAACCAAATAAAACCGCACACCGTCTCAGGTCTTGAGATACCGGGGTGTAAGGGGCCCATAAGGCATTTCCCTCACACCCCGACTGACCCAGGGCCATCTCCGGTTTCGTAATGAACTTCTCGGGTTTGGGAAACACGGTGTCCCCGTTTTGCCACGGCTTAGGGGGAAGTGCGCTAGTCGCCCCGCCGTCCCGGCCTGCTTCTGCTGGGGTGACAGGTGGCCTCATCTGCCACCCCCAGGCCTGCGCTCATGGAGGACGGAGGTCGTTAAGCGACCTCCGGCGCCTGAGTCGCCTGCGACGCGCGGCGAGCATGTGGCAGGCTCGGTGGGCCGGGAGAGTTTTAAATCTTAATGATTGCGATCATTAAGATTTAAAATCATTCTGCCGAACGAGAGGACTCCCACCCCCATGGCTGCCACGAGGTCACGCCCGATGCTCCCCTTAACGGAGATCACCTGCGTCAGTCGGTACGAGAGGCTTCGTGTCGCCTCTCTAGCCAATCCTCCATGATGGGCCTTACCACCGCTATTGCGGCGAGCCCTTCGCTTGGTCGCCCAAGTTATTCCTACCACTCCAACACGATGGCCTGGTGGAGATGGGACTGCACGGCCTCGATTTCTCGAGGCTCTGGGTACCATTCCTGCTCCCGCGCCTCCTTTCGCCACTAGTACAGTTTCGAAAGGGCTCTCGCCTCCAGGTCCCATGGCGGAGTTCCGGCAAGGAGACTCGCTTCCTCGAAGGAGATCGTGCGGTACCCGCAGATGACCCTGTTGGCCATAACCCACTGCGGAGCGCGCAGCATCCGCACACAACCGCCTTCAGGGCCTCCGCCCATATTGGGCACCCATACAGGGCCATGGACCGCACAATTCCCGCGTAGTTCGTTAATATACTTACAACTATTTTTCTTAAAAATGTTTCGAGTTACATAGGTAGATACTTACTTAGACTCTATATAAATCGCTGTAACTATAGAAATGAATAATTTGAGAACGCCGAAGCCATAGGCCTATTTTTCATTATGAAACGTTTGTCATAGTCTGAAGTAGATTAAAGATTATCACACACTCATTACGTCAGAGCTCCTATTCATCCAACCCTACTCCTGTTTCAAAAACTCTGTTTGACAGCAAAGAGTTAAACAATAAACCAGTAGTGCTGTTTGAAAGTATTTTTATACAATGCAGGTACTTCGCTAGAGAATCAGTATCATTCTCAGTTTCACAAAAATTCACTACACCTCACTGTGCCGAGGGAGTTTAGCCATTTCTGATCAGTTTTTGAATGAGAGAAAAACCGGGTGATCAGACTCGTCGTGTTTGTTATCTTACTATGCATAAATTATAAATTGCACGGTTATAAATCTATACAAATAAATAAAATTGGAGTGTCTGTTTGTAATATTGAATTAACCGTTTTTACTACATGTATATGAATATATATACGGTACATACACCAAAATAACATTTTTCAAAAATTTTGTCTATCTATCTGTTTGTTCCGGCTATTCTCTGAAATGGCTAGACCAATTTAGACGGGACTTTCACTGGCAGATAGGTAATGTTACAAGGCGTAACATAAGGTACTTTAATTTTAGAAAAAAAATTAGGGTTCCGCACAAAAGAACAAAAACCATAAAAATCTAAATCCACGCGGACAAAGTCGCGGGCACAGCTAGTTCTAAATAAAACCAGTGGTTAAGACCTTAGAAAACGAACATCTATATAGTCTTCTATGACATTTAAATTACTTATTTATTTAACCTCAGTACATGTAGAGTCGCGACGACGTTTAATATTACATTGATGCACATGTAAAGGGTGGCCTATACCGTAAGAATTCTACTTCACTACATAGTATAAAACAAAGTCGCTTTCTCTGTCCCTATATCCCTATGTATGCTTAAATCTTTAAAACTACGCAACGGATTTTGATGCAGTTTTTTTAATAGATAGAGTGATTGAAGAGGAAGGTTTATATGTATAATAACATCCATTGCACCCGTGCGAAGCCGGGGCGGGTCGCTAGTTAATATTATAATGTGAAAGTTTGTGAAGATGTTTGGATGTTTGTATATTTGGATGTTCGTTACTCAATCACGCTGTAACGGCTGAACGGATCTGGCTTAAATTTGGTACAGGGATTGATTATACCACATAGACTTCTTTTAACCCTGTAATAGGTTCCCATGGGAACCTGAATCTGAATTCTCGTGGGCAAAGCCGCGGGCAGTAGCTAGTAAAGAATAAGACAAACACACAAAATATTTTGAATAATTATTAATTGAATAATTAAGAATTCATTTACAACAAACGATAACGGCTGACAGTAATCAACACATCTCAACACTTACAAAAATATGTGACAAAATTATACAAAGATCTTAAAAACAAGCAAAAGCATTAAAAGCATTTCGTTATCAGTCTGTCATTTAGTCGATGGGTATTAGGTACAATAAAGACCGGTAAGGCCCATCATGGAGGATTGGCTGGAGAGGCGACACGGAAGCCTCTCGTACCGACTGACGCAGGTGATCTCCGGGTAGGGGTGCTTCGGGGACCACCTGCATCGGATCAGGAAGGAGCCAACGCCTGAGTGTCATCACTGCGACGCGAGCGAGGACTCAGGGCTGCACACGCTGGCGGACTGCCCATCGTGGGAGGCGCCGAGGCGTGACCTCGTGGCAGCCATCGGGGTGGGAGTCCTCTCGCTCGGCAGCATGATTGCGGCAATGGTGCGAAGCGCGAGCGCGTGGGCCGCCGCCACCTCCTTCTGCGAGCATGTAATGCTCGCGAAGGAGATGGCGGAGCGCGCCCGGGAGAGATTTAGAACTCTCCCGGCCCGCCGAGCCCGCAACTTGCTCGCCGCGCGTCGCAGGCGACGCAGGCGCCGGAGGTCGCTTAACAACCTCCGTCCTCCATGAGCGCAGGCCTGGGGGTGGCGGGTGAGGCTACCTGTCACCCCAGCAGAAGCAGGCCGGGACGGTGGGGCGACTAGCGCCTCTCCCCCAAACCGGGGCAAGACGGGGACACCGTGGTTCCCAAACCCGAGGGGGCCATCTCGAAACCGGAGATGGCCCAGGGTCAGTCGGGGTGGGGTGCTTGGTTGGGGACCTCCACGCGGTGCACCCTGGGCAACGGAGACGGCAGCGCCTCTCTCCTAGGGTGGGAGAGACGCTGCCGCCCACGGCCAACTCCGACCGAGGCGGGGACGGCCCTGTTGAGGGCTGTTCCAAAGCTTTCCACGTGTCCCTCTGATTAGCAGATGGCACAGTGGAGAGCAAGTAAGGGGGCCATCTCGAAACCGGAGATGGCCCAGGGTCAAACGGGGTGTCCGAAGGGATTTCCGCACGAAAAAAAAAAAAAGGGTCAGTCGGGGTGCGAGGGATATGCTCTATGGGCAACCTTACACCCCGGCGTCTGTAGACCCGAGACGTCGTGCGGTTTTAGTCGGTTCAAGCCCGACATAACCACCCCCGCTGGCACGCGGGGGGGTATCCGAAGGGATTTCCACACGAAAAAAAAAAAGGTAAAAAGGTACAACAAGCAGTGCTTCTTCAACTGCGTTAATTTGGCGCCGCTTTTGCTCCACTTCTTTATATCCGGTCGTGATTATGTCTAGACTTATCTCAGTAAACGGCGCACATACCCAAAAAGGATTTATATTTAATTCTGTGACTAGCTGACCCGGTAAATTTCGTTCCGCCTAAGAATAAAGTTATGTGGGTTACCTTATGAGCTGAATTTATTTAGTCAATGTCTCCTTGCACCCGAGACTTTAAGACCCGAGGCAGCGTGAGGTTTTGGTCGGTTCGAGGCCGACATAACCACCCCGCTGGCCAGCGTAGGTGTAACCATTCTGTGGTTATTTGTGTGGTAAAACAACCACAGAATGGCACTGTATAGGCGGACACAAATCTAAAAAAACAAAGATCATGATAATCGTTTCACCCGTTTTTGAGTTTATCTTTGCCACACACGACTTTGTTTTATATATTTAAATTAATTTTGAATTTTATAATATTAACAAGTACTATTCTTCGCGGCCCGCCGAGCCCGCAACATGCTCACTGCGCGTTGCAGGCGACTCAGGCGCCGGAGGTCGCTTAACGACCTCCGTCCTCCATTAGCGCTGGTGAGGCCGCCTGTCGCGCCAGCAGAGGCAGGCCGGGATGGTGGGGCGACTAGCGCCCCTCCCACAAACCGGGGCAAGACGGAGCCACCGTGGTTCCCAAACCCGAGGGGGCCATCTCCAAGCCGGAGATGGCCCGGGGTCGGTCGGGGTGCGAGGGATATGCTCTATGGGCAACCTTACACCCCGGCGTTTTAAGACACGAGACGGCGTGCTGTTTTAGTCGGTTCAAAGCCCGACATAACCGCCCCCGCTGGCCGGCGGGACGGTATCCGAAGGGATTTCCGCATGAAATAAAAAAAAAGAAGGTACTATTCTTCGGCTTTCGGTACAAATCCATCTTCGCTTTTTAAATTATGTTTGTGAATTAAAATATGTTAGTTTTTGGAAACTTTGAAAATGTAGTTAACTAACCTAAAAAAAGCGCTTAAATTTATAAACTTAGTTTCATTTTTCTTAGTTTTTGTTTCATGCCAAATCATGAATGTTCTTGGAAACCACTATAGAACTTCTTTTTCTTCGTCTTGTTCTTGTGTCGCATGAACAAGCTCAAAGTTCCTTTCACGGTGATGAGCTTTCTTCACTTTGTACTCCATGTACTCAATCGCGCTGTAGCCAGTAAAGCCGGCCAGTAAGAATCCAAGAAGTATATACAACCTGAAAAATATCGTAGAAAAGTATTAAAATATGGTTTGTTGATCGTTTGAACTTACTCTTGAAGCCGATCTCTTATAGCGGTGGGGTATCAATCACGCTTATAGTTGGTTTAGTTTAAATATTCTGACCAAAGAAAGATATCAGCCCGGAGTCCGTGTACTGCTTCTCCTCCTTTTGATTTGCTGTATCTATACGACTTTTATGCGAGCGACTGCGGTCTGATCTCCCAACCCCGAAAGGAAAGCCTGCGCTCTGGCGCTCAGGCTCGACCAGCACCTGCTGATTGAGGGATTGACTGCACTGGCTTGTAGATGAGGTTGACTTGGCCGAAGGTCTTGGTATAATATTTTTGTTGGGTGTCTCTATCTTTCAAAGATGAAGAATAGTTGGTCAGAGTATTCCCCCTGTAAGAAACTGGTCGTGGACTTAGGGTCCTTCCTGAATAATCACTTATTACGATTTAAATCTATAGGACAATATAGCATACTTATTGCTTCAAAATTTCATAAAATAGTTCAAGTAGGTACTGGGTACTACTAAACATATTCGTAAAACTAATTTTTAACATAACATAACATAACATAAACATAAACTCACGCCTATATCCCCGAAGGGGTAGGCAGAGGTGCTAGCACCCACGTTTCGCCAGTTTATGTTTTAGGTCCCAATGTAATAGGTGGCGAGCCTATTGCCATTAACCGGGCACTTATAAACCTGCGATAAATACACACAACTTCGAAAAGCATCGAAAAGTAATTGGTGTGTGCCATGGTAATACCTTTTTTTTTTTTTTTTTTTTTTCGTGCGGAAATTCCTTCGGATACCGCCCCCGCTGGAGAGTGGGGGTCTCCACCGGGGGCGGTTATGTCGGGCTTGCACCGACTAAAACCGCACGCCGTCTCGGGTCTTAAGACGCCGGGGTGTAAGGTTACCCATAGAGCATATCCCTCGCACCCCGACTGACCCTGGGCCATCTCCGGTTTCGAGATGGCCCCCTTACTTGCTCTCCACTGTGCCCTCTGCTAATCAGAGGGACACGTGGAAAGCTTCCGAACAGCCCTCAACAGGGCCGTCCTCGCCTCGGTCGGAGTTTGCCGTAGGCGGCAGCGTCTCTCCCACCCTAGGAGAGAGGCGCTGCCGTCTCCGTTGCCCAGGGTGCACCGCGTGGAGGTCCCCAACCAAGCATCCCTGCCATGGTAATACCTGGGATCGAACCCGAGCCCTCGTCTCAGCAGTCCTTTACCCATACCACTAAGCTACCGCGGTTTTTTTTTTAAGCCCCTCGTAAAGATGTTGTACATACATACGATGTGGAAATTTGGATGAAATTGGCACTTGAAACTTACCGAGTTCTGATACACAAATAGGGCGCGGTCGCATAGGACAGTACGCTACCAGTTGACTCCCACAATCGGAAATTTGAATATGCAGCTTCTTCGTTACCAGGAAACAGGATGCCTGATAGAGCTGCAAATGAAATTGTATCAGTAGAATTTTTAGGGTACAAAACTTATAAATTATACGATAGATAATATATTTTTTTATATTTTTTTTTATATTAAGGACACGTCAATTTGACTTCATCTCGCCTGATGGTAAGCTGAAGGTAAAGTCTCAGAAGCGGATTGTCGTCGCAGCACCACGTGACACCTATCAGTCCCACTAGTGCTGCGACCACAATACCCCGGCCCGGCTATGCACTTGCTGACCCCTGAACGCAATCAAACCAAAATTGGATTACTATGGAGGGTTTTCCGCAATCGTGCACGGTGGTACCTTTTTTTTTTTTTTTTCATGCGGAAATGCCTTCTTATACCCCCCCGCCGGCCAGCGGGGGTAGTTATGTCGGGCTTGAACCGACTAAAACCGCACGCCGTCTCGGGTCTACAGACGCCGGGGTGTAAGGTTGCCCATAGAGCATATCCCTCGCCCCTCGCACCCCGACTGACCCTGGGCCATCTCCGGTTTCGAGATGACCCCCTCGGGTTTGGGAACCACGGTGTTCCCGTCTTGCCCCGGTTTGGGGGAGGGGCGCTAGTCGCCCCACCGTCCCGGCCTGTTTCTGCTGGTGTGACAGGCGGCCTCACCCGCCACCCTCAGGCCTGCGCTCATGGAGGACGGAGGTCGTTAAGTGACTTCCGTCGCCTGAGTCGCCTGCGACGCGCGGCGATCAAGTTGCGGGCCCGTGCACGGTGGTACCTACCCGGCCGAATTTTGTGACAAATTTGTGTCATCAAATTTCTACCAGCAAACTAAAAAAAAAAAACTTAGAAATATAGGTACTTACTTCATACACACATCAAACATACCTATATACATCACACGTACATGTATGTATCCCTCTAGCTAGGATACGTCGAGAGGCAACAGCCGCCACCTGCTTCTGTTCTTACACACTTCCCGAATGAATTAGGTATATCATTTCATTTAAAACTCTTTGCAATCGGTTCATTTGAAATATTTACCATTGACTTGCACAAGCCATACGGCATCAGCAGTTCCCCAAATGGCAGCGAGAGCATAGAATACCAGCCACTGATTAGGATCTGGACGCCACGAAAGTAAAGCTGTCAGGAGACACAGGTTCAGGAGCTGAAATGTAGGAATAATAATAAATAAATATAATAAAAATATTCTACGTCATTCTACACAGCGCTTTCTAGACCCAAAGTATGCATAATTTAACTAGCTTGTGTTATGGATTCCAGAATGCGGATAAAGTTACATATATACTTTTTTGTAAAAACATACATAGAAACACCCAAACCAATGCAAATAGACATATTCATGCATACAAATATTTGAACTGAGCGGGAATCGAACCCTTGCCCCCTGTCGAAGCAGTCGAATGCACTGCCGCTACGCTACAGCGGCCTTCAATAGGAATCAAGTTGTCGGCTAAGTGATAATCGAGTAGATTAGCACATTGCAGGGTTAAGCAATAATAGCCAGGTCAGACTTAGTACAGTAGCCATACGGACAGCCTTTGCAATCGTTACGGGTAGTTGGAGCCCAAAAAAAAGCTGACAATCTGGTCTAACTACAGAACTTCGATATCGCCAATGGGGACATGGACCTGCACTACGCCATGGCACCCGATCCTCCACCTCCAGTATCCAGTTTAACTCAGCTAACTTTTTCAGGTCGTTAGATTATCTGACTGAGGGCCGCCCCACTCTAGGACCCGTTTGCGGCTGTCGGGCCTTTGGCAGATGTTAGTAGCCCATTTCTACTTCAGTTTCCTGCGAGTTATATTGATAGCTCCAGTCTTGCAAACGTAACGTTAAGTTAGTCACTTAATCCAATTGTGTAGGTACGTAACCCTCAGTGCGTGAGTTTGACTTGCACTTACTCGACTTGCACTTGACTGGTTTTATAAAAAAAAATAACAGTCCAATCCGACAAAGCCCAGCTGTGATTACAATAATACGATAATGTTAAAATATTGTATACCTGCAAATAGAAATGAAGGAACATTTCTTACCAGGGCAGTCACCATGACAGGATATCTACCAGTGACTTTTACGATAGCGCCCGCCACAGGAGCCGCAAGAGCATTGAACACCCCGAAGCATATCATCACGTAACCGATATTGCTTATACCATAAGTACATCCAATGAACGCCTGTTGATAATATTAAAGCAATGTTACTTATAAAAATGTTTGCAGTTATCAATAGAATAAAGGCGTTTCAATATATACCTACTTAGTTTTTATTAGGTACGTTATCAAGGGGTGTGTGTTGGGGGGTGTGTGTTGGGTAACCTCCTCGAGTGTCGCTCCGATTCCGATCCCGCTGCAGTTCGGGGGGAACGGAATCGGAGCGGCCGGTACACCCTGGGCGGCGGTCAATGGCTTCCGCTTCACCCCTTCATAGGGTTGGCATTGATCGTCGGCCAATACCCAACGTGGCGGGAACACATCGCTCTCCGTACTCCTCTGCTTTCAGAGGAGACAGGATGAGCGATGCTGTTAGTGGTGAGATGGCCCAGGGTCAGCCGGGGTGCGAGGGATATGCTCTATGGGTAACCTTACACCCCGGCGTCTGAAGACCCGAGACGGCGTGCGGTTTTAGTCGGTGCAAGCCCGACATAACCATCCCCGCTGGCCGGCGGGGGGGTATCCGAAGGGATTTCCGCACGATAAAAAAAAAAAAAAAAAAAAAAAAAGGTACGTTATCAAATCAATTAATTAATTTGTTATCAAGCCTATCTATGTGTAGCCATGGACCCAACAGACAGTACGGTAGTAGCAATTGAAGATTATTATTCTATGAACTTTACTTTTTACATAGGTAGGTACTTTCTTCTCAAAACCGGAGATGGCCCTGGGTCAGCTGGGGTGCGAGGGACATGCCTTATGGGCCACCTTACACCCCGGCGTCTGAAGACCTGAGGCGGCGTGCGGTTTTAGTCGGTTCAAGTCCGACATAACCTCCCTCGCTGGCCGGCGGGTGGGGATCCGACGGGATTTCCGCACGAAAAAAAAAAAAGGTACCTAGGTACTTTCTAATTTTATCTTGTCTTGGTCTCAGCTATCGTCCTTTTCATCCGGTTATCTTTAGTTCCGGTTAGTTATCTTATCGGTAAATTGCTTACACATTTTAGGCGCCTCCTCGAAATAGCACTGCAATCTAATAAATATTTACTTACACTGTCCATCCAAGATTTAAAAACCTTTATAGTTTGTTTAACGATAATGATAGAGTTAAGATATGATATGATTGAAGACTAAGAATAGAATTAAGCTAAAAATAGATATCACATAGCGTTCTCAGTTAAATATTTTATTTATGATTAGTGTCTGTCTCGATTCTCATTCATTGCATTCTACATTTTCGAATTTAGTTCGTATCATGAACGAATTCATCATGGACCCTATAATGGACAGCAAAGGATGGATTTACAATTTTTCAGTAAGCAAGGTATCATAAATCATTATTATTATTAGTAGGTTTTACCTGTGGTCTTGTGGTTTTTTTCCATACGGAAATCCCCAAATATCACCCGCTCCCCCGACCAACGATTATGTCGGACTCGAACCGACCAAGACCACACTCCATTTTGGGTCTCTAATGCCGGGTGTAAGGTAGCCCAATAAGGCAATTACTTGGCACCCTGACTGAGTCTGGGCTATCTACGCCTTTAAGATGGCCCCCTCGGGTGTTGAAACCACGATGTCCCCCACGTACCACGGAACGGGGGGTTTCTTGACGCCCCACCGCCCTGGCCTGCTTCTGCCGGGGTGACGGGTGGCCTCACCTGCCACCCCCAGCCCTACGCTCACGGAGGGCGGAGGTCGTTGAGCGACCTCCGGTATCCGATTCGCCTGCAACGCGCGGCGGGCATGTAGCGGGTTCGGCGGCGGGCCGGGAGAGTTCTAAATCTCTACCGGGCCAGCTCCGCCGCCTTTTTTTCTAGCATTACTTGCTCACAGGAGGAGGGGGCGGTAGCCTACGCGCTCTCGCACCATGGCCGCAATCATGGTGTCGACCGAGAGGACTCCCACTCCGATTACTGCCACGAGGTCACGCCTTGAAACCTCCCACGCCGGGTACTCTACTAGCATGTGCAGCCCCGATTCCTCACTCGTGTCAAAATGATGGAACTCGGTCATTGGCTCCTTCTTGATTCGAAGCAGGTGGTCCTCGAAACTCCCCTTGCCGGAGATCACCTGCGTCGCTTGGTACGAGAGGCTTCCGTGTCGCCTCTCAAGCCAATCCTCCATGATGGGTCTTATCACCTCTAAAACGGCGTGAGCTTGGTACCTATTTATAAACGTGACACGTTATAAACGTTCCAACTGCATTAATTAAAACCGATGTTTACACAAGGTCTTTGAAACTTGGCACATCTTAAGTATTTAATTTGCCAAACAAAATGCATAATATCTTGTGAAAATGGTATTTTAATTTTGATCAAGTTTCAAAGTTAGATATTATCATTATTAATTAAGTGCCTACCTACTTCCTCCACTAGAATCTGTCACGGACATGTCTGTTTTGCAAATGTCACTAATTAATATTAATTACTAATTTTTGATTTTAATTTTATATAGTTTCGTAATACATATTAGTATTTATTCTATGTAAAAGGTCAAAATTTCCGTCGAGGCCACCTCGCCGGGATCCCTTCATGTCTCCTAGCCAGGACCCCTTCATGGGACCTGGAAACGAGAGCCCTTGCGTTGCTGTAGCGGGGCTATAGGCCGGAGCCCTGAGAAATCAGGGCTCAGCGGTCCCAGTTCCGCCGGGAACTCATGGAGACATGGAGGTTGCGAGTTGAGCATCCAAGGTGGATGCTCAACTCGCAACCTGGTGGAATCCACCATTGCGGCGATGAGAGCGATTATGAAGGAGTGTTTGGAGAGGCACCACGGTGACCTACCGGATGTGTCAGATATTTACCGGACACCGGAGCTTCGGTAAGTATCTATGGCGCATCCACCGGGAGACAACGCCGCAGTGCCAGCACTGCGAGGATCCTGGCGAAGACACAACGCTCCATACGTTGATGGAGTGCCCTGCATGGGCGAGTCAACGCCGGGATCTCGTTGCGGTCCTGGGCGAGGACGTTCTCTCGTTAGACCATGGTGAGGGCCGTGGTCTCCAACGGGAGCAAGTGGCACGCCGCCGCCTCTTTCTGCGAGCAGGTTATGCGCACGAAAGATACGGCGGTGAGGGAGTGGGAGAGAAATCTGCCCCCCGAGTACCGCAGACTCATCTACGCCCGGGATTACCGCCCTCCATGATCGGGGCCGGAGGAGGGCAGTTGGCCGACTCGCCGTCCTTACAGAAGCAGGCCGTGGCGGAAGCGTGTCGTGTGTGTCCTTCACACGCCTGCCTACTCACTGACGCGGGATAAAACCGAACCCACTAGGTGAGGCCTCGGTGGCGGCCATGGTCCGCCGGTAACCCTGGGGTTATCCTTTCGAGGGCTTACTCGGGGTGCCCGGCAATGGACACTTGGGTAGGACAACGTGCGGTTTTAGTCGGTTCATGCACGACATAACCGCCCCCGCTGGCCGGCGGGGAAATCCGAAGGGATTTCCGCACGTAAAAAAAAAGGTCAAAATTTAGGTACCTAAATATTTCATCATGTTGTAATACAGTATAATCCTGATATTGTTTGCGTCAGGTTGTACGTTGGATATTAGACGTATTGTAGTCAAACAACTTTACCACTAAGATTATATTTTACGATTTTAGATTGACATGGTCATTTACATTAAAATTAGAATTATAAACGGGATATTTACCATGTTTAGTATCTTTTTCGAGAATCCGATATTTCGGCACTGTTACAAGTACCATGATCACGGATGTAAAAAGATACTAAACATGGTAAATATCCCGTTTATAATTCTAATTTTAATTATATTTTACGAATCAGATTTGAGAGAGATTTATAAATTATTCCATTCGAGGGCATTCAATGAGTAGATACCTTTTTTTTTCGTGCGGAAATCCCCTCGGATACCCCCCCGCCGGCCAGCGGGGGCGGTTATGTCGGGCTTGAACCGACTAAAACCGCACGCCGTCTCGGGTCTGCAGACGCCGGGGTGTAAGGTTGCCCATAGAGCATATCCCTCCTATATTTAGATCGTAAACGTAAGTTCTTACTTGAGTGAAGTCAGCTGCCATGAACGCTTGCTCAGCACCGATGTATGCAATAACCGGGAGTAGAATCAACTGATACTTATGTCTCAGTTGTTTTAACGTCACAGCTAGTAGGTGGACTCCTGTCTTGGCCTGACATTTTGTTTTACGGCCTGCTGTATACCTAAAATTGAATTATTAAAATAAATATATAATATTTTTCACATCTGCCAAGCGTCTGGCGTTGCCTTGCCAGTAAGTGCGCATAAATAAGAAAGAATAAGTGTGCCGTAAAATAAGAGAGCCTATAGTAGTCTATAGGTATACTTACTACTTCACAGTCACTTTTTCAATCCCTTTTCTAAAATGTCTGTCGTCTCTTAGAAAGGCTAAGGCAAGTAGAACAGTCTTTACGTTTTAGGAGGAGAGGAAATTCCTCTCGAGTCCTATATGTGATGGTTCTGGCTTTAAAGTGCGGTGATAAGGGTGGGGGCGTACCTATAAGTGGCGAGGTGTCCATATAAGCTGATTCCTTACGGTTTCTCTTTGCAGAGATGGCAAAGCTGCATAATTTACACTCTAATAAATAATACTCATACTGCATTATATAAAACTCATTACATATATTTACCGACCAATTAACTAAACATTAAATTATAAAACACCTTCGCTATAACTATAGCAATTCTCAAGTTACGTAATCAACCTTTCGATACCTATTTCTTGCAACAGGAGCTCGCTCGTTGTGCTCAAGAATAGATAGGAACTGTAGGGAAACGTTCAACAAGCCCCGAGCATCTGATTCTACCACAAGCCATCTTTTTTCTTACTCCTTACCACTACTTGACTATACATATTTCTGTCCTTTTTCCGCTTTCTTTTATCTACATAATACTTCGCTTATTTATAGGCCATGCGCCCGTGGATTAGAAAGAGTTGTTGTTATTTTTAGCCATATTATGAAAATAAAGGATACCAAATATTTGTATTGATGAAAGAAAGAAATCAAACAGATTGAATTTTCATTGATCATGCCCGCTGTCCTTGTTATTCAAACTTTGTTTTGTTTGAGTACTTAATTAGAGTTGTACATTTTTCTTTTTTTTTTTATCGTCCGGAAATCCCTTCGGATACCCCCCCGCCGGCCAGCGGGGGCGGTTATGTCGGGCTTGCACCGACTAAAACCGCACGCCGTCTCTAGTCTACAGAGGCCGGGTTGTAAGGTTGCCCATAGAGCATATCCCACGCACCCCGACTGACCCTGGGCCATCTCCACTTGCGAGATAGCCCCCTCGAATTAGTGTGTACCTATGTAGTGTAGGTAATAGTGATTTGTATATTGGGCAAATAATGTATATGTTGTTTAGTAATAAGAAATTTACTTTGCAAGTTTTGCACAAAATAGGTTAGGATTCAGTACAAAGGGCTTTGCTTAGTTTAACTAGGTAGGTACGTTAGCTGTGATTTTTCGGTTCACTATCTTTAGTCGTAACTAGCCTTTGCCCGCGGCTCCGTTCACGTGGAATACTGATCTGGGTCTCGCGATCCACAGGAACTTATTTAAGTAGTCTAATCGAAAACATTTAAGTATATATCATCCATACTTATAATTTTTTTCTCGCATTATCGCATGAGTTTCATGAACAGGTTTTTTTAAAAGACGCCATTATCATACAATGTAAAACACTATCCAATACAAATATTGATCGTCGATTTACTTTTCATCGGCTTCCCTTATGTTGTCTTAAGATTCGCCTACATTTTTACTACTCACTAGTCTGATAAATGGAAACGCCAAAAAATAGAATACAAACTAATAAGTTAAAAAAAAGAATTCATGAATGTGTTTACAATTTGTAGGTAGGTACCTACTTATGCCCGCTTAACGACCTCCGTCCTCCATGAGCGCAGGCCTGGGGGTGAAAGGTCACCAAGGAGGCCATCTGTCACCCCAGCAGAAGCAGGCCGGGACGGTGGGGCGACTCGCGCCCCTCCCCCAAACCGGGGCAAGACGGGGACACCGTGGTTCCCAAATCCGAGGGGGCCATCTCGCAACTGGAGATGGCCCAGGGTCAGTCGGGGTGCGAGGGATATGCTCTATGGGCAAACTTATATCCCGGCGTCTGTAGACCCGAGACGGCGTGCGGTTTTAGTCGGTTCAAGCCCGACATAACCGCCCCCGCTGACCGGCGGGGGGTATCCGAAGGGATTTCCGCACGAAAAAAAAAAAGGTACCTACTTATGCCACTCCCATACAAAGGTTATGTATATATATTTATTATTATTTCCTTTATTAAACTTTATATACATATAAATTATATTTTTAAATACATTCTATATAAAAAAAAAAACAAATATATTTAAAAATATAAACAATAGTTGCCCACCGGCATCGGGTACAGGGACCAAGCTACCGGTGTTAGGGCTCCAGAGAAAGGAATCTCCTCACAATACGTGCCGTTTCGAAGAGCACTGCCTTTTGCATCAAGCCCTTAACCCAACTGCCTAACGCGAGCCTCTTAAGATGCTGATCGAGGCTCTTGGCAATCAGTACGTTGCCTGATACAACTATCGGAACAATAATTGCCGAATCCACGTTCCACATGTCGACAACCTCGTGAGCTAAATCCAAATATTTTATTTGCTTTTTTTTCGGCTTTCACATGATTCTCGTCATGCGGAATGGTGATATCGATAATTATTACGCGGCGCTCTGATCGATCAATCAACACTATATCAGATTTATTGGCTACAATAGTCCTGTCAGTGATGATAGATCGATCCCAGTACAACGTGATATGCCCATTTTCGAGAACTGCGTCGGGCACATACTTATAGTACGGTACCTCTGATTCCACAAGGTTGTACCTTAGAGCAAGCTGTTGATGAACAATCCTAGATACTTGGTTATGTCTATGCAAATACTCGCCGTAGGCAAGACGAGAACAACCAGAAATTATATGTCTAAGGCATAGATTATTATATATATACTGTCTAAGGGTTTCTCCGGGACGGTGACACGCCAGACATATGTCAACCGTACCATCCTTTATTATTATTATTATGTGTAAATTTTTATTTATACTGAGCTCATACATTTACTACGGCACGGTTGTATGTTTCTATCCTACTAGTGAATCAACCTATCAGACTAGTGCATAAACTGCGACCGAACCGAACGTCAACGATAATTTAAAACGCGCAGATTTTGAAATTGCTTTATTTTCGTGTGTACTTTTTTTTCCGGTCGTCTCTGGTACCCCTCTAAACAGAATACCCTAAGCAAGTGCTTAAATAGTTTATAGGCTAATCCAGGACTGGCCATGGGTGTTATTTCAGGCAATTCATCTGAACATGAAGAGTGCTTTACACTCTTCAAGGCTACTGATAGTTTTCTGCTTCCCTTAGTCTATTGCTGCCTATCTTACTATGTTGCTACTAATAAAAATGCGAAAGTTTGAATGGATGGTTCTTAACCAAGAACAGTTTAACGGTGCAAATGATTTTTTTTAATAAATAATTATATTTGGTATAGCATATACTACTGGCTACTTTTTACCCCAGGAATAGGTTTCTGTGAGTCGCGTAACGGAACCATTAGTATTTCACGAAGCCGCGAGTTACAGCTAGTTTAACTTTAAAATGTTTAAACGATTTATGGTAACCTACCACACAATAACGAAAAAAAAAATGCACTAGAAGGCCAATGTCGAAGAACACATTATAACTCGTAAAAAACAATGAAAATAGCGAATTGTTTAACATACATTAGGTTACAAAATATCGTGTGAAATTGTCACATATAAGTAGCGAATTTAGGAGCATACCTAGCCCATTCATTTTTGTGAACTTAAATTATACGGTATTCGTGGTGTTTTGCATTGCATCAAATTGATAATGTATTGTCATCAGAGAAGCGGTTATGAAAACATTGCACTGATTTAGAATAATTAGAATTTCATTGGGTCACTTTACCAAAAAAAGCAACCATGAAATGATTTTTAAATTATTAGCAATAATTAGCACGGTGATTATATTGCGAAATATATGCACAGGAAAAAAATGTACCGAGTTAAGACCCTATATTTACTTTTGAAATTGGTTAAAACTCTCTTCAGCATCAGTGCCAGTAGGTAGTGGTACTATTACAAGATAAACCAATAAAGGTTTTATGGGTGTCTCCATGCTATATGTAATAATGTATTTCTTGTTTAAATTTAAAAATAAACTAATATCGGAATTCGGAATCGCGCAAGACCCCTTCCTCCACTGCCTTCACCCACCAGTTGGTACAGGGTGGATTTCAGTTAACCAGTCCACCAACTATGTGATCCACAAATAAATATAGAGACACTAAGTTTAATTACAGAATGAAAATGTCAAGTTAGTAAAGTTCCAAAAAAAATCTGACTCCATGTAAAACAAAATTATCGAACTACAACTAGCCATTAATTTCATCACCGAGCACAGGAGTTAGAGAACTAAATAAAGGTATAAATCTTAAGGCTTTCACGGCCGGCGTTGCAGGTAGAATATACTGCTTCCGGGCTGTTTGGCCGTGGTCCATCGGAAACTTGTGTTCCAGACGTTTCGTCGATCACTGCGGTCGACATCTTCAGTGGTACACGTCGGGACGCCGTCGAGTGCGGAGAACCTTCCTCGGCGGCGAACTCGGTGCGACTGATGTAAAGGCCCGAGTCACTGGCGTATTTATAGGTGCAATGGGAGGGGCTAAACAACGTGATCGCTCCTGATTGGTTGAGAGCTGCGCAACCGATGCGCTCGATACTGATTGATCGAGGCTAAGCAAGGGGGATACCGGGGATGGTGGCGGCTTCGTCATGTTTGAATTGTGATGACGCGCGACTCTCAGTGCTGGATACCAATCTTTTTGGAGATGAAAACCTTCGTTTTTTCTATTAAAATTATTGGGATGCTTGAATATTTCGATGGCTTCTCGACATAGCCGTGGGAAGAATTGTAAAGTGGTGGCTAGAACCTTCGTGTTCTGAAATTTGATGGTATGATTACCATCCTCCTGGGTGTGTTCCGCAACCGCTGACTTGTCGAAGTGGCCGAGGCGGTGCAATTTCGTTCATGCTCTGAAAGGCGGGTCTTGACGCTTCTTTGAGTAGTGCCCACGTATACCGAGCCACACGAGCAGGGGATTCGGTAAACTCCAGCCGAAGATAGTGGGTCACGAGGGTCCTTGACTGAACGGTGAAGATTACGTAACTGCGTCGTGGGCTTGAAAATAGGCTTAATGTTGTAAGCTTCTAGCAGTCTCCCGATACGATCCGTTGTACCATAAATGTATGGCAAAAAGGCCTTCCCTAGAGGGGCAGGTTTCTCCTCATCCTGGTTCGTAAGAGAAGATTGCCTCGGATGAAGAGCTCTTCGTATCTCCCGGGCAGAGAATCCATTGGCTTGGAAGGCCGAGTCCAGGTGGCGTAACTCGTTTTTAAGGTGTTGGGGCTCACAGATGCTCTTAGCTCGGTGGACCAGGGTCTTGATGACTGACATTTTCTGTCTGGGATGGTGGTTGGAGTCCTTGTGTAAGTAACGGTCTGTGTGTGTAGGCTTTCGGTAGACCCGGTGACCAAGGCTGCCATCCTCTTTTTTGGATACCAGGACATCGAGGAATGGTCTCCGTTCTTCTCTACCTCCATGGTGAACTGGATGTTCGGATGGATGCTGTTCAGGTGATTCAGGAACTTAGTCAGCTCCGTGTCTCCATGACTCCAAACCACAAAGGTATCGTCCACGTAGCGGAACCAGACCTTAGGCTTCTTGGGCGCTCTTCGAATAAGCCGCTCTTGAACGAGTTCACCGTTCAGTCAAGAACACACCCAGGAGGATGGTAATCATACCATCAAATTTCAGAACACGAAGGTTCTAGCCACCACTTCACAATTCTTCCCACGGCTATGTCGAGAAGCCATCGAAATATTCAAGCATCCCAATAATTTTAATAGAAAAATCGAAGGTTTTCATCTCCAAAAAGATTGGTATCCAGCACTGAGAGTCGCGCGTCATCACAATTCAAACATGACGAAGCCGCCACCATCCCCGGTATCCCCCTTGCTTAGCCTCGATCAATCAGTATCGAGCGCATCGGTTGCGCAGCTCTCAACCAATCAGGAGCGATCACGTTGTTTAGCCCCTTCCATTGCACCTATAAATACGCCAGTGACTCGGGCCTTTACATCAGTCGCACCGAGTTCGCCGCCGAGGAAGGTTCTCCGCACTCGACGGCGTCCCGACGTGTACCACTGAAGATGTCGACCGCAGTGATCGACGAAACGTCTGGAACACAAGTTTCCGATGGACCACGGCCAAACAGCCCGGAAGCAGTATATTCTACCTAAATAAAGGTAATCAGTACTTTACTTACCTGGTGAGTGAGTCTACTCCGACTGCTACTAGAATGACGGCGGCTGCCATACATGCAAGATATGTACCAGCTATTATTTGTATTTTCAGAGCAGATGGAGGTTCAAGATTGGCGTTTTCCTGAAATAATATACGCATGAAATACTTTAAAAAACTTCAAAAATTTTAAAAAATCATACCATACTTAAATTTCGTTCAGAATCTACACTGGACTATTTCTTTTTTCATTATTTTCAGACTTGTCATGTCTTTACTTGAGGGCTAATAGTAGCTGGTGGTAGAAATTTGATGACACAAATTTGTCACAAAATTCGGCCGGGTAGGTACCACCGTGTACGATTGCGAAAAACCCTCCATAGCAATCCAATTTCGGTTTGATTGCGTTCAGGGGTCAGCAAGTGCATAGCCGGGCAGGGGGATTGTGGTCGCAGCACTAGTGGGACCGGTGGGTGTCACGCGGTGCTGCGACGACAATCCTCTTCTGATGAGGCCGTCAAGGTGAGTGCCACCATTGTTAACATGGTACGTGTATGTAACGGTGACCCTCTTTCCTGAGACTTTACCTATAGCTTACCATCAGGCGAGGTGAAATCAAAGTCAAATTGACGTGTCCTAAATACAAAAAAAAAAAAAAGTAGGTACCGAATGTTCTGGGGTGCTTGGTTGGGGACCTCCACGCGGTGCACCCTGGGCAACGGAGACGGCAGCGCCTCTCTCCTAGGGTGGGAGAGACGCTGCCGCCTACGGCCAACTCCGACCGAGGCGAGGACGGCACTGTTGAGGGCTGTTTGGAAGCTTTCCACGTGTCCCTCTGATTAGCAGATGGCACAGTGGAGAGCAAGTAAGGGGGCCATCTCGAAACCGGAGATGGCCCAGGGTCAGTCGGGGTGCGAGGGATATGCTCTATGGGTAACCTTACACCCGGCGTCTTAAGACGCGAGACGGCGTGCGGTTTTAGTCGGTGCAAGCCCGACATAACCGCCCCCGCTGGCCGGCGGGGGGGTATCCGAAGGGATTTCCGCACGAAAAAAAAAAAAAATAGGTACCGAATGTTCTGGGGTGTGTGTTGGGTAACCTCCTCGAGTGTCGCTCCGATTCCGATCCCGCTGCAGTCCGGGGGGAACGGAATCGGAGCGGCCGGTACACCCTGGGTGGCGGTCAATGGCTTCCCCTTCACCCCTTTATAGGGTTGGCATTGATCGTCAGCCAATACCCAACGTGGCGGGAACACATCGCTCTCCGTACTCCTCTGCTTTCAGAGGAGACAGGATGAGCGATGCTGTTAGTGGTGAGATGGCCCAGGGTCAGCCGGGGTGCGAGGGATATGCTCTATGGGTAACCTTACACCCCGGCGTCTGAAGACCCGAGACGGCGTGCGGTTTTAGTCGGTGCAAGCCCGACATAACCGCCCCCGCTGGCCGGCGGGGGGGTATCCCAAGGGATTTCCGCACGATAAAAAAAAAAAAAAAAAGGTACCGAATGTTCTTGTGCGACCATTTTAGGCATGCTGAACTTTTCTATAGATATAAAGATACCACGGCACAATAGAAGTATGAAGTTATGTTAGAGTTTAAGGTTGCGTTTCTACCAGAGATGTAAGAGGATGCGTAGTGAGGGATATGTTTGTTAAGAACCAATCGAATCACTTAATATGCCTGCGCTAAACACATCCCTCGCTACGCATCCTCGCACATCTCTCGTTTAAACACAGCCTAAGTCCCTATAAACATCAACCCTTCCCGGAGAGGACATTTGACCGCGTTGCGTACTACCCATCATTTCTCGGGCGATCTTGTCTACCATTTCTGGCCCCGTTAATTTGTAAAGAGTAAATCCTCTTCCAGTCTTCCCTTTTCAAAAAGTGATGCTAGCGCACTGGCTTTGGATGAGGGACTCTCCTTCCCCCTACACATTAGTTCTTCATATTTGTTTACGGCTACGGGCTGCTAACATAAGCAAGGTACTTGAGCTATATGAAAAATAATAATGCCTCTCAATATAAGTCTCTAAAATGTGTTTACACAACAACAAACAATTACTTCAGCCTCTTGAGAATAACAAATTAATCAATAATATAGTAGTTTTTCGTTATCTTTCTTTCATTTGTAAGTAATTATTCATACAAACATTAATTACATACATGGGAGGCGCTGCCACTGCAGAAGTTGACTCCACACGTGGCACCGTAGTCTATTGTCTGTTGTGGTCTTGTGTTATTGGTGAACAACGCAGTAATACTCAAAGAGGTCTCATTAGTAATTCGTGGCTCATCACCCAGTGACGACGATAAAACTGTAAAAATCGAAGTGCAGTGAGGTGTATAGTTCCAGACCAATGTGTTGCGTTGCAATAAGTTTCCGAGGACAGATACCTGGGTTTCCGCGAACAGTTACATTTTTTCAGTTGAATCGTTGTTGACTTATAGAAGTGCAAGAAAGTAAGAAGAACTCATTATAGTGTTTGATTATAACATTTTTGGTAGATAAAAATACTATACATCAAATAAATCGCGATAGAATCCGGTAAAAAAAATCCGTTCCCGCAGGGGGAACGCACAGGTAGATTTCGTGAAGCAATTAATATTATTTGATATAGAGAACTACGGATTTTAAACAGTTTAATTTTTTTTTCTCGAAAACGGTAAGTTTTAGCGAAAAACTTTTCAGACATTTATTTTAGACTTAAAAATAGCCTATCGATTAAAAATGTTTCCGACTGCAAGACTATTCACCGGTTAAAAGTTATGATTTTGTTCCCGAAAAATTTTGGCTTTTCTCCCCTCCACTTTTAGTTAAAGTTTTAATCTTATAGGTTTATTATTAAAAGTTGTTGGTATTCATGTATACTATGGGATAAAATTAGAACGGTTCGAATATCTGTCATGGAACGTGAAATTTGGAGGAAAAACTGATTTCACAAAAAGTGAGGCCCTACCGTCCCCTTAGGCCGGATTCCACCCGTTCACGAACTTAAACTAAGTTTACACCCAAGCAATTTTTGACCGCAGTTTGAAAGCGATCGGGGCAAAAATGCGACCGTGAGAGTGCCGCAAATTTTGGGAAGTGGAACCATACATACATATATATATATATATATAAACTTTTTGACCAGTGGTCATTTCGGACTCAGGGGGTCATAACTAGACCTCCTATGAAGAAATTTTTTAAAAATTCGACAGTAGTCAAGAAACCAATAGGTAGATCGATTTCATCGAAATCTACCTAATAGTTTTATTTCAACAAACAATAGATGCTCATTAAACACTAAAACCTCATCAAAATTAATAGATAGTAACTGGTACCTGCGACTCCGTATATTTTTTTGGTCATATCTGCAGTTTTACTGAACCAATTGCAATCAAACGCACGGCAGATTTTAAGTTGGTTTAAGACCTTTCTAATACAAAAAATCGCATCAAAATCCGTTCAGTAGTTTTTGCATCCATCGCCAACAAACAGATAAACAGGCAACGGATTACCAGATTAACAGACGAGTAGACGTCTCTGTCGTAGACAAACAGATAAGAATTCCAAAAAAATATTTTCGTGACAGAATGGCTTTTTTTTTTTTTTACGTGCGGAAATCCCTTCGAATACCCCCCCGCTGGCCAGCGGGGGTGGTTATGTCGTGTCTCGACTAAAACCGCACGGTGTCCTCCCCAAATGTCCGTTGCCGGGCACCCCGGGTAAGCCCTCGAAAGGATAACCCCAGGGTTGCCGGCGGACTTTGGCCGCCACCGCGGCCTCGCCTGGTGGGGTCGGGTTTTATCCCGCTTCGGTGAGTTGACAGGCGTGTGTAGGGCACACACGACACGCCTCCGCCACGGCCTGCTTCTGTAAGGACGGCGAGTCGGCCAACTGCCGTCCTCAGGCCCCGATCATGGAGGTCGGTAGTCCCGGGCGTAGATGAGTCTGCGGCGTCCTCGCCGCAGACTGCGAAACTCGAGGGGCAGGGTTCTCTCCCGCTCCCTCTCCGCCGTCTCTTTCGCGCGCATTACCTGCTCGCAGAAAGAGGCGGCGGCGTGCCACTTGCTCCCGTCGGAGACAACGGCCCTCACCATGGTCTCCAACGAGAGAACGTCCACGCCCAGGACCGCAACGAGATCCCGGCGTTGACTCGCCCACGCAGGGCACTCCACCAACGTGTGGAGCGCCGTGTCTTCGCCAGGATCCTCGCAGTGCTGGCACTGCGGCGTTGTCTCCCGGTGGATGCGCCACAGATACTTACCGAAACACCCGAGTCCGGTAACCATCTGGCACATCCGGTAGGAGAGGTCCCCATGGTCCCTCTCCAACCACTCCTTCATGATCGGTCTCACCGCCGCAATGGTGGATTCCCCCCACCTTGGGTGCTCAAGTCGCACCCTCCATGTCTCCATGAGTTCCTGGCGGAGCAGGAACCGCTGAGCCCTGATTTCTCGGGGCTCCGGCCTATGGCCCCGCTCCAGCGCCTCCTTGCGCCACTGGTACAGCAGCGCAAGGGCTCTCGCTTCCAGGTCCCATGGAGGGGTCCCGGCTAGGAGACATGCCGCCTCGACGGAGATCGTGCGATACCCCCTGATGACTCTGACGGCCATCGCTTTTAACGGGCTGTTTAATACAGCCACGTTGCGGGCCGCCAGAGTCTCCGCCCATACTGGGGCCCCGTACAGGGCCATGCTTCGCACGATCCCCAGGTACAGTCTCCTAGTGGGGGCGTTGGGTCCCTTAACGTTGGGCATTAGCCGCGATAGCGCGGCCGCAGCCCCCCTCAGTTTCGGGACCAGACTCCGGAGATGAGGTCCGAAGTCCCATCGGCTATCGAGTACGAGCCCAAGGTACTTCATCGTGGGCTCGATGCCGATGCTTACGCCCCTACCGTTATGCTGGTTCCCGCAGGTGGCCCCCTCCGAGGCCCGTGGAAACACATTGCCTCGGATTTGTGGAGAGCCACCTCGAGTCCCAGCCGCCGTATTCGACCCACGACTTGAGCAACCCCTGCTGTGGCCTTTAGTGCCGCGCTTCGGTGCGTTGCTCCCCGCGCCATAACGAGGGTGTCGTCAGCATAACACGTTATGCTGACACCCTCGAGCAACGAACCGCGCAGCACCCTTTTTTTTTTTTTTTTTTTTTTTTTTCGTGCGGAAATCCCCTCGGATACCCCCCCGCCGGCCAGCGGGGGCGGTTATGTCGGGCTTGAACCGACTAAAACCGCACGCCGTCTCGGGTCTGCAGACGCCGGGGTGTAAGGTTGCCCATAGAGCATATCCCTCGCACCCCGACTGACCCTGGGCCATCTCCGGTTTCGAGATGGCCCCCTCGGGACCGCGCAGCACCCAGTCGTATCCGATGTTCCACAGGAGTGGCCCTAGGACCGACCCCTGCGGAACACCGCACGACACTTTTCGCCGCCCTGGCCCTAGCCAGCTCGGGTAAACTATGGCCCTCTCGGATAGGTATGCCTCGACAATGCGGCGGAGGTAAGGAGGCACTCCGTGATACGCGAGCGCCTCCCTAACGCAGCTCCAGGGTAGGGTGTTGAAGGCGTTGGCGATGTCGAGTGACACCGCCACCACCACCCCACCCCCGGCGGAAACCGAACTGGCTGTCCGCCAGATCTGGCCCCACGTTCTTGAGATGCTCGACGAGGCGCTCTGCAATAATCCGCTCAAAGAGCTTGCACACCTCGTCGAGCAACACGATCGGCCGGTAACCGGATGGCTGGTCCGCCGGCCGCCCCGCCTTCCGGATAAGGACCAGTTTCCCCGTCTTCCAAGCCTTTGGAAACTGGCCCCTTTCGAGGCATGCGCTAAAGAGCGCCACCAGTCGAGGCCCTAGTTCCTCCAGGGCCAGGACCCATGCTCGGCCTGGAATGCCGTCGGGTCCGGGGGCATTGCATTTCCGGGCTTTAAGCCGGAGCACTGCTCCCCCAGTTCACTCTCTCTGACTTCGGGCACATCGCTCTCGCTATTATCGGCGTCAGGCGCCTGAGGCGGAGCCATACGCGGAGGGACATGCTCCTCCGCTCGCGCTGGGAACAAGGAGCCCAGTATCCCCTCCAGCCGCTCCGGCTGGAGGCTCTGGGTCAGTAGGGGCGCCCTTGGGCGGATTTTGCCCCTGACCGCAAGGTAAGGACGCCCCCATGGGTTCTGCTCCAGAGATTCCAGCAGCTCTTTGCGGGCCCGCCGTTTGGCCTGCTTTATGGCTTTCTGGAGGGTCCTCTTGGCCCCCTTGTACGTTTCATACAGCTCCGCCTCTCGGGCTGCCGCATTGTCTGGGCGGCGACGCCTCCGGCGAAACCTGGTGTACTGGCGGCGAGCGGTCACGCACGCTGCTCGCAGCTGTGCGATCTCCGCTGACCACCAGTACACCTGTTTCTTTGCCGGGCCGGGCTTAACCCTAGGCATCGCCGCATCACAGATATGTGACATGGCTCTCCTGAACCATTCCGCCTCTGCGTCGACATCGGCAGGCCTGGCCAGTGACGGAATCCAGGCCTGCACTATTGATGCAACAGTCATTTTGGCCGTTGCATGAATGGGCCGACTCGACCGGGGAAGCACCACCCTCTCACAGAATATCGACGCCAAGTAACAGTATTTGAACTGTTGCGTTCCGTTTGGTGAGTGAGAGTGCCGGAGCCCAAACTCCTTTCCCATCCCCTCCCAAACTCCTTTCCCATCCCCTTTCCTTTATAGGGTCGGCAGCGCGAGTGTGACGCCACTGGTGTTGCACACGTCCATAGGCCGCGGTAACCGCTTCCCATCAGGTGGGCCGCTACGCATTTGTAGCAGCGCGGTGGAGCAGCACAAGCACTGGCCTTGTGCCCGGGCTGACTGCAGCGGAAGCACCGATCCCCCACAGTGTCTCCCGCTGTGCACTGCACTCCCACATGCCCCACGGCCAGGCACCTGAAGCACCTGGTCTCGCGGGGCTGCAGGAGTTGCACCCGCGCCTTTAGGAAGCCCCCAACGAGGAGGCTCCGTTCGTCCGCAATTTTCTGCGCCGCTGCGACGGGGCAGTTGACGACTGCCGTGCCGTGACCGGTGGAGCTGAAGCGGATTTCTCCAGCTCTCACCTGATCACGGGGCAGCCGCCTGCCTCCACGACGGCGGAGATGACTCCCTCCGTCGTGGCCGCATCATCCAGACCCGAAATGCGCAAACCTGCGCATTTGTTGGGTCTGGTGACGCGGACGGCTTCGGAATCCAGCGACTCCCTCAGCTTGGCCGCTAGGGCGTCGGCTTTGGGGCCGCTGGTGGCGCCGGAGACCTCGAGGAGGCGAGCTCCGGTGCGAGTTGTTTTGCACCGGAGCCCCCCGTCAATCTCGAGGGCCTTGAGGCCCACTGAGGCTTTCACCTGCCTCAGGACCTGGGCGTACCCCACGCCCTTCTCCACACCCTCCGTCGTCACCGTCAGGACGACGGCAGTGGAGCGTGGGGCGCGGAGCCTCTTCGGCGCCTTCGCCGCAGCGGCTTTTGCCGCCTTCTTAGCCGCCTTTTTGGTGGCTTTCTTCGCCTTTTTGGCGGCTCCCGCTACCACCCATTCCTCCCCTCTGGAAGAACGCTCGAGTGCAGCGGGAGCGGCGGTTAAGGCGGGGGCGGGGGTGCCGCGCTTCTTCCCCTTCCCTTGTGGCGTTGGGGCCACTGGGGCGGCGGGGCCGGGCTTACCACTGACAGCAGCCGCGAAAGACGCCATCCGTGCCAGAGGGGGACGGTAAGCCCGGTCCTCCAAAACGCCGAGTCGCCTCTCGATGGCCGCCAAGAGCTGCACCACACTAGGCGCAGGCTCAGGCGGCGGATTGGGCGCTGGCGTAGGCGCTGTTTTCGGCGTCGGCTTAGGTGCCGACTTTGGCGCCGGCTTTGGCGCCGACGTAGGCGCCCCCCCTGACGGCGCAAGAGCCCTAGGGTGGTCCACCACCTCCTGGGCTCTTGGGGCCTTTTGGGCCTCCGGGGATCCCCTGATCATCTGGGTCAGTTGACTGACCTCCTCCCGGAGGACCCGCTGTTGCTCCAAGGAGTTGGCGAGCTCAGCTTCCAGGCTTGTGACCCGGGCCCTGAGCTTCGCCTCCTCCTCGGAGACGCTCCTACCAAGTACCTCCTCCAGCGCCGTCCTGGCGACGGCGACGTTTTCCGCCACCGTCTTCTTCTTGCCCGACACATTTTTGGACCCTTTTAAGGTGTCCGTTATGCGGGCAAGTGCTGCGAGGAGATCCCTCGCCGCGAGGACGCCTTGGTCCCTGCCACTGGGTAGTGGAGGGACGTGAATCGGCTGCTTCGACGTTCTGGCCGCCGCGGTGGCCAATATTTTGGCCGGCCCATCGTCCTCGCTCGAGGAGACCGTCCGTTGCCCGGAGCTTCTGCTCCAGTCAAGGGACGGTCCACCCGAGCGAGGCCGCTTACATCGGAGACCCTCCTCGGTCTCCATTCGGCTGGATACTGACTCGTTGTCAGTACCCGCCGTTGACGCCGCAGACGCAACGTCTGCGTCCGTTTCCCCGCCTACAGGTAGCGGAGTAGCGGGTCTGGTGAAGACAGCCTTAACCGACCGCGGGTGAGGCCGCCGCCTCGCCTCCTCTTCACCCCCAACTACCTCCGCTCCTTCCTCTCGGATACCATTGTGTGCGCCTTGGTCGTCGTTTCTAAAATCATCCGGTTTGTTTTTATTTGAGTTACAATTTTCCGTGTCAAATCCCACGAGTATGGGGGAAAGATGGTCCATCCAGGCGGAGCCCCCTGCACCTGGATAAGCCTATATACTATGGAGGTCGTATATCCATAGGTTTTGACGACTTCGCTGTCGGGTGTTATAGACTTTTCCTTGTCGTGGGCCGGCCAATTAAGGCAAGCCCTCCGGTCGGCAAGTTCACAGCGTACCCTTCTGGAGCCACCAGTCAGGTCGTTGCTGATCACGTGCCGATTACGGAACGCGAGAGGATGGCTAGTCCTCTCTCACCGGCGGTGGCACAAGTGCCCGTCGGCCCCTGCGTCAGCAGTGGGCCAACCCGCCCCTGGATCCCCCAGGACCCTACGGTGGCCTCCACCACTAACAGCATCGCTCATCCTGTCTCCTCCGAAAGCAGAGGAGTACGGAGAGCGATGTGTTCCCGCCACGTTGGGTATTGGCCGACGATAAATGCCAACCCCATGAAGGGGAAGCCATTGACCACCGCCCAGGGTGTACCGGCCACTCCGATTCCGTTCCCCCCGGACTCCAGCGGGATCGGAATCGGATTGACACTCGAGGAGGTTACCCAACACACACCCCAGAATGGCTCATTTAACATGACGCAAGTTTTTTTTTAACATCTCCAATGGAGACTTCATTAGTTTACAATGTTATGATAGGCTGTATAGTATAGGCTGTACAGTAGGCTGTTTACGGCTGTATAGGGCCTCACCAAGATCTTTGGGTCAAGCCAACTTCACTTGTAAGCAGTTACACCTAGGTGGATGGTAATGGCTCTGGCGCAGAATTTTTCTTGGGATTGGGAGGTCAGACGACAGCCGTGCTCGTAAAAACCAACGTGTTAGCTTTGGATGCAACCGAACTTGGTGCTCAATTGAAAAGAAGACACATGTACCTAGATATCCCAATCTTCAAATTATCCAATCTTGATGGAATTTATCCAATATAATTATATGCAGATATAAAATAAAAGAATACTGAGTTAACTTGTGTTTCAATTATAGCTATTAACAATAAATCCTTATCTATTTGCTCATAAAAATAGCCGTAAGTCTTGCTGAAGGTCGTTTAGTGTATCAGTATTCCACTTTCACTTGCTGCATGTTGGACTATAGTTTAACCTTCAATGGTAGAATAGTACGAATCATTGGTTTTGTCCTATTATTAAGCATATTATAAATAAGCTAGGGATAGGTGAGCTATTATTTAAGTTAGGCGAAGTTTGACCTTGACCGTGGACTTATAATCAGTTACTTAAGTCAAATTAAACAGGGAAATTAATTGATTCTGTGTATGTCGAATCGATACTTTGAAATATTGTTTATGGTAAAATGCGTATCAATTAACAATTAAAACTGTAGACAGCAACAATTCGCAATTCGGTGTAACTACAAAATGATATAAGTTCATAAATATTTGATGAATGATACTGGGGGATATGCATTATAGTATTTATTGATAGTGTACCATGCGGGGTACCACACTACCATGCATTTGGAACAGACAACCATGTTACTTATGTAAATTTATACCGCCAATGTCAAATGTATTATGAAATATTTGTATAATGTTTGCAGCTGACGTATTTAACAAAATTAAAAAGAAATACAATGAATTCAATTAAATTTTTATGCATTTTGTATGCTTACTTTTTTCTAAAGATTTAGATCGGAAAAAGAGAACATCTTAGCCTTAAGACGTAATAATGTATCGGAGAATTTCGAATATCTGGGACGTGTCTAGGTGGCTCAGTTGGTCAGAGCATTCCCCCTGTAAGGGACTGGTCGCGGGTTCAAGTCCCGTCCTAGATGTTCTCTTTTTCCGATCTAAATCTTTAGAAAAAAATACAATGAAGTTTAACTTTCTGGAAACCTCAAAAAAGGGGTCGAATTTCGATGATCCCACGGGGTCACTAGTATAATTGAATAGTCAGATTTCCTGTATTCGTACTTACTGGCTGATGATATTAGATTACCCCAGATCTGTGCCATCTGAAAGAACATGAAGAACAAGCCGAAGAACCTCACCACTAGCACTTCTACCGGTATCCCTGATAACTTGGCGTAAGGTTCCGCTACCTAAACATAAACAAAAAATGTAGTTAAACTATTGCGTACCGTAACCATGTGGATTACACTTTTGGGAATTACATTATACATTGCATTATATGTAGTATAGTAGAGAGAGTATAGTAGTATAAATCTAATAAATCACTTTTAAGTAACTCACCACAGATAAATATGTACACTTAGCGCACCACAGCGGTCCTCCACCGAATCCGACCATCATACCAGCTGGCACCAACAGATAGAGTGCAGGGTAGAACTGTGCTGCTATGAATGGCATGTAAGCCATGAAGGAAACTGCTACTGCCCATTTGCAACCAAGCCATCTATTTGAAAAAAAAATTGAATCAAATGTTACACTTAAGAAGGTAATATTTACATAAGGTAAAATGATCCAAAAACGATGACATGCTGCATTTGGCTATTACTAAAATAAGAATTTCATTTCTTTTTAAGAGATACTGGGGTCCGATACAGTAAAATTATGTTTTTTAACGTGTGATTTAAAAACTTACTTAAACTTATAAAATTCAAATGTCAAAATCTAATTGAACAAGCAATGAAGTGAATGATTCTGAAGTTTAATAGTCGAACAAAAACGAAGGTATATTTTTTTAAAGGATTATACTGAATTTAAAACTTAAATTTTATCTACGTTTTTTTTCCTAATTGTTTTAATGTTGATTATAATTCAATTATATCATGACAGTTCATAGCCACTTATTACAACCCATTCCAAACAAATAAAATGTGCTATTTGCACACCACATTGCATACTAAATAATAAAAAGAATTGCCATTGAGAAGTACTTCGCAGATGTGTAATAACAATACAGGTAGACTGTGTGACAGTTTGCTGTCACGGCATAGAAGTTGGTCATAGGGGTATGTCAGGTCACAAAGTACATCAATATGATATATTGATATAATATTATGTAGGTATTGGTCCATTGCGGAGCGCGAGCGCGTGGGCCGCCGCCACCTCCTTCTGCGAGCATGTGATGCTCGCGAAGGAGATGGCGGAGCGCGCCCGGGAGAGGTTCGGAACCCTCCCGGCCCGCCGAGCTCGCAACATGCTCGCCGCGCGTCGCAGGCGACTCAGGCGAGGGAGGTCGCTTAACGACCTCCGTCCTCCATGTGCGCAGGACTGGTGGTGGCAGGTGAGGCCGCCTGTCACCCCAGCAGAAGCAGGCCGGGACGGTGGGGCGACTAGCGCCCCTCCCCCAAACCGGGGCAAGACGGGGACACCGTGGTGCCCAAACCCGAGGGGGCCATCTCGAAACCGGAGATGGCCCAGGGTCAGTCGGGGTGCGAGGGATATGCTCTTTGGCAACCTTACACCCCGGCGTCTGCAGACCCGAGACGGCGGGGGGGTATCCGAAGGGATTTCCGCACGAAAAAAAAAAAAAGGTATTGGTCCATTTGCTAAACATTAGAATAGTTTTTTTATTTAATAATATGTATCTAATAATAATTTTAATGGTGATAATAAATGATATTTGACTTTATCACATCACATCATAAACGTACTGGACACGTCTACCACATCTATAGAAGGAATAAGAGGCAAGATGCGTAAGACAGCGTCGTGCGGTTTGCACTTATTCCTCAGATGCGCCAAAAGATGTTACACAATAAAAATCCGCTTTTCGGTTTGTGTTAAATTATGCAGAACTAACAAATGTTACTCACGAAGACCATGAAAATTGGGATAATATATTTCAGCATTTCGATTTCCATAATTAACTTTTTCCTACTTTTAATTAGTTTTCTCCATTGCATATAAATTATATGCAATGATAGAAAACCAATCAACATGCATACTAAAATATGAAACGGTTTAGATATATACGGAAAAGCTCTTTTGCATTTTTGATGCTCATATAACCGTGTTTTGCAAGTAGAGTAGTTTCTGATAAATAATAACACATAATAAATTGTGGTTTAACATTTTTGCTTATAGTTCTACATCTAGAACATTCGAAAAACGTGTATATGTTAAGTATGTATGTACAATTTATTGAACCTATATACAATATAAGCACACTCTGGAAAGTCATCGGTAGCTTAGTGGCTAAGGAGTCGGCCGTACTATCGAGAGGTCGCGGGTTTGAATCCTGGCCATCACACTACTACTAGAAATTTCCTGCGGTACCGATCAAATATAAATTTTAAGAAAATAATTGTTATGGTTCTACGCACGAAAGGGTGTTTGCAAAATGTAATTTAGCAGCAACGTGACATCTTCTTATGATCTAAAATATAACTTACTTGAGAATCACAGCAGGCAGAAGTATGTTACTCAATATAAGTGAAAAGTAGATGGCTGCTAGTGTAAATGTCCCGGCATCACTGTTCACCGAGCTCTGCAGGTTAGCAGTCCCGTGGAAAGCCGTGAAGTGAACCATGAAAGCGAATCCCAAAACTAGTATGTTGCGGTTAATACGCCATTTTTCATGTGTACCGAAGATAACTGAAGTTTCTGCCATTTTCGCACCTGTAATATTAATTTTACTATTCTTCGCGTTTTATCTATATAACTGAACATGAAGTATCTGTTTACTTTATAATAAATACATACACGTTACGTTAAAAAATGAAAAACAATTTTAAATTTTTTGTCTGGGTGGTCTTCAGCCTGGGTCTGTCTTTTAGTAGATTATTCAACAAGGGACTAAAACAAGCCATAATTACACGAGATGTTTTAGCCTAATAGTTGGAGTGTCATTATGGTTGTTTAGTCCCACGTTAAACGCTCTACTTTTCACTTTGAATGCGAGGAAAAAGAACGACGTTCTATACAAAATTGTAATATTTATAATAACAAAGTTTCTTGAAATTACGTATTAATCGTTAATCTAACCTAAGAAAAGTTAAAAGTGCAATTTGTACATTTATTTACATTTAAATGTATGGTTTTCCCCGGTATATTAACGAGGGTCTCCGTGCTTTGTATTTGAGCATGTTGAATATCTTCACTTGGAGTAAAAGTTGGAGAGTGTCGTAAAGACACTCTATCCTCAAAAAGGTTGCCGATGGTGATTTCATTACGAAATTAAATGGGTTTTTTAGATTTTTTCAAATGTCATTTTGAGGTTATTTCTATACACAATCACTAAAAAGGTGATAATCGTCCCATTCACAAACACCGTGATTGGCTGTTTAGGAGATTAATTATGAACTTTAGTCCCGATATGCAGAGACTAACGTAACATTTTAAGAGCATGAGAAGTGAAAACGGAATTTCCACTGACAGATAGTTGATAATATATTATAAGGCGTAACTAAGGCTACTTTTATTTTAAATAAATAAGTAGGGTTCCGCGCAAATATTAATGCCCAGATCGCAGGTGAGGATGGCTTGGCCCTTAGGTTCTTGGCGGGATCCCAAATACGACGTTCGTATTCCATAAGGTGATAATTAGTTACCTTTTTTCTTTTTTTTTCGTGCGGAAATTCCTTTGGATACCCCCCCGCCTGCTAGCGGGGGCACTTCTGCACAGTTCTGGTCCTCAGGGCGTCCGCCCATATTGGGCACCCATACAGGGCCATGGACCGCACGATCCCCGCGTAGAGTCTCCTGCAGGAGTCACCGGGCCCCCTCATGTTGGGCAACAGATGAGCCAGAGCAAGAGCTGTGCCCTTCAATTTGGGGGCCAGACTTCGGATGTGCTCTCCGAAGTCCCATTGGCCGACGAGCACGAGCCCCAAATATTTCATTTGGGGCTTGATGCCGATGCGATTGGCCATAATCGTACCTACACTTCAGCTTGCCCTTCAGTGTATTATACAGTTGTGAGTATAATAAAATTAAATATTCAAATAAAGGCTCATATTTAATTACATAGATTATGTGAGTTCTTATAACGATTTATTACAAATCAAATTTATTCATAATATTATATGCCATTACCTATGACCTTGACTGTGAAGTACAAACATAGGTAATTAAAATCTATAAAATATTGTTCTCAACTAAGGTTCGATTTCACCGATTAATATAAATGCTTTTAATACATTTTTAGCGTTAGAACATTGAACTTACTGAATCTCATTGAATAATAAACTTGATAACTCAGTATAGTTAAACAAACTTTACTGATGAAGTCTAACCTGACCCACGAAAAATCAAACGAAGACTCTGTTCATTTGATTGTAAGTAGATATTAGATTGTAAGTCGTTATAGATTTTAACATTCATCATTTAAGAAAACCCTTATTTATTATTTATTTCAACAATGTAAGGGGATTGGTTATTAGGTATATGGGGCGGGGGCCCCACCAAAATCTTCGGGGTCCAAGCCACGGGCCAGCCTCGCTTTTCAAACTGCTCATCTACTGATTGACAAACTAGACTCTGTCTTCTCAGGGTTGGGGAATCTGACGACAGTAACTCGTAAAAACCGAACAAACCAAATAATTCAAAAGAGAAGAGCGGACCTCGGGCCTGAAAGAACGTGCTTTGGATGCAACGAGGATTGGATCCGGAGATTGCGATTTTGCTCAATCGAATATGTTGTAATATGTGAGTAAATAGTCTACACTTCAATACTACAATTGTCTTACGAGTTAAGATGTACATACATACATACATACATACATATAGTCACGCCTTTTTCCCATAGGGGTAGGCATAGACAACATCTTTCCACTTGGTACGATCTTGGCATACGCCTTTCGCTTCTGCCACTTTCATAATTGTTTTCATACATGCACGCCGGTTACGGGTTCTTCTTACCTGGCCCTTTTTCAAAACGTCGTCAATCTGATTGGCATACGTACGCCTAGGTCGACATATACCGGGTTGACCAGTAGCCCTCGCCTCATAAATCTGTTTCGTTAATCTCCTTTCATCCATCCTCTTTACATGACCGAACCACTAAGCATCCCTTTCTCTATCTTGGTCACCACATCTTCTGCCATACCACAACGTTCCCTTATCACGCTGTTCCTCACTCGGTCCATCAGGGTCACTTCAACTATACTTCTCAGTTTTCTCATTTCAACAGCATTCAGCTTAATCTCGTGTTCCTTCTGCCACACTCAACATTCACTACCATACATAAGTGTAGGGACGAGTACTCCTCTATGCACAGCCAGTCGTGCCTCTTTAGATACTTTCTGGCAGCTTATAAAATTATGCAGGGCCCCATTCATTTGATTACCAGCCAAAACTCTTCGCTCAATATCACAGTCATACTTTCCATCCCTCATAAACTTTGAACCCAAGTATACAAACTCTTTCACTTGTTCAACTGTTTCTCCTTCAATCAGAATTCTACAATTTGTCGTGTTTTCTTCTCTTTCAAAAATCATCACTTTCGTCTTACTTACATTTATTTTCATTCCTTTGTTTGTTAAGACCCCATGCATAATATTAACCATCGCCTGCAACTCTTGTTCCGATGATGCCAATATTACTTGATCATCAGCGTACAGGAGGCATTTGACGGTCAAGTCATTCATTCTTAATCCATACGCACTCTCTTAATAAGTTAATCAGTCCCAGCGATGCCACACATCCTTGTCTAACACCTTTTTCGATATTAAAACAGTCTGTGCAAGCTCCGTTTATCCTGATACAAGCACTGGAACCCTCATATAGAGATCTCAGTGCTCGTATCAAGCTGCCGCTCACCTCATTTATAGACAATGTTGACCACAATTCAATCCACACCACTCTATCATAGGCCTTTTCCAAATCTACGTAAGCGCGATAGACTTTTTGGTTGTGAGCCAAAAATTTCTCGGCTATACTTCGTAGGGAAAAGACCTGATCCATGCATCTCCTTCCTTTCCTAAATCCCGCTTGTACATTCCACAACTTTTCATCAGTTTCATTCATCACTCTCTTCATCAAGATTTTTGCATACAGTTTGCCGACGATGCTGAGTAAGCTAATGCCTCGGTAATTCTTACAGTCTTACTGTGACCCTTTTCCTTTGTACAGCGGTACGATGACGGCTTTGCACCAGTCTCCTGGTACACAGCGGCTCCTCCAGCAAAGGTTAAAAAGGAGGTACCGCTGACTACGTTAGATGTAACGTAAGTAAATATAGATATGGCATTTTTAGGGTTCCGTTGCCAAATGGCAAAAAACGGAACCCTTATAGATTCGTCATGTCTGTCTGTCTGTCCCTCCGTATATCACAGCCACTTTTTCCCGAAACTATAAGAACTATGCTGTTGAAACTTAGTAAGTAGATGTATTCTGTGAACCGCATTAAGATTTTCACACAAAAATAGAAAAAAGCTATAAATTTTGGGGGCTCCCCATACTTAAAACTGAAACTCAACATTTTTTTCATCAAACCCATACGTGTAGGGTATCTATGGATAGGTCTTCAAAAATGATATTGAGGTTTCTAATATAATTTTTCTCTAAACTGAATAGTTTGCGCGAGAGATACTTCCAAACTGCGTGGTAAAATGTGTGCCCCCCCCCCCCTGTACCTTCTAAAATAAGAGAATGATAAAACTAAAAAATATATGATGTACATTACCATGTAAACTTCCAACGAAAATTGGTTTCAACGAGATCTAGTAAGTAGTTTTTTGATAATACGTCATAAATCGTTAAACGCAATTTACCTTTCATTCAATCAACTCAAATTTATAAAATTAAAAAAAAGCATTTTTATGTTACTTGCTGCTACGGAACCCTTCATGGGCGAGTCCGACTCGTACTTGGCCGCTTTTTTTTATTATATTACCGCAATGTATAACGACAGTTAAATTATGTATATAAAGACAACAAAAAGTACCTTCTCAGGATTGTTATCTACTAATAATTATATAGATTTCATGATTTTCTATCACACATTTACAGTAACCTTGGATGCTTGCAATATGAGAAAGAAAAATCCTAAATAGGTATTAAGTACATATTATAGTAGGAACAGGTACAGCTGTTTTATTACAATAAATGAATTAAATTCTATGAATTATAATGTACTGTTCTTTTAGTTTAGATTGAAGGTCATATCAGCAATATCACTGTTCAATTGTACCTACCTTCATACTACCACTTTAAACAGGTTTAATTTGAAAGTTATAGGAAATAAATGTTTCTATTAATAAGAATACAATACATAACAATATGGACTTTTTAGTAACACAGTAGTCTATAAAACTAGTAGGTACATTACCTACCTTAACCTCAATAGAGGTTTGGCCGTTTAGTCTAGTCGAGTCAAGTTCAAAATGGTCTAAAATAGAGATCTCTTAAAACTATGTGTGATACCAAATTGGATTATGAATGACGCCAAGCAAAATGTGCCAAAAACTTGTTTTAGCACATAAACCATTGCTAAAGTTATGAACAATTAATGGTCCAGGAGCCAGTGACAGATTTTCATGACCAAGTCCCTCCCAATCAAAACTTCGTAAAATGCATAAGGGACTTATACTATGACACGCGACTCCGTGGGTGGGGTGGGCAGTGGCAGCCTCCCACGCATGGAGAAAAAAAAAGTTTTTTCAGTCATTTCCTCTTTTTTGAAAATTTATCAGAGTATAGTTTATGTAGTATTTTGAAAGAAAAAACATAGTCACAGAAACATTATTTCCTCCCGGATGAAAATTTATCAGAGAATTGTTAAAATACTCTAGTAAATAATAAAAAAAATCAGCTAGCTGTAAGCCAAGGGAAAAGCCGTCAGCTGATAAGTTTCTGTAGGTCATAGATGCTCCGTCGAGGCGGCATGTCTTCTAGCCGGGACCCCTCCATGGGACCTGGAAGCGAGAGCCCTTGCGCTGCTGTACCAGTGGCGCAAGGAGACCATGGGGACCTCTCCTACCGGATGTGCCAGATGGTTACCAGACACGGGTGTTTCGGTAAGTATCTGTGGCGCATCCACCGGGAGACAACGCCGCAGTGCCAGCACTGCGAGGATCCTGGCGAAGACACGGCGCTCCACACGTTGGTGGAGCAGGTAATGCGCGCGAAAGAGACGGCGGAGAGGGAGCGGGAGAGAACCCTGCCCCTCGAGTTTCGCAGTCTGCGGCGAGGACGCCGCAGACTCGTCTATGCCCGGGACTACCGACCTCCATGATCGGGGCCTGAGGACGGCAGTTGGCCGACTCGCCGTCCTTACAGAAGCAGGCCGTGGCGGAGGCGTCTCATGTGTGCCCTACACACGCCTGCCAACTCACCGAAGCGGGATAAAACCCGACCCCACCAGGCGAGGCCGCGGTGGCGGCTAAAGTCCGCCGGCAACCCTGGGGTTATCCTTTCGAGGGCTTACCCGGGGTGCCCGTGTTGCGTTACGCCTTTCATGGTACCAGCTGAAAAACTTTCCACTGAGATACAGCAAGCTGGCATTAATTTTCATTCATAGTAACATATAAACGATCACCAGGTAAATTTTTAGTTGAGAGGAAATCATTGAAAATATAATTTTTTTTCTCATGTTCAAGGAGCCAGCTGACGTATAATCCACCGTGTTATGAAATAATTGACCGAAAATGTACCTGGCTCCTGGGCTATAAAGAAGAATAAATAAAACCGGCAAAGTGCAAGTCGGACTCGCCTATGAAGGGTTTTTTTTTAATGTTTAGGACACGTCAATTTGACTTCACCTCGCCTGATGGTAAGCTGAAGGTAAAGTCTCAGGAAAGAGGGTCACCATTACATACACGTACCATGTTAATAATGGTGGCACTCAGCTTGACGGCCTCATCAGAAGAGGATTGTCGTCGCAGCACCGCGTGCCACCCACCGGTCCCACTAGTGCTGCGACCACAATCCCTCTGCCCGGCTATGCACTTGCTGACCCCTGAACGCAATCAAACCGAAATTGGATTACTATGGAGGGTTTTTCGCAATCGTGCACGGTGGTACCCACCCGGCCGAATTATGTGACAAATTTGTGTCATCAAATTTCTACCACCAGTATCTATATTCCGTATGATAGATCTTCTCAGTATTCGATGAAATAATGTGAGATTGTCTTGATATAAACAGATTTATTATAAATCGGTCAAATTGTCTACACTGTTCGACATCTGCTTTTACAATGATGGCGCTTGTCCGTCTAGTCTATGTTGAAGTGTCATCTTACGTCAAAGTCATAGATGTCACTTCAACACTTACATTCGTGAACTTACTAAATCCGTAGTATTGCCATATCAAAAAAATAAATTAGTACAATAATAAATAAATATACTTTATAATGAATCGATTCTTACAGCTCGGCCCGGCCCTCCTTACAATGGTGTGTCCTCACACCAAATTAATTATTAGGGTTACTTCTATTTTGGTAATGTACTAATTCAAGTATACAAAAAAAATAACTTGTAATAAATCAAATAAATTGCACTAACATCAAACAATATTGATTGAATTAACGTATGTTCTATTTGTTTTTATTACAATCAGTCTTACTCACAATCTCCATCACAATTCATCTTCTTTCTAATTGGCACTGACGCCTGCAACCTATGCCACCATAGTCTGTCGCAATCTGCGTCATCTGTGCGAACTGCACTAACGCTCACAACCCATACCAACACAGTCTTGTCGTAATCTACGTCATCTGTGCAATTGGCACTGACGCTCACGACCGCGCGACCCGTGCCGATACAGTCTGTTGTGATCTGCGTTATCTGTGCGTAATGCACTGACACTCACAGAGTCACAACCCATACCAACACAGTCTGTCGTAATCTGCGTCATCTGTGCAATCGGCACTGACGCCAACGACCCATGCCGATACAGTCTGTTGTGATCTGCGTTATCTGTGGTATCATACCGATATAGTCTGCTACGATCAGAGTCATCTATGCGAATTGCACTGACGCTCGTAGCCTATATCAGTATAGTCTGTTGCGATCTGTGTTCTTACTTCGACTACTTATTGGAGCTCATAACATAAAGTAATCTAAACATTCACATTGCTATCATCATATAATCTTAAAATATTATAACAAAATATCTATTCATTTATCTTCTTCATCATTCATTCATCGCTCTCGTTATTACTTTCATTACCGTCGCCACCGTTTTCGCTTCCGAATCCCTTAAAATTTAGCCACGGATGTATTTTGTCAATGGAAACTACATTTTCGTGCTTTTTGCCCCCTTTTCTTGTAATAGGAGTATCCTCCACTAAATATCTATCGTGCGGTAACACTTTAACAATTCTGTATGGACCATGAAATTTAGCTACAAGCTTTTTGGATTTTCCGACTCTATCTTTATCAAATGTAGTTCTTTCTACCCTAACAAGGTCACTCTCATTATACTTCGTCACTGACTGTCTTCGCTTATCGTAACGATTTTTGCTACCTCCTGTTCTTTCTTAATTTTACGGCTAGATTCCTTCCTTAGATTTATCAAATCATCGCCACTTACCCGATCTACTGTTGTATTTATCACATCACTCTAAATGTTTTCCGATATACTTTTAACGTTGAATCCAAATAGTAATTCAGAAGGACTTTTACCAGTAGTTTTATTGACTGATGTGTTTAATCCTAGCTGAATCTCACTCACGTACTCATCCCAAGTATTATCGTTTTTATTATGACATTTAGTACCAAGCGCCTCTGAAATCGTCCGGTTGAATCTCTCGACTTGTCCGTTTGCACGAGGAGTTGCTACGGCATTTAAAATATGTTTGATAACAGTATTTTGGACAAAACTTTTAAACTTAGAACTAGTGAAACATGTACCTCTGTCAGTTATCAATCTAGTAGGTGCACCAAAACGTGTCGTCCGCGTAGCACGTGACGGCGGCAACATCTGCAAGCTCACCGCGAAGCACCCCGTCGTGTCCGATGTTCCACAGGAGCGGCCCCAGGACCGATCCCTGCGGAACACCGCACGACATCTCACGCCGATCGATACCGGTCACGGTTGGGTAGATGACGGCTCTCTCCGTCAAATACGCCCCGTCTATGCGGCGGAGGTAGAGAGTTAGAGAGGCACTTCGTGATACACGAGCGCCTCCCTAGTGCAACTCCAGGGCAAGGTGTTGAACGCGTTGGCGATGTCCAGAGACACCACCAACATCACCTCACCCCGGGCGACTGCATCCTCCGCCAGAGCCCTCACGCGCATGATGGCATTCACGTTGGACCGCCTCTGGCGGAAGCCATATTGGCCATTCGCATTCGCCAGGTCCAGCCCCACTCTTAAGAGGTGCTGGACGCTTTTACTATTTCTTTTTACTCTTTCAAAGACTTTGCACACCTTGTCGAGCAACACTATGTGCCGGTAGGCGGACGGGGAGTCCGTCGGGCGCCCCGCCTTAACGCAAAGTACCTTTTTTTTCAGCCGGGGTGCGAGGGATATGCTCTATGGGTAACCTTACACCCCGGCGTCTGAAGACCCGAGACGGCGTGCGGTTTTAGTCGGTGCAAGCCCGACATAACCACCCCCGCTAGCCGGCGGGGGGGTATCCGAAGGTATTCCCGCACGATAAAAAAAAAAAAAAAAAAAAAGGTGCATCAGCACGGTTTAATTGTAAGCTAATTTAAAGTGTAGGAAAATCTGGTGCTGAAATGATTTATATCTTATTGAGGAATAAAAAATATTTCTCATCCGCATACGGCCATACAAATGGTACGAGGAAGCTGCGGTACTTTTTCTTCATCGTATCAATGGAAACAGTCTCAAAGTTAATTTTGAGGGTGATTAGTGCCCACACACCGCTAGCCCATGAGGTGCAGTACAAGTTCCGTTACTAACTGGATGGGGTTCAAACACACACGAACATCAATCCTCGCGTGGTCAGGGTTTATTGCTGTAAGGAGTACATTAGGATGAGGATCTCAAAGACGTCCGTGACAGCGGTTATGCATGTTCTCTGCATTTTCTCTCAGGTTTCCTTCCGAAAGGTTGAGACTAACACCATACAGAGAGGATGGGTTTCCAGGAAGACCTAAAACTCCTTTTAAAAATTTTTACCAGTAGGAGTAAGTGAATTCGTTTGGAGCCGTAGTCTATAGTGAGCGTATCTCTATCGAGTCACCCCAGGGTCACCACATGTGAGAATGTCAGTGGGAAGCGCAACTCGTCGCCCGACTACCCACGCAGAGCAGTGCTGTGTGGTTGCGCCCTGCTGCAGTTTATGTATGTACATTTACCTTCGTTGGATTTTCAGAGATTTATTACGAGTACAACGACAAATCAGCTTGGTGAATATTTTATTTATATTCACTGCGGATATGAAATGTTTTCCGACAATAAGTAGGTTTGCTGGAGAGGATAATATTATATTTTTAACCGGTTTGATATAAGCGCTACGTCGTCAAATAATGCTAATTATTAGGTACTTCTTAATGTCGTTGTTAGATCAAGGTTATATAACTAGTCTGGCCATAAATACTGTTACATCAAAACTTTTCTTTCATTTTCAACTTTTTAATTATTTTAAATTTGGAACACGAATATTATTTTAAAAACTACTTTCGATTTCGCGCCATTTCACATATTTTTTCGTGTTCTGGTAACTTGGTATCAGCTGTATGTTCGTATATCGTACTATCAATAGATACAACAACACTTCGTCTGTCGAAGACCAGAAAAGATCGGAGCGTCCGCGTGCTGTTAGAACTACAAAGGTTATTAATGCTGTTAAAGCCAGAATTCACCGAAACCCCATAAGGAAGCAAAAAATCATATCTCGAGAAATGAAGATTCTCGCTAGGACTCTGTCACGTATTATAAAACAAGACCTGAAGCTCGGTGCTTAGTGTCGATATACAGGACATGCCCTAAATCAATCTTTACGAAAAAAACGCCTTCTGTCGCGATACGCAGGTGAAAGGCACAGAAATATCCTCTTTACCGATGAAAAAATTTTCACGATTGAAGAACACTACAATAAGCAAAATGATAAAGTGTACGCTCACAGTTCTAAGGAAGCTGCTCAAGTGGTCGTAAAATTACAAAGTGGTCATCATCCTGCGTCAGTGATGGTTTGGTGGGGCGCGTCTTATCAGGGAGTCACAAAGCTGAAAAAGGAGTGAAAACTTTAGCCAAAGTGTATCAAGATACTGTCTTGGATCATGTTGTGAAACCTTTCAGCAATACACTTTTTAAAAATATACCGTGAACTTTCCAGCAGGGCTCTGCTCCTGGTCGCAAGGCACGAACTATCCTAGAAACCAACGTTCCGGATTTTATAAGAGCTGAAGACTGGCCCTCATCTAGCCCAGACCTTAACAATTTAGACTACAAATTATGGTCAGTTTTAGAGGACATGGCCTGCTCTAAACGACACGGTGACATTGAGTCTCTTAAAGTATCTTTGGAGCAAGCAGTGGCAAAATTTCCCTTGGAAACAGTGTGTAAATCCATAGATTCGTGGCCAAGCAGATTAAAGGCCTGTATAAAAGCCAAAAGTGCTCATTTCGAATAAAATATATTTTTATTTTTTGCTAAGACTTTAATGAATATATGGGTATACATTTTAATAATATTACATTAATTCAATTAAATTTTTAAGCATTTTGTATGCTTACTTTTTTCTAAAGATTTAGATCGGAAAAAGAGAACATCTAGGACGGGAATTGAACCCGCGACCAGTCCCTTACAGGGGGAATGCTCTGACCAACTGAGCCACCTAGACACGTCCCAGATATTCGAAATTCTCCGATACTTTAATACGTCTACTTACATTACTTCATTTAAAAAAAATGCATTTTCATTTGTAACAAAACTTATTGCTGGACTAGGTATATACATATATATAACATTGATATGTAAAATATTGCTGATTTAATTTAGTAGAGACCTTTATGAGCCCGGGTATCTTGGTATTTAACCTTCAATTAATTCAATATTTTTTTACCTTTGTAGACTGAAGTTATTTAAATATTATATTATTAAACATTTACTACAAGAGCGTATGTTTAATTTTAAAAATGGCAAACACCTAGTATGACGATCAAAAAAAAATACAATTTATAAGGAAACAAAATACAGGAAATATATTTCAGTTTTACAAATTTATTTCTACGGTTAAAAGAATAAAGTAACTTGAATATAAGTACTTATAATTGTACTTAAGGATTTATAAAATACATTTAGGTACCTTATACAAAAAATAGAAATAGTACAGAATTGCTGTCGTGGAACACAGGGTGTCTCAAATCCACAAATTAATTCCGTCGTGCCACTACAGTTTGACCGTCATGCATCCTGAAGATATATTATTTACATTCTAAAAATGTACAAATATGTATATTAAATATTTTGGACCAGGACCATTACGTAAACAAGCATATTCATTAATATTTTATTCAATTTCAGTTTCCTGACTGCATGTACTTATCCAAATGCTTGGTTTTATATATTGGTTACTTCGTTTAGAAACAAATTGGGCCTCGACTAAATATACAGTAAATTAAATAACAAGTGAATCACAATGGGGCCCCCGTATGGGCGGAGACTCTGGCGGCCCTCAACGTGGCTGTTCTAAACAGCCCGTTAAATGCGATGGCCGTCAGAGTCATCAGGAGGTATCGTATGATCTCCGTCTAGGTGGCATGTCTCCTAGCCGGGACCCCTCCATGGGACCTGGAAGCGAGAGCCCTTGCATTGCTGTACCAGTGGCGCAAGGAGGCGCTAGAGCGGAGCCATTGGCCGGAGCCCCGAGAAATCAAGACTCAGCGGTCCCAACTCCGCCGCCTCTTTCTGCGAGCAGGTTGTGCGCGCGAAAGAGACGGCGGAGAGGGAGCGGGAGAGAACCCTGCCTCCCGAGTTCCGCAGTCTGCTGCGAGGACGCCGCAGACTCGTCTACGCCCGGGACTACCTACCTCCATGATCGGGGCCTGAGGACGGCAGTTGGCCGACTCGCCGTCCTTACAGAAGCAGGCAGTGGCGGAGGTGTGTCGTGTGTGTCCTACACACGCCTGCCTACTCACCGACGCGGGATAAAACCCGACCCCACCAGGCGAGGCCGCGGTGGCTGCCAATGGACACTTGGGCAGGACACCGTGCGGTTTTAGTCGATGCACGACATAACCGCCGCCGCTGGCCGGCGGGGGGTATCTGAAGGGATTTCCGCACGTTAAAAAAAAGAAAAGTGTATTACAATAAAAACATAATTTTGAAACAAAATTCCAATGGGCAGACAGCTAAGCGAAATTAAAATATGTGATCGTGATTAAACTCCAGTTGTGATAGCAAAGGCAGCAAGGCGTAATGCCGCATAATAACTCTTTTAATTACAATATATTTCATTGTTTTAATTATGTATTATATATTTTGTCACCAATTGTCTAAAAGTACGTCATTACATATTAAGCTTTATTGCATAAATAATATATTATTCTTTTGAATGTCTATTTATCTTCGAAAGCAAATCAGCTACTGTAATGTTGTATGTATAATAAAGAAGTAAATTATATTTTTATAGCTACCTAAAACTAATTAAATACTTTATCTCTGAATAACTAATTAACGCCTTTGAAATGAAACTGATTTTAGGGATTATATCGCGATTTATTGCATGGCTACACCCTGTAACTTCTAAAATAAGACAATGATTAAACTCAAAAAAATATATGATGTACATTACCATGTAAACTTCCAACGAAAATCGGTTTGAACGAGATCTAGTTAGTAGTTTTTTTTTAAAACGTCATAAATCGTAAACCGCAATTTAGCTTTCATTCAATCAACTCAAATATAAAAATTAAAAAAAAAACATTATTATGGTATTATCTGCTACGGAACCCTTCATGGGCGAGTCCGACTCGCACTTGGCCGCTTTTTTATTATTTGGTGTTATTCGTCCGTTACAAATAGTTTGTTTTATTTCAATGTATACTGTGTAACATTCGCATTGTATTAACTGCTGACAATATCATTATTATTGACTGTTATATTTTATTAATACAACCATCATTGATAATAGGGCCAAAAGTTGCGTATTTAAATTTAGTCGTTAATATTAAAATCTACCCTTGAAAATAACAAAACCTAAATAAATTCTGGCGATGGTATAAAGTATTGAAATAAGTTAAACTACTTAAAAATAGAGAATTTGTATTTAAGCAGTACGACTTAATTGTGAGCCCAAGGGCAACGTAGATTTAATACTAAAATAATAATATCATTATAACAGGAAAAAAAATTACATTACCTTATATAAATATCTAATTTATAAATTTGTATGATACGGTGTTGAACTCGACTAATAAATCGATGATTGAGAAGTTACATTCGGGGTTGCAAAAGTCAGAGAACGCAATTTTATTTTTTGGATGTCTAGAGTGGTAAGTGTAATGTTAAATACAAGTTTGTAGGATCGCAAGATCCTCCTTGTCCCTCGGCCGCCATCTTGAACGAAGGTGCGAATAGTTTTTACGCTATATTGGGCAAACTATTCGTCCCTGCTTTCCACTTGTACCCCCGCATGAACCACCTGAAGGGTCCTTGGACACACACTCACTATTTCACTTGGACCCCCAACCTGGAGGTTTAAGAATTATTATAAAATTTACATTCCTCTTCAAACCCCAGATACAGAAATGAAATATTCCATTTGCTATTGCATTCCCACAATGGCGCTGCACAGGACATTTGTAAAACTACTTATCAACAAATTATGAATAAAATATAAGCACGATTTTGTACAGGATTTTGAAAAAAGTTTAAAATCAATGAATGTCTATAATACAACTTCATAGAAAAGATAATAATTGAATAATCACATCAATCACATTCCATTGAATAATGGAACTGGGTGTTTCATCGAGGGATTGCAATCCCGCAAAACGGGACGTTTCTTGACCCCGATGGTATTAGAGGAGAGTACCTGAAGCTCGTCTATGAATATATCCTGACAGTTCTGCCTACTAACGTAGAAGTCGAAAGAGCATTTTCAGCATCAGGAAATATTTGCAGTTCGCCCAGGAGCCGGCTCGGAGATGACACAAATAATGCCATTTGCTTCTTAAAAGCGTATTTACAAAAGTTATCACGTTATAAGTTATTTCTCTGTTTTCTATTCGCGCTACAAGCTTTTCACGTCAGGACAGGTATTACATAAAATTATTATTTTTGTTATAGTGCGACTACATTTAGTATAAAATATTGTTTTAAAAAAAGTTTATTTTCTTCATTATTTTATTTCCGATTTTTTAGTTTTCATGTAGCTCCAGAGTGAACCTGAATACGAATACCATGTACCAACAAAGAGTTCGCCAAGGCCAGGCCAAAAAAAAGGAGCCAGAACCCGATAAGTTTATCATAAACATAACATACCATAACTTCACGCCTGTATCCCCGAAGGGGTAGGCAGAGGTGTATTACACACCCACGATTCGCCAGTTATGTTAAAGTCCCAATGTAATAGGGGGCGAGCCTATTGCCATCTACCGGGCACATTGTTAAGCGAGCGATAATTAACATTTATTACACATATACACACATAACTACGAAAAGTCAGTGGTGTGTGCCCTGGGTGACTGGGGATCGAACTCGAGACCTCGTCTCAGCAGTCCGTTACGTACGCCACCCGGCTATCGCCGCTTTATAATATAATATAAATATAATAGTTTCTCTTGTATAGTTTATAAGTTTCTGTAGGCACCTTCCTACGCCATCTACAGACCCCGAATATCATGTAACACCAGAGAATTTGCTAAGACAAAATAAATAAGATCAAACTCAATAGGTTTATCTTGTTTAATTTAGAAGTTGCTGTGGCCATCTTACTGTTCTACCATCAAACCAGCTCCATGGAACGATATTATTGCATTGTCATGTTTGTGTATGCCAAATTTCAGCGCAATCGGATTTCAACAAATGGTCGAAAAATGGTGGAAAACTTTGACGGACAACATACTTATATGCGAACAGTGAAAGATAATAAAAAGCTTGAGAAAAAAAAAACTGTTGTACGGAGTAAGGGTAAAAATAAATAAAACTTTTAAACTATGCCAAAGATTTAAAGATGAACCTAAGAAAACATATTACTAATAACTTATACATAATTAATAGAAAAGAAATAATTCCTGATGCTTAACGTAAGGAAATTTGATTTTTACCAGAAAAAATTGTATTTTCAATTTGATTTTATAACAAAACTTCAAGGATCCAGCGTTATCTCGCGCGGGATTGAGTCATTCCGGGATTGAATGAGCTGCGAGATTACAATCCCTAGTTTCATCATCATTATTATAAAGAAAAAAAAAACAATCGAATTGAAACCTCCTCCTTTTTGAAGTCAGTTAAAAATGGCCGATGCCGAATACGGCAATATCATATAAACTAAAATCAGTGTAAATATAATATTGATAAAAAGACTTACCTATTTCAAGAATATAAGAGTAAATTCCAAATCCCCAAAACTGTGAAATGTAGTCAACAAACACGAATATTAAAAAATAATCTGACATTTTCCCGCATTTTATTATATAATTAACCACAGTATAAATATAGTTGAAAAAACACTTACTTTTTAATAAGTTCTGTTTTTAAAATTGAAATTCAATTCATATAATTGAAAAAATAATTATAAAAATGCATGTATTTTTTTTAATTTTATTAATGTTGTTTAGTTACAGAACTGTCATTTGACCAGTGTCTATTCTATAAGATTATACGTCTCTAAGTAAACGGAACTTAGAGTGCCAGAGCACGTAGAATTTAAAAGTTTCCATTATACGATTTAAGGCGAGGGTATTCGACGACTTTTCACGTCACACCACAGCGAGGCGCTGGCGCTGTTGTAGTATCAACACAAATAAAGGGATAGATAAAGGAAATACAAGTATAGCTTACAATACTTATAATATATAAAGCCGTAAATACGGCTTTATGAGGTTAGGCCCCAAGTAAAGGTGATAGCCCAGTTCTCCGACCGTCGTGTCTCCTTTGGACTGATCACTGACAGGACGTTTCGTTTTTGAGAGATTCGTCGATAGAACGTTTCACCTTGGATGTTTCACCGACAGTATGGTTTGCATTTGTTTGTTTCGACGGCAGAACCTTTCAATTATGGAATATTCGCCGTCAGGGCTTTTTCACTATTTAACTACAAAGCCACCAAAAAGCTATTACCTTGCTATCGAAATCCAACTTTCCGGACTAGTGGTTCCGGCGCTTCGCAGGCCGCTGCCGCGGCACGCTCGCTTCGCTTGCTCGGCTCGCGCTCTGTTGGGGTCACAGTGCTAACCTAACCGAACCCAGAAGCGCCGGTGACGGTGAATATTTATTACTTTATGTACTATAGTGCAGGATAGGCATAGTACAATAATTGGATTCGATAGATGGCGCTCTAATCGGAGATTTTTTTACAAAATTGTTTGTTATTCAATCACGCTATAACTGCTAAATGGATCTGGCGAACTTTTGGTACAGGTACAGATTATAATCTGGAATAACACATAGGCTCCCATGGGTTGCGGGAACGGGATCAAAATGCCACGTGGGTGAAGCCGTGTTTATCATAAAAATCCTACTGCGTAACAATGGAAACGATATCATAATGCCTGCAAGTAATTTATAACAATTCGTTACTAACTTACCTATTTATACAACCTTCTAAGTAGATAACTCCGATTACTGGTGACAAATCAACCAGCTTACCTGTAGTACCTACATTAAGTAACTTTGTTGCCTATTCTTATGAATAGTATTATCAACTTGTATCACAATCACCATGTTGTATCTACATTTTGATATTTCCTTGTGAGCAAATCGTGACTAATTACTGTTATGTTAAATCCGGAAATTAAAATGATAATGGGTGCGTTCAGAGACCGTTTAAAATTTGAATAATACATAATAACTGAGGGTTTTAAAGAAATCATTTTGTTTTTGCAATAAACCCGTAATACTTAGTTTTGGTTTTGATTAGAGGATCGATCCCGATACCCATTTATAATCCCGGGATTTTGGGATTGTCTCCAGATTATCTCGGGGGCTCTTCCATTACAGATAAATTATTATATAGAGATCAATGTTCACTGCATTAACTTAAAGCTTTATTAAATTATTTTTAAAGCCGTATTAAGTCAATCCCGTAAATCTCGGGATACCATAATCTATTATCCGTAGTTTTCAGCACTGAACTACGACGGGATCCCGGGATCGAATATCCTCTAGTCGCGGCTTAAAAACTAGTTTTGTTCATCGTGATCGTAGTAGAACGTAATATGAAGGTCATGGGGCAATACCTATATTGAATGTCACATTAAAATCGGAATGTTATTAAAATGCCACCAGAGAGATATAAAATAAATGCATTAGCAAATTATAGAAAATAGTTAGGTTGCTCAGGTTTTAATTTTTTTTAAACAATCTATTCAATATATCAATTTATTGTCTAAAATCGTGTTCTTTTAGAAAAAAGCCTATACGTATACGTAAAAAGCAAAAAGAAAACAGAAACCAATAAATGTCCAATAAAATGACAGAAGCGCCTAAATGCACGCAAATTTATTCCAATTTTATCTGATTTCAAAAAGGAAAAGGTTCTATGTTTAACTGTATCTATTTTTCTTTATCATATTCATCGTCTATATTTCCGTAGCCAATGAACCGATTTAAAAAATCTTTTTGCATTGGGTTCGGTTTAACTCTAAGGTGATCACATGATAATTTTATTAGTATTGGACGTAGAACTCCGGAGACGTAGCTGGAAAGTCTTCAAAATCAAACAGAAAATGTGAAATTATCGAATGTATGATCGAACATCAGCTTAAATGTCAAAAGTCTTTGTTTCGACTTATACACACATACCTATACACACTATTCTGCATGCAATTTAGTTGTAGATATTGGTTAGTTACTAGAAATTTTAACAAAACTTCTATTTGATTTTGTATCACTGTTTTTGTGTTTTAGTTTTATGTTTTAGTTTTTAATTGATTTTATGTAATAAGTCTGCAAAATTTCTCATTTCCATCAGGAGAGTGGCATTGATGGCTATGCCACAGTGTACTACTTTTACAGATCCAATTTTGTTTCTGTTTATTTATTGTTTATGTTAAAAATAAAGATTTTTTTTATTTTAATTATTTTAATTTTGGAATACATACAGAATACATTCTGATGGCCGTATATATTGGTACCGATTCTGCTGTTACAAATTTCTCTAAACTAGACTGCATTTATAATAAAGTCTAGATCTAATCTGACGGCACATAGAACAAAATATCGAAATTCAATTGAAATAGGTAGTGAACAGACTTAACAACATTTTGTAGATTCAATAGCAAATCAAAGATTTGTTCCAAGGTGCTCGCTCACCATGAGCATTCGCTTGTAATATGACGCCTGTAATTCGAACATTCAAAACATCAGTGAAGGAGTGGTGATTGGAGAATGGAGTGGAGCGGAGCGTAGTGGAGTGGAGTGGAGTGGTGTGCAGTGGAGAGCGGAGAGCGGAGAGCGGAGAGCGGAGAGTGGAGAGCGGAGAGCGGAGAGTGGAGAGCAGAGAGCGGAGAGCAGAGAGTGGAGTGTGAATTGGAAAGGTGAGTGGAGAGTGAAGTGAAAAGTTGAGTGGAGAGTTCAGTGAAGAGTGGATTAGAGAGGAGTGTAGAGTGAAAAGTGGAGCGGAGTTATGATTGTGACATCTGCAATTTAAAAAAAGAAGGGCCGATTAAAGAGGTACCTATACTTAATTTGATTAACACGATGATATAGGTTTCTAACAACAAATATGACATAAATTACAAAATAATAGAAATAATAATGTAATATACACATTCTGACAACATGAATTTTGACTGTTAAATATAAATCAGAAAATTTAACAGAAGATTAAAAATCCCAGAGAATTAATTTTGGCACATTATTAAAATGTTGACAAAACCTTAATACCTAAAGTTATTTATTTAGGATCATAGTAGAAGTAGAGGTAATCCGGTAGGTAACTTTTATCACAAAGTCACAAACACAGGCGAAAGAAGAAATTTAAAATCGTATTATAAGAACTGCAATGCTTCACCTTTCAATTGGGGGATAACCATAATTGTCATTATAATAAAGATTTACTCGAGGGTTACTGGATTATTTTAACTTCGATTATTTGTAGAATGGAGAAAATTTCTAATTGATTGGAAAATTTTGTCTTTTCTCTAAGCATAGGTGGAAGCGATATCCAGTTCCTCTCTCCTTAAACTAATTTTCATATTTCCATCAATTAAATCAACAAGAAGACAAAAGAGTAATAAAAACACTTCCTTTTTCTCATCATTCTTGTCAACATCAATCACAATCAATCATTATGATATTTATAAACTTTATATCTACTTATTGCATTAGGTAATGAGCTCTAATTAATGACATACTATGTTTTACTATATCGGTAATTTTTTATGACAAGATCTATTAATATCAAAATGTATATTGATGAATAATCTTACCTTTTTCAAGAAATTGTTGCACTACACTGAAACTATACACGAACTATACACGAGTATCTTCAATATTTACGACTTAATAATTAAAAATCACTTCATGTTTAAAATCAATAATATTTTACCAATAAATATTAATATTAAACCAATAAAATATGTAACAGGTGAAGCACAAAATTAAAACATTAAACAATTTTTTTTTAGAATAACACCAAAATAACAAATACTTAGAGCTTTTTTTGAAATGCTGGTTGAATTAAATATAAATAGAAAGGTATTATTACATTATTCTATAATTTATATTTATTTAAAATTTTATATTTTCTTCTGTTTTCAATTTAAAAATCAAATTGTTTCGAAAATCAGTGCATATAAACGGCCCAGTGTCCGTGCCATAAGTGAAGAGGTGACTAACTAAGTTAACAGGGCCAGAAAGCCTGTGTAGGATTCAAAAGTTTTCATTGAATGACCTTACAATCGTGAGTAGGGACACAATAAAAGTTCGTAATGATCTATTGAATATAACAGAAAATACACTTTTTTTATTTTGTGATAAAGACGACCTTTAATAGTTTTGATATTTTTTAAGTAAGTATAGTATCCATACGGGTGCCTATTTTTTAATAATATTCGATTACAAGAGTCTTTTGCAGAAAAATCCATTCCTGTAAATGACTTTTGTAATCGAATATTATTATTATTATTATTAGTGTATATATTAATAATAACTGTTCTTTATTATACTGAACACTCTGATTATATACTTTTATACTAGCATATATCATGTATAAATAATACTGTACGACAAAGTACACAACGCCATCTAGACCCAAACTAAGCAGAGCTTGTCATATGGGTTCTAGAATGCGGATAAACATACTTAAATACTTTTTTTTTGTAAATAAATACATATTATACATAGAAACATCCAGACCAATGCAAATATACATATTTGCACTGAGCGGGAATCGAACCCGCGACCTTTGGCTTAGCAGTCGAATGCACTACCGCTACGCCACAGAGGTCGTCAAACTACAGTCTGGAATAACATAGCCTACTTTTATCGTTGAAATAGGTTCCCATGGTAAGCGGGAAGGGAATGTAAATTCCACGTAGGCGGAGCCGTGGGCAACAGCTAGTTATATCATAATTCTACAAATCGAATTACAAGCCTATTTTGACTGGACTGCTAAGAATCTAATTCATAGGTAAGTATCTACTTGCAGTCAAATAATAGTAGCTTCCATTTCTGAGAGTAGCTACAGCAGTCCGCATCATTGTGTATCTTGCGAAATACGGTGTAACAATGGAAACTGTATCATAATGTCCGTGAGTAATTTACAACAATCCAATAGTCTATGTTGTGTGCCAACTTGTTCAAACAACCACAACCATCAAGTACCTACCTAATACCGTTCACTTACTGGGTATTTACTGAAAGACATGGCGTGGCGGCGAAGTGTGCGTGTTCGATTCCCGATCAGTGTAAATATTTTTATACATGAATGGGTTGGATTGAGTCTTTTTTCGTACTTCGTAGGAGTGAGGTCCCCTCGGTAGTGTAATGGCTAGGATTCGAACCCGGGACCTCTTGATCGTAGGGTCGACTCCTTAAGGCGGGACCCTCCCTGACGAAAATGAGATTAATAAATAATAGTTAAAAAAAACTAAAAAACACGCTTGACCTTAACATAACTGGCGAATTGTGGGTGTGTTTAATACACATCTCTGCCTACCCCTTCGGGGATAAAGGCGTGAAGTTATGTTATGTTATTAAAATGAGAAGTCACTGTATTCCAAAAATCATATATGTTATTCTAGGCAATTCAAACTAGTATTTTCGGTTATCCGATAGACGATTAGTTTTGCTTTCCTTGATAGAATTGGCAATCAAAGATTGGTCTAACCAAAAACGCATTCCAGTTTTATTTGCGTTGTGTTCAGGTTAGAAAAATAAAAATGATATCAAAATCATATTAGTATTATTTAATACAATATCATTGATTAGAGAGTGAAAACAATATGTACAATGAGAATTCAAAAAAACTACGTTTTCTACCTATATGACGCGTTCAGCGAGTCTATCAGTCCCAAGCGGAACGTGTTAGAGGCAGGATTTATGTCAGTTTGCGGCAGATGCACAGCGAAATCGTATTATTTTTAAAGCGTAAAAGCCACAACGTTGTACAAATCCAATGGTAAAAAGTTGAGACTCGAACTTTTGCGAATACAATGCTAGTATTAGTACACTGTTTTCTGTAAAGTATAAGTAAGTTGTGTAAATAAGTAAGTAGTTATTAATTGTACAAATATTAAAACTAAGTCCTATATCGGCATTATAATAGCATTAAATGTCTTATGACATTAGTTGATTCAATACAAGAATTTGTTATGATTGACATTGGTACTAATCGACGTATATCGTCACTAAATATTGGGAACAGTAGAAATCAGCGTCATAATTTTAACTGACATGGACCTCCAACTCTACCAAATACTACTACTTACTACCTGCCTCAAAATATCCATTTTAATGTTTTAACAATTTAATTTCTTAATTCAATCCCGGTTGCATCCAGAGCTTACAGCTTGGCGCCCAGGGTAGGCTCTTCTACTTCTCCTTTCCATAACCTGATTCTTTGTGACTTTTGGGGGGTGAATCACCCGCGTCCGTAGGAGAACAACCTGTAATGAATCCCTACACGTGGCCCCTGGGTGGTGCTAATCAGGTGATACTGTGGTGGTAGGTTTCGACCGATGGCTTGTGTCCACCCACCGAGCAAAGACGTACCGCCAAATAGCCTGGCTGTGTTTCAGTACGATGTTCGGTGAAGCCACTCGGGAGGATGGGTCAAAGTAGCTGTTTCACTACAGGTTGACCGATCTGTTGCACTCTGTTATGGAGGCATCAGGATGCTGGCCTTGGAGGGTAGTGGGATCCGAGGCACGGTGCACGCCGAAAATACCTAGTCTTAGACTTAACCACTGAGCTACCGATGCTTGGTCAGAGTATTCTCCATATATATCCTGTTCTTAATGTTCACTTTTACCGGACTTAATCTAATGTCACAATATCAATGTTAATCATGTTCTTGAAACATAATCGACCAGGAAAAGTAATTAATGTTTCTAACATTCAATGAAACTATAGCTACCTATACCGAACTAACAACTTTGTTGACACAAGTCATCATTCGAGGGCCAATCCCGGTTCTGAAGCCCGGGGTCTGCCATCTCGACTGTGCAGCTGGGTTGCCAGTTTTCTGCATGAGTGCAGCATCCGAGTCCTTTGTGACGGCCGGGCTTCTGAGTTCATGCAGGTTAATGCTGGTAAGCCTCAGGGGTCCGTCTTATCGCCCACTCTCTTTCTTCTGCATATCAATGATATGCTGTCCGTGGGCAGCATACATTGCTATGGAGATGACAGTACTTTGCATGGGCGTTATCTCGGACATTCAGCGGCCAAGCAGACTGACATCGAGGAGAGAAGACGGCAACTTGTCATTGAGCTCGATCAGGACCTAGACCACATTTCCCAATGGGGATCTGAGAACCTGGTCGAGTTCAATGCCAAGAAAACACAGGCATGCGCGTTTACAGCAAAGGTATCTCCTTTCCTTCCCCTCCCAACTCTTCGGAACATACCACTACCACTGCAGGACAGTATCAACATGCTCGGTATGGATGTTCGCTGCAAACTTAATAATAAAAATTACTTTGAGAGCGTTATTAAAACAGCTTCTCGTAAACTCGGAGTGCTGAAGGGTGAGGCGGTTTTTCACGCCGGGGCAGCGGTGTCTCCAACTCCCCTTTTTCATAATTATGCATTATGCACGCCTGACAAAAATATTAAGCAACTACTGTGGCAAGCTATAAATTACTATAAAAAAATCACTAGGTAAGAGGGATACTTTTGGTACAAAAAGTATTAATCGTGTTCAATACAGAACATAATAGTTTTTTCTATCATGTAATTGAGTAGTTTTTAATAATTTAAGATGGCCCCACTAAATTGTCTTCGACATTTTTTAAGTACAGCAACTTTGTTTTTTCCTGTCTTCCTTTTTTGGTTTTCTTGTAATGTGCAGTTTTTACTGGATTTCAATAAATCTATATGAATCAAATTGATCAAATATTCCAGCGCAGCTTCATTAACATAGCTGTTGAGTGGTCCTTCGAGTATTTAGAATCAGTGATATATTGGTTTCGTTTATTGCTCGTCGATAACAGGGATTCGATTTGAAAACATACGGAGTATTAACAAAAACATGTCGGGTTATAATATACATTATGGTTATAATGTGTCAATTCCGGAATATTATCTGTGGAAGGAAACCAGCACTCAGTAAAATCGACCACAACCTAATCAATCCTAGTTCTAACAAGTGTAGTCATAAAAGGTAGTGGTTACTACCTAAATACTAATAACCTCACACAAAATGAAGGCGTGGTCATTTACGTAAATAATCAACTGCTACAAGCCGTGGAGGAGCTTCAGTTCTGGGAATTCAACTGCCTCTAAGTCACAATTGACCCAAATACTTCTAGCGATATATTGCCCCCCAGGTTACAAAGATATCTCAAAGTTTCTAAATTCAGTAACTTGCTAGCTTCGTACTGCCTGCTCATACAATACCTACGCGGCAGGATTTAACGTGCCTCGATCAAAACTCGACTACCCGCATATACCTACCCGCATATATACACTCTCTGACCATGATACAGTTCTATTATTCTTGCCTAAATGTATACCTAAGTTAAAAGCAATAAATTTCAATTTCAATGCAATTTTCGTGAAGTTTATATGACACAAGATCCTCATAAAGCGGGGGAAATTATGACTCGACTGATTAAACTAGTGATTTAAATGAATACTTATTCTATTAAACTTCCAAATTGCAATCAAACCAGGAAGCCATGGATTACTCCTGGCTTACTTCGGTGCATTAGACATCGAGACAGATTGCAACATAAAATTAAACAGGCGCTCGAAAATAATATATTCAAAGTGACTTTTACTGGATATCACAATTACTGAAAAAAATTACTTAGGAGCCTTAAAATCCAAGCACCAATCTAATCTAAGCACCTATGGGCTGCTATAAAAAACATTACAAATGGTCACAGTACAAATTTGGTCCTCCTGGACCAAAAAAGCAACTACATCGACGCATTTATTAGATTTGGAAAGTACACCTCAACTTTCCGTCAATAGTATTAATAGATATTTTTGCTGGTATTGGGGATAATCTAGCGGGTAAACTAAAGAGTAGGACGCTACCAATAATAAAGCCGAACATTCCAGATACAGTATAGTCTATGGTAATGCTAGCAACTAACGAGCGCGAAGTAGCCAAAATACTGGGATCACTACGTAGCAACTGCTCAGCGGGGTGGGATGGGATACCTTGTGATCTGCTGAAGGAGCATGAGTGTGCAGTAGTAGCTCCACTAACATATCATGTAACCTTGCACTCTCCACGGGTAATTTTCCTAATGTGTTTAAAAAGGCTATAACTCATCCCATCTACAAAAGTGGGGACAATTATAGACCTATAGCTGTGCTCACCACCATGTCGAAAATATTAGAACGGATCATGAACAATAGATTGTAAGTTACCTACATAACAATAATTTGTATTGACACCGTCACAGTTTGGCTTTCGCTCCTGTAAATCCACTTCACAACCCCACTCTTCTTAATATGCATGACTGCACATTTGTCTACACCAAACTCCATTCGGATAAAATTACTAAAGGTTTCAGTTACTTTAAGTAATTCGTCAGATTCCTTCGGTTACGGTGGAACAGGTCCACCGGTCCACTCAATCAATTGAAACATCAGTTCCAGCATCTCTGTTGGGGTCACAGTTCTAACCTAGCCTAACCCACTTTACTTATTTTTAGAATATAATTTTAAAAATCTGTCGAAGTAGTGGTCATTCGAAGATGTGTGTTGTCTAATAATTGTCTGTCGAAGCATTTACTTGTCGATCTATGTGTTTTCGAAGTAAGCTACATATCGAAGTATTGTACTGTCTAAATTCAGTCCGTAAATGCTGTGACTCGTAGCAAATATTCACGAGGCCTAACATCAGTCCCCGAAAATGCTCACAAATCACAAATTCGCATCACTCTCGGACGTGTATTACCCAACCTGAAGCAGCACAGCTTACCAATGAATGCCAAAGTCTTCGCGATACGACGCTCAATTCTGCATTGCCAGCCAGGAACGGTAGATTTAGCTCGAGTAACCGTCTCAATTCCTTAGAATTACACGCCAGCTTCTCGACATACCGTGACCGCCGCACAATACAGAATTGAGTGTGTACCAGCAAGATCGACACTGGAGTCGATATATAATGTTGTTAACATTGCATTTGGTTTGAACAACAAACAATAATTTAGGACGTAACGCGGGAAGGGGGTTATGAATTTATAATTGTTAACTAGAATTAATCAACCTATTAATGTGATCCCATATCGATATAAAAAACTATGCAACATCCTTTTTTTTAATCCTTTAATAATAAAATATAGGTATGTCATATTAATTAGATGTACTCTCTAAAACTAACATAAACATACATATACTCACGCCTTTTTCCCTCCGGGGTAGGCAGGGACAACAGACCGCCATCTGCTTCTATCCTTACATACTTAGTGAGCTTCCTCTACTGTCATTAAAACTTTCATGCAAGCCCCCCGGTTTCAAGTGCTCTCAACCTGCCATTTTTTCAATACCTCATTATTTGATCAGTGTATATTCTGCGAGGTCGAACGCGGCTTGCATGCCCACTTACATGTGCGTTACATACTAGGTGTGTCATTCGCTCATTAATAATTCGTTCTAAGGGCCCAAATTATCTTAGCAGACCTTTTTCAATTCTCGTTATAACATTCTCTTTCACGTTACACCATTCTCGTATATCTGCATTCCTCTTCCTATCAGCCAACCTTACTCCACACAAACTGCCCAATGACCGCATCTTAACTACATTCACTCTACTTTCATGGTTTTACTGCCATACCCAACTTTCACTTCCATACATCAATGTAGGAATCGGCACGCCCGTTTTGAACTGCCAGTCGTGACTTTTTTGACACTGACTGACCACTCATAAAGGAATTTAGCGCTCCATTCTAATTTATTGTTTTTTATGGGTATCTTTAATGTACCCAAATGTTGAATTATCATAAATGTTATCTTTATTCTCAGAGTTAGGGTTTATGACGTCATATTAACCTCTTCCGTGCCCAAGTCTACAGACAAGGTTCTGGGACAGGGATTTAGACCAGGGTTGGGAGGTTCAGCTTTATGTCCTTTCAATTTTTATTCGATGAGTGGAGACCGTACTCCAGTCTCCAAAGTGCAAGTTTAGGATGCAACCGGGATAGATACTCGGACGATGATGACTTCATGGTAATTCTTATTTGAACTTCATGAATACTGTGGCGGCTACCTACTGCTACCACTTTGATCACATATGCATTGATGGTATATTACACTGGTTGGAGTATTAATAAAACTCATTACCTAAGCGTTCTGTTATCTGTGTTATCGCTACGAGAGCTCGGGTGCGAGTGTTCGCATGAATGTCATACGACGCCCCACCACTCAGCGACAACGCTATGACACATTTATTAGGTAGGTACAAGATGCCACAAATACCAACAACATTACACACAACATACAACTAACATTATATAGACGGAGTAAAAATTTATGCCTTTATGTTCTGTTACGATTAATACCTACCTATTTATAATAAATATAAAAATAAATCTTATTTTATCTAAACAAAAACTTCAACACACATAAGTGGATGTAAAATAGCTAATTATGAAACTACTGCCTACTTGGTGGGTGTAGCTATACCTCGAGGTAAAAATCTTGGACAAACGTCAAAAAGTTCGCGCATGTGCACTAGCTGGCCAATTAAAAAACCAATAAAAGGACTGATTAACCAATGACGCCCTTTGAGACATTGTCAAGATTTTTGCCCCTAACTACAATAACCTCACATATTTCTGCCGTCCTCAAACTAAAAAGCAGCGAAGTGAAACAGCAAATTTCGAGCTATAGCAGGTATAGCTATTGAAGTTATATAAATATTTATTCAAAGTTAAAATGTGAAAACTGACCAGAAGTCACTGACTTAGCTGCCTTTTAGTTTGAGGACGGCAAATTAGCATACTCAACTTTAGGTGGTAGGTCCTACCTGTACTTGTACGTCTACCTTACAATCAGACGAAGGACTTTGAGTATTTTTAAAATTTCAAGGGCAAAAAAACCAGCTCCGAAGCCGAAAATAAATGATGATGACAGAGATTGTTTAACATTTTCAGGTAATCACGTCATTTGTACTTAATTAACATTTCCAGTATCACCAACATGTGTAGTTGGTGACACTTATATATTTACAACTAGCATCACCACGCGGTATCACCCGTGCAAGTCCTGATTCCGTCGGTATATTAGGATAAAAATAATGTAGGTAGCATTCTAATGGTGAAATAATGTTTGAAGTCGGTCCAGTAGTTTCAATTCAAACAGCCTATTCAATGCAAACAAACAAACAAACAAGCGAGTCTCTTCTCTTTATAATATTTGTAAAGATAATTGAAATATGGCGAAATAAATCAATTGGAGTTAATTTTTAAAAATAAACATTACCTACCCTAATATAAAATACAAAGAACTTGCTTCCTGTGCTAATGTAGATTAACTGTGTGAAATCATTTCTTTAGACAACTTTAGAGACCAATAAAAAGGTTGAAGTGGTAAAAAGCCGTCGGCTAAGAGATCGCAGAGCATCGACGAGGTGTGTTGCTCAACGAGGTGTGCAAGTTCTTTGAGCGAATCATAGCGAAGCGCCTCGTCGAGCAAGTTTCGGAAAAGGGGCCGGATTTAGCGGACAACCAGTTCGGTTTTCGTCGCGCTTCACTGTGGAAGCGATCATGCGCGTGAGGGCCCTGGTGGAGGGCCGCAGTGGAGCAGGGTGAGGTAGTGTCTCTTGATATTGCCAACGCTTTAACACTTTACCTTGGAGTTGCATCAGAGAGGTGCTCGTGTATCACGAAGTGCCTCTCTACCACCGCCATATTGTCGGGGCTTACATTTCAGAGAGAGCCGTTATCTACCCAAGTAGAGTAGTGCTCGGTCGACGGCACATGTCGTGCGGTGTTCTACAGGGTACACAACATCGGGTACGACTAGATGGGGTGTGTGTTGGGTAACCTCCTCGAGTGTCGCTCCGATTCCGATCCCGCTGCAGTCCGGGGGGAACGGAATCAGAGCGGCCGGTACACCCTGGGCGGCGGTCAATGGCTTCCCCTTCACCCCTTCATAGGGTTGGCATTGATCGTCGGCCAATACCCAACGTGGCGGGAACACATCGCTCTCCGTACTCCTCTGCTTTCAGAGGAGACAGGATGAGCGATGCTGTTAGTGGTGAGATGGCCCAGGGTCAGCCGGGGTGCGAGGGATATGCTCTATGGGTAACCTAACACCCCGGCGTCTGAAGACCCGAGACGGCGTGCGGTTTTGGTCGGTGCGAGCCCGACATAACCGCCCCCGCTGGCCGGCGGGGGGGTATCCGAAGGGATTTCCGCACGATAAAAAAAAAAAAAAGGGTACGACTAGGTGCTTCATGGTGCTCTTTTAGAGGGTGTCGCTGTGAAATGCTACACCAACGACACCCTCGTGACGGCGTGAGGCCAGATGAACCGCGAAGCATTCAGGAAAGCCGCAGCCGGAGTTGCCTAAGTCGTTGGACGTATTCGGCGGCTGGGTCTCGAGGTGGCCCTCTACAAATAAGAGGCTCTTTTTTTTCTATAGGCCCCGGAGACGTCTCATCGGCCACCACAGGGATCCAGTCTTGTCGTAGGAGGTGTACGCATCGCCATCGAGCCCTCGATGAGGTATTTGGGGCTCATACTCGATGGGCGGTGGGATTTCGGATATCACTTCCGAAGTCTGACTCCAAGCTCAAGAGGGTGGCGGTTGCGCTCGCGCAACTGCTTCCTTATTTGAAGGGGCTCCTGCAGTACACTAAACGCTGGGATCGTGCGGTCCATGGCCCTTTATGGGGCCCCAGTATGGGCGTTGAACAACAATGCCATGTCGCAATTCAGCCATCCCCCTGCGAGTGCTAGCCGTCAGGATCATAAGAGGATACCTCACGTGGCGAGTCCCTAGCCGGGACGCCTCCATGGGACCAGGAAGCGAGGGCCCTGGAGCAAGCGAGATTGAGGCCTGCCCCACGAGAAATCGAGGGGCAGCGATCCCAACTCCAAACGGCGCTCATGTAGAAATGGAAAGATCGACTTGGGCAACCAAGCGCAGAGCACGCCACGATTGTGGCGGTAAGACCCGTCATGAAGGATTGACTAGAGAGGCGCCACGGTAGCCTCTCCTACTGGCTGACGCAGGTGCTCACCGGACATGGCTGTTTCGGTGAGTTCCTGCATCGTGTAGACGACGCCCGAGTGCCACCTATACCGGGGCTGCTTCGTGGACTCGCTGCTTCATATACTGGCAGAGTGCCCAGAGTGGATGGAGTGGCGCCATGTCCTTGAAGCAGCTGTCGGAGCAGGACGCCTCACGCTGTATACCCTGGTGCTGGCTATGGTCGGCAGCGAAAGTGTGTGGAACACTGCCGCCTTCTTCTGCGAAGCAGTGATGCGCGCAAAAGAGGTGGCAGAAAAGGTACGGGAGAGGTCTGGCACTCTCCCGTGCCGTAGAAGGCGCACCGGGCTGCGGAGATCGAAGAACGAACTCTGTCCTCCTTGAGCGGGCCTGGGGGTGACGGTTGGGGCTAGTCGTTATCTTAGCAGGAGCAGGCCCAGAATGGCGGCGCGGTGTCTTTCCGTGCGTGCTTCTCTATAGGGGAGGGGGATTTAGATCCCTGACAACACGTCGGGATCGCCACTATAATTGGCGGCCGGGGCCGGTCGGGGTCTCTGGGATATCTTTTTTAGGACACACCAGATTCCCCGGCCACACAGGCCGATGTAATGAAACACCGAGCGGTTTTAATCGGTCCGACTCCGACATGCCGTTAGCTCCGGTGAAGTGAAGTCGAGGGGGTTCCGCACGTAAAAAAAAACAAGAAAAGAAGATCTCAGAGCGATCTCCGGCCCTCATGAGTGCAGGCATGGAGCCGGCGCGCCGGAGCTGTTGCCCTAACATACGATACGATAGAACAAACTATATAAAAAATAAAAATAAATCTGTTTAGAAAACTCGACTGCAAAATAAGTCTTTTTGAGCTACCTGAGCCCAGCCTGAATAGCAAAATTTCTCGTCTACATACTATATATATAATAGTACATATATATATAGTATCTTAGACACATAACTTCACATATATCTATCTTAAAAAAAAACGACGGGTTGCACTCCGGGAGTGCAGGCAGAAGTGAAAACTTGAATATTAACATTGAAATAAAACTATTTTTAACGGATTCTATCGCGGTTTATTTGATGTTATTTTATATTTTACATTGAATATATATAATAGAATCCGTTAAAAATAGTTTTATTTCAATGTGTAACATTCGCGTAAACTTCCGACAATATCTTGAATATTAACGTTATGCATTTTTGATATTTTGGAATGGTTAGGGAATAATTTTGCACGAATTACTTTAATTATCAGTATAAAAGTATTATTATTTATGTGGTAACATACAATATTCATTTACATGTCATTTCGTACACAAACATGACAATTTATATTACATTAAAAATTTAACACTTCAGAACTATTACAATTATTTTACATTAAAAAGTTTATCTCTCAGAAAAATCAACTTCCATCAATAATTTCAACGACTTTTTCACCATCACTATTACCAGAACCATCATCGCCAGTATATTTATACAGTACTCACTCATTTTCTTTCGCTATTTCTTCGTCACTTTTTTCCTTAATAGATGCACTTTGTTTAATTTCCATTTTATATCAATAGATTTATGGCACAAAATAGACTAAATATTACAAAAAGTTATATGATGACAAAAAGTGTTTCTTGGGCCTCGGTCGCAATCGATCTCAGTCTTGACGAAGTAAACGACCACTCATTAGACGAACGCGCCACCAAGGTAATTCAGTACAGTATGAAATTAGCGCTTCTATATGTGTTGTCTTACGTTCAGGTCACGTGTTTTACTGACGCGAGTTTAACCTTTTTTACCCATTACAAAAAAATGCACAACGTCGCTAAAGAAGTTTTCACTTCAAAAATCGTCTGTACATTAGATATATTTAAAAGAAAACACTTGGGTTATGTTAAATGAATGATACTGAAGACAAACTTCTTTTTTTTGGAATGCTTGTCGGTTTGTCTGATTATTTGTTTGGCTGTTTTTTTCGGGTTGGAACGGATTTCGATAAAGTTTTTTCTATTAGAATGGTTGTGGTCAGACTTAAAATCTGAGTTTAATCACAATTGGTTAAGTAAAACTGGAAATATGACCAAAAAAAATAACCGACCTCCACGCAGGCGGAGCCTCGGGCATCAGCTAGTCATTAATAAATTTATTTCTTATCTGATACCTGATCGGTAAATAGCAATTCCATAACAAAATTATTGATATTTAAAAAAAAATCTATCAAACATTCTGATTATCGTCTTCTTTTAAATGATGGCTTCTGCACTGGAAAGAGTCGGCGCAATTTCATCAATCTCAATTAAAAGATAAATATCTGGGTGACGGTAATGGCGGAGACAACTATGTCAAGTTTTCCAAGAAATTCTACCAGAGCCACGTTAGCCATGCCAGTAAATTTATTTCTTTGGGTTGAGATCAGGTGGTCGATCAGGATGTATCATTCGATTTTAGATTAATTCAAATCGTCAATTTTTCCAGTTCGTATTTTCTATCTTCTTCATTTGTTGTTCTTTTTGCTTTTGTCGAATATTGTGATGCCACTTCACTGTCATTTCTGTGTATGCGGTACTCCACTGTTAAATAGCCCGTGACACCTATTATCAAAGTACAGAGGAGTAGATAAACCTTGTAGCGTGTCCTCACATGTGAAGAGAGAGCGAAAGATATGATATATCCAAGACCCTCCCACAGTCCTAAGTTTGAAAATGCTGCTTCTTCTTTACCGCGGAATAGGACACCGTAATATGCTGTAAAACATTGATAATTTTAAATTTGTATATAAAATACTTTCAAAATTGAATATAAGCGTAACTGAAATGTCTTCCGATTATTTTGTCATCACGAATTGTGTGGGCGTAGCTTAGCGGTAGAGAGAGTAGAGAGCTTAGAGATGGCGAGCTCGATTCTCGCTCAGTGCAAATATTTATGTGCATTGGTCTGGGTGTTTCAATATCTTTAGTATGTATGTATTTACAAAATAGATGTATCTAAGTACATTCATCCGCATTCTAGAAGCCATATTACAAGCTAGTTAGGCTTTGGATCCAGTTAGCGTTGTGTACAGTATTACTATACTATGATTATATTATTATTTTATTTATTATTATTAGCTTACTATTTATTTGTACAGCCCAGATCGAGTCACAGAGTCCCCACAGTATGGCAATAATCAACATAACGTAGTAGTCTCCAGAGTGTGGATGCCACGCCAGCAGTGTCACGAATAGTCCTCCATGAACAAACAGGGCGCTACAGATAAGTGGTAGACGACCCAACAACTAGAACAATATATTACAATATATATATATATCATTGGTATATTTATAATGATAATAACGTATTCGTAGTATTTTTACATTAAAGCAAATTAAAAAAACTCAATTTATTTTTAATTTTCATTATTTCAAGTTTTAGTTAATAGTTGCATTGGTATTTCGCTCTCAATACTTCTTTCTTCCTTATGTTTTGAGAGATATCGCGTTGTTTCTGCACGTGCCTTTCTATAGGTGTGAGGGAATTTAATCCCCGGTCGAGTCGATCAGGGTTGCAAGGATATCGTATCTAGGGTTTACCTTTGTCCGGAAATACAGGCAGGCGTGAAGAAACATCTTACGGTTTTAGTCAGTTCGAGTCCGAAATATAAACCTTACCGCTAGCACCTCACACGTAAAAGATGATACGAAGGTGTAACCGTGCACACCTAGTAGGTATATGTATCCAGGGTGAGGCACAAATTATATATGCAATGCTTGCTCAAAAAAAAACATGGTAAAAAAAGCTTGTTATATATATATATATATTAGAACTGACGGTGGTTCGAGCGCTTAGCCACTACCGGATAAGTAACAGTGCACCTCAAAACTACTGCTACATGCGGCGCAACTGAAATCACAGCTACGATAGCCCAGCCCACGACTGCGCTACGAGTAAAGAGTTACGTGCGATATACGCAACGCAACAAACACTCAAAGTCTACTTTTCAAAAGATGTCAAGTTACATTGTATTTTATTACCCGACTGCGCCAGAAGGAGGGTTATGTTTTTCGAGAGTATTTATGTGTGTATGTATGTATGTATAATTGTTTGGCACGCTCTGCAGCCTGAACGGCTCGATGGATTTAAGCTTGAGAGGTGTCGGTAGATTCGTATTTACTGTGAGAGTGCTACTAGCCATATCAAAATAAAAAAAATAACAAAATGGCGGATATTTGGCGATAAAATGTATGTTGTTAGAAATATTTTTACTTAAACTTATCGAGTAGGGTATTAAAATGACCAGCTTTAAAAGGCGATTTCAAATATACATATAACATAACTAATAAGTATACAATAAAATTGTTAATAAAAAATTAAAAAACCCGACTGCCCAAAAAAGATCAAAACAAGTTCGATAGCAGGCGGGACCCATTTGCAAATCCTGAACCGAAAGAAAATTAATGGGTCCCGCCTGCTATCAAACTTGTTTTGGTCTTTTTTGGGCAGTCGGGTTTGTTGATTTTTTTATTAATAATTTTATTTCAATAGTAAAACCGTAATTGTAATAACGCAAGTTAATACTGCTTGGTTATGTGTTAAAATAGGAGGGATCTTACGAAATCTACCACATTACATCCACCAACCAAAATTAACAAACTATTTCAGTACATGAAGCAGATTCATTCGCAACCTGATATTGAAACAGCGATAAATTTTAAGAACTTAACTAGTAACTGACGTAATGAAAACTCTGGACATCGCAAGACTTTACCTTGGCTAAATAGGCATTAATGGAACATCCCACGATGTTAGAAATTCCGTAGGTCATCATGACGTAACCCACTGAACCAGTGCCAATAGCGCATGACACGAAGGACTGAAACAAATAGAATTACGTACTTTAGAAATTGGTTTTAAAAGCTCATAAATTTTACACATGAATATGTTTTGCTCATTTATATTTATAAAAAGATATGTCTCACCACAGCTCGAACCAATATTGGTTAGTACGTGTCCACCTATGTACATGTGCATAAAGATTAATTAATAAATAAATATACATAATACCAGCTAGTTGAGCTGTGATTACTTTCTGTAGCATGTTATAGAATATTATTATTAATATAAAACACGATTCTCCCAAATAGGGATCGAACTCTAAATACTCTAAACAGTGTGAATGGGCATGGAAATCACTACGTCATGCGATCCCCGAAGAAACAATTCCTGAAAATAATTATCTGACAGCCTTTAACAATTTAAGTTATTATAAAATTTATACCACATACAGCAGTAAAGTCAGCAAAAAAAAACCCTTGCTGAAGTCCGATGAAGATATTGATTGCAAGGAGCAGCTGTTGATTGGAATCTGCTAGCTGCTTCATGGTCACAGCTAGAAGTGCAAATCCTGACAGTTTGTTGTTCGTGGCTTTACGACAAATCTCGTATCTGGGAAAAATAGTAACATTATAAATTCACTACCCTCTTTCCCCAGTACATCTTAAATTATTCCAACCAAATCAAATGTATTAATTAGGTATATAAGTTATTGATTATTATTACGTATGAAACATACCGATGGCTATGAACGAGACAAATTAAAATAAGGTTTCCGTTTTTTGCCATTTGGCTACGGAACCCTAACAATACTCACTGAGTTTTAAGTTTTAAGTTTCACCACAAGGTTCACCGTATAAAAAAATTTTTTAAACAAAATTTGTAGAGAATTTTGTATTCTACAATATTGATAATAAATACAAATAGCAAAAAACCCATAGGAAATGAGATATTTACAAAAAAAGCGCAATAAACCGATTTTTGTGACCGTTGACCTTGAAATTTAATAGTTGCGTACACCCTACCATATGTAGGTTTTGAGACAACTTTTAGGGTGTCAATATACAAGTATTTACAGACTTACAGTTGGGTATCTCGAATTCCGAGGTGAACTTACTATAATGACTGGACTACAGAATGCAATCTGTCACTGCGGGAACGTACGGCGCGCACATGAGACGACAGAATACATACACCCCAAGTATTATATTTTCCGTTCTACAAGCTAAACCCCAGCATTGGTTTTATAATTTTGAATCGAAAACATTCATCAAGTGCCAACAAAAACTTGCTGTATACATTTTTAACTCAATCAGATGAACGTTGCGCGTTCGCATAAGGAACGAACACACAAATACTTAGTAGAATGCAGTAGGTAGTTGCAAAATACATTACCTTTTCATAGAATCCAATGATACGGCAACAAGAAGAACTGCTCCCAGTACACACGCAAAATAAATTCCTGTAACATAAATACAGTTGTTTTTGGTTTTCCATGGATAACTCCCCCACTTTAAAATACCAAGCTGTGTGGTGTGGATAAATTGAAATGAGTCTTTATTGCTGCAAAATAGTATAATTATTATACGGCAGATATTTTTCTTAAACTATATTATTTCATTGAATACCTATATTATCTAATGTATTTCTTAAATTTTTACTCATCAATGATATTGCTAAATGATAATAGATTCCACAGGCACTCTCTAACGGGGGTATGTGTTGAGTAACCTCCTCGAGTGTCGCTCCGATTCCGATCCCGCTGCAGTCCGGGGGGAACGGAATCGGAGCAGCCGGTACACCCTGGGCGGCGGTCAATGGCTTCCCCTTCACCCCTTCATAGGGTTGGCATTGATCGTCGGCCAATACCCAACGTGGCGGGAACACATCGCTCTCCGTACTCCTCTGCTTTCAGAGGAGACAGGATGAGCGATGCTGTTAGTGGTGAGATGGCACAGGGTCAGCCGGGGTGCGAGGGATATGCTCTATGGGTAACCTTACACCCCGGCGTCTGAAGACCCGAGACGGCGTGCGGTTTTAGTCGGTGCAAGCCCGACATAACCGCCCCCGCTGACCGGCGGGGGGGGTATACGAAGGGATTTCCGCACGATGAAAAAAAAAGGCACTCTCTAACGAGTTTAAAATATGTTAAGCTTACGGATATTTTCCTATACAGTTATTTTCAGTTCATAGTTACTACATAAGCCTCTGTAGATAAGATCACCAGTACACGATAGTTTAGTGTGTAGTGGTCTGAAACTAGTTAATGATTTTCAAGTTTCATATCATTCATCACTTAGGTACAAAAGATATCGTCGTCAGTACATTACCTGCAAGAGTCAGGATCTTTCCAGGCGGTTGTGCAGGTAGAGCCTCTGCAGCATCCGTGTTGGGTAGGAAGTTGCCACCACAAATTAGTGGGATCATTGTCTCGTTTACTGAAGTCACTGATGCGTTATTTGTCGAGGAAAGCACTGAACACAATATGTAAATTAAGTTTCTTATTTGTAGTTCAATCTATTAAAGTATTTAAAAATTGGCTAACAGTTCTTAAGAGTATTCAATCTTGGAACCTTTTTATTAAGTGTTTTACACTGCGTTGTGATGATATCTTCTCATTTCTTTTGACTATAGATATAAATGATAACTAGGTATCCACTGTAGTGTACTGACGATGTTAAAAAGCAAATAAGTAGTTAAATGTTTTCCTTTACCCTAGTAAATAATTTTCTTCTCGTAAACAAAAGTAAGTCGGTAAGTAAGTAAGTTGGTAGCTTAGTGGTTAAGGAGTCGACCTTACGATCGAGTGGTCTCGACGCGAACCCACTCCTAACACAAGCAATTTAGCTTAGCTGGAGGGGTTAGGGGGAATATTAGTAATTTCGGTTATTAAAATTCTTTAAAAAAAATAGTTTTTACCTAATGAAGAAATTAAATTGCCCCAAAACTGGCTCATGTGGACGACCATGAAGAAGAAACTTGAAAAGTTTAATAGCATCGTCGAAGCTGGTATTTTGGATATTGTACTGTGGGCTTCCGCAAGCTGTAACAAGTTACAGTTATACAGTTTACATCTGGTAAAGCTTGAGTGATATTTGTAGCGGTCATACAAATTTCTCTCAAATTTTTACAGATGTTAACTTCGTACTTATTTGAGGTAAAGATTCAATAAGAATATAGGTTCACGCAATATATAACCCGAGGGGGCCATCTCGAAACCGGAGATGGCCCAGGGTCAGTCGGGGTGCGAGGGATATGCTCTACGGGCAACCTTACACCGCGGCGTTTTAAGACCCGAGACGGCATGCGGTTTTAGTCGGTCCAAACCCGACATAACCGCCCCCGCTATCCGGCGGGGGGAGGGGGTTTCCGAAGGGATTTCCGCACGAAAAAATAGGTTCACGCAATATAAAAATATAAAGAATTGCAATTGACTTAAGAAACTTCCTTCCTGTTTAACTTATTTAAAAGTATGATAAAGATTTATACCTAGGGTTAGAACTAACCAGCAATTCCGAATGAAGTCTTAACGTCAAGATATTAAATATCCTATAGATTTAGTTTGGAGAAGTGATCATCAAGGACGGGACTTGAACCCGCGACTAGTCCCTTACAACTTGCGGGGGAATACTCTGACCAACTGAGCTATATCCGAAATTCTCCGATATATTATACGTCTTGGGGCGACACTGGAGCCATGTACCGTAATTCATGCGAACAACGGAAATAATGAACGATGTTATAATTATTTCTAAACATTGTTTTTAGATTACTATGCCACATTAATGCAATGACATTTTGACGCAATCAGTATGCTAACTTTTTCTATAGATTTAGTCGGAAAAGGTGAACATTCAGGACGGGACTTAAACCCTGGCTCCCTGGTACGTTAGCAATGATGACATCCACCGAGAACTAGGAGTGGATCTTGTTAGTGAAGTTATAAATAATACACCGAAACACATGAACAAAGGCTTCTTCAACGTGTGACTGTGGAGGCTATCCAGCTCCTTGATATCACGGACATAGTAAGAAGACAAAAAAAGACTGAGACCTTTGAGTTAGTTCGTGTTACGTAGTGCATTGAGTGATACTCTTAAAGAACACAAGAACAAAGTGTCATTCTGTCTTAATAGAGACAATAAGAAAAGTGCCAATAGACACATTCTTAACTTGATAAGATTTTAGCAAATTTAAATTACTTAATAGCCCCAAGGTCTAGATTGTAAATGTTATGAGTAACCGTTTAATTACGAGTACATCGAAAAAAAAAATACAACTTATCTTACCACTGCTATGTAGGTGCTCTTTGCACATAATTTTATACCACTCCCAATACCCATCAGAAGTCCAGCAGGGACCAAGGTGCCAAACCTTGGATACATTTGAAATGCTATGTAAGGCACGTAGGTTATAAAAGAGCAGCACATCGCCCATTTCGTACCGAGCCATCTGAAAATAAAATTTTAACATATTATCTACTGCCTGATATTTTAAGCAATTAAATGCCAATTTTTCCCATAAATTCGAATCAGAAGAAGTAAACCTCCTATCAACTTCCGTTCTGGATAGCTGTCCGGGAGCTCAGTTGGTTATAGTATTCCCCTTTAAAAGAGACTATCACGGGTTCATGTCCCGTCCGGGATGCTGACTGTTTGATTTAGGATTTTACTGTTTTTTTTAAATATAATTGAGTGAAAGAATCGCCAAGTCAATAATAATATACTTACACTTTAATAATAATATACAGATATAATATAATAATATATAATAATAATATTAGATAAACTAATGTATAAGGGGGGGACCCTGGGCTCCGAAATCCAAGCAATGTTTTGAGCTATATGCGTTGTGCTTACAATGGCTAAGCCTGCTGGCCGACTGAAAATATTCACTAAGAAGACCTCAGAAACAATATCCTCATAAGGATAATAAACAAACAAAAGATAATATACAACTGGTTTTCTTTTGGGTCCAAAATTAACTTTGACCCAAGTTAACAACTATAATGAGTCCAATAAAAAATACGAAAACTTAACAAAACCAAGACTTACTTTATAACAACAGATGTTAGAAATATATTAGAGAAAAGTACTCCTGTGAATAGTGCCACCAAGCCTGCTGTACCCAGACCTGCCGCTGCATTTATGGAGCTTTGCAGGTTAACAGTACCCTGTTAGAAACAGAAAGAAACACTTTGCAATAAATCTGCAATATTTGGAGGAATACAATGAAAGTAAAAAAAAAATATTGCTCAAATAATCGTTGCAGCGATAAAACAGTTAGGGCGAAATTTGTTTCTATCTTTTGTTCATGCATGAACATGACCTTCTATTAATTTCCTATATTCACACATCATGGCCACTCCGTGATATACAAATAACTTACAAAAATGCACATTATGTCACGTAGTACGTGCACGTGTAGTGTGAAAGTAATATATGGTCTCGCAATCTTTAAAGTAGAAACGTTCGCAAAATTCTAAATTAATTATATCATTTGATTAGTGTGTCATCAAATAAGACGTTCAGTGGTTCTATTATTGTAATTATGTCATTGCACCGTAATTAATCAACATATTTTTTTCCTTATGTCACCAAAAAACCTATGCTCAGGTGTACTGCTGATTGACAGGTAGCCGATATCTGTAGGGAACTCTTTACATGAGTCCCATGAATGTCGACGAGGCCTGAGCTAAACTCACTTGCAGGCCAGTGCCGACGAGGCTTTTCTCTTTGGGTTGGGGGTCAGCTTCTGTATAAGCCATAATAAACCAAAATATGAAAAGCCCGGACACCAAAGTATAAACTTGGGATACGACCTGGATTGGCGCATGTATAAAGAAGAGACATCCATGACGGAATACCTAAGATACTTAAGTGGTTTACACAATACAACAAAACTTAGGCTGGATTAATAAGTAGTACTTACATTAGCAGCTGTCAATTCAATCATGAGAGCCACAGTAATAACTGCAACATTCTTCTTGATTCTCCTTATTTCATTAGAATCCAAGCTGACCACATTGAGTTTTTGTTCGGTCATCTTAGAACATTAAAGACTGAACTGATTAGCTCTGATTAGAATACATAGAGTTTTCCACAAGAACTTAGGACCACTATGTGAAAAATCAGTGTATCATCATCTGCAACAAGCGAAGTGAGTAAATTATTGACAATTTCATACATTCTTGGAGTAGGAAACTACAATCCCTAACCCTTACCCGCTGACATATCGTAGGTACGTCTGGTATTAAGCCTCGACCGACGTAACAGCCACTAAAATGGTTCCACACACTGTACCGTATAACAGTGTTCTGTTGTCTAACCATTACTAGCCTAGATGTACATAGATGTCGAGATGTTTTATATATTGATCTGTATAGTAAAACTAGATGTGCCCGCGACTTAATCTGCGTGGACTTAGATCTGGGTTTTAATTTTTGCGCAGCACCCTAATTCTTTTTCCAAAATAAAAGTAGCCTAAGATACGCGTTATAACATGAACAATGTGGACATCTCGACAAAATGGGTATAGCTATTTCTGACATTAGCTAGCACAAACAAACAGAAAGACAGATAGCTAAAAGATTTCGTTTTTTTTCTGTTATAAGTGATGCGTATCATAAAAACTTATATAAATAAGTTTTTATGTAAATGTAGTGTAACGAATAATAAGTTGTTATTTTAACGTTACAAACAGACATCTTATTTATGTGTATAGATTAATCGAAATGCATTACACGTATTGAATCAATGAATGAATGATGATTGAATTTAATTTCGTTACGTGTTTTACACAATCTACCCGTCAACATAAATCATCTGCCATGGGCCTCCACAGAGCACAAGGTTTGCCTTAACTGCCATTTTCTATGTTAGCATAACAGTTTATATTTTTCTAACAAATTAATTTAGTGTTTGTCTGTAGCCATCAAACTTCGCTATAACATCGAAAACAATAACTATTTTTTTATACCACTCATTTAACTTTGTCATTGTCATTGTGATATGGTAGCCAATGTGATAAAACTATTAAGATGAACAGAGTCAGTAAGACTGGTGCTTGCCGATTACCCTGCCTACTTTGTACAGCGCGAAACTAGTGTTTTAACAGTGGCATGATTACTCGAAATTTGATTTTATCGAATATAAAAATATATTGAAGACCTTTATACTATGATTACTACGTAATACCAATAGTAACTATAAATATTTAGCATTGTCCATATATTAGCCGTCGTTTTCTTCTTCGATGATTAAATGTTATACTTAGTATACGTAGAACAAAAGTTCGATCTGCAAGATTTTTTGTAGTTTGGATCTCGTTGCGGTCCTGGGCGTGGACGTTCTCTCGTTGGAGACCATGGTGAGGGCCGTGGTCTCCGACGGGAGCAAGTGGCATGCCGTCACCTCTTTCTGCGAGCAGGTGATGTGCGCGAAAGAGACGGCGGAGAGGGAGCGGGAGAGAACCCTGCCCCCTGAGTTCCGCAGTCTGCGGCGAGGACGCCGCAGACTCGTCTACGCCCGGGACTACCGACCTTCATGATCGGGGCCTGAGGACGGCAGTTGACCGACTCGCCGTCCTTACAGAAGCAGGCCGTAGCGGAGACGTGTCATGTGTGTCCTACACACGCCTGCCAACTCACCAACGCGGGAGAAAACCCGACCCCACCAGGCGGCGCGCTGGCCGCCAAGGTCCGGCGGTATCCTTTCGAGGGCTTACCCGGGGTGCCCGGCAGTGGACACTTGGGGAGGACACCGTGCGGTTTTAGTCGGTTCATGCCCGATATAACCACCCCTTCTGGACGGCGGGGGGGTATCCGAAGGGATTTCCGCACGTAAATAAAAAGCCCTAACCCAGTTAAACTCTCTGCAGTATATATTTATTATCCATTTATTTCAAGAAATATTATCATAAGACTTGAGTTTAATTTTATCATAAGACGTTTCATGACGGCAGACCGGTAGTCCGTAGTAAACTATAGACTTTGTTTTACGAAGACTTCTGAATTAAGTGGCGATCCATATTAACTAGGTCGTTTTTTGTTGGAATTACCTAACTACCTATCTTTTGAGTCCGTTGTGAATAAGAATCTCGCATTATTGGTCTACATGTTACTGTTTATTATTACAAAATTAATTATTACTAATAAATATTCTATAAATATTCTACGACATTCTACACAGCGCTCTCTAGACCCAAAGTAAGCATAGTTTAACTAGCTTGTGTTATGGGTTCCAGAATGCGGATAAACATACTTATATACTTTTTTTTTTTTTTGTAAATACATACATATTATACATAGAAACACTCAGACCATTGCAAATAGACATATTCATGCATACAAATATTTGCACTGAGCGGGAATCGAACCCGCGCCCCCTGTCGTAGCAGTCGAATACACTACCGCTACGCCACAGAGGCCGTTATAATGCATTATGCCTTATATTTTTGAACTAAAAATACGTTACCTCTCTTTGAAAAAACGATAAAAGTTAATCACCTACAACTGTTTACACACAAAGACACAATAGATATTATTTGAAATTTTTTATAATGGGTATCACAAAATAATACAACGGAAAAATTTTCAATTTACCATCAATTACACTTTTTATCTTATAAACCGTAGAAATATTTAAAAATTATGAAATAAGCTTAGGCTCTTCCGAGCATATTTAATAATCTCCATGATCGTAATATCCCTAAATATTTGTTTTTTCATGTAAAACACTTTTAAAATATTTGTTTTCTCAAATCGATAAAAACTAGGCGTATGACACAAAAACGCCGTCCCTCCAACATACAGAGGCCGGACTGACGAATGGACCGACCAGGCACTCGTGCCCCGTGCGTATTTAAGTTTTAATAAGATTATAAAATTCTAAAAACAATCGTTTGTAGAGTTTGTGTTCCTTAACTCGTATAGCTATTTATCTCGTTTTTGCTCTAAAGTCACATCGAACTTTGTATTATTCACAAGACGGTCTAAATATTGTGCTGTGTAAAATGTCTTAGAATAATATTTATTTATTATTTATGTTAATATATTACATATACCTATTACAAACAGAAGAGTAACTCTGTCTGTCTATTACCTATTCACGTTTTTATGTAATTTTATGAAATTTCGCATAGAGATAGCTTGTAATCTATAGAAAAATTTAGAAAAAAGCCATTTTCGGCAACAAAAACGATCCATGAGTGCGGAGCCGCGAGCATTAGCTTGGTATATTAAGTATTTATAAGTTTCAAGAGGTTTTAATTGGTCCTACGTCGTTATGCACCTACGTCGTTTTTACTATAAATAATTAATGCCATTAGCATTAATTCCACCAGTGTAACTACTAACTTGTGTCTAAAATAAAATAAATAAATTAAAAACTTAATCCTCATTTGCATATACGTGAACAACGACCAAACCACCAATGTACCTACTATGAAGGCGTGACCTCGTGGCTGCCATTGGGGTGGAAGTCCTCTTGCTCGGCAGCATGATTGTCGCAATGGTGCGGAGCGCGAACACGTGGGCTGCCGCCACCTACTTCTGCGAGCATGCAATGCTCGAGAAGGTGAAGGCGGAGCGCGACCGGGCGAGATTTAAAACTCTTACTTCCGGCGGAGCCCGCAACATGCTCGTAGCGCGTCGCAGGCGACTCAGGCGCCGGAGGTCGCTTAACGACATCATGAGTGCAGGCCAGGGGGTGGCAAGTGAGGCCGCCTGTCACCCCAGCAGAAGCAGGCCGGGACGACGGCGCGACTAGGGCCCTTCCCCCCCCCCCCAAACCGAGGCAAGACGGGGACACCGTGGTTCCCAAACCCGAGGGGGCCATCTTGAAAACCGGAGATGACCCAGGGTCAGTCAGGGTGCGAGGGAAATGCTTTTTGGGCAACCTTACACCCCGGCGTCTGAAGACCCGAGACGGCGTGCGGTTTAAGTTTAACCAAAACAAACCAAATAATGATAAGTAAGGGTAAAAGATCGAACCCTGGGATTCAAAGTGCAAGCTGTGAATGCAACCAGATTGGCGCTAGGATGATCATAGTGTCGCAGAGAAACCAAGTAACCTAGTAAAACCTAATTACTAACAATCCCAGTGGCCTATTTCATTTATTGGATATCATGTTGGTGTTTTGTAGGCTCTCGAATCCAGTTGACGTATGGAAAGAGTATCGCTATCATTTGCCAGAATAAATTTACAAGATTTAAGGGGAAAAGTAGAAGATGGGGTTGAGCGATTGGACTTACGGTTATGAATAGCTGCAATTTTTAGGGAGATAAAACCACCGTAAATTTACTTAAAAAATGGAGTTGTTTTGTCTAGCCCTTCCAAGGGAGCTACGGCCCTTGGAAACATCCCTGTGTTGCCAGGGAATAGAAAACACAAGGAAGGGTAACACAGGGATGTTACCAGGGGCCAGGAGAGAAACCAGGAGAGACATGACCCCATCACCGATAGCAAACATATAAATAGTGATTACGAGGTCTTTGAGACTTATCGCAGGTTTATAAGTGCCCAGTTAATGGCAATAGGCTCGCCACCTATTACATTGGGACCTAAACATAAACTGGCGAAATGTGGGTGGCTAGCACCTCTGCCTACCCCTTCGGGGATATAGGCGTGAGATTATGAGTTTATATTATGAGACCACCTGATTAGACACATGTGAACCGTCATTAAATCACCGATAGGCACTATTTTTACCGGTACCACTGGTAGCTTGAATAGACTAGATGCGCAAGGCGAAGCATAGGGTGTAATGGCGAACATTGGGAGAGGCATATGAAGAGCTGTGAACTGCAATAGGCTAAGTATGATATGCATGGTTGAAATAACTAATCACTCGCAGAAAAAAGTAATAGTACATATTAAGTAATAATAGTAATGAGTATTAGTATTGTAGTATGCCCTCAGCATTATAGTTTTTGTACAACTCACAATATAAAACGATTCGACTGCTAAAATTTTAAGGTCATAGAGGACTATAACCTTAAAAATGTCTCAAAGCCCAAACCACTAGGTAGTGGTTTGGGCTTTGGGTTGATAAATCTGTCGGCTAAGACCAGTAACGAAAACCAGTAACACTGTTACTCGAGTAGGTGTTACTGGATGGGACACGTAACACTACGGACCGGTCAAGATAACCTTCAATAAGTAACTTTTTCAAATTGTGAAATTCAATGCTATCAATGCAAATCTTATTAATTCTATTATAGAAAATTGATCATCACTGATAATTGACGACGTCTACCAAAAGGCAGTTGTGATGAAATACTTGAGGTTACTACCAATCCGTCCACAAAATAAAAATGTTTATTTGAGAAAAATTAAAATTACTTTACCTGATATTTAGAGTGCTTCCGTTTTCTTCACACTCAATTAATTTTTTGAATTGACTTGGTCTCCCACGTCTTTTTACCATACTGCGTTAGCGAGGGTAATGTTTTTCGCGCGTATATATGTATGTATGTAGTTTTCTTTCTTCCCTTCTATAGGCCTTCCGGATTTCAATAAATGAGGTATCAAATGAAAGATTTTCATCTTCTGAGTGCTATAGGGTACATAAAACGTGAATTAAAACCATACGATGGATCAGCCAGCTATCAAACTTGTATCGGTCTTTTTAGAGCAGTCGGATTTTTTGATTATTTATTATTACTAACTATTGAACTCTGTACCAGAATCACTGCAATTTAATTTTGCTAAGGTCAAGTTTAATATAGTATAAGGGATTTCCGCACGATAAAAAAAAAAATAAAAAAAAAAAAAAAAAAAAAGGTATAAAATATAAATGTCTTAGACCACTGTAAAAAGCTTTTCACAATTAAATAGATGATCAAGAATTAAAAACGAGAGACATATTTATCATCACCATCTCATCCATAGAATGTCGTCTTGAACATTGATGACATTATAGAATACTTACGTGTTTTTCCTTTAAATCCGTTTAATAGTCATAAGGTAACCTACAAATCGTTAAATCAGAGTCACGTAATAAAATACAACTGGTTTCATTAAAAACAATAGATTAGTGACATGTTCATTCCTACATAAACTGACAACCGATCACGACTGTTCGTGCTCGAGGGGTGAACGTCATTTATACAATATTAACTCGAGAAGCTATTTAACCTTTTATCATACTATGAGGATACCGGTCGCAATCTTTGCATCTGACAACTCTTATATTATAGGTGTTTATAGATACTGGTAATCACTTACTATCCGACGGGTTATGTACCAGTGTGAAATAGGAATAACCTGTAAAAGGCACAGGAAGGGCACCATGTGATGATAGAACTTATTTAATAATCTTATTTTGTGTGCTTATACGTAGTTTAACTAAACTCACAGATAATTTATTTTGTATTTGGGAACTTTTCTGGAACATGGGAGGGAGGAGGAGCATTATCTACAAATATCTAGGCGAATAGGCGTATTTGTGTCCTGAATGTTTCCAGAACATTCACCCTGTGGTATCTTATCGAAGGGTCACAAGAAAGTCAAAGTGGCATGTAGTAGTACTCCTTATTTGTCCTGATTGACAAACTAATAACCGGCAGGCTGTAATGAATTATGCTATCAAGAACGTGCTAGTTACTTATTATATTTATTTTATACTAGCTGTTGCCCGCGGCTCTGCCTGCGTAGATGTTGGTTATCGCGATCAACGAAATATTATCCCCTATTTCATCCCCACATTGGTCGAAATTTCCAATAAACCTTTATAGGGTTCCGTTGCCAAATGGCAAAAAACGGAACCCTTATAGATTCGTCATGTCTGTCTGTCTGTCCGTCCGTATGTCACAGCCACTTTTTTCCGAAACTATAAGAACTATGCTGTTGAAACTTGGTAAGTAGATGTACTATGTAAACCGCATTAAGATTTTCACATAAAATTAGAAAAAAAAACAAAAAAAATTGGGGGTCCCCATACTTAGAACTGACACTCAAATTTTTTTTTCTTCAAACCCATACGTATCTGGTATCTATGGATAGGTCTTCAAAAATGATATTGAGGTTTCTAATATCATTTTTTTTCTAAACTGAATAGTTTGCGCGAGAGACACTTCCAAAGTGGTAAAATGTGTCCCCCGCCCCCTGTAACTTCTAAAATAAGAGAATGATAAAACTAAAAAAAATATATGACGTACATATAAACTTCCACCAAAAATTGGTTTGAGCGAGATCTAGTGAGTAGTTTTTTTTAATACGTCATAAATCGTAAACCGCAATTTACCATTCATTCAATCAACTCAAATATAAAAATTATAAAAAAAACATTATTATGTTACTTACTGCTACGGAGCCCTTAATGAGCAAGTCCGAGTCGCACTTGGCCGATTTTTTTATATACCATACATATTTTCACATATTTTTTTAGTTGATTTATGAACTTTATTTAAGGGTTTACAATTTTTTTACGCGGCTAACTATTTATTAGATGCTAGCACTCCTATCCCGCTCTTCAAGACCACCTCTACTGTTGCGCTACGTAGAGTTTCACCGGCGCGATGGCGTGTTTCTTGTTTTCTAATTTCAAAATTTTAAATTTGTTAATAGCTTTTTAATGGAATCTCCAATTTCAATAATTCATAAAGTAATCAACAGGTATTGAAACAATCTGGAATACGAAATCATTTATAATGTTTATTTTTTTTCAATTAATTTATGTTCATATTTATTTTTATTGAAGTGAAACTTCTTTATCGGCGTTGGAAAAAAATTTACCGTCACATTTTTCCGCTTCGTGCCATCTTTTAAAAAATAGTTGATTTATTCGACTGGTAGTGATCAGCAAAATCAAAGTGTTTATTTTAATTCTAATTCCAGTGCATTTCTAAAAAAAGTAAGTAATTATATCTCTTTTTCTAAAACTTTACCTTCAGCTTACCATCAGGCTAGGTGAAGTCAAATTGACGTGTCCTAAACATAAAAAAAAAACAAGTTTGTAAGCAGCTATCCCGCATATGTAACAATTAATACAAAGGACAAATTAAAACTTGGTCTGAATTTGATCGGCATTTCTATCAACTTTAAAAATGAAAAAAAAAAGTAGTTATAGTGACACAACTACAATAGTTCGACGTACAGTCTCGCGAAGTTTTTTGTAGATATTGATATGTTATATAATATTATAGAACATTTTTGAAGTAAAAACTTCTTTAGCGGCGCGGCGTTGTGCACTTTTTTTGTAATGGGTAGAAAACGTTAAACTCGCGTTTAATTTTTTAATTCAATCCCGGTTGCATCCAGAGCTTACAGCTTGGCGCCCAGGGTAGGCTCTTCTACTTCTCCTTTCCATAACCTGATTCTTTGTGACTTTTGGGGGGTGAATCACCCGCGTCCGTAGGAGAACAACCTGTAATGAATCAGGTGATACTGTGGTGGTAGGTTTCGACCGATGGCTTGTGTCCACCCACCGAGCAAAGACGTACCGCCAAATAGCCTGGCTGTGTTTCAGTACGATGTTGGGTGAAGCCACTCGGGAGGATAGGTCAAAGTAGCTGTTCCACTACAGGTTGACCGATCTATTGCACTCTGTTATGGAGGCATCGGGATGCTGGCCTTGGAGGGTAGTGGGATCCGAGGCGCGGTGCACGCCGAAAATACCTAGTCTTAGACTTAACCACTAAGCTACCGATGCTTGGTCAGAGTATTCTCCATATATATCCTGTTCTTAATGTTCACTTTTACCGGACTAAATCTAATGTCACAATATCAATGTTAATCATGTTCTTGAAATATGCTCTCTATAATCCAACCATACGTCCGGGTCGAACACCTGACCCACGTGGAGAGCGGACACGCGATCTAGCAATCACTGGCGCGGCCAACATGTCTCTGGAAACTGGTGGAACAATTATGGTCCGGGTTGGTACCACCATGCAGCTGTGGAAAACCCTCCAAATAGCCCAACATTGGTTGGGTTGTGTTCAGGGTTCAGCAGCTGCACAGCCGGGGATGAGGACCCAGCCGACACAGCAGTTGTGGGACCAGTGGGGTATTGGCGGAGTCTAGTGTGGATGGCGTGGGTCGACCCGCCTGACAGGGAGACCCGTATAAACGGTGGTGCCGCTGGCCGCCCGCGGCATAGTACAGGGGCCCAACCGGGATTAACCAACCCGGGAGGCTACCCCACCAGGTCGCGCATAATCCCGATGTGATTCGTCGTACCGGTTGGTGACCGGATGATGGGTCCGGCGATCACACTGGAGGGTACGGGGGCCCTTCCGTTCGGCGGGTCGGCTACCGCCATGCCATGCATCCATAGGCGATACCAAACCCTGCGCTTTGTCAAACTCTGCTGTGGCGTCTGTCTCCTCTTCTTTTATATCATGTAATTGGGTAGTTTTTAATAATTTAAGATGGCCCCACTAAATTGTCTTCGACATTTTTTAAGTACAGCAACTTTGTTTTTTCCTGTCTTCCTTTTTTGGTTTTCTTGTAATGTGCAGTTTTTACTGGATTTCAATAAATCTATATGAATCAAATTGATAAAATATTCCAGCGTAGCTTCATTAACATAGCTGTTGAGTGGTCCTTCGAGTATATAGAATCAGTGATATATTGGTTTCGTTTATTGCTCGTCGATAACAGGGATTGGATTCGAAAACATACGGAGTATTAACAAAAACATGTCGGGTTATAATATACATTATGTTTATAATGTGTCAATTCCGGAATATTATCTGTGGAAGGAAACCAGCACTCTGTAATATCGACCACAACCTAATCAACCCTAGTTCTAACAAGTGTAGTCATAAAAGGTAATGGTTACTACCTAAATACTAATAACCACACACAAAATGAAGGCGTGGTCATTTACGTAAATAATCAACTGCTACAAGCCGTGGAGGAGCTTCAGTTCTGGGAATTCAGCTGCCTCTAAGTCACAATTGACACAAATACTTCTAGCGATATATTGCCCCGTAGGTTACAAAGATATCTCCAAGTTTCTAAATTCAGTAACTTGCTAGCTTCGTACTGCCTGCTCATACAATACCTACGCGGCAGGATTTAACGTGCCTCGATCAAAACTCGACTACCCGCATATACCTACCCGCATATATACACTCTCTGACCATGATACAGTTCTATTATTCTTGCCTAAATGTATACCTAAGTTAAAAGCGTCGGTAGCTTAGTGGTTAAGGAGTCGACCTTGCGATCGAGAGGTCCCGGGTTCGAATCCTGGCCATTACACTACCAACGTGAACCCACTCTTAACACAAGCAATTTAGCTTAGCTGGAGGGGTTAAGGGGAATATTAGTAATTTCGGTTACTAATATTCTTTTAAAAAAAAAAAAAAAAAAAAAAAAAAAGCAATAAATTTCAATTTCAATGCAATTTTCGTGAAGTTTATATGACACAAGATCCTCATAAAGCGGGGGAAATTATGACTCGACTGATTAAACTAGTGATTTAAATGAATACTTATTCTATTAAACTTCCAAATTGCAATCAAACCAGGAAGCCATGGATTACTCTTGGCTTACTTCGGTGCATTAGACATCGAGACAGATTGCAACATAAAATTAAACAGGCGCTCGAAAATAATATATTGAAAGTGACTTTTACTGGATATCACAATTACTGAAAAAAATTACTTAGGAGCCTTAAAATCCAAGCACCAATCTAATCTAAGCACCTATGGGCTGCTATAAAAAACATTACAAACAGGAGGACCAAAAAAGCAACTACATCGACGCATTTATTAGATTTGGAAAGTACACCTCAACTTTCCGTCAATAGTATTAATAGGTATTTTTGCTGGTATTGGGGAAAATCTAGCGGATAAACTAAAGAGTAGGACGCTACCAATAATAAAGCCGAACATCCCAGATAGAGTATAGTCTATGGTAATGCTAGCAACTAACGAGCGCGAAGTAGCCAAAATACTGGGATCACTACGTAGCAACTGCTCAGCGGGGTGGGATGGGATACCTTGTGATCTGCTGAAGGAGCATGAGTGTGCAGTAGTAGCTCCACTAACATATCATGTAACCTTGCACTCTCCACGGGTAATTTTCCTAATGTGTTTAAAAAGGCTATAATTCATCCCATCTACAAAAGTGGGGACAATTATAGACCTATAGCTGTGCTCACCACCATGTCGAAAATATTAGAACGGATCATGAACAATAGATTGTAAGTTACTAGATAACAATAATTTGTATTGACACCGTCACAGTTTGGCTTTCGCTCCTGTAAATCCACTTCACAACCCCACTCTTCTTAATATGCATGACTGCACATTTGTCTACACCAAACTCCATTCGGATAAAATTACTAAAGGTTTCAGTTACTTTAAGTAATTCGTCAGATTCCTTCGGTTACGGTGGAACAGGTCCACCGGTCCACTCAATCAATTGAAACATCAGTTCCAGCATCTCTGTTGGGGTCACTGTTCTAACCTAGCCTAACCCACTTTACTTATTTTTAGAATATAATTTTAAAAATCTGTCGAAGTAGTGGTCATTCGAAGATGTGTGTTGTCTAATAATTGTCTGTCGAAGCATTTACTTGTCGATCTATGTGTTTTCGAAGTAAGCTACATATCGAAGTATTGTACTGTCTAAATTCAGTCCGTAAATGCTGTGACTCGTAGCAAATATTCACGAGGCCTAACATCAGTCCCCGAAAATGCTCGAATCACAAAGCGCATCACTCTCGGACGTGTATTACCCAACCTGAAGCAGCACAGCTTACCAATGAATGCCAAAGTCTCCGCGATACGACGCTCAATTCTGCATTGCCAGCCAGGAACGGTAGATTTAGCTCGAGTAACCGTCTCAATTCCTTAGAATTTCACGCCAGCTTCTCGACATACCGTGACCGCCGCACAATACAGAATTGAGTGTGTACCAGCAAGATCGACACTGGAGTCGATATATTATGTTGTTAACATTGCATTTGGTTTGAACAACAAACAATAATTTAGGACGTAACGCGGGAAGGGGGTTATGAATTTATAATTGTTAACTAGAATTAATCAACCTATTTATGTGATCCCATATCGATATAAAAAACTATGCAACATCCTTTTTTTTAATCCTTTAATAATAAAATATAGGTATGTCATATTAATTAGATGTACTCTCTAAAACTAACATAAACATACATATACTCACGCCTTTTTCCCTACGGGGTAGGCAGGGACAACAGACCGCCATCTGCTTCTATCCTTACATACTTAGTGAGCTGCCTCTACTGTCATTAAAACTTTCATGCAAGCCCCCCGGTTTCAAGTACTCTCAACCTGCCATTTTTTCAATACCTCATTATTTGATCAGTGTATATTCTGCGAAGTCGAACCCGGCTTGCAAGCCCACTTACATGTGCGTTACATACTAGGTGTGTCATTCGCTCATTACTAATTCGTTCTAAGGGCCCAAATTATCTTAGCAGACCTTTTTCAATTCTCGTTATAACATTCTCTTTCAGGTTACACCATTCTCGTATATCTGCATTCCTCTTCCTATCAGCCAACCTTACTCCACACAAACTGCGCAATGACCGCATCTTAACTACATTCACTCTACTTTCATGGTTTTACTGCCATACCCAACTTTCACTTCCATACATCAATGTAGGAATCGGCACGCCCGTTTTGAACTGCCAGTCGTGACTTTTTTGACACTGACTGACCACTCATAAAGGAATTTAGCGCTCCATTCTAATTTATTGTTTTTTATGGGTATCTTTAATGTACCCAAATGTTGAATTATCATAAATGTTATCTTTATTCTCAGAGTTAGGGTTTATGACGTCATATTAACCTCTTCCGTGCCCAAGTCTACAGACAAGGTTCTGGCACAGGGATTTAGACCAGGGTTGGGAGGTTCAGCTTTATGTCCTTTCAATTTTTATTCGATGAGTGGAGACCGTACTCCAGTCTCCAAAGTGCAAGTTTAGTATGCAACCGGGATAGATACTCGGACGATGATAACTTCATGGTAATTCTTATTTGAACTGCATGAATACTGAGGCGGCTACCTACTGCTACCACTTTGATCACATATGCATTGATGGTATATTACACTAGTTGGAGTATTAATAAAACTCATTACCTAAGCGTTCTGTTATCTGTGTTATCGCTACGAGTGCTCGGGTGCGAGTGTTCGCATGAATGTCATACGACGCCCCACCACTCAGCGACAACGCTATGACACATTTATTAGGTAGGTACAAGATGCCACAAATACCAACAACATTACACACAACATACAACTAACATTATATAGACGGAGTAAAAGTGTATGCCTTTATGTTCTGTTACGATTAATACCTACCTATTTATAATAAATATAAAAATAAAACTTATTTTATCTAAACAAAAATTTCAACACACATAAGTGGATGTAAAATAGCTAATTATGAAACTACTGCCTACTTGGTGGGTGTAGCTATACCTCGAGGTAAAAATCTTGGACAAACGTCAAAAAGTTCGCGCATGTGCACTAGCTGGCCAATTAAAAAACCAATAAAAGGACTGATTAACCAATGACGCCCTTTGAGACATTGTCAAGATTTTTGCCCCTAACTACAATAACCTCACATATTTCTGCCGTCCTCAAACTAAAAAGCAGCGAAGTGAAACAGCAAATTTCGAGCTATAGCAGGTATAGCTATTGAAGTTATATAAATATTTATTCAAAGTTAAAATGTGAAAATTGACCAGAAGTCACTGACTTAGCTGCCTTTTAGTTTGAGGACGGCAAATTAGCATACTCAACTTTAGGTGGTAGGTCCTACCTGTACTTGTACGTCTACCTTACAATCAGACGAAGGACTTTGAGTATTTTTAAAATTTCAAGGGCAAAAAAACCAGCTCCGAAGCCGAAAATAAATGATGATGACAGAGATTGTTTAACATTTTCAGGTAAACACGTCATTTGTACTTAATTAACATTTCCAGTATCACCAACATGTGTAGTTGGTGACACTTATATATTTACAACTAGCATCACCACGCGGTATCACCCGCGCAAGTCCTGATTCCGTCGGTATATTAGGATAAAAATAATGTAGGTAGCATTCTAATGGTGAAATAATGTTTGAAGTCGGTCCAGTAGTTTCAATTCAAACAGCCTATTCAATGCAAACAAACAAACAAACAAGCGAGTCTCTTCTCTTTACAATATTTGTAAAGATAATTGAAATATGGCGAAATAAATCAATTGGAGTTAATTTTTAAAAATAAACATTACCTACCCTAATATAAAATACAAAGAACTTGCTTCCTGTGCTAATGTAGATTAACTGTGTGAAATCATTTCTTTAGACAACTTTAGAGACCAATAAAAAGGTTGAAGTGGTAAAAAGCCGTCGGCTAAGAGATCGCAGAGCATCGACGAGGTGTGTTGCTCAACGAGGTGTGCAAGTTCTTTGAGCGAATCATAGCGAAGCGCCTCGTCGAGCAAGTTTCGGAAAAGGGGCCGGATTTAGCGGACAACCAGTTCGGTTTTCGTCGCGCTTCACTGTGGAAGCGATCATGCGCGTGAGGGCCCTGGTGGAGGGCCGCAGTGGAGCAGGGTGAGGTAGTGTCTCTTGATATTGCCAACGCTTTTAACACTTTACCTTGGAGTTGCATCAGAGAGGTGCTCGTGTATCTCTCACCACCTCCTGCAGGACGCTCTACGCTGGGATCGTGCGGTCCATGGCCCTTTATGGGGCCCCAGTATGGGCGTTGAACAACAATGCCATGTCGCAATTCAGCCATCCCCCCTGCGAGTGCTAGCCGTCAGGATCATAAGAGGATACCTCACGTGGCGAGTCCCTAGCCGGGACGCCTCCATTGGACCAGGAAGCGAGGGCCCTGGAGCAAGCGAGATTGAGGCCTGCCCCACGAGAAATCGAGGGGCAGCGATCCCAACTCCAAACGGCGCTCATGTAGAAATGGAAAGATCGACTTGGGCAACCAAGCGCAGAGCACGCCACGATTGTGGCGGTAAGACCCGTCATGAAGGATTGACTAGAGAGGCGCCACGGTAGCCTCTCCTACTGGCTGACGCAGGTGCTCACCGGACATGGCTGTTTCGGTGAGTTCCTGCATCGTGTAGACGACGCCCGAGTGCCACCTATACCGGGGCTGCTTCGTGGACTCGCTGCTTCATATACTGGCAGAGTGCCCAGAGTGGATGGAGTGGCGCCATGTCCTTGAAGCAGCTGTCGGAGCGGGACGCCTCACGCTGTAGACCCTGGTGCTGGCTATGGTCGGCAGCGAAAGTGTGTGGAACACTGCCGCCTTCTTCTGCGAAGCAGTGATGCGCGCAAAAGAGGTGGCAGAAAAGGTACGGGAGAGGTCTGGCACTCTCCCGTGCCGTAGAAGGCGCACCGGGCTGCGGAGATCGAAGAACGAACTCTGTCCTCCTTGAGCGGGCCTGGGGGTGACGGTTGGGGCTAGTCGTTATCTTAGCAGGAGCAGGCCCAGAATGGCGGCGCGGTGTCTTTCCGTGCGTGCTTCTCTATAGGGGAGAGGGATTTAGATCCCTGACAACACGTCGGGATCGCCACTATAATTGGCGGCCGGGGCCGGTCGGGGTCTCTGGGATATCTTTTTTAGGACACACCAGATTCCCCGGCCACACAGGCCGATGTAATGAAACACCGAGCGGTTTTAATCGGTCCGACTCCGACATGCCGTTAGCTCCGGTGAAGTGAAGTCGAGGGGGTTCCGCACGTAAAAAAAAACAAGAAAAGAAGATCTCAGAGCGATCTCCGGCCCTCATGAGTGCAGGCATGGAGCCGGCGCGCCGGAGCTGTTGCCCTAACATACGATACGATAGAACAAACTATATAAAAAATAAAAATAAATCTGTTTAGAAAACTCGACTGCAAAATAAGTCTTTTTGAGCTACCTGAGCCCAGCCTGAATAGCAAAATTTCTCGTCTACATACTATATATATAAAGTATCTTAGACACATAACTTCACATCTATCTATCTTAAAAAAAAAAACGACGGGTTGCACTCCGGGAGTGCAGGCAGAAGTGAAAACTTGAATATTAACGTTGTGTATTTTTGATATTTTGGAATGGTTAGGGAATAATTTTGCACGAATTACTTTAATTATCAGTATAAAAGTATTATCATTTATGTGGTAACATACAATATTCATTTATTGCGCTATCGTACACAAACATGACAATTTATATTACATTAAAAATTTAACACTTCAGAACTATTACAATTATTTTACATTAAAAAGTTTATCTCTCAGAAAAATCAACTTCCATCAGTAATTTCAACGACTTTTTCACCATCACCATTACCAGAACCATCATCGCCAGTATATTTATACAGTACTCACTCATTTTCTTTCGCTATTTCTTCGTCACTTTTTTAACACTTTACTTACTTTTACACTTTAATTTCCATTTTATATCAATAGATTTATGGCACAAAATAGACTAAATATTACAAAAAGTCATATGATGACTGTACACAACCCAAAGCCAATTCCGTCGATGAGACTTTATCTGCTCTTCAGCACGACTTCGCCGCAATGGGTGTGTACTTTGGGGGGTTTGCTGGATTGTGGATGTCGTCGTGGTGCTGTACTTAAGCGGAACACTTATTATGGGCAGCCTCGAAGAGTACTTGAATTTTCCAGAATTAAAGAGAGAGATTTTTTCATGTATCTTCATGTATAGGAGAAGAGGAGAGACCACTTCTCGCTTGACTTTCTAGTTGCCGACTGAGGTGTCGAGTCTTTTTTGTTTTTTTTTGTGTGCGGTGTGGGTTGTTGGCCGACAGGCCTCTACAACCTTACGCGAACAGTGTGGCGAGCGCATAGGGCTCTCAGCCGAAAGTTGATTTTAAGCAACACGCCTCAAGGGTCCCCAGTTGGGGCGGCCTCGGCTTGGGCTGCTGCTGGATTAATACTGGGGCGACCTAGGCCCACATTTACGAACAAAGCGCGGCGCGTGTTCCGCCCTCGTCGGCGAAGACGGAACCGCGGTTTATTTTGTGTAGCTCCGCGAGCTGTGTAGGCTCTTCGTTGAGCGAGTGTTATTGCATCATCGGGCTCTCCGAGAGCGTGTCTAGGTCTCCGCGTGCGTGAAATTAAACTCGGTGTGTAGTTTACAGCCTCAACCACTAGAGGGTTGGGGTGAGTCGGGGCAGAGTCAAAGTAGCTAAGGGAGCACTGTTTTATGTACTGCCTGATCGTCGGCAGTTCTAGGTCGGTGTGAAGCTCGACATTACGCATAAACCACGGTGCTCCCGTAGCTCGGCGCATGAAACGATTTTGTAGTGTTTGTAGCCTATGGATCCTTTGTTCACTAACATGAGCGAAAACCGGACATCCGTATGTCATGATTGGCCTAACACAACTAGTGTAAAGTCTGACTTTACTCCTAAGTGATAACCTAGAACGAGAGTTCACTAAGCTATGTAGTCTACCTAATACGAAGGCGGCCCGATCGCGGACCGCTTTGAGGTGAGCTTTGAAGCTGAGGCGATCATCAAGGATGATACCTAAATATTTGGCTTGCCTAGCCCAAGGGATCGGCTTGCCAAACATCCTAATCTGTGTAAGTCCCTCTAAGGGATACAGGTCGCGCCTCCTTCTGTGGATCAGCACGGCCTGACTCTTATCTGGATTAACCTCTATCCTCCATTTCCGAAACCATGCCCCTAGGGTGTCGGCCGCGGATTGGAGTTTTCTAGCTACTATGTTGGGATTAAGTCCCGAGTGGAAGATGGCTGTGTCGTCTGCGAAAAGTGCCGTCTTCACTTGCCCGTGCAAAGGTATATCTGACGTGAATAACGTGAACAAGATGGGTGAGAGTACCGACCCCTGCGGTACACCGGCGCGAATGGGGTGAGGATCCGAGAGGGTCCCTTCCACTCGGTAGCGATAGCTTCTGTTCGACAAGTAGTCCCATATGATGAGTACGAGCCTGTGTGGCACTCCCATGTGGAACAGCTTCCAAATGAGGCCGTTGTGCCACACTTTGTCGAACGCTTTCGCTACGTCGAAGAAGAGAACCCCTGTGAATTGATTGAACTGCAACCGCTCGCTGGCGTGCTCAACGATGCGGTGCACTTGTTGTACGCATGAGTGTTGATCGCGGAAGCCAAACTGCTCGTTCGGAATGAGACCCTTTGCATCGGCAAATGCTTTCAGCCTATTGCATACTAGTCGCTCATAGATTTTCCCTAAACCTTTAAGCAGACTGATCGGTCTATAACTGGTCGGCTCGGACTTTGGCTTACCGGGCTTGGGTATCCCAATGACCACGGCCTCTTTCCATTGCTGCGGAAAGATGTTATTTTTGAGCGCTGCGTTAAAAATGTATGTCAGAAGGACGAGTAACCTCTCTGGGAATAATTTAATGACTTTATTTGTGATGCCGTCCGAGCCGGGTGCTTTACGCGTGTGCAAGCCCTTGATGATCTCCTGAACCTCTTCCGGGGTGACTGGGTCGATATGACCGTCGCTGTCCGGTGGTAACGGAAGTGAAGCTTGCCGTTCCACATCAGAGTCTATTTCGCGTACGTGTTCTAAGTCGGTGTGTAGGGTGCTGGGCGAACATTGAGACTCGAGACTTTCGGCCAGACATTCCGCCTTTTCTACATCTTCGAAAGCTTCTGACTGATGGTGTCGAGTCAAATTACAGCGGTTTTTTTTTTTATAGTCTTAATCCAATTAATTCGATTTTTCTAATTGGCCGATCGAACTTTCGCGGCTCGTTAGTGACACCGCGGCTTAACGACTTTTCGCGGATATACCCTTATGGTCGATCGGTCAATCTTACAATTATGCGTTTATTTTCTATTTACAATGATTTATATACCGTATTATGTATTCTAATAGGTAGTAGAAATAAGGTGACACGAAATAAGATACAATTTACACTTATAGATCGGTAAACAATGACGATTTCTTCGTCGCAAACTTATAACTATTATACACGATTATTCCTATAGTTTTTGTTAAATCAGTTTAATTACATACACTATCACTTATGTACTAACTAAATTAACCTTATATAATAGCTGTTCTGCACAATGAAAAAAGTGTTTCTTGGGCCTCGGTCGCAATCGATCTCAGTCTTGACGAAGTAAACGACCACTCATTAGACGAACGCGCCACCAAGGTAATTCAGTACAGTATGAAATTAGCGCTTCTATATGTGTTGTCTTACGTTCAGGTCACGTGTTTTACTGACGCGAGTTTAACCTTTTTTACCCATTACAAAAAAATGCACAACGTCGCTAAAGAAGTTTTCACTTCAAAAATCGTCTGTACATTAGATATATTTAAAAGAAAACACTTGGGTTATGTTAAATGAATGATACTGAAGACAAACTTCTTTTTTTTGGAATGCTTGTCGGTTTGTCTGATTATTTGTTTGGCTGTTTTTTTCGGGTTGGAACGGATTTCGATAAAGTTTTTTCTATTAGAATGGTTGTGGTCAGACTTAAAATCTGAGTTTAATCACAATTGGTTAAGTAAAACTGGAAATATGACCAAAAAAAATAACCGACCTCCACGCAGGCGGAGCCTCGGGCATCAGCTAGTCATTAATAAATTTATTTCTTATCTGATACCTGATCGGTAAATAGCAATTCCATAACAAAATTATTGATATTTAAAAAAAAATCTATCAAACATTCTGATTATCGTCTTCTTTTAAATGATGGCTTCTGCACTGGAAAGAGTCGGCGCAATTTCATCAATCTCAATTAAAAGATAAATATCTGGGTGACGGTAATGGCGGAGACAACTATGTCAAGTTTTCCAAGAAATTCTACCAGAGCCACGTTAGCCATGCCAGTAAATTTATTTCTTTGGGTTGAGATCAGGTGGTCGATCAGGATGTATCATTCGATTTTAGATTAATTCAAATCGTCAATTTTTCCAGTTCGTATTTTCTATCTTCTTCATTTGTTGTTCTTTTTGCTTTTGTCGAATATTGTGATGCCACTTCACTGTCATTTCTGTGTATGCGGTACTCCACTGTTAAATAGCCCGTGACACCTATTATCAAAGTACAGAGGAGTAGATAAACCTTGTAGCGTGTCCTCACATGTGAAGAGAGAGCGAAAGATATGATATATCCAAGACCCTCCCACAGTCCTAAGTTTGAAAATGCTGCTTCTTCTTTACCGCGGAATAGGACACCGTAATATGCTGTAAAACATTGATAATTTTAAATTTGTATATAAAATACTTTCAAAATTGAATATAAGCGTAACTGAAATGTCTTCCGATTATTTTGTCATCACGAATTGTGTGGGCGTAGCTTAGCGGTAGAGAGAGTAGAGAGCTTAGAGATGGCGAGCTCGATTCTCGCTCAGTGCAAATATTTATGTGCATTGGTCTGGGTGTTTCAATATCTTTAGTATGTATGTATTTACAAAATAGATGTATCTAAGTACATTCATCCGCATTCTAGAAGCCATATTACAAGCTAGTTAGGCTTTGGATCCAGTTAGCGTTGTGTACAGTATTACTATACTATGATTATATTATTATTTTATTTATTATTATTAGCTTACTATTTATTTGTACAGCCCAGATCGAGTCACAGAGTCCCCACAGTATGGCAATAATCAACATAACGTAGTAGTCTCCAGAGTGTGGATGCCACGCCAGCAGTGTCACGAATAGTCCTCCATGAACAAACAGGGCGCTACAGATAAGTGGTAGACGACCCAACAACTAGAACAATATATTACAATATATATATATATATATCATTGGTATATTTATAATGATAATAACGTATTCGTAGTATTTTTACATTAAAGCAAATTAAAAAAACTCAATTTATTTTTAATTTTCATTATTTCAAGTTTTAGTTAATAGTTGCATTGGTATTTCGCTCTCAATACTTCTTTCTTCCTTATGTTTTGAGAGATATCGCGTTGTTTCTGCACGTGCCTTTCTATAGGTGTGAGGGAATTTAATCCCCGGTCGAGTCGATCAGGGTTGCAAGGATATCGTATCTAGGGTTTACCTTTGTCCGGAAATACAGGCAGGCGTGAAGAAACATCTTACGGTTTTAGTCAGTTCGAGTCCGAAATATAAACCTTACCGCTAGCACCTCACACGTAAAAGATGATACGAAGGTGTAACCGTGCACACCTAGTAGGTATATGTATCCAGGGTGAGGCACAAATTATATATGCAATGCTTGCTCAAAAAAAAACATGGTAAAAAAAGCTTGTTATATATATATATATTAGAACTGACGGCGGTTCGAGCGCTTAGCCACTACCGGATAAGTAACAGTGCACCTCAAAACTACTGCTACATGCGGCGCAACTGAAATCACAGCTACGATAGCCCAGCCCACGACTGCGCTACGAGTAAAGAGTTACGTGCGATATACGCAACGCAACAAACACTCAAAGTCTACTTTTCAAAAGATGTCAAGTTACATTGTATTTTATTACCCGACTGCGCCAGAAGGAGGGTTATGTTTTTCGAGAGTATTTATGTGTGTATGTATGTATGTATAATTGTTTGGCACGCTCTGCAGCCTGAACGGCTCGATGGATTTAAGCTTGAGAGGTGTCGGTAGATTCGTATTTACTGTGAGAGTGCTACTAGCCAAAAAAAAACTAGTCAAAATAAAAAAAATAACAAAATGGCGGATATTTGGCGATAAAATGTATGTTGTTAAAAATATTTTCACTTAAACTTATCGAGTAGGGTATTAAAATGACCAGTTTTAAAAGGTGATTTCAAATATATATATATATATATATATATAAATATATATATATATATATATATAACAAAATTAAAAAGTATACAATAAAATTATTAATAAAAAAATCAAAAATCTCGACTGCCCAAAAAACACCAAAACAAGTTTGATAGCAGGCGTGACCCATTAATTTTTTATTTCAATAGTAAAACCGTAATTGTAATAACGCAAGTTAATACTGCTTGGTTATGTGTTAAAATAGGAGGGCTCTTACGAAATCTACCACATTACATCCACCAACCAAAATTAACAAACTATTTCAGTACATGCCGCAGATTCATTCGCAACCTGATATTGAAACAGCGATAAATTTTAAGAACTTAACTAGTAACTGACGTAATGAAAACTCTGGACATCGCAAGACTTTACCTTGGCTAAATAGGCATTAATGGAACATCCCACGATGTTAGAAATTCCGTAGGTCATCATGACGTAACCCACTGAACCAGTGCCAATAGCGCATGACACGAAGGACTGAAACAAATAGAATTACGTACTTTAGAAATTGGTTTTAAAAGCTCATAAATTTTACACATGAATATGTTTTGCTCATTTATATTTATAAAAAGATATGTCTCACCACAGCTCGAACCAATATTGGTTAGTACGTGTCCACCTATGTACATGTGCATAAAGATTAATTAATAAATAAATATACATAATACCAGCTAGTTGAGCTGTGATTACTTTCTGTAGCATGTTATAGAATATTATTATTAATATAAAACACGATTCTCCCAAATAGGGATCGAACTCTAAATACTCTAAACAGTGTGAGTGGGCATGGAAACTACATGACAGGACATGGACTACGTCATGCGATCCCCGAAGAAACAATAATTATCTGACAGCCTTTATCAATTTAAGTTATTATAAAATTTATACCACATACAGCAGTAAAGTCAGCAAAAAAAAACCCTTGCTGAAGTCCGATAAAGATATTGATTGCAAGGAGCAGCTGTTGATTGGAATCTGCTAGCTGCTTCATAGTCACAGCTAGAAGTGCAAATCCTGACAGTTTGTTGTTCGTGGCTTTACGACAAAACTCGTATCTGGGAAAAAATAGTAACATTATAAATTCACTACCCTCTTTACCCAGTACATCTTAAATTATTCCAACCAAATCAAATGTATTAATTATATAAGTTATTGATTATTATTACGTATGAAACATACCGATGGCTATGAACGAGACAAATTAAAATAAGGTTTCCGTTTTTTGCCATTTGGCTACGGAACCCTAACAGTACTCACTGAGATTATAAACTGATTATAAATATTTGTCAATTTTTATTAGCTATTATATTATATTTTATCATTTTTTTCCTAACCTACCCACTTTTTATTCAGTATTAATTTATTTAACAACACTTACCTGCCCATGTAATTGCAGAATTGTTAATGAAAATATAGGAATTATATTTGAATTTTAACCTAATTAATATTATTTAAGTTTAGTTAATAAAATTTTAGTAGTAAGTTTTAAGTTTCACCACAAGGTTCACCGTATAAAAATTTTTTTTAAACAAAATTTGTAGAGAATTTTGTATTCTACAATATTGATAATAAATACAAATAGCAAAAAACCCATAGGAAATGAGATATTTACAAAAAAAGCGCAATAAACCGATTTTTGTGACCTTTGACCTTGAAATTTAATAGTTGCGTACACCCTACCATATGTAGGTTTTGAGACAACTTTTAGGGTGTCAATATACAAGTATTTACAGACTTACAGTTGGGTATCTCGAATTCCGAGGTGAACTTACTATAATGACTGGACTACAGAATGCAATCTGTCACTGCGGGAACCTACGGCGCGCACATGAGACGACAGAATACATACACCCCAAGTATTATATTTTCCGTTCTACAAGCTAAACCCCAGCATTGGTTTTATAATTTTGAATCGAAAACATTCATCAAGTGCCAACAAAAACTTGCTGTATACATTTTTAACTCAATCAGATGAACGTTGCGCGTTCGCATAAGGAACGAACACACAAATACTTAGTAGAATGCAGTAGGTAGTTGCAAAATACATTACCTTTTCATAGAATCCAATGATACGGCAACAAGAAGAGCTGCTCCCAGTACACACGCAAAATAAATTCCTGTAACATAAATACAGTTGTTTTTGGTTTTCCATGGATAACTCCCCCACTTTAAAATACCAAGCTGTGTGGTGGGGATAAATTGAAATGTCTTTATTGCTGCAAAATAGTATAATTATTATACGGCAGATATTTTTCTTAAACTATATTATTTCATTGAATACCTATATTATCTAATGTATTTCTTAAATTTTTACTCATCAATGATATTGCTAAATGATAATAGATTCCACAGGCACTCTTTAACGAGTTTAAAATAAGTTAAACTTACGGATATTTTTCTATACAGTTATTTTCAGTTCATAGTTACTACATTAGCCTCTGTAGATAAGATCAACAGTACACGATAGTTTAGTGTGTAGTGGTCTGAAACTAGTTAATGCTTTTCAAGTTTCATATCATTCATCACTTAGGTACAACAGATATTGTCGTCAGTACATTACCTGCAAGAGTCAGGATCTTTTCAGGCGGTTGTGCAGGTAGAGCCTCTGCTGCATCCGTGTTGGGTAGGAAGTTGCCACCACAAATTAGTGGGATCATTGTCTCGTTTACTGAAGTCACTGATGCCTTATTTGTCGAGGAAAGCACTGAACACAATATGTAAATTAAGTTTCTTATTTGTAGTTCAATCTATTAAAGTATTTAAAAATTGGCTAACAATTCTTAAGAGTTTTCATTCTTGGAACCTTTTTATTAAGTGTTTTACACTGCGTTGTGATGATATCTTCTCATTTCTTTTGACTATAGATATAAATGATAACTATTTTAGGTATCCACTGTAGTGTACTGACGATGTTAAAAAGCAAATAAATAGTTAAATGTTTTCCTTTACCCTAGTAAATAATTTTCTTCTCGTAAACAAAAGTAAGTCGGTAAGTAAGTAAGTCGGTAGCTTAGTGGGTAAGGAGTCGACCCTACGATCGAGTGGTCCCGGGTTTGAATACTGGCCATTAAACTACCGACGTGAACCCACTCCTAACACAAGCAATTTAGATTAGCTGGAGGGGTTAGGGGGAATATTAATAATTTCGGTTATTAAAATTCTTTAAAAAAATAGTTTTTACCTAATGACGAAATTAAATTGCCCCAAAACTGGCTCATGTGGACGACCATGAAGAAGAAACTTGAAAAGTTTAATAGCATCGTCGAAGCTGGTATTTTGGATATCGTACTGTGGGCTTCCGCAAGCTGTAACAAGTTACAGTTATAAAGTTTACATCTGGTAAAGTTTGAGTGATATTTGTAGGGGTCATACAAATTTCTCTCAAACTTTTACAGATGTTAATTTCGTACTTATTTGAGGTAAAGATTCAATAAGAATATAGGTTCACGCAATATATAAGCCGAGGGGGCCATCTCGAAACCGGAGATGGCCCAGGGTCAGTCGGGGTGCGAGGGATATGCTTTACGGGCAACCTTACACCCCGGCGTTTTAAGACCCGAGACGGCGTGCGGTTTTAGTCGGTTCAAACCCGACATAACCGCCCCCGCTGCCCGGCGGGGGGGGGGGGGGTTTCCGAAGGGATTTCCGCACGGCATAAAAGGTTTACGCAATATAAAAATATAAAGAATTGCAATTGACTTAAGAAACTTCCTTCCTGTTTAACTTATTTAAAAGTATGATAAAGATTTATACCTAGGGTTAGAACTAACCAGCAATTCCGAATGAAGTCGTAACGTCAAGATATTAAATATCCTATAAATTTAGTTTGGAAAAGTGATCATCAAGGACGGGAGTTGAACCCGCGACTAGTCCCTTACAACTTGCGGGGGAATACTCTGACCAACTGAGCTATATCCGAAATTCTCCGATATATTATACGTCTTGGGGCGACACTGGAGCCATGTACCGTAATTCATGCGAACAACGGAAATAATGAACGATGTTATAATTATTTCTAAACATTGTTTTTAGATTACTATGCCACATTAATGCAATGACATTTTGACGCAATCAGTATGCTAACTTTTTCTATAGATTTAGTCGGAAAAGGTGAACATTCAGGACGGGACTTGGACTTGAACTAGGAGTGGATCTTGTTAGTGAAGTTATAAATAATACACCGAAGCACATGAACAAAGGCTTCTTCAACGTGTGACTGTGGAGGCTATCCAGCTCCTTGATATCACGGACATAGTAAGAAGACAAAAAAAGACTGAGACCTTTGAGTTAGTTAGTGTTACGTAGTGCATTGAGTGATACTCTTAAAGAACACAAGAACAAAGTGTCTTTCTGTCTTAATAGAGACAATAAGAAAAGTGCCAATAGACACATTCTTAACTTGATAAGATTTTAGCAAATTTAAATTACTTAATAGCCCCAAGGTCTGGATTGTAAATGTTATGAGTAACCGTTTAATTACGAGTACATCGAAAAAAAAATACAACTTATCTTACCACTGCTATGTAGGTGCTCTTTGCACATAATTTTATACCACTCCCAATACCCGTCAGAAGTCCAGCAGGGACCAAGGTGCCAAACCTTGGATACATTTGAAATGCTATGTAAGGCACGTAGGTCATAAAAGAGCAGCACATCGCCCATTTCGTACCGAGCCATCTGAAAATAAAATTTTAACATATTATCTACTGCCTGATATTTTAAGCAATTAAATGCCAATTTTTCCCATAAATTCGAATCAGAAGAAGTAAACCTCCTATCAACATCCGTTCTGGATAGCTGTCCGGGTAGCTCAGTTGGTTATAGTATTCCCCTTTAAAAGAGACTATCACGGGTTCATGACCCGTCCGGGATACTGACTGTTTACGATTTAGGATTTTACTGTTTTTTTTAAATATAATTGAGTGAAAGAATCGCCAAGTCAATAATAATATACATACACTTTAATAATAATATACAGATATAATATAATAATATATAATAATAATATTAGATAAACTAATGTATAAGGGGGGGACCCCGGGCTCCGAAGTCCAAGCAATGTTTTGAGCTATATGCGTTGTGCCTACAATGGCTAAGCCTGCTGGCCGACTGATTCACTGAGAAGACCTCGGAAAACTTTATCCTCATAAGGATAATAAACAAACAAAAGATAATATACAACTGGTTTTCTTTTGGGTCCAAAATTAACTTTGACCCAAGTTAACAACTATAATGAGTCCAATAAAAAATACGAAAACTTAACAAAACCAAGACTTACTTTATAACAACAGATGTTAGAAATATATTAGAGAAAAGTACTCCTGTGAACAGTGCCACCAAGCCTGCTGTACCCAGACCTGCCGCTGCATTTATGGAGCTTTGCAGGTTAACAGTACCCTGTTAGAAACAGAAAGAAACACTTTGCAATAAATCTGCAATATTTGGAGGAATACAATGAAAGTAAAAAAAATATTGCTCAAATAATCGTTGCAGCGATAAAACAGTTAGGGCGAAATTTGTTTCATCTTTTGTTCATGCATGAACATGACCTTCTATTAATTTCCTATATTCTCACATCATGGCCACTCCGTAATATGCCAATAACTTACAAAAATGCACATTATGTCACGTAGTACGTGCACGTGTAGTGTGAAAGTAATAAATGGTCTCGCAATCTTTAAAGTAGAAACGTTCGCAAAATTCTAAATTAATTATAGCATTTGATTAGTGTGCCATCAAATAAGACGTTCAGTGGTTCTATTATTGTAATTATGTCATTGCACCGTAATTAATCAACATATTTTTTTCCTTATGTCACCAAAAAACCTATGCTCAGGTGTACTGCTGATTGACAGGTAGCCGATATCTGTAGGGAACTCTATACATGAGTCCCATGAATGTCGACGAGGCCTGAGCTAAACTCACTTGCAGACCAGTGCCGACGAGGCTTTTCTCTTTGGGTTGGGGGTCAGCTTCTGTATAAGCCATAATAAACCAAAATATGAAAAGGAGCCCGGACACCAAAGTATAAACTTGGGATACGACCTGGATTGGCGCATGTATAAAGAAGAGACATCCATGACGGAATACCTAAGATACTTAAGCGGTTTACACAATACAACAAAACTTAGGCTGGATTAATTAGTAGTACTTACATTAGCAGCTGTCAATTGAATCATGAGAGCCACAGTAATAACTGCAACATTCTTCTTGATTCTCCTTATTTCATTAGAATCCAAGCTGACCACATTGAGTTTTTGTTCGGTCATCTTAGAACATTAAAGACTGAACTGATTAGCTCTGATTAGAATACATAGAGTTTTCCACAAGAACTTAGGACCACTATGTGAAAAATCAGTGTATCATCATCTGCAACAAGAGAAGTGAGTAAATTATTGACAATTTCATACATTCTGGGAGTAGGAAACTACAATCCCTAACCCTTACCCGCTGACATATCGTAGGTACGTCTGGTATTAAGCCTCGACCGACGTAACAGCCACTAAAATGGTTCCACACGCTGTGCCGTATAACAGTGGTCTGTTGTCTAACCATTACTAGCCTAGATGTACATAGATGTCGAGATGTTTTATATATTGATCTGTATAGTAAAACTAGATGTGCCCGCGACTTAATCTGCGTGGACTTAGATCTGGGTTTTAATTTTTGCGCAGCACCCTAATTCTTTTTCCAAAATAAAAGTAGCCTAAGATACGCGTTATAACATGAACAATGTGGACATCTCGACAAAATGGGTATAGCTATTTCTGACATTAGCTAGCACAAACAAACAGAAAGACAGATAGCTAAAAGATTTCGTTTTTTTTCTGTTATAAGTGATGCGTATCATAAAAACTTATATAAATAAGTTTTTATGTAAATGTAGTGTAACGAATAATAAGTTGTTATTTTAACGTTACAAACAGACATCTTATTTATGTGTATAGATTAATCGAAATGCATTACACGTATTGAATCAATGAATGAATGATGATTGAATTTAATTTCGTTACGTGTTTTACACAATCTACCCGTCAACATAAATCATCTGCCATGGGCCTCCACAGAGCACAAGGTTTGCCTTAACTGCCATTTTCTATGTTAGCATAACAGTTTATATTTTTCTAACAAATTAATTTAGTGTTTCTCTGTAGCCATCAAACTTTGCTATAACATCGAAAACAATAACTATTTTTTTATACCACTCATTTAACTTTGTCATTGTCATTATGATATGTGAGCCAATGTGATAAAACTATTAAGATGAACAGAGTCAGTAAGACTGGTGCTTGCCGATTACCCTGCCTACTTTGTACAGCGTGAAACTAGTGTTTTAACAGTGGCATGATTACTCGAAATTTGATTTTATCGAATATAAAAATATATTGAAGACCTTTATACTATGATTACTACGTAATACCAATAGTAACTATAAATATTTAGCATTGTCCATATATTAGCCGTCGTTTTCTTCTTCGATGAGTAAATGTTATACTTAGTATACGTAGAACAAAAGTTCGATCTGCAAGATTTTTTGTAGAAGCTTGAGAGGTTGTAAGAAGATGTTAACGTGTGTAACATTAAACGGCGAGACTACATTTAGATTTTGTTGTTGCTACAAAGCCCTAACCCAGAGACACGTTGGTGGAGTGCCCTGCGTGGGCGAGTCAACGCCGGGATCTCGTTGCGGTCCTGGGCGTGGACGTTCTCTCGTTGGAGACCATGGTGAGGGCCGTGGTCTCCGACGGGGGCAAGTGACACGCCCCCACCTCTTTCTGCGAGCAGGTGATGTGTGCGAAAGAGACGGCGAAGAGGGAGCGGTAGAGAACTCTGCCCCCTGAGTTCCGCAGTTACTCGTCTACGCCCGGGAGTACCGACCTCCATGATCGGGGCCTGAGGACGGCAGTTGGCCGACTCGCCGTCCTTACAGAAGCAGGCCGTGGCGGAGGCGTGTCATATGTGTCCTACACACGCCTGCCAACTCACCGACGCTGGATAAAACCCGACCCCACCAGGCAAGGCCGCGCTGGCGGCCTAGGTCCGCCGGTAACCCTGGGGTTATCCTTTCGAGGACTTACCTAGGGTGCCCGGCAATGGACACTTGGGGAGGACACCGTGCGGTTTTAGTCGGTTCATGCCCGATATAACCACCCCCTCTGGACCGCGGGGGGTATCCGAAGGGATTTCCGCACGTAAAAAAAAAGCCCTAACCCAGTATTACGAAATATTATCATAAGACTTGAGTTTTATTTTATCATAAGATGTTTCATGACGGCAGACCGGTCCGTAGTAAACTATAGTCTTTGTTTTACGAAGACTTCTGAATTAAGTGGCGATCCATATTAACTAGGTCGTTTTTTGTTGGAATTACCTAACTACCTATCTATTGAGTCCGTTGTGAATAAGAACCTCGCATTATTGGTCTACATGTTACTGTTTATTATTACAAAATTAATTATTACTCTGTGATTATATTGCATTATGCCTTATATTTTTGAACTAAAAATACGTTTAATTACCTCTCTTTGAAAAAACGATAAAAGTTAATCACCTACAACTGTTTACACACAAAGACACAATAGATATTATTTGAAAATTTTTATAATGGGTATCACAAAATAATACAACGGAAAAATTTTCAATTTACCATCAATTACACTTTTTATCTTATAAACCGTAGAAATATTTAAAAATTATGAAATAAGCTTAGGCTCTTCCGAGCATATTTAATAATCTCCATGATCGTAATATCCCTAAATATTTGTTTTTTCATGTAAAACACTTTTAAAATATTTGTTTTCTCAAATCGATAAAAACTAGGCGTATGACACAAAAACGCCGTCCCTCCAACATACAGAGGCCGGACTGACGAATGGACCGACCAGGCACTCGTGCCCCGTGCGTATTTAAGTTTTTAATAAGATTATAAAATTCTAAAAACAATCGTTTGTAGAGTTTGTGTTCCTTATCTCGTATAGCTATTTAACTCGTTTTTGCTCTAAAGTCACATCGAACTTTGTATTATTCATAAGACGGTCTAAATATTGTGCTGTGTAAAATGTCTTAGAATAATATTTATTTATTATTTATGTTAATATATTACATATACCTATTATAAACAGAAGAGTAACTCTGTCTGTCTATTACCTATTCACGTTTTTATGTAATTTTATGTAATTTCGCATAGAGATAGCTTGTAATCTATAGAAAAATTTAGAAAAAAGCCATTTTCGCCAACAAAGACGATCCATGAGTGCGGAGCCGCGAGCATTAGCTTGGTATATTAAGTATTTATAAGTTTCAAGAGGTTTTAATTGGTCCTACGTCGTTATGCACCTACGTCGTTTCTACTATAAATAATTAATGCCATTAGCATTAATTCCACCAGTGTAACTACTAACTTGTGCCTAAAATAAAATAAATAAATTAAAAACTTAATCCTCATTTGCATATACGTGAACAACGACCAAACCACCAATGTACCTACTATGAAGGCGTGACCTCGTGGCTGCCATTGGGGTGGAAGTCCTCTTGCTCGGCAGCATGATTGTCGCAGTGGTGCGGAGCGCGAACACGTGGGCCGCCGCCACCTACTTCTGCGAGCATGCAATGCTCGAGAAGGTGAAGGCGGAGCGCGACCGCCGAGATTTAGAACTCTTACTTCCCGCGGAGCCCGCAACATGCTCGTATCGCGTCGCAGGCAACTCAGGCGCCGGAGGTCGCTTAACGACATCATGAGCGCAGGCCTGGGGGTGGCAAGTGAGGCCGCCTGTCACCCCAGCAGAAGCAGGCCGGGACGACGGCGCGACTAGGGCCCTTCCCCCCCCCCAAACCGAGGCAAGACGGGGACACCGTGGTTCCCAAACCCGAGGGGGCCATCTTGAAAACCGGAGATGTCCCAGGGTCATTCAGGGTGCGAGGGAAATGCTTAATGGGCAACCTTACACCCCGGCGTCTGAAGACCCGAGACGGCGTGCGGTTTAAGTTTAACCAAAACAAACCAAATAATGATAAGGAAGGGTAAAAGATCGAACCCTGGGATTCAAAGTGCAAGCTGTGAATGCAACCAGATTGGCGCTAGGATGATCATAGTGTCGCAGAGAAACCAAGTAACCTAGTAAAACCTAATTACTAACAATCCCAGTGGCCTATATCATTTATTGGATATCGTGTTGGTGTTTTGTAGGCTCTCGAATCCAGTTGACGTATGGAACGAGTATCGCTATCATTTGCCAGAATAAATTTACAAGATTTAAGGGGAAAAGTAGAAGATGGGGTTGAGCGATTGGACTTACGGTTATGAATAGCTGCAATTTTTAGGGAGATAAAACCACCGTAAAATTACTGAAAAAATGGGGTTGTTTTGTCTAGCCCTTCCAAGGGAGCTACGGCTCCTGGAAACATCCCTGTGTTGCCAGGGAATAGAACAACACAGGGAAGTGTAAAACAGTGATGTTACCAGGGGCCCGGAAAAAAACCAGAAGAGACATGACCCCATCACCGATAGCAAACATATAAATAGTGATTACGAGGTCTTAGAGACCACCTGATTAGCCACACGTGAACCGTCATTAAATCACCGATAGGCACTATTTTTACCGGTACCACCGGTAGCTGGAATAGACTAGATGCGCAAAGCGAAGCATAGGGTGTAATGGTGAACATTGGGAGAGGCATGTGAACAGCTGTGAACTGCAATAGGCTAAGTATGATATATTATGCATGGTTGAAATAACTAATCACTCGCAGAAAAAAGTAATAATAGTTCCGAGTATTAGTATAGTAGTATGCCCTCAGCATTATAGTTTAGTACAACTCACAATATAAAACGATTCGACTGCTAAAATTTTAAGGTTTGGGCTTTGGGTTGATAAATCTGTCGGCTAAGGCCAGTAACGAAAACCAGTAACACTGTTACTCGAGTAGGTGTTACTTGATGGGACACGTAACGCTACGGACCGGTCAAGATAACCTTCAATAAGTAAATTTTTCAAATTGTGAAATTCGATGCTATCAATGCAAATCTTATTAATTCTATTATAGAAAATTGATCATCACTGATAATTGACGACGTCTACCAAAAGGCAGTTGTGATCAAATACTTGAGGTTACTACCATTCCGTCCACAAAATAAAAATGTTTATTTGAGAAAAATTAAAATTACTTTAACTGATATTTATAGTGTTTCCGTTTTCTTCCCACTCAATTAATTTTTTGAATTGACTTAAGTCTCCCACGTCTTTTTACCAGACTGCGTTAGCGAGGGTAATGTTTTTCGCGCGTATATATGTATGTATGTAGTTTTCTTTCTTTCCTTCTATAGGCCTTCCGGATTTCAATAAATGAGGTATCAAATGAAAGATTTTCATCTTCTGTGTGCTATAGGGTACATTAAACGTGAATTAAAACCATACGATGGATCAGCCAGCTATCAAACTTGTATCGGTCTTTTTAAAGCAGTCGGATTTTTTGATTATTTATTATTACTAACTAATGAACTCTGTACCAGAATCACTGCAATTTAATTCTGCTAATGTCAAGGTATAAAATATAAATTTCTTAGACTACTGTAAAAAGCTTTTCACAATTAAATAGATGATCAAGTATTGAAAACGAGAGACATATTTATCATCACCATCCATCTTCTTGAACATTGATAACATTATACAATACTTACGTATTTTTCCTTTAAATCCGTTTAATAGTCATAAGGTAACCTACAAATCGTTAAAATACTATCGGTAAAACAGAGTCACGTAATAAAATACAACTGGTTTCATTAAAAACAATACATTAGTGACATGTTAATTCCTACATAAACTGACAACCGATCACGACTGTTCGCGCTCGAGGGGTGAACGTCATATACAATATTAACTCGAGAAGCTATTTAACCTTTTATCATATATGAGGATACCGGTCGCAATCTTTGCATCTAACAACTCTCTTGGTATTCACACGTGAGTGACACCTCTTATATTACAAGTGTTTATAAATACTGGTAATCACTTACTATCCGACGGGTTATGTACCAGTGTGAAATAGGAATAACCTGTAAAAGGCACAGGAAGGGCACCATGTGATGATAGAACTTATTTAATAACCTTATTTTATGTGCTTATACGTAGTTTAACCAAACTCACAGATAATTTATTTTGTATTTGGGACGTGTGAAATTAGCGCTTCTATAACAAATATAGAAGCGCTAATTTTCGGGGACTTCACAATACTCATACAGTGTTTTTGTAGGGAAACGATACGGTTTACATGTGCAGACTTTAAGAATCGCTCTTTGAGCTCGCTCAAGGTCAATGAGGCGGGTCTTCAATGCACCTTCCCAAGAAGAAATGCAGTACCCCAGTATGGAATGGCAAAGCGCGTAGTATACCATTTTTATTGTATTGGGATCGGCAACGTGTCTCAAGTGTTTGAATACATAAATTAAATTACGTATTCTGCCACACGTCTTATCAATATGGGGGTGAAATGATAGATGATCATCAAGTATGACACCTAAGTAGCGAGTAGTGGATGTCTGTGCTATAACTGAGTAGTTGCAATAACTACTGCAGTTATTGCGGTTGTGGACAAAAATGCTTAAGTTATGTGTTGGATTTAGAGCAGAGTTTATAATTTTATAAGTCATTAGTGTAGTTTTGTCAATATTTAAGGTAAGTCTGTGTATTGTAAGCCATTGTACTATTTTATTAAACCCTAGCTGAGCCACTTGGGACGCTTTCTGCCAGGTTTGAGCTTTAAAAATTAACGCCGTATCATCAGCGAAGGAAACAATTCTACCATTATCTAGAGGAAGCTCGCACATGTCATTTACATACACCAGGAACAAAGTAGGCCCTAGAATACTGCCCTGTGGAACAACGTAGAGTACTGGGAGCTCTGAGCTTAAATGCTCACCCACTTCAGTGTACTGCGTCAGATTGGTCAGGTAATCATCAACCTATTCTAGTCCACTGCTGGACATAGGTCTCCCCTAATGAACGCCATAGCGCCCTGTCTTCAGCTTGCCGCATCCAGCGTCTGCCCGCAGTCTTTCGCTGATCGTCATCCCACCTGGCCGGAGGGCGTCCTACACTACGTTTGCCGAGTCGCGGTCTCCACTCAAGAACACGTTTACCCCAGCGGTTGTCGGTTCTTCGCGAGATATGGCCAGCCGCTTGCTTGTTCTTTGAGCTATGCAATAACCTTGGTTCTCTGTCGGATGTATTCGTTACGAATCCTATCTGTTAGAGTATGAACCTTTTTAGTTTCTAATATGTTGTAACAATGCACATTGTACTTTTAATGATATTGGTGGAATATGTAGTCGATTCCTTAGTTGATATCGATTCATAGTCTACTAATATTATCTGTATTCTTTCATCGACTCTGTCTATGGTTAGCTGTGGTCAACTCTATCGGCTGTGGCATATTATCTATGAACTCCCACCAAGTCGCTTCTTTCAGCCGACGTTATAAATGACAGTGCAGCGGTTTTGCGAGCCCCTAATTTTCTGCATCGCTTCCACAAGCACATAGCTCTGGTACTGAGCCGTTGGTGAGAATTTTACAATTTATACATTACGTGTGCTAATCATTTTTATTACAGAGTGCTCATTAGTGTTGGAGGGTGACGTGGTACCAATGGCCCACCAGGGATATTCCCCGTGGCCTCTTCATCTTCACCAATGGTGCCACGTCAGGTTCCCACTGCTATGTTAAGCTACTCCAGGCATCGCCTCGTTTTTTACGTGAACGAGGCTTGCCAACATTTATCCATGTATTGAAATTATATAGAATGTTATCATGCCACACTACACCTCTGTAGTCGTGGCAAATGTTTTTTAATTGGGATGCTGCTTTTTACGTGAGCAGTATCTATGTGTTTTAATTGTGTAGCTTATACGTAAGGCATGCTTTCCCTTTTCACGCTTGTCAAAAGGACAATAACCTGTGCGGGCCACGCGGTCAGTGACCGCATGGTGAACAATCCTTCAGTGTCATCTATGTTTCTGTGCATCTGTTCCTGCTGCTTGCAAAGGCTGTGACCTGCCTGCTTTGCAATAATGACCATAAGTATCACGTGCCTGGGGAAGCTTGTCGCCTTTCTTACGCCTTCGGTATGCCCGGCCTGCACTAGCAGTATGTATTCACATACTGAAAGCCTTGCTTCTCTTTTCAGATCCGCCGAGCGAGTCACGCAGCGGTAGATGCCAGCGCGACACGCCGGGCAGGGGACCTAAGCTAAGTGCAGACTCCTGGCTGCCGCAGGTCGTTCTTCACGTCCTCACTTCTCTTCTTATAATTCTCCAACTTCAAATCTTAATTGAATTTATGTGTACTCACCCTTGAGACCACTTTTAATAATATTTAATATATGAAAGGTAAAACTAGTCTCATGTTTAATTTGCTATAACCTTATATCAAACCAACAATTAACATCTAATAACTTGTAACTTATAATCTACCTTAAATTTAACTACCCCTGTTACAATGTTTATGTTTTTGTGTATGTTCTATGTCTAGTTGACATTGATATATTAAAAATAAAAAATGATTCCAGTAAAGACCTGCTAATTTCTTTATATATATCAACTTTATTAACAACATTCGTTATCAGCACGAATTTTAAACTGTATTGTGGTTTTGGTGTTATATTTCTATTCAACTGAAAATGATGTCTGTCGAAAATATGACGACAACGACGACGCCAAATATGGATATACCCAGTATGTACAGTACTTCTAGAGTTTCGCACTCAAGTGCAGGTTTGAGCACAATAAAACCACTGACTGGCCGAGAGGGCTATCCTTCGTGGAAATTTAAAATTAAGATGTATCTTCTTTACGAGGACTTATGGGAAGCGGTCAGTGGTTATTCACCGTTTGATAAAACGACGGAAGACGTCCGTAAATATAACGACCAAAAGGCGTTGTCTAAGATTTACCTTACTTTAGATGGATCAGCGATTACACAGTGTGACAGGAGTATGGGTAGAAAGCTATCTTTGGAGAGGAGGTTATATAGACTTACCTTAAAGGACTTTGATGACAACGTGGAGCGTTATTTGGACACTATAATGAATTTAGCTCAGGACCTTGCTGATATTGGTAAAGAAATAGAGGATTCTAGTCTGGCAGCTGTAATGTTAGGAGGTTTGGGTCTACTTAGGGGTTTAGTAAGCACATCCGCCCACATACACTCTGTAGGCACAAATTCCAGGTTAATAACCTTTTCTAAAACCTTTTATCGTATAAAATGATATCTTGTATCGATATGTTTAGTACGGTTGTGGTGTACTGGGTTCTGAGCTAATTTCATCGCCGACTGAGAGTCAGTATAAATGGTAATAGTGTGTAGCTCACCTGTAATCTCACTCACAAACCTCCGCAAGTAACAAGCCTCCTTGGTGGCAGCAGTGAACGACATATATTCCGCCTCGGCAGACGAGAGCGCCACCGTGGGCTGCTTTTGGCTGGCCCATGACACTGGACCACTACTCAATTGCATTACGTAACCCGTATAAGAGCGACGTGTGGTAGGGCAATTAGCCCAATCAGCGTCTGTAAAACCAACAATATTTAAATCACAGTTGGAATCAGAACTACCGGTATAACAGATTGAAAGTGTTTTTGTACCTTTGAGGTACTGTAGTACCCTTTTAGCTGCTAACCAATGCGTTCGGTTATAACTCGAACAGAACTGTCCAAGATAGCTTACTGCGAACGCAATATCTGGTCGCGAGTTAACAGCCAAGAATATCAGCGAACCAATAAGTTCTTGAAAAGGATACGAGCAATGTTCGTTCTCACCTTCCTTCGCTATTTCTAGCTTAGAATTTGCCAAAGGGGTGCTCACTGACTTACAATCTTGCATATTGAACTTTCGCAACAACTTTTCAATATACGTTTCTTGATTTAAAATTATTTTATTTTCCTTTTGCTCTATATTGAGCCCTAAATAAAATTTTAAATTTCTTAATTTTTTCTTCTTCTTCTTCTTTTAGTTAATGGCTTCTGCAGAATCACCGCAATTTCGCCAATGTTAAGTAAAATATAGTTAATGTTTATAAAATTATATTAATCTAAGCATTTCAAATTAACGGCAACGTCGTACGGTTTTCTCAAAGAGTATCAAAATATAATAAATGTTTATAAAATTTGGCGAAGACGCCAATGTCAAGTACGTCTATCAGATAGCTTTGTTGTTTCCTTCCCTAAATTTTTTATTTTGAAATATTTATTCAAGTCTGACATGACAACGTCACATGTCATTTCATTTTTGTAATAGATAATTATATCGTCAACAAAGACGGCCATAATTACCAACTCTTGTCCAAAAAAATTTTTTATAGACACATGGCTCTGAAGGAGTTTTTGAAAAACCTATGGACGATAAAGTTTTATCTAACTTTATGTTCCAAGCTCGAGGTGCTTGTTTTAGCCCATAAAGCGACTTCTGTAGTAAGCACACTTTGTTCTTGGGATCTTCGGAGAAGCCGAAGGGTTGCTCCATGTAGACTTCTTCCTCAAGATCACCATTTAAGAACGCAGTGTCGACGTCTAAGTGTCGCATTTTTAGGCTCATTTTTGCTGCCAAGGCAAACAAAGTTCGCAAAGACGACATTTTAACAACAGGCGCAAAGGTTTCAAAATAATCGATACCAGCAATTTGGTTAAAACCTTTAGCAACGAGTCGTGCCTTATATTTTGCGATATTGCCTTGAGCGTCTCGTTTAATCCTGTAAACCCATTTACACGGAATGACCTTTTTATTTTGTCTATCCACCAATTTCCAAGTATTTTTCATCATTAGTGAGTTATACTCATCATGCATAGCTGCAAGCCAATTATCCTTATCGATACGCATTGCTTCAGAAAAGCGTTCTTGTGTGTGTGGTTCTTGTTCACTCACATCCATACTTATTTGAGAAAGTTGGAGTGCCTCGTAGTTCTTAGGCATTCTGTTCCGAAGTGGATATCTGCATTCTGCTGGTTCACTCACTGTGTCACCATGAGCATCGACAGCATCTGAGAAATTTTCATTCAAATCATCAGAATGCACCTCCTGAACTTCTGAGTTTAAGACATCAGCCACTTGACCTATGCTACTATCAGAATTTTTTAGCTTGATTCTGTGTTTCGTCAACGGACCCAAAACGTATTTGTGATTGAGCTGGAAGCAGAACCAGTTCATCAAGAAGCGGACTCACTGGCTGATCGCAATTGTTTCCTTTTAAATTAGAAAAACTATTCTCAAAAAATACGACATCCCGAGCCTTAATTAATTTACGGGGATAGCGGGCATCTCTGAGGAAAAAGCTGTTAGTATCATCAGTATAATCAACAAATATATGTTCAGTTCATTTAACATCGAGCTTTTTTCTCTGACAATCAGGCACTTTAACCATAGCTCTACACCCAAAGACTCGAAGGTGAGAAAGGTTCGGTTTACAACCAAACCATTTCTCGTAAGGAGTCATATTATCGAGAGCTCGGTGTGGGGACCTATTCTTTAAATACACTGCTGTACGTACCGCATCTTCCCAATAAGCCTTCGACAGAAGACTGTCCGCAAGCATGCAACGCGCTTTCTCTACAACCGTACGATTGGTGCGTTCCGAGAGGCCATTGGACTGGGGGCTGTAGACAACGGTCGTTTCGTGTCTGATACCTTTACCACGCAGTACTGCAGCCAGATCCTTATTTACAAATTCAGTCCCGTTGTCGGTTCTCAAAATCTTTATATTTTTGCCAGTTTGGCGCTCAATTTCCAGCTGAAAATCACAAAAGCATTGTGTGACTTGATCTTTAGAAGAGATAAAGAATGGAAAAATCACTCTAGAAAAATCATCAATGAACACTAAAAGGTATTTGTTTCCTTGAAACGATTCCTGTGACATAGGGCCACATAAATCAGCGTGCAACAGTTCTAATAGAGCAGTTGCTTTCTTGTACATAATTCTCTTGAACGGTTTTCTTGCTTGCTTACCTTCAAGACAAAAAACACAAGCATTTTGTCTACCACTTCATAGTCAATACCTGAAGCTCCACCTTTCATAAGACTATCCATACCTATACGACATAAGTGCCCTAGGCGTCTACGCCACAATTTGAATTTAGAAGCGTCTAAGTGAACCGGAGCAGCAGCTAATTGTTTTGGGAAATCAAAAGTGCAATCTAAAGTGTAAAGACCGTTACAAATAGAACCATGCATAAGTAAATCACCAGTACAAGAAAAATTGCTATAAAAATTACATCCGTTAGTATCAAAAACTACAGAATATGGGTCCTAGGTTTGATCCACTGGTGATGGCTTTAGAAAACTCCAATGTGGAAAAGATCACTACTGACTTAGTGAAGACGAAACTCCTCAGTTCTGCCTCATGGCAAGAGGAAAGTGAACCGAACCCCAGCTCCTCCACAGCTCTTAAATCAGTGAAGCAGGTGAAGAAGCAACCTAAGAAAAAGGAAGTCGTGTGCTATGATTGTGGCGTGAAAGGGCACAAAAGACCTGATTGTCCAAATAAAAAGGAAAAAAGTAAGAGAGCACAAATAAGTCTCTCAGCGGCTCTTAATGCTCGTCAAGATATTAATAGCACATCTTGGTATGTCGATTCTGGAGCGACCAACCATATGACGGCAGATGCTTCGATGCTGTATGATGTCAAGACTTTGCAAGATACCAACAGAGATTCCGTTACTGTGGCAAATGGTGATAAACTCAAATGTGTCAGCGTAGGAACTTCTTTCTCTACTGATGACTGTAATGGAACAATTTCTGATGTTGTTGTAGTACCTGATTTAAATTGTAATTTACTTTCTGTAAAAAAGATTTGTGATAAGGGTTATTCTGTAGTTTTTGATACTAACGGATGTAATTTTTATAGCAATTTTTACTACTGGTGATTTACTTATGCATGGTTCTATTTGTAACGGTCTTTACACTTTAGATTGCACTTTTGATTTACCAAAACAATTAGCTGCTGCTCCGGTTCACTTAGACGCTTCTAAATTCAAATTGTGGCATAGACGCCTAGGTCACTTATGTCGTATAGGTATGGATAGTCTTATGAAAGGTGGAGCTTCAGGTATTGACTATGAAGTGGTAGATCAAAATGCTTGTGTTTTTTGTCTTGAAGGTAAGCAAGCAAGAAAACCGTTCAAGAGAATTATGTACAAGAAAGCAACTGCTCTATTAGAACTGTTGCACGCTGATTTATGTGGCCCTATGTCACAGGAATCGTTTCAAGGAAACAAATACCTTTTAGTGTTCATTGATGATTTTTCTAGAGTGATTTTTCCATTCTTTATCTCTTCTAAAGATCAAGTCACACAATGCTTTTGTGATTTTCAGCTGGAAATTGAGCGCCAAACTGGCAAAAATATAAAGATTTTGAGAACCGACAACGGGACTGAATTTGTAAATAAGGATCTGGCTGCAGTACTGCGTGGTAAAGGTATCAGACACGAAACGACCGTTGTCTACAGCCCCCAGTCCAATGGCGTCTCGGAACGCACCAATCGTACGGTTGTAGAGAAAGCGCGTTGCATGCTTGCGGACAGTCTTCTGTCGAAGGCTTATTGGGAAGATGCGGTACGTACAGCAGTGTATTTAAAGAATAGGTCCCCACACCGAGCTCTCGATAATATGACTCCTTACGAGAAATGGTTTGGTTGTAAACCGAACCTTTCTCACCTTCGAGTCTTTGGGTGTAGAGCTAGGGTTAAAGTGCCTGATTGTCAGAGAAAAAAGCTCGATGTTAAATGAACTGAACATATATTTGTTGGTTATACTGATGATACTAACAGCTTTTTCCTCAGAGATGCCCGCTATCCCCGTAAATTAATTAAGGCTCGGGATTTCGTATTTTATGAGAATAGTTTTTCTAATTTAAAAGGAAACAATTGCGATGAGCCAGTGAGTCCGCTTCTTGATGAACTGGTTCTGCTTCCAGCTCAATCACAAATACGTTTTGGGTCCGTTGACGAAACACAGAATCAAGCTAAAAAATTCTGATAGTAGCATAGGTCAAGTGGCTGATGTCTTAAACTCAGAAGTTCAGGAGGTGCATTCTGATGATTTGAATGAAAATTTCTCAGATGCTGTCGATGCTCATGGTGACACAGTGAGTGAACCAGCAGAATGCAGATATCCACTTCGGAACAGAATGCCTAAGAACTACGAGGCACTCCAACTTTCTCAAATAAGTATGGATGTGAGTGAACAAGAACCACACACACAAGAACGCTTTTCTGAAGCAATGCGTATCGATAAGGATAATTGGCTTGCAGCTATGCAGGATGAGTATAACTCACTAATGATGAAAAATACCTGGAAATTGGTGGATAGACAAAATAAAAAGGTCATTCCGTGTAAATGGGTTTACAGGATTAAACGAGACGCTCAAGGCAATATCGCAAAATATAAGGCACGACTCGTTGCTAAAGGTTTTAACCAAATTGCTGGTATCGATTATTTTGAAACCTTTGCGCCTGTTGTTCGAATGTCGTCTTTGCGAACTTTGTTTGCCTTGGCAGCAAAAATCAGCCTAAAAATGCGACACTTAGACGTCGACACTGCGTTCTTAAATGGTGATCTTGAGGAAGAAGTCTACATGGAGCAACCCTTCGGCTTCTCCGAAGATCCCAAGAACAAAGTGTGCTTACTACAGAAGTCGCTTTATGGGCTAAAACGAGCACCTCGAGCTTGGAACATAAAGTTAGATAAAACTTTATCGTCCATAGGTTTTTCAAAAACTCCTTCAGAGCCCTGTGTCTATAAAAAATTTTTTTGGACAAGAGTTGGTAATTATGGCCGTCTTTGTTGACGATATAATTATCTATTACAAAAATGAAATGACATGTGACGTTGTCATGTCAGACTTGAATAAATATTTCAAAATAAAAAATTTAGGGAAGGAAACAACAAAGCTATCTGATAGACGGACTTGACATTGGCGTCTTCACCATTAAAATTTTATAAACATTTATTATATTTTGATACTCTTTGAGAAAACCGTACGACGTTGCCGGTAATTTGAAATGCTTAGATTAATATAATTTTATAAACATTAACTATATTTTACTTGACATTGGCGAAATTGCGGTGATTCTGCAGAAGCCATTAACTAAAAGAAGAAGAAGAAGAAAAAATTTAGGAAATTTAAAATTTTATTTAGGGCTCAATATAGAGCAAAAGGAAAATAAAATAATTTTAAATCAAGAAACGTATATTGAAAAGTTGTTGCGAAAGCCCCCTTTGGCAAATTCTAAGCTAGAAATAGCGAAGGAAGGTGAGAACGAACATTGCTCGTATCCTTTTCAAGAACTTATTGGTTCGCTGATATTCTTGGCTGTTAACTCGCGACCAGATATTGCGTTCGCAGTAAGCTATCTTGGACAGTTCTGTTCTAGTTATAACCGAACGCATTGGTTAGCAGCTAAAAGGGTACTACAGTACCTCAAAGGTACAAAAACACTTTCAATCTGTTATACCGGTAGTTCTGATTCCAACTGTGATTTAAATATTGTTGGTTTTACAGACGCTGATTGGGCTAATTGCCCTACCACACGTCGCTCTTATACGGGTTACGTAATGCAATTGAGTAGTGGTCCAGTGTCATGGGCCAGCCAAAAGCAGCCCACGGTGGCGCTCTCGTCTGCCGAGGCGGAATATATGTCGTTCACTGCTGCCACCAAGGAGGCTTGTTACTTGCGGAGGTTTGTGAGTGAGATTACAGGTGAGCTACACACTATTACCATTTATACTGACTCTCAGTCGGCGATGAAATTAGCTCAGAACCCAGTACACCACAACCGTACTAAACATATCGATACAAGATATCATTTTATACGATAAAAGGTTTTAGAAAAGGTTATTAACCTGGAATTTGTGCCTACAGAGTGTATGTGGGCGGATGTGCTTACTAAACCCCTAAGTAGACTCAAACATAAAAACTGTGTTTGCAGCATAGGTTTAACTTAGGTTTAACATAGGTTTAACTTAGCTATTTTAGGCTCCAAGGGACTCTAGTCCCTTTCTTCAAAACCACTGACGGGCTCAGAGGGGCCGTGGTCCCTTTTTATGATTCGGTAGGGCGTGCACGCAAATTCCGACCAATTTCTTTTTTACACTTGTAATTATATCGGTTTTCGTCTTTTAAATCGACTAAATACTAAACGGATTTTCCCTAAAAAATTAAACACGGTCCGACACTAGTGGTTTCGATTTAAAAAATATGTTCGAAGTTGATGATCTATGGGTAGCGTAAACAAGACATTACGCGTGTGGAGTGCTCTACGAATTTAAATGGTTTTTGTGATTTATTATTGTTATTTTGCAATAAAAACTTGTTTTTAGTGTATAATAAAACATAATTGAAGTGTGTGATAAAAGGATTTAACCTAAACGTAAGTATAATTCTGTTTTTGTGTGACTTTATTGTTCATGTCTGTTACGGTTACTGGAAATAGTCAAAATGTCACGTCAATTTATTTAATTGTAGCATTAATTCTGTGTAAAAATTAATCATTGTGGCATCGAATATATAATCCAAAATAGTTTTCAATAAAGATTTTGCAAAATACTACTAAATTGTAGTCAGGATTACAATTTACATTCATGATCGTGTGAAAAAACAGCAAAAAAAAATGGCCCCCATGTATGCAATACGCAGTACCCCCCCCCCCAGATTTATTCGTTTGTTTATTTTACAATCGCAATTGTAAAAATATACAGAATAATGTACAACAAGTGTGATATATCATTTTAAAGAGCGTTTATTGTAGAAAATAGATACGTATGATTTATTTCCTTTACTCAAACTTTACTGAACAAATAAAAACAAGTAAGGTACCATGTGTTGTTACGAAAGTGGTATTACCTACATTGAATCCCTTATTTTTTTGGAAAAGAAATACCTATCGTAATAATGTTTACGTTTTCTGTTACAATATGAATTAAGCTTTCAGGTGTTAACATATTTTTAGATTACGTAGGTCGATAAAAATAAAATAAATCATTTAATTTTGCCGAAAAATTGTTCGCCGCCAGCAAATGTTTCGTCCTAGTCATAGGCCTGTAAATAAATATTTTTGTACTATTACATATGCTTTTTTTTATATACTCCTATGTAGTAGGAACCTGTAGACAATTTAAAATTATAAAATACATAGGTTATCGATTTACTTTTTGAAATAAACACACTTAAAGTTGACATAGTAACAGTTTCAACTATCGTCAATGTTTACAGTCACATATAATAAATTCTTATAAGAATTCTTATAAGATTCTTATTAGAATTGAAAGAATGACTCATAATCTTAACAAAAAATAACACTTCAGCGTCTCTTATCACTTGTAAAGCCATAAATTATTTTTTGTTTCGTAACTCGACCCGCGCGGGCGCGGAATGACGTCATCTGATTAAGCACCTGAGCCGAGCAGCGGTATTAAATTAATCGGTGAGCCCACCAGCGGTTAATGTAACTTGTTGCTAACTGGTGTAGTATCAACATTATTACATTAAGCGGGGTGTGTTAGAGTATTAACCTTTTTAGTTTCTAATATGTTTATATTTTTGTGTAGTTCTATGTCTAGTTGAAATTGATATATTAAAAATAAAAAATGATTCCAGTAAAGACCTGCTAATTTATTTATATATATCAACTTTATTAACAACACTATCCTTCAGAGAAACTCCGAGTATAGCTCTTTCCATAGCTCGCTGAGCGACTTTGAACTGGTGGACCAGCCCTAACGTGAGTGTCCACGTCTCAGCTCCGTAGCTCATTACGGGTAGGACGCACTGATTGAAAACTTTCGTTTTCAAACACTGCGGTTTGGATGACGAGAAGACCAGACGTAGTTTTTCAAACTCTGCCCAGCCTAGCTGGATCCTCCTCTTGGCCTCCTTCTCAAAATTGTTTTTACCCAACTGCACAATCTGCCCGAGGTAAGTGTACTCAGAAACAATTTCAAGAAGGTGGCCATCCACGACGATCGGTCCTGGATCAATGTGGCCATTGATCAAGACTTTGGTTTTATCCAAATTCATGCCAAGACCGATGCGTCGCGAGGCTGAAGCTAGGCCGTCCAGCATCTGGGTTAGGTCCTCTAGCGACTCCGCCATTAAGACTATATCATCAGCGAATCGCAGGTGTGAGATGTAGTCGCCGTTTTATATTTATGCCCTTACCTTTCCAGTCCAGCGTCTTAAACATATATCTTCCAATGCGCTCGTGAACAGTTTCGGGGAAATGACATCCCCCTGTCTCACTCCTCTGCGCAATTGGATGGGTTTAGACTGCTGACCCTGTACTTGGACACTCATAGTGGCGACTTCGTAAAGGCATCTCAGCACTTCCACATAACGATAGTCTACTTGACATCGCTGTAAGGATTCCAGAACAGCCCAAGTTTCGACGGAGTCAAAGGCCTTTTCATAGTCCACAAAAGTGGGACACAGGGGCTGATAATACTCTTCGGACTTCTGTATAATCTGCCTCACTGTGTGAATGTGGTCTATGGTGCCATATCCTCTGCGAAACCCAGCCTGTTCCGGTGGCTGGAACTCGTCGAGTCTCCTGGCGAGACGATTCGTGACCACTCATGAAAATAGCTTATAGACGTGGCTCAGGAGTGTGATGGTTCTGTAGTTTTTAAGGAGGGTCTTATCATCCTTCTTAAAAAAGAGAACAACCAAACTCCCGCTTCACGCCTTAGGAGTTCTCCCACTGTGAAGGACGGCATTGAAGAGTTTCGGTAGCTCCTGTATGACACGAGCTCCTCCTGCCTTCAGAAGCGCTGAAGTAATTCCGTCCTCACCGGGGGCTTTTCCATTTTTAAGCTGCTTCAGAGCTAACACGATCTCGTCTTGACTGATATCAGGCAGTTCGTCGGTATAGTGGCGTGTCAGGGTGGCTCTGGAAGCATGGTCGTCTCGTCGAGGACGGGGAGCATGTGCAGTATACAGACGGCCATAGAAATCCTCTATCTCGGCGCAGATCTCCGGCTTCGACAATAAGGTCCTCCCGTCATGCGTTATGAGCTTCGTCAGATGGCTCCTTCCAAGGCTCTGAGTGAATACTTTGGACCCTCGGTTTCGCTCTATCGCCTATTCAAGGAGGCGTGTGTTGGAGCTCCGAAGGTCGCGCTGTACCATCTTCGCAATGTCCGTGTTTAGGTGTGACCTGTCTGACGAAGTCGCTTGGGTGGTTTCCCGTCTTCTTGTCATCAGCCCCAGAGTCTCATCCGAGAGTTTGGACTTCCTGCCAGTACGCTGTTTTTTGCAGAACTTGATGCCCTCGTCTCTCAGCGTTTCGACCAGATTGTGTAGGGCCTCGTCAGCGTCATCAGTGGGTTCCAAGGCAACATATCGTTCCCCGAGAAGCTGCTGGAACTTCTCGGTGCCCGCCATGATTTGGGTTGGATTAGGTCAGAGCGTGGACATCATCAGATGGTTTCTTTCAAGCTTTAGGCTGATATTCAGAGAGCCTCGGAGCAGTCGGTGATTGGGCCTACCGCCCAAGTGTCGTCGACTTGAACTCGATTCCGACGGTTGATTACGATGCCAATTGCACCTAACACTGGGCTACTATGGCTTTTATTTCGGGTGCGACTGCCGACGAGTGGGTTCTGCCCTCCTATAGCACCTAACACTGGGCTACTATGGCTTTTATGGGGGCGACTGCCGACGAATGGGTTCTGCCCTCCTATTGCACCGAACACTGGGCCACTATGGCTTTTATGGGGGCGACTGCCGACGAGTGTGTTCTGCCCTCCTATTGTACCTAACACTGGGCTACTATGACTTTTATGGGGGCGACTGGGTTCTGCCCTCCTATTGCACCTAACACTGGGCTACTATGGCTTTTAAGGGGGCGACTGGGTTCTGCCCTCCTAATTATATTTAGGCTATCCTCTGTTCTATTTAGAAGAGAACGGCAGTTCTCAGGGTCACAAGGGTATGAACTAGATACCTGTATGTCATCAATGGCTCTCATACTTTCATACAGGGGATCGAACGTAGATATAAAAATTAAGAGTGAAAAATAAATTATTTCAAATTAAGTAAATTATAATATTAGTGTAGATGTAGATGTGGAAGTATAGATCTGACTGACTGATAATCAATGCACAGCTGAAGTCAGTGGGTCTACAACCATGAAATTTTAACCATAATTCCTAAAATGACTTAGGTGTGCACTAAGAAAGGATTTTTGATAAGTCATCTCTCAAGGGGTTGTAAAGTTTGTATGGAACAACGTGTTTTCTGGTCTGATCATGAAGTTGATCAGACCTAACCTAACCTAAAAAGACGGAACCTAATAATTGGTCGTTAATGATACCGGCCCAAACATTCAAACTGAACCGAATCGGTAAATGGTGAATGAAAATCATCGCGTAAACCGTAGTAAGTGTTTTACGTGAAGTTTAAAAGAGTTACCAATGCGGTAACTCTTTTAGAGCGCAGTGGTCTCATTTGTTTTGGCCAAACGACATGAATTTTGTTTTTTTTTTATAAAAAGACATTTTCATTTTCTAATTTATATTTCCAGGTGGTTCTGTTATCGAAACTGTGCCCAAAATATTACGTTCCAACACGACTATAAACTCAGTGTGTATATGTCATATATATTTACTTTCACAGGGTGTCTTTATTTTTTAATCTAAATTGTACCGGTAATCATATCGATTGTTATGCACAGCACCGTAAGCCATCCAGCTGATCACGGGAGTATCCGTGACGGTGGTTTGGGTTCGGGTCCACCATCGGGTCAGCCGCTGCTTGCTCTCTCCTGGGTCTTCGTTCCCTCTCAGCAACCGGGTCAGTCAGGCACTGTGCTTCTACTAGCTTGGAGGCGGGGGGCTAGTTTGGGATGACCGGCATAACCAGTGCATGCTCGCCTCAGTTTTTGGCCGTTAGGCAGGCCAAATATTTTGCTATCACTCGAGGCTTGGTACACCCCGGTTTTCTCCAGCAACAACCAAAGCCGTAGTTCGACTCACCATCCCCAAGTGGGGTAAGCCCTACCCTTTTATGGTCGAGAGGCCACCCCAATAACCCGGGTATAACTGTAGAGGCCATCTGAGGCCAACAATCGTTGTCAAACAAAAAAAGCCAAATAAATCTATACTAATATTATAAAGCTGATGAAATGTTTTTTTTTTTATTGGGTAGCCTATTTATCGAGGCAGGTTATAAGTTATATATCGCCACACTATTACCCAGGAGAGCGCTGCAGTAATCATATACATCAACAAATCGGATAAATTTCCATACATTATTGTAAAACTAAGAAATTACGAGCATGTGTAGGTTAAATGGGTGCCACGGGGGAGGGCACGCCGCAATAGCGGCGGTAAGGCCCATCATGGAGGATTGGCTAGAGAGGCGACACGGAAGCCTCTCGTACCGACTGACACAGGTGATCTCCGGGAAGGGGTGCTTCGGGGACCACCTACATCGGATCAGGAAGGAGCCAACGCCTGAGTGTCATCACTGTGACGCGAGCGAGGACTCAGGGCTGCACACGTTGGCGGAAGCCCGGCGTGGGAGGCGCCGAGGCGTGACCTCGTGGCAGCCATCGGGGTGGGAGTCCTCTCGCTCGGCAGCATGATTGCGGCAATGGTGCGGAGCGCGAGCGCGTGGGCCGCCGCCACCTCCTTCTGTGAGCATGTGATGCTCGCGAAGGAGATGGCGGAGCGCGCCCAGGAGAGGTTCAGAACTCTCCCGGCCCGCCGAGCCCGCAACATGCTCGCCGCGCGTCGCAGGCGACTCAGGCGGCGGAGGTCACTTAACGACCTCCGTCCTCCATGAGCGCAGGCCTGGGGGTGGCAGGTGAGGTCGCCTGTCACCCCAGCAGAAGCAGACTGGGACGGTGGGGCGACTAGCGCCCTCCCCCAAACCGGGGCAAGACGGGGATCCGTGGTTCCCAAACCCGAGGGGGCCATCTCGAAACCAGGAAACCAGAGATGGCCCAGGGTCAGTCGGGGTGCGAGGGATATGCTCTATGGGCAACCTTACACCCCGGCGTCTGTAGACCCGAGACGGCGTGGGACAGTTAGTATGTTAATATTTCGGAACTTATCAAGTCAGTTTTATTTCCAAGAACACCCACCTTGGGGGCGGTTGAAAACAAATGTAATTTTACATTTGTTTGACCCCAACGACCACCAGGGGTGGCAGATTAGTGGTGGTGGTTGGGAACAATTTACAAATTGTATCTTAATGACCACCAGTGCTGGCAGTTTTACCGGTCGCCGTTGGAAAGAAGCCTTTTTTAATATGCAAAAGCCGAGAACCGGTACCTATAATCGGATTTCTATTCCTGAGACTTTAAATAACTACCAAACCTATCTTGCCTCAATGTATTATCGTTTTACCCTTTGGGTAAAACGATAATACATTGAGGAATCCTAAAAAAAATGAATGAGCTCCAGTGGACTTCAATCGGTTTAGTAGATCTCCGGTCACAGTTGCCGGTCCTCGGATTTTGCATAGCCAAAAACCTGTAGCGCCCGGTATATATACGTAATCTGTGACATTGTTGTAAATGTTTTAATTTAATTTAACTTCAGCTACCGTTCTTTTAAAATACGAAATAACAACATTACTTCTGTAAAACACTGTCCAATACCTTTTTTTGCAACCACCTTTTATCATTTTAGGGGTTGAATATTAAATAAGTAACCGGCCAAGTGAGAGTTGGAGTCGCCCATGAAGGGTTCTGTAGCACGTATTTATGATGTACGTCGATTTATGACGTATTAAAAAAACTACTTACTAGATCTCGTTCAAATCAATTTTCGGTGGCAGTTTACATGGTAAATGGGACGCAGGTCCCCCCAAAATTTGTTGTTTTTTTTTGTATTTTTGTGTGAAAATTTTAATGCGGTTCACCGAATACTAGATGTATTCGGTGAACCGCATTACCAAGTTTCAATAGTAAAGTTCTTACAGTTTCGTAAAAATATGGCTGTGACATACGGACGGACAGACAGACAGACATGACGAATCCGTTTCGTAAACGTTCCGTTTTTAGCATTTCGCTACGGAACCCTAAAAACGATGAAACACCTGTTTAATTAAATCTTTTAAAGAATATAAATGCCAAGTTTGAAGTCGATCAGACAAAGAAAACACGTTGTTCCATACAAACTTTACACCCCTTATCAACATCCTAATTTTGAAATTAGAATTTACAAAAACCCTTTCTTAGTGGATACCTCAGTCACTTAAGGAATATTCTTGCAAAATTTCGTGGTTCTAGACCCATTGGTTTCAGCTGTGTATTAAGTATCAGTCAGTTACTTTCTGCTTTTATATATATAAGAAAAGTATTATATTTATACGTAGCTGCGCTGATCAGTTAACCTTTACATATTATATACAACAAATCTTTGGAAGCGGGTACATTTCCGTCGGAATGGAAACGGGCTTTCATAACACCTATTCCAAAAAATTATAAAAGAAGTGACGTGTCCCAGTTTCGGCCTATATCTAAAACAAACTTATTCGATAAAGTTTTGGAAAAGATTGTTACTCGCTCACTGGCAGATACACTTAAACATCATATCTCTCTTAACCAACATGCTTACTTTTACAAACATTTTAGTGGATGCTATGGACAAGAAACTACAAGTAGACGTCGTGTATACTGATTTTTCTAAAGCATTTGATAAAATTAACCATGATCTACTGATAGAGAAGCTATGGACTATCGGTATACATGGCGATCTACTCAGATGGATTCAGTCTTATGTCAAAAACCGATCCCAAGCAGTGTCTTTATAGGGGTATATCTCACGGTTCCTAGAAATCCCATTGGGCATTCCCCAGGGCCCAGGGCCCAGCATGGGAATGCTGGGCCATTATTTTTTATTTTATATATTAATGATATAGGTGAAGTCATTCATAACTCAGATTTTTTGTTGTATGCTGATGATGCAAAAATTTTCAAAACAGTAGCCAATAGTGATGATTACTTACAGCTGCATTCTGATCTTGAACGTAAATCTGAATACTGCTCATTAAATCAATTGTATTTGAATCTGAATAAACGTTCTGTTATATCGTATACCCGTAAACATAACCCTCATGTCTTTGATTATAAATGAAATGAAATGAAATGAAAGCATTTATTTACGTGAACAAACTACAAAATTCATAATTTTTACCTCCGCCAAACTGCATTGCAGTTTGTTGGCAGATGTAGCTCCCGTTATTTTAACAATTATGTTATTTTCTAACTTTCATTAGTCTATTACCTACTTATATATATTATGTTTATCCAAGTATCCACGTACATACACATGCACACACACACTCTTTATATATATACATATACACATACACACAAACACACATATATATATATATACACACATGAACATACATAGGCACATATGCGCACATGTGCACACATACACATTACAGCTACATGCGCATATTTAATGTATTATATGTATACAATCCAAAAGAAACTTCTTAGTTTTATTATTAAAAGTTCTTTTTGTAACACTACTATCTAACAGCTTGGATGGCAAACTATTAAATATCTGAGGAATTAAATAACTTCTATTTCTTTCACCAAAGTAGTTCGTACAAATAGGTTTTTCTAGCACATTAGTATTCGTTCTCGCCGGGCGTGACTTATATCTTTTGAACTCATCACTACAATATTGCTCCGTTGCTAAGAGAAGCCGCACATACTCATGTACGGGAGTATTTTACATTCTATAAACAGCTGTTCGTACTCAGTACTCTTACAGCGACTTCTAGTGTTTTCATCTACTAATAATTTCATAAACCTGATTTGAAGTGATTTAATTTTATCCAAATATGACTTGAATGTACGCCCCTAGATGGTCAGCCCGTATGAAAGCATTGAGTCAACCAGCGCATAATAGACTGTATATAAAGTTGCCCTGTCCAGAACTAACCTCAGGTGGTGGAATTTCACAAGCACTGCTCTTAGCTTATCGCCTAGAGTTATTATATGTGTCTTCCACGAAAAGGCGGAGTCTACAGTAAGCCCCAGATACCTATACTCACTGACAACATCGATCGCTGCGCACGCGCAAGCGTCATGCGAGTTATGTAAACAATCATAACTATGTCCGACTATACGCGGCGCTCGGACTAGGTATTTAACATAGGGAGAGTAAATGTGCATGCATTTAGTTTTATTTAAATTAATTACAATACCGTTATCGTGCGCCCACTTGATAATGTTTGTGAGGTCCTCTTGTATCTTATTTTCTATTACATCGAGATCTTTATCTATATATAATAAGCAAGTATCATCTGCATACATATACACGCGGCTGTTTTGCACTACATTGCACATACTGTTTACATGCATTATATACCCAACAGGGCCAAACACCGAGCCGGTCGGCACACCGCAGGTAACGCCCAAAGGCTGACCGCTGACGCTGCCAATAAGGGTCCGCAATGTTCTACCTTCGAGATAAGCACCAAACCACCTATTTAGTGGTCCCGCAACTCCACACTCCTCCATGGCCTGAAGCAGCTGATGGTGTTCCAAGGTGTCAAAAGCTTTTCGGAAGTCTATGTATACTACCACCACCTGCTTCCGCTGGTCCAGACCCTCACTGACGTCATCAGCGAACCGCCCCAAAAGCGTAGCCGTACTACGACCACCTCGGAAACCATGCTGGGCATCTGTTAAAATGTTGTACTTTTCTAAGAATGTACTTAATTGATTAACTATATATTTTTCCACAATTTTATTAATGACAGACCGAATTGCTATAGGCCTGTAATTAGAATAATCACAATGTGACCCCTGTTTGTAAATAGGTCTTATTAATGCCGATTTAAGGTTATGTGGGTATACTCCCTGTTCAACACATAAATTTATAAAATATGAAATTATAGGGCTAGTAGTACTTTTTAATAATTTAATTTCTTTTATCCGAATCGCGTCTACTCCTTGAGACTTATCACAGCTGAGGGCACTTATAATTTTTTCTATGTCACTAGGCTGAGCCTTTTGAAATCTTAAAGATACTTCACTATGCACTACGTACCTAGACCTGACTAGAAACTTATGGCTACATACATGTTTTATATTTAAAACTTCTTTGGTAAAACATTCAGAGAAGTTGTTGCAGATTTTAGTCGTACTATCTGTTCTGCCTAAGTGCTTCAAGATTAAATTGTCTATACTATTCTTTACTTGACCTGTCCATTCATTAATCTTTGACCAAACTTTTTTTACATTCTTATTACATTTTAGTATTTCCTGCTTACGAAAGTTATTTTTAGCTTTATTTATACATTTATTGACCTTATTTCTATATATATTATATTGTAAACGTAAATTCATATCATTCGGATTACATTTCCATGACCTAAATAATCTATCCCTAGTTGCCTTCATTTCCCTGAGTGTCCCAGTTACCCACGGCTTACTTTTTCTTTTTTTCCTTACAGATAATTGTATTTTAGCTTCACTATAGATTTTTGAGAAAATAGAACACATTTCATTATACAATAATAAAGGGCACTTACAATCCATTAGATGATCCCATGATACTTCTGACAACTTATGTAAGACTTTTTGATCACTAATTACCATATAATTAGGCCTATCTTTTGTAGAACAGGTCATTGCATTAGATAAGCACACATCGATGAGATAATGATCCGATATTTTGCACGACAGAACATATGCTGAGGCAGCGGATTGGGTTCTAACCCACGCGTGGTCGATACAGGTTCGAGTAACTATGTTTCCGTATACTTCCTCACGCGTTAGATCCCTGATTGCACACTCTAAACCAAGCTCACACATATTGTTTATATAAAGACTGCGCACACTACTAGATCTGGCCAGTAAGTCGATGTTCGTGTCGCCAATTAGTATCACCTCGCTACTATTGGGGATGCTTGACAGGACGCGATGGACCTCCTCAACAAATCCCAGCCTGTTTGTACTTGGCGATCTATATGTCACCACCACATGTATTTTTCTCGTCCTCTCTAGTACAAGTTGGCCATGCATAATTTGTGAATGTTTGGTGGTTATTGACTTAACGGTGAAGTTGAGCTTGTTCTTGTAATATAACAATATACCACCACCCTTCCTAGTTTCTTTAGTGTCCGCATAGAAATCATATTCAGTTAAGTTGTATAACGGTAATTCGTATTTCTTTATGTTTACCTCCGTTAGAGCTATAATGTCCAAGCAATCACCACAACCATGTATAAGTACCTGCAGCTGATTGAAGTGTTTCCTAAGTGATCTTATATTCCCCAGTAAGTGTCACTGTCTGTGTCTGGGTAGACGGGACACCAAATTTACCTCCTACGACCCGGGACTCTTCATTTGGGGTAAACCAGTTTCCATAGTCGCTGAATCGGTGCCATTTAAGTTTCTTGGGAATATATATATATATAGACTATAAAGGACGCACACCATCCTTAGATGAAGTTGTCGATACGTTTATAAATGACCTAAATAAGATAGATCAGCTACCACTAAACAATATCAAAAAAGCTTGGATATATGACAACTACTTAACATCACGTCTGACTTGGCCTTTTCTGGTGTATGAATTCGGTAAAACCTTACTGGCGAAAATAGATGCAACTGTCATAAAATCGCTAAAATCGTGGCTTGGACTAGCGCACTGTGCTGATTCCTCTGCTCTATTTAGGGATCAAAATAATTTTGGGATGAAACTTAAGAAACCATCGGAGCTCTATAAACAGCTTAGAGTTACCAAAGCCCACATCTTAGGTAAATCCCAAGATGTCACAATCAGGGCACTCCCGAAAGATAATAACGCGTCCGAGCTTGAATCTAGACTCCTATTCCATAAACGATTTATAATAGGGGCCCAGTCGAACAGAGTGGGGTTGGGAGTACGAGAGCCAGAAAGGGACCAGGATATACTTAAGTCCTTTCTAAAACAAGACGAAAATGATAAATATCGAGTGCACGCGATGAATTTGGAAATCCAAAATGAATGGTTGACAATGGGAGAGTTCTGCATACCGATGGCCTTAAAGTGGCGCACCTTGATCTATGACTGGTCGCCGGCCCTGTTAAAATTCTATCTTAACGCCTTTCAGATGACCCTCCCAGATCAGAGTAATCTGGTAAGGTGGGGGAAGGCCACAGAAAAACAATGTTATACTTGTGGTGAGGCAATAGGGACGGCTAGACATATATTAGTAGGATGTAGGGTGCTTCTCGATAGAGGCCATTACTCACGCCGCCACGATAAGGTGCTTATCATTATACGTGAAGCAATGAGTCTGGCAGTAGCTAGAGCCCAAAAAGGATTGACTACTAACAGACGTCATATCAACTTTGTGTCTGAAGGTTCATCCATAACATTCAGGAACAAACCTTATTCAATCTTAGATACTGCCCCAGATTGGACTCTCCTAATCGACACGTATGAAAAGCACTATAAAATTCCGGAGGATGTTGGGGTTTCGTCATCTAGACCTGACATATTCCTATATTCTAAGAGGTTAAAACATGTGGTTCTTGTGGAACTTACTGTACCGTGGGAAACAAATATACCGAAGGACCACACAATAAAGAAAAATAAATACTATGATCTCACAAACGAATTAATCAAAAACGGTTACGTGGTTAGTTTGTATGCAGTGGAAGTGGGAGCGAGAGGTATACTGTGCCAACACCAACTGAGTTCGGAAAAGGCTCGTAGGATAATGAGGATGTTGAATTTGTGCCAATTTGAATCAAAAATCAAACTCACGTGTTATTAAAAAATATTTATTATTTTCTTTCTTTTCGCACCTGGAGGCAAGATTATGTTCCTTTAAACTAGCTGGCTTCGTCCGCGCGCAGGTTTCGATTTTTGGCCATATCTCCGATTCTACTTAACCAATTGCAATCCAACATACGGCAGATTTCAAGTCTGATAGAAACAACATCAAAATTCGTTTAGTCATTTTTACGTCCATCGTGAACAAACAGACAAATAGATTAGAATTTAAAAAAAAATTGTTTCATTAAACATAACCCAACTGTTTTTAGGGATTTTCTTTAGAAAAGCCCTATTGCTATCGAGTTGTCGTCGTCGACATTGTCGTTGCCAATTTTCTGTCACAGTTTTGGGTATGAAGGAGATGAGCTATCGAGTTGCTGTTTTCGGTAATAGATTCGTGCTGGGGTGAACCATTGCAAGATAAAGAAAAAATCGCAAAGAATCGCAAAAAAAAAAAACGCGTCTCAGGAATTCAACTTGTTTTATATATCTCCAATGTACAGACACAACTAATTTACAATGTGATAATAGTATAGATATACTCTAATATATCCGTTCTAATATATCATCCGTAAATGATACCATATCATTCTTTATAAATTATCCAGTATTGGTTAAGTTGTCAATTTTTCTAGTTCAGCAAGTCTGTCATTTTCGCTTGTTGCTGTTTTGTTTCTTCTCAAATCTTGTTTCTCCATTCTCCTATCACTTCTTTGGGAACGGTACTCCACTATGAAATAGCCAATGGCTCCTGCTATCAAATTGCAGAGAAGCAGGTAAACCTTGTAGCGTGTCCTCACGTAAGAAGAGAGAGCGAAAGATATGATATATCCAACTCCCTCCCATAGTCCTAAGTTTGAATACGCGGCTTCTTCTTTGCCGCGAAATAGAACACCATAATATGCTGTGAAAAATATGCATCACTTTAAAATTATGTTGTAAAAGAATATCTATATAATGGGGGTCCCATAATGTATCCTCAACGCCGCATTCTGCAGGTGAACGTGGGCCAGGGATCCGATGCTCAGCACCTTTTGCCCCAGAGCATGGCAATGCCGCCGCATGGCAATTAATGTCTCCGTTGTCACTGAGCCCTACACCCATCGGCTTCTCAGGCCTACCTCGGAAACTAACCTGGATGTGTCGGCGGCACTGATGCCTAAACCGCCCCCTCTCTTGTTGTCGTTGCAAGGGGACCTGGCTGCGTGGCGGCAGTTGTAAGCGAGATAGCGGTCGTTGCTGCTTACTTCACGCCAATCGAGGCCTATCGAGCGCTGAGTATGAGTAGTCGATCAGCAGGCCGTCGTCCTCAATGCCCGCTACCACCACCGGGTTATTGTGCTCGGGAACTTCAACGCCAGGTACTCAGCCTGGAGTAGTCGACTCATGACTGATTACTACTAATTTGGGCATTTTTATGTTTGTATCAATGGCTGTAAGAGAATATAAAATGGCTCGAGGTCGCAAGTAGAGAAGCTGACTCCTTTTTAGTGTAAGTAGAGGCGCAACCATGTTCCAGTTCTGATTATGGTCTAAATGAGGGTGCATCCACATCCTTCAGACTGGAGACGTGCAATGTTGGTATGAATGTTGGTTGCAATGTTTATATACTTACTTATATATATATATATATATATATATATATATATATATATATATATATATGAACTTCAATAAGTTAAAGCCACTATGGGACTATGGGGCATATATTAAATGTAGGTGCCGATCAATATACTTATATATATATATAACCCTGATCCATATACTTGATGAATGAAGTGTATTACACCTTGATTACCGTACATATGGTACAATAGCTCGTGCGGGTACCAGCCCTTCAAAGTGTTATTCCAGAACCTTTTGTGTTTTGGCATTTACATCTAATTTTCAAATTTTTAGAAGGTTGATAAAGGGGGATGGTAAAGTTTCTATTAACAAAATTTTTATCTTTTTGTGATTCAGTTAAGACTCAGTACAAATAAACTTCGAATATATATAATGTTAGGTGCTTACTAGTTACTTGTACAGCCCAGGTAGAGTCACAAAGTCCCCATAGTCCAGCAATGATGAGCATAACGTAGAAGTCTTCAGTGTGTGGACGCCACGCGAGTAGCGTCACGAGTAGTCCACAATTAATTAACAGTGCAGTACATATTAGTGGTAGACGACTAAACAACTGAAACAATAGATCATAGTACAATTATTTCAGTATGTAGTTCAGAAACTGAGTGATCTTATTAATTTTGACATGCAAGGCTTGCTAAAAACGTACAATTCTTTCTTTGTATCAGTGCGTGTGATGAACATATCTTGCCGATGATTTTTCAAAACGTTTCATATTTGTGAAGAGATTATGTAGATAATATCTTCACAAATAAACAAAAAATTACTATATTCTCATTGTCGCAGATCAGTAGCAAGTATTGAAAAAGTTGAAAACAAAAATAGGTGGAAAGGGACCATCACACCTGACGGCAAGAAGTGTTTTGTAGTTCTTTGGGGTCTCAGGATTTTGCAAACCCGTAGGCCTGTAGCGCCTGCTCTGCGTGCTAACAACACGTATCCAGTAATAGGTATAGTGAACATACCTCAAACAATACTATGGCTTACCCTATAATTACAATTCCCTAACCACGCGACAAACTAGGAGGTTTCTGATTGTTTATCTGGCGGCGTTACATAATGGTCGGTATGTTGAATACAATATACTGATACCACCTTGGCTCTATCGATACCGTGAAACGAAGCACTTGTGGTTTAGAACTAATAACACCTGGAATAGTGACTTTTACTTATTGAACTTTACTAAAAAATAACATCAAATAAACCGCGATAGAATCCGTTAAAATAGTTTTATTTCAATGTGTAACATTCGCGTAAACTTCCGACAATATCATTAGTATTCTAGATTCATACTCATTTACATTTCTAACTTCTGATAACATCATAAACTGAATTATTTAAGGCGTAAATTGAGAATAAGCCAAAGGTATACAGAGGAAAACATAAATTATTTGGTTACCTTAGCCAAACAGGTAGTACCCCAACATCCCACGACGTTACAAATGCCGAAGGTCATCATGACGTAACCGACTGAACCAGTGCCAATTGCACATGACACAAAAGACTGAAAAAAAAACACCGGGTTTTATTTGCTAAACACGTGTGCAAAGTACAAAATTATTGGGGGTTTGGGGCTTCATCAATACCTTCGTGGCCACGCTGACGAACTCACGGGCTATTCATACATTTGAATTTAGTCATGTACTGGTAGATATATCGATGCTTTAAAAAAATATTCACTTCAGGTATTATAATATAGTCACATAATGTATTTAAATCAATGCGTTTAAGTTATTTGAAAATCAAACAGTTTTATTAAACTTAAACCACATACCGCAGTAAAGTCAGCACCAAGGAACCCTTGCTGAAGTCCGATGAAGATGGTTATGGCAAGGATTAGCTGTTGATTGGTATCTGCCAAATGTTTCATAGTTACTGCCAGAAGTGCAAATCCTGATAGACCATCATCGCTACCCTTACCCTTACGGCAAATATCGTACCTGGTGAGAAATCATAATATTAAAGCATATGAGGGAACCAAGGTCCTCATCATGCTCCAAGTTTTTCCAACTAATTTGGGGTCGTCTTTCAGTCTAACTTCAGCTGAACTTCAATATTTTACTGGATATTTTACTCCTGCCATGATACCTCCACAACCTATGGCGATATCGAAGTTCTGTAGTTAGACCAGGTTGTCAGTAACGAGGACCGGTGGCTTAATGTGCTTTTCGAAGCGCGGAGCGGTTTTAATGTGTTAAAAATGGCAACCTAACTGACCTATTTGGTTGCCACTTGGTCACGAGCTCCCTAATATGTAATAAGTGGACTAAGGTGATTTCTATATTTTTTCAACTAGTTTATTTACTCCAATTGAGCAAAACGATTTTAACGTAGCTTAGACCATTTCATGAATAACATCCTTGCATAAGTTCGCGATCGCGGTATAACATCTGTCGTTAGCAATCATGGAGTGAAGGATAACAGGTAATACGAGATCGTATACATTGCAATACCAGAAAATAAGTTGATACCACAGATCTGACTTCATCGCACCCGAACGATATTTTAAAATGGATACATTAAAGTTTTTATAAATACCTTTTTATGGGATCCAAGGATGTTACAATTAACAATATTGCTCCCACTATACACGTTAGAAAAATACCTGCAACAGAAATACAACATCTTTACTTGCAAAAATATATGTAATGGAATTGTAGCTATTCATTAAAAAAAAACATAGTAAAAACAATCACGGATTACATTTTTGGCATCAGTATCGTTCCTAGAATACGTAACATTATTTTTTCGAAAAAATATTCAATGTAAAGTTTTCACCTCGTTATGATTTTATTATATGTACAGATATAGATTGGTTAGATTGTAATAGGCTCGCCCCCTATTACATTGGGACTTAACATAACTGGCGAATCGTGGGTGTGTAATACACCTCTGCCTACCCCTTCAGGGATACAGGCGTGAAGTTATGTTATGTTTTTTATAGATTGGTTAGATAAACATCAATTAGTATTTGATGATTTATATTTTTGTTTGTCACGTGGCGAATTTCTGATGACTTAAAATGCTTGGAACGTAAAAAATAGTACGTATTATTAGCCGGTATAGGTATATGCCAACCACTAAATTTTAATAGTGATTAACCAATTCGGACCAGTAATGGAAAATGCAGATATTCATCATCATCATCATCATCAACCTATTCTAGTCCACTGCTGGACATAGATCTCCCCTAATGAGCGCCATAGCGCCCTGTCTTCAACCTATTGAATTTCATTAAAAAGCAAATGGTAGCGTATGGCGGTTTTATTCCTACTAATATTATAAATGTGAAAGTTTGTGAAGATGTTTGTATGTATATGTGTATGGATGTTTAGATGTTTCTTACTCAATCACGCTCTAACGGCTGAATGGTACTACGTGATAGATTATAGTCTGAAATAACACATAGACTACTTTTTATCATTTTATCAAATTCTTCCCTAAAGCCAACGCCCTTGAGCCCTTGCGTAGAGATACTGCCTCCTTGGTAGTATTTTACCGCCTCTACCATGGTGAGTGTTCCGATGACCTCTCCAATTAGTTTCACCCTCTCGCTTAGAATACACGACAATACATGCAATAATGAGGTATCCCCTCACACCAAGCACAACCAAGCAGTTCAGCACCTCTTTTCTTTACCGCACCATCGATATTTGGAATTCTCTACCAGCACACGAGTTAACTTCTTTCTATAGTCCCGGCTCTTTTAACCGGGGCGTGAAAAAGCATCTTTTGAGGCCGTCAAGCTGAGAGCCACCATTGTAACATTATCCATGTCTGTAATGGTCACCCTCATTCCTGAGACTTTACCTTTAGCTTACCATCAGGCCAGGTAAAGTCATAATGACGTGACCAATATAAAAAAAAACAACTAGTTTAGATATTTTATGAACACTGTGAACAGTCAACAGCCAGTTTTAGATTAATATTACCTGCAAGTGTCTGAATCTTCTCAGGTGGCTGTGTGGGTAAAGCCTTGACAGCGTCCAAGTTAGGTAGGAAGTTGCTACCACATATATGGGGAACCATTGTCTCGTTAACTGAAGTCACTGAAGCGTTGTTAGCTGCTGAAAGCACTGAAAATCATTTATAAGTTATGTTTTTATGTGCTAGTAGTTTGATTTGAAATTGATTTGAATTGGAAGTTTAATCGAAATTGATTTAAATTAATATTGATTATAGTATGAAATTGAATATTTGAACTTTTATTAATGCGTACAAAAAGGATTACCTACCTAAAGAGGTAATTAAATTTCCCCAAAAATGACTCATCTGAACGACCATAAAGTAGAATCCTGAGAAGGTCAGTAGCATCTTCGAAGCCGGAATTTTGGATATCATACTATGAGCTTCTGCAAGCTGTAATAAGAACGTCATTCATCTATTAACATTACTTAATTTTTTCATATGAAATTCAAATATTTAATAAGGTATATTCGTAGTTCGTCGAAATCCCATAAACACATATCGTATTTGCAAAACAGGTAATTTACATAGAAAATGACTGCGAACACTAGATCACAAATAAAAATTGTTTTACTTTTACTCAAAGATAATTCATACTGAATGTGTTTACTACCTACCCTATACCCAAAAAAATATATGTCCTATATTTTTATCACGTCAAGTTTTTGTAATATATTTATATTTCGTTAGTCGTGTCTGGATTATCATTCGCTACTGTGTGTTCAGATGTTATTTAAACATTTAACTGTTTTTAAATGGCCTCTAGGAAATAAAAATTAAGTCTAAATAACTTTTGCACTATTTGTGGCCAAATTATTATCTCAGAGAAGAAGAAAATGTCGGTAAAGCTTGATCAAAAATGAAATCTGAATCCAGAAATGATTCCTGGAGCAGTATATAAGGTGTCACAAAATTAGGTCTCTGAATTTGGTGAGATGACTTGGTATCGACAAAATATGTATTTGAAACAAAAAAAAAATCGGGTAAAGTAAAAAAAAAAAAACAAAAATTTAAAAATAAAGAAAACAAAAAATGAAAAATAAAACACCACCAGTGACCAGCGGCACGTGACGCGACGTCGATCTCTGCTGGTCTCTATTAAGATAAACTAACGCAGTTTAATAGAAAAGGTAATGTGTCATTCTTCATTGTTTTTAAGTTGCATTGTAGAAAATTATTCAAAGTTATTATACTTAGTATATATGAGAAAAATGGACGTGATAATTTTATGTCGACTGCACTATCTAACTCAGGGTTCAACTGATTCACATTATTTTCATCAAAGGATAAAAAACTTTGTAAACTTGGATTTATCAAAATCGGAGTACATCACTTAACAGATAAATATGCAAAACTTAATAAAAGGTAATATATAAACAAAATATCACTAATTTTATTTCTATTAATATCATATAAGACGACGCAGATAGAAATACACACATAAATATTCATATATGAATGTTTTTTAGGGTTCCGTTGCCAAATGGCAAAAAACGGAACCCTTATATATTCATCATGTCTGTCGTGTCTGTCCGTCCGTCACAGCCACTTTTTTCCGAAACTATAAGAAGTACTATGCTGTTGGTATAACTTGGTAAGTAGATGTATTCTGTGAACCGCATTAAGATTTTCACACAAAAAAAAAAGAACTATAAATTTTGGGGGTAACTTAGAACTGAAACTGATTTTTTTTCCATTAAACCCATACGTGTCTGGTATCTATGGATAGGTCTTCAAAAATGATAATGAGGTTTTTAGTATCATGTTTTTCTAAACTGAACAGTTTGCGCGAGAGACACTTCCAAAGTGGTAAAATGTGTTCCGCCTCCCCCTGTAACTTCTAAAATAAGAGAATAATAAACCTAAAACAAATGATGTGATGATTACCATGTAAACTTACAACGAAAATTGGTTTGAACGAGATCTAGTAAGTAGTTTTTTTTAATACGTCATAAATCGAAAACCGCAATTTACCTTTTATTCAATCAACTCAAATATAAAAATAAAAAATAAAAAACATTATTATGTTACTTGCTGCTACGGAACCCACTCGCACTTGGTCGCTTTTTTTATTATCCAGCAAGAAATCCCGCGTTGAATCATACCTACTTAAATTTTTGCAAGTTAAATTTATATATAATCATAGTATTAATTAAAAATTATAGTTATTATATGAAATAAGTTCTCCATTAAATATATAATGTTCATATAGTTATTCAACTAAATTATAAAAACGGCAACGATACAATGTTACAAAAAAGGAAAAAATGTAAAATCTGTGTCTGACTAATGCCAGATAGATAGTAATATTTTTTTAATACTGGCAAATACATGCACGTCTCATTGTCAGTAACAGAGCATTCCACAACACCTAGGCTGAATCTACAACTTTTATTCCGGGGGCCGAATATTAGGGGACCAGTGGGTTCGATCCCGCTTGAACTGATAGAAACAGTCGGTAGCTTAAGTTCTCTGATGGTCACAAGAATCTTGAGTGCGTAACTGCGTATTGAATTACGACTCAAATAATTGTTTAGGATTAGATGAAGTAAATGTTGCATACCAAGAGGAAACGGTGTTTTTTAATATATATCAATTCGCTACCCACGACCAAACAGGTGACTACGAACGAGTCAACCACAGTTTGTGATATATTAACGGCCAGTCTCAATAATCTACCTACAGTTAAAGGTAGAAGCTATCCCAGATAAACATGTCAACATTAATCTATCTATAACTGCGGTTTCAATATTATCAAAGTCATTTTCTGCTTATCTTTGTTTATTGAAACAGAAAAAATTCCCGATAGATACTAATGGTAGCTATTTTAACTGCTGGTAAAGGATAGATGGATTATTGAAACCGGCCGTAAGAGATCTCGATATACCCAGTGTAACGTTGAAGTCTACGGTATTAATTATTTCGGAAGTAATGTGATTTCGAAATACCTTAAAAAATGTATATCAAGCATAATTTATTTTACCACAGCAACGTAGATGCTCTTGGCACATATTTTTATACCACTTCCAAGACCCATCAGAAGTGCAGCAGGGACTAATGTGGCGAACCTCGGATACATTTGAAATAATATGAAGGGCATGTAGGCAATGAGGGAAAAACACATTGTCCATTTTGTACCGAGCAACCTGAAAATAAAACATTTTTAACTCATATGAATATTATGTAGTTGAGGTTTTTGTATGAATAAGTGAGGGGATTGCAAAACAATCTAAACCAATAATAAACCCCAAAAAAAATGTAACCTTCTCAATACAAGGGCAAATACCCAGGCTACGATACAATGATTATATCTTTATGTATATATAATAGGGTAATATTTGGGGTACTTTTTTAGGGTAATATTTTAACCATTGTGTGTCACTTAATTATTCTTATTTTTACTACATGGCATCAGACGTCAAAATCTATATCTATCTATATACTTTTAATAATATAATAATTGATTATGAATGTGCTTATATTCTATAGATAAAAATATTTTCCTTTTACGACTTAGATTTAGTACAATATGGAGATTTTTAAAAAAATAATATAAAACACTAGCTGTGCCCCCAACTTCGTCCGCGTGGATTTCGATTTTTATGGTTTTAGTTCTTTTGCGCGGAACCCCAATTTTTTGTTGACCAAATTGTGAATCTAAACCATCCTCGAATTCCCTTGAACTCAAACAAAAAATTTCATCAAAATCGGTCCAGCCGTTTAGGAGGAGTTCAGTGACATACACACGCACACAAGAAATATATATATAATAAAGATAGGTGCAAACTTACTTTATGACAATAGATGTTAGAAATATAGTGGAAAGAAGCACGCCTACGAACATTGATAACAATGCTGCTGTACCCAGACCGGCCTCCGCGTTAATAGAGCTTTGTAGGTTAAAAGCACCCTGTCAAAATAAAAAGAAAACTGTAAAATCGATACACGGCATCATTAAACTTCTAAAAAATATGCCCTTTATGAATAATAAAACAGTAAACGATTCTATGAATTTCTAGACCATAGCTAAAGCATAAAATGCGAACTTTGACGAAATCTTTTTTATGATGCATTTATAACAATGAAAATTTCAACATATCTTGCAACTTTTACAGTTGAAACTACTTCTCTCGTAACAGAAGTGACTAAGTATTTAACCAAAATTAGTCACATATTCCGAAAATTTGTAAAAGGGGAATCCAAAACTGGGCTATGAAGTCCACCATCCCAGTTTTTTTTTCTTAAGCGGTAATCCTGTTTAGCAACCAGACGAGCTTCTGATATATTAGTATAGTATTGAAAGCATTAGTCCAAGGGTATTCCGCCATCTCAGCATGCGCATACCTACCTCATACTTACGGCCGGTTTCAATAATCCATCTATCCTTTACCAGCAGTTAAAATAGCTACCATTAGTATCTTTTTTTTTTTTTTTTTTCGTGCGGAAATCCCTTCGGATACCCCCCCCGCCGGCCAGCGAAGGAGGTTATGTCGGACTTGAACGGACTAAAACCGCACGCCGCCTCGGGTCTTCAGACGCCGGGGTGTAAGGTGGCCCATAAGGCATGTCCCTCGCACCCCAGCTGACCCAGGGCCATCTCCGGTTTTGAGAAGGCCCCCTCGGGTTTGGGAACCACGGTGTTCCCGTCTTGCCCCGGTTCGGGGGAAGAGCGCTCTTCGCCCCAGCGCCCCGGCCTGCTTCTGCTAGGTGCTAACAGGCGGCTCCACCTGTCACCCCCAGGCCTGCGCTCATGGAGGACGGAGGTCGTTAAGCGACCTCCGGCGTCTGAGTCGCCTGCGCCGCGCGGTGCGCATATTGCGGGCTTGGCGGGCCGGGAGGGTTCTAAATCTCTCCCGAGCCCGCTCCGCCGCCTCCCTCTCGAGCATTACTTGATCGAAGAAGGAGGCGGCGGCAGCACACGCGCTCGCACGCCGCACCATGGCCGCAATCATGGTGCCGAGTGAGAGGACTCCCACCCCGATGGCTGCCACGAGATCACGCCTCGGTACCTCCCACGCCGGGCATTGTACCAGCGTGTGCAGCCCCGAGTCCTCGTTCGCGTCGCAGTGGTGGCACTCAGACGTTGGCTCCTTCCTGATCCGATGCAGGTGATCCCCGAAGCTCCCCTTGCCGGAGATCACCTGTGTCAGTCGGTACGAGAGGCTGCCGTGTCGCCTCTCGAGCCAATCCTCCATGACGGGTCTTACCGCCTCTACAACGGCGTGCCCTGCGCTTGGTTGCCCAAGTCGTTCCTTCCACTCCACCAGGATGGCCTGGTGGAGCTGGGATTTCTGGGCCTCGATTTCTCGAGACTCCGGATTCCATCCCAGCTCCCACGCCTCCTTGCGCCACTTATAAAGGGCTGCAAGGGCTCTCGCCTCCAGATCACATGGTGGAGTTCCGGCAAGGAGACTCGCCGCTTCGAAGGAGATCGTGCGATACCCCCTTATGACCCTGTTGGCCATTACCCGCTGCGGTTCCCGCAGTAGCCGGGCATTGTTGGCCTTCAGGGCCTCTGCCCACACTGGGCACCCATATAGGGCCATGGACCGCACAATCCCCCCGTAGAGTCTCCTGCAGGAGTTATCGGGTTCTCTCATGTTGGGCAACAGCCGCGCCAGAGCGTTAGCTGTGCCCTTCAGCTTGGGGACCAAACTTCGGAGATATTTTCCGAAGTCCCACCGGCCGTCGAGTACAAGCCCCAAATACTTCATTTGGGGTTCGATGCCGATGCGAATGCATCCTACCATAAGGCTGGATCCATTTGGTGGCTCGTTCCGAGGCCCATGAAAGAATAAGGCCTCAGATTTGTGCAGAGCCACCTTGAGAACCAGCCGCCGGATCCGCCCCATGACTTGGGCAACCGCGGCCGTGGCCTTTAGGGTTGCTTCGCGGTACGTCCTACCGCACGCCGTCACGAGCGACAGATACGCCCCGACTATGCGGCGAAGGTAGAGAGGCATTTCGTGATACACGAGTGCGTCTCTAATGCAACTCCAGGGCAAGGTGTTGAACGCGTTGGCGATGTCCAGAGACACCGCCAACATCACCTCACCCCGGGCGACTGCATCCTCCGCCAAAGTCCTCACGCGCATGATGGCATCCACGGTGGAGCGCCTCTGGCGGAAGCCATATTGGCAATCCGCCAGGTCCGGCCCCACTCTTGAAAGATGCTCGACGAGGCGCTTTGCTATGACTCTTTCGAAGAGTTTGCACACCTCGTCAAGCAACATTATGGGCCGGTAGGCGGATGGCGAGTCCGCCGGGCGCCCCACCTTTCGGATGAGAACCAGTTTCCCTGTCTTCCACAATTTTGGAAACTGGCCCCGCCCCATACATGCGCTGAGAAGACCTCTCAGTCGGGGCTCGAGAGCGTCGTCTACTAGAGCTAGGACCCACGCTCGACCTGGAATGCCGTCGGGTCCTGGGGCGGTGTTTTTGGCTTTGAGCCTTCGCACCGCCAGCTCTAGTTCTACCCAAGTGACCTCGGGCACGTCGTCGTCATCCACGCTGGGCGCCATGGGCGACCGAGGCGGAGTCATCAGCGGTGGAACATTTTCCACGGCTAGTGCTGGAAACAGGGAGCTGACAATCCTCTCGAGCAGCTCTGTTAGGAGACACTGGGTCAACGGCGGGGCCCTCGGCCGCAGCTTGCCCCTAACCATAAGGTAGGGCCGCCCCCACGGATAACGCTCCAGTGTCTCCAGCAGTTCGCGGCGTGCCTCAGTCTTGGACCGCTTTATTGCCGTTCGGAGGGTCCTACTGACATCCCTGTATTCCTCTAACAACTCCGCCTCTCGGGCTTCCGCACCTACGGAGCGGCGACGCCTCCTGCGGAATCTGGCCCACCGGCGGCGCGTGATCACGCAGGCCTGTCTCAGCCTCGCGATCTCCGGCGACCACCAGTAGACCTGACGCCTCGGAGTATAGGGTTGAACCCTAGGCATCGCCGCATCGCAGACGCGGGTCATGGCCTCCCGGAACCACTCTGCCTCATCATCGATGTTGACAGGCCTGTCCGGCGCAGGGGCCCAGGCCTCTACTATGGCGGCTTCCAGGAGGCACTCCCGATCTAGTCGCTTAAGCGACCAGCGTGGCTTGGGTGGAGCCGGTGAGGCCGGCGCGTCGCTCGCGGGGGCGGAGGCGTCAAACCGAATGTATCGGTGATCCGACCTTGTCTCCTCCTCCACAACGACACGCCAGCCCTGAACACGTCGTGACAGCGAGGGGCACGCGAACGAGATGTCCACGATGGAGCTGGCCCTCGAAGTCACAAACGTGGCCACAGCTCCCCGATTTAGGATAACTAGGCCGAGTCTATCGGCCCAGTTCTCCAGTGCCCTGCCCCTCGCTACCATTAGTATCTATCGGGGATTTTTTCTGTTTCAATAAACAAAGATAAGCAGAAAATGACTTTGAAAATATTGAAACCGCAGTTACAGATAGATTAATGTTGACATATTTATCTGGGATAGCTTCTAGCTTTAACTGTAGGTAGGTTATTGAGACTGGCCGATAGACACCAATGATAGACCACCGTGTGTTTGATTTTAATGTAACCATTTGAGCTAGCTCTCGTAGAGATATATTTTCAAGAAACAAAAAAAAACAAAGATTCTACACTCTATGTGGTACTTACATTACTGGCTGTATAATGAATCATGAGAGCCACAGTGATAACGGCAATATTCTTTTTAATTCTCCATATTTCATTGGGGTCCCAGTTGACTGCGTTCGGTATTTTTTCAATCATATTCGAACTTCAAAGAAGTATCTTTTGACTGAAACGCTTAGAGTTTTAACGATAAATTAGCTCCAGTAGCACGCAAATTAATAAAATGAACTGTAACAAATAATAAATAAACGTAGAATATAAATCCTAAGGCTTTCACGGCCGGCGTTGCATGTAGAATATACTGCTTCCGGGCTGTTTGGCGGTGGGCCATAGAAAACTTGTGTCCCAAACGTTTCGTCGATCACTGCGGTCGACAAATAAACGTAGGGTTCATAAATGTCCTAGAATAGATGCCACTGTCATAAAATCACCCAAATCGTGGCTTGGACTAGCGCATTCTGCTGATCCCTCTGCTCTATTTAGGGATCAAAATAATTTTGGGATGAAATTAAAGAAACCATCGGAGCTCTATAAAAACACCTTAAAGTTACCAAAGCCCACGTCTTAGGTAAATCCCAAGATGAAACAATCAGGGCACTCCCGAAAGATAATAACGCGTCCGAACTTGAATCTAGACTCATTTTTTTTATAAATTTAGTCCTTCATATTGACTGCACCCCGCCTGATGGTAAGCTGAGGTGAAGTCACTGCTCATATTCCATAAACGATTTGTGATAGGGGCCCAGTCGAACAGAGTGGGGTTGGGAGTACGAGAGCCAAAAAGGGACCAGGATATACTTAGGTCCTTTCTAAAACCAGACGTAAATGATAAATATCGACTGCACGCGATGAATTTGGAAATCCAAAATGAGTGGTGGACAATGGGAGAGTTCTGCATACCGATGGCCTTAAAGAGGCGCACCTTGATTTATGAGTGGTCGCCAGCCCTGTTAAAATTCTATCTTAACGCCTTTCAGATGACCCTCCCAGGCCAGAGTAACCTATTAAGGTGAGGGAAGGCCACAGAACATCAATGTTATACTTGTGGTGAGGCAATAGGGACGGCTAGGCACATATTAGTAGGATGTAGGTTGCTTCTCGATAGAGGACAATACTCACGCCACCATGATAAGGTGCTTATCATCATACGTGAAGCAATGAGCCTGGCAGTAGCTAGAGCCCAAAAAGGATTGAAGAGACGTCATATCAACATTGTGGCTGAAGGCTTATCCATAAAATCCAGGAACAAACCTTATTCAATCTTAGAAGTATCTAAGATTGAATAAGGTTTGTTCCAAGGTTTGTTCATTGGACTCTCCTAATCGACACGTATGAAAAGCACTATAAAATTCCGGAGGATGTTGGGGTTTCGTCATCTAGACCTGACATATTTCTTTATTCAAAAACGATAAAATATGTATTCCTTGTAGAGCTTACTGTACCGTGGGAAACAAATATACCGAAGGACCACACAATAAAGAAAAATAAATACTATGATCTCACAAAAGAATTTGTCAAAAACGGTTACGTGGTTAATTTGTATCCAGTGGAAGTGAGAGCGAGCTCTATAACCTACTTAAAGAGCTAGGGCTATCGAGAGCTACACTAAGCTCATTACTAAGACGAATGTCTAAAGCGGCACTAGTAGGTTCGCATCAAATTTGGTTAGGCAGGGAGGGGAACTTGGGTAGTGAAGGTGAGTGTTGATGTACATCAACAAAAGGGGCCCCTTCTAAACCTATACTTGGGTCGCAAGTCCCAAGCACTGTCCCGAATTCCCAACTCAGCAACGCGATGGACCCGGCACCCGCACGGAGAATCCATGGATTGCTAAGAATATCAGTCTCTTAAAAATTAGAAATAATTTTTTTGAGATAATTGAAAACTATAACTGAAAATTACTTTTCTCAACTCAGCTTATAACGAATTTTATTATAAACGCAAATTTGTCTCAGAGCAAATTAAATCATCTGTCATAATGCGATCAAAGATGAAAATTCGACAGTGATAATGCGAAACCGTCTGCAAATCTGCCATGCATAAAACGTTGCAAGAGTTCAACCCTGGGGTTCTCCTTTCGAGGGTTTACCCGGGGTGCCCGGCAACGGACACTTGGGGAGGACACCGTGCGGTTTTAGTCGATACACGACATAACCACCCCCACTGGCCGGCGGGGGGATATCCGAAGGGATTTCCGCACGTAAAAAAAAAAGCGTCTAGTCTTGTAAATATTTTCCTGTCGTATAATTATTTTAGTTTATGTACATATTTTAGTTAGTTTAAAAATGATATTTGTAACTGTACCAAATATGACTATTCATTATTGAGTATTATAAAATCTATACTATTAAAATATTGTAGAATAGGGAAGTATGTATATTGAAGATATTTAAAAAAATACTTGGGTTATATTAAATGAAAGAGTCGGAATACAAATTATATTTTTTGGAATTTTTGTCTGTATATCTGTTTTTCTGTTTGTTGTTACTGTTATTGAACAGATTTTGCCGTATATTTGATTGCAATTGGTTAAGTACAAGATATGACCAAAAAACTACAGCCGACCTCCTCAGCTAGTAAAATATAAGAACCTAACTGTAATGTTTACTTTTAGGCCAGTAAAAATATACATTTATTTGTTAACTTTGCACTTCACTACCGATCCAATTATGTTTGTAAGGTTTAGGACCACATGCAGGGTATAACAATACAAAATGCCGACATAAAAAAGTTTTTGGCCGATATTTTGGAAACTACTGCACGTTAGAGCGAAAAAAAAACTGGTGGTAGAAATTTGATGACACAAATTTGTCACAAAATACGGCCGGGTGGGTACCACCGTGCACGATTGCGAAAAACCCTCCATAGTAATCCAATTTCGGTTTGATTGCTTTCAGGGGTCAGCAAGTGCATAGCCGGGCAGGGGGACTGTGGTCGCAGCACTAGTGGGACCGGTGAGTGTCACGCGGTGCTGCGACGACAATCCTCCTCTGATGAGGCCGTCAAGCTGAGTGCCACCATTGTTAACATGATACGTGTATGTAATGATGACCCTCTTTCCTGAGACTTTACCTTCAGTTTCCCATCAGGCGAGGTGAAGTCAAATTGACGTGTCCTAAATATAAAAAAAAACACAATTGTAGCGACTACAATTGTTGTAAGTTTTATTTCTTATAAATTCTTTAGGAAGACTTACCGTTTACGATTCCTGGCTCATTTAATATACAGGGTACAGGTTTTTCCTATCTCGGCTGATAACTCGTACAATATTGGAAAAACCTGTTCATGAAATGAGCCATAAATCGTAATAAGTAAGTCTTATAAATATATATAGGTATAAATTAAGTGACCAGTACTAACTACTACTAAACTAGAAATAACGCTTTTCTATCACGCCAAAAATTATATGAATATGAATCAATCATTAAAAAATCTACCACAAATGACTCAGCTGATGGCTAGCCATTAGTTACGTATCCTATTGGTTTCGACGATCCTATTCTTGAAATATACGAACTACATATAAAAGAGATAAAATATCTGAAGGTGATGACACCAAATAAATCAAAATATTCTAATAATAAATAGTAGTATCTTATAATAATAACTAGTAACAACATAAGATTCTTTGAACTCGCAAACTTTATAAAGAATTCATTTAACAACTGAATTAATAAAATAGTATAAAATTAATAAAATAGAATGCGTCGCAATTTGGTATTACATTAGGTAAAGTCCTTACTATTGAAATATGTTATACAATTACTGATATAGGTACAAATTATGTAGTGAAATACAAAAATAATAAAATAAAAATTTGCTTGAATGCTTGTGTGAAAATGGAATCAATTTGTGATGATGAATATATAAATATGTTAGAATGTTACAATTGTATAATAATATATTGTATGATAAAGTGAAGTCCTCCAAAAATACACTAATGTCATAAACATTTAATACTTACATTAAGTTTTCTTTAACTGTCTTTAATATTCATTGTATAATCTACAAAGAATTTTACTCTCATGAAAGTATACTCCCGAGAATTACGCAGACAATTAATTAACAAATGACTTAATCATGAGTTCATTTAGCAATACAACTTAATAAACTGACAACCAACCACGACTAACCGAGCTCAAGGGAGCGTTCAGTGCAACAGCTTTTATATACAACGGTTCATTTATATAAGACAACATGACATACCATGAAATGTCCCTTGTGTATGCCAAACTGAAAAAATATATAAATTACTGGCAGCCCAGGTACCGGCTTCGCACGGAATTAAATTCGTAAAGGAGAAAGCCTATAACCCGACTTCAGCACCGGACCTCTACATTTTGCTGCGCCATATTTTTAATTTCACGATATTTCGGTAGATATTCATTAGAATTGTGTGTTGCTTAAGGCAACTAACATATTTCATTTAATAAAGATTAATTCTAGTGAATTGCACTATATAGCTTTCCATCTCCCGCATAATATGAAATCATTTTTAAGTAATTCGCAAGAATTACGGTAGGTGGCTCCAGCGTCGCCTTGAGACGTATATCTATATTATATCTATACTATATCTATACTATATCTATACTATATCTATACTATATCTATACTATATCTATACTATATCTATTGTATATCTATACTATATCTATACTATATCTATACTATATCTATACTATATCTATACTATATCTATACTATATCTATACTATATCGATACTATATCTATACTATATCTATACTATATCTATACTATATCCATACTATATATCTATACTATATCTATACTATATCTATACTATATCTATACTATATCTTTACTATACTGGTAGCAGGTTCAAGTCCCGTCCTAGATGTTCTCTTTTTCCGATCTAAATCCATAGAAAAATTAAGCATACTAACTGATTATTTTTTTTATTGAATATCCTTATGAGATAGAAATATGCCATTGCGGATTTTTTGTAGATCTATGAAATAGGAACAATCCCACCATACATTAATATTTTAAAGGTTGGGTTGCGTATCGATTCAAGCTCTCAGTCGCCTTGATTTCTTATATTTTTAACAATTATCGTCATTGAAAGAAAACTATTTTTAACGGATTCTATCGTGATTTATTTGATGTTATTTTACATTGATCCCGACGTTTCGGTTATTTTTCAGCAGCCATGGTCACGGGGAGAATGTGTGACATTATTGCGTCATATTGATTTTTAACACAAAACAATAGTAAACTATACGTATTAATCTTCCCCTTGAATCACTCTACATTAAAATCCGTTGGATAGTGACCGTTTAGTGACTTGTTTTATACTATCTCAATCTTCTATCTTCACCTAAATTTATACATATATAATTACTTGTCCCGACTGACTGTCAGGCTGATTGACTGACTGACCGATTCATCAACGCAGAGCTTAAACCGCTGGACCTAACTTGGAATTTTGGCAGTAGATGCCTTTTATGTTCTAGTCATCCACTAAGAAAGGATTTATGGGAATTTCAATTTTACGTTCGTATGGAAGTCCGTCATTTTCAAAGTTAGAATCACGAAATTTCATACACTTGCTTTTGGTTAGAAATAAATGAACACATGCATCAGTGTTTTTAAAAATTTTGCGCCTAAGAGGGTGAAATAAGGGTTGAAAGATTTTATGGGAAGTCCGTCATTTTTGAAGATAGAAGCATGACAATATATACCTACTTTTGGTTAATAAATGAACACGTGTATCAGCGTTTATCAAATTTTGCTACTAAGGGGTAAAATAGGTGATGAACGATTATATGGAAATTCCTCATTATGAAAGTAAGAAGCACGAAATTCAATTTGAAACCTTCCTTCTGCTTCTTATAGCTATTGGACCCGGAAGGTGGCCTTGCAATTGGGTTATAGGTCATTTTTACGAATTTACACCCGGGCGAAGCCGGGTCCCGGGCCACTAGTAAATATATAAAAGCAAAAACTGACTCAACGAATCAACGCACAGCTGCAGCCGCTGGGTCTAGGACCATGAAATTTTGCACAAATATTTCTTAAGTAAGTGACGTGGGTATGCACTAAGAAAGGATTTTTGAAAATTCAACCTCTTAGTTAGGGGTGAAAAAGGGGTTGCAAAGTTTGTATGGAACAACGTGTTTTCTTGGTCTGATCAACCTCAAACTTGGCATTTATATTCTTTAAAATATTTAATTAAACATCTACATATTTCATCGTTTTTTATTATTTAACCCCTAAAATGATATAGGGTTATATTTATTATATATATATTTTCAAAAGGTTTAATTGGAAATCGGTATTTAAAATCTTTAGTGCAATCGATTATTAACATTGAATATTGTTTATCTTTGAGTGTCAATATGTCATATTTTCTTTGCTTTAACAGGTTGTCTGTCTTTTTTATTCTAAATTGTAAGTCGCGAAATCCGATTTGTGTTGACTCCTTGAGTTTTAGTAATATTTTTAAATATTGAAATTTTTTGTTCTTTAGCCAGGGACCCAAATATCAAGTTTTACATTTTTAACTTTAAATTTTTTTTAAAGTTTAAAAGTTTCATAATTGAAAATATAACAATGAAATAACTTAAAACACGTTGGCATCGACACCTGCGAGCGTGAGGGTGTGTGTGTGTGTGTGTGTGTGAGAGGGTGCGTGTTAGTGTGTGAAGGTGCGTGTGTGTGTGTGAAGGTGCGTGTGTGTGTATGTGTATGTGAGTGAGTAAGGGTGTGTGTGTGGGGTGGGTGCGCATATGTATGTATGTATATGTGTTTTCATGTGCGAATAATGATATGACACAGGAGCACCTTTTTTTTCGTGCGGAAATGCCTTCGGATACCCCCCTGCCGGCCAGCGGGGGTGGTTATGTCGGGCTTGAACCGATTAAAACCGCACGCCGTCTCGGGTCTTCAGACGCCGGGGTGTAAGGTTGCCCATAGAGCATATCCCGCACCCCGACTGATCCTGGGCCATCTCCGGTTTCGAGATGGCCCCCTGTGGTTTGGGAACCACGGTGTCCCCGTCTTGCCCCGGTTTGGGGGAGGGGTACTAGTCGCCCCGCCGTCCCAGCCTGCTTCTGCTGGGGTGACAGGCGGCTTCACCTGCCACCCCCAGGTCTGCGCTCATGGAGGACGGAGGTCGTTAAGCGACCTCCGGCGCCTGAGTCGCCTGCGACGCGCGGCGAGCATGTTCGGGCTCGGCGGGCCGGGAGAGTTCTAAACCTCTCCCGTGCGTGCTCCGCTATCTATTTCTCGAGCATTACTTGCTCGCAGAAGGAGGTGGCGGCGGCCCTCGCTCTCGCGCTCCGCACCATACCACAGGAGTCCCTTTTTTTTTTTTTTTTTTCGTGCGGAATTCCTTACTATAGAGTAATCTGCAATATCTTTTCGATATCATTATAGCCCTTGAAAATAGCAGCTTTACAAGTAGATCTATTCATGCTTAGTATTTTATTGTTGTAGTGATATAATTTTGAGTAAAGATAAGGTCCCATAAATATGTAACGGTTAAAGTTTTTATAGAAGGTTTTTAATGAAGTTTTCATAAATATAAGGTGACTTATGCATAGGGCGATTTAATAAAATAACTAATGTAATTGGGACTAACTGGCTAGGGCGAGCAGAGATAAATAAAAGGGTCGATTACAATATATTAGATTATAATCGGTGTAAGAGATCGTTACATACATTTATATTAGGTATTGGAAATAATGAATCTCAGGGAATGGATTCGTAATAAATATTCTGCCATGGCGTTGTTCGGTCCGTTGTGCAAAGATGGTAGTATGCACTTAGCTAGTGGACACGTGGCTTGTGGTGTTGCCGGCGTGCCAGGGTCTCCGCTGGTGTGCCTCGCTACCGCTATGATGGTGCGAAGCCCGGTGCGAAGACCCTGGAAATAGAAAAGTGCGGGTCAGTTTGTCACTAGGTAATTACGTCCAAGTGACCCGCTAAAATAGCAGGTGAAGAGAATCTCCCAGCGGCAATGCAGCGTAGCTAGAAGCTATAATAAAAAGAATATAAGTAGGCAGCACAAGCTGGTGCCGCGACCTCTGACCGTACGGGTCATCGGCCTCGTGGCACTAAATAGGTAGGCTGAAATAGCACTCAGTATAAAATAAAATATATTAAGCCCTGCATTTTAGCAGGCAATAAGCTGCACCGCTGGAAAGTCTTCACCTGTAGAAAGAAGTAGGAAATGTTGATCTCAAAACTTACCCGGAGCCGACAGCAGTTGGCCACGGGGTCAAAGTGACCTTCCTCAGTGAAGGTTGTCAAGGAAAGGAACGATTTAAGAGACGTCAGTTGATAACTGGGCTAGTGTTGTCCAATCTCGCTCGCACAACCATAGATAATTAGTAATAAGTTATAGAACATACTAAAATATTGATTAATTTATGGATATAATTCTTATTTGATTTCTAAAGAATCCACAACGTTACAAATATAAATGTACTTTGTGCGAAGGAAAAACGAGTTCTTGACCGGTCTCCTTTCAATGTTCTGTATCTGACACGAGCCAGTCGCTTAGCAGATAGATAAGATAAAATGACAAATTGAGTAGGTGTAGGTACCTACTTAATTTTAATTTAATTAATTTTACAGGGAAAATGTAAGTGAGAGGTCACTCGAACTTATAATCAAACTGGTTACCTTGGTTATACGTTGTCCATAAATAAATAGTCCAAGGAATCTGATATTATAGCAATCGGGGGATCCTTAACTAGAATATTAAATACTGAACCGAGCAAGAAAACAATTGGCATTTCCAAACTTAATCTTGAAAACGACCAAGCTGACGCGGATATTTTCTTGAGATAATTAATTATAACCGTACATGATTCCTCAATACATCAGTTTGATTCGGAGTCAAGTTTTGACTCTTCGATTTCTTTGCGTTGTAACAAAAAGTGAGTACAGCCAGACACTGAAGTGAATCAGCGAAAGGACGGGCATGCTTATAATTTCTGATTCTTTACAAGTGTTATTATATAATATAATAACACTTATAAAATATATAATAATATATATTATATTCTACGACAAATCATCGACTGGCCAAGCAGGCTATGAACAGGAACAGCCAGTTTTCAAGCTGCGAGAAAGGAATCCTTATAAAAAAGGTTCTGAAAGCCGCTAGTACAGGCTGCAACCGATTAATAGGTCAAAGGATGTAGTGCGTTTTTGACATATGTGTTATCGGATATCAGTATAAGTGCTTAGTTATGTTAGGTTAAGTTAGTAAGTGTGAGTAGTTGACAGCTATATTCATCAAAATAATTAAAAATAACATTACTTAAGTAAATAAACTAGGAAAGAATTGAATACCTAACGAAACTAAAACCGTAGTATCTTAATTGCATGGCTTAGAAGTTTAATTTTGTCACAACTTCAAGGATTGCAGACTTGAATATTCGATATTATTTCAAAAAGAAAAAGATCTTGATAGATGAACAAATTGACGAATGGATAATAAAGTGATTCTATAAGACTTCATTGTTTCCTTTTGAGATACAGAAACCTAAAAAGCATGAAGTCAAGAACCGTTTACAAGCCAACTTTCTGGGGTTTTTTGAAAATCATGTCTCATTAATAAGATTCCTTCCTGTTACTGTAATACGACTGACTAATACAAATACTAACATTCAATATAATAATAGGCATATTCAAAGCACAACTGAGATTGTTTTTTCCTTCTTAAACTAGGAGAAGAAAATGACATCAGGCAAAGCATAAAGTTATTTCATCATTTCCAGTTTTGAATTGACAAATTTGTCCTGTTTGTGGTCTAAGTAGTAGTTTTTAGTCTATCATTTATTTATTGTTATTTCTTTTGAGCATGTGGTTTCCTCAACACAGAACATATATGTTTTAATGGTAAGATTCTATTCAATCTACTATTTCTTCAATGTTATCCTATGCATAGTATACAGTACATTAATTATGTGCCTAACCTGTTATATTAGAATAATCTTTATTACACGCCTGAGCTTTTTCATTCACGGTGACACCGCAAAATGTCACGTTATTGATTTATGGCTTTTACATATGTAAATGAATGTGTAAATAATATAAATAAATATCCTACGCCATTCTACACAGCACTTTCAAGACCCAAAGTAAGCATAGTTAAACTAGCTTGTGTTATGGGTTCCAGAATGCGGATAATCATACTTAAACACTTTTTTTTTGGAAATACATTAAATTACACTTTTATTTTTTATTGTCACTTGAAAACAAACAGTCCAAAAATTCGTTCTATATAACTCATAAACCACTAAGGTTTGCATAGTGCTACACATGCAGTTAGTACAATTTATACTTTTATAATAAGTAGGTAGGTGAGGTACACAATAGTTATTTGTTCAACTAGAGAGGAAAGTTGGTTTTCCAAGCGAGTGCTAATTTTGAATCCCGAGTAAGCGAAGGATTCTAATAATTGAATCACGAGCGTTAGCGAGTGATTCTACATTAGAATCCTGAGCGTCGCGAGGGATTCAAAGGCACGAGCTGGAAATAACTTTTCTCTCGCGTGACACATACAACTTTTCACCTTAGCAGCGAGAACATTATTAGAGATAAAAAAATACAATATGAATAAAAATTAAACCACATATATTTGCAAACAATAAGTATCTACTAAAATTTAAATTTGCAGTTTTTAAAAGTTACATTTTGAAAATTTATAGTTTTATTAGGAAGTGATACCGTGGAGTTTGCGATTTGAGTTTGACTCGAGTTCGTTTCTATTTCTTTATTGGACTGTGACGAGACAATACTATTAGTAAACGTTGGCGACTCGGTGCGGCTTCTTACCGAATTTTCAATGATATTTGTGTCTTTGAAAGTAGAGGGGCGCGGGTCTGCATAAGGATCAGGATTAAAGTTTATGCTTTGTATTATGCGTTTACAGGTTTTAGACTTATTTTCGATCGAATCTTCAATATATCCTTCCCCGACCGTGTTTGACTTCCAGCCGCCATGACGTTTTTATGTTGTGAGGTTGGCTCCTGAATCAGCCAAAAGCGTGGCCGAAGTTCGCCTATAGCAATGTGCAGTGTAAAGGTGAGGCTCTTGTAATTTAAAAAAAGTGGCTATTTGTTGTGGTGTCCCGCCTATTTTATTGATTCCCATAGGCTGTCTTGAACACTTGTCATTACGATACTGCAAGAAAAATCGATCTGTTTTCGTATTATCAGGTCGTAATGCCTTATATTTCTCGACAATTTTCACATATTCGTCGCGAATAACAAAGAACCTATCAATGTTTGTCTTTGTGTTGGGTAGGTTGACTAATAGCAGTTCGTCAGAATGTTTTTCGATGGCATTAACAGTCAGATTTAACAGTTCGTTAGAGCGGCATGCTCCGTTTATTCCAATAATGAGGATAACCTGTAATAAAAATATTATATGTAAAATGTTAGTAATTAAAATGTATAACAAACAAAACGTAGTATTTACCCACTTTCTTTACATAAGTAACTCGTATTTTAGTAAATATTAGCGAAAATGGTTAGCGTACGTGCACATATATTACTAATTAAGTATAAACTTACTTTTGCAGCGAGAAAATTGCAGTCCGGAGCTTCATTAAGAAATTTTTCAATATTAGAGATTGAAAATTTTTTGAACTTTTTAGACTTGTGTCCTACTGACTTTCTTTTCAAAAATGCAATAAGTTTGGGATAAGTTTCAATAGGAACATTATGTTTTGTCTTTATTGTAGCTTTCAACATCGAATAAATACTCCACATTGTAGGTGATTGCTTCGTTTGTGATAATTCTATGAAGTACGACAATAATACATTCTCCGAGAAAGTGTTCGCGCCCTTTTCAAGTCTCCATTAATAAATGGAGACTTGAAAAGGGCGCGAACACTTTCTACACTTGTTTCAATAGAAAACATCATAGGTTTTCAGATATCTATCACATGATTTCTGAGGAAGAAAACTGAATTCAGCATTCAACACTTGTTGTTTTAATTCTTTAGGTGTTAAATTGCTGTTTTCGTCACTAGACTCACTCATATTTTATGAATTTGTGATATGCAACACTAATTTTAAGTAGTTACCTACCGAAAAACAAAAGAAGAAGAAATAATATTGATTTTTGTTTCCCGCTATTTTAAAAGTTACGTTCTGAAACTGCATCCGTAGTAATCTGCTGTACCAATAAAGATTTTTAAAACTATAAATTATTTGTGCATAACTATTTCGTAATTTTTCTAAAACATTTTCTTTATTTTTTTCTTTATTTCAGTGTATTCATTATATTTTATTATTTTATTAGATATTTAATTACAACATTACCAAATAATTTTCATTTTAAAGGTTTATTAGTTTCCGAACGTTTTATTGTTTGGGTGTTCTGAAATTTGATAAACACAAAGTCAACTAGTGCCATCTCCACAAAAAAAATAATTGATAAATCGAACTTCGAATGACGTGTTTCGTATATAACAATGATAATTCGCAGCATTCTAAATTCAAATCACTTTCCCTCACTCTCGCAGGGAAAACGCGTTTCCCTCACTCTTATTAAGCAGGGAACCCAGTATGTTTGAGCTGCTAAGGTGAAAAATAATTTACTCAATTGCATGTGTTAGATTTTAGAACCTTCAAGCTAAAAATAAGGTCAGGAATGAACCTGAGATATCTACATATTAAAAATAAGTAATTAACTACACTTTATGAGCTTTAAGTATACAAGAGAATTATTGACACTTCACTGTGTGATGTAATATAACTGAATGTAAAAGAATGAAGAAGTTATTTCTATTGTAAGTAATAAGGAATATATTTAAATAAGACACAGGACCGATGGTTACAGATAAATCATGTTTAAACAAACACCTTGACAAGATAAAAGATATACTACACACACTGGTTATATTACTGGCCCAATTACAATCTCAAGACATATTGAAGAACAATATAAAAGAAATACTTAACTTACACACTGTTGTTCGGGGTGTGTGTTGGGTAACCTCCTCGAGTGTCGTTCCGATTCCGATCCCGCTGCAGTCCGGGGGGAACGGAATCGGAGCGGCCGGTACACCCTGGGCGGCGGTCAATGGCTTCCCCTTCATGGGGTTGGCATTGACCGTCGGCCAATACCCAACGTGGCGGGAACACATCGCTCTCCGTACTCCTCTGCTTTCAGAGGAGACAGGATGAGCGATGCTGTTAGTGGTGGAGGCCACCGTAGGGTCCTGGGGGATCCAGGGGCGGGTTGGCCCACTGCTCACGCAGGGGCCGACGGGCACTTGTGCCGCCGCCGGTGAGAGAGGACTAGCCATCCTCTCGCGTTCCGTAATCGGCAGGTGATCAGCAACGACCTGACTGGTGGCCCCAGAAGGGTACGCTGTGAACTTGCCGACCGGAGGGCTTGCCTTTATTGGCTGGCCCACGACAAGGAAAAGTCTATAACACCCGACAGCGAAGTCGTCAAAACCTATGGATACCAGCCGACCTCCATAGTATATAGGCTTATCCAGGTGCAGGGGGCTCCGCCTGGATGGACCATCTTTCCCCCATACTCGTGGGATATATTATGAATAACATAAATCCAAATAAAAACAAACAGGACGGATCTACTAATAACGACCAAGGCGCAAACACTGGTACTCGAGAGGATGGAGTGGAGGTAGTTGGGGGTGAAGAGGAGGTGAGGCGACGGCCTCACTCACGGTCAGCTAAGGCGGTCTTCACCAGACCCGCTACCCCGTTACCACTAGGAGGGGAAACGGACGCAGACGTTGCGTCTGCGGCGTCGACGGTGGGTACTGACAACGAGTCAGTATCCAGCCGAATGGAGACCGAGGAGGGTCTCCGACGTAAGCGGCCTCGCTCGGGTGGACCGTCCCTTGACCGTAGCAGAAGCTCCGGGCAACGGACGATCTCCTCAAGCGAGGACGATCGGCCGGCCAAAATATTGGCCACCGCGGCGGCTAGAACGCCGAAGCAGCCGGTGCACGTCCCTCCGCTACCCAGCGGCAGGGACCAAGGCGTCCCCGCGGCGAGGGAGCTCCTCACAGCGCTTGCCCGCATTACCGACTCCATAAAAGGGTCAAAAAATGTGTCGGGAAAGAAGAAGACGGTGGCTGAAAACGTCGCCGTCGCCAGGACGGCGCTGGAGGAGCTCCTCGGTAGGAGCGTCTCCGAGGAGGAGGCGAAGCTCAGGGCCCGGGTCACAAGCCTGGAAACTGAGCTGGCCAACTCCTTGGAGCAAAAGCGGGTCCTCCGGGAGGAGGTCAGGCAACTGACCCAGATGGTGAGGGGATCCCCGGAGGCCCAGAAGGCCCCAAGAGCCCAGGAGGTGGCGGACCACCCGAGAGCTCTCGTGCCGCAGGGGGGGACGCCTACGTCGTCGTCGGCGCCAAATACGGCACCAAAGCCGGCGCCAAAGTCGGCACAAAAGGTGGCGCCGAAAACAGTGCCTAGGCCGGTGCCCAATCCGGCACCCGAGATGGCGCCTGAGCCTGCACCGAGTGTGGTGCAGCTCCTGGCGGCCATCGAGAGGCGGCTTGGCGTGTTAGAGGACCGGGCTTACCGTCCCCCACTGGCACGGCCCACGTCTTTCGCCGGGGCTGCTGCCAGTGGTAAACCCGGCCTCACAGGCCAAAAGTCCGCCGCTCCAGTGGCCCCAACGCCACAAGGGAAGGGGAAGAAGCGCGGCACCCCCGCCCCCGCCATAACCGCCGCTCCCGCTGCACCCGAGCGTTCCTCCAGAGGGGAGGAATGGGTGGTAGCGGGAGCCGCCAAAAAGGCGAAAAAAGCCGCCAAGAAGGCGGCTGAGAAGGCGGCAAAAGCCGCTGCGGCGAAGGCGCCGAAGAGGCTCCGCGCCCCACGATCCACTGCCGTCGTCCTGACGGTGACGACGGAGGGTGTGGAGAAGGGCGTGGGGTACGCCCAGGTCCTGAGGCAGGTTAAAGCCTCAGTGGACCTCAAGGCCCTCGAGATTGAGGGGGGGCTCCGGTGCAAAACTACTCGCACCGGAGCTCGCCTCCTCGAGGTCTCCGGCGCCACCAGCGGCCCCAAAGCCGACGCCCTAGCGGCCAAGCTGAGGGAGTCACTGGATACCGAAGCCGTCCGCGTCACCAGACCCAACAAATGCGCAGGTTTGCGCATTTCGGGTCTGGATGACGCGGCCACGACGGAGGAAGTCATCTCCGCCGTCGTGGAGGCGGGCGGCTGCCCCCGTGATCAGGTGAGAGCTGGAGAAATCCGCTTCAGCTCCACCGGTCACGGCACAGCAGTCGTCAACTGCCCCGTCGCAGCGGCGCAGAAAATTGCGGACGAACGGAGCCTCCTCGTTGGGGGCTTCCTAAAGGCGCGGGTGCAACTCCTGCAGCCCCGCGAGACCAGGTGCTTCAGGTGCCTGGCCGTGGGGCATGTGGGAGTGCAGTGCACAGCGGGAGACACCGTGGGGGATCGGTGCTTCCGCTGCAGTCAGCCCGGGCACAAGGCCAGTGCTTGTGATGCTCCGCCGCGCTGCTACAAATGCGTAGCGGAGGGCAAAGCGGCGGAGCACCGGGCGGACAGCAGAACCTGCGCCGCCTCGAGGCCAAAGCCCCGTTCGTCCGCAACGGGTAGCGGGGGTGCCGCTCAAGAACGGCCACAAGCGCGGCGGGATGCGGAGATGGACGTCCATTAATGGACACACCAATCCGCATCCTGCAGGCGAACATAAACCACTGCATCGGTGCTCAGGATCTTCTGTACCAGAGCATCGTGGAGTGGTCTATCAATGTGGTCGTGGTCGCTGAGCCGTACTGGGTCCACCCCGGAAGCCCGGTGGACCTGGACGGCGTAGCGACCGTCTTCGGGGGTTCCGCCGCGGACACCTCGCGCCTTGCACTCATTGCAAGGTGTAGAGGCTGCGTCGCGGCGGACTATGAGGGCTTGGCTGTCGTGGCCGTCTACTTCTCGCCAAGCCTTGACCAGTACGAGCTTGAGCTAAGGCTCGCTGAACTGGACATTGTTCTCGCTGCGTGCCGTCCTCGTCCTGTCTTGGTCCTGGGAGACTTCAACTCCTGGTCTCAGGCCTGGGGCTCCCGGGAAACCAATGACAAGGGGCGAGTACTGGAGGACTGGGCCAACACCCGTGGTCTAGAAGTCCTCAACCGGGGGAGTGTCGCCACCTGGGAGCGGCGGGGGCTCAGTTCGGTCGTGGATGTCGCATTCGCGACCCCTGCTCTCGCCCGCCGCGTCCAGGGTTGGCGCGTGGTGGAGGAGGAGGAGACGGATTCCGACCATAAGTATATTCGGTTCAACGTCTCCCCTCCAACTAACCTGCCGCCGACAATCGCGAATCCCCCGGATCCACGTTGGGCGCTCAGACGCCTGGATCGGGAGGCTCTCCTGGAGGCATCAATAGTGCAGGCCTGGATTCCGTCACTGGCCAGGCCTGCCGATGTCGACGCAGAGGCGGAATGGTTCAGGAGAGCCATGTCGCATATCTGTGATGCGGCGATGCCTAGGGTTAAGCCCGGCCCGGCAAGGAAACAGGTGTACTGGTGGTCAGCGGAGCTCGCACAGCTGCGAGCAGCGTGCGTGACCGCTCGCCGCCAGTACACCAGGTTTCGCCGGAGGCGTCGCCGCCCAGACGATGCGGCAGCCCGAGAGGCGGAGCTGTATGAGGCGTACAAGGGGGCCAAGAGGACCCTCCAGGAAGCCATAAAGCAGGCCAAACGGCGGGCCCGCGAAGAGCTGCTGGAGTCTCTGGAGCAGAACCCATGGGGGCGTCCTTACCTTGCGGTCAGGGGCAAAATCCGCCCAAGGGCGCCACTGCTGACCCAGAGCCTCCAGCCGGAGCGGCTGGAGGGGATACTGGGCTCCTTGTTCCCAGCGAGAGCGGAGGAGCATGTCCCTCCGCGTATGGCTCCGCCTCAGGCGCCTGACGCTGATAATAGCGAGAGCGATGTGCCCGAAGTCAGGGAGAGTGAACTGGGGGTAGCAGTGCTCCGGCTTAAAGCCCGGAAATGCACTGCCCCCGGACCCGACGGCATTCCAGGCCGAGCATGGGTCCTGGCCCTGGAGGAACTAGGGCCTCGACTGGTGGCGCTCTTTAGCGCATGCCTCGAAAGGGGCCAGTTTCCAAAGGCTTGGAAGACGGGGAAACTGGTCCTTATCCGTAAGGCGGGGCGGCCGGCGGACCAGCCATCCGGTTACCGGCCGATCGTGTTGCTCGACGAGGTGTGCAAGCTCTTTGAGCGGATTATTGCAGAAGGCCTCGTCGAGCATCTCACGAATGTGGGGCCAGATCTGGCGGACAACCAGTTCGGTTTCCGCCGGGGGCGCTCCACCGTGGAAGCGATCATGCGCGTTAGGCGCCTGGCGGAGGAAGTAGTCTCGCGGGGTGGGGTGGTGGTGGCGGTGTCTCTTGACATCGCCAACGCCTTCAACACCCTACCCTGGAGCTGCGTTAGGGAGGCGCTCGCGTATCACGGAGTGCCTCCTTACCTCCGCCGCATTGTCGAATCATACCTATCCGAGAGGGCCATAGTTTACCCGAGCTGGCTAGGGCCAGGGCGACGAGAAGTGTCGTGCGGTGTTCCGCAGGGGTCGGTCCTAGGGCCACTCCTGTGGAACATCGGATACGACTGGGTGCTGCGCGGTTCGTTGCTCGAGGGTGTCAGCATAACGTGTTATGCTGACGACACCCTCGTTATGGCGCGGGGAGCAACGCACCGAAGCGCGGCACTAAAGGCCACGGCAGGGGTTGCTCAAGTCGTGGGTCGAATACGGCGGCTGGGGCTCGAGGTGGCTCTCCACAAATCCGAGGCTATGTGTTTCCACGGGCCTCGGAGGGGGCCACCTGCGGGAACCAGCATAACCGTAGGGGGCGTAAGCATCGGCATCGAGCCCACGATGAAGTACCTTGGGCTCGTACTCGATAGCCGATGGGACTTCGGACCTCATCTCCGAAGTCTGGTCCCGAAACTGAGGGGGGCTGCGGCCGCGCTATCGCGGCTGATGCCCAACGTCAAGGGACCCAACGCCCCCACTAGGAGACTGTACCTGGGGATCGTGCGAAGCATGGCCCTGTACGGGGCCCCAGTATGGGCGGAGACTCTGGCGGCCCGCAACGTGGCTGTATTAAACAGCCCGTTAAAATCGATGGCCGTCAGAGTCATCAGGGGGTATCGCACGATCTCCGTCGAGGCGGCATGTCTCCTAGCCGGGACCCCTCCATGGGACCTGGAAGCGAGAGCCCTTGCGCTGCTGTACCAGTGGCGCAAGGAGGCGCTGGAACGGGGCCATAGGCCAGAGCCCCGAGAAATCAGGGCTCAGCGGTCCCTGCTCCGACAGGAACTCATGGAGACATGGAGGGTGCGACTTGAGCACCCAAGGTGGGGGGAATCCACCATTGCGGCGGTGAGACCGATCATGAAGGAGTGGTTGGAGAGGGACCATGGGGACCTCTCCTACCGGATGTGCCAGATGGTTACCGGACACGGGTGTTTCGGTAAGTATCTGTGGCGCATCCACCGGGAGACAACGCCGCAGTGCCAGCACTGCGAGGATCCTGGCGAAGACACGGCGCTCCACACGTTGGTGGAGTGCCCTGCGTGGGCGAGTCAACGCCGGGATCTCGTTGCGGTCCTGGGCGTGGACGTTCTCTCGTTGGAGACCATGGTGAGGGCCGTGGTCTCCGACGGGAGCAAGTGGCACGCCGCCGCCTCTTTCTGCGAGCAGGTAATGCGCGCGAAAGAGACGGCGGAGAGGGAGCGGGAGAGAACCCTGCCCCCCGAGTTTCGCAGTCTGCGGCGAGGACGCCGCAGACTCATCTACGCTCGGGACTACCGACCTCCATGATCGGGGCCTGAGGACGGCAGTTGGCCGACTCGCCGTCCTTACAGAAGCAGGCCGTGGCGGAGGCGTGTCGTGTGTGCCCTACATACGCCTGCCAACTCACCGAAGCGGGATAAAACCCGACCCCACCAGGCGAGGCCGCGGTGGCGGCCAAAGTCCGCCGGCAACCCTGGGGTTATCCTTTCGAGGGCTTACCCGGGGTGCCCGGCAACGGACACTTGGGGAGGACACCGTGCGGTTTTAGTCGAGACACGACATAACCACCCCCGCTGGCCGGCGGGGGGGTATCCGAAGGGATTTCCGCACGTTAAAAAAAAAAAAAAAAAACACACTGTTGTTCAGTATCGCAGTATGAGCAAAAAGAGACTAAGCTCCACATGGGAGCTGCTTTTATAGACTACTTGGGTCGCTATTCAAATAACTACCCACTATTATTCATTATCTTAAATTATATCTAGAATATCAAAATGGCCTCCAAATGTTACTAATACTACTAAAGAACAAACACATAATTTGTTTTTAAGTGTTTGAGAGAATAAGGTATTTTTATTTATATATATTATTATTTATTACATGCATAAAATCTTATAAGAAATAAGTTATATTTGTCTATCTGTTTGTTACAACACAGTTATTTGTAAACAAAAAGACATTTAGGTTGTATTTTGTATTATTTCCTGTTATAGCATCAATTAAATCTCTAGGTAATTTGCTAATCAGCTGAGGAACAATGTAGGTATAGTAGTAGCCGTTCTTTCACCATAGACATTGTCAACGCGTTCCGTGCACAATCGGTTTTGCGCCATCGCTCGAGTAAAAAAAAAAAGCGGCCAAGTGCGAGTCGGACTCGCCCATTAAGGATTCCGTAGTATCAAGTAACATAATAATGACTTCTTTTTTAATTTTTATATTTGAGTTGATTGAATGAAATGTAAATACCCCCAAATTTTTATTGTTTTTTTTTCTATTTTTGTGTGAAAATCTTAATGTGGTTCACAAAATACATCTACTTACCAAGTTTCAACACCATATGCTGTGACATACGGACGGACAGAAGACATGACGAATCTATAAGGGTTCCGTTTTTTACCATTTGGCCACGGAACCCTCCGTTTTTTGCCATTTGGCACCGGAACCCTAAAAAGTATATACAGGGTGCTAAAGTTTGATTATTAATTGGTCGTTAAAAAGTGTTCCTTGTGAATGGGTAAATCTTTACAGTGTGTGAACAGACCAATTTCATCACTACAATATATTTCTTAAATTTTAGGTGAAACAATATTCTTTAATATTTTTAATTTAATTTGTAAATTTGATTTATGTAACTATCGTAGGGTCGACCATAACTAGTTAAACCATACTGAATGTACGAGTCTGCTAGAGCATTGTATAACATTATCTTAATTTTGAACGGAATTCCATTTTTTAGTAAAATAATGTGTGCCAAAAATTGTCTAACTTATTACACACGTATTCAATATGGCAACCCCAATTAAATTTAGAATCTATTACCATACCGAGGTAAGTTTCGTCTTTACGACTTCTATGGTTGGGCAGCTACACGCAGGTTCACCAGAATTGTGTAAACAACTGTATTCATGGGCTATCAGGTTAGAACCGAGGTTTTGATGCTAATATGGTGATTTAATAATAAGTAATTTCGTTATCTTGAGTTGAGTACTAGCCCTGTGTCATGACACCATTTCAGTAGTGTATCAAAGTCAGATTGCAATTTATCAAGAGCCTTCTGCGGGTTTTCATCAGCTACTATGATACACGTATCGTCCTCAAACTGGAAGCACATACCTTGCCCAATGCAGTCATGCATATCGTTGACGAATGATAAAAAATGTGAAGGACCTAAGACCAATGCAAATAGATATATTTAAGCACACAAATATTTGCACCGTACGGGATTCGAACCCGTGCCCCCTGTCGCAGCAATCGAATGCATTACCGCTACGCCACAGGGGCCGTCAAATCAATACGTAGTCAATCCTATCTAATATTATAAATGTGAAAGTTCCCACATATCCTATTAAAAATATACATACAAACAACAGTTATGAAATTATATAGTGTAAACAATATAATAAAACACCTAAATGTTACTCATATATGAGGCAGAGTCAAATTCAGTGTGAATATTAATTATTGATAACTTGTAAAAAATCGATTTCTATAATGCGATAATAATGATAATGATATAATGCGAGTAAGCTTGGAATGTCACAAGAATTTGTTCTCTGATGTTTTTTAGGTAGATTTCGATGAAATCGATCTACCTATTGGTTTCTTGACTACTGTCGAATTTAAAAAAAAATATTCATAGGAGGTCTAGTTATGTTCCCCTGAGTCCGAAATGACCACTGGTCAAAAAGTTTATATATATATATATATGTATGTATGGTTCCACTTCCCAAAATTTGCGGCACTCTCACGGTCGCATTTTTGCCCCGATCGCTTTCAAACTGCGGTCAAAAATTGCTTGGGTGTAAACTTAGTTTAAGTTCGTGAACGGGTGGAATCCGGCCTAAGGGGACGGTAGGGCCTCACTTTTTGTGAAATCAGTTTTTCCTCAAAATTTCACGTTCCATGAAAGATATTCGAACCGTTCTAATTTTATCCCATAGTTTACATGAATACCAACAACTTTTAATTATAAACCTATAAGATTAAAACTTTAACTAAAAGTGGAGGGGGGAAAAACCAAAATTTTTCGGGAAAAAAATCATAACTTCTAACCGGTGAACATTCTTGCCATCGGAAACATTTTTAATCGATAGGCCATTTTTAAGTCTAAAATAAATGTCTGAAAAGTATTTCGCTAAAAGTTACCGTTTTCGAGAAAAAAAAATTAAACATGTTAAAAATGTTACTGTGTTTACTTGTGTGTGTAAGTCCGTAGTTCTCTATATAAAATAATATTAATTGCTTCACGAATCTACCTGTGCGTTCCCCCTGCGGGAACGGATTTTTTACTAAGAACTGAGTACTGGTCCCGGTACTTGCGATAGTTTTTTTAATTACCAAGCTATGACTTTTACCCAAAATATAGGTAATAATTCAGAATTTTTCGTATTGTTTTGTCTGATCCTCTAAAGTATGCTGAGTTTGCTACATGTTTCCAAAAATAATAACAGTCGGTCTCGATAAAGAAGTAGGTCCTTTTTTTTATTTTTCGTGCGGAAATCCCTTCGGATACCCTCCGCCGGCCAGCGGGGGTGGTTATGTCGGGCTTGAACCGACAAAAACCGCACGCCGTCTCGGGTCTTAACACGTTAACACGCCGGGGTGTAAGGTTGCCCATAGAGCATATCCCTCGCACCCCGACTGACCCTGGGCCATCTCCGGTTTTGAGATGGCCCCCTCGGGTTTAGGAACCACGGTGTCCCCGTCTTGCCCCGGTTTGGGGGCCCCGTTGCGGAGCGCGTAGCATCCGCACACTTCTAGCCTTCAGGGCCTCCGCCCATATTGGGCACCCATACAGGGCCATGGACCGCACGATCCCCGCGTAGAGTCTCCTGCAGGAGTCATCGAGTTGGGCAGCAGCCGCGTCAGAGCGAGAGCTGTGCCAATCAGTTTGGGGGCCAGACTTCAGATGTGCTCTCCGAAGTCCCATCAACCGTCGAACACGAGCCCCAAATATTTCATTTGGGGCTTGATGCCAATGCGATTTCCTACCACGATGAGACTGGATCCCTCCGGTGGCTTGCTACGAGACCCATGAAAGAACAGGGCCCTGGTTTTATGCAGAGCCACCTCGAGACACCGCCGCCAGATCCGCTCCACGACTTGGGCAACTGCGGTCGTGGCCTTTAGGGTCGCTTCGCGGTACGTACTCTTTCAAAGAGATTGCGCACCTCGTCGAGCAACACTATGGGCCGGTAGGCGAACGGCGAGTCCGCTTTTCGGATGAGGACCAGTTTCCCCGTCTTCCACAATTTTGGAAACTGGCTCCGCTCCAAACATGCACTGAGAAGCCCTCTCAGTCGGAGCTCGAGAGCGTCGTCGACTAGAGCTAGGACCCACGCTCGGCCTGGAATGCTGTCGGGTCCAGGGGCGGTGCGTTTGGCTCTTAGCCTTCTCACCGCCAGCTTTAGATCTACCCAAGTTACCTCGGGCACATTGTCGTCATCCACGTCGGGCGCCATTGGTGACCGAGGCGGAGTCATCTGCGGTGGAACGTGTTCAGTGTACATGAACAGGGAGCTAACAACTCCTCCGAGCAGCTCCGGCTGGAGACACCGGGTTAACGGCGGGGCCTTGAGGCGCAGCTTGCCCGTCACCATCCGGTAGGGCCGCCCCCAAATGCGATAGTTACCTACTTCTTTGCGAGCGCGTGGGGTGCCGGCACCCCCTTCTGCGAGCATGTAATGCTCGCGAAGGAGATGGCGGAGCGCGCCCGGGAGAGGTTTAGAACTCTCCCGGCTCGCCGAGCCCGCAACATGCTCGCCGAGCTTCGCAGGTGACTCAGGCGCCGGAGATTACTTAACGACGTCCGTCCTCCATGAGGGCAGGCCTGGGGGTGGCAGGTGGGGCCGCCTGTCACCCTAGCAGAAGCAGGCCGGGACGGTGGGGTGACTAGCCTCCCCAAAACCAGGGCAAGACGGGGACACCGTGGCTCCCAAACCCGAGGGGGCCATCTCGAAACCGGAGATAGCTCAGGGTCAGTCGGGGTGAGAAGGATATGCCCTATGGGTAACCTTACACCCCTACGTCTTAAGACCCGAGACGTCGTGCGGTTTTAGTCGGTTCAAGCTCGACATAACCGCCCCCGCTAAGCAGCAGGGGTGTATCCGAAGGGATTTCCGCACGAAAAATAAAAAAAGTACCTACTTCTTTGTCGATACCGACTACTGTTATTATTTTTGGAAACATGTAGCAAGCTCAGCATACTTTAGAGGATCAGAGAAAACAATACGAAAAATTCTGAATTATTAGCTATATTTTGGGTAAAATTCATAGCTTGGCAATAAAAAAAACTATCGCAAGTACCGGGACCAGTACTCAGTTCTTAGTAAAAAACATCAGAGAACAAGTTCTTGTGACATTCCAAGCTCACTAATTTCAAGGACAGAGTTATGCACTTTATTCACTAATATAAAGGTACCTAGAGCAGTGACTAAATTCCCATCATATCAAAGAAACAGCATAATGCTATACAGGATATATGGGGCCCCAAATAATATCTGCGGAGCCTGTTAACCGATTTACCTGCTGATTAATGGATGAGCCTCTGTGGCAGCTTTTCCTCTGGGAGTTCGGACAGCAGTCACTTCCATAAAAGCCAAATCCAAAGGAGAAGAAATAGTGAACGGAGTCCGGACTCCGCGCTTAACGCACAATGTTATAGTTACCTATTATTTAGCATCTAGCAAAGGTTATTCCCTATATGTACTAAATAACCCATGAAAAGGAGGAACCGACAACTGGTCCGGTCCAACTACAGAACTTCGATATCGGCAGTGGATTGTGGAGGTCAGATGACAGTCGCTTCACGGAAAATATAGAAGTTTGGCTGCTTCATAGTTAGGCTGAAGAGCTGACCCCACCTGAGTTGGGTATAGCTTTAGAGGATTATGAGGTCTCCCGCCATGATTCTGGATTATGGGTCTAACGTTTGGGAAGGCAAATTAGAACTATTTTAGAAGTAGAATGAAATATCAATATGGATATGTTTTTACAAAAAAGCCCCGTAATAATACAAGCCGAGTTTCAAAATCTACACGAGCAAAGTCACGGGCAACTGTTTAGGACTAAAATATTAGTGGTGCAGGTAGCCGTGGATTTAGGGTCTATTTTCGTACAATGAGACACTTAATTGACACTTCTGTAAACTTTATCATCAATAAAAACTGTACTTACAGTAGGTATTGCTAAACAGTGATTACATCTCGATAAAGAAAACTGTTTTAACGTAACTGCAATAGTAGGTATATTTTACAAAGAGCCAAGTTTAGTTGAATGGATTTTAGTGAAACCCAAACGTTGACTATGAATGAACTACAAATTTGGTTCTGCATTTAAGTGGGCTAACTCTTTAAAGACTTAAAAGATAGGTAGATATTTGCAAAGAGAGCTTCTCCTTGCTCTTAGTACTACTTTCTCAATTATTTTCCAATTTTAGTTAATTTAGGAGCAAATACTTTCCAGTTTGGCGTTCAATATATCACAATTTTTAAAAAATCACTTCAGTAATACCTGACAATTATTCACATTTTCAGCTTTACCAGACATTACCTTTTTTTTTTTTCGTGCGGAAATCCCTTCGGATACCCCCTCGCGTGCCAGCGGGGGCGGTTATGTCGGGCTTGAACCGACTACCGCACGCCGTCTCGTGTCTACAGACGCCGGGGTGTAAGGTTGCCCATAGAGCATATCCCTCGCACCCCGACTGACCCTGGGCCATCTCCGGTTTCGAGATGGCCCCTTCGGGTTTGGGAACCACGGTGTCCCCGTCTTGCCCCGGTTTGGGGGAGGGGCGCTGGTCGCCCCACCGTCCCGGTCTGCTTCTGCGGCCCACGTGCTTGCGCTCCGCACCATTGCCGCAATCATGCTGCCAAGCGAGAGGACTCCCACCCCGATGGCTGCCACGAGGTCACGCCTCGGCACCTCCCACGCCGGGCAGTCCGCCAGCGTGTGCAGCCCTGAGTCCTCGCTCGCATCGCAGTGATGACACTCAGATGTTGGCTCCTTCCTGATCCGATGCAGGTGGTCCCCGAAGCACCCCTTCCCGGAGACCACCTGCGTCAGTCGGTACGAGAGGCTTCCGTGTCGCCTCTCTCTAGCCAATCCTCCATGATGGGCCTTTTACCAGACATTACCTCAACAAAAAAAAATATTTGTTTTTTATCTGCCATACAATTTAACCAATGTATTTTTATTATTATTTATTATCATTTTATCAATGTATTGGCATGGGTCCTGCCAATTTCAAATCTCAAGACTCTTGACTGAGTATTGATTGGGAAATATAATACTTTACTATTGTACCAAAAGTAAATATTAATCATTAAATTGATAATTAATTCAAATTCGATTAATCTACTAATACGAATTAAAATATCAGAATCTTCTAGAATTACTCAAAGAAATTAATTGTAATACTCTAATTTCACTGAAATAACTTCATTACACATACAAGTCGAAAATTATTTATAGTTGTTGCGTGTGTTAGTTTTGTAAGCTAATTGCTAAAGAATTAAAAATATAAAAATAATAAATAAAATACTATTTATAATGTTGGGATATTTGAACGTTATTTAGGTATCTCATTCGGTTGTTAATTTTGCACTCCAAAACAAAACACATTTTTCATAAATGTTTATTTTCTACTTTAGTCTACGGATTCACAGACTAATTGACGGTAATAACAAAAAAAAACATTCAGGTGAGCGATCTTTTAGTTACGTAACCACTTCCATTGGTTACTTCTTATCTGATCTGTGATCAGCAAATTAATTAATATTATGTCCTAAGAGAGAAATGGTTGACATTTTCAAATTACATGTAACAAATTTTGTTATAATTTTAATAGTTTAATTTGTCAATTTTTCTAGTTCAGCTTGTCTATCTTCTTCAATTCTTGATCTTTTCTCTTCTTTGCTAGCAATTCTATATTGACGGTACTCCACTATTAAATAGCCACTGACTCCTACTATCAAATTGCAGAGGAGCAAGTAAACCTTGTAGCGAGTCCTCACGTGGGCAGAGAGAGAGAAAGATATTATATAACCAACTCCCTCCCACAATCCTAAGTTTGAATACGCTGCTTCTTCTTTGCCGCGAAATAGGACGCCGTAATATGCTGTGAAACACGCACAACTTTAAAACAGTTTTTTACAAAATCAGTAATAAACTATGGTCTTTCTGTCTGTCATTGCCCGAACTTCATAAAAGCTATTCCAATGAAGTGGTGGTATCATTAGGAAACGCCAGGTCGTAGTCATTAGAATAAAATTTTATTTAGGTAACTTAATATTATTAAATATTAAGTTACCTAAATAAACCTAAATAATTGGTAAATAATATAATGAAGAAACATCACAGCAATCTTGAAATGTAATAAAATAAACATTATTTCCTATACATTTAGATCGGAAAAAGAGAACATCTAGGATGGGACATGAATATAATATTAATATATACGTCTCGGGGCGATGCTGGAGATGGCTCCAGCATATAATATATTCGGACAGTTTCGAATATCTGGGACGTGTTTAGATATCTCGGTTGGTCAGACTATTTCCCTGTAAGGGACTGGTCACGGGTTCAAGTGCCGTCCTAGATGTTCTCTGTTTCCGATCAAAATCTATAGGAAAAGTTAGCAGATTATAGCTTAAAAATTTCATTGAATGAATATTATTTTTATGAAAGTACAAAAAGTATAAAACATATTTACATGTGTAGTCTATCAATTTAACTGCACCTCGTTTGATGGCAAGCTTGGGCGAAGTCAAACATCTTAAAATGAACATTGACATCCTTTAACATACTAGTCACGCTATACTTACTATTTATCTGTACTGTCCAGATGGAGTCACATACTCCCCATAATGAAGCAAGGGTAATCAAAATTTTGTAGTCTCCAGCGTGTGGATGCCACTCCAGCAGTGTTACTAGTACTCCTCCATGAACAACCAGTGCGCTGCACATCAGTGGTAGACGACCAAACAACTACACAAATAGATTACAATAGATATTATCACTGTTAACTCTTACCATGGGTGTATGAGGACCCCCTAAGATCTCCGAGGCCCAAGCCAACTTCACCTGCTGGCAGGTACACCTGCTGTTTAACGGATGAGGCTCTGTCACAGGCTTTCCACTTGCGGTTCAACGACTGTCGCCTCCGCAAAAGCCAAGATAATAATATCACATTAATTTAATACATTTCAAATTAATTCATTCAATTCGATCATTGAAGATCTTCTTTGAAAATTACCACTTGCTTCGTTTAGGTACACCCTTCTATATCTCTTGCTTAGTTTTTCTAAATTTACTATTCTCTATATAATTACATTTATAAAACAACGTATTTCTTTACCTTAGCCAAATAAGCACTAACAATGCAACCCACGACGTTCGAAATTCCGTAGGTCATCATGACGTAACCCACTGAACCAGTGCCAATAGCGCATGACACGAAGGACTGAAATAATAAATAAGTTATTAGATAGAATTATTGTTTTTAGGAACAATGTCCTTTAAATACACAAAAATGATTACAGACGCGGGTAAACATTTTTTTTAATGTATTTTATTTTACTTTCGCGTTAAACATTTAAGCACTTCACAATAAGATAGTTAATAGACATAGAGACATCTATCTATTTCAAGATAAAATAATAAATAATAATTCTTTATCAGTGACTCAGAGAGACTCAGTAATTGCGCTATGTGGGCATCGAACCCTTAACACTCGACGTAATTGTAGACCCCGAGACAACTACCGAAACCAATGTCAACCAATATCAAAACCAGTTTTATAAAAGTAATGCATGATGTCATTTATTTTAAAAACATTTAAATAAATGCTGCTTATTTAATTGTTATTTAGTTTTTGCGTCCATCGCGAACAAACAGACAAGAATTCCTAAAAAAAAATTTGAAGTAAAACTGCTTTAGCGGCGTTGTGCACTTTATTTTTTGTAATGGGTAGAAAACGTTAAACTCGCGTCAGGACACGTGCAGGTCACTCCTCCAGGTCCTGATTCGAAAATTCGTAAGACGTTTGCAGACAAATATAGAAGCGCTAATTCCACACTGTACTTAACAACCTTGGTGGCGTATTCGTCTAATGAGTGGTCGGTGACTTCCTCAAGACTGAGATCGATTCCAACCGAGGCCCAAGAAACACTTTTTGTCATCATATAACTTTTTGTAATATCTATTCTATTTTGTGCCATAAATATATTGATATAAAATGGAAATTAAAAGTGAAAAAATCGTTGAAATTATGGATGGAAGTTGATTTTTCTGAGAGATAAACTTTTTAATGTAAAATAATTGTAATAGTTCTGAAGTGTTAAATTTTTAATGTAATATAAATTGTCATGTTTGTGTATGATAGCACAATAAATTAATATTGTATGTAACCACATAAATGATAGAACTTTTATACTGATAATTAAAGCAATTCGTGCAAAATTATTCCCTAACCATTCCAAAATATCAAAAATGAACAACGTTAATATTCAAGTGTTCACTTCTGCCGGCACTCCCAGAGTGCAACCCTTGGTTTTTATTTTTTCAGCCTCCTTCATTTAACATTACCCAAGTATTGAAATAAAAATATTTTTAACGGATAACGCTCAACAAACAGTCTGCTATATGTGAGATAGTACAACACAGGGGACCAGTCATTACTTAAAATTAGATAAACCACAAATATTAGCTAAAGAAAATTCGATTTCATATTGAAATTAAAAAGCATCCTAATTAAAAAATAGATAAGACAGTTGGCATGTACCACCAGCTTGTGACCCAGTTATTCACTTAATAAATTCCAAGAAAAATTAAAATACAAAAAGACTTCATTTTTTTAATATATTTTTTTTATATTTAGGACACGTCAATTTGACTTCACCTCGCTGAAGGTAAGGTCTCAGGAAAGAGGGTCACCATTACATACACGTACCATGTTAACAATGGTGGCACTCAGCTTGACGGCCTCATCAAAAGAGGATTGTCGTCGCAGCACCGCGTGACACCCACCGGTCCCACTAGTGCTGCGACCACAATCCCCCTGCCCGGCTATGCACTTTCTGACCCCTGCACGCAATCAAACCGAAATTGGATTACTATGGAGGGTTTTTCGCAATCGTGCACGGTGGTACCCACCCGGCCGAATTATGTGACAAAGTGTCATCAAATTTCTACCACCAGTCATTCTATTTTGACACTATGAGCCCCTTCTGCGTAAATAGTAACACCTACAATTCAGCGCAGTTCGGGTACTTTGAGATAACCTGCTCTTTAAACTATAAAACAACCACCATCTTCAGTCTTCACATCACCATAGCTGCTGAAAAGCGACCGAAACGTCGGGTTCAGTGTAAATAATAAAATAACATCAAATAAATCCCGATAGAATCCGTTTTATAGTAATCCGAAAAATAGTTTTATTTCAAGTGTGACACGCGCGTAAAATTCCGGCAAAATCATTACCCAAGTCTTTTTTTTAAATCTCCAATGTACAGACAACTAAAATTTACAATTTTATAATAGTATAGATAGATAGATGTGTAGAGAAACCTGGTAAAGTAAAATTGTTTGTACATAAGTTAGAATAGTTTGTAGATAATGTAATTTGTTACAATAGAGCTGGCATGTCTTAGGAAAAAGTACTGTGTAATAAATAATAAAACATCTGTAATTCAGTTATTTTGCCTTTTTCAGTGAAATTTTAGGTAGGTACCTACTGAGCTTAGTCAGATAATTTGTTTTTTTTTTGTTAAAATTGTTTATAAGAACACCCCTAGACACTTGACTAAATAAATAATTCATTCAAATTGATTTTAAGTTTAGAATTAAGTTTGGAATTAAGTCCAGAATTAATTAATTTTAAACCACATACAGCGGTGAAGTCAGCGTAAAAGAATGCTTGCTGAAGTCCAATGAAGATGTTGATGGCCAGGACCAGCTGTTGATCCAAATCTAATAACTGCTTCATGGTCACAGCAAGTAGTTTAAATCCTGACAGTGGGTTCTCGGAGGACTTACGGCAAAACTCGTATCTGGTGAGAAAACGTCGCGTTAACTCATACACTTAAGTAATTCATGTACCAACTATGTAAGAGCATATTAGTGAATACATATATCAAGAAGATTTTACTGTATGTATTCGCTATACTTTACTTGCAATGATAAAGCAGCTAGATAAGCTTATCTATAGAAACACAACCGAGAATAGAGCTCATACATAATCTAGTGTCTGATACCTTTAGACGAGCAATTCTTGTATATATATATACAAGAATTATTCCTACTACAAATGACAATTTTTTTTTTTTTTTTTTTTTTTATAAAATTATAATTATAATTATATCGCAAGAGTTGATGTTAAAAACCAGGATTTTATGTAATAACTGACTAATAATTACAAATAACCAAATCTTTAAAACCAGTTCTGAAATCTATTCAATAAAATATAATGTAATCTTATATAATGTAAATAAAACTTGTCAAAGAAAGAAGAAACAGCGAATAGATCATTTGCATAATTTATAAAATATATACCATACCTGAATATAGAATAATGAATAATGTAGATTTTTATTTAAAGATATTGTAGCAGGTTTTAACAAACAAATAAAATTAGATAGATACTTTACCATTTAGTTTGTCTACTACAAACAGCCTAAAACGGAGATCTTAGTTAATTAGAAGTGAAATAAAATCTTACTTATAAGAGTATAATATAAGTGTAACAGTATATTTACATACTGTTTTGGATATGAAAAACTATTTAATAAATCTACTACTTTATTTTAAATATAGTTTATTATCAATGGAAATATATGCTTTCACCCCAAATGCATATTTAAAATTGGCTCACCATTTGTTTATATATTTACCGGCTAACGCAACCAACTTCATTCCGCCTTAGAATCAAATTACGTTGGTTAATTTATCAGCTGAATTTATTTCGTGAATGTCTCAATTTTTCATTATCTTATTTGCTGGTATAGGCACAGTATCTTAAAGCCATAGGTGGCCCAGGGTCAGCCGGGGCGCAAGGGATTTACCTTATTAGGCCACCTTACACTCCGACTTAAAGACCCGAGAGGACGTGCGGTTTTGGTCAGTTCGAGTCCGACATAAATAACTTATTAATGAATACCTTAACTGTGGGGATTTCCGAAAAAGTAAAGCACAAATTGGCACAGCATAGCCGGTCAGTATATATCGATACCACTAACACGACTTTGTTTTATATATATAGATTATAGATCTTTAGAAGATACCTTTTCATTGGATCCAATCCTACAGCAATCAAAAGAGAGGCTCCAAGAATACACGAAAGGTAAATAGCTGCAAAAAAAATGTTGTCGCTTAACAGTTTGCAATTCTGTAATACATCACTTTAGATTAATATGGTCCTCCGAATTATTATACAGGAATTTTTCAACTGCCAAATTTTATAGAAAACTAAATCTGCATCAATGGAATAAATAAAGCAATTATGCTAACCACGAATCGTACCTATTGATATAAATAAAAATACCCACCGTATTATTACAGCATTCGATAGTGCCGCTAGGAACGAATTCTGGGATATCCGTATGTTATTACTTTCCAGAATTCGCAAATTTATGGAAAGATCTCATTTTAAGAACAAAAAAATCTCAGATTTTACTTCGAAAATTACTCTGGGGGTATGTCATCATCATCATGTTAACATTATTCCCTGTACCATTTGAATCTTTCACCTCAGAGCCCGGTACCCACTTACTCTCTCATCTTCTCAATTTTTCTTATCTTGGTTTTTATGGGAGTGATTGCCATCTAACCGCCCAAACTCGTGAGGGAAGCCTGCACCAGAGTCTCGTCCGTTCAACAGCAGGCGTACCGGTTAGCGCACAAGGTTAGCTTGGGCTACCAACATCTTGGTGCCCCCCCCCCCTCCCCATACATCTCAATAAAGACTACTTGTTTTCAACAAACAAAGACAGCATGAATGTAGTAGAATTCAGATATGTATTGAGAACAATTAATAATTTTAATCAGTTAAAGTGAAATAGGTAACGTAAGGAAAATATAAAAGTATTTTCCATCCCTTCTATTCGAAAACTGCTGCTTTGTTCCTCTATAAGTGGGAGCGAAATAGCTCTTTTGCTGTAGGAACTTTTTAGCGGGCGGGAATGACATTTGAATTTGGAACATATATCTTTCATAGAAATCGAATGCAAATTGTATGAATTAGTGGCTGGTACGTGTTGACAGCACAGCGCGGGGACACGCGCTAAGTAAAAAAAAAACAAAAGCGCGCGAATTACGTCTCTGTTCTTGTAATCAGTACATATTTTCTCATAAAAGAGGGATGAAAAGTAGAGTATATGACTCGAGAACAAATTGTTTTTCCCTCTGGCGATATTCTTTGAATCCCTCACTGCGTTTAGGATTCTACGTTGGAATCCCTTGCTAGGCTTAGGAGTCTATTTTAGAAACCTTCGCTTCGCTCGTGGTTCAAAGTAGCGTCCTCGCCATAAAAATACAATTTTGCTCCCTTGTCATACAATCGACTATTGTTAAAAATGATATCTTTCCTAAGTTTGCCGTATGTTATTACTTTCTAGAATTAGTTCCTTATTAGCGGCACTATCGAATACTGTAAACAGTACAGCTGGCTTTTCCTTTTTCCAATCAATAGGTTCGATTCCTGGCTAGGAGAACAGATTTTTGGGTTCCGTAAATTCACTCACCCACCCACCCGAAATGTGGGTGCTAGCACCTCTGCCTACCCCTTCGGGGATATAGACGTGAGTTTATGTTATGTTATGTTATGTAAATTCACTTATTTAGTCTACAAATATTGGCCACTGATTAATCTAGAGAAGGTGAATCGTCCTATATTTCAATCAACCGTAAAACAAACCTATAAACAAAATTATGCTTCAAAATTTATGCTCGATGAATATTATAACGACATTATGAAAAATGAAAGTATGCCATGTTAAATTATGACGTATTGATGGTAGGCAACCGTGCAGTCAAGATATAAAGTATATAATGTACAATGTATAAGGTCAGTAGGTCTAAAACTACTCCGACTTATATAAACTAAGACCAGAGATAATTCGTGAAGATGTGAAATCAGTACCTAACGGTAAAATTACGCAGATCTTGAACAATTCATCAATTTCTTCAGATATCGCTTACCTACTAGTGTGAGAATCTTCTCAGGTGGTTGTGCGGGCAGAGCTTCAGCAGCATCCAAGTTGGGCAAGAAGTTACTACCACATATTAGTGGAATCATTGTCTCATTTACTGAAGTCATTGATGCGTTATTAGCAGACGAAAGCACTGCAAACAAATCATAAATTGAGTTTTAGTATCTACATGTACTTTAATAAATGTATTTTTATAATTTGAGTTTTAGTTTTTTATAGTATTAAATTTAACTACGTATTTTTAGCATAGGTATTATATGCCTTCGCAGGCAACTCAGGCGCCGGAGGTCACTCAACGACCTCCGTCCTCCATGAGCGCAGGCCTGGGGGTGGCAGGTGAGGCCGCCTATCACCCCAGCAGAAGCAGGCCGGGACGGTGGGGCGACTAGCGCCCCTCTCCCAAACCGGGGCAAGACGGGGACACCGTGGTTCCCAAACCCGAGGGGGCTATCTCGAAACCGGACATGGCCCAGGGTCAGTCGGGGTGCGAGGGATATGCTCTATGGGCAACCTTACACCCCGGCGTCTGCAGACCCGTAACCGCCCCCGCTGGCCGGCGGGGGGGGTATCCGAGGGGATTTCCGCACGAACAAAAACAATTATTATATGCCACTTGATAAACATCTCCTCGCTTCGGTTGACAGATACAGATCTAATGCTGGACAAATTGCCATTGACTCGACGATGAAGATCCCAGTGTTACTCTCGGTAGCGCCCAAAGCTTGCAATTTTCGAGCCGGCAGCCCGCTCACCTACGCTTTCTCCTCCTGATGTAGCTTATCTCGACTACACAGAAATGACTACCGTGTAATTCTCAACCTCAAAAGGGAAACCCTGCATCAGCGCCTCCTCCGTTTCTCAGCAGGTAGCTGGGGCACGATGATCTTGATGGGGTCGAATAAATCCTATCTCGTTGAGGGGATGTTAGAAATAATCCAATTTTTACACTTTTATCTACGTACATTTACGTCAAAAGAATGAATAAGTTTACCTAATGAAGAAATTAAATTCCCCCAGAATTGACTCATGTGAACAACCATAAAAAAGAATCCTGAGAAGCTTAATAGTATTGTTGAAGCTGGTATTTTGGATATTAAATTATGACTTTCTGCAAGCTGTAACAAGAATGACATCTATTAGTACACACATACATACATACTTAAAAACACGCATGTTTCCCATAGAGGTAGGCAGAGATCACGGATCTCCATTTGCCACGATCCTGACATACTTCTCTCGCTTCATTCACTCTCATTACATTCTTCATACATGCTCGTCGGTTTAGGGTACTCCTGACCTGCCCCTTTTCTAACACTTCTCCGATTTAGTCCAGGTATGTGCGCCTAGATCTTCCCCTTCTGACGGTACCATCCACACTCGCCTCATACACCTGTTTCTTTAGTCTTCTTTCATTCATTCTCTCAACATGACCGAACCATCTTAACATACCTCTCTCAATTCTCGTCACTACATCTTCTGTCACTCCACATCGCTCTTTTATCACGCTATTTCTCACTCTATCTCTCAAAGTCAATCCACACATACTTCGCAACGCACGCATTTCTACTGCATTCACTCTACTCTGATGCTTTTTCTGCCACACCCAATTTTCACTACCATACATAAGAGTCGGCACTAATACTCCTTCATGTACAGCCAGTTGTGCCTTTTCGGACACTTTCCAGCTGCTCATAAAGTTGTGTAGTGCCCCATTCACTCTATTTCCAGCTGTCACTCTCCTTGCAACATCTTCTTCATGCTTTCCATCTCTCGTAAACAATGTTCCCAAATATATGAACTCATTCACTTGTTCCACTTTTTCTCCATCTATACAAATCCTACACTCTGTCACGCATTCATCTCTTTCAAAAACCATAACTTTTGTCTTACTAACATTCACTTTCATTCCTTTCCTCTCAAAAGCTCCATGCATAGTTGTTACCATCTCCTGCAACTCATCTGCCGATGACGCAAGTAAAACCTGATCATCAGCATAGAGGAGACATTTGAAGAGTAACTCATTCATTCTTAACCACTAACCAACCACTTTCTTTATCTTTCAAATCTTGCAAACAACTTTTCATGAATAAGTTAAACAGCCATGGTGACGCTACACATCCCTGTCTTAATCTATTAGTATTATAGAAAATTTCACCGCCAATTCTAAACTCTGACGTATAAATTGGACATTTCTAAAAGGAAAAACTAACTTTGGCGGTATTTATTTACGAATTTTTACCATTACGATAGGATTTAAAACATATCGTCTGTTCAATAAAATAAATAACTGTCAAACTTTATTCTGAATCGGCGAATAACATTAAACATATGGCAAATCTACAGTAATGTGATTTCGTATTATTAAAAACCATAATAAGTATAATTTATTTTACCACTGATACGTAGGTGCTCTTAGCACATAAAAGCGTAGCACCACCCACACCCATTAGAAGCCCAGCAGGGATTAAGGTAGTGAATTTCGGATACAAGTGAAATGCTATGAAAGGTATGTAGGCCATAAAGGAGAAGCATATTGTCCATTTCGTAGTGAGCCAACTGGAAGTAAGATAATACAAATTGATAGAATTAATTACAAATAATTATGATTGACAATCTACCCGGCCAGCAATCATCTACAGGAGGGGTTGGAACTCGCTCTGACTGACACGGCACGCGCACACAAGTGAGGCGACGCGCTTCCTCATTCGTTTGACTTTTGTGGCTATACCAGAAGTGACTACCGTCTGATCTCCCAATCATCATTTCATCTTAGCGTTAGTCTTGGTCGCATCCCTGGTAGACCGTACGTTGGCAGGTATACTAGGTATCAGGTGAAGTTAGCATTGGGCCTTAAACCCTTGAAATACCGTTAACTTAAATGTAATGTGTTACACCAATGTAATTCAAAGGAACGTTTAATTTTTTTAACTTTAAGACATGGCGTTTAGGTATCCAGTTCATGCAACTATCATTACCGCAAATATTCTTAAGGCCTCAAATGCACTGTGTGGCAATGTGCAGCCATGCGGGTGACCACAACCAGAAATATGTACGTAAAATGTATAAAATTTATTTGCGCACTGCTATGTGGTTGCTTGGAACAGTGTGTGGTTGATAATGCCGCAACGGGGGTAACCACATAGTGCTGTGAAATTTCATGATTCTGAAGAACAATCCATTAAAGGTTACAACGATTTTTACGTATTTTTTATGTATTTTATTTATTCTAATTAAGCATTTGTTTTTTTTTAAGCCATATATTAACAAATAATAAAGAAAACAACTGCGTTAGCTTAATCAATTTATTCTTAAAAATATGTGAAATCCTTAGTACTTACTTTATAACGACAGATGTTAGAAATATATTGCAGAAAATCAAGCCTGCATACATTCCCACCATTGCTGTTGTACCAAGACCCGCTTCTGCATTAATGGAGCTTTGTAGATTAAAAGCACTCTGTGGTAAAATAAAAGAAACACTTTAAAGCTTTAAAGGTTGTTGTGCTGCCTGTGAATATTGTAATAAAAGATACTATTTCTTACCACTGGGAAAAACGTAATTTTACCAACAAGCTTAGTATTCAATATCGCAAAAGGCCAAATTTCTGAGTCGCTCTGAACTTAGAACAATACGGTGCGCAATGCAGAGAACCGCTGGCCGGCGGGGAGGGGGGGGGGGGTATCCGAAGGGATTTCCGCACGGAAAAAAAAAAAAGGTATCAGTGGGACATGAGGGTAATGTCTTATGGGCATCTTTATTCGTTCCTTTACATTGTTTGCCTTAGAAAAATGATGTAAAATACACAGATTTTATTTTGAATGACATTATTACTAAAATTGATTCAATATTTTAATTACTGAATGGAAACAATGTTACGAAAAATCTTCCATTCACCTAGAATGTTCTAGTATATTTAACTTCTTACATTATAATAATGTAATGTCAATGTATGTATTGCCCACTCGACTGTACATGCGCAAGTCCGAACTCGCGGCAATGTTTAGAGCGGCCAAGAAGTTTTGCACGAGGCTTACCAACCTATTGATGTCGTCCTCGACCTAAAAGACAGCCGAGTGTTTAATGGCAGACTTTAATCTCGTAAATGCTCAAAAAATATCCAACATGTGATATTATATTATATGATAACGTAATTGCAGATTTATAGAAAATAAAAGTATACGTTTAAAATATATATATCATTTTTCAGCTCTAGCTCAAAATGTACCGTTTCATTTAGCCGCTTTTTAGCTTGAAGACGGCAGAATGGATCTTCGGTCACCGATCAATATTAAATGTTCCCTTCATTTCTACTAACTGTAGATGGAATATGTTTTTCATAAGAAGTGGATTTAGTTTAATGAAGGAAAGAAAATTTTTTATGCATTGGTCTGGGTGTTTCTATTTGCAATATGTATGTATTTATAAAAAGAAAGTATCTAAGTATATTTATCCGCATTCTAGAACCCATAACATAAGCTAGTTACGGTATGCTTACTTTGTGTCTAGATAGCGTTGTGTCGAATGTCGTAGAATATTTATTCATTTCAAAAATTAACTAGCGTTCACAAATAGCATTTCGTTAAAACTGAAAATTCCATTTAATTAGGTATCGCAACTAATTTGTGATTCGGTCTATTTTAAGTAGCAAAGACTTCTTATTGAAATAATTAATTCGTTTTATGAAAATTATTTCAAATTATTCAGTAAAATTACTTTTTTAAACAAACGATTTCAAAACTAATGAACATTAAAATCCCAAAATCAAATTGAAAACGAAATCAACTAAATGTTCTAAATGTTTAATAACCTCACTAAAGTGAAGATATATTGTCATACTGAATATTGAAATATTGAATACAGTTTTATTTCTAACTGAATTGAAATCACGCGTTTTAAAAACGTAGCGTTACTGAATCGGTCCCCTGGGTGGAATTTCGAAACTTATCTTTGTAAACGTGTCCCATTGAACGGGCCAATGAGAACTCAATTCATTTCATATATCAACCATTTTTAACGTTTCGGTAGATGCATTAGAATACTGACTTCTGGAGTCACGATGCCGTAGGTGGCATCAAATGTTTATTAGCCTTTCTAGTTTTTTGTATTGGTAATCTGAGTTAACCTCGTACAGGGTGCGTTGTATTTTCATATCAGTCAACTAGTTTTACCGTATCGTAAGTCACAAGATGCCATCCACGGATATTAAAAACAATACAGCAACTACCTACTGAAAAACAATATTTTTGATAAGAAAAATATAATAAGAAATAGTTTTATAAATACTATATAAATTTAATGAGCCCGTTACATACATCACTACATATTATAAAACAAAGTCCACCACGTCTGTTCGCAATGATCAAAAACTTCTGCACCGATTTCCATGCTGTTTTCACCAATGAATAGAGTGGTTCTCGATGCAGGTTTTATGATATAATTTGTCAAGTTTTTGTATAAATTGGCTAAAATATAATAATATTTAAAATATATTAATATTAATAAATATATTAAAATAAGTCGTCTGAGAGCCTGACCAGACACTGTCTGGTCAGGCTCTCTCAGACGACTTATATATATATAACTAAATATAAATATAAACATAATATATATATATTATGTTATACTTACAGTGGATTGTGGAGTTGAGTGGAGAATGAAGCGAAGAGTAGAGAAGAGTGTTAGGTTACTTGTGACAAAGCACGACGAAATAGGAGCCCTGCGCTAGACAGCACTAAGCTAGAGAGTTAACCTCACCTACAAGCTGGTACTCCTACTGATTGACGGAAAAGGCTTTGGTGAAGGTTTTCCTCTCGGAGTTGGGAGGTCAGATGGCAGTCATTTTCGTAAAAGCCGTATGAGCCAACTTAAAAGTAGGAGAAGGAGTAAACGATGTCCGGATGCCGAGGTGACAGCCTGGGATATAACCAGGAACAAACTCAAGATGTAAAGTTACATTCACTTAAAAGGGAGTAATAAACTATTTAAATAAGAAAAAAATAAACCGACTTCAATAACCAAAAAGGCACTGAAGACCGTAAAATAACTGAGTGTCAGATTTAATTCTAATGATAAAAAAACCGGCCAAGTGCGAGTCGGACTCGCCCATGAAGGGTTCCGTAGCAACAAATAATTTTTTTATATTTGAGTTGATTGAATGCAAGGTAAATTGCGGTTTACGATTTATGACGTATTAAAAAAAAACTACTTATTAGATCTCGTTCAAACCAATGTTCGGTGGAAGTTTACATGTACATCATATATTTTTTTTAGTTTTATCATTCTCTTATTTTAGAAGTTACAGAACTTACAGAGGGAGGGACACATTTTACCACTTTTTTTTTAAAGAATATTAGTAACCGAAATTACTAATATTCCCTCTAACCCCTCCAGCTAAGCTAAATTGCTTGTGTTAGGAGTGGGTTCACGTCGGTAGTGTAATGACCAGGATTCGAACCCGGGACCTATCGATCGTAGGGTCGACTCCTTAACCACTAACCTACCGACTACTGGTGGTAGAAATTTGATGACACAAATTTGTCACAAAATTCGGCCGGGTAGGTACCACCGTGCACGATTGCGAAAAACTCTCCATAGTAATCAAATTTCGGTTTGATTGCGTTCAGGGGTCAGCAAGTGCATAGCCGGGCAGGGGGATTGTGGTCGCAGCACTGGTGGGACCGGTGGGTGTCACGCGGTGCTGCGACGACAATCCTCTTGATGAGGCCGTCAAGCTGAGTGCCACCATTGTTAACATGATACGTGTATGTAATGGTGACCCTCTTTCCTAAGACTTTACCTTCAGCTTACCATCAGGCGAGGTAAAGTCAAATTGACGTGTCCTAAATATATATATATATGACGATTCAAGGAAGTGGTTTGGAAGTGTCTTTCGCGCAAACTATTCAGTTTAGAAAAAATGATATTTGAAACCTCAATATCATTTTTGAAGACCTATCCATAGATATGCCAAAAGTATAGGATTGACGAAAAAAAAATTTTTGAGTTTCAGTTCTCAGTATAGGGAAGCCCCAAAATTTACTATTTCTAGGGATTTTCTTTAGAAAAGCCCTATTGCTATGGAGTTGTCGTCGACGTCGTCTCGTTGCCAATTTTCTGTCACGGTTTTGGGTATGAAGGAGATGAGCTATCGAGTTGCTGTTTTCGGTAATAGATTCGTGCTGGGGTGAACCATTGCAAGATAAAAAAAAAACGCAAAAAATCGCAAAATCAAAAATCCCTTGTCTGAGCTCGTCGCAGGAATTCAACTTGTTTTCTATTTTTGTGTGAAAATCTAAATGCGGATCACAGAATACATCTACGTATCAAGTTAACAGCATAGTTTCGGAAAAAAGTGGCTGTGACATACGGACGGACAGACAGACAGACATGAAGAATCTATAAAGGTTCCGTTTTTTGCCATTTGGCAACGGAACCCTAAAACACGTTATACTTTTCTGTTGAAGCCGGTGCCAAATAGGTATTAGGTAGGTTGCGAGGGAGGGGGCCATCTCGAAACCGGAGATGGCCCAGGGTCAGTCGGGGTGCGAGGGATATGCTCTATGGGCAACCTTACACTCCGGCGTCTGTAGACCCGAGACGGCGTGCGGTTTTAGTCGGTTCAAGCCCGACATAACCGCCCCCGCTGGCACGCGGCGGGGTATCCGAAGGGATTTCCGCACGATAAAAAAAAAAAAAAAAAAAAAAAGGTAGGTTGCGAGGGATATGCTCTATGGGCAACCTTACACCCCGGCGTCTGTAGACCCGAGACGGCGTGCGGTTTTAGTCGGTTCAAGCCCGACATAACCACCCCCGCTGGCACGCGGGGGGGAATCCGAAGGGATTTCCGCACGAAAAAAAAAAAGGTATTAGTTAGGTGGGGTGCTTGGTTGGGGACCTCCACGCTGTGCACCCTGGGCAACGGAGACGGCAGCGCCTCTCTCCTAGGGTGGGAGAGATGCTGCCGCCTACGGCCAACTCCGACCGAGGCGAGGACGGCCCTGTTGAGGGCTGTTCGGAAGCTTTCCACGTGTCGCTCTGATTAGCAGATGGCACAGTGGAGAGCAAGTAAGGGGGCCGGCCCAGGGTCAGTCGGGGTGCGAGGGATATGCTCTATGGGTAACCTTACACCCCGGCGTCTTAAGACCCGAGACGGCGTGCGGTTTTAGTCGGTGCAAGCCCGACATAACCGCCCCCGCTGGCCGGCGGGGGGGTATCCGAAGGGATTTCCGCACGAAAAAAAAAAAAGGTATTAGTTAGGTAAATAGTAAGTAATTTATACAAATGACCTCTTCAAACGTTTGTAAACTTAGTTTTATTACGACCATGTCGGCGCCCGATAACCTTTCCCGTGAGCACTCGTTGCATATTTCCAAGCATGTTTCACGCGACTAACACTTCTGAATGTAATTAGGTATGGATATCCGCACATCATAGAGGACTGGCTAGAGAGGCGAAACCGAAGCCTCTCGTACTGACTGACGCAGGTGATCTCGTGTAAGGGGAGCTTCGGGGACCACCTGAATCGGATCAGGAAGGAGCCAACGCCTGAGTGCCATCACTGCGACGTGAGCGAGGACTCAGGGCTGCACACGTTGGCGGGCTGTCCGGCGTGGGAGGCGCCCAAGGCGTGAACTCGTGGCTGTCATCGGGGTGGGAGCCCTCTCGCTCGGCAGCATGATTGCGGCAATGGTGCGGATCGCGAGCGCGTGAGCCGCCGCCACCTCCTTCTGCAAGCATGTAATGCTCGTGAAGCAGATGGCGGAGCGCGCCCGGGAGAGATTTAGAACTCTCCCGGCCCGCCGAGCCCGCAACATGCTCGCCGCGCGTCGCAGGCGACTCGGGCGCCGGAGGTCGCTTAACGACGTCCGTCCTCCATGAGCGCAGGCCTGGGGGTGGCAGGTGAGGCCGCCTGTCACCCCAGCAGAAGCAGGCCGAGCATCCCTACCCCAAACCGGGGCAAAACGGGGACACTGTGGTTCCCAAACCCGAGGGGGCCATCTCGAAACCGGAGATGGCCCAGGGTCAGTCGGGTATATGCTCTATGGGCAACCTTACACCCCGGCGTCTTAGGAACCGAGACGTCGTTTGGTTTTAGTCAGTTCAAGCCCGGCGTAATTTATATCAAGCCCGATTTATATCCATTCCAGTAGACGCCTCTTTACGTCACCTTCACACGTGACTAGAAATATCAATAAACGATGAGGTACGAGCCAGTACTAATGATGATCAATGATGACTTATTACAAATAAATTACGGTAAGTAATTAAAATATTGTGTTCTGTACGGTGTAAAATTTTACTTGCTAATGCCAATGATTGTGGCGAATTCCTCAATTACTTCTTTAATAATAAAAAATATCTGTAATCATACCTAATAAATGAGATAATGGCATCATGAAACGTTAGGTGTACGGATACAAAGGATACGGATACAAAATTATTAACTTTTTGAGAAATACTGAGATTAAATCTTAAAATACGTAGACTCTTCAGAGGTAATAATAAAAATTCTATGACCTGGAAAACGATATCCAGCCTCTATGAGCGGTGGCCTAAGACAACTGAGTTGTGCAGGTTGTTGAAGCATCCGAACTCGATATCATCGTCTCCGGCGGTGTAACAAATATCATCACAAAAGAAACAGTTCGGTAATTCCTTTCTTAGTCGTACGATCCTATGACCCAATTGCAGTGCTACCCGTAGGTATTCATTTATTCCTTCATCATCAATTGATTCATTATCAATTGTTAGTGTAATGTATAAGAAGCTTTTTTAAGATTTTTTTTTACTCCCAGTGAGGCAATAATACCCTCTTAGAGGTGAAATTTGAAAATCGCCGATTGCACGTGTTCATTCATTACTCACCAGAAGTGTATATAAGCAATTTCAAGCTTCTCGTAAAAGTAATGAATAGTCCATTGCCCATATAAACTTTCAACAGCTATTTCACCTGCTTAGAGATAAAAAATTGTAAAATGCCGATAAATTATGTGCATTTCTTTATAACCAGAAGCAGGTAGTTATGTGAAATTTCGTGTTTTCTCAATAATTTCTTAATAGATATTTATACAACATAAAAGCAGGGACTTAAAAACATATTCATAAAGGTTACTGAATTATATGGGTTACACTATGAAATAATAATAAATGTGGTATTGATGAATCTGTTAATCGTTACCACTTTCAATTGTGTAACAGTTATATATATGTAACAAATATTAATCTGGTAATAGTGTTAATAAGTGTTAACCGAAATGCTACGTTGCCAAAGGAGGACGGCCAAAGTCGGCTATCCGATGGACAGCTGTTGCGTAGCGAAATGAAAATGGCGATAGTCTTCTTTTATTACAAAATAATATTAGGCACAATATTGTAGTATCAAACGAGTCCATTTTGAAAACGTTTTTGAGAATATTTAATATGATTGAGTTTTGTACAATTCACACAATTCATTATCAATAAGGTGGTTAATGTTGCTTAGATAAAAAATCAGTGGCAAAATAATTTTAAAATCACTGATTAATTAATTGAAATATAATGTAACAAGATATTTTCAAAGTATGTAACACCCATAAGTTATGATTATTTTTCTTTTACTATCTATATGTTTTTTTTTTAAGACGTAAATGTATTTTTAAAAATAAATGATATTGAAAAATTGCTATCCTATTATATTTATAATGTAATTTTTTAAATAAAGGTATTTTGTACACCCACAAGTACTTTAGGACGTTATTTGTGTTACACTCATTAACACATAAAAAACGTACCACTTTGAAAATGGTACACTTTGGTATCTATTACATTTATAAATGGTTTTCTTCTAAAACAGTGTTAAAACAATATAAATCTTAAGGCTTTCACGGCCGGCGTTGCATGTAGAATATACTGCTTCCGGGCTGTTTGGCCGTGGTCCATAGGAAACTTGTGTTCCAGACGTTTCGTCGATCACTGCGGTCGACATCTTCAGTGGTTCAGGTCCGGGCGCCAAGGATTGCGGAGAACTCTCCTCGGCGGCGACGTCTCTGCGACTGATGTAGAGGCCCGAGTCACTGGCGTATTTATAGCCGCAGTTGAGGGGGGGGGGGGAACGACATGATAGATACTGATTGGTCGAGAGCTGCGGAACCGACGTGCTCGATCCTGATTCGTCGATACCTCCCAATACCGGGGATGGTGTTGGATTCGTCATGTTTGAGCCGTGATGACGAGCAGCTCTCAGTTCTGGATACCAATCTTTTTGAAAATGAAAATCTCCGTTTTTTTTCTATTAAAGTTGTTGGGATGCTTGAATATTTCGATGGCTTTTCGAAGTAGCCGTAGAAAGAAGTGGCAAGTGGTAGCTAGAACCTTCGTGTTCTGAAATTGGGTATGATTACCATCCTTCTGGGTGTTTTCTGCAACCGCTGACTGGTCGAAGTGGCTGAGGCGGCAATTTCGTTCATGTTCCGAAAGGCGGGTCTTGATGCTTCTTTGAGTAGTGCCCACGTATACAAAGCCACATGGGCAGAGGATTCAGTAAACTCCAGCTGAAGATAGTGGGTCACGAGGGTCCTTGACATAACGCTTCAAGATAGGCTTGATGTTGTAAGCTTCAAGCAGTCTTCCGCTACGATCGGTTGTGCAGGTTTTTCCTCATACTGGTTCATTATAGAAGATTTCCTCGGATGAAGAGCTCTCCGTATTTCCTGGGAAGAGAATCCATTGGCTTGGCAGGCCGAGTCCAGGTGGCGTAACTCGTTTTTAAGGTGTTAAGATTCACAGATGCTCTTAGCTCGGCGGACCAGGGTCTTGATGACTGACCATTTCTGTCTGGGATGGTGGTTGAAGTCCTTGTGTGTGTAACGGTCTGTGTATGTGAGCGTTCGATAGACTCGGTGACCAAGACTGCCATCTTCTTTTTTGGATACCAGGACATCGAGGAATGGCAGGTCCCCGTTCTTCTCTACTTCCATGGTGAACTAGATGTTAGGATCGATGCTGTTCAGGTGATTCTGGAACTTAGTCAGCTCTGTGTCTCCATGACTCCAAACCACAAAGGTATCGTCTACGTTACGGAACCAGACCTTAGGCTTCTTGGGAGCTCTTTCAACAGTCACTTCAAAGAATTCCATGTAAAAGTTCGCGACTACAGGACTGAGGGGGTTTCCCATGGCTCAACCCTACATTTGTTCATAGAAAGTGTTGTGCCACTGGAAGTAGGAAGTCGTCAACACGAACTCGAACAATTCTGCGATGTAATTGGAGAACAGCGGTCGAAGACACGAAGCTGTCTGAGTTCCAGAATCACCGAAACAGCATCCATCCTTACATCAAGTTCACCATGGAACTAGAGAAGAACGGGAGTTCTTCTCTAGTTCCATGGCAGGTTGAATGGGAATTCAACCTGCCATTTCTCGATGTCCTGGTATCCAAAAATGAAGATAAGAGAAGAAGAAGGCAGCCTTGGTCACCGTGTCTATTGAAAGCCGATTGAAAGGCGATAGGACAGACCCGTCCAATTACAGGCCTATCGTTATCACCTCCCTTCTCTCGAAGGTAATGGAGCGTGTCATTACACAACATACAGCTCCTGAGATACCTTGAAGGAAACGATCTATTGAGCGACTGACAGTACGGCTTCCGCCACAGTCGCTCTACCGGTGACCTTCTTGTGTATCTCACACACCGCTGGGCGCAAGCCATCGAGAGTCAAGGTGAGGCACTAGCGGTCAGCCTCGATATAGCGAAAGCCTTCGATCGGGTCTGGCACAGAGGTCTTCTTTCGAAGTTGCCGTCTTATGGACTGCCCGAGGGACTTTGCGAATGAATCGCCAGCTTTTTGTCCAATAGAAGCATCCAAGCCGTCGTTGACGGCAGCTGCTCGGACCACATGGACATAAACGCTGGTGTTCCACAAGGCTCTGTGCTGTCTCCGACCTTGTTCCTCCTGCATATCAATGACATACTATCTGATGACTCCATTCATTGTTATGCGGACGACAGTACCGGGGACGCATTTTACACGGGCCGAGCTAACATCCCTCGGTCCACAGTGGAAGAAAGTCGCGAACAACTTGTGTCTGAAATCGAGACTACTCTCACAAGAGTGTCCGATTGGGGTGGACTAAACCTGGCCCAATTCAACCCCACTAAAACACAAGTATGTGCATTCACCGCTAAGAAAACCCCATTTATTGTAGCGCCAAAATTCCTGGACACACCACTTAATATCTCTAAAAGTATTGGGATCCTCGGTGTCGACATCTCCAGCGTGGTCCAGTACCGTAGTCACCTGGAAGACAAGGTAAAGTTGGCATCTAAGAAACTTGGAGTGCTTAACAGGGCGAAGCAGTACTTCACTGCGGAGCAAAGACTTCTTCTTTATAAGTCGCAAGTCCGGCCCCAGATGGAGTACTGCTGTCACCTTTTTGCCGGAGCACCTAGATACCAACTTGACCCGTTCGACTCGGTGCAAAGACGGGCGCTGAGGATCGTCGACGATCCCATACTTACAGGCAGTGTGGAACCGCTTAACCTTAGGAGAGATTTCGCTTCGATTTTCCTCCCTGTGCGTTTTCTACCGCCTTTATAACGGGGTGTGTTCAGAAGAATTGTTTGATATGATGCCCACGGCCACATTCTATCATCGCACCGCTCGCCACAGACAGGGAATTCATCCTCACACGTTGCACCGGACGGTGCGTACAGTTAGATATGAAAGGCACTACATTCCGCGCACCCTCAGGCTGTGGAATGATCTCCCTGCTGTGGTTTTCCCAAGCGACTACAATATGGGGTTCTTCAAGAAGGGCATTAGAAGGTTTTTACAGGGTCGGCAGCGCGAGTGTGATGCCCCTGGTGTGTTGCACACGTCCATAGGCCGCGGTAACCGCTTCCCATCATGTGGGCCGTGAGCTTGTCTGCCACCTGAGTGGTATAAAAAAAAAAAAAAAAGCCCACACACACAGACCGTTACTTACACAAGGACTCCAGACACCATCCCAGACAGAAAATTTCAGCCATCAAGACCCTGGTCCGCTGAGCTAAGAGCATCTGTGAACCTCAACACCTTCAAAACGAATTGCGATATTTCGAAACGAACGAAACCTGGACTCGGCCTTCCAAGCCAATGGATTCTCTTCCCAGGAGATACGGAGAGCTCTTCATCCGAGAAAATCTTCTATAACGAACCAGGATGAGCAAAAACCTGCCCCTTTAGGGAAGGCCTTTTTGCCATACATTCGTGGCACAACGGATCGTATCGGAAGACTGCTAGAAGCTTACAACATCAAGCCTATCTTCACGCCCACGACGCAGTTACGTAATCTTCACCGTTTTGTCAAGGACCCTCGTGACCCACTATCTTCAGCTGGAGTTTACCGAATCCTCTGCTCCTGTGGCTTTGTATACGTGGGCACTACTCAAAGAAGCATCAAGACCCGCCTTTCGGAACATGAACCTAATTGCCGCCTCAACCACTTCGACCAGTCAGCGGTTGCAGAACACACCCAGCAGGAGGGCAATCATACCCAATTTCAGAACATGAAGGTTCTGGCCACCACTTCCCACTTCTTTCCACGGCTACTTCGAGAAGCCATCGAAATATTCAAGCATCCCAACAATTTTAATAGAAAACACGAAGGTACCAGGCACTGAGAGCTGCTCGTCATCACGGCTCAAACATGACGAATACTTCCCCCCTCCAACTGCGCCTATAAATACGCCAGTGACTCGGGCCTCTACATCAGTCGGATTGTCGCACGGAGCCGCCGAGGAAGACCGCCGCAAGACATCTACCTCGGACTCGCCGCTCGGACGCGCACTCGCGCGCTGACTGCCGGTGCATACGGTCGCGTCTGTATTCGACGCAGCCGTAGTCACCGGACGTGTCGCGCGCGCTCACGCCCCGCCCAACGTTTCGTTGTCGGGTCGCGGTCGCGCTCCTGCCTTCATCATGAAGAAGACTGCCACTGCCAGCAAGCTGCCTCCTCGGGTTCGGAGTCCCCCCCGGAATCCCCGAACCCCCCAAAAAAGCCCTTCTAAGGGCTCCACCGCTTCTAAGGGACCGGTATCCGCCGCCGCGCGCGTTCTCCAGTGCGCCGACCGCAGGCGCATCGAGGTCTTCCGCTCCCCCCCGCGCGCCGCCTGGAGGGTTGAGCGCGTCTCGCGCTGTGCCAGCGAAGGCGCCCTCACCGCGTGCGAGCCCGAGCTCCGCTCCGCAACCGCCGCCGCGCGCTTCGCCCGCCACGACTCCGCCGTCCGTGACGGCGCCGGCGTCGACGTCGAAGGCGATCCGGACGCCGGTGGCGAAGTATCGGGCCGCGGCTTCCCCGCGCCAAGATGCCTGCTGATGGACACTGACCCATCGGCCTCCGGACCTGCGCGTCGCCCGCGCAGCCCTGACTCCGCCGAGAAGGAAGTTAAGCGCCCCAAGACGCGCTACTCGAATGCCGCCGCGTCTCAAGAGGACGCCGCCCCCGTCGCCGCCGAAGCTGCAACCGCAGCGCCCGCAGCCAGCCGAACGAAGGATAAACGGTACCCCCCAATTATAGTGGAGGAGCTGCCGCACTTCGCCCGGCACCTGCGGGAGTTGAAGGCCCAGTTGGGAAGACCGGCGAACGTGTGCCCGTACGGGAACGGGCTGCGCTTTATCCCGACAGATGCAGATAAGTACCGCCTGTTGCAGGCATACTTTACGGTGCTGGAGAGCCAGGAAGGAGTCGCCTGGCACTCGTACTCCCCCCCTCGGATAGAGGAGTGAAGGTGGCCATCAGAGGGCTGCCTGTGAACGCCACGCCGGACGAAATAGCGGCCGACTTTCGCGAGCTAGGATTCGACCCCGAATACATTCGTGCTATTCGGGGTCGCGGCGAACGACCCGGCTGCATTTATCTGGTGGTGCTTAAGAAGACGCGAGGCGTCATCCCGGAAGTTTATGACATTCATGAACTTCTCGGGATGCCCGGTATCAAAGTTGAACTTGAACTTGTTGCCTGGCGCAATGTCACCGCTGTCAGTAGTTCCGCCACAGCAGCCATCACTGCCACCGCATGCAGGCCTGCGTGCGGAGTGGCGGTGAGCATGCTGCGTGGGACTGCCCCCGGCCGCGGGAACAACCCGCCACCTGCGCGAACTGCAGTGGCGATCACCCCGCAAACCACTTCCGGTGCCCCGTCTTTCGACGTGAGGCCCGGAACAGGAAGGCGGGCACAGCCGCCGTCACCAGCGGGCCACACTGCCGGCCTACGCCGGTGAATCCACAGCCTCTCGGGGAGAGGCAAGGCGCGTCGCTCATGGCTGAGGCGAACGCGCCCTCTACCCGAGGGGCAAACCCCGCAGTCTCTTCACGAAGACGCCGCAGAAGAGGGGGCCATAGGTCCCGCAATAAGCAGCCCACGACGCAGGAGGAGGCCGCCACGCCGGCACTTTCGTCGCGGAACACGCCGTCAATCCCACCGGAACCCGCCTTGGAGCTACTGGAGGCGGCGTGTCAGACGGACTCGACTCCCAGGAGGGAGAAGAAAACGCAGACATTCACGTCGGCAGACTCCCCAGTGGCCACCCCCACCGCTATTCTAGCGGAAGCGGAGGCGCTCGTCGCTGAGGCAATGCATGCCGTCGAGTCCCGGGAGACCAGAATGATGCTGAAGACCATCGTCGCATCCATCGGCCTAGTGGCGGCTCGCTTCATGGACGGCCAGTAGCAAAAAGAAGACGCACGGACGCCGGAGGTCGCAGGAAAGCCGCCGCCTCGTCGCTGGTCACTCGGAGCTGGGCCTTCACTGGGTAACCAGTGATCTCACCCGGCTCGGGTCGACCGCCGGGCGGTGTGAAGTCTAGCGGCCTGCCGGCGTCACAAGCCAAAGGGGAATACCTCCGCCCACAGGACCGGCGCGTTTTTAGGCGTCGAGAAAGAAGCCTCGGGAAAGGGAAGCATCCCAAATGCCGACTCCACGCGCCCCCTGCGGGGTCGCTGTGAGGAATAGTAGCCTCTACATCAGTCGGAAAGAAGTCGCCACCGAGGAGAGTTCTCCACACTCATCGGCGCCTGGACCTGACCACTGAAGTTGTCGATCGCAGTGATCAACGAAACGTCTGGAACACAAGTTTCTTATGGACCACGGCCAAACAGCCCGGGAGCAGTACATTCTATAGTGTTAAAACACTTTATTACGGTTAGTTTGGGTCCCTACATAGCAGTCAGTTAGTCCGAACAAGCAATTATACAGATATTTATATATATATGTAATGAAATGACATTTCCTTAAATTGAATTTGCCGCGCTTCGCGCGTGTATTAGGTTGTCTGTGGAAGTGAGAAGAGGGCGCGTCGGAGTGACGCGCATTTCAATGGCGAATAATGTTTACATTATTTTGTAAATGTATCGTTATAAAAAAACTTGTAGAGAGATAATTGAAAGGATATAATTGAGGAGGCGATATTAGTGAACTTTAAATGTCGTTTCTTTGTATTTTCAGGTGAGATGAAAGTGTAATTCTCATAGTTTGTTGTAATATTGTAAAAGTAAAAGTGTGTTAAATAAAACTTTGTATTTTCAGAGAAACAATTTGTGTTTAATAGCGAAAATCCTCAATATTATATCTTATAAAACGACATTTTCGTTAACTAAATGAAGATGGACCGGCTGCAATTTGAGTTTACGATGATAGCTTCAAATGATGGCAAATCTAATGTATTAGCCATAACCTCAATATCTACAGAAGAAGAAAAATGTTATTTTTTACCTGATGAGCTGAAGCCGGTGATTCATCATACATATATTGTTAAAATGAACACTTTCTCTAAAATAAAAAATAGCATAAAGAAAAGGCACCAAAGTAGAAAAATATGGATAAAATTGGATGAAGATCTAAAGAAAACATATATAGATGAGGAAGGTAATATGCAATTTTTAGATCAATATTTAGAAGAAATGAGCACAAAACAACCAACAGACAAAGATGACAGTTTGCAACATATCCTGGAAAAATTAATAGAAACTACAACCAAGAAAGAAAATCAACATAACCTAAAACATATTTCAGAGAAATTTATTATTGAAAAATTCACAAGCAAGAACCCTAATGCAGTGCAATGGATAGAGCATTTTGAAAAAGAATGTGAGCGCTTTAATATAACAAAAGATGAAACAAAAATAGATATATTGAGGTTATTTTTAGAAAAATCTTGTTTGGATTGGCATAGCTCAATGGTTATAAAACTAACAGTAAATTCTGAATGGAAGGAATGGAAAGAAAAATTTTTGGAAACCTTTAAAAACCGAGGATGGGACATAGTCACAACTGCTCTCGCATTCAGGTATAAAGAAGGATTGTTAATTGATTATGCTATAAAAAAAGAACGGCTTATACTAGATATAAACAAATCGATAGACCCGAAAACAATGATAGATCTGATTGCAACAGGTCTACCGGGGTTCATCTTAAATAGGTTAAACAGGGACGATCTCAACAACACTACTGATTTGTTCAACGAGATAAGAAAATATGAAGGTATGATGTATAAGAAAAACTCAAGTATAATAAAAAGTGGTACATTTCTTTATAAAAATAAAACTAATGAGAAGAAGCCATGTAAGACTTGTGAATCTTTGGACAAAGGAATTAGATATCATTCGGAGGAGTCATGTTGGTTCAAGAAAAATAAAACTGAATCTGAAAAAGTCTTTAAAGCCAAACATGTAAGTAATAACTCCATTATTGAAGTGGATATGAATACTGATAAAAAAAACGAGTAAGTACACCATTAATCAAAATCAAGCTTTTATTAGAAAATAAATTAGAAGTGAGCGGCATTTATGATTCAGGCTCACAGATCTCGTTAATAAATTCAAGACTGATTAAAGTAAAAGAAATAAAAGAAAATGTGAATATAGCATATATAAAAACGGTTAATGGTGTGAAGAAGACGAAAGGCTTGATAACAATAAAAATAAAAATCTTTGATTTAGAAGAAGAGGTGGATGTATACATAGTAGAAAATGAAGATTTTGATGATTTTATAATCGGATTGGATATGATAAAGAAATTCAAATTAACCCAAAATGAGGACTTGCAGATAGAACAAAAGAAAATAACAAATAAAATAGACAGAATGTCTAAAGATAACACAAATGAAGATAAGAATATAAAAACATATGCAATAAATTTCAATGAACACATAGAAACAGAGGAATTTGTTGGTATGACAGACCATTTAGATAGTGAAAAGAAAATTGAGATAGAGAAAATTATAAAGGAATTTAAAACAATTTTTGCCAAGGACAAGTATGATATAGGATCAGTTAAATATTATGAAGCTCATATAGATTTACTAGTAAATAGATACTGTAGTAAAAGACCATACAGATGTACAATAGAAGATAAACTAGAAATTGAAGAGCAAATATCTATGTTACTAAAGAATAATTTAATAGAAGAATCCTACAGTCCTTTTGCTGCACCAGTGACATTAGCATTTAAAAAAGGTAAAAATAGAAGATCCCGCCTATGTGTAGATTTCAGAGAGCTGAATAAAATTGTTGTTCCACAAGCACAACCTTTCCCATTAATAGATGATTTGATTATTAAAACTAGAAATTGTAAGTATTTTACTACACTGGATATAAACTCAGCATTTTGGGCAATACCACTAGGTACGGGTAGAAGATAGAAATAAAACAGGATTTGCCACACAAGATGGCCACTTCCAGTGGACCTGCCTCCCTTTTGGCTTGAAGACGTCACCAGCAATTTTCCAAAGAATTTTAAGCAATATTCTAAGAAAGCACAATCTCACAGGATACTCCGTAAACTATATTGATGATATTTGTATATACTCGTCTACATTTGAAAAACATTTAAAACACATAAGAAGTGTATTAGAGGCAATAATAAAAGAAGGCTTTAGATTGAAGTTTAAGAAATGTACCTTTGCTTCAGACTCAGTAAAGTATCTTGGCCATGTAATTCAGAACAATTCGGTAAGACCACTAAAAGATAATTTGATTTCAATAAGACATTTTCCAACTCCTAAGACGCAAAAGAATATCAGACAATTTTTGGGAAAAATCAACTTCTACCATGAATACATACCAAGAAGTGCAATTATATTGGACCCATTACATAAGTTATTAAGAAAAAAAGAAAAGTTTGTGTGGTCAGAGAAGTGTGAAGAATCATTTAATGAAATAAAAAGATATTTATGTTCTCAACCGGTATTGGAAATATATGACAAAGACTTACCAATAAAAATCTTCACAGATGCATCCTTAGAGGGCATCGGGGCAATACTAAAACAAACACAACTAGATGGTAAAGACAAACCGGTGGCATATTTCTCAAAAAAACTGAATGAATCTCAAAAACGAAAAAAGGCTATATTTTTGGAATGTTTTGCCATGAAAGAAGCTGTTAAATACTGGCAACACTGACTCATTGGAAAACAATTCACTATTTACTCAGACCACAAACCTCTAGAGAACATGAACATTAAAAGCAGGACAGATGAAGAATTGGGTGATCTCACATATTACCTGTCTCAATATGACTTTACAGTAAAATATATACCTGGTAAAGAAAATGTAGAAGCAGACTGTTTAAGCCGAAATCCTGTATTAGAATCAGAAGATAACAAAGAGGAACTATTGAAAATAGTTAATTTAATACAAATGAAAGATATAGTGGAAGACCAAGAGAAAAATGAAACAATAAAAGAAAAGAATCCAAACCTTATACACAAAAATAGAATTTACTATAAAAAAATAAAGAAACATGAAAAGATTATCCTCTCAGAAGAATTTAGTAAAGGACTCATAAAAAAGGTGCATGAAGATTTATGCCATATTGGGATCAGACAGTTGCAGAAAAAAATAAGTCCAATATATACAGCTAAAAACTTAACAAAAAATATCATAAATATTTGTAAAACATGTGAAATATGCATAAAAAATAAATCAAGATGTCAAGGAAAATTTGGATTAATGTCACAACTGGGACCAGCAACAAAACCATTTGAGATTATGTCAATGGATACTATCGGTGGCTTTGGAGGCTCTAGGTCAACAAAAAAATACCTACACGTTTTGGTAGACCACTACACAAGATATGCATTTATTGCGACTTCAAAAACACAGAATGCAAGTGACTTTATAAAACTAACAAAGAATGTGCTAGAGACAGATGAGATTGGAATAATTCTGACAGATCAATATCCGGGCATCAATTCAAGAGAATTTAAGGAACATTTGCAAGAGAATAATATTAAACTAATTTTTACAGCTGTGAATACACCATTCTCGAACGGCTTGAACGAAAGACTAAATCAAACAGTAGTAAATAAAATAAGATGTAAAATAAATGAGAAAAATAATAAGAGAACATGGACAACAGTGGCAAGAGAATGTATACAGAAATATAATGAAACAGAACACTCCGTTACAGGCTTTGCACCAAAATATTTACTGGATGGTACGAATGTCAGTATTCTACCAAATGAATTAAAAACAACAGAAAGGGAAGACAAGTGGATGGTTGATAGAAGATTGGCATTAGAGAATACAATAAAATCCCACAAGTACAACAAGAAAATATATGATAGAAATAGGAAAATGCAAGAGTTTAATATAGGAGACAGTGTGCATGTAGAAAATGGAAATAGATTGAATAGAAAGAAATTAGACGAATTAAAAATAGGCCCTTTCAAGATAGTAGAGAAAATATCGAACTCCATTTATAGGATTGACACTGGCAACAGAAAAATAGAATCAACTTTATTCCACATAACAAAATTACAACCTGTCACAACAGAAGCTGAAGAAGATGAAGTCGAAGAAAACGAATATGAAGATAACTTATAGGTACATTGTTTAGAATTTTCGCTCTTAAGGGGGGGAGATGTAATGAAATGACATTTCCTTAAATTGAATTTGCCGCGCTTCGCGCGTGTATTAGGTTGTCTGTGGAAGTGAGAAGAGGGCGCGTCGGAGTGACGGGCATTTCAATGGCGAATAATGTTTACATTATTTTGTAAATGTATCGTTATAAAAAAACTTGTAGAGAGATAATTGAAAGGATATAATTGAGGAGGCGATATTAGTGAACTTTAAATGTCGTTTCTTTGTATTTTCAGGTGAGATGAAAGTGTAATTCTCATAGTTTGTTGTAATATTGTAAAAGTAAAAGTGTGTTAAATAAAACTTTGTATTTTCAGAGAAACAATTTGTGTTTAATAGCGAAAATCCTCAATATTATATCTTATATATATATATATTTTATTCTTTGCACCCGTTATTCAAGATGGCGGCCGCAAGGACAAGGGTTGCTACCCCACAAATTTGGATTTAACTTTACACTAACCCTCTCTTGATATCGAAAAAAGAAATGGCGTTCTCTGACTTTTGTACGCTAAGTCTAAAAGAATGTAAAATTTTAATGGACTAAAATGACGCCAAAGAGTTATATATATATAGGTACTAGCTGTCCCCCGCGACTTCGCCCATGGCATACTTCCGCCCGTGGCACCTATTTATCCCAAACATGCCTGTAATATTTTTTTATGCAATTTTTTTAACTTTTCTCTCCGTAAAAACCATCCTTGGACTTCAACGAACATTAAAAAAAACGAATTGGTCAAATTGGTCGAGGCGTTGTTGAGTTATGCGCTTACCAACACATTTTGCGATTCATTTTTATATTATACTAGCTGACCCGGCGAACTTCGTACCGCATTTTTTAATCTTTCTGAGAGATTTTCTTAATATTTTTTTCCGTAAGAACCTTGTACAGAGTATTAGAAAACTACAATAAAAAAATCAGCCAAATCGGTCAAGCCGTTTTCATGCTATGTCGTGACAACGGAAAACGGGTTTCATTTTTATATATATAGATAGATTAGTATAAAAGTTAAGATTTCATAGATTTCCTTTTATTCCATTTACCATGTTTTTAGAGAGATTTAATCCTCATGATTGACCCATCGATTGATGCCATAAAAGTAGACGATGTTATTTTTTCAGATTTTAGCAGGTTCGATTACCGAGTGCGGCAAGTGTGTTTTCTTTTAGTAAAATAGTATATGTCCATTATTTAAGATAATTTCTCTCCATATGGGACGCCCTGTAGATCTATCTATACTATTATGAAATTGTAAATCAGTTGTGTCTGTACGTTGGAGATACTTAAAAAGAAATACTTAGGGTATGTTAAGTCAAGGATTCTGAACTCAAACATATTTTTTGGAATTCTTGTATGTTTGTCTATTTGTTCGCGATGGTCGCAAAAACTCCCAAACGGATTTGGATGCGGTTTTTTTTTTCTATTAGAAAGTTCTTGGTCACACTTAAAATCTTCCGTATGTTTGATTGCAATTGATTAAGTAGAACCGGAGATGTGAGCAAAAAACGATAACCTATCTCCATAATACCGAGTATAGAGTATAGATAAATTAAAAGTACTTACATTAGCAGCTGTAAAGTGGATCATGAAACCTACAGTGATAACTGCAACATTCTTCTTAATTCTCCATATTTCATTAGGACTCCAGTTGACAACATTGAGATTTTCTTCAGTCATCTTAGATCGTCAAGAAATTACTTTCTGATTAAACAGCCAGCAACAGGAAGTTTATGAATTAATAACTGCAACAAATAAACAAATGAGTAACGTGTGCTGTACTGTATACATATTTGTAAATACATTTCTGTACTTCAATGCAAATCACTCTTTAGTAAAGCATAGTGACCATGGCTGCTGTAAAGCAACCAAATAAACAGCCGAATTTTGAAACTCCTTTTTCAAAGTCGGTTAAAAACAAACACCTCAGGGGTGGAGCGGGAGTGTTCTCGACATAATTGTTGGAAATTCTCAGTTGCAGCTGGGAGTGAGAATATTGAGAGACTAAAACGATAAATACCTTATATATATCTACCTATACTATAATAAAAGTTGTAACTTAGTTGTGTCTGTACATTAGGCATATTTAAAAAAAAACTTGGGTTATGTTAAATTCTGAACGCAAAAATATTTTAGGAAGAATATTTTGACAAGAATTCCAAAAAAGTTTTAGGAATTCTTGTCATTTTGTCTGTCTGTGGGTTCGCAATGGACGCTAAAACTACTGAACGGATTTTGAAGAAGTTTTTTCTATTGAAAAGTTCTTGGTAAGACGTAAAATATCCTATTTTTGATTGCAATTGATTAAGTAGAACCGGAATAACGATAACCGACCTCAGCTAGATAATTAACGGCCTCTGTGGCGTAGCGGTAGTGCATTCGACTGCCACTACAGGGGGCGCGGTTTCGATTCGCGCTCAGTGCAAATATTTGTATGCATGAATATGTCTATTTGCATTGGTCTGGGTGTTACTATGTATAATATTTCTGTATTTACTAAAATAAAAGTATTTAAGTATGTTTATCCGCACTCTGGAATCCATAACACAAGCTAGTTAAACTATGATTACTTTGGGTCTAGAAAGCGCTGTGTAGAATTTCGCACCATTGCCGCAATCATGCTGCCGAGCGAGAGGACTCCCACGCCGATGGCTGCCACGAGGTCACGCCTCGGCAGCTCCCACGCCGGGCAGTCCGCCAGCGTGTGCAGCCCTGAGTCCTCGCTCGCGTCACAGTGATGACACTCAGGCGTTGGCTCCTTCCTGATCCGATGCAGGTGGTCCCCGAAGCACCCCTTCCCGGAGATCACCTGCGTCAGTCGGTACGAGAGGCTTCCGTGTCGCCTCTCTAGCCAATCCTCCATGATGGGCCTTACCGCCGCTATTGCGGCGTGCCCTTAGCCGCACCTACCTAATGCATTTTAAATCGCAAAGCTGAAGTCTCTAGATGTCTAATTATATATTTTATTAACTCGGTACTATTATTTTTTGTGACATTAATCTTTATAAAAATGATCAAGGTTTTATTACCCAGCACAAAGTTGAAAACACCAGCCACAGCACAGACATTGATAAAACAGACATCGGCAAAATAATTACCTGTATATAAATATGTACAGAGTGTAAAAATACTGCTGACTAGACTACTCTGCATAAATTAAATAATAGTTAATTGTGCCGACACGAGGCAAGATTACTGTATGTGAATGACAACAACAGTATTGTACAACAACAACAGGAAATCATACACACGAATTTTACATTGACTAAACTATAATTAGGAAGAAAATAATTATAAACTATAGATTCAGTATGCCTTTTTAGGGCACTTCACCGTATTTATTTATTTATACGACACCTTAACAGCTCGTGGTTAAACTTTGAAATAACATCGGATGCTTAGCCAATAACAAAGTATATCTATCTATCTAGTCATCTCGAAGGGTTCTAAATAGCTAATCAATTGAAATTATCACATACTCGCTGTACGACGCGACTTCGCCCGTGACACAGCGATCCCTCGAGGCACTCATTTAGCCCAAACATGCCCGTAATTTAAACTAATTCAATGGCTTTCAACCTTGGATTACATGGAGACTGAATTTCTGTTAAAACATTATATTATATAATAAAGATATTCGATATGCTACACAACCTTTTGTAACTAGTTTAAGAAATATTTGTGAAAATTAAGTTTAACTCTGTTTATTTTTGAGTACCAGGAGACTCCCTTCTCCAAGAAGGGAGTCTCCTGGTACAGGTATTAATTTGCTCAAAAGGAGATCCCCATTTTAGCGTGTGGAAACCTCCACGGTCTTCACCCCATCGGTGCCGATGATAGGGTGGGCGTGTTGGAATCGGACCGACTAAATCCACACGGTGTCCTCCCCAAGTGTCCATTGCCGGGCACCCCGGGTAAGTTTGGTGAGATGACTTGAAATTAGGGATAAACCAAAGAACGGGTGGAACGATTTTCATTATATTTGATTTTTAGGGTTCCGTTGCATAATGGCAAAAAACGGAACCCTTATAGATTCGTCATGTCTGTCTGTCTGTCCGTCCGTATGTCAAAGCCACTTTTTTCCGAAACTATAAGTACTGTGCTGTTGAAACTTGGTAAGTAGATGTATTCTGTGAACCGCATTACGATTTTCCCACAAAAATAGAAAAAAAAAACAATAAATTTTGGGGGTCCATCGATTGATAAATATTCGAAGAATCGTTCAGTCGAAGCAACGTTTGGCTACAAAAAGTTGTTTCGCAATAAACCCTATTCGCACAATCTTTCAGTCGATATTCCAATAATCTAACATGTCTCTCGAAATTACGTTACAGACCCGGTAGGCAGAGGTGCGTCTACACACGTTATTTACAGTGTTACTTTTTAACCTAAAAAATAAAAATATTTGATTAATGTTTTTTTGCACAACTGCTTATTAACGGACCAGGCTCTGGCAAAGGTTTTCCTCTCAGGGTTGGGGGGTCAGATGGCAGTTGCTCCCGTAAAAGCCGTCGTTGAGGCAAAATATCGATATAGTAAATGTAATGTGATTATGAGCGAGTTAATAACAAGTGAGTATTCATGTATATAGGTGAAGAAGAAGGAAGATCATAATCATGTTAGGATTATAATCATGTTAGGATTATACACGGGAGACCAGGTCTTAATATATAACCCTTAGAGTTTCCAGAACTGACCTGTATAAAAGACACCAATTTTCTATACTTTGAGTTTATCTATTGATAAAACATAACACGGTATATTACACAAGAGCTACGAGATTTTCACTGTAATTCTTGAACTTCGTATAGTGGTTTTGATGGAACTTCCCACACGCGTTACAGAAGTATTCGGATTATTACCATAGATTACTTAATTTAACGCTTGGTAGCGGGTAGAATGGAAAAGGGAAGGCATGATGCGACGTGTATGCGTGTATTATGTTAAAGAAACAGTTATAGAATATAAATTATAGATTTATACAATTCAAATAATGAAGCGGCCAAACAATGTTATTAACGATAAGTATTTTTTAATTAGGTAGGCACATAGATTGCATAGAACAACCAATAGTAAGTATTTGAACATTTTAGCATGATATATGTATAGGTACTGTGATGATCCCGAGGGGGCCATCTCGAAACCGGAGATGGCCCAGGGTCAGTCGGGGTGCGAGGGATATGCTCTATGGGTAACCTTACACCCCGGCGTCTGAAGACCCGAGACGGCGTGCGGTTTTAGTCGGTGCAAGCCCGACATAACCGCCCCCGCTGGCCGGCGGGGGGGTATCCGAAGGGATTTCCGCACGATAAAAAAAAAAAAAAAAAAGGGATTTCCGCACGAAAAAAAAAAGAAGATACTGTGATGATGTAATATTTATTAAATATACATTAGGTAAATACTTGTTAAAGAAACAAAACTTGATCGCCGAATCAAGTATAGGTATAATTGGTACCAACCTGTGTTCGCTATGGTCAGTCGTAGGTACCTCCTGCTGTTATTTAAAAAAAAACATAGTCTCGGTGTAAAAGCATTATGTAAATTGGTAAGATAACCGCTCTATACATATTTCATTTAACTGGTTTATTAATCTTAAAATTATTATAATCAGTATCTAAATACAGATTAAATTTTGGTGTTTAGCTCAACAGGGTCCTTTCCTAATTCAATAAAATTTATACCCATAATATTATACGATTTATTATTTTGTCTGATTCATTTTTATTTTTAAAACTGTATTTGTATAATTTAGTTAGATACTCCAAAAAAGCGTTATACATATCGCTCATCCAAAAGAATATTGACGTAATTACATTTTTGCGATTTTTCAGGAGAGCGTTTTAAAAGTTTGACATCGAAAATATTGTGTATTTCCAATCATTCTAATGATATATTTTAATAGTTATGTTGTGTTACTTTACTATCAATAATATTATATAAAAAGATTGCGAGAAAACTCAAGGTAACTATTAAAATATACCAAATAAAACAAACCAGTCGTCTATTTATGACATTTTATAAATTAAATATTACAATTATGACATAATACTAGGTTTGAATATGGGAATAAATCATGAATTTAAACTATATTATATTCAATTTGTTTTATTTTTATAAATCTGTCTACATTTTATAAACTTCAAACGTAATTTTTTTTAGCGCGCCCGGCAGAGATTTAGAACTCTCGCATGTTGCGGGCCCGACCCGCCGAGCCCGCAACATGCTCGCCGCGCGTCGCAGGCGACTCAGGCGTCGGAGGTCGCTTAACGAACTCCGTCCTCCATGAGCGCAGGCCTGGGGGTGAGAGGTGAGGCCACCTGTCACCCCAGCAGAAGCAGACCGGGACGGTGGGGCGACTAGCGCCCCTCCCCCAAACCGGGGCAAGACGGGGACACCGTGGTTCCCAAATCCGAGGGGGCCATCTCGCAACTGGAGATGGCCCAGGGTCAGTCGGGGTACGAGGGATATGCTCTATGGGCAACCTTACACCCCGGCGTCTGTAGACCCGAGACGGCGTGCGGTTCCACATATTGATCAGGAACGTAAATCAGGCCTGATTTTTTTGCGCTTTTAATGGACCTTTCCATAACGGAGTGAATGTTGTCCCCCTCATTCTGGGTGTGGCCTCGCACTAAAAACTTATGGGTAATTGAATTAATTGCCAATGTTCTTACAGCATACACATACATGCTTAATATGTATCTGAAAAAATTAACATTTTAAATGTTGATTAGTAACAAAAACCGTAACAAAGTAACTAATATTGTAATTAGAATGAATTGGGTACACTAAAAATTTACCTATTCTTCTGCTGGCCGCAGCAGTTATCAGAATAGAATATAATATTTATGTTAGGACTTTCAACAGGGGGTGTGTGTTGGGTAACCTCCTCGTGTGTCATTCCGATTCCGATCCCGCTGCAGTCCGGGGGAAACGGAATCGGAGCGGCCGGTCACCCTGGGCGGCGGTCAATGGCTTCCCCTTCATGGGGTTGGCATTGATCGTCGGCCAATACCCAACGTGGCGGGAACACATCGCTCTCCGTACTCCTCTGCTTTCAGAGGAGACAGGATGAGAGATGGTGTTAGTGGTGGAGGCCACCGTAGGGTCCTGGGGGATCCAGGTGCGTGTTGGCCCACTGCTAACGCAGGGGCCGACGGGCACCTGTGCCGCCGCCGGTGAGAGAGGACTAACCATCCTCTCGCGTTCCGTAATCGGTAGGTGATCAGCAACGACCTGACTGGTGGCTCCAGAAGGGTACACTGTGAACTTGCTGACCGAAGGGCTTGCCTTTATTGGCCGGCCCACGACAAGGAAAAGTCTATAACACCCGACAGCGAAGTCGTTAAAACCTATAGATACCAGCCGACCTCCATAGTATATAGGCTTATCCAGGTGCAGGGCGTTCCGCCTGGACGGACCACCCTTCCCCCATACTCGTGGGATATGTTATGGATACTAATATAACTTGCAATAACACAAAACCGGACAGACACACAAATAACGAATAAGACTCGAATAACGGCAACGAAAATGACGAAGTGGAGTTAGCGGGGGGTGAAGAGGAGGTGAGGCCGCGGTCTCAATCGCTGGCAATTAAAGCCGCCTTCCCCAGACCTGCTACTCCACTACCAAAAGGCGGGGAAACGGGCGCGGACATTGCGTCTGCGGTGTCTGACGAGTCAGTATCCAGCTGAATGGAGACCGAGGAGGGTCTCCGAAGCAAGCGGCCACGCTCGGGTGGACCGTGCCTTGACTCCGGGCAACGGACGGTCTCCTCGAGGGAGGACGAGCCGGCTAAAATATTGGCCACTGCGGCGGGCAGAGTGCCGAAGCAGCCGGTGCACGTCCCTTCACTACCTAGTGGCAGGGACCAAGGCGTCCCCGCGGCGATAGAGCTCCTATAGGCGCTGGCCCGGATAACCGACACCATAAAAGGTGCAAAAAACGTGTCCGGGAAAAATAAGACGGTGGCGGAGAACGTCGCCGTCGCCAGAATGGCGCTGGAGGAGCTCCTTGCTGGAAGCGTCTCCGAGGAGGAGGCGAAGCTCAGGGCCCGGGTCACACGCCTGAAAACTGAGATCGCCAACTCCTTGGAGCAACAACGGGTCCTCCAGCGGTGCCTAAGTCTGCGCCCAAACCGGCACCTGAGATGGCGCCAGAGCCTGCACTGAGCATGGTGCATCGAGAGGCGGCTCGGCGTTCTGGAGGACCGGGCTTACCATCCTCCACTGCCACGGCCTGCGTCTTTCGCGGCTGCTGTCAGTGGTAAGCCCGGCCACAAGACAGGGACCGCCGTCCCAGCTAGCTCAACGCCTGATAAGGCGAAAGGGAAGGGAAAGAAGCGCGGCACCCCCGTCCCCACTGTAACCGCTGCTCCCGCTACAGCCGAGCAGCCCTTCAGAGGGGAGGGATGGGAGGTAGTGGGAGCCGCGAAAAAGGCGAAGAAAGCCGCCAAAAAGGCGGCTAAGAAGGCGGCCAAAGCCGCAGCGGCGAAGGCGCCGAAGAGGCTCCGCGCCCCACGCTCTACTGCCGTCGTCTTGACGGTGCCGACGGAGGGTGTGGAGAAGGGCGTGGGGTACGCCCAGTTCCTGAGGCAGGTGAAAGCCTCAGTGGACCTCAAGGCCCTCGAGATTGAGAAGGGGCTCCGGTGCAAGGCAACTCGCACCGGAGCTCGCCTCCTCGAGGTCTCCGGCGCCACCAGCGGCCCCAAAGCCGATCCCCTAGCGACCAAGCTAAGGGAGTCGCTGGATACGGAAGCCGTCCACGTCACCAGACCCAACAAATGCGCAGGTTTGCCCATTTCGGGTCTGGATGATGCGGCCACGACGGAGGAACTTATCTCCGCCGTCGTGAAGGCGGGCGGCTGCCCCCGGGATCAGGTGAGAGCTGGAGAAATCCGCTTCAGCTCCACCGGTCACGGGACGGCAGTCGTCAACTGTCCCGTCGCAGCGGCGCAGAAGATTGCGGACGAACGAAGCCTCCTCGTTGGGGGCTTCCTTAAGGCGCGGGTGCAACTCCTGCAGCCCCGCGAGGCCAGGTGCTTTAGGTGTCTGGCCGTGGAGCACGTGGGAGTGCAGTTCACAGCGGGAGACACCGTGGGGGACCGGTGCTTCCGCTGTAGTCAGCCCGGGCACAAGGCCAGCACCTGCGATGCACCGGGCGGACAGCCGATCCTGGGCCGCCTTGAGGCCAAAGCCCCGTTCGTCCGCAACGGGTAGTGGGAGTGCCGCTATTACCGTCCAGACCCAACTTTACGATCTGCTCAATTCTTTTTGATCTTGAGGTAGGTACATTTTCAGTAGGTAAGTAGGTATTTATTATAATAAATATGTTATTTGATATTAATTTGATTCACAAATATTATAATAATTATAATTACTACTAAATTATACCTACCTTTTTGTTTAATTGTAAGCTAGCTACATAACATTCATTAGTCAATTTGTCAGAACAATGACGTATTTGGCAATTGTCATATTATAATCCAACGATCTGCTGCAGTTTTTTTACAAAATAACACAATTGTCAATTGCGTCATTTTTCTACCAATAAAATTGAATTAATGTGTCATAACTTACATTTACGTCGTTCTATGTCTAGGCACTTGTTCACTTCGCGGGGCGCCTCGCACGACTGACAAATAAGTCGATGTTTCCGCGTTACCTTACGAAAAATAGGCCAAAACCATAACGACAGTTACTCTATCTGTCGGAAACTAATGGAACAACAATTCTGTCGTTTTTACCACAGATAAAACGTGCAAAACATGAAGTTCAAAAACTCATTTTCGACGTTTTGTTAATTATGTCAATATTCTTTTGGATGAGCGATATGTTAAACATATGTAAATAAGAGGCGAATAAAGGTTAAAGAATGTAGAAATAATATGAAACGGCTACATCTATACAAATAAATAAAATTGAAGTGTCTGTTTGTAACGTTAAAATCACAGTTTTCCAATGAATGCATAAGAATATATGCACGGTACTTAAAACAAAAGACCAATTTTTTTTACTTTTTTCTGTCTGTCTATATTTTTATTTGAATTAGGTAACCTATGAGCCTTTCGCTGGTAGATAGCTAATATTACAAGACGTAACATAGTCCACTTTAATTTTAGTAAAAGAATTAGGGTTCTGTGAAAAAAAATTAAAACCCAGATCTAAATCCACGCGGGTAAACTCGGGGCACAGATAGTCTTAACATAATTATTAACTCCACATTCATGATATATCACTGACATTTTCCCATATTTTTCAAAAAATTTGGTAGATACATATATTATATAAATACCTGATCAACACAAACACAAGTACACCCACATACAAATATTTGCACTGAGCTGGATCCGAAGCCGCACCACTGACGTAACTGTCGAACGCTCTAACGCCACGTCATATCGGTTTATTAAGATTTTTTCCATATCTCATTCCTATTCACCTTATAATAAAACTAATCCAGGCCTATGACCGTGCAAAATACCTTATATGTAACCAGTGAATAACTTTTTGCAAACGTAGTGAAAGAAAATGACTTGATCCGTACTTACTGTACTATTCTTAAAACTTTACGTACGCATCCCAAACGACATCTTAGTCACGCTTACTACCCTCCATCATCACTATCATCTTTGCATCTGTCCCGATCGCATTCGAGGCTCTCACCTTTGAGTCCTGTGTCACGTTTACTACCTACTTACATTTACACTTACTACCTATCTATCATAATCTACTATACGTCTCCCAACATTCATTTCATTTTTAGGGTTCCGTTGCCAAATGGCAAAAAACGGAACCCTTATAGATTCGTCATGTCTGTCTGTCTGTCCGTCCGTATGTCACAGCCACTTTTTTCTGAAACTATAAGAAATATGCTGTTGAAACTTGTTAAGTAGATGTATTCTGTGAACCGCATTAAGATTTTCACAGAGAAATAGAAAATAAACAATAAATTTTGGGGGTCCCCATACTTAGAACTGAAACTCAAAATTTTTTTTTTCAACGAAGCCATATGTGTGAGGTATCTATGGATAGCTCTTTAAAATGATATTGAAGTTTCTAATATCATTTTTTTCTAAACTGAATAGTTTGCGCGGGAGACGATCCCAAAGTGGTAAATGTGTGTCCCCCCCCCCCCTTTAACTTCTAAAATAAGAGAATGATAAAACTAAAAAAAATATATGATGTACATGACCATGTAAACTTCCAACGATAATTGGTTTGAACGAGATATAGTAAGTAGTTTTTTTTTAATACGTCAAATCGTAAATCGCAATTTACCTTTCATTCAATCAACTCAAATATAAAAATTAAAAAAAACATATTATGTTACTTGCTGCTACGGAACCCTTAATGGGCGAGTCCGACTCGCACTTGGGCGCTTTTTATTTGGTCATTTCACAGGGTAATTTTTGCCATGTGCCTGCATATTTTAATTCATTTGTGGAATACAGATGATCAATATAAATGAAATTGAATCGCTTTTGTTGTTAAACACAAAACTGGAGAATAACACCATCTATTTGAAGGTTTTATTTTTGTCGTGTTTGTAATACCTAATTGTCAGGATAAGGTTTATAAGAAAGACAATTTTGGAGAATCACAGCAGAATATCTGGAACTTGGTGATAACGGGCACGAATAGCAGTTAAAGTTAAAAATCACACTTACCGAAGTGGCGAAAATCCTATTGGTCCGAAGAAATAAAGATCTACAAAACAAAAGTGAAGTACAACACTGACTGCATATCGATTACCTACTTGATGACATTATGCGGTTTTTTATTACATATTAATTAGTTGAAAATCATTTAAAAATACCTGTTTATATCTGCCGTATTCAAACTATTAAGGTTTTGTTAAGATAATTGAACATTTTAAAATCGAACGCATATCTTTGATAATATGTATACTGAGTTTGACGACACCTTGGCTACTAATAGAAGTGTTGTTGGGTATGTTATTTTAATTATAAAATACCACTGCGTTAATATTTTCTTCAAAAAGCATTTTTGAAACATATAATAAAATCGTAACAAGGTGAAAACTGTACATTGAATATCAATATTTAAAAAAAACCATAATTGACGTGTGTTTGAGCGATACCAATGTCGAATATGTGATTTTTAGATTCCTTTTCTGCATGTCTGTTTGTCGGCTTGTGTGTTTGTCTGCTTTTCTTTATCGATGTTCGAGCATCAAGACAGTAGCTGAGCAAATTTGGCTGAAATTTTTCTTGAACATTTTTTCAAGGGATGGTCATAAACTGCACTATATCATCACGCTATTATATATATGATAGGAGCAGTAGATCAAAATCGGTCTAAACTATTATTGATGATAACTTTATTATTAATAGGTAGGTCTTTACGAATTTTTGCACTTCAGCAGAACTCTGACATGGTCAAAATTCGGACTATAACTCATCATGCTATACCTGAAAGGTGATGAGCAGTAATATATAAAATCTAAACTCCACCCATGTAAAGATTTTTGAATAGAAACGAATAAACATTTCATAATTAGTATCATCATGCTATATAAGGAATATTAAGGAATCGGGCTGAATTGATTTAGATGGCACGGCAGTGCCCCCGCCAAGTCCAGTAAAAAAAGAGGTTCGACCGTACCATCCTTTTCTCAAAGCACTTTAGATCATTTTCGACCCTCTATAACTTCCTTGTGGATAAACTTAGAAGCCTGGATTTTCAGTAATCAAGCATGCATTGTATAATTACGGCATATTTCAAATTTCATTCAATTGGACCCAGCAGTTTGTTATGTTACAACGAGCATCGATATCTCGAAAACTACTGATCGAATCTTCTGGAAATTAAAACGCATTGTTAGTTTCGAAGTACTCTATTGAACAGTGTAGAAAAATCTAGAAAAGCCAACAAATAAACCACAAGTGCTTCGAATACCTATACCTACTTTACCTACAAATCTTGAATACAAGGTTATTCACCTCGAATGTCGGCGCGACTGTGTAGGTACTTTTCTCGAACGCTCTACTTAGATACCTAACGTGCCTTATCTCTAGATGATTCCGGAACATTCTACCCTCCTTATTAAGAGCTGTAAAAGGGCGCCCGGCTATCGACACGCAGTCAGATTATTTTCGGAAGCGAAAGCGAACACATCTTACCGAAGCGATACAAAAGGGTTCTATCTGCGACCTAAGCAACGACTGTGGACAGAGTACTGTGTATGCTAGTTATTTAGTTGTCTAGTTTGTGGTGAGCGAATAAACCTCTTCGTTGTATAAACGGCATTTAATTTGTACCACGCGCACGTAACAACTGGTGTCAGAAGTGCGATGCCGTTATTACCACGTGAAGTCGAAGGACGTACTCAACGGACCAGATGTCAAGTGGAAATGGATGCTGAACGTCAACGGAGCCTTGAAGAGGAAGGGCTTCAGGCCGATGCTGCTATCTCAACGGGAACTACGGCAGCACCAGATGGAACCTCGTCAGATACCAACATGATGACGCTGCTGGCTGCTATACAGCAGATGATGCAGGCCTCCTTGCAAGAAATGCAGGCCAACCAAGAGGCTAGTTGACAGAACGATGCAGGCCTCTATAGAGGTTAAAGTCGATGCAGGCATTCACGCACTGGGAGATAAAGTGAAGAACCTCGAAGACGGCTTGCAAACGCTTGGTAAGGAAGTTTCTTTGAAGACGGGGACTATGGACGACCGCTTACAAGAGCTTGAAAAAGAGATCGGACCTGTTGACGACCCGTTGGCGACAGCCTTCAAGTACCAATTTGAGATATTGGTAAAATCTAAAGCCTGGAGCAACGAGGAGTTCTTTATGGCCTTGACACTTGCATTACGAGGAGATGCCTTAGTAATACTGGAAAACCTGCCACCTGAAGGAAGGACACTGGGGTCTCTGTTGGAAGTTTTAGACACACGCTACGGTGATAAGCACCTGGAGAATGTCTACCGAGCGCAGCTACGCGAGAGGAAACCAAAACCTGGTGAAAGCCTCCAGGAATGGGCTGTGGAGGTTGAAAGGCTCGTTCGTCGGGCATACTCTTCAACACCCGTGATGATCGAGATCACTCTACTGGAGGCCTTCCTAAACAGTATACGGGACGCAGAAGTGAAAACTAGTGTACATTTGCGTCACCACCAGACCTTAAAAGAAGCACTGGCTTATGCCCTTGAGGTGGAAACCAGACGGCAGAATGCCGGGTTAAGTAAGATCAGGGAGGTCAAGGAGGTAGTTGCAGAAGAGAGGAAGCCACGGTATGTCCCAAAGTGTTATTCTTGTACAGGAAGGGGCCATATCCAGTCAGAATGTCCTTAAAGGAAACGTAGGAGGGTCACGGACTCCGGGACCCAAGTGGATCAAGATGTTCCGTTAAACTAAATGTCGCCAGGGCCGCGGGGCGGGCGCTGGCTAGTCGATATGAGGCCCCAACCATCACTATAACTCAAGTTGGCAATGGAAATAGTCTGATCATCGAGGCCACTTTTGACAATCAACCTTGCAGTTTAACAGTGGATACTGGAGCTTCACGTACAGTTGTTAGGCCGGAATTGCTGAAACGCACCATAAGGTGGGAAAAACGATCTCCGAGGTGCCAGCTTCAGACGGCTACTGGCCAGCCAGTAACAGTCCTCGGGTGTTTCTCCGAAATTGCGTTCTTTGTCTGATTCATATGACCTATTTTTTTTTCACATTTAAGTTTATAAAACATTTTTTTACCAAAGTTGATAAGCTAAGATACAATGTCTGAAAAAGGTACACTTTTAGATAAAATGGTTTTCGAGATAATTAACTTTAAAATTTTTGGGGCCATATGAATCAGAATCTGTGACATATGAATCAGAATTAGGAATAAAAATGAATTATTTTTCTTATACCACTCAGGTGGCAGACAAGCTCACGGCCCACCTGATGGGAAGTGGTCACCGTGGCCTATGAAAAATCTGTCAATTATTTATTAAAATAACAGTAAATGCTCACGATGATTATCATAACACCTAAAGTCTGGATCTTTTTGTATGTTTTTCATGCGAATACGTTCTGCAATTTTCTTTTTCTCTCTTTTTTCTTCCTTAGATAGTACTGGTGGCATTTTTGTGTACTGTAATATAAAAACCAGAAATTAAATTTGAGTTATAGTTTAACTATCGAAAATTTAGTCGTCGGTAGACATGAAACCCCTTTGACGTTATTAAGACTGCTGCGAAATTTACAGCTACTGTTCTTAGACATGTAAATAATATTAGGCGCATATGAGATGAAATGTTACAGGCGTAACGCGCCGCCAATGTAACGTTTCATTAAAAATATGTGTGACATTCTGATTAATATGGTATTTTTACCATATGAATCACACACATATCAATCAGAATTTTGCCTATTAACATCGATAAATCACCACACGTATACAAGTAAGGATTGTTATTTAAAAACAGGTTTCTGTTCCCCACTTGCATTATATTTCCCGCAGATTCAAGTTTGAAAACCATTCAACTTAATTATAAAAACGAACATAGTAATCAGAAACACAGGTGCACCAAAGCCATATGATTCGGATATTTACCTTTATATCTCCGCGACGACACGAACCAGCACACACGTCAAGTCGCGACCACGTCAGCCGAGCCACTGGCCACCGCCAGCGCGGGAAGTAATCGCTTAATGTTTCGTACTTGGCTAGGTACGATCGAGTGAAGCGCGCGAATATGAATCAGACTTTTGTGCCGGACACTCACAATTTATTTATTTATTAATAAACTATCGTAAATATTAGTACCATTTTTTTTTGTGTAAAGAAACAACTAATATTCTCTCGTAATAATTATAATTCACATCGATTTATGAATAAGAAAAAATGTTATTGTTACTAATGTTCAAGAAACTGGGTTACGGACACACCATATTAGTCAGAAGAACGTTTTTTTTTTCAAATATTTAAAAAACTATTATTTTAAAAAAGTAACTTGCGCAAGATAAGTATAAATTGCTAATATTACTGATGATTGCATTTTAGGACTGGATTTCTTCAGGAACTCTTGCTACAATTCAGAGACATCTTTGCCACCGGAAATAACTGTGGAAGGACTGGGCTAGTGAAACACCGAATTGACATAGGTGACTCCAGCCCTATAAAACAAAGACCTCGAAGAAGAGGAAGTAGCAGTTATGATTAAAAACATGGCCAATAACAGGGTGATTGAACCTTCTACGAGTCCATGGTCATCACCTGTGGTACTAGTGAAAAAGAAGGATGGCAGTACAAGGTTTTGTGTGGATTACCGAATGTTGAATAATGTCACAAAGAAAGACAGTTATCCTTTGTCTAGAATCGACAATACCCTGGATATGCTTAGTGGTATGAAATGGGTGTTCAATTATCGATTAAAAAGTGGCTACTGGCAGGTGGAGATCTGTCCAGACGATAAAGAGAAGACAGCCTTCAGTACAGGAATTGGAAACAGTTTATGGCATTTTAATGTCGTTCCTTTTGGTATATGTAATGCACCGGCCACGTTTGACAGCCTCATGGAAAGAGTAATGCTGGGTCTACTCGGAGACGTCTGTCTGGTTTACCTGGACGATGTTATAGTTATAAGACGCAGCTTCAAAGAAAATCTGAAGAACCTGGAAAAAGTTTGTACTCGGATTCGTGAGGCTAACCTTAAACTGAGTCCAAAGAAGTGCGCTCTATTCAAAAAGGAGGTCAGCTATCTTGGACACGTCAACACAACAGAAGGAGTCAAAACCGACCCCGAGAAGATAAAGCCGTTCAAGAATGGCCTGTTCCAAAGAACAAAACGGAGGTTCGCCAGTTTCTGGGACTATGCGCGTATTACAGACGCTTCATTAAGCATTTCTTGGATATTGCAAAACCACTACACCGACTGATGGAAGATAAGCGAGACTTCGTTTGGGACCTGGATTGCGAGCAAGCTTTCAGTACGCTCAAACAACGATTGTGCGAAGCCCCTATATTGGGTTATCCTACTAGGGAAGGTAGATACATTATGTACACAGACGCCAGTAACACCGGAATAGGTGGAGTGTTGTCACAAGTACAGGGAGATCGCCATGTTGTAATAGCATACTTCAGTAAATCGCTATCTAAACCGGAAAGAAATTACTGTGTTACTCGTCGTGAACTTCTCACTGTGGTAAAGTCTTTACAGTATTTTAATAAGTACCATATAGGACAAGAGTTTACACTAAGGACAGATCATGCTGCGCTACACTGGTTGCTGCAACTCAAGAATCCGGAAGGCCAAGTAGCAAGATGGATCGAGCAACTATAGGAATTTCCCTTTGTGACAGAACACCGAAATGGAAAAGGGCTCGGCAATGCTGATGCTTTGTCACGAAGGCCGTGTGTCGATGATTGCAAGCATTGTCAGAGGAACGAAGCCCGAGAAGAGATTAAAGTCATAAAGGTGAATGGACTTGACGATGAATGGACTGGAAGCAGTATGAAGAAGGCGCAAGAGGATGATGATGATCTACAACCTATACTGCACTTCAAACAGCTTCTAAGCAAACCCCAATGGAGTGATGTATCTGCTTACAGTTCAACTACCAAAAGCTATTGGCCCCAGTGGGACAGTTTAGCTCTGGTAGACGATATTAAACGGATTCTGAATGAAATGTAGCACGGCTTTTGATTATAGTCTGGATTAGGCGGCTTTGTATCCCAGGAATAGGTTTCAGTGCCTCGCGGGAACGGGATCAGTATTTCACGTAGATGGAGCACGTAAAGATTTCTTTTGTGCATTCCCCAGTTTGTTCATTTTGAATTCTTGAGAATAAATAGAAGTCACGGAAGGAAAGGAAGATACTTATCCAGACTTTAAAAAAACCGACCAAGTGCGAGTCGGAATCGCCCAAGCAATTTAGCTTAGATGGAGGGGTTAGGGAGAATATTACTAATATTCTTATTAAAAAAAGGGTTCCGTAGCAGCAAGTAAAATTTTTATATTTGAGTTGCTTGAATGAAAGGTAAATTGCGGTTTATGATTTATGACTTATTAAAAAAAACGACTTACTAGATCTCGTTCAAATCAATTTTCGGTGGAAGTTTACATGGTAATGTACATCGTAATTTTTTTTTAGTTTTATCATTCTCTTATTTTAGAAGTTACAGGGGGGGTACCCACACATTTTACCACTTTGGAAGGGTTTCTCGCGCAAACTATTCAGTTTAGAAAAAAATTATATTAGAAATCTCAATATCATTTTTGAAGACCTATCCATAGATCCCACGTATGGATTTGTTGAAAAAAAATGTTTCAGTATGGGGAACCCCCAAAATTTATTGTTTTTTTTTATTTTTGTATGAAAATCTTAATGTGGTTCACAGAATATATGAACTTACCAAGTTTCAACAGCATAGTTCTTATAGTGTCGGAAAAAAGTGGCTGTGACATACGGACGGACAGACACGACAGACATGACGAATATATAAGGGTTCCGTTTTTTGCCATTTGGCAACGGAACCCTAAAAACGGAACATACTTAGAACTGAAACTCAAAAATATTTTTTTCATCAAACCCTTACCGTCTATGGATAGGTCTTCAAAAATGATTTTGAGGTTTTTAATATAATTTCTTTCTAAACTGAATAGTTTGCGCGAGAGACACTGCCAAAGTGGTAAAATGTGTGTCCCTGTAACTTCTAAAATAAGAGAATGATAAAAACTAAAAAAAATATATGATGTACATTACCATGTAAACTTCCACCGAAATTTGGTTTGTATGAGATCTAGTCAGTAGTTTTTTTTTACGTCATATTTCGTAAACCGCAATTTACCTTTCATTCAATCAACCCAAATATAAAAAAAAAAATTATGTTAGTTGCTGCTACGGAACCCTCCATGAGCGAGTCCGACTCGCACTTGGCCGCTTTTATTTGCCATTAGGCTACGGAAGCCTAAAAATGATGATTCTATAAAACATAACATACCTATTATTATTCCATAGTCGAATTTTTTGTCGAATCATCTAGCTGAGTGAGCTGGAGCATTGTGGTTGTAGAGGATCTTAAGTGATACTACCTGAATATATACCCAGATAAGCAATTACTAACATATCAGGTTGCAGTTTGGATCATTAGCATATTTATTCGATCGTCCAAAGAATCAGTTATGTAATAAGTAGGTACAGTGCCATCATCTTTTTTCCTTGATATTTAGGTATTCTCTATACTTTTAGTCGATAATAATATTAAAAAGCTGAAGTTAACCTATCTATACCTGCTAATATTATGAAGCTGAGTTGGATAGCCATTGTTTTTCTTGCGGAAATGCCCCTAAATACCCCCCCCCCCCCTCCGTGGCTAGCGGGGATGGTTATGTCGGATTCGAACCGACTAAAACCGCACACAGTCTCGGATGCCGGGCATTAAGGTGGCCCATAGGGCATTTGCCTCGCACCCCGGCTGACCCAGTGCCATTTCCGGTTTTCAGATGGCCCCCTCGGGTTTAATTTGGATAGCCAATTTATCGAGGAAGGCTATAGGCTGGAGGAATCCGAGGTGGGATATCAATACGCTACTATCCAGGGGAGCGGATCAGTATATATACAATACCAACAAATCAGGCAAATTTCCATACGATAAATTAAAACAAAGTAAAACTAATAAATTACAGGCACAGTATAGTAGGTATGGGTTAAATAGGTGCCACTGGGGATCGTAATATGTCACGGGCGAAACCGCGGGGGACAGCTAGTAGTCAAATATACGAAAAACACTAAAATGGGTTGTGTACAATAGTGCAGATTTTATTAGAGCTAATGAACACCACAGCAATCACATTATCTTAGTAGCCGCGATAGAAGTGCGATCTTCATGCATTGTTGATTAAGAACGCCATAAAAGTCATAATAAATCATGAAACGAATCAGAAATTAATTTTGACGCACGAGCCGCTCTTAATAAATGATTGCCAATTCTTAAAAACAAATGACAAATTAAATCAATTATACTTATTTACAGCTTCCTTTAGAGTTATTTCGCTAGAGTCCTTTGACTTTACTATTTAATTCAAAAACGTTTAGTTGATTTAGGTATAATTCATTCAAATGCACAGAAAATTGAATTAATTATTTAAAATTCATGCATGTATTCATTCATGTTACTTTCATTCATGACAGAAATTATTCGAGAAATCTGAAAATGCGTTATGTTCGAGAAATAACAAACTAAAAATACTGAAAGCGGTAAGTTGCGTTAACACACAAATAGAAATGGTAAAAAATAACATAACATTTACAAACAGAAACGAGGAAGTAATGGAAGAGCATGTAAATAATCGGACCTGATAGCATAGCGGAGAGACGCTGTAGACGGACTAGCGCATCACCTTATAGTCCTTCACAGCCGTGCAAAAGGACAGGCCTAGTGATGTTTTTATGGCCCTGACCCTTTAACTTAACCGGCATTTTGAGGTTGCAGATGACACCAGTCATGTCACGCCACTCGGCCCAGTCGCGTGTCTAAGTACCTTCTTTTTTATTATTTTTTTTTTCGTCCGGAAATCTCTTCGGATAACCCCCGCCGACCAACGGGGGCGGTTATGTCGGGCTTGAACCGACTAAAACCGCACGCCGTCTCGGGTCTTAAAACGCCGGGGCGTAAGGTTGCCCATAGAGCATATCCCTCGCACCCCGACTGACCCTGGGCCATCTCCGATTTCGAGATGGCCCCCTCGGGTTTGGGAACCATGGTGTTCCAGTCTTGCCCCAGTTTGGGGGAGGGGTGTTAGTCGCCCCACCGTCCCGGCCTGCTTCTGCTGGGGTGACAGGTGAACGCAGGCCTGGGGGTGGCAGGTGAGGCCCCTGCCACCCCCAGGCCTGCGTTCATGGAGGACCTGAGTCGCCTGCGACGCGCGGTGAGTATGTTGCGGGCTCGGCGGGCCGGGAGAGTTCTAAATCTCTTCCTTGCGTGCTCCGCCATCTCCTTCGCGGCGGCAGAGGTGGCGGCATCCCACGCGCTCGCGCTCCGGTCCATTGCCGCAATCATGCTGTTGAGCGAGAGGACTCCCACCCCGATGGCTGCCACGAGGTCGCGGGAAGTCTGCCAACGTGTGCAGCCCTGAGTCCTCGCTCGCGTTGCAGTGATGACACTCAGGTGCGCGTGTCTAAGTACCTGACTTGATCCGTGCGCTCGACCATCATTCATCGCACATGCAGACGGCTGTGATATCTGTTGAGTTCAACGCCAAGTACTCAGTCTTCGCCACATTAAATTTAGACCGCCGTTCTCAAGCGCTTCCTTCCACGTCTTCACACATCGCACCAATCTGCACATGTCCGCGTCCGTCAGCGCGATATCATCAGCCTCCGTGGTTGCTCATGTGAATTTCTGTTGCTGTTCGACAGAACGTCTAATATCACGCTAAACAGTAGCGGACTAAGAACGGATCCCAGGTGTACCCCGAGTGTGATGGGGAAGGGTTTGGTGGCACCAACAGCGGTCCGAACCACGGAATTGGAATAGTAGTTCGTAGAATTCGTTTTAGCACTCAGTACTGAGGCGTTCATTGTAGCGCTTTATCGATTTGTTAATTATTTAAGGTTTATGAGTCCCTAATCAACTATGTTTTACACGTAGGTAACTCTGTAGAGATTTGAAATTTCATATTCCATTGCTCATTACCTTTCAGCTATAGCGTCATCACGCTATAGCCACCACGCTATAACCATCGTTTATAGTCCGAATGTTGCCCATGTCCAAGTCCTACCAAACTATACAAAATTTCGTGATGATAAAAGTTATGATGAATAATAGATTATGCTAATACGATTTTGCTTTGCTACTCCAATCACACTTATAATAGCGTGGTGATATATAGCGCAGTTTCTGACCATAAATTTCAGCTGATTCAAATTAATATAAACCCCGACCTTTTAGTACTGGCCATTTACCGATCTCCATCAAATTTAAAAGCAGATGAATTCATTAATTCCCTTAGTCAACACTTAACTACTATTGCATCTTGTAAAAATATTGTGATAACTGGTGATATAAATATTTATTTGATATATTTCGATAAAGAAAAATCGGAAGAACGCTCAAATAGACATACATATCTAAACATGTTTGCTATGCATGGCTTACTTCCAGGTCACACACTACCTACTCGAAAGAAAAGGTGCCTCGACCATTTTATGATAAAACTTAGTCCACTAAACAATAAACCTACTATTGCTATTATTAAAACAACCATCACAGATAATTTAACTATATTTTTAAAACTATCCCCCAAATTCAAATGACTAAACAGAAAAGGTCCTTCAAAAGAACAACACTTGATATAGATAAGGCACTCGAGTGGTTAAAACAAAGTGAATTCCTATCTCTAATAAATATAAATGATCCTAACATTCTTACTGACCGCATGATATATATATTACAATCATGTCTTGCAGCCAACACCGTCACTATGAAAATTCCTTTAAGATACCAAATGATCAAACCATGGATGACCTTTGGTTTACTTCGCTGCATCCGGAACCGGAATGATATGCAAAAAAGACTTAAACAAGATCCCTTCAACGAAATATTAAAAATAACATATAAAAGATACCGTAATTACTGCAACTGTCTAATAAAAAAGCAAAAACGTAAACATGACAAAGACCTGTTAGTAAAAGTGCAGAAACACCCTAAAAAGCTATGGGATACAATAAATAACATTACCCAGCGTAAACCAAAGAAAACCCCCAATACAGATTTACTTGAAATAAAGGCTACCCCAGAGGAATCTGCTGATACAGTAAATAAATACTTCTCTAACATAGGTAAGATTCTTGCCAACGAAATCAGTGGTAGAACTAATACAGAGAGCAATATAAAACCTAAACATATATCTAAACATCCACCGTTAACAATAGTGTCCCCAATGACACGCCGCATATGGGTCTTAGCCAAATTGACTGTGGCCTCCAAAATCCGAGTGAGGGCAAGCCGGGGGACCAAACTTCCAAGTCACTCCCCGTTTCGCTAAAGTTTGCCCGATTTCCGTGTCCTTATCCATAAGGAACTGGTGCTGTAGGTACCGATCAGCACCCTGATAATTGGTGCCATTATCCTACCGTATGAGGTTAGGCAAACCTCGCCGTGAAACAAATCGATAAAGCGCTACAATGAACGCCTCAGTACTGAGTGCTAAATCGAATTCTACGAACTACTATTCCAATTCCGTGGTTCGAATTACTTGCACCTTCTGCTGACAACTGATCCAGATCGTTACTCGGTGTAGATTTCTTCACCACTGGGTACTTCCGACCACTGTCTGGTGAGGTCTGTATCCGTCTACTCCCCGACCGACACTAGTCCCAGGGGCTCCCGTCGGCTTTGGCGATACAGGTCAGCAGATTGGGATGAGATGCGATCCTTCTTCGCATCTTACCCTTGGCAGCCTGCATGCTTCTCGCCGAGGTGGATGTTTTGCGGCAGGGAATGGAGTATTACATTCCGTTTTCTGTCGTAGACATGTCTGGCGGGGCTCCACCATGGTTTGGCGCCGAATGCGGTCGTGCCGAAGCACTCAAGCATGCAGCTTACTTGACTTGGGTCGATGCCCGAAACCGCGGGGCGGAGGACGTATCTCAAAAGAATAGAGCCTTCAACAGGGCTGCCAAGTTTTGCAAGAAGCCTTACGAAAGGCCCGCTTTGACCATATTGGCCGTATTGGAAACAAAGTTGCATTGTATCCAGCGGGCAGCAAAGCGTTTTGGGCCCTAGCAAAGTCGGTTGAGTCCAACTTCTGCCGCTCCTCACTGCCTCCACTGCGGAAACCTGACAGGACACACTGGCCCACTCCGTTGAGGTAAAAGCAAATTTATTTGCTTCACTTTTTGCGGAGTCTTCGCATCTAGATGCCGGAACGACCAAGCCTCCTGCTCCTCCTGTCGGATGTGGGACGCGCATGGCAGATATCAGCATCCGACAGAGGGATGTACGTAGGGTGCTAAGTAATCTGGACGTGAATAAGGCCAGTGGACCCGATGGGATTCCAGCCATAGTGCTCAGGACTTGTGCACCTGAGTTCTCTCCTATTTTGACACGCCTTTTTGTCTCTCTTATGAGACCGGTTAAGAGCCGAAGGCTTGGAAGCAAGCCAACGTGCAACCTGTGCCCAAAAAGGGCAATCAAAATCTTTCGCCAAAACCGTTCCACTGGGGACCTTCTTGTGTATGCCCCCACATTTGGAGTGAGGCCATCGAAGGGCACGGAGAGGCACTTGCCGTTTCTCTCGACATCTCGAAGACTTTTGACAGGGTCTGGCACGATGGCCTAATTGGCAAGCTTCCGTCCTACGGCCTGCCCCCTGGCTAATGTATCTGGATCACCGCCTTCCTGAGGAATCGGTCTATCCAAGTGGTCGTTGACGGCTGCACATCCGACCGATTAGCAATTAACGCTGGGGTCCCTCAGCGGTCGGTACTCTCGGCTGATAAATAACGATAGTACGCTAACAAAAAGCTAACAAGATCAGTGTAATACTCTCGCAGACTCTTCCCTGAACAATATGCTATTGACGCATAATGGGCCTAGCGATGAACACGCTGCTGTCGACTGTTCTCTAACTGCCCTTGATAACCACCCGTTAAAATTCCCCAGTATATCGTTCGTCCATCTGAAATTAAAAGACACATTTTGAAACTTAAAATTCACAAAGCATCTGGTCCTGATGAAATTTCTAACCTACTAATAAAGAACATACCCCAAAAGGGTTAAGTCAATCTCACTAAAATCTTTAACGCCTGTCTTGTACACAATTACTTCCCAACTATCTGGAAAACCGCTAAAGTTATTCCCATACATAAACCGGGTAAAGATGCCTCGGAGCCTACGTCTTATCGCCCGATAAGCCTACTTCCTTGCCTATTTAAAGTCTTTGAAAAGAGAATTTATTCCAGACTAGCCCGTGCTACCGAAAACATGCTCCCAGACGAACAATTTGGTTTCCGTAGTGGCCTCTCGACTGCTGGCCAGGGTTGCCGAGGCTGTGTCCCATAACTTGAACCTTCACAATTCAATTGGCATGTTCTTATTGGACATTGAAAAGGCATTTGACACAGTCTGGCATGCAGCCCTGTTGCATAAACTAATCAACGTAAATACGCCCATATCACTTGTCAAAATAATACGATCATATCTCTCTGGTCATTCATTTCAGGTACATGTCGGTAACTTCTCATCCTCACCTAAAACTGTTCCCGTTGGCGTGCCCCAGGGCTCAATTCTTGGTCCGTACCTTGTTTTTTTTTTTTTTTATCGTGCGGAAATCCCTTCGGATACCCCCCCGCCGGCCAGCGGGGACGGTTATGTCGGGCTTGCACCGACTAAAACCGCACCCCGTCTCGGGTCTTCAGACGCCGGGGTGTAAGGTTACCCATAGAGCATATCCCTCGCACCCCGGCTGACCCTGGGCCATCTCACCACTAACAGCATCGCTCATCCTGTCTCCTCTGAAAGCAGAGGAGTACGGAGAGCGATGTGTTCCCGCCACGTTGGGTATTGGCCGACGATCAATGCCAACCCTATGAAGGGGTGAAGGGGAAGCCATTGACCGCCGCCCAGGGTGTACCGGCCGCTCCGATTCCGTTCCCCCCGGACTGCAGCGGGATCGGAATCGGAGCGACACTCGAGGAGGTTACCCAACACACACCCCTCTTGGTCCGTACCTGTTTTTAATCTTCCTTCACGACGTTCCTACGCAAACACGCACCAGCTTAGCTTGCTTTGCTGATGATACAGCCTCCTATACATCATCAAATGACGTTGACCTAATTATCAGCCGACTCCAACTATCAATAGAATCACTCTTTTCATATTTTAATAAATGGAAACTAAAGATAAACGCATCAAAAACCGAGGCAATCCTATTTACCAGGGAACACTCTCTCCCCGTACGAAGAATCCAGATTGATGGCTTCAGCATTCCATGGAGCAAATCTGTCAAATATTTAGGCCTTATACTAGATAGCAAAATGAACTGGACAGAAAACACGTCGAAACTCTGCCTAAAAGAAACCAAAGCTTTGAACGTCCTGAGCCCAATCTTAAATAGACCGTCGTGTCTAAGTAGTTCTACCAAATTACGCATTTATTGCACCTTAGTCCGGCCCTGTCTCACATACTCCTGTCCTGTGTGGAGTAGCACGTGTGCCACAAACATTAATAAACTACAAATAATCCAAAATGAAGCTGTTAAATACTCTTTTAATACCCGCCCATACACTAATCTTAAAAAACTACATGATAAAATTGGTCTTTCCAGTCTAAATTCATATATCTACAAACTATCCAAAACATTTTATTTATTTATTAACCCTAAAAGTAAAAACAAACTAATTAATACTATATGTAGGACACGTAAACGAAATTTATCTTATATCGATAAATACAAACGTTATAAATTACCACATCACTTTTTCTTAGCTGAAGAATAGATAAGGTGTCTGGTGGTTATTTGCGCGTGGGTGCGAGTAGTCGGCCGCAGAAGCGCGGGCAATACTCGCCCGTATTCACTGAACATATGGCACGGTATGGCGAACGCGCTGATGGCAATGGCGCGCGCACGACCGCAGGGATGCTGCCGTAACTTTGTGAGTTCTTGTTGTTTGTGTGAATCGTCATTCTTTTATAACTACCCCCATCAGTGGTTAAACTAGGACGGTTACCAGCTTCGCAATCAACCCAAACTTAAGCGTAGCGAGATTTGCCTATTCAACAATAGGTCAACGTGACCGGTCGACTTTTTCCATTGATTTGGTTTTTCCGTGATTATTCCTCGATGGTACGTCGGACATCAACTTTCGACCCATAGAGACATTCAGCAAACTGAGCTTGATAACCGTGCCAAGTTTGGTCAAGATCGGTCGAGCCGTCTAGGAGGAGTATGGTTTCACGCGAAAACCCGATTTGTGGAGAAAGACGCTTCGCTCGCCTTCGGCTCGCTACGCTTAATGAAATATAGCATTTTTAATTATAATTCTAAAAATTGTAATGCCTAAACAAAGCTTACAGTAACTGAAATCTATGTTTTATACAAGTGTAAAAGGATATAAATAGTTATGTATCAGTTTTGTATCTATTCTGCAGAAAATGGTTTTCTATAAGGACTTTGCAACCTGTAAAACGTACGTATATAATTTATTACTATAAATTAATAGGATTAGAATGTACACTGTTACTTTATATTTGCTAAGTTCTGTCAATAAAGATATTTTAAAAACAAAACAAAATCTCTCGGCTACATTAATCCTGCGGCACATAAACGACCTGCTCAAATCTGGTACTTTTGGGTACGCAGACGACAGCACAGTAGTCGAGAGTTACGAGTCCAGCCCCCGAGCCAGCGTGGGACAGATCCGGTCTCTCCGAGAGGCTATGGTTGAGCGTTTGAATTTGTCCTTGAAAGCGGTCTCCGATTGGGGTGATGCTAACTTGGTCAAATTCATTGGGGTGCTACTCTTAGTAGCATACATATATAAGACACGCCTGGGTCTTAACCCAGGCGTGTCTTTTCTCCGCCAAGCGAAGTCAATTTCAGCCAAACCCCACATTCCGAAATGCATCTGTGCCGATAACTGATCGCCTCGAACTTCTTGGCGTTACTTTAACATCCACCCTCAATTTTGGGTCTTACATTGAGGCTAAAGCTCAAGTGACTGCTAAAAAGCTGGGCATTATGTCGAAGGTGCGACAGTGCTTCCCACCGGAACAGTTGCTCAACCTGTACCAAGCGCAGGTTCGATCCTGTATGGAGTACTGCTCGTATCTGTGTGATGGCTCAGCTAAATACCATCTAGAAGCGCTAGAGACAATAGAGAGACGGGCCAAGAGGCTCATTAACAACGATGCACTCGTCGAGAGAAGGCTTCAGAGCCTTGAACATCGACGCAAAGTTGCAGACCAATCGGTCTTTTATCGGATGCATTTCGGAGAGTGTGCGTTGAAATTGCACAACTTGATACCTCCAAGCCCTTTCCACCAACGAACGACCAGACGCTGCGACACCGCTACATGGTGAATATTCCACTCATACGCACGAAATGTTTCGGCGACACATTTATTATGCGTACAGCTAAGGAGTGGAATTGCCTGCCTGAGTCTGTGTTTCCGGAAAGCTATATCCTCGGAATCTTCAAGGTTCGAGTGAATAGGTTCCTTCTAGGCAAACGTGATCCATCGTAGACTACATTGTCACTTACGACCAGGCAAAGATAGAGGTCAAACGTGAGCCTATCATACATAAAGAAAAAAACTATACATATTGTGTATACGAAACTGTGGAATTAAACATACCTTGATTAATTCCGAATAAGTCGCTAGTCCCAAATAAAATTTAAAAAAATATATAAATTCTTATTATACAAATACTTGAACTTCATCTGACCTTTATCTAAAGTCAAAAACTAAATATCTGTATTTTAAGCATTATGGTTTCAATTTACTTATAAGTTGAAATAATATTGGGCTTTCTAATAAGAAATTCTTAGTGGATAATCCTGGGACACTAAGAAAAGTCTGCACCAGAGCCTCGTCCGTTAATCAGCAATCAGTATGCTAACTTCTCCTAGAGATTTAACTCGGAAAATGTAAACATCCAGGACGGGGTTTGAACCCACGACTAGTCCCTTACAGGAGAATACTTTGACTAACTGATCTACCTGGATATATCGTAGATATTCTAATTCCTCCGATACAATACGGCTTAGGGCGCCATTGGAGCCTTCTACCGTAATTCTTACGAACTACGGAAACAATGTATGACGTCACAATCATTTTAAAACATTGTTTATAGATTACTCCGGCATATTTATTTAATGAAATTTTGAAACAATTAGGACGCTAAATGTTCCTATAGGTTTAACTCGGAGGTTGTGGCAGTCTGGTATCCTGCGCGGTTTTTTTAAAATTAAAATGAAGTCGCCAGTCATGGTGGCCAGAACCTACTGGGTGTTAGTGTAAATTCCGCACCACGGACAAATCGCCTTTCGCCACATGGGCCTGATTTCGCAGACACAGTGTGATTTTCTGCTATCTGCTTCGGCGCAGAAGCTTCTACACGAAAAAAAACGATGTTACACTGGTTCAGTCTTTTTCCTAATTAGTTATATACCTGTATACCGACATAATGGTTAAAGCATACTAAAAGCATAATAAAACAGTTAACTTGTAATGACAAGTTATCTGATTTATTTTTTGTTTAATAAAAACAAGTTTTGACAAGTGATTCATAACATTGAAACGTCCTATTTGTTTACAGATAATATGACGCAGTAGATACCTAATGTCCCATATTTGTGTAACTCACCCGAGTAACTCTACAACTTAGCACACGTGTTTGTTGTATTAATTAAAGTGAACATAAACGAGTTTCGTATGCGAATAATCCTACTAAAATTATAAGTGCGAAAGTTTGGATTTTATTTCTGTTACTCTTTCACGCAAAAACGGCTTAACGACTCTCACTGAAATTTGGTTCAGCGATACACTATCTTCGGAGTAACACATAGACTACTTTTTATCCCTGGAATAGGTTCCCGCGGGAAGCAGGAAACGGAACAGAATTCCACGCGGGTGAAGCCGTGGGTAAAAGTTAGTAACATTATAAAGAGGCAAAATTTTGTTAATTGTAATCGATAAACTCTAACACTACAGAACCAATTTAATTAAAATTCTGAACGGACTTCAAGTCACCATTTGAGTGCTACGTCATCCCTGAGTAACATCACCAGGCTACTTTTTATTCCGATATTCCCATGGGATCACGACCAACGCTTGTAAAAATTAAAGATAGTGTTTTCGATTATGACATGCCAAGCTTATTTAATAGCTGTGATGTAGGTATGCCAAAGGAGCGACGGCAAATGAACGGACGAGAAGTAATACTCTGCATTCATGTACAACGCACATTGTACATCGCACTCGCAAAGTGATCTCCGATCTCTGTGGGAGTTGACCTCAAGACGACCCAAGGCTGCTAGCAGAAGATGAAAAACTGAAGCAGGCCTAAGGTGGTCGCACGACAGGCGCGTCTTTTCTTTTAACAGGTGTGGGTGGTGACGTAACCTGCTATACGACTTATCCTATGTATTTCTTTCCTAATATTGACACGTAATAATGCATTATGCTATCTTATTTTGAACAATGTTCCTCCAGGCAATTTGCATCCTACGCGTCGCAGGCGACTCAGGCGCCGGAGGGCGCTTAACGACCTCCGTCCTCCATGAGCGCAGGCCTGGGGGTGGCAGGTGAGGCCGCCTGGCACCCCAGCAGAAGCAGGCCGGGACGGTGGGGCGACTAGCGCCCCTCCCCCAAACCGGGGCAAGACGGGGACACCGTGGTTCCCAAACCCGAGGGGGCCATCTCGAAACCGGAGATGGCCCAGGGTCAGTCGGGGTGCGAGGGATATGCTCTATGGGCGACCTTACACCCCGGCGTCTGCAGACCCAAGACGGCGTGCGGTTTTAGTCGGTTCGAGCCCGACATAACCGCCCCCGCTGGCCGGCGGGGGGGTATCCGAGGGGATTTCCGCACGAAAAAAAAAAAAAAAAAAAAAAAAAAGGTGCTAGTGGTTTTTAACATACATACTTATAGCCATTATTTATCAGAATTAACGGAAAGAATATTATTATGTTACCCGGTTACCCGTAGAACACAAAGGATCTTACTGAATAAGCATAAATTCTTAGAACAAATGTATCTTTCGCTGCTTATTGTTGGCAGTAGTTAAGGTGAATAATCCAAATCTTTACGCATTACCAAGTTCACACATACAGAAAAGAGTCCACTGAACTCTGCTGCATGGTTGGAAAAATTAATTTGAATGGCTTTTTTATAAACCTGTAAAACTTTTAATTTGAAGTAATTATAATTGAGTGACAATCAGAAACTAATGGTTTCGACAAAATATGTATTTGAAACAAAAAAAAAAACGTAAAATAAAAATACCTGATATAGTTCCACAAGTGCCTTTGTCTTTAAACGTTTAAATTTACAGCATTACATTAACGCAGCATTTTGTTAAAATCTATAATAAGCCACATTTATAACCACATCGTCAATGAGTTTATAGTTAAATGTTGCTGGTAGCTTGGTAAATTCATGCCCTCACCACCACATTCCCATGATTCGCACGGGAATAGGGGCGTAAGGCAGGAAGGTGGCGAAACGTTCACGCGGGACGTGGTAACCTGACTGCTGTCCCGCACGCAGGGCGTACCCCTCATCCCGCGCGAACCAGTATCACGCATGTATTGATCAAGCTATAGTTTAATGTTAATATTTAAATGTATATTATTAACATTTAGATGTCAACACGGTTAGTGTTTTGTACTTTAAAGTGTGAATTAGGGTGGGTTACCGATGTATGGGTTGTGAAGTTTGGTAGTAATCCGAATTCATTTACTGCCTCCAGTTTCAAGAAGAAATTTCAATAAATGTTAGGCAGGTCGTAACATTATGGCAGAAAAAGTCACACACTGATCAAAGTTATTTATGAATAAAAGTCTTAAATCAATAGTAATTGTGTTTATTAAAGAGTAATTAGGATCGCAAATAATTATTATAAGAGATAAAACCAAAAATAATCATCACATTGAAGGGCCTAATTAGTAGAAAAAATGTTACATCCGATTGCAATCAAATGAACCATAGATAATGCCGCAATGAAGAAAAAAATGAATATTAACAATCTATAGGTACACTTTGTCTGGGGTGTGTGTTGGGTAACCTCCTCGAGTGTCGCTCCGATTCCGATCCCGCTGCAGTCCGGGGGGAACGGAATCGGAGCGGCCGGTACACCCTGGGCGGCGGTCAATGGCTTCCCCTTCATAGGGTTGGCATTGATCGTCGGCCAATACCCAACGTGGCGGGAACACATCGCTCTCCGTACTCCTCTGCTTTCAGAGGAGACAGGATGAGCGATGCTGTAAGTGGTGAGATGGCCCAGGGTCAGCCGGGGTGTGAGGGATATGCTCTATGGGTAACCTTACACCCCGGCGTCTGAAGACCCGAGACGGCGTGCGGTTTTAGTCGGTGCAAGCCCGACATAACCGCCCCCGCTGGCCGGCGGGGGGGTTATCCGAAGGGATTTCCGCACGATAAAAAAAAAAAAAAAAAAAAAGGTACACTTTGTCTGAAGCAGGTGTAACATCATCATCATCTTAGTGTTGAGCCCAGGATCCGTGTACTTCTTCTCCCCTTTATGGTTTAGCTTATATGGCTTTTATGGAAGTGACTGCCGTCTGACCTCCCAATTCCACGAGGAAAGCCTATGCCCGTGCCTCGTTGGTTAATTAGCAAGTGTATCGGGCTTGCAGGTGAGGTTGTCATGGCCCAAAGGTATTGGAGCCCCCTGAACGGGTGTACTTAACCTTACCGAAACCTTACCTTTCTTTGATCAAAGAAATAGGTTCTTTAAGTATGCGTGGCCTACACTTTTTTCCATCTTTTCAGACATTAGTAGTCACGGTTTGGTCTTTTCTTCCATCGAAGTATAATGCCGGTATTTTTGGAGACAAAAATAAGCGACGCACTATGGGACTAAACAGTAGCTTTCATTTCATAAATGGTTGTTCTCACAGACATAAACTATTCACATCAGACGTCAAATATCTTAGTTTTACATTCGAGAAATTACCGCAAATGTTGGACTTCTACATTTTGGTGAAATTAAATTACCTACCTGTAATGGAAGTTCAACACAAAATCTCATGAAAGTTTTTCAAGGCAGTTCGACGGCTTAACATCTATGGTTTGTAATCACGTTAAGTTTTTCTGAATAATATTTTTGGATTTTTTATTGAGCGAAGCTCGTCAGAGTTTGGCTCTCTTTTAGACGACTCATGTATTTCGTTAGAACATCTTCTCCTCCCAAAAGGCTGAACCGATTCTAATGAAATTTCACACAAGCAAAAGTGTTACTGATGGGAAGGACATAAGCTATGTAATTAAAAATTCATGTGCACCACGGAGGACTAATCACCGAACAAAATTTTCAAAATCTGATTCCGCAATGATGGTCAAGGTTAGACACCCAACATTGGCGCCAAAATGCGTAACTTTAAAAGTGGAGTCATCAAAAAAAGAAATTTTGAAATCCAACGTACCAAGGAGGAAAAATCACCGGATTTTTATTATAAATCTGATTTCTCAATAAACAGAAAAGACTCATTCATAATAACAATAATATAATAGTAATAAGCCATTTATTTCCATATCCCATGATTACATATGTGTATTAAAGTTAGTTGTTAGTTTGCTTTCTTATTCTAAGGGTTAGTATTGTTAGTTATTCATCAAATTCTGAGATATGGACCCCTGTTTGGGTAAAGGCCTCCTCCATTCCCTTCCACAACTCTCTGTCTTTGGCTTTTTTTAGCCATTCTTTTCCTGCTACTTCTGTGATATCATCAGCCCACCGTCGTTTTGGTCTGCCAACATCCCTCTTGCCCAATGGTCCCATCCAACGTGTGGTTTCAATGGTCCACCGTTCATCATTGTAGCGTGAGATATGACCTGCCCATCGCCACTTCAATTTCAGTGCTTGTGTAAGTGCATTCGTGATTTTTATTCTTTGTCTTATTTTATCGCTTCTTATTTTATGTATTTTACGGATCTTTAGCATACTCCTTTCCATTGCTCTTTGGGTACTTTGGATTCTTTGTTTTACTTTTTTAGTGAATACCCAGGTTTGACATCCATATAACAAACATGGCAATATGCTTGTATCCATTACGACTTTTTTGGTGTTTAAGCTGTAATTGCCCTTTAAAATTTCCTTTAAAGACCAATATTTTTTCCACGTTATTGCTATTCTTCTGTTTACTTCTTCTTCATTGCTAGTCTTATCAAATGATACTTTCTTACCCAGATATATATAGTACCCAACATATTCGATACTATTTCCTCTGAGTTCGATAGGTGTTTTCAGGCTATTAGACATTATTTTGGTTTTGCTGGCATTCATTTCTAGGCCTACTTCAGTACTGTAGTGGTCGAGTGTTGTTACCATATCCTCCAGCTGTTTAGATGTTTCCGCAAGTAATACGATGTCATCTGCAAATCTAAGATGGTTTAGATAACGTTGACCTATTCTTATGTCTTTTTGGTTCCAGCCTATTTTTCGAAATATATCTTCCAGAACAGCTATGAAGAGTTTGGGTGATAAAGGATCGCCCTGCCTTACTCCTCTTTCTATGTTGATAGGGGCACTTCGTGTTTTGAGTTTTACATTACTTGTGCTGTTGTCGTAGACGTATTTTATAATGTTAATGTACTTTTGATCCACACTAAGATGTTGTAGAGCGTTCCATATTGAGCAGTGGCTAATACTATCAAAAGCTTTGCTATAGTCTATGAATGCCACATACAGAGGTCTGTTGAATTCTCGATATTTTTCTATTATTTGTTCCAGTGCCTGTATGTGATCAATAGTGCTAAAGCGGGAGCGGAAAGACTCATTCACGTGATTGAAATTAAATTAAGTAGTTTGTTCATATACACAAGACAAAAAAAAGGCGGCTAAGTGCGAGTCGGACTCGCCCATTAAGGGTTCCGTAGCGTAAGTAACATAATAATGTTTTATTTAAATTTTTATATTTGAGTTGATTAAATGAAAGGTAAATCGGTTTACGATTTATGACTTATTAAAAAAACTACTTACTACTAACTAGTCGTTCAAACCAATTTTCGTTGGAAGTATATATGGTAAAATATCATATATTTTTTTTAGCTTTATCATTCTCTTATTTATGTATATATATGGGTTTGATGAAAAAAAAATTTTTTAGTTTCAGTTGTAAGTATGGGGAACCCCCAAAATTTATTGTTTTTTCTTTTTTTTGTATGAAAATCTTAATGCGGTTCACAGAATACATCTACTTACCAAGTTTCAACAGCATAGATCTTATAGTTTAGAAAAAAAGTGGCTGTGACATACGGACGGACCGACAGACAGACATGACGAATCTATAAGGGTTCCGTTTTTTGCCATTTGGCAACGGAACCCTAAAAAGAAAAACGAAAATCAGATTAGCTATTTTTTTTTACGTGCGGAAATCCCTTCGGATACCCCCCCGCTGGTCAGCGGGGGTGGTTATGTCGTGCATATCCATTGCCATATCCATTGCCGGGACCCCCGAAGGTAAGCCCTCGAAAGGATAACCCCAGGGTTACCGGTGGACTTTATCCGCCACCGCGGCCTCGCCTGGTGGGGTCAGGTTTTATTCCGCGTCGGTGTGTTGGCAGGAGTGTGTAGGACACACGACACGCCTCCGCCACGGCCTGCTTCTGTAAGGACGGCGAGTTGGCCAACTGCCATCCTCAGGCCCCGATCATGGAGGTCGGTAGTCCCGGGCGTAGATGAGTCTGCGCTGTCCTCGCTGCAGACTGCGAAACTCGAGGGGCAGGGTTCTCTCCCGCTCCCTCTCCGCCGTCTCTTTCGCGCGCATTACCTGCTCGCAGAAAAAGGCGGCGGCGTGCCACTTGCTCCCGTCGGAGACCACGGCCCTCACCATGGTCTCCAACGAGAGAACGTCCACGTATAGAACCGCAACGAGATCCCGGCGTTGACTCGCCCACGCAGGGCACTGCACCCACGTGTGGAGTGCCGTGTCTTCGCCAAGATCCTCGCAGTGCTGGCACTGCGGCGTTGTCTCCCGGTGGATGCGCCATAGATATTACCGAAACACCCGTGTCCGGTAAATATCTGGCACATCCGGTAGGAGAGGTCCCCATGGTCCCTCTCCAACCACTCCTTCATAATTGGTCTCACCGCCGCAATGGTGAATTCCCCCCACCTTGGGTGCTCAAGTCGCACTCTCCATGTCTCCATGAGTTCCTGGTGGAGCAAGGACCGCTGAGTCCTGATTTCTCGGGGCTTTTTTTTTTTTTTGAAGTCCCACTAAAATATAATATTTTAGTAGAACTCTTCATTTTTCCCATACCTACAGTCGGCATGGACCATTTTTACAGGTTTTATAATCACTTGGTATTTATTAATTTGTTAGGGTACTTTTACTGCAAAGCGACTGCTAGTTCCAGACCGGTTAGCCGCTTGGCAGCCATAGTCTGATAATATTGTAACGTTGTGGATTCTTTACAAATCAAATTAAAATTATATACATAAAATTAATTGATATTTTAGTATGTTTCTATAAATTATTACTAATTATCTATGGTTGTGCGAGCGAGATTGGACAACACTAGCCCAGTTATCAACTGACGGCTCTTAAATCGTTCCTTTCCTTGGTAACCTTCGCCGGGGAAGGTCACTTTGACCCCGTGGCCAACTGCTGTCGGCTCCGGGTAAGTTTTGAGATCAACATTTCCTACTTCTTCTACAGGTGAAGACTTTCCAGCGGTGCAGCTTATTGCCTGCTATAATGCATGGCTTAATATATTTTATTTTATTCTGTGTGCTATTTCAGCCTACGTAATTAGTGCCACGAGGCCGATGACCCCTACGGTCAGAGGTCGCGGCACCAGCTTGTGCTGCCTATTTATATTCTTTTTAGTTATAGTTTCTAGCTACGCTGCATTGCCGCTGGGAGATTCTCTTCACCTGCTATTTTAGCGGGTCACTTGGACGTAATTACCTAGTGACAAACTGACCCGCACTTTTTCTATTTCCAGGGTCTTCGCACCGGGCTTTGCACCATAATGGCAGTAGCGAGGCACACCAGCGGAGACCCTGGCACGCCGGCAACATCAGCCACGTGTCCACTAGCTAAGTGCATACTACCATCTTTGCACAACGGACCGAACAACGCCACGGCAGAATATTTATTACGAACCCATCCCCTGAGGTTCTTTTACTCAATACCTAATATAATTATATGTAACGCTCTCTTTCCGATTATAATCCTAATATATTGTAATCGACTTTTTTATTTATCTCTGCTCGCCCTAGCCGGTAGTTAGCATCAATTACTTTATTAAATCTTACAGTGCATAAGTCACCCCTTAAATTTACGTAACTTCATATAAAAACCCCCATAAAAACTTTAACCGTTACAATATTATAAATGATATATAAATAATAATAATAATAATATTGGTGTTTATTGCATTACTCTTATGTGGAAATTTCATATATATTAGTGATTGCTTAGAAATAGTGTCAATAATGATAGATATTTAGATACTTATATAATAAATTTATAAAGAAGGAGTAGAGGAGTTTAAAGATCTCAGCTTGGCCTAATTTTCAGCAGAAAATTATTACAAGTGTTTTTATTACTAGGTATATAATATAGTTTTATATACATATGCAGTACTAACAGAATTGGTGAGTGATATTTATATATTTATATATATATATATATAATGGTGTATTTTATTTATTTATTTAGGTTTTATGTACTTACTTTTTATTTCATTTTTAATCATAGACATTTGATTTATTTAGTTTTTACCAGACTATTTGTCCATTTGATTTTAATTTTTCGGTGGTTTTGTTATTATGTGCCAATAATTTTAATATTATGTCGAATTGTTGTTCTGATTTATTTAAATCTATTAAATCTAATAATGTGTCTAAACTTTCTTATGTAATCTAAATAAATGGTTGCATTAGTTACCCTCGACTTAAGTTTTAAACGATACTTGGTAGTTTAGTATACCGAAGTGTTTCTACGAATTGTGGTTTTTATTGTTCACAGTGTTATATTATTATATGTAATTAATGTTTTATTTTAATTTGTTTTTTCGAATTGGCTCATTTTTATTAATCCACGTATTACGTTGTAATTATTAGTTGTTAAGCTTATTTTATTGTTTGCGTGTGTAGGTGTTCTCATGTTCTTATTATGTAATGGTTTATTCTGCATTTTATCTGTTTATAAAGTACAGAATGCCCGATATGTTAATTTGCTAATTTTGGTGTAGACTGCGATGTGCTTAATATAATATAAATGTGTGATTTCTCGGGGCTCCGGCCTATGCCCCGCTCCAGCGCCTGCTTGCGCCACTGGTACAGCAGCGCAAAGGCTCTCACTTCTAGGTCCCCTGAAGGGGTCCCGGCTAGGAGACATGCCGCCTCAACGGAGATCGTGCGATACCCCCTGATGAGTCTGAAGGCCATGGCTTTTAACGGGCTGTTTAGGACAGCCACGTTGCGGGCCGCCAGAGTATCCGCCCATACGAAGGCCCCGTACAGGGCCATGCTCCGCACGATCCCTAGGTACAGTCTCGTCCGTCCTCTAGGTACAGTCCGTCGGATTTGTGGAGAGCCACCTCGAGTCCCAGCCGCCGTATTTGACCCACGACTTGAGCAACCCCTGCCATGGCCTTTAGTGCCGCGCTTCGGTACGTTGCTCCCCGCGCCATAACGAGGGTGTCGTCAGCATAACAGACTATGCTGACACCCTCGAGCAACGTACCGCGCAGCCCCCAGTCGTATCCGATGTTCCACAGGAGTGGCCCTAGGACTGACCCCTGTAGAACACCGCACGACACTTCTCGCCGCCCTGACCCTAGCCAGCTCGGGTAAACTATGGCCCTCTCGGATAGGTATGCCTCGACAATGCGGCGGAGGTAAGAAGGCACTCCGTGATACGCGAGCGCCTCCCTAACGCTGCTCCAGGGTAGGGTGTTGAAGGCGTTGGCGATGTCGAGAGACACCACCGCCACCACCCCACCCCGCGAGACTACTTCCTCCGCCAGGTGCATGCATGATCGCCATCACGGTGGAGTGCCCCCGGCGGAAACCAAACTGGTTGTCCGCCAGATCTGGCCCCACGTTCGTGAGATGCTCGACGAGGCGCTCTGCAATAATCCGCTCAAAGAGCTTGCACACCTTGTCGAGCAACACGATCGGCCGGTAACCGGATGACTGATCCGCCGGCCACCGCGCCTTCCGGATAAGGACCAGTTTACCCGTCTTCCACGCCTTTGGAAACTGGCCCCTTTCGAGGCATGCGCTAAAGAGCACCACCAGTCAACGCCCTAGTTCCTCAAGGGCCAGGACCCATGCTCGCCTGGAATGCCGTCGGGCCGGGGGCAGTACATTTCCGGGCTTTAAGCCGGAGCACTGCTATCCCAACTCACTCTCCCTGACTTCGGGCACATCGCTCTCGCTATTATCAGCGTCAGGCGCCTGAGGCGGAGCCCTACGCGGAGGAACATGCTCCTCCGCTCTCGCTGGGAACAAGGAGCCCAGTATCCCCTCCAGCTGCTACGGCTGGAGGCTCTGGGTCAGTACAGTGGGCGGATTTTGCCCCTGACCGCAAGGTAAGGGCGCCCCCATGAGTTCTGCTCCAGAGACTCCAGCAGCTCTTCACGGGCCCGCCGTTTGGCCTGCTTAATGGCTACCTGGAGGGTCTTCTTGGCCCCCTTGTACGCCTCATATAGCGCCGCCTCTCGGGCTACCGCATCGTCAGGGCGGCGACGCCTCCGGCGGATCAGACTAGCCATTGAGTAATTATCACCGTTAGAAAAAGGCCTGCTGAAATTGTTTCGCTCAATTTTTGCAACAGCAGAATAAATTGCAGACCTAATAATTATTATTTAGCGACGTAAAGAAACTTTCAGGTTTTTTAATTTTCAATAGGAGTTTTTGTTGTTGCCGAAAGCTCCCAATGTCTAGTTAATGACTTCTTTAAAGACCTTACCTATTCAGAAATGTAAGGGAAAACCGCTGTCATGTCACCGCTAAACTGAACTAGAAGCAAAAATATCATCCGAGGGAAAAATAAAAAACCTGACAATGACGATCTTTCTTTTTCTCTCTAATCAGGATTATATTTGTTGCGGTAAATAAATTACAATCAGTATTGGTCAAACTATTTTGATAGGAACTGCCACAATTAACCATAGTTCCACGAGAACCTAAAACGTTCTCATGTTTTAGTAGTTTATAAACCCGTATTTTCAGCGTACCACCTATCAGTGTGTTCACATACTTCTTTTCAATAACAGTTCATTGACAAAAAATATATGCAAAAATGAGTGAATTCGTTTGTATTCTACGCGATTTATGTTATCAAATGGGGTTCCATATATAGTGTATAAAAAATGTCCAACAGTTCGTAAACATCTCACAAATATATTCAGTAAAATCTGGTCAGAAAAGAATATACCAGTCGCATTTGGCGAAGCGGTTTTCGTTCTCATTCCAAAAAAACATGAAGTGACCCATCCTAAAGATACTAGACCGATAGCACTAACTAACACAATTTCAAAAATATTTTTCTCAATTCTACAAACAAAAATGTGTCATTTTATGATTAACAATAGGTATTTCGGACCTAACCACCAGAAAGGGTTTTTACCCGGCATTTCTGGTTGTCTGGAACACAATAGTCTGTTAGCGGAAAGCTTAAAAGATGCCAGAAAATACGAAAGACAGATAACGGTATGTTGGATAGACCTAGAAAATGCATTTGGCTCAATTCCACATTACCTTATGGTATACGCGTTGCAATGGTATAACTTTCCGCCCGTGGTCATAGAGATAATCGAGTCGTATTACTCCCAGCTAAAATTTGCTATAAGCTTCCAAGAAGTACACACAGGACCATTACGGTATAATGTGGGACTGTTTCAGGGATGCTGCTTGTCACCAATAGCATTTAACATAGTAATTAATATCTTAATTACCAAGTTAATACGTCACGAAAAGAAATGGGGTTATCGGTTTAAAGTAAATAACATATACTCAGAGTCCATCTTAGCTTTTGCTGACGATCTCGCAATACTGACGCGCAATCCAAAACAATGTCAGGAACTATTAAAGGAAGTCGATGAGTTCTGTTCGTGGACAAATGGACTGAGGACGAAGCCCAGTAAGTGTCACTGTCTATGTCTGGGTAGACGGGACACCAAATTTACCTCTTACGACCCGGGACTCTTCATTGGGGGTAAACCAGTTTCCATAGTCGCTGAATCGGTGCCATTTAAATTTCTTGGGAGAAAGATAGACTATAAAGGACGCACACCATCCTTAGATGAAGTTGTCGATACGTTTATAAATGACCTAAATAAGATAGATCAGATACCACTAAACAATATCAAAAAAGCTTGGATATATGACAACTACTTAACATCACGTCTGACTTGGCCTTTTCTGGTGTATGAATTCGGTAAAACCTTACTGGCGAAAATAGATGCAACTGTCATAAAATCGCTAAAATCGTGGCTTGGACTAGCGCACTCTGCTGATTCCTCTGCTCTATTTAGGGATCAAAATAATTTTGGGATGAAACTTAAGAAACCATCGGAGCTCTATAAACATCTTAGAGTTACCAAAGCCCACATCTTAGGAAAATCCCAAGATGTCACAATCAGGGCACTCCCGAAAGATAATAACGCGTCCGAGCTTGAATCTAGACTTCTATTCCATAAACGATTTATGATAGGGGCCCAGTCAAACAGAGTGGAGTTGGGAGTACGAGAGCCAGAAAGGGACCAGGATATACTTAAGTCCTTTCTAAAACAAGACGAAAATGATAAATATCGAGTGCACGCGATGAATTTGGAAATCCAAAATGAATGGTTGACAATGGGAGAGTTCTGCATACCGATGGCCTTAAAGTGGCGCACCTTGATCTATGACTGGTCGCCGGCCCTGTTAAAATTTTATCTTAACGCCTTTCAGATGACCCTCCCAGACCAGAGTAATCTGGTAAGGTGGGGGAAGGCCACAGAAAAACAATGTTATACTTGTGGTGAGGCAATAGGGACGGCTAGACACATATTAGTAGGATGTAGGGTGCTTCTCGATAGAGGCCATTACTCACGCCGCCACGATAAGGTGCTTATCATCATACGTGAAGCAATGAGTCTGGCAGTAGCTAGAGCCCAAAAAGGATTGACTACTAACAGACGTCATATCAACTTTGTGTCTGAAGGTTCATCCATAACACCCAGGAACAAACCTTATTCAATCTTAGATACTGCCCCAGATTGGACTCTCCTAATAGACACGTATGAAAAGCACTACAAAATTCCGGAGGATGTTGGGGTTTCGTCATCTAGACCTGACATATTCCTATATTCTAAGAGATTAAAACATGTGGTTCTTGTGGAACTTACTGTACCGTGGGAAACAAATATACCGAAGGACCACACAATAAAGAAAAATAAATACTATGATCTCACAAACGAATTAATCAAAAACGGTTACGTGGTTAATTTGTATGCAGTGGAAGTGGGAGCGAGAGGTATACTAGCAAAATCTCTCTATAACCTACTTAAAGATCTAGGCCTATCGAGAGCTACAATAAGCTCATTACTAGGACGAATGTCTAAAGCGGCACTAGTAGGTTCGTATCAAATTTGGTTAGGCAGGGAGGGGAACTTGGGTAGTGAAGGTGAGTGTTGATGTACATCAACAAAAGGGGCCCCTTCTAAACCTACACTTGGGTTGCAAGTCCCAGGCACTGTCCCGAGTTCCCAACTCAGCAACGCGATGGACCCGGCACCCGCACGGAGAATCCATGGATTGCTAAGATTACGGTCTCGGAAAAGTACTTCAGATCTTGAAAAATATTTGTCGAACAACTTTCAGTTCTCGGCAACTGACGTAAACACTATAGTACAAAGTATTTTAAAGAAATCTATTGACCAGTTGTAACAAGAAATGGATCAAGTCTCAAAAATAGCGATACCGTTTCGAGAGTCATAGTGCAGATTGGTTGAATGAGAGTTTAAATTACCGTTGAACTCTTGCAGTACCTCAACATTTGAATATTTCTGCTGATCGTGGTAGACCAACAAAACCATATAAAGAATGTTTGGAAAATACAAAGAAACGCAAAAATATGGAGCTGGTCCAAGAGTATGGAATGGATCGTGTGCGTAACGCTTATATGCAAAGTTTAGGATCCATGGGTGAAAATGACGAAGCGTCGATTGTGAGTTTTATCAGAAATGCAGAAAGAGAAGACAAAAAGTTATTCGACAAAACATACTGAATCCAAATACAGTAGGACCTCGTTAATCCGGAGAGGCAAAAACAAGACCCCTTGCGGATTATCAAGGCGTCTGGATTGTAGTTTGTCATATTTAATCAATTTTTTAATTGAAATATAAAGACAAAAATGAACATGCTCAAAATTACAACTATGTAAGAAAAAAAGTAAGTTAACATTAGTTAATTCTTCTTGAAAAAGTTTGTAATACTCTTCTGTTTATAATTGTCGCACTTCATTTCAAAACTCTGGTCTCTAAGTCGACGGAGAAACACAATTTCGTGGCTGTCAAATTTGTTATTTTCAGCCCATTTTAAAGCAGTGTTGAAATCTCCCACTGCCTCTGAATTACCAACTTTCTCGGAGGCGAGAACTTCATCGCTATTGCCTTCATCTTGCTTATCGTCCTCACACATTGCCGCTTGCACAATCTTCTTATCAGTTGACACTTCATATCATTGTAACTCGCTTTTGGCACCACCAGCAATCAATTCTTGAGCTTCTGCCTCACTTATTTGAGGATCATTGGGTCCTCTCAACCTATTAAAAAACTACACAAACAAAGCTACAAGCTACAGCTGCAGCTAAAGGCTTCCAGCCGTATTTGAAAGAAGAAGAAGAAAGAAAGAACACACGTTTAATAACAAAGCACAACGCACAAATGTCAAGTTTGACTTGGGGCCCTCAGCTTCAAAAGATTAGCCGCAGAATGTTTGCCATAGCGGTGTCCATGCGCAGGCTTCAAAATTTTCTGCCCATTGCCACGCAAACTGCGCTTTCACAATCTCTTTTCTTTTCCATCCTTGATTATGCTGATGTCAGTTATCCAGATCTCACTGAAGACCAACTTAATAAACTTGAGAGACTCCAAAATCTTTGCATACGATTTATATTTGGACTACGAAAATATGATCTCATATCCAAATTTCGCGCAAAAACCAAGTGGTTACCTATTCGCTTACACCGAAATGCTCACATTCTTTATCTATTATACAACATTTTAATTAATCCTCTAACTCCGCCGTATTGTCGAGGCATACCTATCCGTGAGTACCATAGTTTACCCGAGCTGCCTAGGGCCAGGGCGGCGAGAAGGATCGTGCGGTGTTCCGCAGAGGTCGGTCCTAGTGCCACTCCTGTGGAACATTGGATACGATTGGGTGCTGCGCGGTTCGTTGCTCGAGGGCGTCAGCATAACATGTTATGCTGACGACACCCTCGTGATGGCGCGGGGAGCAAAGCACCGAAGCGCGGCACTAAAGGCCAAGGCAGGGGTTGCTCAAGTCGTGGGTCGAATACGGCGGCTGGGACTCGAGGTGGCTCTCGACAAATCCAAGGCTAAGTGTTTTCACGGGCCTCGGAGGGGGCCACCTGCGAGAACCAGCATAACCGTAGAGGGCGTAAGCATCGCGCCCATGATGAAGTACCTTTGGCTCGTACTCGATAGCCGATGGGACTTCGGACCACATCTCCGAAGTCTGGTCCCGTAACTGAGGGGGGCTGTGGCCGCGCTATCGCGGCTGATGCCCAACGTTAACCCAGATAACCCGACCAGGCGTTATAGCACCGCGCAAATAGATTTAAACCTACTCTTAAATTTTATATTTAAAAAGTTATATTTCAATCGATTTTCTGCGGTCATCTCATTTAATACATATCGAAGTGAGCACTCGTAATAAACAAATAGTAGTTAAAACACGAGAGTCTGTCTGACTCGAGTGTTTTAATACCTAAGTTATATGCAGTTTCATACACTACTTTATCTTCACTCATAGGAAAAATTGAAATTAAACAAAGTAGGTAGGTTACAAGGGCGCCATTTTTTTCACAGTTCGAACTGCGCATGCGTGCGCCTTTTTTTTCATATTCAGCCTAAAACCTTAGACTAGTTTAATGAATAAAAAAAGATAGCGATACTATAATGAGTTTTATGATACAGTTGGCGGTACTATAATAAGTTTAATGACAACTACTTAACATCACGTCTGACTTGGCCTTTTCTGGTGTATGAATTCGGTAAAACCTTACTGGCGAAAATAGATGCAACTGTCATAAAATCGCTAAAATCGTGGCTTGGACTAGCGCACTCTGCTGATTCCTCTGCTCTATTTAGGGATCAAAATAATTTTGGGATGAAACTTAAGAAACCATCGGAGCTCTATAAACATCTTAGAGTTACCAAAGCCCACATCTTAGGAAAATCCCAAGATGTCACAATCAGGGCACTCCCGAAAGATAATAACGCGTCCGAGCTTGAATCTAGACTTCTATTCCATAAACGATTTATGATAGGGGCCCAGTCAAACAGAGTGGAGTTGGGAGTACGAGAGCCAGAAAGGGACCAGGATATACTTAAGTCCTTTCTAAAACAAGACGAAAATGATAAATATCGAGTGCACGCGATGAATTTGGAAATCCAAAATGAATGGTTGACAATGGGAGAGTTCTGCATACCGATGGCCTTAAAGTGGCGCACCTTGATCTATGACTGGTCGCCGGCCCTGTTAAAATGTTATCTTAACGCCTTTCAGATGACCCTCCCAGACCAGAGTAATCTGGTAAGGTGGGGGAAGGCCACAGAAAAACAATGTTATACTTGTGGTGAGGCAATAGGGACGGCTAGACACATATTAGTAGGATGTAGGGTGCTTCTCGATAGAGGCCATTACTCACGCCGCCACGATAAGGTGCTTATCATCATACGTGAAGCAATGAGTCTGGCAGTAGCTAGAGCCCAAAAAGGATTGACTACTAACAGACGTCATATCAACTTTGTGTCTGAAGGTTCATCCATAACACCCAGGAACAAACCTTATTCAATCTTAGATACTGCCCCAGATTGGACTCTCCTAATAGACACGTATGAAAAGCACTACAAAATTCCGGAGGATGTTGGGGTTTCGTCATCTAGACCTGACATATTCCTATATTCTAAGAGATTAAAACATGTGGTTCTTGTGGAACTTACTGTACCGTGGGAAACAAATATACCGAAGGACCACACAATAAAGAAAAATAAATACTATGATCTCACAAACGAATTAATCAAAAACGGTTACGTGGTTAATTTGTATGCAGTGGAAGTGGGAGCGAGAGGTATACTAGCAAAATCTCTCTATAACCTACTTAAAGATCTAGGCCTATCGAGAGCTACAATAAGCTCATTACTAGGACGAATGTCTAAAGCGGCACTAGTAGGTTCGTATCAAATTTGGTTAGGCAGGGAGGGGAACTTGGGTAGTGAAGGTGAGTGTTGATGTACATCAACAAAAGGGGCCCCTTCTAAACCTACACTTGGGTCGCAAGTCCCAGGCACTGTCCCGAGTTCCCAACTCAGCAACGCGATGGACCCGGCACCCGCACGGAGAATCCATGGATTGCTAAGATTACGGTCTCGGAAAAGTACTTCAGATCTTGAAAAATATTTGTCGAACAACTTTCAGTTCTCGGCAACTGACGTAAACACTATAGTACAAAGTATTTTAAAGAAATCTATTGACCAGTTGTAACAAGAAATGGATCAAGTCTCAAAAATAGCGATACCGTTTCGAGAGTCATAGTGCAGATTGGTTGAATGAGAGTTTAAATTACCGTTGAACTCTTGCAGTACCTCAACATTTGAATATTTCTGCTGATCGTGGTAGACCAACAAAACCATATAAAGAATGTTTGGAAAATACAAAGAAACGCAAAAATATGGAGCTGGTCCAAGAGTATGGAATGGATCGTGTGCGTAACGCTTATATGCAAAGTTTAGGATCCATGGGTGAAAATGACGAAGCGTCGATTGTGAGTTTTATCAGAAATGCAGAAAGAGAAGACAAAAAGTTATTCGACAAAACATACTGAATCCAAATACAGTAGGACCTCGTTAATCCGGAGAGGCAAAAACAAGACCCCTTGCGGATTATCAAGGCGTCTGGATTGTAGTTTGTCATATTTAATCAATTTTTTAATTGAAATATAAAGACAAAAATGAACATGCTCAAAATTACAACTATGTAAGAAAAAAAGTAAGTTAACATTAGTTAATTCTTCTTGAAAAAGTTTGTAATACTCTTCTGTTTATAATTGTCGCACTTCATTTCAAAACTCTGGTCTCTAAGTCGACGGAGAAACACAATTTCGTGGCTGTCAAATTTGTTATTTTCAGTCCATTTTAAAGCAGTGTTGAAATCTCCCACTGCCTCTGAATTACCAACTTTCTCGGAGGCGAGAACTTCATCGCTATTGCCTTCATCTTGCTTATCGTCCTCACACATTGCCGCTTGCACAATCTTCTTATCAGTTGACACTTCATATCATTGTAACTCGCTTTTGGCACCACCAGCAATCAATTCTTGAGCTTCTGCCTCACTTATTTGAGGATCATTGGGTCCTCTCAACCTATTAAAAAACTACACAAACAAAGCTACAAGCTACAGCTGCAGCTAAAGGCTTCCAGCCGTATTTGAAAGAAGAAGAAGAAAGAAAGAACACACGTTTAATAACAAAGCACAACGCACAAATGTCAAGTTTGACTTGGGGCCCTCAGCTTCAAAAGATTAGCCGCAGAATGTTTGCCATAGCGGTGTCCATGCGCAGGCTTCAAAATTTTCTGCCCATTGCCACGCAAACTGCGCTTTCACAATCTCTTTTCTTTTCCATCCTTGATTATGCTGATGTCAGTTATCCAGATCTCACTGAAGACCAACTTAATAAACTTGAGAGACTCCAAAATCTTTGCATACGATTTATATTTGGACTACGAAAATATGATCTCATATCCAAATTTCGCGCAAAAACCAAGTGGTTACCTATTCTATTATTGGGAAACAAATATACCGAAGGACCACACAATAAAGAAAAATAAATACTATGATCTCACAAACGAATTAATCAAAAACGGTTACGTGGTTAATTTGTATGCAGTGGAAGTGGGAGCGAGAGGTATACTAGCAAAATCTCTCTATAACCTACTTAAAGATCTAGGCCTATCGAGAGCTACAATAAGCTCATTACTAGGACGAATGTCTAAAGCGGCACTAGTAGGTTCGTATCAAATTTGGTTAGGCAGGGAGGGGAACTTGGGTAGTGAAGGTGAGTGTTGATGTACATCAACAAAAGGGGCCCCTTCTAAACCTACACTTGGGTCGCAAGTCCCAGGCACTGTCCCGAGTTCCCAACTCAGCAACGCGATGGACCCGGCACCCGCACGGAGAATCCATGGATTGCTAAGATTACGGTCTCGGAAAAGTACTTCAGATCTTGAAAAATATTTGTCGAACAACTTTCAGTTCTCGGCAACTGACGTAAACACTATAGTACAAAGTATTTTAAAGAAATCTATTGACCAGTTGTAACAAGAAATGGACCAAGTCTCAAAAATAGCGATACCGTTTCGAGAGTCATAGTGCAGATTGGTTGAATGAGAGTTTAAATTACCGTTGAACTCTTGCAGTACCTCAACATTTGAATATTTCTGCTGATCGTGGTAGACCAACAAAACCATATAAAGAATGTTTGGAAAATACAAAGAAACGCAAAAATATGGAGCTGGTCCAAGAGTATGGAATGGATCGTGTGCGTAACGCTTATATGCAAAGTTTAGGATCCATGGGTGAAAATGACGAAGCGTCGATTGTGAGTTTTATCAGAAATGCAGAAAGAGAAGACAAAAAGTTATTCGACAAAACATACTGAATCCAAATACAGTAGGACCTCGTTAATCCGGAGAGGCAAAAACAAGACCCCTTGCGGATTATCAAGGCGTCTGGATTGTAGTTTGTCATATTTAATCAATTTTTTAATTGAAATTTAAAGACAAAAATGAACATGCTCAAAATTACAACTATGTAAGAAAAAAAGTAAGTTAACATTAGTTAATTCTTCTTGAAAAAGTTTGTAATACTCTTCTGTTTATAATGGTCGCACTTCATTTCAAAACTCTGGTCTCTAAGTCGACGGAGAAACACAATTTCGTGGCTGTCAAATTTGTTATTTTCAGCCCATTTTAAAGCAGTGTTGAAATCTCCCACTGCCTCTGAATTACCAACTTTCTCGGAGGCGAGAACTTCATCGCTATTGCCTTCATCTTGCTTATCGTCCTCACACATTGCCGCTTGCACAATCTTCTTATCAGTTGACACTTCATATCATTGTAACTCGCTTTTGGCACCACCAGCAATCAATTCTTGAGCTTCTGCCTCACTTATTTGAGGATCATTGGGTCCTCTCAACCTATTAAAAAACTACACAAACAAAGCTACAAGCTACAGCTGCAGCTAAAGGCTTCCAGCCGTATTTGAAAGAAGAAGAAGAAAGAAAGAACACACGTTTAATAACAAAGCACAACGCACAAATGTCAAGTTTGACTTGGGGCCCTCAGCTTCAAAAGATTAGCCGCAGAATGTTTGCCATAGCGGTGTCCATGCGCAGGCTTCAAAATTTTCTGCCCATTGCCACGCAAACTGCGCTTTCACAATCTCTTTTCTTTTCCATCCTTGATTATGCTGATGTCAGTTATCCAGATCTCACTGAAGACCAACTTAATAAACTTGAGAGACTCCAAAATCTTTGCATACGATTTATATTTGGACTACGAAAATATGATCTCATATCCAAATTTCGCGCAAAAACCAAGTGGTTACCTATTCGCTTACACCGAAATGCTCACATTCTTTATCTATTATACAACATTTTAATTAATCCTCTAACTCCGCCGTATTGTCGAGGCATACCTATCCGTGAGTACCATAGTTTACCCGAGCTGCCTAGGGCCAGGGCGGCGAGAAGTATCGTGCGGTGTTCCGCAGAGGTCGGTCCTAGTGCCACTCCTGTGGAACATTGGATACGATTGGGTGCTGCGCGGTTCGTTGCTCGAGGGCGTCAGCATAACATGTTATGCTGACGACACCCTCGTGATGGCGCGGGGAGCAAAGCACCGAAGCGCGGCACTAAAGGCCAAGGCAGGGGTTGCTCAAGTCGTGGGTCGAATACGGCGGCTGGGACTCGAGGTGGCTCTCGACAAATCCAAGGCTAAGTGTTTTCACGGGCCTCGGAGGGGGCCACCTGCGAGAACCAGCATAACCGTAGAGGGCGTAAGCATCGCGCCCATGATGAAGTACCTTTGGCTCGTACTCGATAGCCGATGGGACTTCGGACCACATCTCCGAAGTCTGGTCCCGTAACTGAGGGGGGCTGTGGCCGCGCTATCGCGGCTGATGCCCAACGTTAACCCAGATAACCCGACCAGGCGTTATAGCACCGCGCAAATAGATTTAAACCTACTCTTAAATTTTATATTTAAAAAGTTATATTTCAATCGATTTTCTGCGGTCATCTCATTTAATACATATCGAAGTGAGCACTCGTAATAAACAAATAGTAGTTAAAACACGAGAGTCTGTCTGACTCGAGTGTTTTAATACCTAAGTTATATGCAGTTTCATACACTACTTTATCTTCACTCATAGGAAAAATTGAAATTAAACAAAGTAGGTAGGTTACAAGGGCGCCATTTTTTTCACAGTTCGAACTGCGCATGCGTGCGCCTTTTTTTTTCATATTCAGCCTAAAACCTTAGACTAGTTTAATGAATAAAAAAAGATAGCGATACTATAATGAGTTTTATGATACAGTTGGCGGTACTATAATAAGTTTAATTTTTTAATTTTATGTATATATTTGCGTTTATAAAGTGCATATGTATAGAATCGTCTTTGAATTCGTAATTCCAATTTTTCGACTTGAGTGTAGATAAATACAATTATTTTACAGCGTCAATTGTATTTTATAGTGGCAGTATTGTTTAGATTCTTTATGTCTGGAATTAGGTGAGTTTTTGATAATAAATTATTTATTTTGCTATCTTATTGACATAATTTTATTTATAGTACGACTGTTAGGTACCCAAATAAAAATAAAATATCATTGCAATATGTATGTATGTTTTTTTTGTCCTTGAAATAGCACAGGTGTTATAACACCTGGTAGGTATTTTCCCCACGATCACTGCGACGCGAGCGAGGACTCAGGGCTGCACACGCTGGCGGACTACCCGGCGTGAAAGGCGCCGAGGCGTGACCTCGTAGCAGCCATCGGGGTGGGAGACCTCTCGCTCGGCATCATGATTGCGGCAATGATGCGGAGCGTGAGCGCGTGGGCCGCCGCCACCTCCTTCTGCGAGCATGTAATGCTCACGAAGGAGATGGCGGAGCGTGCCCGGGAGAGATTTAGAACTCTCCCGGCCCGCCGAGCCCGCAACTTGCTCGCCGCGCGTCGCAGGCGACTAAGGCGCCGGAGGTCGCTTAACGACCTCCGTCCTCCATGAGCGCAGGCCTGGGGGTGACAGGTGAGGCCGCCTGTCACCCCAGCAGAAGCAGGCCGGGACGGTGGGGCTACTAGCGCCCCTCCCCCATCCGAAGGGATTTCCGCACGAAAAAAGAAAAAAAAGGTATTTTCCGCACGAAAAAGAAAAAAAAAGGAAGGTATATCTACGTCTATCATATTTTGGTATGTCATTTTAGTTACGGCCAAAGAAAGCCTTGTAGCTCACCGAAATAATAACGAAATGGAGAAAACGGATGACGATACAACTTTGCCTAGTGCTATTTCACCACCCGAAAATGCTAATGCATACGTAACAGAAGAGGATTCTGGTGACGAAAACATCGTGACTTGAAGAGCCGTGCATGAGATCGTTAACAGTGAGTCTTCTTTCGATGAAGAGAATAATATATCACTGTCGCGGTTATCTAAAAGAAGGTGAATGTTTTTTTCTTCGGTAACTAAATGTATTTCATGAATTGAGTAACAGAAACCAGTAAGCAACAGGAACCATTAGCGAAAACAGGACCTGCTAATGCCCACTGCCATCTAGTATCGCCTTCAAAAAGGCTGAGGGAGGTACTTTTCAATACAAATCAAGTAATCCAGCAGACACACATCTTGATCTGCAAGTGGAACAATAATAGCCCCGTAACTGTGTATAAAGTAAAACGTTTTTGTAGTAGCCCCACTCCCACGGGTCGCAGGGCAAGTTCTAGATTTGACAGATTCGACCATATCCTTGAATTTCAAAGAAAACTAATTTCCTTTGTAAGAAGTGTGTTGTTTATTTATATCCGAGAAATTGTTTTTCCTAAGCATACTCGGATTTTTACACAAATTACAAACTTACATTGGGACCTAAACATAACTGGCGAATCGTGGCTGTGTAATACTCCTCTGCCTACCCCTTCGGGGATACAGGCGTGAAGTTATGTTATGTTACAAATTTAAAAATTAGTAAAAATAAATAATCATTCCCCAATACGACTGGTCACCGAGGGGAAAAAGACCACAACCCCCGAAAGTTTGCAGAAGCTAACTCGAAAGAGCTAATGAATATACACCACTCCGAATTGATTTTGACACAAAGAAACAGGAATAGATTAAATATATGTACACTCAATACAAGATCGTTAAAATCACAGGAATCACTATTGGAATTGGAACATGCATTAAAGGCCGTTAACTGGGACATCATAGGACTATGCGAGACGCGTAGAGCCGATGAAAAAATTGAGAGCCACGAAAACTATATATTGTACTATAAAAACGAAACAGCGGGCTTATACGGAGTAGGGTTTATGATCAAAAAATACCTAAAAAAAAGAAATATTAGAGTTCCAAGGAGTGTCCGATAGGATCGCTGTTCTAAACATTAAACTCCCAGGTTACAACCAACCAACTTCAATAGTCCAAATTTATGCTCCTACAAACTGTGCCAAGAACGAAATTAAAGATGTTTTTTATACTCAACTGGAAAAAACAATTGAAAATTTGTGTGATAATGTTATCATTATTGGAGACTTTAATGGTAAACTTGGAAAGAGAAGAAAGAATGAAGATAAAATAATGGGTCCGTATGCAACCGGTAAGAGGAATGATAATGGACAAAGACTAATTAATTTTGCTTTGGAAAATAACTTACATATCATGAATAGTTACTTTAATAGAAAATATAATAGAAAATGGACGTGGGTATCACCCAATGGGAAAATAAGAAACGAAATAGATTATATTATAACAAACAAACCGAAATGGTTTACAAACATCGATGTTATCAATAAACTTAACTACAACACTGATCACAGACTACTCCGAGGTCAACTATACACAAAGGAACAAAACAAAATATCTAGAAAGAACATTCAAAATACAAAAATACCGATACTCCTACCGATTCCAGAGAAGAATTTAGAAGCTTTAGATACAAACATAAAAAGAATAAACAAACTCAATAGTGTTCAAGAAAGATATGATGGTTTAGAAAAAGAATTAAAAGAATTTGAAAACAATTATAGACTAAATAAATCTACAAAAGATAAATTGGGACTAATGGCGAGAAATCTAATCAAACAGAGACAAATCTTGTTTAGCAACAGAAAAAATAATAAAGAGGAAATTGCGAAGTTAAGTAAAGAAATAAACCTACATATACGTAAACATAGACACAAGACAAGGAATGAGACCATCAATTGTCACATAGAAAGGACAGGTGGAGTTAAAAAAGCTTGGCGTGAACTAAGCGAGAGCTCAAATTGGATAGAAAAAATGACTAATAGAAAAACTAAAAAACACGAAACAAATAGAACTGAAATATTACAAGTAGCAGTAGGCATAGGCACAAGTAGGTCATATGATACGGAGTAAAGAAATAACAGAGTGGTACCCAAGAGAAAATAAAAGAAGGAAAGGAAGACAACGTCGCAGATGGGAAGACGATATTAAAAAAGTTGCAGGAATCACATGGACTAGAAAAGCATGTCACCGCATACTCTGGCAAGCTTTAGGGGAGGCCTATGCTGGGAAGCAAGATAATCTTAACGCAACCGGTGTCAACATCGACTAGATTACTTTAGTTATAAGATTGTAAGATTGTTAAATAAAGGCTATTATTATAATTATTATAAAAATAAATAACATTAATTTCATTCTATTTTCTTTTTTATATCCAATCCTATAATACTCCGTAGTACATAGTATAGTAGTGCATAATCCTACCAGGTGTTATAACACTGCCCATTTTCCAGCTGCCCATTTGCCCATTTTGCAGCTTTCCCAGGTGTTTCCGAATTTTTTTCTTAACTTTAAGTCCGTAGGTAAAAACATATTAAAATATTATGAACATTTGTGATGACAAATAGTTTCAGGGTTATCTGGGTTAAGGGTCCCAACGCCCCCACTAGGAGACTACCTGGGGATCGTGCGAAGCATGGCCCTGTACGTCCGCCCGCAACGTGGCTGTTCTAAACAGGCCGTTAGAAGCGATGCCCGTCAGAGTCATCAGGGCGTATCGCACGATCTCCGTCGAGGTGGCATGTCTCCTAGCCGGGATCCGTCCATGGGACCTGGAAGCGAGAACCTTTGCGTTACTGTACCAGTGGCGCAGGGTGGCGCTGGAGCGGGGCCATAGGCCGGAGCCTCGAGAAATCAGGGCTCAGAGGTCCCAGCTCCGCCGGGAACTCATGAAGACATGGAGGGTGTAACTTGAGCATCCAAGGTGGGGGGAATCCACCATTGCGGCATTGACACCGATTATGGAGGAGTGGTTGCAGAGGCACCACGGTGATGGTAATGGTTCAAGGTAAGTACCTTTTTTTTTCTTTCTTTTTTTTCGTGCGGAAATCCCTTCGGATACCCCCCCGCCGGCCAGCGGGGGCGGTTATGTCGGGCTTGAACCGACTAAAACCGCACGCAGTCTCGGGTCTACAGACGCCGGGGTGTAAGGTTGCCCCTAGAGCATATCCCTCGCACCCCGACTGACCCTGGGCCATCTCCGGTTTCGAGATGGCCCCCTCGGGTTTGGGAACCACGGTGTCCCCGTCTTGCTCCGGTTTGGGGGAGGGGCGCTAGTCGCCCCACCATCCCGGCCTGCTTCTGCTGGGGTGACAGGCGGCCTCACCCGCCACCCCCAGGCCTGCGCTCATGGAGGACGGAGGTCGTTAAGCGACCTCCGGCGCCTGAGTCGCCTGCGACGCGCGGTGAGCAAGTTGCGGGCTCGGCGGGCTGGGAGAGTTCTAAATCTCTCCCGGGCGCGCTCCGCCATCTCCTTCGCGAGCATTACATGCTCGCAGAAGGAGGTGGTGGCGGCCCACGCGCTCGCGCTCCGCACCATTGCCGCAATCATGCTGCCCAGCGAGAGGACTCCCACCCTGATGGCTGCCACGAGGTCACGCCTCGGCGCCTCCCACGCCGGGCAGTCCACCAGCGTGTCCGCCTGAGTCCTCGCTCGCGTCGCAGTGATGACACTCAGGCGTTGGCTCCTTCCTAATCCGATGCAGGTGGTCCCCGAAGCACCCCTTCCCGGAGATCACCTGCGTCAGTCGGTACGAGAGGCTTCCGTGTCGCCTCTCTAGCCAATCCTCCATGATGGGCCTTACCGCCGCTATTGTGGCGTGCCCTTCAAGGTAAGTACCTGTTAAGCTAAAAACAAATGTACCAACTATGAGATGAGACTTACCAGATGCTACAGGCAAATAGTGCAAACAGTTTTGTAGGAACAATATCTACATACATACATACATACATATAGTCACGCCTTTTTCCCGTAGGGGTAGGCAGAGACAACATCTTTCCACTTGCTACGATCTTGGCATACGCCTTTCGCTTCTTCCACTTTCATAATTGTTTTCATACATGCACGCCGGTTACGGGTACTTCTGAAATGGCCCTTCTTCAAAACGTCATCGATCTGATTGGAATACGTACGCCTAGGTCGACCTTTACCGGGTTGCCCAGTAGCCCTCGCCTCATAAATCTGTTTCGTTAATCTCCTTTCATCCATCCTCTCTACATGACCGAACCATCTAAGCATCCCTTTCTCTATCTTGGTCACTACATCTTCTGCCATACCACAACGTTCCCTTATCACACTGTTCCTCACTCGGTCCATCAGGGTCACTTCAGCTATACTTCTCAGACTTTTCATTTCAACAGCATTCAGCTTACTCTACATATGTGTACACATTGTAAGAATAATAAAAAAAAACCTTTTTTTCAGGTACACTTGGTCTTTCGGTGATTATACAAAGGGTTGTAAGCATTTTCATAAGAGTCATAACACGAATTTCGTGATGTGGACATTTTGCAGTAACCACAACGCGTTGTGAGCTAATTTTAGGGGTCCGTACAGTAAAAGAAATAAACGGATTCCTTACAGGAACACTTTGTTGTCCATCTGCCTGACAAGACAGTTTCTCAAGAACGCGTCATCAATTTGAATTTTAAAACCATATACTCAAGTCTGCAACGACTTGAAACTGTCAAAATATCAAATTTCTAAGTCAAAGCAATCATGTTATACAGCCGTTTATGCAGCAAAGTTAACCAAATGCATGGGTAACAAAACCAATAGGCACTTCCCGTTGAGCTAGAATAATGAAATTGGGTAAGAAGTAAGGTCTAATAGCACAAGTAAAGGAAAAAATTAAAAAACCGTTATATGCAGTTAATCCACTGACAATAATACCCAGGTTCCCTACTTGAGGGGTGTGTGTTGGGTAACCTCCTCGAATGTCGCTCCGATTCCGATTCCGCTGCAGTCCGGGGGGAACGGAATCGGAGCGGCCGGTACACCCTTTTTTTTTTTTTTTTTTTTTTATCGTGCGGAAATCCCTTCGGATACCCCCCCGCGTGCCAGCGGGGGCGGTTAGGTCGGGCTTGAACCGACTAAAACCGCACGCCGTCTCGGGTCTACAGACGCCGGGGTGTAAGGTTGCCCATAGAGCATATCCCTCGCACCCCGACTGACCCTGGGCCATGGGCGGCGGTCAATGGCTTCCCCTTCACCCCTTCATAGGGTTGGCATTGATCGTCGGCCAATACCCAACGTGGCGGGAACACATCGCTCTCCGTACACCTCTGCTTTCAGAGGAGACAGGATGAGCGATGCTGTTAGTCGTGAGATGGCCCAGGGTCAGCCGGGGTGCGAGGGATATGCTCTATGGGTAACCTTACACCCCGGCGTCTGAAGACCCGAGACGGCGTGCGGTTTTGGTCGGTGCAAGCCCGACATAACCGCCCCCGCTGCCCGGCGGGGGGGTATCCGAAGGGATTTCCGCACGATAAATGAAAAAAAAAAAGGTTCCCTACTTGAAATTGAATGACGCGAGATCGAATAACACTTGCTCGTAAACGTTTACTTGAAATCGATAAATTATGAGCATGACAGTTCACTCCCTCGATGCATAAAAATCTCGAATAACTTTATAGCGCTGGAACCACTAGACCGTTACCGACCGTTTTCAAGATATTCTATAAATCGAATAGATGGTCGGACAAGAAATTATGTTACGAGAATTTGATACATCGAACAATGAGCCTTCGCGCTCAAGAACGTGTAGAGGTATAAAGTTGACATTATTATTAAATAAGCAAACCTGACTCTTTGATGTTGTAAAAATAAAACTTCTACATCAACGCCATCAAAACAAACGTTATTTATGCGGCATATTTAGGGTTCCCGATTGGAATGCATAACATTTTATGACACATTTATTTTGGCATCCTTTCATTTCTCCTAAAATCAAAATGCATACCATTCATTCGGTATAAATTGTAAGGCATAATTTGTTTTACCATAACTAATGTTAGCATAACGATTCAAAAGCATAATATGCCCAAACATAACGTTATAAATGCGTATCAGGTATAACTGCTGTGGACTTAAAATAACCTTGACGGAGCCCTGCGGGGCTCCCATTTCTGTGTTGTTACAAACAAAATAACCACGAAGGTTAAGCCTGGGAATCCTAGCGCTAGTCTATCAACAGTCATTCACAGCACATTATTGAGTTACTAACCTTTTTTATTTCTATTTTTCGAGCGGAAATCCCCTAGGATGCGGGGAAGGTTATACCGGGCTTGAACGACCCGACCGAACCGCACATCGTCTTGGGTCTCCAGACGCCGGGGCATAAGGCATTTCCCTTGCACCCCGACTGACCCTGGGCCTCTCCTTTCGAGATGGCCCCCTCGGGTTTTCGAACCACGGTGTCGGATGTGATCTATTTGTTTGTCCACGTCGGTTTTGGGACCAGATTTATGAATAGGGCTTTTTTTTTTGACTTCGACTAAATCTTCACTGCTTTATTGATACACGAATCTACTAATTATTGTAGCCAATGTAAAGATCTGAATCAATAATACTGACACGTATCTAAATGACACATCTAATTACCTTTTCATGCTTTATTTTTGCATTGATTTCCTTTAAATTTGATAGTGATTAAGATCGATTATAGAATAATTTGATTTTATTTAGAGATTTTAATAAAAAGATTGATTTGTGGTAGGTATCAAAAATGTGATAAAATTTCATTTTAAGTTATTCATAATATAAAATATTCTATTTGTTTTAATTAATTTTTTTTATTTATAGTAATAGATAATGATACATTATATTATAATAATTTATTTTATTATGAATGAAATAGTGGCTTTATTTCTTATTGCGTGCAATTTATCTAATAAAATTGATATAACAATTATATTTAAAAAAAACTATATATTTGAATTAAATGATATAATTTGGTACTCTAAAAAAATTACAGGACGTTGGAATTTTCACTGTGCTCTATTGAAACTCAAAGAATTTTCGTTCGCGGTTTCGGTTTTTTTTTCTGACAAATAATATAGGAATATTATTAATTGACTGCTATGGATACTTATGCGCTAGGAGCTGTTCGACTTCTGTTTTATTTTACATGTTTTTCTAAAATCTATCCTTGTTGCTAATCCATACAACATAAGCTCGTGTGATCACGCCTGCACTCCTGATGGGGTACACGCAATAACTGATATAAGGTATGAAAAGTTGTGTTGTAAAAATCTTTTCCTTGAATTGCAATGAATTAAATATATACAAAATGACATAGATAGTTGTAAAATCGCCGAGTCAGTTGCCGAGTGCAGACTGCCGTGATAGATGTGAATGTCGTAGAATATTTATTTATTATTTATTTATAGATGGCTATAATTCGTATTCCACTGTCAATAATATTACACAAAACGAAGAGTTTTGGTATATTTCAGGCTGGACTTGGTGATGCTGGTTGAGGAAACAGAAATAGCGAACGCTAACTGTCTAGTTATAAAACCAAATAATAGCACAGTGAAACTAGAAATTTATAGGCCACCTAGGTTTAAAGATGTAAACACCTTTATTGAATCACTGAATAATGTACTAATTAGGTATTTGTCTGTACAAAATGTTGCCATATTAGGTGATATTAACATGAGTATAGGTGAGAACAGTATAGATCCTTAACTTGATTCTTACTTGGACATCGCGGCTTTCCATGGTATTCTACCAGCCTATATTTTTATCACCCATGACAAAACGTGCCTTGATCATGTGATGCTTAAGACCAACCTGCAAGCACGCTGTTTTGTAGCATAAATAACACTTACGTTAGCACTTAAATCCAAAGGCACGTTGACCGACGTGACTAAGGCACTTAATGAACATAATTTTAATACAATATTAATAATCGAATACCCTAACGAAGCTAAGAATTACTTTTTAAATACACTTCGCTCAATAATTATAAACAGCACAAAAGTAATTAAAATATCGAGTAGAAAGCGCACATTAAAACCGTGGATAACGACAGATATACTAAAAATCTCCATAATCAGGATAATCTTTATAAAAAACTAAAGATGGAATCAGCTAATGAAGTACTAATGTTAACGTATAAAAGGTATCGGAATTTATTCAAATAGATTTTAAAAAGCAAAAAAATACCACGAGAAAGAAAAGTTACAGGTTGCAGGTAAAAACTGCAGCAAGTTATGGAAAGCGGTTAAAGAGATAACATATACAAAAAAAAAAACAAAAAGGAACTCAATTGAATTAATTATTACCAGTAACTCTAAACAGTCAATAAACAATGTTAACAATTATTTCGCCAATATTGGAAGATCCTTGGCACAGAAAATTAACACTACTACTACCAAAGATAACACACGCTTGGTAGCCTCATGACGAGATTCTTGCAAATTATTACCAATAGATGATGAGGAGGTACAAAAACTCGCCATGGGTTTAAAAAGTGACTGAGCTTTAGGACTGGACATGATATCAGATGAAGTTCTCAAAATAAATAAAAATGTGGTGACTACTCTGATTACTTATATTTGTAATTTATCGCTCTCTACGGCACCTTTTCCGGTGCCTTTAAAAAAATCCAGGATTCATCTAATCCACTAGAGTGTGGACAGACGCTGTGTCAACATTTATAGGCCTATATCAATCCTGCCGACAATATCAATTATCCTCGACCGTATCATAAATAATAGATTAGTTAAATATTAGGAAAGCAAAGATCTAACGGCACCAGCGCAAAATTGGTTTCGGATCAAAAAAATCTTCGGCAAATGCAGTTATTGAGTTATCGGTTTTTTTTTGTATTTATTTCTAGACCTGGCTAAAACTTTTGACATAGTCTCTGTGCCTATTCTACTGTAAAATTGGAAAATCTTGGCGTTAGGAGTGACCAGTTGAGTGTTTTTGAAAGTTTTTTTAAAAATTGTGTTCAGTGTGTAAAATTGAACACCTTATCAGTGATAAGTTCGCTGTACAGTTTGGAGTGCCTCAAGGGCGTATGCTAGGGCCTACATTATTTCTAACATATAAACTATATCTGCCCCAATGTAAAATTGTATCTTACGCCGATGACACGGCCTTCTTCTTTAGTGGCGATACATTTGAGGATACATTCACACGAGCCCAGTAAGGCTTCAATATAGTGACGGAATGGTTAAGGGATAATTTTCTGACCTTTAATACAGAAAAAACAAAATATATTGCTTTCACCTTGAGAAATACGGGCCCTGGTCCCTTGTCATATAATACGATCAAAATCGCATTCCTGTATAAATGTTACCGAAAGTGACTTGGGCTGCGCATGTCCTAGCCTACAGAATACATCCACAATAAAATATTTAGGCGTGTTGATTGACAACAAATTAAACTTCCACCTACAAATACATATATCCAAAAAATACATCGTCAAGGTTATAACAGAGCTGATGGACTTTCGACTGTACCAGATATGTTAAACATACTAGGGTTATTAATGAAGACCAGCAGGCTGTAGAAAGTTTATTTTTTAAATTATACTAACGTAAAGTCTATGAAAACGTTTTCAATTCAATTAGCCATATGCGATGTACCTTACCCAATGTTCAATGTGCTTAGTTACTTGGGGGAGCCAAATTGCAAAATACCCGGCGTCTTAAGACCCAAGACAGCGTGCGATTTTAGTCGGTTCAAGCCCGATATATCCACCCCCGCTGGCCGCTGAAAGGGATTTCCGCACGAAAAAAAAGTACCATTTTTTTAAACCAGTTTCATAAATATACTTAAAGTTGAGATAAGACCACCAATGCTATCCATTACTTACGTATACTAAGATAAGGTTGAGAATAAAAGATTTAATATAAATGTATATCACGTTAAAAAGTAAGCAATAACTTCAGTAATTTTTGAGCAAGAAATCATAAATTCCCTTTTTATCTGAACTCACATGGCGAACTGATGAAATTTGAAAGATGATTTGACTGCAATAGATAATATTATTTTAAATTACGGGAGCTTTTTTAAATAAGTATTGTTCTAGGTAACACATTGTCCAACATAACACATGTTTGAGGGAACCTGTTGTACTTAGGCTAGTTTGTTAAATTTGCATATTTTTTTATATAAACTGTGAAAGTTAGACCTGCTTAATAGGTATAGCTAAAAAGATCAGTTTATTCACCTACATAATCTTGCTGTTCGTTAGTCTCGCTAAAACTCGAGAACGGCTGGACCGATTTGGCTAATTTTGGTCTTGAATTATTTGTGGAGGTCCAGAGAAGGTTTAAAAGGTGAATATATATGGAAGTTGTTATCGATTGAGGCAGTACGAAGTCTGCCGGGTCAGCTAGTTCATGAATAAAATTTGTGAATTTTATACCTACCTACTAACAGTCGTCATCGGTATTAGCTTAATACATTCCAAGTTACCAACTAACTGAGCTCTAAAAGTTTACCTACATAAAATTTTACCCTTTGTGTAAGGAAGCCTAAAAACTGAATAATGTTAAATTTATCCACTGAAGATTACAACAATAAATTATAGGTACATCAATTATTTATTGATTTACTAGCTGACCTGGTAAACTTCTTTTCGGTATCCTAATTGCTAGTATAGGCACAGTATCCTGAGCATCTCAAAGCCATAGATGACCCAGGGTCAACGGGGTGCGAGGAAATTGCTTTATAGGGCCACCTTACACCTCTTAAACACCTTACATCAGAGACCCGAAATAGCGTGGGGGGTAACCGTGGGAATTTCCGCAAAAAAAAGTACAACATGGCACAGTTTAGGCGGAAACATACCTAAAAAAATCAAGGAACATGAGAAATGGTCCCACCGTTTGTTTATATATTTGGTGTACGTAATTTTCGATATTCACTCATAGGAAAAAATCGCTGATGGACATAGGCTACATTGTGTGTAAATTAAATGGCTTGAGTAAAAAAAAACTTATACAAACCGAAGTGAATCGGGTTGCTAGTTTGTTATACTTTTAAATAATTTAATTTATCTACTATACAATATAATTTAAATAAAATAAAATTGAGTTCAAAAAGAAATATCTCAAAAATTATGAAGTAAAGTAAAGTAGTAGGGGCCTATAACTTTGTAATTATAGGATGATCTGAAAAAGGTAGCTGCGTATGCTAAAGACGGAGGATAGGATGCTTTGGCGCATATTAGGAGACGCCTATGTCCACAGTGAACTGCAATAGGCTAACTGTAGGTGTTAAGTAAGCATACGGCCTTTTTTTTTTACGTGCGGAAATCCCTTCGGATACCCCCCCGCCGGCCAGCAGGGGCGGTTATGTCGTGCATCGACTAAAACCGCACGGTGTCCTGCCCAAGTATCCATTGCCGGGCACCCCAGGTAAGCCCTCGAAAGGATAACCCCAGGGCTACCGGCAGACCTTGGCCACCAGCGCGGCCTCGCCTGGTGGGGTCGGGTTTTATCCCGCGTCGGTGAGTAGGCAGGCGTATGTTTGACACACACGACACACCTCCACCACGGCCTGCTTCTGTAAGGACGGCGAGTCGGCCAACTGCCGTCCTCAGGCCCCGATACAACTCAATAAGGTATCTTCATAAATACAGAGAAAGATCAGGGGAAGATCTAAGACGATTTAAATTGCTGTGTGATTCAATCATCGCAACGCTTTTAGTTGCGGACGCTGATCATTCAGGCGCCACTTGTTGTAGGATTCAAGTGGTCGACTTTCTGTTCTTATGGTAGAATCATCTTGTCGTGATTCGCATTCACAGTATCTTGTCTCGTGGCACTCAGGCTGGTCCCGTCAGCAGCCTTCATACTTTTTTTTAGATAATAATAACCTACTACTTTACTTTACTTCATAATTTTGAGATATTTCTTTTGAACTCAATTTTATTTTATTTAAAGTATATTTTATAGTAGATAGATTAAAATTATTTAAAAGGTATAACAAACTAGCAACCCAATTCACTTCGGTTTGTATGAGTTTTTTTTTTACTTAAGCCATTTAATTTACACATAAAGTTGCCTATATATGTCCATCAGTGATTTTTTTCTATAAGTGAATACCGAAAATAACGTTCACCAAATATATAAACAAATTCATAAAATTCCGTCGCTCTCTTTATAATATTAGTACAGAAGTAGGTAAAGAACGCATGATTATCTACCTAATGATTCTTCTTATTCTCCAAGCCTTTTGCCAACTCAGTTGGGGTCGGATTTTCGATCTAACTACGAAGCGAAATTCGATATTTTCCGTGAAGCGACTGCCATCATTCTGACTTCCACAATATGTTTGAATGTTTGAACAAAACCTTATTAGATTGAATCCTGTAGATATAAACACGTATATTATATATAGTTACCCGTTACAAGGTCGTTATGTAGACGCAGGGTTTGACAAGCGCAATTCGACAGTTGTAACCGTAGGTCAGTGTTGAACAGTCGACCTCAGAAGTTACTGAACAGAAACAAATTTACAAACGATCTTTGCATTGAAATCTACATTACATTAAAATGTTGGGTTAGTAATACCCTTTATACTCGAGAACGGGGGGACCAATTTTCATGTTCCTTGATTTTTTAGATATGTTTCCGCCTAAACTGTGCCTGATGTAAGGTGTGTAAGGGGTATAAGGTGGCCTTATAAAGCAATTCACTCGCACCCCGTTGACCCTGGGGCATATACGGCTTTGAGATGCTCGGGATACTGTGCCTATACTAGCAATTAGGATACCGGAAAGAAGTTTACCAGGTCAGCTAGTAAATCTATAAATAATTGATGTACCTATAATTTATTGTTATAATCTTCAGTGGATAAACATTTTTCAATTTTTAGGCTTCCTTACACAAAGGGTGAAATTTTATGTAGGTAAAGTTTTAGAGCTCAGTTGGATGGTAACTTGGAATGTATTAAGCTAATACCGATGACGACTGTAGGTAGGTACCTGACTTTCTCTTTTTTTAGAAATTTAACTTGATCCGACCCACTGGAGTTTCGCCACTTAGGTTAGTATGATTGGGGTGTGTGTTGGGTAACCTCCTCGAGTGTCGCTCCGATTCCGATCCCGCTGCAGTCCGGGGGGAACGGAATCAAAGCGGCCGGTACACCCTGGGCGGCGGTCAATGGCTTCCCCTTCACCCCTTCATAGGGTTGGCATTGATCGTCGGCCAATACCCAACGTGGCGGGAACACATCGCTCTCCGTACTCCTCTGCTTTCAGAGGAGACAGGATGAGCGATGCTGTTAGTGGTGAGATGGCCCAGGGTCAGCCGGGGTGCGAGGGATATGCTCTATGGGTAACCTTACACCCCGGCGTCTGAAGACCCGAGACGGCGTGCGGTTTAAGTCGGTGCAAGCCCGACATAACCGCCCTCGCTGGCCGGCGGGGGGGTATCCGAAGGGATTTCCGCACGATAAAAAATAAAATAAAAAAAGGTTAGTATGATTTTTAACTTCGGACGACGAGTCGGACTCGCCCATGAAAGTTTCCGTAGCAGCAAGTAAAAATTTTATATTTGAGTTGATTGAATGAAAGGTAAATTGTTTAAATTGTAAAATTGCGATTTACGATTTATGACGTATTAAAAAAGCTACTCACTAGATGTCGTTCAAACCAATTTTCGTTGGAAGTTTACATGGTAATGTACATCATATATTTTTTTTAGTTTTATCATTCTCTTATTTTAGAAGTTACACATTTTACCACTTTGGAAGTGTTTCTCGCGCAAACTATTCAGTTTAGAAAATAATGATATTATAAACCTCAATATCAGTTTTGAAGACCTATCTATAGATATGATGAAAAAATACTTGGAGTTTCAGTTTGTTCAGTGTTTTTTTCTCTATTTTTGAGTGAAATTCTTAATGCGGTTTACAGAATACATCTACTTACCAAGTTTCAACAGCATAGTTCTTATAGTTTCGGAAAAAAGTGGCGGTGACATACGGACGGACAGACAGACAGACATGACGAATCTATAAGGGTTCCGTTTCTTGTCATTTGGCTACGGAACCCTAAAAACATCCTAATAGATGGAGTCATACTCCAGTTTTACCTTTAGCAAAAATAGGGATTCAATATTATATATATTGATCACTAGCTGTAGCCTGCGACTTCTTCCGCATTAAATTCAAAATAGATTAAGGTATATTTACTTCTGTAGTCTCGAACCCAACATGTACCTATTAGGATACTTCAGCGTTATATTTTATTTTCAATTATTTATTATGAAGAACAAAGCTTTTTTCATGTGACAGCTCATCAACGCAGAACTGAACCGATGTTAGAACTACGAAATTAGGGCTTCTTATCGGTGTTGATCAGAATCCATCACACCGAAATTAATTTCTTCGGCTTCTTTAATTCTTCTTCTTCTTCTTGATTCTTTAATATTATAGCGTGATGATATTAATTATCAAGTTTATGAATCTCTAATTAACTAGCTTTTATAAGTAGGTAACTTTGTAGTTTCAATATTATTTAAACATTTTACTGCTCATCACCTTTTAGCTATAGCGTGATGGTTAGGTAAGTCCATTCCAATAATAAATGATTTTTTTTAATGATTTCCAAGCTGTTGACAATAAAGTGGGGAAGAGAACGGTATCGTGATTACTTTCTACTCTAATAACATCAAGTGAGACACAATATAACTTTTGTAATAGTTTACAGATTCTATTCATATTATTATTGTAGGTAGTTGCATTAACTAAATAACAAAGCGGTAACATTCATTCATTCGTTTATTTATTTGTGAATCAAAGGTTGGTGTTGTTAACTATTCTATCACGTGCTAATTGCATTTCGTATTAAAAATATTATAAATCTGAAATAAGTTTATAAAGTTGTGTACAAGAGTTTGTGAGTACAGTTATCGCAAATGAGACCTTACTGTGAATTGAATAGCTTACTACTTTTATAAATTGGTTTGTGGTATAAAATGGTGTAGTCTGTTGTCTAGAATCTGATGTTTTTGTGTCTACTAAGTAAGATGCTAGTATGAGATTGGCCGAACGGTATGTGTTTTAAATTAATTACAGTTTTTAGAGGTTATTTACAGTTATTAAGAGGCATCAAGACATCTTGACAATGCGTGCGAGTGATTGAAAAATAAAAAGTAACCACCATCCTTATGTTATTTCGTACAACTATTGGTTTTGATGCATTAATGACCCATTATATGCCATGCTGCGATCGTAGTTTGAGATTTCTAATCCAGTTCAATGAATGGTTGGCCAATGCGAGCTTCGATCAATTGACAGTCGTTATCATAGCCTCAAAAATGGTCACCTAATTAACTTTCAGTTTCATCTTGTTAGATTGGTACTTTCAATAATTCTCTTACTAATAAGTTCAGTTTAGATAGACCAATGGGTCTTTCCACTTTGTTATTATGCTGCTATAGTTCTTTGAATACTAGTTGGTGACAATGCTTTATCATAGAATATAGACAACAGAGAAAAGATACCTTTTTTTTTTTTTTTCGTGCGGAAATCCCTTCGGATACCCCCCCACCGGCCAGCGGGGGCGGTTATGTCGGGCTTGCACTGACTAAAACCGCACGCCGTCTCGGGTCTTCAGACGCCGGGGTGTAAGGTTACCCATAGAGCATATCCCTCGCACCCCGACTGACCCTGGGCCATCTCATCACAAACAGCATCGCTCGTACTGTCTCCTCTGAAAGCAGAGGAGTACGGAGAGCGATGTGTTCCCGCCACGTTGGGTATTGGCCGACGATCAATGCCAACCCTATGAAGGGGTGAAGGGGAAGCCATTGACCGCCGCCCAGGGTGTACCGGCCGCTCCGATTCCGTTCCCCCCGGACTGCAGCGGGATCGGAATCGGAGCGACACTCGAGGAGGTTACCCAACACACACCCCAGAGAAAAGATACCTACTTATGATATGCTTATGACAGAAGACTAAATTTCTAATTTTTTTCTCCTAATTTGCTATGAGTTATTTTGTTACTGGTTAGCTCATCAGTTTATATAACTATGTCACAGGTTTATTGTTTCACACTTAGATACTTGGTATCATTAGCTGCAACTTAAACTTAATGATAAAGAAATTTCGTATGTATCTGGCTAACGTCTGCTGTGGTGTTACTTGTGTTTTCCTACTTAATAGCAATAATTATACGGGGCTGTCATACCCATGCAAGTAAAGAAGTTATATATTTCATTTATTTATGTTTTTGGTACAAACATTTACAAATATAAACGTCATATTTCTTTGAGAAATCTCTTCCATCAATGTATATGGACAAACAATTAAGACACTGAAGATAGCTATGCGAATATCTAGATAAAGGTAAGGATAAGACTATTAATTCGTCAATTTTGAAGATATTGTAAGACTTTTAACTGATGTAAAATATCTGCATCGCTGAATCTATAAAATGACACCCTTAAACAATTTTATTTTGTTAAATAATTTATCATATAATTATATTCGCAATTTGTACTTTTGCCGTAGTAAATATGTATATACACATAGTATGCACATAGTCGCGGAGCCGCAAAAGTACAAATTGTAAATACAAGTTTTTTAGGGTTCCGTAGCCAAATGGCAGAAAACGGAACCCTTATGGGTTCGTCATGTCTGTCTGTCTGTCTATCCGTCCGTATGTCAAAGCCACTTTTTTCCGAAACTATAAGAACTATATTCAAAATTGGTTTGAACGAGATCTAGTAAGTACTTTTTAGGGTTCCGTTGCCAATTGGTAAAAAACGGAACCCTTATAGATTCGTCATGTCTGTCTGTCTGTCCGTCCGTATGTCACAGCCACTTTTTTCCTAAACTGGTAAGTACTTGGTAAGTAGATGTATTCTGGGAACCGCATTAAGATTTTCATACAAAAATAGAAAAAAAACAATAAATTGTGGGGGTTCCCATACTTAGAACTGAAACCAAAAATTTTTTTTTCTTCAAACCCATACATGTGTGGTATCTATGGATAGGTCTTCAAAAATGATATTGAGGTTTCTAATATCATTTTTTCTAAACTGAATAGTTTGCGCGAGAGACACTTCCAAAGTGGTAAAATGTGTCCCCCCCCCCCTGTAACTTCTAAAATAAGAGAATGATAAAACAAAAAAAAATATATGATGTTCATTACCATGTTAACTTCCAACGATAATTGGTTTGAACGAGATCTAGTAAATAGTTTTTATTAATACGTCATAAATCGTAAACTGCAATTTACCTTTCATTCAATCAACTCAAATATAAAAATTTAAAAAAAAACATTGTTATGTTACTTGCTGCTACGGAACCCCTCATTGGCGAGTCCGACTCGCACTTGGCCGCTTTTTTTTAAAGACGGGCTCTGTGGCGTAGCGGTAGTGCATTCGACTGCTACGACAGGGGGCGCGGGTTCGATTCCCGCTCAGTGCAAATATTTCTATGCATGAATATGTCTATTTGCATTGGTCTGGGTGTACCTATGTATAATTGTATGTATTTACAAAAAAAAAGTATATAAGTAGGTTTATCCGCATTCTGGAACCCATAACACAAGCTAGTTAAACTATGCTTACTTTGGTTCTAGAAAGCGCTGTGCGCTGACATTCTGTCGTCGATAATTTATTTATTTATTTAAATTTATTATTAAATACCAGTAAAATATAATCCGCAATTTACCTTTCATTCAATCAACTCAATGATAAAAATTAAAAAAAAAAACATTATTATGTTACTTGCTGCTACGGAACCCTTCATGGGCAAGTCCGACTCGCACTTGACCGGTTTTTTTTAGCCCCAAGTTGGTCCCATATAATTTTTCTATATAAATTTTTTAGAACTTCGGAAATGCAGCAGGAAACTCCTCAAAATAACCGAAAATGTGAAATTATCGAATGTATGACCGAACATACGTCAATTGTCAAATGTGGATGGAATTTTGGAATACATATTTTGAAAGGCCGTATATATTGGTGCTGATTCTGCTGTAACAATAGTCTCTAAACCAGACTACCTTTTTAATAAAGTCTAGATTTAATCCGACGGCATTTGGAGCAAAATATCGGAATTCAAACGAAATAGTTTTGGAAACAGTTTAGTTTAGTGAGATGAGTGTTCAGTGCGTGAACCGAGCGAACGCAGTAATAAAAAAAGACAATTAACAGCTCTGCTACCAGTCTCCTTTAACCCGGAGACAAGGGTGAGGAGTGAGACCACGAGCAGGTAGTATTCAAGCCGTAGCCCCACCACTCACTTTCACGCAATTACTACTTCGTTCCGAAGCGTGATCTAAAGCGCGACAGTGGAAACGCAAATAAAACTAAAACTCAATATCAAACTAAAATAAAGTGTCTAATGATCCGAATTTACACAAATGTGCAGGCAAACAACGGTACAAAATAATCCGTTCCCGCAGGGGGAACGCACAGGTAGATTTCGTGAAGCAATTAATATTATTTTTTAACATGTTTAATTTTTTTTTCTCGAAAACGGTAATTTTTAGCGAATAACTTTTCAGACATTTATTTTAGACTTAAAAATGGCCTATGGATTAAAAATGTTTCCGACAACAACAATGTTCACCGGTTAGAAGTTATGATTTTTTTCCCGCAAAATTTTGGTTTCCCCCCCCCCCCTCCACTTTTAGTTAAAGTTTTAATCTTATAGGTTAAATAATTAAAAGTTGTTGGTATTCATGTATACTATGGGATAAAATTAGAACGGTTCGAATATCTTTCATGGAACGTGAAATTTTGAGGAAAAACTGATTTCACAAAAAGTGAGGCCCTACCGTCCCCTTAGGCCGGATTCCACCCGTTCACGAACTTAAACTAAGTTTACACCCAAGCAATTTTTGACCGCAGTTTGAAAGCGATCGGGGCAAAAATGCGACCGTGAGAGTGCTGCAAATTTTGGGAAGTGGAACCGTACATACATATATATATATATTAATTTTTTGACCAGTGGTCATTTCGGACTCAGGGGGTCATAACTAGACCTCCTATGAAGAATTTTTTTTAAAATTCGACAGTAGTCAAGAAACCAATAGGTAGATCGATTTCATCGAAATCTACCTAAAAATCATTAACCAAACACAGGAAGTCGGTACGAATATAAAACGTTTTCAAACAAAAAACCGCAATATTATAAAAACCGGTTAACCGACAAACACTCAAAACGGTCAAAAAGCATTCGAGGAACCGCCCCGAACTTAGAACAAATTAATATCAAAAATTCCCGGGAAGTTGAATTCCCGTTACAGTGAAACGATTGGTTCGGTCAGAATCGACCACCAAAAAATTACCCGGAAATCCCGAGAAATATTAAACTATAAAATTAGCTATTTTAAACGCTCGGATACAAACAAATCAAATTATAAAGTACTTTTATACTCAGCTTTATAGTTTCAACATTGTTGTGCTTTTAGACGTTTAATGAGCCCATTGATTTGAGATACTCGTAATTCAGTGAATAACCAATTTTTTTATGACTATTTATACTATATATATTTTATAAGTTGAGTACTATGTTGAACAGTCAACCAGATTCACACAGTACAAAGTGAACCGGTTCACTGTGTACCTTATTATCTTGGTTCTCTGTTCGTAATGCTGAAAATCAATAACACTTTTGATTGTTTTAGGATGCCGAGACCAACAAATAATTAAAGAAAAATAGGTAAACTTATAAAAGACGGCATGATGTCAGTATTAATAATTATAGAAAATGATAGCTCCATTAGAACGACAAAAACCTGTCAAATTACGTACGCTACATTGCGCCTTTACGTTTAAAAAAAAATTAACATTATGGCAATATATTATCACTTGTACTGAGGCATGATATGTATAAAGTGTTTACTGAAATACATGAACAAATATTACTAAGATGCTACAAAGACCACAGTTAATGTTTGATAATATTAATTTCAGACTAGTTTTACAGTTTAACCATCAAAGAATGTAGGATGGTAGTGTACAAAATGGCAAAGGTTACTGGCATTAAAATACAAAGTTTATGGGAAAGAAATAAAATGGCAAAGACATCCTGATATATCGATAAAGAAACTAGATGCTATAAGTCTCACACGAGCTACCTCATATAAACGGAAACTGTAACAATATGATTTCATTATTTGGAGGAGTTACTGAAACGGGAGTCTATATCCATGTTAGGAACTTGAATATTTAATCTTAACGAAACGAAACCACAGAAAATTGTGACTCCAGCTAAAATAGGTAAAGTGATAAGTGGAAAAAAGACAATATTTTCACTACATGCTGCATGGGTAATGCAGGTCATGCCCTGCATTTAATATTTCCTCGCAAAAACTTCAAAAACTTAATGATGCACGGTGCAACTCCAGGTAGTTTAGATCTTGAGAGTTCATCAGTTTGGATGACTAGTGAATTATTCGTGCAGGTAATGAAACATTTTATATATTCTTCAAGCTTGACACCAGGAAATCCATCTCTACTAATAACAGATAATCACGAGTCACATTTGTCCATTGAGGCTCTAGATTCAGTAAAACAATCTGGTGTTTTATTTCTTACTACTCCACTAATGATCCTTCCTCTGCTGAACGCTGGCTCTCGTGCCAACAAACGGCAGGATAGAAAACTGGGTAAAAGCATGATTCAATAGAAAAGTACCTACTGCATTAAAGAACAGTTTCTCAAGATGGTGGAATTAAATTTTTTCCATCAACAAGTAAAATAAGAAAGACACCATATATAAAAGGAACAATAAAAAATAATTTTACTAGACGAAGATAGTGAAATCAGTGAAGGTTAGGATATAATTCTTGAAAGTAAAACCTAGAAGCGAATGAGGAAGATGATCAAGGATATAAAGTTATAGATGAAAATTTTCCTGATTTACAGCATAAGCCAATGATTAACGAATACATCATTGTTTTGGTGCAATATAATAAAAGGGGTTGTCTATTACATTGCGATAATTCTGGAAATAGAAAAATACGATGAATATTGCATTTCGTACCTAAAATGAAAAGATCGTTTAGATCCTGATCTGATATGGCTAATGTGAAACTCGGTGACGTTAAAATGATTATTCCCCCTCCTTTTGTATCCGGTATAAAACATCCGATTCAATATATAACTTAATATAAATTTATTTATTTTGATGTATTTTTTCGCAGTTCTTTAATTAGTAGGTAAATTAATGAAGACTGTTATATATTGAAAAAGCTGATTGTCAATTATCCAAAAATTTAATAGTTGTAATTGTTTTGTAATTAGATGAAAAATATTTATATTTGTATTTTGTATAAAAGATAATTATTAGAATAATAGGTTATTTACATAAAAAAATATTTTTACTGGCAAAATGAAATCGTGGTTCACTATTGAAGTACCGGTGGTTAAGTGTAAACTACACATAGCACACAATGAGCGAAATATTTTTTTGAACCTCATTTGGTTGGTTACTAAAAGGTTGGTTCACTGTTCAATAACGCACCATATTATACCGGGTGGAAACGTTAAATGTGTACAGACCATTAGTTCGTCATTTTTAAAGACATTGTAAAACTTTAAACTGATATGAAATGTGCATTGCTTGAACTTCAAAATGACTTACTTGAAAAAAACGACGGGTTGCACTCAGGAAGTGCCGGCAGAAGTGAAAACTTGAATATTAACGTTGTGCATTTTTTATATTTTGGAATGGTTAGGGAATAATTTTGCACGAATTGCTTTAATTATCAGTATAAAAGTACTATCATTTATGTGGTAACATACAATATTTATTTATTGCGCTATCGTACACAAACATGACCATTTATATTACATTAAAAATTTAATATTTCAGAACTATTACAATTATTTTACATTAAAAAATTTATCTCTCAGAAAAATCAACTTCCATCCATAATTTCAACGACTTTTTCACAATCATTATTACCAGAACCATCATCGCCAAAATATTTATAAAGTACTCACTCATTTTCTTTCGCTATTTCTTCGTCACTTTTTTCATTAATAGAGGCACTTTGTTTAATTTCCATTTTATATCAATAGATTTATGGCACAAAATAGAATAAATATTACGAAAAAGTTTATGGTGACAAGAAATGTTTCTTCCTCGGTCGGACTGGATCTCAGTCTTGACGAAGTCAACGACCACTCATTAGACGAACGCGCCACCAAGGTTGTTAAGTACAGTGTGAACTTAGCGCTTCTATATTTGTCTGCAAACGTCTTACGAATTTTCGAATCAGGACCTGGAGGAGTCTGCACGTGTCCTGGCGCGAGTTTAACGTTTTTTACCCATTACAAAAAAAGTGCACAACGCCGCTAAAGAAGCTTTCACTTAAAAAAACAATCGCTTCCCATACATTTACTATGGCACGGCTTATTCACTTATATGATAAGAAGAAACGTGAAAAAAAAAATTAAAACTAAGAAGTAAAAAAAAATCATAACTTAAAATTTTGTAGTTTTGCGGCTCCCATAACATAGTTACAATGGCAAAAGTATAAATTGCGGACAGTCAACGAAATTTTGTTTGAACTTTTTTACATCATATCTTATTATTACACCATTCGATAGTGCTCTAATATGGAACGAATTCTGGGAAGTAATATAAAGAATGATCTTGTTTTTAACAAAATACTTTTTTCTCAGATTTTACTTAGATTTTAGATTCTCTGGGATCATTATCATCATCGTCATCTTAACACCATTCCATACAAATTTTGCATTCAAAATTTTCACATTGGAACTGCTCCAAGGTAAAAAATTTAAGGGCCCGCTTACCCTCTCGCCTCTGTTCGATTTAGCTTATCTTGACTGACTTCTGACCTCCCAACCCCAAGAGGAAAGCCTGCGCCCGAGAGGAAAGTGTCGTCTGTTCATCAGATCTTGGTGCAGCCCCAATACATCTCAACGACGACTACTTGTTTTGGGGGCTTCCGATTTCCCCCACTAATTTCTACAAACACGTCAATCATATTCATATTGTGTCAATCATATCACAATCATATTGTATTCAAGACGGAATCAAGAATATTGTACAAAATGCTACATGCATTACAATCTTTGAGAGCTGTTTATTGAGAACAATGGCCATCTTTTTGAACAATTTTACGCAGATAAGGAAGGTGTAATAGATAGAATGGGGAACAACTCGCGGAGGTTTTCACACGTATCAAAAAATAAGGAAAATAACAAAGTATTTTGTTAAAATGTATATATTTCCTTAAGTTTTCCATATGTCATATGCCATTATGCCATACCAGAATACGTTCTTTATTAGCAGCACTATCGAATGGTGTAATAAACAGGCTGTGATTTTTTGTTTCAACATTAATGGGTTTGATTCCTGGCCAGGAGTCTAATTTATTAAAAATCCAATGATGCAGTTTTAACATACATACATAAATACATAAAATCACGCCTGTTTCCCACAGGGGTAGGCAGAGATCACGGATTTCCATTTGCCACGATCCTGACACACTTCTCTCGCCTCATTCACTCTCATAACATTCTTCATGCATGCTCGTCGGTTTAGGGTACTCCTGACCTGCCCCTTTTCTAACACTTCCCCGATTTGGTCCAGGTATGTGCGCCTAGGTCTTCCCCTTCCGACGGTACCATCCACACTCGCCTCATACACCTGTTTCGTTAGTCTTCTTTCATTCATTCTCTCAACATGACCGAACCATTTTAACATACCTTCCCAAAATACTGTACTTACACGCATTGCTGGGACTCATAATACTACTTTTGGCGATATCGACCTATTCTCATGCTCTAAGAAAATGTTTAGACTCAAACTATTGAGTGCTTTGAGAGAAGCTTCGATCTCATGATCATGACAACTTCTGACTAGTCTTAAATAAACAACTGTATTTTTATTTATTATTTACTTCCTAAGCATCTTCAATAACTTGTTTGTAAAGCGAGCAGTGATAAGCTAAACTCAGAAATATTAATTCAATGTTCGCTATTAATACAACACTGCAAGCATATTGTTATCCGTTTTTAGTGTCTGTTCACCAACCGAATTACCTATAACATGTAATACTAAGGAAAGCCTGTTATTAGCCATACTTTTAAGGTACATACTGTCTAGATTTACATTTGTATCGCCGTTGGTTTTCAAATAAATAAATAAATACCTTTCTCAATTTTCATCAAAATCAGACTCCCGAAACTCCTTTGCGCATTTTTAACTATTCGTCATAGTTTCGGATTCGGCCATAGACTTAGGTTAAATTTAAACTATTCCCGTTCCTAAAACTCACGAGAACTTTTACCCGGGATACAAGTAGCCTTTCTATTATTTCCGACTATAATCGATGCCTGGACCGTTCAGCAATTTTCGTGTGAAAGAGTAACAAACATCCGTACATTCCTACATCCTCACACACTTTCGCGTTTATAATATTAGTAGAATTAAGTATTTAATTTATGATTTTAATGGTGGAATTGACAATTTTGTTATTTCAAAAAGTTACATCCATATTTCTTAGTAGATTCATATACAATGTTGATGTGTGAGTTGATTTGCATTTACCGATCATTCACAGGGGGAATTTAGCTGCTTATAGTCGTGAAAAATGTATGCTAAAAAAATGATTCGCCCATTTTCTAACTGCATTCACATAATATTACTACATGAATTGAATCACTATAGAATCACTTTACTTGGAGTTTGAAGATCTTTCAAAGTCAAAGTCAAAGTCTTTATTTTTCAAAATAGTGCAACGTAATTACATCTTTTTGACGTCAATAACTGCTTAATACTAAGTTTACCACCGCTTCCTAGGCGCTAGTGGAGAAGAAACGGCACAACAAACTCCACTGCAGCATTTTCGAGACGTCAGCTTATAATAGTGATTTCTTAAGACTAAATATGGACGAATGTACATTTTTGTCTCGTGTCAAGATAAATAAAGGTATATAAAAAAAAACCTTATATTAAAATTTAACCCAAGTTAATCGTTCAAATAATTGAAAAAAGGTAAAATATGGTAAAAAGGTCGCGTGCCTACTACAATATTATGCTGTAGTTGTAACATTTTAGCATTTTAGGAGGAGCCTGCACCATGCTCAAGCCAGACATTTTTGTATTTAAGGTAATCATCTATCCTATAGTATGCTTTTTTACATAAGGTGGTCTTAACAAAGGTTTTAAATGTATTGTCAGGCATACCAAGGACCGATTCAGGCAATTTGTTATAAAAGCGTATACATTTCCCCCTAAAAGAATCACTAACTATGCTAAGCCGATAACATGGAACGATCAATTTATTTTTATTACGCAGATTTCTGTCTGTAATGTCACTTACTTTTGTAAAATTGGATATATTTTTCCTGACATATAGTATGTTCTCGAATATATATTGGGAAGCTACAGTTAAAATATTAGTCTTTTTAAATCGTTCCCTAAGAGAATCTCTCTTGCCTAAACAATAAATATCACGAACTGCCCTCTTTTGTAGTATAAATATAGTTTCTAAATCTGCTGCATTCCCCCAAAGTAGTATTCCATAAGACATCAGACTATAAAATATACCAGCCTAGCAGTGGTTTCATCTGTCAACTGCCTAATCCGTCTGACAGCATAAGCAGCAGAACTGAGTTTATTGGCCAAAATAGTGATATGGTGACCCCATTGCAATTTCGAATCTAGTGTTATGCCTAGAAAAGTAGTGCTGTTTACAAATTCCAATCTTTGCTCCTCCAGCACGACATTAACGTGTGCTTGCCTCACATTAGGCAGTGTAAACTTAATGCATTTGGTCTTTTGTGCATTCAACAATAGGTTGTTTGCATAAAACCAATTTGAAATGGCGTTCAAAATATTATTAATATTACTCGCATCTGTACTACGCCGATCTACTTTGAATATCAGTGATGTATCATCTGCAAACAATACTATGCCAGCTTGAGCCTCGATCGTATAAGGCAGGTCATTGACATACACCAAGAAGAGAAAAGGTCCTAGGATTGATCCCTGTGGTTCGCCTATTTTGACGTTTGATCCGTTTGACTTGACGTTATTCACAACAACAGTCTGAAGCCTATCTGTTAAGTATGATTTTAATAGTTCTATTGATTTCTCATCAAAACCATATCGACGTAGCTTGAGCAAGAGTGTTTGATGTTCAACACAATCAAATGCTTTAGAAAGATCACAGAATACCCCAATAGCATCCTGCGATCCCTCCCAAGCGTCGTAAATTAGGCTGACTAGAGCCACTCCCGCATCGGTGGTAGATTACCCGCCAGTAAAGCTATATTGTTGGCTATGGAAAAGATTGTTGATCTTGAAGTAAAGTTGCATCTGATTGAGCATCACTCTCTCAAACACCTTACTCAGAGCTGGCAAAATAGAGATGGGGCGGTAGTTTCCAAGTTCCGTCTTAGATCCTTTCTTAAATAATGGTATTAGTTTACTGTGTTTCATTAAATTAGAAAATGTGCCTTCATCTATACATTCATTAAATATGAGTGCTAGATCAGGTGCAATGATATTAATTATATGACTAATTAAACTAACTGACATGCCCCAGTAATCCTCAGACATTTTTATTTTTAGATTTTTAAATGCTTTTAAAATGTCATTGGGATCAATATGTTTGAACTTAAATTTAGAAGAACTAATATTACTCTCAACAAGGGCCACAGCACTGTTAGCGCTAGAGTTAATAGAGGAAGTGAGTTGCAATGGAATATTGGTAAAATAATCTTCAAAAGCATTTACAATATCCTTCGGAGAGGTTATATTCTTCACTACTACATTGAATATTATAAAATTAATTATTACTAAAATAAAAATGTATTTTTGTCTTTATTTCTCATGTGCTAGTGATTACAATCGGTAAACTCCGTAAATAACATGCAAATGAAATAAAAAATACATATTCGATTTTTTATGTTCTTTTTTTTGCATGAATTTTTGACACAAAATGAATCGGATCGGAAAAAGTATAAAAGTAGGGAGCTGATATCAGTTCAGTTCAGTTGCTTCTGAATCAGCTAAGTTTAAGGTACGATAAAAATTTATTAGATTTATAATGCTCTTATTGTGTATTGTGTACTTGATTTCTAATAATCGTATGATAATTTTATCGTTGTTATAATTTGTAGACTCTGCAGAGAACAATATGATGGTTATTATTGGTATTATACATTATATTGTAAAATTGGCTGCAAATTGCTCCGAGGCTACAAGTCTGATCAACTGGTATGATACGAGAGTTATATTTATGTTGTTATGTTTGGCTACCTTACAGAATACAGAATAGTGACGGTATTTACTTACTTGTTGTTTTATTATCTTTTGTAAAAAAAAACAAAACTGAAGTGTCTGTTTGTAATATTAAAATAACAGGTATTAAATAAATGCTTATGAATGTGTACGATACATATAACAAGAAAGTAATTTTTTAATGTTTTGTCTATCTGACTTGGTAATCTCTGGAATGGCTGGGCTGATTTTGACAGGACTTTCATTGGCAGATAGGCAATATTATAAGGCGTAACATAATCTACATTTATTTCAGAAAAGTAGTTAGAGTTCCGTGCAAAAAAGTAAAGCCTTAAAAATCTAAATTCACGCGAACGAAGTCCCGGGCACAGCTAGTTAATAAGTATAATATTTCCCTAGTCCAAATTACTAGTTTCTGTTGGAACACTTCCCTTTCACATACATAAATATATACAGGGTAAAAATGTTAAATGTCGTCCAGTCGTTATTTAGTTAAATTTAAAGATATTGTGAAATTTATAACTGATATGAAATCTGCATCGCTCAATCTACAAAATGACATAATAAAAAAAGTGAAAAAATACAAAATTTTAACATGTTTTTTTTGTTTTAATATTTGTTTTTTTTTTACGTTTCTACATATTAGATGAGTGAATAAGCCATAGTATATGTATGGGAAACAAGAATACCTACAAATTGACTTTATTGAATTATGATTATATTTTAAACGTTTTTATTTTTATTACGTCTTTTGATTTAATAAGCGATGCAGATTGCATATCAGTTTAAAGTATTGCAATTTCTTTAAAAATGACGTAATAATCGTCTGGAAACACTTCACGTTATAGCTACATAATCTATTCAATCTAACATTTGCGTGGAACTACTTGCCTGAGTGTTTCTCGAAAGGAACAACTTGGAAGTCTTCTAGTCTAAAGATAGGTTGCTTCTAGGCGAACGTGTTCGATCATTGACCATTGGGTGAAATAGTGATGAAACGCGAGCCTATTAAAAATAATTAAACACTTTCTCTTTCTTTTTTATTTTTGGACACACGTTAGTCCCGCATAATACTGCAACGATTATGAGGAAAATGCTAATTGTGTACCTGTTGATGGAATTTCCAGTGGTTCCTTTGTATGATAAAAGGAACGAGTGATAGGGTTAACAGGGCCCTTCCAACTACAACGTTACCTGTAAGCCGGTGTACCTTTTTTTTTTTTTTTTTTTTTTTTTTTTTTTTTTTTTTATCGTGCGGAAATCCCTTCGGATACCCCCCCGCTGGCCAGCGGGGGCGGTTATGTCGGGCTTGCACCGACTAAAACCGCACGCCGTCTCGGGTCTTCAGACGCCGGGGTGTAAGGTTACCCATAGAGCATATCCCTCGCACCCCGGCTGACCCTGGGCCATCTCACCACTAACAGCATCGCTCATCCTGTCTCCTCTGAAAGCAGAGGAGTACGGAGAGCGATGTGTTCCCGCCACGTTGGGTATTGGCCGACGATCAATGCCAACCCTATGAAGGGGTGAAGGGGAAGCCATTGACCGCCGCCCAGGGTGTACCGGCCGCTCCGATTCCGTTCCCCCCGGACTGCAGCGGGATCGGAATCGGAGCGACACTCGAGGAGGTTACCCAACACACACCCCAAGCCGGTGTACCTGCTGATTTACGGACAGGCGCTGTCTTTCCGATTCGGATTCGGATGGCATTCGGACCCGGAAAAGTCAAAAACGTTAGGGATAAAATCGGTGCGCAAGAGCCTCGCCCGATTCTTGTGCCAAGTGGGTTGGGGCTGCAGTATACGGGATGGCCACGCCCAAATCGAGAAATCAGGAAATTCCACTTCCCAACGGGCAATATCGGCACGCTTAGCGGTCCTAAGAGGGAGTTTGCCGATGCACTCTCCGTGGAATTCCTGCAAGAAGTAGATCTCGGATTATTGGGGACGGCTACAAGCTGATCAACACAGGTGCATCTAGTAGGGAAAATGGACTATCCGTGCTCCCGGAGGCTTTAGAGCGACATTTTGGAGGTGAAACACTGTAGTAACCGGCTTATGTTCGTGCGGGTGATGATCGATGGGATTGTTACCCATCTGATAAGTAGCTACGCCCCACAGGCTGGACGCAGGCAAGCTGAAAAAATCTCGTTATGGACCCAACTCGAGGGAGTGCTTCGCGATATTCCGTTGTCGCAGGGAATTTTTCTGGGTCGTCACCTGAATGGGTCTAGGTGATGGGTGTGAGGAATTTGAGCATGTTCACGGTGGTTTTAGGTACGGTAGTCGCAACTTGGAGTGTCAGAAGGTGTGCGGCTGCCGACCTAGCTATCGTGAACACATATTTTGTGAAACCCGAACATCTTATGTCACCTACAGAGATACGGGGCGCGCTATTCAGATCGATTCCTTACTCATTGTCAGCAAAATAAAGCACTGGCCAGTGGGTTATCCGTGGAGAGAGTCTCACTGTACAACATCGTCTCCTTGTCATGGATCTCTGCGTGAAACCCAAAGACAAACGCGTCGACCGCTGCGAGCGCCGAATCAAGTGGTGGCTGCTTGATGAAACCACGTTCCAGACGTTCACCTCAGCTTTCGGCGACAGGTGCGTTAATGCTGTAGGTGAATATGTTCAGAACTCCTGGGACTTGATTCAGGAAGCTATCCTTGAATCAGAGAGGGCAGTGCTCGGCATGTCTAAGGGTAGGCACAAGTGTGATAAGGACATTTGGTAGTGGAACGACATAGTCCAGAAGAAGACAAGGGTGAAAAAAGCCCTGTTTAAAAAGTGGCAAGCGTCTAAATCTCCTGAAGACCGTGACGCGTACAGAGATGCTAAGCGCATTACTAAGAGAGCTATAGCCAAAGCCAGACAGGAACACTTGCAAACGCTGTAATTATGACAAGTTGGAATCGTCTGAGGGGCAACTGCTCATCTATGTATCTTCTTCTCTATCTTTCCTCCGGCATCTCTTCACACCGGACTTGGAATTCGTTACCATCACACGTGTATGTTCAGTTTTGCTATAATCCTCGGTCGTAAAGTATTGTCGTATTACCGTGAAACTGAAGACTATCGTTTTAACATTGATCACTGTTAACTGAAGACTGTCGTTTTAGCATTGATCACTGTTAGCATCTATAATTATGCATTCTTAAGTCCGTCACAGGTATCCCTAAGCTCTTTTTCAATTGCTGTTGTTAATTTTTCACGGTATACATAATTTTCTTTGGTTCTATAACTTCAGTAGCCGGGGCTTTAGGAAAATCAGTAAAGAAAATTGTTTAAGGGAATGTAAATACCTTTTCCAACTTTATAGTCATTTTATTTTAAAGAACTAGAATCGCGCGTAGTTTGAATTAAGAAACTTTCTGTTATGTATCAAACAATCAATCAATCAATTAGCCCATTGCATTATTTATTGCAGCCCTTTTCAAATTTGTGCCATAGCACCTGATCATCTGCCTATTCTGTTTTATACGATAGATCTAATGGTTCCAAAGATTTAAATATTTCCATAGCTTATTGTGATCTATAGAGCTTTATTGGCTATAGAGAGTAATGTTGCAGCGATAAATTTAATGGTTTTAGTATGATTCAAATCTAATGCAGCAGCTTCTTTCATGTTAGTTAGCAAGAAGCACTCCACAAATACTTGTACTGTACAGTCAAATCAAACTATATCTATATCATCTAAATGCTAACGCCATCTCTTAGAAAACTTCTAGTACTCGATGCAATCAAAGTAAGCTGTAAAATCTTAAAACAGTAAACGCAATCAAAAGATTATAATTACGCTGCAAGAAATCCTATGACGTGGTTGCAGCGCCGAAGCGAACCTTTACACTTTGTTGAGCGAAAGTTGTAAAATTACGATATTTCTGAAAATATTCAATGAAATTGTGGAGTGTAAAGGGCAATCATTATAATATATATGAGATGCTTAAAGTGACTAATATATTTAACTAATCGTCTGAATAGCTTTCCAATTACCTACTACACAAAATGAGACTTTTTTTTAAGAAGTTAAAATAGCTATACTAAGCTGTCAGCTCAAAAAAAGCTCTCATTCAGCTTGATTTCTTTCGTCATTTTGAACATTTATCGTCCTATAACAACAAATTATCACAGAACAGTATCAAACTATTAATATTAACCTTCCGCTCGAATCACTCTATCCGTTGATGAAAACTACATCTAAATCCGTTTGGTAGTTTAGAAGTTCTCGGCAGACAGACACCGGGCAGCAAATTTGTTTTATATTATATTTTGACAATCAAAACCTATACTTCCCGTTAAGCGAGAATCATCATATTTTGCAGAAAGTAAACTTTTATAGCACAAGTTAAGGGAAAAAACCCGACAACCGTAAATACGTAGTCACCCACATCGCAAAAAAATATCTGTATGTCTGTCTGTCGAGACTAGAAGCTGTACAGCAACGTTACGGTCGCCTCTCAATAAAGTTTGGAATATACGGAACCCTCAGTGCGCGAATCCGACTAGCACTTGTTTTAATAGGTAGGTTTTCGCATTTTACTCCTAGTAAAATACCTAGATTAATAAATAAATAAGTGGATAGAGTGAAAAAAGTGAGAAACGAGTACCTTCGCTCGCGTTAAAAAAATTAAACTGGGAAACTCACTGGCGTCAGCCGTAGGCCAGGCTATGTACTTAGCTACTTATATTTTATCATTGAATTAGACGAAATATCACTATGAAATGATAATAACAGTAAATAATTATAAAAAGTTACGTACCTAGTAATACTTACATTATAATTTATGTTATGTGTTAAGATTTTGTAGTGGATAGTTAGTGGTTTTGATTACTGTAGGTTTTGTCACACGCGATCGCACAGTGAAGATCCCGGAGTCCGGATCTGACTGTTCTGGATCCTGGGAACTGAATTTTGGAACCTGGGTCCTGAAATCTGGATCCCAAAGTCCGGACTCAGGGGTCCAAACTCCGGAGTCTGGAACCTACAGTCTGGATCACGAGCATTGAATCCCGGGAGCTGAATACTGGATTTCGGATCCCATTGACCGGATCCTAGAGTCTGGATCCTGGGAACTAAATCTCAAAATTTGTTTTTTTTTGTGATCTGGACTCCGGTTCCGGAAACCAAGATCCAGCTTAAAACATTCAGTTCCCAGAATCCAGACTCCGGGATCTGAACCTCAGGATCCGGACTCCGGTTTCCGAATTTTAGGAGCAGGGGGTCGAAATCCTCAACCTTAGGTACAACGCGTGGTTGCCGGAGGTCGCTTGACGACCTCCGTCCTCCATGAGCGCAGGCCTGGGGGTGGCAGGTGAGGCCGCCTGTCACCCCAGCAGAAATAGGCTGGGACGGTGGGGCGATAGCGCTCCTTCCCCAAACCGGGGCTAGACGGGGACAACGTGGTTCCCAAACCCGAGGGGGCCATCTCGAAACCGGAGATGGCCCAGGGTCAGTCGGGGTGCGAGGGATATGCTCTATGGGCAACCTTATACCCCGGCGTCTGTAGACCCGAGACAAATCAGACATAACCGCCCCCGCTGGCCGGCGGGGGGGTATCCGAAGGGATTTCCGCACGAAAAAAAAAAAGTTACAACGCGTGGTGCTCCCTGGTACTCCCATATCGGATCCCTAAGGTTACATTAAACGATGTTTTCTGATGAATGTATCTAAGTCCCAAATTTTCGTTTCGTTCGCATTACAATATCAAATGGTTAACAGAATATAAATTTTGACCAATATGCACTTATTTTCAAGTTTCAGTCTCGTTTTGATATAATTACATTACAGTTAATGTTGAAAATTTTGTTACGATTATACCTTTTTTGACATTTGGGAGATCGACATGAGATCGAGACTAGATTGAGACTGAATTTTGAATATATTTTTAGCAGGAGAATTGGCCCCCAGGTGGAATTAACTGCTCGTCTTTGAAACACTATTTATTTTAATCACGCGTGTTTATCTATGATATCGAGAGATCGAGAGACACTGGGTCTGATCCGCACCCGAACTGCGAATGGGAATTCCCTAATAGAAAAGCTCAATGCAAATTGGCCCAGTTAGGAAATCGCAACTCCTTTACTTTGACTGGTAAAGGCATTTGCGAATGTCTTGCGTTCTGAATAATTTTATTGCCTTTTTACGTTACGTTTGCCTTGGTGTCACCAGTATTAAGTTTTATATTTACCAAAACGAATATTGCTGATATTCGGATAACCATCGCCAGTGATCATTGTGCTTAGTACCTTTTTTTTTCGTGCGGAAATCCCTTCGGACACCCCCCGCCGGCCAGCGTGGGCGGTTACGTCGGGCTTGAACCGACTAAAACCGCACGCCGTCTCGGGTCTTCAGATTGTTGTCGGAACTGCTGATACTCAGAATAACTCAAAAAATATTTTTAACCATACATACATGTGTTGCAGTCATATCCTTGCATGGTCGGGCCCTAGAAGACCCGTTGTAAAAAATAATGATAAACGGAGTTTCTGAAATGTCGTTAAAAGTAGTGGTCATTTACTTCCCTAAAATTATTCAAATATTTTTTTTTTCGTGCGGAAATCCCTTCGGACACCCCCCGCCGGCCAGCGTGGGCGGTTATGTCGGGCTTGAACCGACTAAAACCGCACGCCGTCTCGGGTCATCAGATTGTTGTCGGAACTGCTGATACTCTGAATAACTCAAAAAATATTTTTAACCATACATACATGTGTCGCAGTCATATCCTTGCATGGTCGGGCCCTAGAAGACCCGTTGTAAAAAATAATGATAAACGGAGTGTTCTGAAATGTCGTTAAAAGTAGTGGTCATTTACTTCCCTAAAATTATTCAAATAAATCTGCGTATGGATTATACATATATTATTGTACAATTCCTCCAAAATATATTTGGTCATCTAGTACCTTGTAACGGTAGTGGAACCTCCACAACCATGCTGGCTTTCGTTAAATGCTAAAATGTATTAGCGGAATAATTTGGCAGTATGCATTCACACAGAAATCATAGTAGGAATAGAAGTGTGATCCGTGTTAGAAGCGCGATGCGCCTGATAGTTTTAAACGACACCTGCTCATTTTGTACGGTATGTGCATGTCTCAGTCTATGACGAATCGCCGCGCTCCCCCAAACGAAGAAATTTGTCAAAAAAACTTGTTATTAAATTAGCTTTTATAAAACAAGTTGAATTCCTGAGACGAGCTCAGCCGAATACAAGGGATTTTCGATTTTGCGATTTTTTTTTTGCGATTTTTTGCGATTTTTTCTTTATCTTGCAATGGTTCACCCCAGCACGAATCTATTACCGAAAACACATTCGAGACAACTCGATAGCAATCGAGCTTTTCTAAAGAAAATCCCAGTCGACGTCGTTGCCAATTTTCTGTCACGGTTTTGGGTATGAAGGAGATGAGCTATCGAGTTGCTGTTTTCGGTAATAGATTCGTGCTGGGGTGAACCATTGCAAGATAAAGAAAAATTCCTGAGACGAGCTCAGCCGAATACAAGGGATTTTCTTTTATTTTTTCTTTTATCTTTTTTTATCTTTTTTCTTTGACGACAACTCGATAGCAATAGGGCTTTTCTAAAGAAAATCCCTAAAAATCAGTTTTACTAAAACGATACAATAATTTTATGCAGGGGTTGTGCTATAACACACTAGGTTTTTCTGTGTTTTGATTGCACTACAACCTTTTGAAATCAGCACAACCCTTGCACAAAATTATTATTTATATTTTAGTACAAATATAGTGTAGTTATTAATTGTTTTATTTTTAACTTTTCAGTTTTAGTATCTAATGTCATGTCACCAGAGTGTTTGCCTAGACCAGCTAAAGGAGCTCAACACAATGGGTCTATCTTTTTTAGTGTAGGAGTCCTTTTTTATACCACTTAGTTGGCAGTCAAACACACGGTCCACCTGATGGGAAGCTGTTACCGTTGTCTATGGACGTGTACAACACCAGGGGCACCATACTCGCACTGCCGATCCTTCTAATGCCCTTGAAAAACCCCACATTATAGTCGCTTGAGAAAACCACAGCAGGGAGATCATTCCACAGTTTGAGCGTGCAGAGAATGAAGTTTCTTTCATACCGCACTGAATTCCGTATCTATGGCGAGCGGTGCAATGATATAATGTGCCGTGAGCACCATGTCGAATACTTTTTCTGAACATATGCCGTTTATAGGCGGTAAACACGCACAGAGAGGCAAAATCTTTCTTATCGCTGAGAGATTCCACACTTCCTGAAAGTCCGGGATGTCTTTGCATCGAGTCAAACGGTGGTGTGCAGGTACGCCGGCCAAAAGGTGGCAGCAATATTCCACATCCCGATACTTTTGCAGATGGTGAGTGGTGTGTGCAGGAATTGTGGCGCTACAATGAATGGGGTTTTCTTAGCGGTGAATGCACATAATTGTAACTTAGGGGGGTTGAATTGGATTAGGTTTAGTCTTCCTCAATCGGACACTCCAGTGACAGTAGTCCACTGCGGACCGAGAAATGTTAACTCTACCCGTGTAACATGCGTCCCCAGTACTTTCGTCCACATGGCAATGAATGGAGTCATCAGACAGTATGTCGGTCACAGGACAGGCCGTGGACAGTACGGAGCCTTATGTAAAACCAGCGTTTATGTCCATGCGGTCCGAGCAGCTGCCGACTACTATGGATTAAATGCTTCTGTTGGACAAAAACTGGACATACATTCGCAAAAAAATATTGGGACATTCCAAAAGACGGCAGAATCGTAAGATGACCATGTGCCAGACCCAATCGAAGACCTTCGCTATATCGAGGCTAACCGCTATTGCCTCACCTTGATTCTCGATGGCTTGCACCCAGCTGTGTATGAGATACACAATAAGAGCAACTATGACGGAAGCCGTCCTGTTGGTCACTCAATAGATCGTTTACTTCAAGGCATCTCGGGAGCTGTGTGTCAATAATACGCTGCATTACCTTCGAGAGAAGGGAGGCGATAGCGATAGACCTGTAATGGAAAAGGTCTGTTCTATTTTCAGGATACACGAATGTGGTCCTCCAAGAAGCTTGGACTTGTCTCGTGGAATAAGAAAGCGCAAAAAGCCGTATAAGTACAGGGTACAACTCTGGAGCAAAACTCCTATAGCTACCTTCTTACTCCATCATCAGACCCTGAACAGTATATCACATCAGAGTTTATCAAGACAAAACAAATAGGCCAAACACGATACGTTTATTTTGTTTAGCTTAGGAGCTATTATAGTCACCTTCTTACTCCATCATCTAAGTCAAAGTCAAAGTCAATAACCATTTATTCTGTATAGACCATTAATACGGAACTTACAAAACGTCAAAAAAATTAAACTAATGTTTGGCAAATGGACCATTGGTTCGAAACGCGGCCCTGTCCTGAGAAGACTCCGGCAAGAAACTCAGCAGGCAGTTTTTTTATTTTGGTCTATTAACAAACATGTTTACTTAATCTAATTACTATATTTCGTTTGAGTAGCATAGTGAGAGAGCAAACAGTTCAAATCCAAGCTTGTTTGTCGTCTAAATAGTCTTGAATTTTATAATAGCCTTTTTGGCAGAGTTTAGTTTTAATTTGGCTTTTAAATTTATGAAGCGGTAGATTCTTCATTTCACTAGGAAGCTTGTTGTAGAAGCGTATACAATTACCCTGAAAGTAATTACTGATCTTGTGGAGTCGACTATTACATACCACAAGATTGTTTTTATGTCTAGTATTTACGTTATGTATATCACAAAGTCTTAAAAAATTGGAAATGTTTCTACTAACATACAAAAGATTATCAAAAATGTATTGAGACACTACAGTTGGAATGTTTATTTCTTTGAATTTTTCTCGGAGGGAGACTCTTGGGCCCAACTTATAAATTGCCCGCACAGCCCGCTTTTGCACTACAAAGATTGTATTTAAATCTGTGGCATTACCCCAGAGGAGAATGCCGTAGCTCATAATACTATGAAAATAAATGAAATAAACTATTCTAGCGGTATCTATGTCTGTTAAAGTCCCAATCTTTTTCACAGCGTAGGAAGCAGAACTTAACCTACTAGCTATTTTTTCAATATGTGATCCCCACTGTAATTTAGCATCGATACTTAAACCTAAGAACACGGTCGATTCCACAAGGCTCAACAACTGTCCATTGGTTTCCACCTGTGTAACATTAGGTAAGGTGAATTTAATACATTTGTTTTTTTTTTCATTCAGGCAAAGATTATTTATATTAAACCAATGAACCACTCTTGAGATTGCGTTGTTTCCTTTGTCATAATTATCTAAATGTCTTTCAATTTTAAATGTTAAGGAAGTATCATCGGCAAACAAAACAATACTATTTGTATCCCATACTTAGTAAGGGAGGTCATTCATATAAATAATAAATAAAAATGGTCCAAGTATCGAACCATGTGGAACGCCCATCGAAACCAAAGATCCCACCGAACGTGTACCGTTCACATAAGAAGTCAAAAGGTCGAGAGCTTTGTTCCTTATTCCATAATAATCAAATTTCCTGACTAATGCATCATGGTGGACGCAATCGAAGGCTCTGGATAGATCGCAGATAACACCTAATGTATCCTGCTTATCCTCCCAGGCCTCGTAAATACATTTCAATAACTCTGTACCAGCATCCGTCGTTGGATGTCCTTTAGTAATCAGACCCTGAATACCATGTCGTATCAGTGAATTTGTCAAGATAAATAAATGAGACCAAACTCTATAAATTTATCTTGTTTAATTTAGGAGTTCCTGTGGCCAATTTCCGACTTCATCATCAGACCCTGAATACCATGTTACACCAGAGAGTTTGTTAAGACAAAACAAATGAGCCCGAACTCTATAAGTTTAACTTGTTTGGTTTAGAAATCCCTATGGCCGCATTTCTACTATGGAGTAAAAAGGCGGCCAGGTTCTAATGATGACATTAGATCCTGAATAATAATACCAGCGAGTATGTCAAAACAAAACAAATGAGCCCAAATTCAATAGGTTTATCTTGTTTAGCTTAGGAGTTCCTATAGCCAACTTCGTACTTCATTATCAGACCCCATGGTATGGTATGGTATGGTTTCGCGAGCTGGTATCCGCAACTCCACGACAGGGCGCGGTTTTTGCGTGAGGGTGGGCATTTCACTCGATCCACCCCAACTCATTGAAGAACGCCAGCAGGCTATTCACGCTGCTGGCGATCTCCCGGAGCGTACCTGTGTTTCCGAAGTACTTTACCCTGTATGTGGCGGTTACAGGGCAGTGTAGGAGCACGTGTGCCGCTGTTTCTTCCTCTTTCATGCAGGCTCTGCAGAGAGGGCTGTCGGTGATTCCTAAAATATAAAGGTGTTTATTGAAGGAGCCGTGCCCCGTGATGGCAGCTGTGGCCGTGCGCAGTTGCTGTTTGGTCAGTTGTCGAAGACGCCTGGTCAGTCTATTTTCAACCACGGGGAGTGCTTCGCTCGCCTGTCTGCAAACTTCCAGATTTATCAAATAGCTGTTGTGTTGATCTCTCGTTCGTTTGTTTACCATGGTTCGTAGGTATGCAAAGGGGATCGGTATTATGGGCTCAGGTCCCATTACCACCATGTCAGATCCTCTCCTGGCAAGCTCATCCGCTGCATCATTGCCGCGCGAGCCGCTGTGGCCCTTAATCCATTGCAAGGTTATATTATTGAAATGGCCTATTTGGTTCAGTTTACGATGGCACTCCAGTATTAGTCCCGAGTTTATAGTGTGGCTGTTTAAAGCTTGCAGCACGGCCATGCTGTCGGAGAGTATGCGTATTGAGTGGCCTTCCACTCTCCTGGTCATTACCGCTGAAGCTGCCAGGGTAATCCCCATGCATTCAGCTTGAAATACTGTGTTGTGGGTCCTCAGCGGTGTTGATATGGATATATTAAGGTCCTCCGAGAAAACGCCGGCCCCGGTGCCTGTACCAGTCTTTGATCCATCTGTGAAGATGCGTAGTTCCGTTGGGCATAAAGCCTCACAGCGGTGGTCCTCAGTCATCAGACCCCAAATACGATGTCACATCAGAGAGTTTAAAAAAAAAACGAATAACCCCAAACTCGATAGGTGATAAACCTATCGAGTTTAGGGTTATTCGTTTTTTTTTTCAGTTCTTCTTTTCAGTTCTCTTTGTTCCTTGTTCAGTGTAGAAGTTCCTATAGCGTATCGTATATCCTTCTTACTCCATCATCAGACCCTGAATGCCAAGTCACATCAGTCTCATCATCACATCAGAGTTTGTTTAGCTTAGGTGTTCCTAAGGCCACTTTCCAACTCCATCATCAGACCAGCTACATGGTACCATATTAATGCATTGTCATCCAAACTATATGTGCGTGCAAAACTTCTTCTCAATCAGTTGAGGGTAACTGCCTCAAAACTCTGTTGCCATTTGTCTATTATTATTTATATAAATAATCATAGTAGTGACTGTTCATGATTAATCTTAATGTTTTAATTAACGGAAAAAAGTTATGTTATAAGTTAATAAGTAAAAGCGAAGTACAATATAAAGTGGTATTTTTAAGATAGTATGTGCCATGTTGATTTGAACCCTCTGTGCGTAAGTCCTACTTGCTTGTCCGGCTGCTTTTAACTAATAAAATGCTATTTCTAATGCACAAATCTAGTTTATTTTGAACAAAGCATAATAAAACACTAAAGGAAAATCAAGGAAATAATAAATAAACTTAACAATTGATTACTAAACAAAACAACCTCAAGAACTCTTACTAACTTGACCACTATCCGAGACGCGGGTTATTTTGTCATACCCAACCCCGCGAAACGATTCTTCATAGGCAAGACAAAACTAGATATAAAAAGTCACTATTGTTATAGAATAGCGAAAACTGTAAATCGTAACGCTCGATAACATTTTATCGTGCGACAAGCTCTAACGCACTTACATGTAAATAATCGCACATCGATAGCACAAGAAAGCGACGTTAATGTATGTGTGAGTATGCGCAGGGAGTGGTTACAGAGCGGTGACATCGGTTTGAGTAGAAAACTCAAGGGATAACACTTCGTTACCTCTAATTACTATTTTTGTGTATTTACATAAATATGTAACTGAGTTCCATCTTTTGAGTTTGGAAATTCTAATTTGCATGTGATAAATTTGCATCCCACATGACATCGGTCATATTATGTCTGTACCTATATCATATGTCTGTAAACTGTGCTGTCGTGATTCGTATGCGACAATAATAAATATTCTCATATGGTTAGTGTATGCACAGTTAGCTTGTTGACTTCGTACATTAATCTAGTCAGCAACCTTATTATATTCTTCTCTATTATTATTATTTATTATTGATATATTAGTAGTTATTTGTCGATTTCTGTACTTGTGAGCGGTCTAGTCAACATATCACACTGGTAAATATAATCTTCGCTTATAATTAAATATTGTTTTGCAAGAATAGTTAAGAGACAACATGATTAGTAGATAGGAATGAGAATTGAGGTTATATATATCATTATACATCTTAAGAAAGATTGAATAAACTGAAACGCTTGCAGAATTTTGGTATTCGCTTCGTATTTGGTCGTCATAAATACGAACATGTTAGTGAATTTCGAAAAAGACTGAACTAGCTCCCTGTTCGGTAGCGCCGTAACACTCACATCCTATCTCTTCATTCTCTCTCTCTCCGTCATATCTGCGGGAACGTTTTGAATAAATTGTACCTAGGGGAGAACCCTGTCGCATGTCTTCCTCTCTTCTGCTTCATAATCCTGCACACTGTTCTAGCGACTATGATGGATTCTTCACGGTGCAAGCTGTTCGTCTTCGGAGCTTACTTCCTTATACTATTCGCAGTAGTAACAGTGTAGACATCTTCAAAAGAAGAATTAAAGATTTTTTCCTTTCTCAATAATTTTGTGTGTATATATATCTAACCTACGAATATATCTATGTATATATGTAGTTATGTGTGTATATACTTATTTTTTAGTATCAGTATTGTAGTACAGCATGTCTCTCTTTTCTTTTTATCTTGTAATTTATACTTCACACCCTTTCTTGAACTATTCTACCTCTATTACTTAAAGGTTTGCTGGGAGAAAACTCATATTGAGTTAAGCTCGCCTTTGTACATCTTTTTTTTAAATATTATTTATGTTATTATTATTTTCTTGTGTGTACAAAAAGAATAAAGATAATAAGATTTCTTAGACAGTTGTTTTGCTTGTGATGTTTGCCAAATTAGAAATATACCCTAGAACTTGACTGAAAATGATACTTACCTTAAATTTTAATATTTTGGATTTCGGGTTAAATTGATTTTACTAAACATAATAAGGCAGGTACTTAATATGTTAAGTTTATTCCATATATTTTTAATTTATGTTATTTTTTGTACATGAAGGATAAAGATGAAGTAAATTGGAGGATATTAAAAACTGATAATTACCAGGTTTTTTGTTAATACGATTATTTGTCTGTTGTAGCGATGATATTATCTGGCTGCTAGTGCCGAATGTTTGCTGAAGAATCTAAGCAGGTCCATCTGAAAATACTATCATAAGTTTTAAAATGACGGACGACAAAATCAACGTGGTCATCTTGAGTCCTGGTGAAACACGTAGAATTAAGAAGAATGTTGCAGTTATGACAGTAGCCTTCATGGTACATTATACAGCCGTTAATGTAAGTAATAGTTACTAATTTATTCAGTCTATAGTATATCGGAAGCGGAATATTACCTTTCATGAGTAAGCAACTTAACATTATCATAAAGCAGAAACCCGATTTTTATACAAACCAACTAAGCATGAACTTGATGATGAAATAAACTAAAAATCAAGCAATAATATAAGTGAGTATCGTTTTCGAAGTTTTCGAAGTTTTCGAGGTTGGCGATTACGAAAATATTATCTGCCAGCAGTTATCCGCGGCTCCGGCCGTGTGGAATTACGATTCCGTTCCAGCTATCTATGGGAACCTCTTCGAGGGATAAAAAGACTAGCCAAAATCCTATTCCAGACCAAAATATCAGCCAGATCCGTTGAGCCGTTTTTCCATGAAAGAGTAACAAATATCCATACATCCATCCATTCAAACTTTTCCATTTATAATATTAGTGGGATTAGTGGGACTAGCCATTGCCCACGTAGAATTTTGATCCCGTTCCCGCAACCCATGGGAACCTTTTCGGGGATAAAAAGTAGTCTATGTGGTATTCCAGACTTTGATCTATCCCTGTACCAAATTTCAGCCAGACCCGTTTGGCCGTAAGAGCGTGATTGAGTAACAAACATCCAAACATACAAACATCTTCACAAACTAACACATTTATAATATAAGTAGGAGAATAGTAGGATATTACCACTAAAGTTACAAACATTATATTATTATTATTATAAAATAGGGTAGTAAGACGTGTGTGAAGTTTGGGATGTGTACGCAGAGTTCAGAATAGTGTCGTGCTCTCTAGCAGAGCCACCTTCATAAATAGTGGTCAAGTTTATCTCGAAACAATGTTCGTCGAACGTACATGATGTACATGCATTGTATATAACTGTACGCATACGGAATAGAGGAATAATGTCCGTTGAATGTGGCTCTGCTGCAAAGCATACTCCCTGGCAGCGCCACCTAGAACAAGTACTTAGGATAGATGTAAAGGAGTGGTTTTCATGAAAATCGATGTACGTACACTGTTTATTATGTACGTGTAAAAAAATACTTATCAATGTAGTCGTTTTATTTATTTCTACCATTCTAAAATGTTCATATATATATTTATTAGCAAATGTTTTGAGACGATTTGCCTTTCAACTAAACTTACCACATTACTGGGAACAAAATTATATTATTGTTTACAATAATTTGCAACATAGTCATGCGACCTAACTCTGGCCCTGTCGTATTCACTAGTTTCGCTGGCTGATGTATCCCCTGCAGTAGTCATTTAGTAAGATTTAAAATTCATTACTTTGTTCACACTCAATAAAATCACTTGTCTACTTCATAATTAATTTTTAATTTTCAAAAAGTCGCCATCGTGCTCCCAAAGTAAAACAACAAAATAGGTACACTCTAAAATACATAGGTAAGGTTGGAACAGGGGTGTGTGTTGGGTAACCTCCTCGAGTGTCGCTCCGATTCCGATCCCGCTGCAGTCCGGGGGGAACGGAATCGGAGCGGCCGGTACACCCTGGGCGGCGGTCAATGGCTTCCCCTTCACCCCTTCATAGGGTTGGCATTGATCGTCGGCCAATACCCAACGTGGCGGGAACACATCGCTCTCCGTACTCCTCTGCTTTCGGAGGGGACAGGATGGGCGATGCTGTTGGTGGTGGGATGGCCCAGGGTCAGCCGGGGTGCGAGGGATATGCTCTATGGGTAACCTTACACCCCGACGTCTGAAGACCCGAGACGGCGTGCGGTTTTAGTCGGTGCAAGCCCGACATAACCGCCCCCGCTGGCCGGCGGGGGGGTATCCGAAGGGATTTCCGCACGATAAAAAAAAAAAAAAAAAAAAGGTAAGATTGGAACAAAATATGTACATAAGTTTGTATAACATAATTCGCGACATAATATTATTATAACAGTCTACTATCATCAACAATGTTTGAGTACTTAAATCAATCTTCAATATTTTTCCTAGTAACACTTCTACGTACACACGGCAACACATCAACCTACTCTTTGTTAAACTTCCACAAACAATTACCGACTTAAACGTCTTGACGTAGAGTAGAAAATCAAGTGCAGAATTTTGACTGGGTAGGTTGATATGTTGCCGTGCGTACATGGTCTAATGAGAAGAAGCGTCGCCGTGCCGCAACAAGTACAAAAGCAAAAAAAAAACGAAAGAATGAAGTTTCAAAAAATTTATAAACCGGTTTTTCCGTCTTTCTAGTGTTCAAAATATAACTCATACTCTCCATCGTTTATATATTAGTAGATGGGAATTAACTAAAATGTCGTTTTTAAAATTAACAGCCTTACGGGCCATGTCGTCGTAACACTCCCATTTTGAGTTACGTCGCTGACAATGGATCTTATAGTGTGCTACACCACCAGATGTATTTGGAATAAATTCCACTACACCTACTAATTCAAATATTTTATCGGAAAACAGCAGTTCTTTTGGAATATAGCATATACGTACATTTAGATCCAATTCGAAAAAAAAAATTTATCTGAAATTACATATTCCGTGCATACTTTTCCAGTACACGAACCGTTTTTGCAATCAGTAATTTGACTTTCTAACATTGACGATGCCGATTCATTTAACGAGGCCACACCACTATCTGATTTTACATTTAAAGGGATAATCGAAATTTTCCTTGTTGTACACGTTTCACAGTCGGAACAAATTTTGGAAAGAGTGGTGGTGTCGGACACTATAAGATCCATTGTCAGCGACGTAACTCAAAATGGTAGTGTTACGACGACATGGCCCGTAAGGCTGTTAATTTTAAAAACTACATTTTAGTTAATTCCCATCTACTAATATATAAACGTTGGAGAGTATGAGTTATATTTTGAACACTAGAAAGACGGAAAAACCGGTTTACAATTTTTTTGAAACTTTATTCTTTCGTTTTTTTTTTGCTTTTGTACTTGTTGCGGCACGGCGACGCTTCTTCTCAGTAGACCATGTACGCACGGCAACATATCAACCTACCCAGTCAAAATTCTGCACTTGATTTTCTACTCTACGTCAAGACGTTTAAGTCGGTAATTGTTTGTGGAAGTTTAACAAAGAGTAGGTTGATGTGTTGCCGTGTGTACGTAGAAGTGTTACTAGGAAAAATATTGAAGATTGATTTAAGTACTCAAACATTGTTGATGATAGTAGACTGTTATAATAATATTATGTCGCGAATTATGTTACACAAACTTATGTACATATTTTGTTCCAACCTTACCTATGTATTTTAGAGTGTACCTATTATGTTGTTTTACTTTGGGAGCACGATGGCGACTTTTTGAAAATTAAAAATTAATTATGAAGTAGACAAGTGATTTTGTTGAGTGTGAACAAAGTAATGAATTTTAAATCCAACTTAATGACTACTGCAGGGCATACATCAGCCAGCGAAACTAGTGAATACGACAGGGCCAGAGTTAGGTCGCATAACTATGTTGCAAATTATTGTAAACAATAATATAATTTTGTTCCCAGTAATGTGGTAAGTTTAATTGAAAGTCAAATCGTCTCAAAACATTTGCTAATAAATATATATGTGAATATTTTAGAATGGTAGAAATAAATAAAACGACTACATTGATAAGTATTTTTTAACACGTACATAATAAACAGTGTACGTACATCGATTTTCATGAAAACCACTCCTTTACATCTATCCTAAGTACTTGTTCTAGGTGGCGCTGCCAGGGAGTATGCTTTGCAGCTGAGCCACATTCAACGGACATTATTCCTCTATTCCGTATGCGTACAGTTATATACAATGCATGTACACTATGTACGTTCGACGAACATTGTTTCGAGATAAACTTGACCGCTCTTTATGAAGGTGGCTCTGCTGGAGAGCACGACACTCAGAATAGGGTGTACTGCAGGTACGGATCAAGCCATTTGCCTTACACTCATCATTCATCATCATCATCACAACAGCGTTGTGCCCTCACCTCTGAGCCTGGGGTCCGTCATTTGCCTTGTACTATTTTGTAAAAAATATTCATGAAAAAAACTTTTAAAAAACAAGCTTTTATTTTAAAAAAATAGTTGTCGTAAAAAATCGTAAAAAACTCATTTAATGTAAGGGTTGTGCCGATGTTTCTCCGTAGGCGTTGCCGCCCAGATAATGCGGCAGCCCGAGAGGCGGAGCTATATGATGCGTACAAGGGGGCCAAAAGGACCCTCCAGGTAGCAACTAAGCAGGCCAAACGGCGGGCACGCGAAGAGCTGCTGGAGTCTCTGGAGCAGAACTGTTCTAAACAGCCCATTAAAGAGGCGGTCAGAGTCATCAGGGGGTATCGTACGATCTCCATCGAGGTGGCATGTCTCCTAGCCGGAACCCCTCCAGCACCAGCACTGCGAGGAAGACACGGCGCTCCACACGTTGGTGGAGTACCCAGCGTGGGCGAGTCAACGTCGGGATCTCGTTGCGTTCCTGGGCGTGGATGTTCGACCATGGTGAGAGCCGGGGTCTCCGACGGGAGTAAGTGCCACGCCGCCGCGGAGAGGGAGCGGGAGAGAACCCTGCCGCAGCCTGCGCCGAGGACGCCGCAGACTGCGGCACTCGGGGGGCAGGATCGTCTACGCCTGGAACTACCAACCTCCATGATCGGGCCCTGAGGACGGCAGTTGGCCGACTCGCCATCCTTATAGAAGTAGGCCATGACGGAGGCGTGTCGTTCTACACACGCCTGTCAACTCACCGCCGCGGAATAAAACCCGACTCCACCAGGCGAGGCCGCGGTGGCGGCCAAAGTCCGCCGGTAACCCTGGGTTTATCCTTTCGAGGGCTTACCCGGGGTGCCCGGCAATGGACACTTGGGGAGGACGCCGTGTGATTTTAGTCGGTCCGATTCCAACACGCCCACCCAATCGTTGGCACCGATGGGGTGAAGCCCGTGGGGGATTCCACACGTTAAAAAAAAAACAAGGGTTGTGCTTATTACAAAAGCTATATATCAAAAGCTGTATCGCACAAGTTCTTCCTCTGTTTTGTATTTGCTCTAATTATTTGACTTTTCTAAATGAAAGCTTGTTTTTTAAAGTAATTTGTTTATTAGTAACAAAAATAACATTTTAGTTTAGTCTTAATCTGTGTCTTTTTAGTGGGTGCTTACCAAGACAAATCCATTGAGCCCAAACAGGACGAGTCTATCTTGTTTAGTTCAGAAGTTCCTAAGACCATCTACTGACTCCATCTTCAGACCTTAAATATCAAGTAGCGTCTGAGTATTTGCCATGACAAAACAAATGAGCCATGGGTTCATTTTGTTAAGTTCAGGAGTTCCTATGGACATCTTTTGACTCCATCTTCAGACCCTGTATTTCATGTTGCGTCAGAGTATTTGCCAAGACGCAACAAATGAGCTCAAACACGACGGGTTTATCTTGATTAGTTTAGTAGTTCCTATGAATACCTTTCGACTTCATTATCGGACCAGCACCATTGTACCATATTATCGCATTGTCACCGAAAATACGAAAGCATACCAAATTTTAGTCAATCAAACATCAGGAAGAGGTTCTAAAGTTCGAAAGGATCAATCAGACGAGATTGATAATCAAATCGTGTCTTTTAGATAGAAGATTTGATCTGTGTCGATGGAAATTGGTAAATTTGATTGGGCAATTAAATTGTATAGTGTCAAATTCCCATTGCGTACAAACTAACAGAGCAAGTTAAATGAAAGCTTATAAAAAGTAATTATTTTTGCGCTTATTAACAGATGAATAGGTATGAGTTATGGAATAAAAATCTGAGAAATTAAAGAAGTGCATTGACGTGCGACATATCTGACATGACGGTAGAGCGTGGGACTGTTCCGTCAGGAGTGTGGGCTTGAATGCCACGCAGTGCAAATATTTGTATGCATGTGAATTCGTTGCGGACTAGGTTTTTCTATAAGTATCTAATTTTTTTAAAAAAGTAATGTCAGTCAGTAATGTGCTATTTTGTTTAAATATGCCTAGGTTAACATTTTTGTCATAAGTACCTACTTATATAAGTGATATAGGTACTTAATATGACAGTCGGGGTGCGAGGGATATGCTCTATGGGCAACCTTACACCCCGGCCGTCTGTGGACCCGAGACGACGTGCGGTTTTAGTCGGCTCAGGCCCGACATAACCGCCCCCGCTTGCCGGCGGGAGGATATCCGAAGGGATTTTCGCACGAAAAAAAAAAAGTACTTATTATGAGGGGTGCTTGGTTGGGGACCTCCACGCGGTGCACCCTGGGAAACGGAGACGGCAGCGCCTGTCTCCTAGGGTGGGAGAGACGCTGCCGCCTACGGCCAACTCCGACCGAGGCGAGGACGGCCCTGTTGAGGGCTGTTCGGAAGCTTCATGTCCGACGTGTCCCTCTGATTAGCAGATGGCACAATGGAGAGCAAGTAAGGGGGCCATCTCGAAACCGGAGATGGCCCAGGGTCAGTCGGGGTGCGAGGGATATGCTCTATGGGTAACCTTACACCCCGGCGTCTTAAGACCCCAGACGGCGTGCGGTTTTAGTCGGTGCAAGCCCAACATAACCGCCCCCGCTGGCCGGTGGGGGGTATCCGAAGGGATTTCCGCACGAAAAAAAAGGTACTTATTATGAATCTGGATATGGAAAATCCACATTCTTAAACTTCTAAAACCTTCTATACTTAAGTATATGTTTAACATAATCAGGACTTATCATTGAATTATAAAAATACAACTTAAAAATAAAAATGAACCAGTACAAAATTATGAATCGTATAATATTATTTTATTCTCCTTTATTTAACTTTAAATACTTATCAATTATATTTTTAAATACATTCTATATATAAAAAACACAAATATATTTAAAAATATAAAAAATAGTAGCCCACCGGCATCGGGAACAGGGACCAAGCTACCGGTGGTTAGGGCTCCAGACAGAGGAATCTCCTCACAATACGTGCCGTGTCGAGGAGCACTGCCTTCTGCATCAAGCCCTTAACCCAACTGCCTAACGCGAGCCTCTGGAGATGTTGTTCGAGGCTCTTGGCAATCAGTCCGTGAACCGATACAACTATCGGAACAATAATCGCCGAATCCACACTCCACATGTCGAGAACCTCGTGTGCCAAATCCAAATATTTTATTTGTTTTTCTTTTTCGGCTTTCACAAGATTCTCGTCATGTGGAATGGTGATATCGATAATTATTGCGCGGCGCTCTGATCGATCTATCAACACAATATCAGGTTTATTAGCTACAATAGTCCTGTCAGTGATGATAGATCGATCCCAGTACAACGTGATATGCCCATTTTCGAGAACTGCGTCGGGCACATACCTATAGTACGGTACCTCTGATTCCACAAGGTTGTACTTTAGAGCAAGCTGTTGATGAACAATCCTGGCTACTTGGTTAAGTCTATAAAAAAAGATTCGCAAAAAGATTTAGAAAAATATTCGCCGTTAGCAAGACGAGAACAACCAGAAATTATATGTCTAAGGGATTCTCCGGGACGGTGGCACGCCCGACATATGTCAACCGTACCATCCTTAAGAATATACTTCCGATAGTTATTCGTCATCACAACTTCGTCCATAATTGCAAAAACAAAACCTTCGGTTTCCCCAAATAGGTCACCGAAGCGTAGCCAAGACACAGATGCTGGTAAGTCTATATCAGACCCATGAAGAGCCCGATAGAAACGTTCATGCAACTCCTTGCTCTTTCATACATCCATGCGGTCATTAATATTTAATACCACAGGTTTGCGCCAGTTCTCTTTAGCCAAAGCTAGCGGGGTGAATCCTTTATCCACCCTTACTACATCACGATGCATATCAGCTTCATTGTGTAGGAAGTATTCCCTGAGGTTGCACACCTCACGGTTATGGAGGGATTTGGCATTTAAAAAGCCACGTCCCCCGCATTTCCGTGGTATGTACAACCTCATCACAGATGAACGCGGATGATGCATTCGGTATGCAGTAAGAAGCGTACGGACTCTCCTATCCAGGGTGTCTAATTCCGTCTGAGTCCACCTGAGTATGCCGAAGGAGTACATTAAAACCGGCATGACCCAACCGTTATAGCGCGCCTATAACGGTTGGGTCAAGACCTTATTACCGCCTGACAAAAGACTTTTGAGGACTTTTTTCAAGCGGCCAAAGAAACGTTCCCGTAACGATTGCTTCATGCTAGCTTCTGTAATGCCTAATGCCTGCGACATACCCAGGTATTTATAGGTGTCGATTGCAGAGAGAGACCTGAGTTTTGTGGAATCTGAGAGCTCAACCCCATCAGATTCCACAATCTCCCCTCTTTTTACATGCATGACCGCACATTTGTCCACACCAAATTCCATCCTGATAGATTTACTAAAGGTTTCGGTCATCTTTAGTAACGCTATCAGTTGGGAATTGTTGGGGGCAAATAATTTAAGATCATCCATGTAAAGGAGGTGGGATATAACCTGACCATCTCTCCGCAATCGACAGCCTAACCCTGAACTCTCCAGCATATAACTAAGAGGGTTCAGTGCCAGGCAAAACCATAATGGACTAAGACTATCACCCTGGAATATGCCCCGCTCTATCCTTATCAGCCCGCCATTCTCGCAGATCCGTCGACACCCTGGATAGCAATGGACCGTACTCCATTGCCCCATACATGCCTTCAGGAAGGTACATAGAGTTGTATCAATTTTATACAACTCAAGCACCCTCAAGAGCCAGGTGTGCGGCACGGAGTCATAGGCCTTTTTATAGTCTATCCAACATGTCGCCAGGTCCTTACGATTACGGCGTGCCTGTTGGCTAATGGCCATATCAATTATAAGGAGCTCTTTAGTGCCACGAGCCCCATTTCTACATCCATTCTGAGAGATAGACATGATAGAATTATCGGTTAAATGTGAAGATATTTTTACTCTCAGGATGGATGTAAGCAGCTTATAGACCGTAGGAAGACATGTGATCGGTCTATAATTTTTAGGGTCCGTAGCACTACCGGACTTGTAAAGAAGGTGGGTTACACCAGTGGTCATGAAATTGGGAATCAATCCTGATTCAATACATGATTGGAATTGAGATGCCAAACGACCGTGTGAGCTTTTCAGCCATTTTAACCAAAAATTATGCAGTCCGTCTGGTCCCGCTGACTTCCAGTTAGGCAACAGACGAACTGCATCGGTTACATCCTCTTGAATTAAGGTAACCGGATCCTAATAGGCTCACACGATCGCTCAACATCCTGCATCCAATCACCCTCCGTATGACTGACGGGCATCGACCAGATATTACGCCAGAATGTATTAGTAATATCATCATCTGGTCGACACAAGTCAGCCCCAGTCGAATCAGGGCGCTCCCAATCTCTGTAGACCCACCTTTGGTCCCTTTGGAACGTGCGATTCTGAGAATATCGCTCCACTCTTTTTTTATACCGCCGAATCCGGTTTGCCCACGCATAAACTTTTTGTTTCAGGTAGTCGATACGCTCTGTGACTCGTGCCAAAAATTCTCGAGGCCTAATATCAGACCCCGAGAACGCTCGACTCACAAAGCGCATCACTCTTGGGCGGGTATTGCCCGACCTGAAACAAATGAGCTTTCCAATGAGTGCCCTAGTCTCGGTAATACGTTGCTCAATTCTAAATTGCCAAGCCGGCACAGCAGATTTCGGTCGAGTAGCTAAGTCGCACTTGGAAATAGAACATTAGCTACTCGACATACTGCCCGCGCAATAAAGAATTGAATGTGTATCACCGAGATCTTCGCTATTATCAAAATAATCTGATAATAACGAATCCAGGGCACACACTAGCGCTACATTTTTTTTATGCGTTTGCAAACGTGGTAGGCGAGGTCTATTAACAAAAGGCATGGAACGATATTCCCGCAAAGCACATTCCAAAGCACTCCTTAATTGCTCGCTGTACTCGGTACTTACGTCTATAGCCCTGGTATCAATCACTTCTTCGCTACAGATGTGTTGTGAGATGGTCTCCGTGGCTGGCCTCACAGTTTGCGAAGAGGGTGTGGGGTGTGGAGCCTCTCAAGTACAGAGTCATCCAACAAATGACAACGTTGTATGGCCCGCACTTGATCCGATAGCCGTTGTGCCGAAACATTCACAGTTGGTTCAAGTACCTGAAACAAAGGCAGCATACGAACACGGTACGCAGTGAGGTTGACTCCTCCCTCTGTACCCACAAAATATGCCCGCATGACGTTTTCGTTCATTGAAGTACTCCATCGCATGCGGTGCACATCACCACCGGTAGCGGGGGCCCTATTCGAAGCCGGTGGGCGTCGGGGCTCCAAGCCAGTCGGTGGCCGGCCTCTGCCCTGGCGACGTACAGGTGTTGGCGACGTCGGCGGGGAGAAAAACTCGTCGCTTGAGCTTGAGCTCGACGTCGCTGTCACACCCAGAGAATCTGCTGGTGGTTGTGGGACGGAGCTGAGCGACGAGTCCGGGGATGTTGGGCGTGCTGCTGATCTTGCCTTGGCTCTTGTTATCATCTTTCATATGTATTTTTGTGCATTTTCAAGATTTTTTGTGTTTGACAGACAGAAACTGTCATGTCAATAACTATAAGAAATTCTTGGTTACTGTTGAATGTATAAATTTTAACATATTTTTTTCTTTGATTGTTTATCGCTTGATGTTTACACTATTGTAGTTTATTATATATTTAACAGACTTTATGTAAATGTAATTTGATTTAAAGCACAAAAATAGGTTGGATTAAGACAGGAACCTGTTAAGCTTAACACCTAAATGAAATCTGTATTTAAATACTGATTTAATAATAGGAATATATGTCGAGAGGTTTTTGTACAGCTAGATAAAACGATAATTTCATTTATAAACTATTTCCATAAAAATAAAATTGAACCGATTCAATAAACAAAAAGGCACTGAAAAGTGTAAAATAACTGAATTACAGATTTCATTCTATAGATAAAAAAACACTAAGACTTTGCTGTTGAAGTCGGTGCATTAGGTTGGATTGAATCATATTTGATGAATAGACAACAATATGTAGAAATAACAAGTATAGGATATCAAAATGAGCTTACGAGTTGTGAATCCCAAGTTCAGCCTAATACTTCAAGGGTACCTCAGGGGAGCGTTTTAGGGCCTCTTTTGTTTTTAGGATCCAATACCTCAAAAGGTAAAAAAGGAACCCTTATAAGATTACTCTCTTGTCCGTCTGTCCGTGTTCGTGTGTCACTATCGATTTCCTCAGGAACGGGCCTAGTAAGTTGAAATTTATACCAGATACTGAGTTCTATACTCCCTATTAGGTGTATCAAAATTATTTAGACATACATACAAATTTAGATTCTGAATCAAAACGATATAAAGATATGGGCCAATTTAGATTTTCGTGAAAACTTGTAAGTTCCAAAATTTATCTAGATTTTCACCTTTTCTTTTTCAGTATTTTCCCTTATGCTCTTACAGCACAAGCAAGGTTTTGCTTGCTTTTAACCAAAATTTACAATTCTAGGTCAACCGGAAGTACCCTATAGGTTATGGGTCGAAAACCTATATGGTAGTTCCCTTTGACCAAGAATCACGAAATTTGGCAAAAAGCAGTCTTACAGCAATAATAAAGGAAAAATTCAAAAAATAAAAAGTGGTACTGAACCCTCGGTGCACGACTCCGACTTGCACTTGACCGGTTTTTACTGTATATTAACGACCTGCCAGACGTAATACATTGTCAGTGTGATACTGTTTGCTGACGACGAAGAATTATAACTTCACTGAAAAATTCTGACATAGAAAATAACATAAATGACATTAATTCTGTAATAAAATATTCAATAAATTGGCAAAGTTTAATATTTCAAAAACTAAATTATTTTATTTATATACCTATACAATTAAATTTATGAAAAAGGGTAATAAGCAAGTTTAATTTTAATGTTAGTTATGAGGTGTAAATAATCATTCAAGCACAGGAAACAACATTCATAGGAAGAATCTTAGAAAGCCACATTTCTTGAAAAGTTCACACAGATAAAATTTCTAAAAAGATGAATAGTTTCGTTTTTGTGCTCTATTCACTATGAAAATCATGTAAAATGTTAACTAGCTAACCTAAGGGTGTCGGTTTTCTAGTTAACTTCATAGTGTCGGTTTTTCGTGACAGTGTGCGAGCGCATCGTGAACATTAACTCTCATCATTTTTTCCTAACGCGCCAAAAGAAAAAGTGCACAAGGGTTATTGAAGAAATTCCTCCCAGGAAGTCTGGTAAACCTCTGTTTTAAAAAAAAAAATATCTACACTAAAATCGAAAAATTTGAATTACGAATTCAAAGACGATTCTATACATACGCACTTTATAAACGCATATACATAAAATTATAGTTATTTATGCAACTGTGGTATAATGAGGGGTATTAAAACATGAATGTGGGTTTATCACACGAAGCGAAGCTGAGTGTGATAATAGTATCACATGAGTGTTTTAATACCTAATTATACAGTTGCATACAAGACTTTATCTACACCCATGATAAACTAATAATACATCTTCAGAGAATGATGTACTGCCCTTTGATATTTTCCAATTCATGAAATCTTGGTACGCCTTTTCATACTGTTTTATAGATTTTTCCGGTAGTAAGTAATTTGTTAGAAATGTCCTTTGCTGCATTCGAAATGTCTGGAGGTGTGTTATCAAAACTTAAATCGCTCATTTTCGTAAGTAAACCAAACAATTTGCAAAAATAATAGCGAAGAAAAATAGCGGGAATTCGAATTCGAATGAATAAGCTTTAATTTTTTTTTTACGGCGCGCCGCCGCTGTGGTAGTGCAATGCAACGCGCATGAATGACAGTTCTTTTTTTGAAACTCATATGCAGATTCCACGCATCGAGTGGTAAGAATTTGGCTGTCTGATGAGTAACCCTTTGCGCGGAAGACATTGAAAAAGCGAAAGGAGTGTTATTATGAAATTTCATACAACATTATAACACCCGTTCGGATGTTATTATGGTTATTAGGACATTGGATGTATTAATGTTGGCAATAAGCTAACTGTTTCAGAATCTTTTATAGAGGATTTAAAGCATGGGCGTAGATAAAAAATAATAGTTATTTATGCAACTGTGGTATAATGAGGGGTATTAAAACGGGCTTACCCGGGGTGCCCGGCAACGGACACTTGGGGAGGACACCGTGCGGTTTTAGTCGAGACACGACATAACCACCCCCGCTGGCCAGCGGGGGGGTATCCGAAGGGATTTCCGCACGTAAAAAAAAAAAAAAAAAAAAAGGGGTATTAAAACATGAATGTGGGTTTATCACACGAAGCGTAGCTGAGTGTGATAATAGTATCACATGAGTGTTTTAATACCTAATTATACAGTTGCATACAAGACTTTATCTACACCCATGATGTGTTCTCTATAAAATATTCTGAAACAATGAGGCGATCTAAGAAGTTAAAATTCATGAAATCTTGGTACGACTTTTCATACTGTTTTCTAGATTTTTCCGGTAGTAATTTGTTAGAAATGTCCTTTGCTGCATTCGAAATGTCTGGAGGTGTGTTATCAAAACTTGAATCGCTCATTTTCGTAAGTAAACAAAACAATTTGCAAAAATAATAGCGAAGAAAAATAGCGGGAATTCGAATTCGAACGAATAAGCTTTAATTTTTTTTTTACTGCGCGCCGCCGCTGTTGTAGTGCAATGCAACGCGCGTGAATGACAGTTCTTTTTTTGAAACTCATACAGATTCCACGCATCGAGCGGTAAGAATTTGGCTGTCTGATGAGTAACCCTTTGCGCGGAACAGATTGAAAAAGCGAAAGGAGTGTTATATGAAATTTCATACAACATAATAACACCCGTTCGGATGATATTATGGTTATTAGGACATTGGATGTATTAATGTTGGCAATAAGCTAACTGTTTCAGAATGTTTTATAGAGGATTTAAAGCATGGGTGTAGATAAAACTTATTATTAATTAGTTAATATTTTTCCCAGCCTGTATATTTTAGCTCTCATAACTCTCATTCATTTAAAAAAGCTATTGATGTATATCTAAGATACCTATACAAAAAAGTCCAGAAAGATTAGTAGCAACCAAGATACTAAAAACCACTTTACTACCATAAAAATGTTACTATCTACAACAAACTAGCAAATTGTATTAAAAACTGTCCAAATAATGTTTTTTTTAAACGTTTAAAAATCTGGCTTAATTAGACATTTTACTCAATCGACGAATTTATTAATGATAAGAGTTAGATAATGACGTTACAGACTATAACAATGAATTTATATTATGCTTACATTATTTTCTGCATGTTTGTAACTATTATTATAAAATATTTGCATGTCTTATTATTAATATTTAAGACCTACATTGTACACACTTAAGGCAAATAAATAATCATTCGAATCTGTAACGTTACATTACAGGCGAATTATCGCGATGAGGAAGCACCTTTAATTTGCTATTGAATTCACAATATGGCGTAAATATATTGCTCATCTCACTAAATTAAACGATGTCAAAAACTAATTTGAATTTAGATTTTGTTCTATGCGCCGTCGGAGTAAATCTGGCCTTTTTTAAAAGTTAGTCTAAACTATCGGCACGCTATGATTGCCGTTTTGACACTTGTCCACTTATGAAGTTTCGTATTAATGAATAATTGCTGTTCTTTATTGTCAATAGTGACGTGTAAGTAGTCATAAAATTTATCGAATGTATAATTTTAGGAGACAATATTTATTTATTACATTGATTTGTAACACCGCGAAAGATGTGTAAGATTAATCCGATGATGCCAGCGATGGTTACCGACTGGATGATGTTTATACTCAAAATTTTCAAATTATGTAATATTTCTAGCTGTTACCCACGGCTTTACCCGCGTGGCATTCTGTTCCCGTTCCCGTTTACCATGGGCACCTATTCCAGGAATAAAAAATTGCCTAAGTGTTTATGTAGTGTAAAATTCCAGACAATGATTTATTCCTGCACAAATAAAATCCATAGACCCGAGACGGCGTGCGGTTTTAGTCGGTTCAAGCCCGACATAACCGCCCCCGCTGGACGGCGGGGGGTATCCGAAGGGATTTCCGCACGAAAAAAAAAGGTATTCCAGACTATTATCTATTGCAACCAGATCCGTTCAGCCGTTAGAGCATGACTAAATAACAAACATTCAAAGATGAGAAACATCTACATCATAAACATAAATATCGTGTTTTTAGGGTTCCGTTGCCAAATGGCAAAAAACGGAACCCTTATAGATTCGTCATGTCTGTCTGTCTGTCAGTCCGTATGTCACAGCCACTTTTTTCCGAAACCATAAGAACGATGCTGTTGAAACTTGGTAAGTAGATGTATTGTGTGAACTGCATTAAGATTTTCACACAAAAACAAAACATTAAATTTTGGGGCTCCCTCAAAAAATTTTTTTTTCTTCACACCCATACTTGTGTGGTATCTATCGATAGGTATTCAAAAATGATATTAAGATTTCTAGTATAATTTTTCTCTAAACTGAATAGTTTGCACGAGAGACACTTGCAAAGTTGTAAAATGTGTGTGTGTGTGTGTGTGTGTGTGTCCTGTAACTTCTAAAATAAGAGAATGATAAAACTAAAAATAAATAAATGATGAACATTACCACATGGTAATGTTCATCATTTACACCTCTAGTTTACAAGTTTACATATACTTCCACCGAAAATTGGTTCGAACGAGATCTAGTAGGTAGTTTTTTTTAATACGTCATAAATCGTAAAACGCAATTTACCTTTCATTCAATCAACTCAAATTTTAAATTTTAAAAAAAGCATCACTATGTTACTTGTTCCTACGGAACCCTTCATGGGCGAGTCCGACTCGCACTTGGCCGCTTTTTTTGAATATAGATCAGACTATATTCAAAAAACACGACGAAGCCTTTTTTAGTAAATTGAATAAGCCATAAAATAGAGGTCTTGTTTTTTTTTTTGCACGAAAAATGTATTTTTTTGTAATCCAACGGAGAACCACCCAGCCCATTGCCATCTACTAGAGTTCATTCGAATTATATTTTTAAAACACATTTTTTATAATGAGCCTTGTTTTATATGGTCTCAAGTTGAAGAAGAAGTTAAGTTTTCTGCCACCTTTTTCACCCTCTGCTGACCATGAATTTTCCTCCAAAATTGACCGCTTATTTATGCCAAAACCTCAGACTATAAGAATAAGAATAGACGGAACTATACGGTAAATATATCCTATATTTAAGTTTCTTTTCACTATTTTTTTAATTTAGCTTTTGTTGTAATTGACATGTCTTTTGTTTGGAATACATTTGCAGGCTGTATATTTTGGAGCCGATCCTTCTGTTACTGTTGAAGTAAAAATAGTATTCATCAGAGGACAAAATTTAATACGTTTCATATTCTGTTTATTGTCATATATATAATATAATAGGGCCGCCATATATATAATATATATATGTACATACATATATATGTACATACATATATATATATATATGTATATATATAAGAGGCGCTAAACGTGATTTGTCCCAGCCAACCAAAGGATGGACTGGAATTTTTCACACGCACTGAGCAATCAAACGACCCCTGTGGCGTTGCGATAGAGCGTTCGACTGCTAAGTCTCTGACTTATGGGTACTCTAGGTTCGATTCCTGCTCAGTGCAAATATTTCTGTGCATGAATATGAATATTTGCATAGCTCTGAATGTTTATATGTCTAATATGATGTATTTACAAAAGAATCTAAGTATTACATTTACCGTATCTAGGTATGTATATCCACATTCTAGAACCCATAACACAAGTTAAATAGCGCTGTATAGAATGTCGAAGAACATTTCTTTATTAAATTTGATTAATTCTACCTCGCTCTGTTCCGTAGATTGCCAATGGACCTACATGAGGTTTTATTACCTATAGTATGGGAAAATTTCATAGCCCGACAATAAATAAAACCACCACTATTCCTTTCTCGTACACGCTGATAGCCAGTCTATAGCTTTAGCTTGTATTCCTAGTCTACGCTCTGATCCTTGACCTTGACGACCGTAGACAATTTACGTAGACACCCATCCAGTGCCCCAAAGCCCGGTTGAAATTATTTGAAGTGAGAGTTAATTTAATACAATCTTTAATCATTGTAGATATGTATTGGAGGAAAAACTATACTAATTTTGCCAGGCTAGATACAAGACTTACGGTGGCTTCAAATTTTTATTCTAGTTTGTGTATCTTCAGTAGAATAATATTATGTAATCTGTGGTATTACTTTATGTCTGTGGTCTATTTATTAGTACTTTAGGCGGCTGCGGCTTATTCTTCGCGCTTTATCTATCTGTATTCTTTTAGTCTGAGGCAAAAAGAATACAAGAAAGAAATAGCTACTTACAATTAATTTTGTTATAATATGGGTGGAATGTCTATCCTAATAATCGAAATTTTGTTTTTTAGTGTTATTTCATTAGTAGGTACCTACGAATACAGGCGACTCAGGCACCGGAGGTCGCTCAACGACCTCCGTCCTCCATGAGCGCAGGCCTGGGGGTGGCAGGTGAGGCCGCCTATCACCCCAGCAGAAGCAGGCCGGGACGGTGGGGCGACTAGCGCCCCTCCCCCAAAAAAGGGCAAGACGGGGACACCGTGTTTCCCAAACCCGAGGGGGCCATCTCGAAACCTTCCCAAAAAGTGTTATTCCGAATTTCAAATTTCTGATAATTCATTGTGAAAATTAAATATATATATAAATATACATAAATAGGTAAAATTTTAGAAAAAAAAATTCTACGTCATGTATGAAGAGTTTTATAAATGATTTTTGAATTAAATAATTATTAAATTCATCTAATATAGAAATAAAGCTGCAACCCGACTCACCTTGATCCTACTGCCGTAGTACTTATCTGCCCATTACACGAGTGTAATTAAAAACCGAAGGCGCAGAGGCCGACCTCGCCTGCAGTAACTCCACTCGCTAATGCAGCTCCCTCCAAAATAGTTTATTTTGTTTACTTCTATAATTTATGTAATCTGTGCTTTTAGTAACTTGTGAAACAATTTCCGAGCGAAGGACAGAGATAACGTGTCACGCAATTTGTAGGACAACGTAGCTGTAAAGTTATGTAAATATAAACTACTAGCTGATTCCCGCGGCTCCGGCGCGGAGGTCGGTTATTGTCTTTTGTTCAATCTCCGGTTCTTCTTATCCAATTGCAATCAAATATACGGCAGATTTTAAGTCTGAGCAAGACCTTTCTAATAGAAATAACCGCATCAAAAAGAGTTCAGTAGTATTTGCGTCCATCGCGAAAAAACGTAAAAAGTATTCCAAAAAAATCTTTTAAGTTCAGAATCTTTCATTTAACATAACCCAAGATATTTTTTTCAATATCTCCAATGTCTTTACATTGGAGATATTGAAAAAAAAAAACAATTCACAATTTTATAATATAATTTTTTAATATCCTTGCTCGTAAAGCTGATATAATTCCACCGGTTTTAAATATGTAAAGCGGGTCATAACAAACGCGTGTGTTATCAAAGTAAATAGTTAAGTTATAGTCCATACAAATTCCATAACAGTATTATTTGCCATTTCAAATATGGAACTGATCGCCGCTGCACGACTCCAGCTAGTGAGCAGCGCGCTGTTGCTATTCAAATTTCGAACTAATCGCCACGCGGCGCCAGTCAGTAGGCAGGGCTAGCGCGCTGTTAAAATGGAATTAAAAATGAACAAAATATAAAATGTATTTTTTCTGTTTCCTCGCAAATGTGTTAAAAAACGTCGTACGATATACGTGCGTATTGGTTATAACATCTTAACGCACTAATATCGTAATGTACTATTAAAATACAAGCCACAGCAGAAAAAACTGTTGGTTATCATTATTGATAACCTCGTTCCAGCAGCCTCCTTTCAACATGTGTTGTTAATACCATACCATAACCATAAATTTTGAAAGACTTACATTTGTTTAAATAATGTTAATAATTATCTTAACATTTAATTAAAAGACCCTCAGTTAGTACCTTACATTTTAAAGAATCGTCAAATCGACTTTCGTAACAAAAAAGGGGGTCTTATCAAAATGAAGTAATCACAGAAAATTAGTTTGATAGTAATCACTTGTAAAATTTGACTAGGTATCCTGTACTTTAAATATAAATGTAGGTTCAAGTCACGTCCTATAATGTGTTCTCTTTTTCCGAACTAAATCTATATATTGTACAGATAAAAAATAAGGGATGTGTTCTTGGCCTTAGTTGTTAGCTCAACCTTTTCATGGATAGATAGCTATGAATGATTTGTAATAATAATAATAATAATAACCTTAACCACCGGTATCTTGGTCCCTGTACTGGATGCCGGTGGACCTCTATTTTTTATATTTTTAAATATATTTGTTTTTTTCTTTGTATTGTATTTAAAAATATAATTTATATGTATTTTAAATGTAATAAAGGGAATAATAATAATAATATTTTATTGCAAAAAAGTGATTGTAGTTACAACGGTAGTACATACAGGGTAGGTCTTACAACATGTGACATGTGAATCCTACTAATATTATAAACGCGAAAGTTTGTGAGTATGGCTGTATGGATGTTTGTTACTTATTCACGCAAAAACTAATAACCAAACCACATTTGTATCGCTTGATGTGTATGGTGTAAAGTATATGGGCCCTACCTTCGGGGCGAAGCTCCGTCGCGACGTATACTATTTATTTTTGCAGCGTTTTCTTTCTCTTCCATACAGGGTATTAGTAACTTGCAAAGTTCTATTAATGCAGAGGACGGATTAGGTACAGCAGCATTGGCGGCAACGTTCTTGGGTGTGCTACTCTCCAATATATTTCTGACGTCAGTTATTATAAAGTAAGTACCTCTTTTTTTTTTTTTCGTTCGTGAGTAAGTACCTACCATAACCTTTTAGGTTATGTTTTTTTTTATTTTTTTTATTTACTGAATATAAAACATGCATATTAGACAATCGGCAAACCTTAAACCTCTAAGGGTTTATCTGTTATGCCATATATAATAACATAAAAGAAAAGACAGACGAAATATATATTATAATTCAATTCCGGAGAATGGTTATGTTTTAGCAGTCTATATATGTTTGATGTAGGTATGTTCACCCAGTACTTTTCTTTCTGGTTGGTTCGACTGATCCGACGACGTAGAATTTTTTTCCTGTTGGTACAACTGATCAGATGACACGGAACAATTTTCCTGTTGGTCCGACTGATCGGACTTAGTTAGATTGAAAGTCCTACCACCTTTTTTCATTGAAGCTGACTTAAATTTACAGTAACAGTGCCTCGCCATTTCTTATTATGTTTTTTACTAACCACCCATAGAACTAACACAGTTTAAATTTTTTATTGCTGTGGAATTTGTTTCCATTGTGGAGCAACAACAATCCGCCTTTACGTTCTATTATCAACAATTCTTTGTTAGGTTGCATTTTCTTAAATGTATAACGACATTCAATTACATTTTTAAGCAATTTGTATGCTTACTTTTCCTATAGATTTAGATTGGAAAGTAAGGTATTCTACTGTAGCGTCCGGGGGTTGGACGCCACAAGACCTCGTGTTGATGAAAGATAAACACAAGGAAAGTTAATTATATCTCATTTATTTATTAATTCAACAAAGCTTCCTATATCGAGTTTAGGGAGGTTTTTACGCGTATATATTTATATTTAAACGAACTAGGGAATCGCGAACTCCGCTCAAGGACTGAGCCTAAATTTAATACACTTATATCTTCTCTTCGGCTAGCAGACCCGGGCGGCGCGTCAAGTCGCCCGCTGTCAGCCGCACAGCCGAATGCAGCTCCAAGCAATTGTTTTTTCTTCCCTAAGCTATATTCAAAAGTATTATGTATTTATTTTTAAACTCTGACACATGATGGCCAGGTAAACGCACCGTGGTGTGTCGAACGAGGTCGCACACCACAGTACTGTATAGTAATGTAATTGGAGTCATTTTAACGCAGCCTCGTATGAATCTCCAACTATAGGCAGGCTGTCGATGAGTTGCACAGGTTCATCACGCAGGTACTTATTCAAAAAGCATAATTTTTTTATGTTTGGAATGTTTTGGTCTCTGTCGACAACACCCTCAAACAAATGTTTGAGGCTATTGTTTGTTTGTTTGAGACAATAGCCTCAAACAAACAAACAAACAAACAAAAGTATTGCTTCGTACAAGCGCTTCATCGAAATCGATGAAGAGTTTGTACGAAGCAATATTGTTTCCATCAAACACTGGAATTTCCAACGCGGGCAACTTCGCCTTGTATAGTTATCAGGTGGCTGATTGTTGCGGCTGTTGTTTTCTAAAAACGTTTTGATGAGCCTGGTGATTTTGGCCTGCAATAACAGAACTCGTTCCTCGACGTCGTCGTCAGCCGGTATTTCCCCAATCAGACTCAGTTGTGTTTGACATTCTTCATACTTTCGCCAAGTATCTATAATAACTTGCTTTCGTAACTCCAAATCTTCTAAAATCTAATTCGCTGCGTGCTCTGTTATGAATCTTTCTTGCCTGGTAATTGTACCCTTGCATTGCCCTCTCAATTTGACAAGTCTCCATTTTTCTTGGTCTGCCATTGTAAATTGTGCTTGAAAACTGTGGAAACCGACCGATATTCTTAGCAATCCATGGATTCTCCGTGCGGGTGCCGGGTCCATCGCGTTGCTGAGTTGGGAACTCGGGACAGTGCCTGGGACTTGCGACCCAAGTGTAGGTTTAGAAGGGGGCCCTTTTGTTGATGTACATCAACACTCACCTTCACTACCCAAGTTCCCCTCCCTGCCTAACCAAATTTGATACGAACCTACTAGTGCCGCTTTAGACATTCGTCCTAGTAATGAGCTTATTGTAGCTCTCGATAGGCCTAGATCTTTAAGTAGGTTTTAGAGAGATTTTGCTGGTATACCTCTCGCTCCCACTTCCACTGCATACAAATTAACCATGTAACCGTTTTTGATTAATTCGGTTGTGAGATCATAGTATTTATTTTTCTTTACTGTGTGGTCCTTCGGTATATTTGTTTCCCACGGTACAGTAAGTTCCACAAGAACCACATGTTTTAACCTCTTAGAATATAGGAATATGTCAGGTCTAGATGACGAAACCCCAACATCCTCCGGAATTTTATAGTGCTTTTCATACGTGTCGATTAGGAGAGTCCAATCTGGGGCAGTATCTAAGATTGAATAAGGTTTGTTCCTGGATATTATGGATGAACCTTCAGACACAAAGTTGATATGACGTCTGTTAGTAGTCAATCCTTTTTTGGCTCTAGCTACTGCCAGACTCATTGCTTCACGTATGATGATAAGCACCTTATCGTAGCGGCGTGAGTAATGGCCTCTATCGAGAAGCACCCTACATCCTACTAATATGTGTCTAGCCGTCCCTATTGCCTCACCACAAGTATAACATTGTTTTTCTGTGGCCTTCCCCCACCTTACCAGATTACTCTGGTCTGGGAGGGTCATCTGAAAGGCGTTAAGATAGAATTTTAACAGGGCCGGCGACCAGTCATAGATCAAGGTGCGCCACTTTAAGGCCATCGGTATGCAGAACTCTCCCATTGTCAACCATTCATTTTGGATTTCCAAATTCATCGCGTGCACTCGATATTTATCATTTTCGTCTTGTTTTAGAAAGGACTTAAGTATATCCTGGTCCCTTTCTGGCTCTCGTACTCCCAACCCCACTCTGTTCGACTGGGCCCCTATCATAAATCGTTTATGGAATAGGAGTCTAGATTCAAGCTCGGACGCGTTATTATCTTTCGGGAGTGCCCTGATTGTGACATCTTGAGATTTACCTAAGTTGTGGGCTTTGGTAACTCTAAGGTGTTTATAGAGCTCCGATGGTTTCTTAAGTTTCATCCCAAAATTATTTTGATCCCTAAATAGAGCAGAGGAATCAGCAGAGTGCGCTAGTCCAAGCCACGATTTTAGCGATTTTATGACAGTTGCATCTATTTTCGCCAGTAAGGTTTTACCGAATTCATACACCTGAAAAGGCCAAGTCAGACGTGATGTTAAGTAGTTGTCATATATCCAAGCTTTTTTCATATTGTTTATTGGTAGCTGATCTATCTTATTAAGGTCATTTATAAACGTATCGACAACTTCATCTAAGGATGGTGTGCGTCCTTTATAGTCTATCTTTCTGTCAAGAAATTTAAATGGCACCGATTCAGCGACTATGGAAACTGGTTTACCCCCAATGAAGAGTCCCGGGTCGTAGGAGGTAAATTTGGTGTCCCGTCTACCCAGACACAGACAGTAACACTTACTGGGCTTCGTCCTCAGTCCATTTGTCCACGAACAGAACTCACCGACTTCCTTTAATAGTTCCTGACATTGTCTTGGATTACGCGTCAGTATTGCGAGATCGTCAGCAAAAGCTAAGATGGACTCTGAGTATATGTTATTTACTTTAAACCGATAACCCCATTCTTTTCGTGACGTATTAGCTTGGTAATTAAGATATTAATTACTATGTTAAATGCTATTGGTGACAAGCAGCATCCCTGAAACAGTCCCACATTATACCGTAATGGTCCTGTGTGTACTTCTTGGAAGCTTATAGCAAATTTTAGCTGGGAGTAATACGACTCGATTATCTCTATGACCACGGGTGGAAAGTTATACCATTGCAACGCGTATACCATAAGGTAATGTGGAATTGAGCCAAATGCATTTTCTAGGTCTATCCAACATACCGTTATCTGTCTTTCGTATTTTCTGGCATCTTTTAAGCTTTCCGCTAACAGACTATTGTGTTCCAGATAAGCAGATATGCCGGGTAAAAATCCTTTCTGGTGGTTAGGTCCGAAATACCTATTGTTAATCATAAAATGACACATTTTTTTTGTAGAATTGAGAAAAATATTTTTGAAATTGTGTTAGTTAGTGCTATCGGTCTAGTATCTTTAGGATGGGTCACTTCATGTTTTTTTGGAATGAGAACGAAAACCGCTTCGCCAAATGCGACTGGTATATTCTTTTCTGACCAGATTTTACTGAATATATTTGTGAGATGTTTACGAACTGTTGGACATTTTTTATACACTATATATGGAACCCCATCAGGGCCCGGAGCCGATTTAGATGATTTCTTTTTTATTTGTATCTCTATTTCCTCTATGGTAGGTGCATTTCCTTGGAATTGTACTAGAGGGTCGTGGGGTCTTTGAGTTTCCGGTTGATTGTAATGTGTTCTGCATTTAAATATTTCGTAAGTGTTTTTGTAATGTTCGTAAGTTTGTTCTTTGGTCAGAAGAAGTTTACCATTTTGACTTTTAAAGATGTTTTTTGAGTACTGAAAAGGGTTTTTATCAAAATTTACTTCGTGCTTTGCCCTATCGTAACTATCGCAATTGTTTGCTATTTGTTGCGATATACCTTGTATTAGTTTAAGAATTGATCTTAATGCCCTAGACAGTTGGTGACTAAGATGATAATCGCCCAAGGCTTTGGCATCTCGAAGTTTTTTCTTTAGCTCCCTTTTCTTTGTCCGCAATTTAGTTTTAAAAGAGTTTTCTTTAATTGGTAATTTGGAGGTGGATAATGCTCACTAAAATACGTATAAATTGTATCTTGGAAAGTGTTTACTTGGCTATTTAGATCTTGTTTCTTGCCTGGATGTTCTAGCATAATGGCCAAATTTTCGTCGTGCACTTTCCAGGTTGAGTTTGGAAGGCTCGGAATGCTAAGACGTGTCCGGATATTTATGGCCTCCTGGTTACTTTGACACGATGGTTCACCATGGGATGTATCAGGGTCAACTCTATCCGTAGTGACTGATGAAGTTCTTACCGATGGCTGTCGTGCTTCAACATCATGTGTATTCAAATGTTTGATGTACCAAGCTCGCCTCTTGTACTGTTTCCCGCACGTGGGGCATTTCAAATCCGTATTATCGCCAGAGTCGTCGTTTTTACCTTCCGGTGGACAGATCTTCCGCCCCCCCCTCTCGGACTGTCCTGGGGGTATTTTTCTTATTCGGACTTTTAGCGCGATTAAATTCTAGGGTTTGGCTTGCTAGGCCGTCACCCTCGGCTGTCTTTCCAGCAGTCGGACGTCTTTCCGTCTGTCAGCTGTCTTTCCAGCAATAAATATAATAGTATTATAAAAATGTAAAAAGTTTTCTCGAAATTCGCAATCCGCGGCAATGTCGCGACTTTTAAGTCGGGATCGGTGATATCGCGACGAACGTGTGCAAAAACGCACAACGAAAACCAACCAACGAGGGACACGATGACTCAATGAAATTGGAGTGTATTTTCTTCCGAAATAGATTGCACTTTTTGTTGCGAACAATTTTACTGAAACTTTACTTAATTTTACTTTATTTACGATGAAATATGCACATTAACTATTATAATGAATTTTTATATTAGCACGACACAACTGCATGGTTCACAGGTGACAGGAGTAAGAGAGTGTTCCAAGTTAAATTAATATGTCGTAGACATTTACTACGGTAAAATTACAAATTGCGACCATATTATGACGATATTTTTTTATTCTATCATTTAATCGATCAAATAAGCGATGCGGATATCATAACATCAATTAAAAGTTTTACAATATCTTTAAAATTATTTTGGAAATTGGAAACAGTTCACGTTTCCACCCTGTATATAACATATTTGTATAGATACAGACGATATTGAAAGCCATTGAGTTTTCAAGCCTAGTTTCCTCCAATTCAACTAATTTAAGTGGATTATTATTCAATAGAAGGAGCTTGTTTCAGTGAGTGTTCTTAGACAAAAAGGAATCGTGTGTTGATGAACTAAAGATTGAAATGCATTGATCGGATGTATGGTATCTTAATAACATCTTCGAGGCCCAAGCCCACCTCACCTGTTAGCTGATATACTCGGGTCAAAGAGGAGTCGCTTCCGTAAAAGTCAAAATAAACCAAATTAAACAAGTAGGAGTAAGAGAGTGAACCCCGGGCTCCAAAGAGCAAACTTTGAATGTCCGGGGTTAGCGCTCAGATGAAGTATGTAGATTATTTGTGTAGATTGTGTTGATTTTAATAAAATGATTTTAAGTATGTTAAACGATTTCACTTACAGGTGGCTCGGTACGAAATGGACAGTATGCTGCTCATTCATTACCTATATGCCCTTCGTGGCATTTCAATTGTACCCGAGATCTGGCACCTTAGTCCCTGCAGGATTTCTGATGGGTCTAGGTGGTGGTACACTTTTGTGTGCCAAAAGCACCTACGTATCAGTGGTAAAATAAATTATATCTATCTATAAATATTATATAAGAATAAATCCCTGTTTCCCTTGGTCATGGCATCACGCATGAAATGCTGGACCGATTTCGCTGATTCTTTTCTTTTTTGTTTTTGTCTTTGTCAGGAGAAGGTTCTTATGGAAGAAAAAGCTGGGAAAGTTACGCGGGAACTTAACATTTATAATATCACCTTTTGACATTTGACATACCTGTCAATCGTTTGTTATTGACGCGATTGACATATTAAATATCCATGTTTTTCACATAGCCATTGTATTGTGAAGGAACAGGGTGTGATATTCCTCCAACACAAAGGGAGGATCCTCCGACCAGGCAAGGTGAGCAAGTTGTCGTTGGGATGTTGTATATATGTTATACCAGCGCGCGAACTTCACTATCGCGATTCAGGATTGGTAGTGACGTAGTAATTTCGAAGTAGTTCAGCTTGTTGTTGCTAGATGGCGCTGGGTATATGTGGTATCGCCACAGTATGTCGCAGTTATGTATCGGAATACCAATAAAACTATTTGTATACGCATACGAAAAAAATACTTAGAATTTGGTATAACATAAAGCATTAGAAAAATAAACACGATGTTTTGATTGTTTTTTTTAATAAATATTAATAATAATTATTCTAGATCAAGAAAACGTCCATTCAGCTAGTTTATTGTAATTTTGATACTGCAAAATCATATTACGTACGCATGAATCATACATATACTCACGACTTTTTCCCTCTTGGGTAGGGAGATATGGCAGTCTACTATGCGTTTCTTTCTTACACCTTTCATGCAAGCCCGCTGGTTTCAAGTGCTTTTGACCTGCTCAACTGCTCATAGTAGGTATATTAAAAATATTGTCAAGGTATTTAGTAAGTTAAGTAAGTAACGAGCAATTCTTGTGTATACACATATAATTATGTCAGTATATATATCGGTCACCCAGATATTTAGATTTTAATAGATGATTTATTGTTACAGCTCGCAGAAGTTTACGGTATGATAACCAAAATGCCATCTTCGATGTTTCTAATAAGCTTCTCAGGAATCTTTTTTATGGTTGTCCACATGAGCCAAATTTGGGGCAATCTATTATCATCATTAGGTAATAATTTTTATTTCTTATGCAAATAAATCGATAACTCAGTTATAATTTCCATTAGTGACGCTGGAGGTCGCCGGACGGGCGATCCACCCGCGACTGTGTTTGTGGAAACCTGCAGGAGGTTGAAGTGCTTGAAAACCCAGTTTGATAGATGATAAATGTTTACCTGCGTTCAGTTCTGTATCCATAACGTTAATATTACAAACGTAATATTAACGTTATGGATAAGAATTCCTTCCGCTACTCAAATTAAAATTTGACTTTTAGATTTAACAGATATACTCGATAACATAGGAATAATATCCTTTTTTCTGTGGAGGCGGCAAGGACTTCAATGTGCTCGTGGACACCGCGCGCCTCGACACGGACAGATATAAAATAGAAGGGTTAACTCTTCGTGTTAGGTTACTTGTGATAATGCAGGAACAAATGGGATATCTAGATCTCTCATTAATTTTTATTCATAATACAGAAAACTATGTATACTAAAAATCTGAGTAGAGGTAGCATTTGAATTATAAAATCTTGAATACTCCACCGCAAACTATACCCGAATCCAGATAGTTTGCAACTCTGAATCCACTATTCAGATCTGGATTCAGGTTTAATTAATGGTTAAAAGTTACTTCTTGTCAATTATTCCGCAGACGAAGTGCTGAAGTTCTGAATACTGATAGGGTCTCCATATACGCGCCACGACTACTGCGGTACTGCATCCATTTCCCTAATTCCCCCCCTTGGGGAGACGTGGTCAATTCAACACATTAATTCTGTTAGACAGGTTTAGAACAACTGTAGGTTTTGCATATACATACACGGCTGTATAGTATAGTATAAACTTTTCTTAAGCTTCATCGATGCGGCTACCGTAGCTTAAGCGCCAGCGGTGCTTCTTGAGTATCACGCACGCAAAAGCCGTAGGTACGTCGTGCAAATCGTATGGATTTTTTTGCACAATTTTGGGTAATTTATAGTAGAAAAACAAATCCCATGGCTTTAAATGCTTTAGGTGCAATCGGGATTCGTGCTCGGATGACTTATACTTAATACAAACTTGATTTTTTCCTTTATATGCAGTGCTTACAACGGCAAACAATGCTTCAGCGACATCAATAAATGAGACAATGATTCCACAAATATGTGGCAGCAATTTTCTGCCCAACATGGACGCCGCTGAGGCTTTACCCGCACAACCGTTTGAGAAAGTCCTGATACTTTCAGGTAAGTTATACCATTATTTATTGTTCTATAATACATACTGACAATACCTTAATGCTTTTAGTGGTAAAACAAAATAAAAGTAGATCTGGAAGGTAGGATGTACTGCACACACACTCACCAGACCCTCTCTCACACATACACACACATATAAACACCCCACTCTCTCACTCCCATACAACTTTCTAACCATGACGTTACCAACAATTGAATGGTATTGTACTGTTGAACTAGTCTGATTATTATAATATACCATTGCCGTACATATCATCGCAAATATTAATATTGTTGTTGCTAATATTACTTAGTACTAGGACTCTTTGATGGGGTGTGTACTGGTGGCCTGAAATACACAAAAACCGTTCGTTCACCTTAGTTCCATTGCTCAGTTCCATGATGGTACTAATACTGCGAATTTTCTTTCGCATTAGTACCATTTATACGTCATAATGAAATTATGAAACTACTGCGAATACTCAAATTAGAATTCTCAATTGTACCATTATGTAAATTATCGATGGAATGGTAAAAAGAAGCATTCAACTTCAAAAATACCTCCACACATTTGAAAGGCCGCCTGGCGGCCTGTTTCGCCGCCAGGCGGCGCGTCTAATAGGTACCTACGCAGTTATGAACAAGGACGAACCTGCATTCATTTAAAACTGTCAATGAATTACCGAAGCGCTAATAATGTTTCTACTCGAACGAGTGAAAAAGATTACAGAAAAGACAACTGTTTTATTATAACCGGTATAGCCATTCGGACATCTCGAAATGCTACCATAGATTATTCCGAGGAACCCCCTTTCGGGTCCAAAACGACAATAAAGTCAGCGTGTATAAACAGTTTCTATCATTTCCACGTCTCTTAAATAAAAAAATAATGCAATATAAAATAGGACTTAACAAAAATTAATAAAAAAAAATTCTTTGATTTTGTGCTTGTTTTTTCTTTTGTTCCGCTAAATTCATGTTTGTATTTAACGGCTCAGAGAGCACCAGTTCAGTCTTAAAGTAGTTACTTTGTATTTTTATAAAAGCTGGGTTTTTAAAGACCCCACGCAACGCGTCGAGGGCTAATAGCCTCACGTGTCATGTCATACACGTGTAGTCTACTTTTGATTTGTACTGTAAGCGACGCACTATAAGTATTTTTTTATTGTCTATTTTATTAACAGTAAACCCTATTACTGACCGTTTTATTTAATTTAGAAACTAAGAACTTTATCACATGTACCTACCTACATTTGTGTAATTTGTGCCTGCACCTGTACTGTATGTTTTACCTTAATAAACGCGAGATAAACGCGGGCGGTCGGGGGGCCAGTAGCATCTGTGACACCGACCAGTAAATACGTTGCCTACTACCCGCGACCGCTCTCAGTTTAAAAATTCTAGACCGATTCTTTTATTTTAATTCTATCGCCTACAATAGTTTTCTGGTCCTTCGAGCCGGATCTAACCAAGCACTATGTTTAGTACTCCACCAGCCGATAGATTAATTACGAAAAGGAATCGTGATAAAATTAACGAAAAGTTAGAAAGTGCATCCGAACATGTACTCGCGCGCACTAGTGAGAAATTCGTACGCGAGGACAAAATTACGGTGCAAAGTGTTTGTGCGGAAGGTATGAGTAGCGCATTAAAGTACAAATCCGTTAAAAACGAATCTACGGCCATGTCGGCTAAATCGTCAACATCGAGCTACATACGACGCAAACAGCTCGAGTTGGCAGCTGCCGAGGCCAAAGCGAAGATCCAGATGGATCTCATTCAGAAGAAGCTCGAATTTGATTTAGCCATAGCTTCGTCCGAATGTCACGGAAACAGTACGCGCGGGTCGCAAGGTCAATCAAGGGCGAGCGGAACTCGCCACAGTGTTGACCAACCTAATGTTGACGAATGAATGGAGCGCAGCAATGTGCAGCCGACTCCCGTAAATGAAGCGGCGGCAGTGAAGACGGAGGCAGTGCGAGCAGCTGTTGATGGTAACGTTTGCACGCCACCGGCCCAGGGGCCACCCGTCGACAGCATCCTCCAGCTAGCGCAAACGCTCAAAGATATGATGGCCACGTCATCGAGCCATGAGGAGAAACGTTTGCTTACCCGGCTGTCAACCCCTCGTGAGCTACCTACGTTCAGTGGAGAATGTATCGAGTGGTTACATTTCAAAAGTGCATACGAAGAATCTACCCGCATCTGCCATTTCAGTGACTCTGAAAATATGTGGAGGTTACGACGGGCCCTCAAAGGCGAGGCTAAGAAGGCAGTCACCGACCTACTGATTGGCAATACGTCACCGACTACCGTCATGGAGGCACTTGGATTAAGGTTTGGCCACTCTGATTTAATTATACAACACCTGACTTCACAAATGCGAAAACTTTCTCCACTGCCAATGAACTACCAGCACGATTAAATTACATTTTCTATGAAAATAAATAACTGTGTCGCAACACTTTACGCAATAGAACAATACGATTATTTAAGAAGCCCTGAACTATCAGCTGCTATTATATCGAAGCTACCTAGTATATTAGTAAGCAAATGGACTGATTACGCTTATAGCAAACTCGCTTCCAACACGCCTAAGCTTCAACTATTGGCTGCTTTCTTGAAGCGCGAGGCCGAGATGCTTTCCGTTGTAGGTGTTACGTTTCTACAGGAACCTAAAAAGCCCGATACTTTGCCTACGAAGAAACACAAATATGAAGTCCGACCTCACAGCCACAACCGATCTGTGTTTACTACACTCGCCGAAACCGACCGGAACGTATGTCAGTTTTGCAAGAAGTCAGCTCACCTGCTCCCTGACTGTCGCCTATTCAAGAGGGCTCTGAGGAGAGACCGCTGGAGACATGTGAAGGTGAAAGGCTTATGTTACGTTTGTTTACTTGAAAACAAACACGAACGTAATGTATGTCCGGCCCCGCTGTGCGACATAGACGGTTGTGGCCTGGCACATCATCGTCTGCTTCACTATATGAAGCCAAATACGTCGTTGATGCCGTCAACAGCAGGAGAGCGAGAAGTGGACACCGCGCAGTCACCAGACTGTGAGCCATCGACGTCGCGCGGTGAAACAGTTGCGCACATCGCGGAGCCTGGCGGTGGCTGCATACGCCGGGCCCCGGACTCATCTGACGCAGCCGCCGCCGCCTCGCCTCCATCGCCCGGTAATGTGTTACTTAAAGTCATCAAAGTGAATCTCAGTGGCCCGAGAGGCATAGTGAGCACATATGCTTTATTAGACGATGGCGCCGCTATATCAATGATTGATAGGGGCTTAGTTCATGAGTTAGGGCTTACGAATGTACAATCTAGTCCTATTAAGTTAATTGATGCCTTTGGTATTGAAGTATATCAGTCTGATGCTCCTAAAGTATGTACTAGTATTAGTGGTTACTATGAAAATAAGAATTATAATGTAACTTTGCGACAGGTCGAAAAATTAAAATTACCTGAACAAAACTTGTCCATAGTAAAAAAGATTACTTGTAAACATTTATCGCATATCAAAGAATTTGTATGTAAACAATGTGTGGTGCCTCGCTTATTAATCGGCGAAGATAATTATTATTTAATCGCCCCGTTAGAGATATTACATGGTGACAAACAGGAGCCATACGCTACGAGATGCCGTCTAGGATGGTCCATTCATGGTTGCTACGGTCGCACTCTTTCTCCCGTGAACGGTCATACTTTTCATCTCGCTCACACCGATTCGCACACTCGATCATCTGATTACAACGAACTCAATGAACTTGTTAAAAAATCGTTCGAATTAGATGCCATAGGAGTTTCGACCATAAGACGCGAAAATACGGCACATGCGAGAGCAGTGCATATGCTTGATGGTTCTGCGCGTCAAATCGGCAGTCAATGGGAGGTAGGCTTACCCTTTGCTAAGGATGAGTTCTCTATGCCGGACACTTATAACTACGCACGGTCTAGGTTGACGGTGATTACGCCGAGATGTACCGCAAAGAGATGGAGAAGCTCTTCACCCACGGCTACGCGCGTGTTCTAGAGGACAATCAACTCGAAGCTAGTCACGTATGGTACTTGTCTCACTTTGGCGTCCTGAATCCGAACAAACCCGGCAAACTAAGGTTAGTGTTTGACTGTGCGGGGAAGGTGAACGGCGTTTGCCTCAATGATTACTTACTTACAGGCCCCGATTTGTATAATTCGTTATTAGGAATTAAGTTGCGTTTCCGTGAGCATAAAATCGTTATTATCGCTGACATAAAAGATTTTTTTGTACAAATTAAAATACGTCCTGAGGACCAACATGTTTTTCGCTTTTTGTGGAAAGATAAACAAGACGCGCCTATTAAAACTTGTATCATGCAAAGTTTATTGTTTGGGGCCACCTGTTCACCTTTTATTGCACAATACATTAAAAATAAAAATGCTCTTAAATATCAGGATTTACACCCCGAAGCAGTTGACGTAATTATAAATAGTCATTATATGGATGACTGTTTACATTCGTGTGACACGGAAAGTCAGGCGATTACACTAGTCCGTGAAATAACCGCCATTCACAAATCAGGCGGATTTGAGATAACACGATGGTCGAGTAACAGCAAAAAGGTATTGCAATATATCCCTTCCAATGCGCTCGCTCCGACCGCCGTGGAGTTCAAACAAGGAGCTACGAACACGACTGAGCGCACTCTCGGGTTGATGTGGTATCCGCATGATGATACTTTTGGTTTTAAAATTAATTTTCATCGCATTTCAGCCGATATATTGAACGGTTCCGTGTCACCCACTAAGGCTCAAATGTTAAGTGTTATTATGTCTGTGTATGATATACATGGTTTTTTGTCCCCTTTCATTATCAAAGGTAAAATTATTTTTCAAAACGTCCACCGTAGTGGAGTTGAATGGAACCACCGCATCCAACCCGAGGAATTCGCTTTGTGGCTCAGTTGGCTTGAAGATTTAAAACATCTAGGCTCGCTTCGTATTCCTCGGTACTACGGCGATGCGCATGAATGGGCCGAATGCTACTCGGACACACAATTGATAACGCATAACTTAGACATTGTTGATAAACAAATGCATATTTTTTGTGATGCATCTTTAAAGGCTTATGCAGCCGTGGTTTACTGGCGATTGACACGAGCTGATGGTCGTCTACTTATATGTTTTGTTGCCAGTAAAAGCAGGGTTAGTCCGCTACGTCCATTGTCTATTCCGAGACTCGAACTTCAGGGCGCGTTGTTGGCAGCGCGACTCGCGGCCACTGTGCAACGCGAACATAAACATATCCAGCCTGTCAAACGTATTTTCTGGACGGATTCCAGTACTGTGTTGCAGTGGATACGAAGTGACCCTCGCGATTTTAAGCCCTATGTATCTCATCGTCTAGGTGAGATCGATGAGCTGACAAAATCATGCGAGTGGCGTCATGTACCCACCGCTTCTAACGTAGCGGACGTTGCAACACGCGAGGACGCCTCGCCACTTGTTTACTCTAGTGATTGGTTTCAAGGACCGTCTTTTTTGCGTCACGCAGAAGAACAGTGGCCCATGGACCTGAAACGCATGAAACTATTAGAGGGAGCAACTTGCGAGGAAAGATCTGTTCATTTCGTGGTCGAAAATAATTTAGATTTATTTATTTATTTTTACCTTTTTTTTTTTTTATTTTTTTATTTTTTATCGTGCGGAAATCCCTTCGGATACCCCCCCGCCGGCCAGTGGGGGCGGTTATGTCGGGCTTGCACCGACTAACTAATGAAAATAATATCTCGAGTTGGATTACTCTCGTACGCGCCACGGCAAGAGTTTTCTTGTTCATTAGAAGATGTCAGCGTAAGGACTGCACACTAGATGTTCTTCTATTGAAGGAGGCAGAGGACCTCTTACTAAATAAATGTCAACATGACAGTTTTAGTGCAGAACTGTTATGTTTAAAACAAAATAAAGCACTGCCGTCGAACAGCCGTTTACTACAGTTATCACCGTATTTAGATGACACAGGCATCTTGCGTGTGAGCGGTCGTATCGCTAACGTAGTGGGTGTTGACTATAACACTTGTCGGCCGGCTATTCTAGACGGCCACCATAGGATCACGCGCTTGCTAGTCGAGCACCGCCATAGACAGGCATACATTACCATACCATTACATGGGGCTAATGAGCTTGTCGTAAATAATTTACGGCAGCATTATTGGATAATTAAGCTTAGGCCCACTGTTCGTACCATTGCGTCACGTTGTTTGTTTTGTCGACATAGGCGAGCCGCGCCGCGGCCACAACACATGGCTGACTTACCAGCCGCCAGACTCCAGCATAACAGACGACCCTTTAGTCATTGTGGAGTTGATTTCTTTGGCCCTCTTTTTGTTACCATCGGGCGAAGAAAATTAAAACGTTATGGTATGCTCTTCACATGCCTTACCGTTCGGGCGATCCACATTGAGGTAACTGATGACCTCACGGTTGACTCCACCATAATGGCTTTGCGGCGTATGGCAGCCCGTCGTGGCATGCCAGATGTTATCATCTCAGATAACGGCACTAATTTGAGAGGTGCTGACACTGAGCTGAAACGCAGCATAGCTGACCTTGACAAGGAAGCAGTGCGTGAGGCCAGTGCAATGCGCGGAGTGGAATGGAGATTCATTCCACCAGGTGCACCCGAAATGGGAGGCTCCTGGGAGAGGATGGTTCGCACTGTTAAGTCCTCTCTGAAAGTAGTCCTCAAGGAACGCGCTCCCTATCCTGACACACTTCTCACTCTTTTAGCTGAAGTGGAGTCACTTATTAATAGTCGTCCAATAACCCATGTCTCCGATGACGCACATTACCCGGAAGCGTTAACACCGAATCATTTTTTGATCGGGGCCCCTTTAATCAGCCCGCATTTTGGTAAGTATAATGACTCGGATTTGTACTTAAGAAGACAATGGCGAGTAGCGCAGAGACTGGCGGATATGTTTTGGAGCCGCTGGATAAAAGAATATCTGCCAACCTTGCTTCCCCGTCAGAAGTGGAACCGAGAAGAAAGGTCATTACAGGTAGGTGATTACGTCATACTTGTCGAGCCTAACTTAGAGCGCAGCTACTGGCGCCACGGAGTAGTGAGTGCAACCCATGCAGGCAGGGACGGACGTGTGCGGGTTGTAGACGTGCGCACACGCACAGGCGCGTCGCTCTGTTGTCACCACGGGACTGTTAGTAGTGCTAACTAGTTAGCACTAAGGAGGCAGATTGTAAGCGACGCACTATAAGTATTTTTTTATTGTCTATTTTATTAACAGTAAACCCTATTACTGACCGTTTTATTTAATTTAGAAACTAAGAACTTTATCACATGTACCTACCTACATTTGTATAATTTGTGCCTGCACCTGTACTGTATGTTTTACCTTAATAAACGCGAGAGGGCGGTCGGGGGGCCAGTAGCATCTGTGACACCGACCAGTAAATACGTTGCCTACTACCCGCGACCGCTCTCAGTTTAAAAATTCTAGACCGATTCTTTTATTTTAATTCTATCGCCTACATGTACTAAATGTTTTAATTATGGCAAAATATATCAGTCATATGAAGTCAAAACATACAAAACAATGTTTTGTATGTTTTGACTTCAAAGGTATCTACTATTAGTAAACACAACGTGTGTACGGTCAAAACAGGGTGCTAGGCTGAAAAACCTTGTGGTGCACCCGGGCAACGGTTTGTACCCATCCAGTAACACCTACAGGAGCAACAGTGTTACTGGTCGAGAAAAAAATCCCCATCATGTCATACTGACCCCCTTTTCCTAACCAGTAACAGTGCTAAATATTCGTTTTAGTGGACGAGAATAAAAATCCCAACGTATGAATGCGACGACGCCTCTTTTGCTACTTTCAGTGAGGCGTTGCTGCGTTTGGCTTGTGTTTTTTTGTGCTCTACGATTTCTCCACGTGTCTCTGTGATTAGCATAGGGCATTTTTGACGGGATTTTTTAGGGCATTGTCTCTGAATTCTTGGCCTGACCGCTAACAAACAGAAACGGTGGCTCCTTTGGGACTGTAAAGAAGAAAACTTTAAAAAGAATAAAAACAGTAAATAATAATTATTGCAGGTATTTATCTTGCGTGCATGGTGGGATCGACTCTCCTCGTTAGCATTGGATTGGATTCTATGAATCGGTAAGATCTAGAAATGTATTTAAATTAAAAAAAAAACAAGAATGTATTACTGTTACATTACCGTCGAGGCACGAGTTAAGTCGAGACGCACGGCGAAGACTTTTTTTAAAAATAAAACGTCGGGACGTTTGTCCCTTACAAGTGATAGAGCAGAACTGAGTTTATTTCGTTCATAAACCTAACTTACATCGCATCTTATTTTACTAATAGCCTAATACTAAGAACTGCGGGGACTTGGTGATTATTACGCGGACGTAACTCCTCCCCGTTTAAGTTTGAAGCACACAGGAGGCTGCTGCTGTGGTTGCGAGGGTTCTTGAAACTGCATCTGCAGGACTTCTCGCGTCGCTGATCTCCCCCTGTAGTGGCGCCTATTCCGGTGTATACTGATAATGATCATTACGTATAAACATAATGTAGACCAGCTAGATGTGGCCGTGACGGCTGGTTCTTCTCCTTTTAGCTGTATTTTATTCTTCTGCAATAAATCCTGTAGGTCATCAAGCGGGATCTCTTCTATGTTCAGCGTGACTGGCATCTTCTTAATCTTTGTAGCGTAACGTGTTTGTGGGAGAGGTAGGTACACTTTCTTTAATGTCTATATATTTCTAGTGGGTGCTCAGTTTCCTTCCGGCTATCTCGATGATACACTTGTTGTCAATCGTAATGAGTACCACGCCGTTGCTTCTTCTATAGGAGACTTAGTTGCCACATGTCTTTATTACTTCTTCTTGTTTTAGGATGGCAATCCAGCAATTTTCTTTTATTTGATTGAGTATACTGTTCTCCAAGTTGGCTGTTGCATACGGTCAATTGTTTGGTTCATTATGTTGTAGTAATTGTGCTATGCAGTCTTCGGAATGTTGCAGTTGACGCCATTCGATGACGTCGTCGTACGCAAACTCGTTGCTGTCTAAGATTACGTAGGGGTTTTTAGGTATCATCATAGTATCAATCCGTTAATTAAGCCTCTCTTAACTCTAGATATATAAGTTCTCCCTAAACTAATGGCATTAGAGCCGAAATATACTAGCTTACTTTCTTCTTTTCCTATAAGGTATTCTATTTGATCTCTTATAATTAAATTATCTTAGTAATTTGATGTATTATTCTGAATTAATTTGAACGTATAAGAATCTCTACCTAATTCTACGTATATGTCTCTTATTCTACTAACATTATATATTATAACTAAATGAAAGGTATCTACTTGCTCGTGAACGGTTGCTTCTATAAGCAGGTGCTTATAGAAGCAACCAGGTGGACACTGTTGTGGTTGTCTATAGGTTCAATCATTGCGGCGACTCCGACGAACCACAAGGCTGCGCTGAAGGCGAAGGCGTACCTGAAACACCAGAACGTCTTAGCATTCTAAGGTGGACTCTGATTGTTTTGGCATTAACATGTTTTCCAACGATCTCGGCTATCAGCTCTGGATGTAACCTAACGATAGTATACGGGCCTATATATCTTGGTTCCAATTTATTACAACGCGCGCTTTTGGCTACCTGCTTGTAAACCTTGTCTCCAACTTTAAAGTTGGGAACTTCCGTGTTCCTATTGCTTTTCTTTATCACTGATTGTTTGTGTTCTGTCATTTTAGTAGTCACTAGCTTTTGTACGTTTTCCATGATTTGTTTGTGTTTATTTATATACTCCTGGGAGAATTCTTTCGGATAATGTAGTTCTAGGGAATTTCTACTGTTGGTGTGCCTCAAATAATAATTCAAAAGGCGTAAAACCGGTCGCCAAATGTATATGTTGTTGTATGCAATGATTGCTTATTTCAACAGGTTGGTTGGCTCGCTTTTGTCGGTTATTCTTTGAATCCGAATCATTTCTGCTAACGTGGTATTCCACGTTAGCAGAAATGGCTAACCGTTCTATCGGAGAGTTAGAGTTTGGGTTGTACGGGGTAGTAAAGTGAATATGTATGTTATGCATGGCGCACACTTCTGCTATAACCTCACTATCAAATTTGGGATCGGAGTCTGTAGTGATTTTAGTTGGAACACCTATTATTGACAATAGGCTAAGTAAAGCTTCGGCTATGGGTATACTGGTTGCAGCGGCCAATGGTATCGCTTGTGCGTATTTCGAAAAGTTATCTATTGTTGTTAGAAATGTGACGCCACCGCTACTGTATATATCCATAAATAAATGCTCCATGGGTTTGTGGGGTGTATCGGTAAGAGACAGGGGTAATCTTAACGGGTTGCGTTCATATTTAGATTTGAGGCATTTTTTGCATTGATTGCTATATTTCTGAACTGATAGCAACATGTTTGGCCAATGGTAATTCTTATGAAGTTGTTTATAATGTTTCTTGTATGCCTCTGTGCAAGGTTTTACCTTCGTGATATTTTTTAATTAATTCTACTGGTTCGGTTATGTAATCTACTAATGTGACTCTCGTTGTGCAACGTACTAATTTCGGTCCTCTGTTACTAAATACATTTTTTACTACCTTACAGCATACAGAATATAATTCTTCATGATGGAAATAACAGTAGAATATTCTGTCTGCTAGAATATTCTGCTGTGTGTTCCCTGAGAAACTTTATGATTTGTCGTTCTTTATCGTTAATTGGTATGAATACATCCTTTATAACGATTTTTCCTTTTGTTCTATCGTCTACACGGTATTCTTTCTGATATGAAACTGTTTAAGCTGCCAGTCAATCGCGTCTGATACTTCGGGTATCTTATAGTCTGTTTGTTCGGTTGAATCTAATTGAATCGATTCCGGTGTGCCTATTTGTCGGTCTATGGATGGGGGTGCTACGAAAATGGGTGAAGTGTCTACAAGTGTTTCTATGTCTATACCGTCAAGATCGTCGCCTAAGTCGTTCGAAGTACTGGGCTGCGGTTCTGCAGGCAAATTTGATTGTCGTTCGCTTTCTAAAATCATATCTATTATTTCATCATCCTGTAACGGCACTGATTCAACGTCATTATTATACACTATTTGGACACGAGATAAGGTGTCTGCGTTCGTATTTATTTTCCTTTTTTTATACTCTATTTTGTAATCGTATTTGGCTAATTTCAAATGCCATCTAGTTAATTTAGAATAAGGGTCTTTGAGCGTCATTATCCACGTCAATGGGCGAAAATACTTAATTGCCCACACTATTCCTAGGAGTTCCTTTTCTATTCTCGCATACTTCTGTTCTGTTACTGAAAGCGTTCGAGAAGCGTACGCAATGGGTTTATCTGAACCTACCTTTCCTTGTGACAATACTGCACCTAACGGTACGTCGGATGCATCCGTTGTAAGCATGAATGGTTGTTCAAAATCCAGGTATTGTAGTATGGGGGTATTTGTAAGGACCTCCTTGAATTTTTCAAACAACTGTATGAACTCTGGGGTTGCTATTTACTTTCGTGTTCTTCTTCAAACATGCAGTTAAGGGTTTAGTGAGTTAAATCCTGAATAAACTTACGATAGTAGCCTACGAGGCCTAGGAAGTAATTGATTTCTTTCTGGGTTTTAGGCAAGGGAAATTTCTGCACGGCTGCAATTTTATCAGCGTTTAGCTTAAAGCATTCGTCTGTAAGGGTATGGCCAAGAAACTTTACCTGTTTTTGAAGGAATTCTGATTTATTAAGCTGAACCTTAAGGTCATGTGAGCGGAACCTATCAAAGTCCTGGGGGGCATTCTCAAGAATTTGTCTGCTCTTTCTGATCTTGCCTCGCTCTGTACTGAAGGCTGTCTATATCGTTTGGGTCCATCTCTACTTGATGGTACCCTGAAGCCAGATCTAAAGTTGTAAAGTATTGAGCTCGTCCGACTCTGTCGAGTATGAGTATGTCATTGATATCAGGTAAGGGGTATTTATCTTCTATCTTCTTTTCATTGAGCCGTCTGTAATCAATCACTAGCCTCCATTTTTGTTGGCCTGATGCGTCTATTTTCTTGGGCACAATGTGTACGGGACAAGACCACGGTGAACTGGATTCCCTAATAATATTTTGACGTAATAATTCGTCAATTTGTTTCTGAATGTCTTGCTTTTGTTTCAGTGCCTGCCTATAGTTACGACATATATAGGGGATCATCGGTGAGCCTAAGCTTATGTTTGACCGATGGGTAAAAGTAAGAGGAATGTTTAGAATATGTCGCGGTAATTATAATATAATCGCGTCTTTCCTCCGAGTTCATGTGTTCCGTTCGAAGTCTGTTGAGATTAGTTTTGAGTATTTTATCTAAATTTCTATCGGCATACGAAGTATTGATAAAGGAAATCGAAGGGGCACCCTCCGAAAACGGGGTTAACTGCATCTTATAATTGTTGACTAAACTAATTTTGTTTTCCGACTTGTTGATCACCGCTGTTGTTATTATTCCGCACTTCACAGATACTAGCGCGGGCGGAAACTCGAGCCCATCACTGGTTATGTGTTCTGACAATTCGTAATCACCATCGCGATAATTACACAGGAGATTAACAACCCTACCATGCTTACCCACTTCCGACCTATCTCAATTCTTCCTATCATGTCTAAGGTTCTCGAAAGTGTTGTCTACGATCAACTATCTAAATACCTCTCCTCTAATAGCCTGCTAAGTCCATTCCAATCTGGCTTTCGCCGTGGTCATAGTACTGTAACAGCTCTAGTCAAAATAACTGATGACATAAGGATGGCCATGGAGAATAAGCAACTCACAGTTTTGGTCTTATTGGACTTTAGCAGTGCCTTCAATTCTGTTGATTTTGACATCCTTTTGGGAATCTTAACATCTCTTAATGTTTCTGCTTCTGCAACTGCATGGTTCAATTCTTATCTTCAGGGACGCTCGCAATCTGTTCGTATCAATGAGGACTCTTCCGATTGGTGCGACTTGGGGGCGGGCGTGCCTCAGGGTGGCGTTCTTTCTCCTCTTCTGTTTTCCGTTTTTATAAATGCCATTACTAAGGTACTTACTTCACACTATCATCTCTATGCAGACGATTTGCAGTTATATCGACACTTTGGAGCCGATGAATTGCCGGGGGCCGTGGCCGCCATCAACAGTGACCTAGCGAACATTAACTCTTGGGCCAAATCTTTTGGATTATTAGTAAATCCACATAAATCCCAAGCGATCATTATTGGTGGTAGATATATGCTTGGCCTTCTCAATCACAATTCCATACCTCCAATAATTTATGACTCTGTGGCCATCAACTATTCGAAGAGTGCTAAAAACTTGGGCGTGTTCATCGACTGTAATCTCTCTTGGGATGTTCACATTGCAGAGGTGAGCCGGAAGGTATACTACTCGTTTCAATCTCTCAAACGTCTTCAGAAGTTCCTTCCTCTTCAAACTAAAGTTACTCTTGCACAATGTATTCTTCTCCCACTATTAGACTATGCTGATGTCTGTTTTCTCGATGCTTCGGAGGACCTCCTAAACAAACTCGAACGCTTGCAGAATTTGGGGATTCGGTTTGTATTCGGTCTACGAAAATTCGATTATGTTTCTGAATTTCGGAAAAGACTGAACTGGCTCCCTATTCGGCAGCGTCGTAATACTCATATCTTATCTCTTCTCTATACTATCCTTCACAGCTCTTATTCTCCAAATTATCTGCGGGAACGTTTTGAGTATCTCGTACCTCGGGGCAAACCCTGTCGTCTTTCCTCCTCCCTTCTACTTCATACTCCTGCACACAGCTCCAGCTGTTATGATGGGTCATTCACTGTACGGGCTGTTCGCCTATGGAACTCACTACCGCACCATATTCGAGACAGTAGTAGTCTGGACATCTTCAAAAGAAGAACTAAAGAACATTTCCTCTCACAATGTTAAAGTATATATGTATGTATATAACGTATTTTTATATATGTATAACTATGTATAAAATATAAATGTATGGATGTAGGTATATTATTTTATTTTACAAATAGTATATTATATTTACTTTTGGAATGTATAATTTATGTAAGTCTATTGATTTATTTTTGCCATCTTTCGTTTATGTATACTTTTTTTATTTGTACACTTTGCTTCCCTCTGTTATTTTCTTTTTTCTACCTCTACTGCTCAAAGGTTTGCTGGTAGAGAACTCTTTTAGAGTTAAGCTCGCCTTTGTACATAATTTATTTTAATTGTAAAACATTTATATCTTTTTCATTTTTTGTGTACAATAAAGAATTAAGAAAGATTAATCACCTCCTTGCACCGCGGATGTATAATCATGTACGATCGCATGCCACCTCTTATCGGAATAGTTGTAGCATCCGTTCTCAGCAGCATATTTTTCATGTCGATCTCGCAGCCTAATTGCGACAGTAAGTCGACACCTAATAGTCCCATAAAGTCCGGCTTGAAGTTGAACAACAGGAACTTATGTGTATGATTAACATTAAACAAATAAATAATAATAATAAATATTCTACGACATTCTACACAGCGCTTTCTAGACCCAAAGTAAGCATAGTTTAACTAGCTTGTGTTATGGGTTCCAGAATGCGGATAAACATACTTAATATACTTTTTTTTTGTAAATACATACATATTATACATAGAAACACCCAGACCAATGCAAATAGACATATTCATGCATACAAATATTTGCACTGAGCGGGAATCGAACCCGCGCCCCCTGTCGTAGCAGTCGAATGCACTACCGCTACGCCACAGAGGCTTGGCGGGAGTGATATGTAAGCTACGGTTTCATGTTTAGATACGTTATTCGGTCTTAATATAATGAATCTCACGCTCGAGTCTGGAATTATCTAATATTGCGTCCGGTGAGATAAGCGATTGCGAAGCTTCAGTGTCAAGTAAGAAACGACAACCTAGCTCAGTAAGGTAAGTAGGTAATGTAAGTTTATGTTTACTAGGTTTCTGCGTCTAACTCCGGAGACGGGTAAAATTTTTCCAGAATGTACTCAATTTTCAAGTTTTCTACGTCCTCCGTAACTATTTCTTCCGGGTAGGAAGTATCGGGAACCTTGTCAGATTGGAAATTAATCGGCGCGTATGGCACGGGTTTGTACGGATATTTGACGTTGGGATTTCCTGATGTACCCGGCTGGTGAGCCGGTTTTGGGTTACCTGTAGGTGGACGGTTTGACCTAGCAGGGTTAGCTTGTTGTTGTGTCTGCTGGGGGGCCCTATTGGGTTGTTGGAATCTATAGTTAGCATTTGGTGCCTGGAACCTCTGGGTATTATTATAACCTGGTGTTGCCGGGTTCGGCCTACCTAAATTCGATGTTTGCCTACCTTTTCTGTTTTTCTGTCTAACCTCCTTCGAGGTTAGACATGGCGTTTAGCTCTGGCTAAACTCGAGTTTAGCCAGAGCTATTGATTGTTCTAAGGAGCATGCACTTTGTACGCGCACGTTGAGCGCTATTATGGGGTCTAGTTGGTCTAAAAAGACATTGACAGGCATCTTCTCATAATAGGCCTTCTTGGTCTGATCAATGTTGTATAGCGAGTACGTAAGCTCCCTAACTTTATCCGCAAAAGGATTCGGTCAGATTTTTTTGTGACCTGCATTAACTCCTGCACTATTTGCATTTCGTCCCTGAATTCTCCAAACCTACGGGTGAAATTGGTTTTGATATCCTCCCAACTATTAAAATTAGACATAACATAACATAACATAAACTCACGCCTATATCCCCGAAGGGGTAGGCAGAGGCGCTAGCACCCACATTTCGCCAGTTTATGTTTAGGTCCCAATGTAATAGGTGGCGAGCCTATTGCCATTAACCGGGCACTTATAAGCCTGCGATAAATACACACATAACTTCGAAAAGCATCGAAAAGTCATTGGTGTGTGCCATGGTAAAACCTGGGATCGAACCGGAGACCTCGTCTCAGCAGTCCATTACCCATACCACTAGGCTACCGCGGCTAAAAAAAATTAGAGCACTCCGATAATGCCTCTACGGCTTTGCCGGTTAGTTTATTTCAAATGATGCACGCAACACTAGGGCTGTTGCTGCCCTCTATAAGTTCTAGAGCGTTATCTACACTTTTGATATAAAAATTGAGTGTATTTTTATTGCTGTCATAATTAGGTATCAAAAAGGCTAGATTTCGATTGTCTATTGTTACCTTGCGCATGCCTGCCTCTACTACGTTCTTATCCTCGTCTGCCATTTATATGCCATTGTTATGCCATTTAGATGGCGTTTGTCCCTTACAAGTGATAGAGCAGAACTGAGTTTATTTAGTGAGCTTAAACCTAACTTACATCGCATCTTATTACTAATAGCCTAATACTAAGAACTGCGGGGACTTGGTGATTACTACGCGGACGTAACTCACGTGTAAATTTATTTGTAACATGAAGCAGGAATAACAAATTCCGTGTTTCTTGCATTAAATATGACAAACCCTTTTAAAAACCCTTCCTTAGTGGATGCTTACAACATAAATGCATCAACTGCCAAAATTTAAAATTTATAGCCATAGCGGTTTAGGCTACGTGTTGATGAATCATTCGGGACAAGCAATTATCTGTTATTATACATATTATAATATGACCGGCCAGGTGGGATGATGATCTGCGAAAGACTGCGGGCATATGCTGGATGCGGCAAGCTAAAGACAGGGCGCTATCATGGCGCTAATTAGGGGAGACCTATGTCCAGCAGAGGACTAGAATAGGTTGATGATGATGATGATGATGATGATACATATTATATATGAGACGATACAGCGGAGCGCAGGGCACTACCTACCTATCACTCGAAGCGTTTCGCCGTATTTTTTTACCCTTATAGATTCAATCTGGACAGTGCTAGAAAGTCCAAATTCTCAGGACCTATAGACCTTAGTAGAAATACCAAGTTTCACACGCATAGCTATTATACTATATAGATTATTAATTGAAATAAAACTATTTTTAACTGATTCTATCGCGGTTTATTTGATGTTATTTTATAATTTACATTGAACCCGACGTTTCGGTTGCTTTTCAGCAGCGAAGCATTGGCACTCGCGTCAAAGAACACATAGCTGACATAAAACACCAACGCTCAAAAAAGTCTGCTGTATGTGAACACGTGCAACAGGGGACCAAACATTACTTAAGATTTGATAAACCACAGATACTCGCCAAAGAAAATCGATTCCTACCTAGGATGCTCCGCGAAGCTATTGAAATTAAAAAACATCCTAATTTTAATAGAGAAGATGGTTGGAATGTACCACCAGCTTGGGACCCAGTCATTCACTTAATTAATTCCAAGAAAAAACAAAATACAACAAGACTTCATGACACTGTGAGCTCATTCTGCGTAAATAGTAACACCAACAATTCAACATAGTTCGGGTACTTTGAGATAACTTTCACTTCAAACTTCAAGACAACAACCATCTTTAGTCTCCCCGTGACCATGGCTGCTGAAAAGCAACCGAAACGTCGGGTTCAATGTAAATTATAAAATAACATCAAATAAACCGCGATAGAATCCGTTAAAAATAGTTTTATTTCAATGTGTAACATTCGCGTAAACTTCCGACAATATCATGTAGATTATTAATGTCTAAAATAAGCAGATTTCGTCACTTACTCACTCACTCACTGATGATCAGCAAAACTGTGTGGGTTCACAAACAACACAAAAATTGAGAAATCTATTTACATATTTTTCCCTCCATCCCCTAAAATAGAAGCATGAAAGTTTGTATGGAACTTTGTCAATTTACAAGCTAGGAACACAAAAATTACAGCCAGGCCACGCATTTTGACTAAGGAGTAGGGTTCGTAGAGAACTTAAAACTAGGATTCACGCAGAGCACTATACGCTATGATTAGATTTAGTATGCAGTTAGTATGCTTGAAGTGTACGCACGTGTTTAGTGTTGGGTTTATTTTCCTTTGTTTAAATGATGTCGATATCAAACCGTGAACGTTTACAGTATTTAGAAAGAAACAGTTTGTTTACCGACTAGCAACTCGCTGCGGCTTCGCACGGGTGTAATTCCGTGAGAAGTATTAATATTTAATTGGCGTTTTTAATATAAAATTATACTAAATAGTTTAAGTTAGAAATTTAGAAAACTATTTATTTAACGAAAATACGTAAATTAACATTTTTAATAGACTTAACGTAGCACAGTTATCTGTCATTAATTCTAAACGAAAAATCCGATCTGAATAAATTAAAGTAGACTTTACACGTACGTTTTTTTTCCACGTACCTATATAATCATCCTTTACTATCATACAATTTAAATGGATAAGAATTAATATCACGATACCAATATTACCACTATTCGATTTCACTCGTATTTGAACTTAAGAATTGAAAGAAAAAATAGCGTTGAAATCGTTGAACTATTTGAGGAATTGACGATACCCAGAGATATTTTTGACAGTTTTTGTTTTAAATATTAAGTTTCAAATACGGTTGAAATCTAATAGTGGTAATTTTGGTATCATGATATTAATTCTTATCCCTTTAAACTATTTGATAATAAAGGCTGATTACGTAGGTAAAAATTATGTAGGAAAAAATTCCACTTTAAATTATTCAGATCGAACTTTTTGTTTAAAAGTTATTATGGATATAAAAAGAAAAATGTCACAGTTTGAACACACTGCGGGCTGCGGGCCGATTGCCGTAATTTTATGCAGCGCGTGTTGACTGCGTTTGCGTCTTAACGCTTGATTTCGTATTGCCGTAATTAAGTAATGGCGCACACGTCACGCACACGTCACGCTCACCTAAACGCAGTGCACCGCCGTATTGTCATAATAGAACGTGAGTTGCGCGTATTTTGTATCGAACAAAAACGGTATCGCGCTAAATTTTGACATTTCATAAATGTCAAACGAAATGTCACTTTGCAGTGTTTATTACGTCTTGATCAAGTGTTGGTCACGCATTGCAGAAGTGTACGGATTGTTAACTTTGCAAAGCTTGTAAGTAACTTTTATGTCATTTCCTAGTTTTCCTACAGATATCTAGTAAAATCATACACAATTACCGAGTAATGTACTTACCGTTAATAATTTTGCACGTGACACTCTCTTAAGTACTAATACCATATTCATAACGGTCTTCTATGTATTTTTTTCCTACTGGCAAATATTATTAATAAACAGTCCTTGCATTGTAGATGAGCAAGGAAATATATTAGTTGCTCAATTTGTTGGGAGTCATCCGAATCCGGTAACATTGGATGCTGTCGCACCCTCGCGGGCTGTGTTGACTTTAGTGAAGTTACACCTGCCGCACAATAATTATTTCTTGCACTTACTAATACAATGTTATCTGCGATACTTTTTTGCTACAAAGCTACGATTTCACTATAAAAAAGTGATTATGGTTAAAAGGGAGCGAGAATCATTCCGATATAGCATGGTAAATCATACTAAGCGTGTCTCATATTTATTACATAAAACAGAACTACGGGGGTACTTTTGCATTGTAAGGCCATTTTTTTGCTTGCATATTTTACGCAATCTCTGTGATTATTATGTGTATTTATATTTCTTCGTTATGGCGAATTCTAATTTAAACGTGTATTATCAAAATTGTCGCGGTCTTAGGACTAAAGTATTACAATTTCAACAGGCCACTTTAGGGAGCAATTACGATTTAATTATTATCACTGAAACTTGGCTCCATGACGGTATTCTTAACGGGGAATTATGTAACGATAAATACGATGTGTTCCGTGATGATCGCGACTTAACCGCGACTGATAAAACTACGGGTGGGGGTGTCATGATACTCGCGCGCCACACTCTTGGCGCATGGTGTATTGAGCGTGAACCTGGTATCACTACGAATATGCTGACCATAGTGATTCCTTCTGAGTCTCTGTCCGCATCTTCCGATCTTTATGTTAGTGTTGTTTACATACCGCCCGACGCACACCTCATACCCGCAGATATTTATACTGTAATGAGAAGTGTGAGGGCAACGATTACGCGAAATACTAAAATATGTAATTATTTGTTGTTGGGTGATTTTAACCTCCCATGCATAAAATGGAATTCTAGTGGTCCGATGTTTCAAAAGAAGGGATCTGTAGAAGTTTAAGAGGCAGGTATGTCTTTGGTAAATGAACTATGTTTTCTAGGTTTCTTGCAATATAATACTCTATTAAACTATAAAGGTAACACCTTGGACTTAGCTTTCTCTAATCTACCGTTACAAGTGGATGAATGTTCAGTTCCTTTTACGAAGATTGATCCTGCGCATCCTGTGTTTACACTTGAAGTTTTTGATCTAACTGTTTCCCCGTTTAGAGAAATATGTACCCCTAGACCTAATTTTAGGAAATCTAACTTCAGCTTGTTAAATGAGCATTACGAAGCCATTAACTGGCCGGCAGTATTGGGTGTGGGTTCGATATATGAAGCCATTTTCGTGTTTTACCACTTAACTCAAGAGGGAATTAATAGGTGTGTCCCACTAAGTCATTCAGGTAAACGTAAATACCCTATATGGTATAGTAAATCTTTGATTAATATAATAAAAGAGAAATCAAAGGCACATACACGTTGGAAAAAATACGGTAACTTGCGTGATCGTGATGAATTTAGTTTGCTGCGATCGAGGCAGCGGGCCGTGCAGCAAACGTGTTTCAATAAATACGTTAAGGAAACAGAGGATGCCTTGAAGTTCAAGCCTAAGAATTTCTGGACTTATATCAAATCTATGCGGGGGGGCTGTAATTACCCGAAACTATTAACATACAGAAATACTAACTATATCGATGAACAATCGATTTATGAGGCATTCAACGCGTATTTTCACAGTGTGTTCAGTGTACAAAATGACACTAGTGATTGTATTAGTTTTGCAGACTCCGTTGATGCAAACTCTGATATAATCACTAGATTGCAGGTGAATCTGATTACTGTGGAAGAGGCACTGGATTCACTCAACACTGATAAGGGACCTGGATGTGATGGGATTCCCCCATTATTTTGGAAGGGTTGCGCGAAATCTTTGGCAATACCTATACATATTATTTTTAATCGCTCCCTCAGAGAGGGGATCTTTCCTGAGGTATGGAAAAAGGCACATATTGTTCCCATTTTTAAGAAGGGCTCACGCAGTAAAATAGAAAACTACAGAGGTATTTCTATCTTAAATACCCTGGGAAAGGTACTTGAAAAGCTAGTATATAATGTCATTTATCCATATATTGTGACTGGTGTACCAAACACACAACATGGCTTTCTACGAAAACGATCAACAATCTCCAACTTAGCATGTTTTTCTACGTTTCTTCTTAACAACACTGACGGGGGTGGGCAGGTTGACGTCATCTACACAGATTTTGAGAAGGCGTTTGATCGTGTGGATCACGTGATCCTGCTCAAAAAGCTATATAGACTCGGCATACGCGGGGACTTGTTGCGATGGGTTGAGTCATATCTATCTAGAAGGTCTCAAGCGGTCGTAGTGGACGGCTACCGGTCTAACTTTATTGAAGTTCCTAGTGGAGTTCCCCAGGGGTCCCATCTAGGATCCTTATTCTATAACGCCTACCTCTTTGATATTGGAGATGCTATTAAAGAATCGAAATATCTTATGTACGCGGATGACAAAAAAATATTTCTTAGTATTAAAAACATTAATCACTGCGAAGCTCTTCAAGCAGATCTAAATAATCTAAACGAGTACTATAAAACTAACAAAATTACAGTAAATGTTAACAAGTGTCAATTTATTAGTTATACTCGTAGAAGGAATCCGATTAACTTCGAATATAACTTTAATGGAGTCCCTATAAACAAAGTCAACACAGTACGTGATCTAGGTGTTATATTCGACCACAAATTAGCATTTTCTGAGCATATAGACCGTATAACTACAACAGCCTTCAAAAACCTGGGTTTTGTTATAAGAACCTGCAAACCTTTCAAAGACGTTGGGTCCCTAAAAACCGTTTACTTCGCATATGTACGCAGTATACTAGATTATGCCTGTCCTATCTGGTCACCAATATATATTATTTACAAAGATCAAATTGAGCGAATTCAAAAAATATTCATCAATCATCTTAATTACCGCAGCCGCGCACTTCCGATGTCATACCATGAAAATTGTACTACTTACAATATCCTATCACTTGATGATCGACGCAAGGTCTTAGACATGTGCCTACTGCACGACATAATCAATGGGCGCCTCGATTGCCCCGACTTACTGGCGCAAGTAGCATTCAATGCCCCACTCCGACGCACAAGAAACACGCCAATGTTGCATGTACCCCGTCACTCCACTAACTGCTCCCAGAACGCTGTTCTCACGCGCATCGCTCGGACTTACAATGCTTCCTTTAACGAAGTTGACCTATTTTCATGCACTAAAGGGTCATTCAAGCAGCAAATAATAAGTGCTCTGAAAGAGAGTGTGGATAAATAAGTCTTTCGAGCAGTGTATAGATAATTCATCCTAAGTACTGATTAAGATCGACTACTGTAAAACGGACGGCGGGGTTCTATGCGAATAGGTCTACACAAGAACCATACTTGCCTAAATCGGAAGTATAAGATTAGAGGTACACTACCAATACCACATCTTGTTCGTGTGGCGCTCAGCTGTCTGTCATCCATTTATGTTTTCAATTTATTGTGTAAATTAGTACCTACCTATTATAACCTGTCCGTTTCCAAGCCGAACTACACTTTGTGAGTTTGTTAAGGAGAACCTATTATTAGCCTTACTTTAAGATTGTGTTTTACGGTTTTATTTACTTTTTGTATCGCTGTTGGTTTTCTTAAATAAATAAAATAAAAAAATAAAATAAAATAACCCGAGATACTTATATGCTTTAATGTAACCATTACTTAATAGATACCAGTTTTGCCGTAACTCCAGTGATTCCCTGTCAGGATTGGGACTGTTGGCAGTGTCCATGAAGCAGTTAGCAAATACCAATCAACAGCTGCTCCTTATTATCAATATCTTCATCGGTCTTCAGCAAGCGTTCTTTTTTGCCGACTTTACTGCTGTATGTACCTTGAAATGTTTTTAATATTTTCAATAAATGTCCAATATTTTACATTAATTCTTTAACTAAATACCATGTATGTATACTGTGCTTCTTAAATATGTTTTGGATAACTAAGTATTTTTGTTTCAGTCATTCGTGTCATGCACAATAGGCACTGGTTTGGTGGGCTACGTCATGATGACCTATGGAATTTCTAACGTCTTGGGTTGTTTTATCACTGTCTGTTTTCCTAAGGTAACTATTTCTTAGGCTTTTACTTCATTAGTTGTCATTTGATTAAAGTTTCTTTACACCTTCAGAAACTTATGGTTTATTAATTTAATGTATTTCCGATTTCCTTCAAGGTTAAAAACATCTGATGAACGATGTTTTCTCTGTCTTCGTACACAGTGTGTTCAAAAAGTAAAGTGAATTTAGATTTTTAACAAAAACTTTTTATTGATATCGATATTTGTATTGTCCCCTTTAAAGTAATTTCTTTCAGATATAATACACTTGTGTCAACACTTTTCCGATCTTCAAAGCACTTCTGATAAGCACTTTTTGGTATGTCCTTGAGTTCTTCCCTACTTTTCATCTGTTGTTAAGACGCTTGGGCGTCCAGAGTTAGGTTCGTCATTGGCATCTTCTCGGCCAACTTAGAAGAGCTTGAGGTCCTTTTAAATATTATTATTTACTTAGAGTAGACTCACTGTATGCCACTGTCAACTTTTCGAATCTTGGATAGCAATTAATTCTATTTTTTCACACAAAATTTAATGCAAATTCGTAAACATCTCACAAATATATTCAGTAAAATCTGGTCAGAAAAGAATATACCAGTCGCATTTGGCGAAGCGGTTTTTGTTCTCATTCCAAAATAAACATGAAGTGACCCATCCTAAAGATACCAGACCGATAGCACTAACTAACACAATTTCAAAAAAATAATTCTTAATATTAAATTTTTTCTAAAGATTTAGATCGGAAAAAGAGAACATCTAGGACGGGACTTGAACCCGCGACCAGTCCCTTACAGGGGAAATGCTCTGACCAACTGAGCCACCTATATGAGACCGTAATCTTAGCAATCCATGGATTCTCCGTGCGGGTGCCGGGTCCATCGCGTTGCTGAGTTGGGAACTCGGGACAGTGCCTGGGACTTGCGACCCAAGTGTAGGTTTAGAAGGGGCCCCTTTTGTTGATGTACATCAACACTCACCTTCACTACCCAAGTTCCCCTCCCTGCCTAACCAAATTTGATACGAACCTACTAGTGCCGCTTTAGACATTCGTCCTAGTAATGAGCTTATTGTAGCTCTCGATAGGCCTAGATCTTTAAGTAGGTTATAGAGAGATTTTGCTGGTATACCTCTCGCTCCCACTTCCACTGCATACAAATTAACCACGTAACCGTTTTTGATTAATTCGTTTGTGAGATCATAGTATTTATTTTTCTTTATTGTGTGGTCCTTCGGTATATTTGTTTCCCACGGTACAGTAAGTTCCACAAGAACCACATGTTTTAACCTCTTAGAATATAGGAATATGTCAGGTCTAGATGACGAAACCCCAACATCCTCCGGAATTTTATAGTGCTTTTCATACGTGTCGATTAGGAGAGTCCAATCTGGGGCAGTATCTAAGATTGAATAAGGTTTGTTCCTGGGTGTTATGGATGAACCTTCAGACACAAAGTTGATATGACGTCTGTTAGTAGTCAATCCTTTTTGGGCTCTAGCTACTGCCAGACTCATTGCTTCACGTATGATGATAAGCACCTTATCGTGGCGGCGTGAGTAATGGTCTCTATCGAGTAGCACCCTACATCCTACTAATATGTGTCTAGCCGTCCCTATTGCCTCACCACAAGTATAACATTGTTTTTCTGTGGCCTTCCCCCACCTTACCAGATTACTCTGGTCTGGGAGGGTCATCTGAAAGGCGTTAAGATAAAAATTTAACAGGGCCGGCGACCAGTCATAGATCAAGGTGCGCCACTTTAAGGCCATCGGTATGCAGAACTCTCCCATTGTCAACCATTCATTTTGGATTTCCAAATTCATCGCGTGCACTCGATATTTATCATTTTCGTCTTGTTTTAGAAAGGACTTAAGTCTTAAGGCGACGTAAATCTTTAGAACCTTTAGACCTTTTTTTAGAATCTTTAGACCTAAATCTTTAGAAAAAAGTAAGCGTATAAAATGCTTAAGAATTTAATTGAATCTTAATATTACAAACAAAAATTTGTCATTTTATGATTAACAATAGGTTTTTTTTTTCTTCCATAAAGACCACACAGAAGCATTACGGTATAATATGGGACTTTCAGGGTTGCTGCTTGTCACCAATAGCATTTAATATTGTAATTAATATCTTAATCACCAAGTTAATACGTCACGAAAAGAAATGGGGTTATGGACTTAAAGTAAATAACAAATACTCTAAGCCCATTCTAGTTTTGCTGACGATCTCGCAATACTGACGCATAATCCAAAACAATTTCAGGAACTAATAAAGGAAATTGATGGGTTCTGCTCGTGGACAAATGGACTGAGGACGAAGCCCAGTAAGTGTCACTGTCTGTGTCTGGGTAGACGGGACACCAAATTTACCTCCTACGAACCGGGACTCTTCATAGGGGGTAAACCAGTTTCCTTAGTCTCTGAATCGGTGCCATTTGAATTTCTTGGGAGAAAGATAGACTATAAAGGACGCACACCATCCTTAGATGAAGTTGTCGATATGTTTATAAATGACCTACATAAGATAGTTCAGCTACCACTGAACATCTGACTTGGCCTTTTCTGGTATATGATTTAGGCACAACCTTACTAGCGAAAATAGATGCAACTGCCATAAAATTACTAAAATCGTGACTCGGACTACCGCATTCTGCTGATCCCTCTGCTCTATTTAGGGATCAAAATAATTATGGGATGAAATTAAAGAAACCATCGGAGCTCTATAGACACCTTAGAGTTACCAAAGCCCACATCTTAGGTAAATCCCAAGATGACACAGTCAAGGCACTCCCGAAAGATAATAACGCGTCCGAGCTTGAATCTAAACTCATATTCCATAAACAATTTATGATACACAGTCAAACTGAGTGGGGTTGGGAGTAAGACAGCCAGAAAGGGACCAGGATATACTTAGGTCCTTTCTAAAACGCGCGATGAATTTGGAAATCCAAAATGAATGGTTGACAATGGGAGAGTTCTGCATACCGATGGCCTTAAAGTGGCGCACCTTGATTTATGAGTGGTCGCCGACCCTGTTAAAATTCTATCTTAACGCCTTTCAAATGACCCTCCCAGACCAGAGTAACCTAGTAAGGTGGGAGAAGGCCACAGAAAAACAATGTTATACTTGTGGCGATGCAATAGGGACGGCTAGGCACATATTAGTAGAATGTAGGGTGCTTCTCGATAGAGGCCAATACTCACGCCGCCACGATAAGGTGCTTATCATCATACGTGAAGTAATGTGCCTGGTAGTAGCTAGAGCCCAAAAAGGATTCTAACAGACGTCATATCAACTTTGTGTCTGAAGGCTCATCCATAAAATCCAGGAACAAACCTTATTCAATCTTAGATACTGCCCCAGATTGAACTCTCCTAATTGAAACGTATAAAAAGCACTATAAAATTCCGGAGGATTTTGGGGTTTAGTCATCTAGACCTGATATATTTCTATACTCGAGAGTGATAAAATATGTGGTCCTTGTGGAACTTACTGTACCGTGGGAAACAAATATACCGAAGGACCACACAATAAAGAAAAATAAATACTATGATCTCACAAACGAATTAACCAAAAACGGTTACTTGGTTAATTTGTATGCAGTGGAAGTGGGAGCGAGAGGTATACCAGCTAAATCTCTCTATAACCTACTTAAAGATCTAGGCCTATCGAGAGCTACAATAAGCTCATTACTAGGACGAATATCTAAAACGGCACTAGTAGGTTCCCATCAAATTTGGTTAGGCAGGGAGGGGAACTTGGGTAGTGAAGGTGAGTGTTGATGTACATCAACAAAAGGGGCCCGTTCTAAACCTGCACTTGGGTCGCAAGTCCCAAGCACTGTCCCGAGTTCCTAACTCAGCAACGCGATGGACCCGGCACCCGCACGAAGAATCCATGGATTGCTAAGAATATCGGTCGCATTCCATTTTTTTTTCGATAGACGAAAATCGTCGATCATGCCAAACACTTGTAACTTTTGAACCTCTTCAATTAAACAAAGAATTATATAAATTGAAACTGTGAATATATATATTTGTGACATGTGTACTAAAACAAAAAATAAAAAAATCAAGAATCGAATCTACGTAGTCCACAAAATTTGAAAAGACACGTTACTTTTTGAATACACCTCGTATTGTTAGACTACCAAAATATCGAAACATTTGATAAAGCAATTTGATTTTGTGGTCGACGTTTAATTAAATGTTGAAAGTCTGACCAACAAACTCCGAAAGGAAAGCCTACGCCAGAGCGTCATCATCCTCATAGCGATTGCCTTTGGACTTTGGACGCAACTGTCCAAAGTCCGCACTGCAGAGCCCGAAGTCCGCTTAGTTTTTGATTTTGAATATGTCAGCTATTCCGGTAGTGACGCCGTCTGACTCCCAACCCCGAGAGGAAAGCCTACGCCAGAGCCTCATCCTCCATCAATCAGTAGGAATACCGACGAGCAGATAAGTTAGGTTTGGGCCCCGTACATCCAGCAATATTATCTATAGACAATAGGGTCTCTATTTAGGGTCTTGACTAGACCCTTGAAGAATGATCATGTAAAACTGCAGCTGAAGCTTCTGTGATTTTCACGTGATGCTCGAACATCTAGAAAACATATTTTTGGCATCAATATTACTCCTAGAACGCGTAGCAAATTTTTTTTGAAAAATATTAAAAACAATTTTATTGTATGGACAGGCAAAGTATGTAAATATCAATAAAAAAATAAAAAGCGGCCAAGTGCGAGTCGGACCCACCCATGAAGGGTTCCGTAGCACACTGTACACAGTAACATAATAATCCTTTTTTTTAAATTTTATATTTGAGTTGATTGAATGAAAGGTAAATTGCCTTTTACGATTTATGACGTATTATAAAAAAACTACTTACTAGCTAACTCTCGTTCAAACTAATTTTCATTGGAAGTTTACATGGTAATGTACATCATATATTTTTGTAGCTTTATCATTCTCTTATTTTAGAAGTTACAGGGGGGGGGGGACACATTTTACCACTTTGGAAGTGTCTCTCTTGCAAACTATTCAGTTTAGAAAAAAATGATATTAGAAACCTCAATATCATTTTAAAAGACCTATCCATAGATACTATACACGTATAGGTTTGATGAAAAAAAATTTTTTGACTTTCAGTTCTAAGTATGGGGAACCCCCAAACTTTAATGCTTTTTTCTATTATTGTGTGAAAATCTTAATGCGGTTCACAGAATACATCTATTTACCAAGTTTCAACAGCATAGTACATATGGATTCGGAGAAAAGTGGCTGTGACATACGGACGGACAGACAGACAGACATGACAAATCTATAAGGGTTCCGTTTTTTGCCATTTGGCAACGGAACCCTAAAAATAGAGCACAATTTTTAAGAGGTAAACTTTTAAATATATATTATTAGCTACCCATTTCAGTTTTAATGTTTAAAATCCATTCACCGTGACTGAAATCTGGGGACTCCACTACAGTGAAAGATCTAAAAATGCAGATTACTCTAAAAGTTTCTTATTAATGATGTATTATAATCTGTTGTTCTAGTTTTTAGGTCGTCTACCACTAATGTTCAGCGCACTAGTTATTCACGGAGGAATACTTGCGATGCTGCTGGTGTGGCACCCACATGCTGAAGACTTTTACATTATACTCACTATTGCCATACTATGGGGTATCTGCGACTCCATTTGGACGATACAGATAAATAGTAAGTAAAAAACATGGTAACATAATAAAACTCTCTGTAGAGCGTCGGTAGATCGTTCGACTGCTACGCCAAAGGCCGTGGGTTAGAATACCGCTCAGTGCAAATATTTTTATAAGAGAATATGGCCCCAGCAAGACCTTTGAAGCCAAGCCAACCTGTCACCTGTAAGGCACCTGCTGATTGACATACGAGGCTTTTCCTTTCAGGGTTGGCAAGTCAGACGGCATTAGCTCCCAAAAAAGCTGTTTAAGTCAATCCAATAGGAGGAGAATGAAATAGCGGACCCCGAGCTCCACGGTGAGAACCTCGGGTGCAACCGGGAACAACGCTATGGTGATGAATAGTAGAGGCTTTAACTTTTGACAGCTTAAATGAGCTTCCATATTGAATAAACATCATTTTCTTTTTCAAAACAATGAAACTTGATTTTTGATACTTTTCAAATTGGAATATTAATTCCCGCCATGATTTCTAGTCTTCATAATCCAAGGTGACATAAATAATTTTGATGATTATGTTGTGTTTTTTTCTTTTTACTGGATCAGCCTTTGGCCACGGCCAGTGTAACCTGGTCGAAACGTCATGCAATTCAAAAATATATATACCTTTTTTTTTTTTTTTATCGTGCGGAAATCCCTTCGGATACCCCCCCCCCCCCGACTGACCCTGGGCCATCTCCGGTTTCGAGATGGCCCCCTCGGGTTTGAGAACCACGGTGTCCCCGTCTTGCGCCGGTTTGGGGGAGGGGCGCTAGCCGCCCCTATATATATATATATATCTATACCATGATCGTGTTAATAATTATTGTATATGAACTAAATTTACAGCATACTACGCTATCCTATTCCGCGGCAAAGAAGAGGCAGCATTTTCAAACTTAGGGTTATGGGAAGGAGTTGGCTATATCATATCTTTCTCAATCTCTTCATACATGAGAACGCGCTACAAGATTTTCCTGCTTCTCTCCATGTTAATATTAGGAGCTATGGGCTATTTTATCGTGGAGTACCGCCAACGCAGAAGTAGTAACCAATTAAATAATCCAGAGTGTACAACAGAAAACAGAACAATAAGTGAAAAGGATAGACAAGCTGAACTTGAGAAATTAACGTTTGAACAGTAATATAATTGTTGGAAAGTTTAATTTCAAAAACTAAAATCCTTTGTTGCTAATTTAGTAAACGAATAATTCATAAGGATTTTAATTTATGGGTAATATTTATTTGTTAAGTAGAATATAAATTGCGGATTGAACTTAGTACAAGAACAAACATTTTGTATTTTCACCAGTTTATAGGTAAATATACACTTATAAGTCAGTAAGTACATGAATAAATAATAAATAAATATTCTAGAATTTTCTATTCATTTCTCTTATTTACTCTACAGTGGACAGGTGTGAAAATATATTAAAATTACTGCTTAAACACACAAATCCTACCAATAACAGAAATGTGATAGTTGTAAGGATGGATATATATGGATGGAAGTTTGTTACTCTTTGGCTTCAAAACGCCTGAACGGATCTGGATAAAATTTTGCACAGAGATCAATCAGTTAATCTTGGTTTATGCTGCATTAGCTGCAAGAATGCGTTCGATATATCAGTTAAGACGAGAAAAGACCATAGATAAGTCGGAGACAGCTATAAATCTTGCTCATTGTACGGGACGTTATCCTGTACATTGACTCCAGTTGTGAAGTGTGCTGTAGTGATTGTTTGGAGACAAAGGAAAGATAGCCGGAAGAACGTAAATACGTATATTGTAGGTAACAGTAATAAAGTAAGTGTGTGCCTAATCTTTCCTTGATGGTATGTACTAGGTAAAGGTTGTACTAATAGTCTCCAAATTTCATTACTTGTGTTGTATATAAATAGCAATGTTACGAAATGAAGTATGACGGGCGTTGCCGGTTCGGCCTGTGCCGCAGCGTCAGCAATCAAATGCATGTAGTCATGGCACTATATATATATAGCCCCAACAGGAAGCCAAAGTAAATAGGAAGGTAACTATCAAGAAAAGATTAGCCAGTACAAAGTAAACAACAATAAAGTGAAGTACTACTACGGATTTCAAAAGTGTAAAAAGTCAATAATAGGGAAACCTGAAGTAATAAATTAATCCGAAACCTGCATGCTCCGTAACAAACCGCCAGCCAGCTGTTTACTGAGTGCAATGCGATCCACATGCTTGAGTGGTGATTATCATTGTTTAGGTTGTAGACTGGCATATTTTTGCCACAGATTAGTTGATCAGACGTAGTTCTTCTTCTTCTGTAGTGGAATGAAGGTGTACATGTGGAAGTTAACAGCGATATATTACGATTGTGTTTGTACGATAGTTGTACCGGTGTGGGTCTTCCGTTTTTCTGTGTGCACCGTCCTTCTTGTAGTTAGCGCACAATGCCTTGATCTTGTCAAAACCCTCCTGTTGTAGTTTCAACATGGTAAGTATTTTCATGTAGTAGGCAAGTAGTGTAGATTAGTTTGTTGTAACTCACAGTGAGCCTGACACGGAGTTGTTCGTGGAAGGCAATGTAGAGCAGTGTTATTCAGGAACCGAAGACGACACGTAGTATCGCAGTCTCCTTCAGAACCAGTCGTCGAACATCGTAACCAGCAGTGGGTTTCAAATTCCGCCGAGACCAAAAAGGTCGCTTGTAGTTAGGCACTTAACCTCTCATACTCGTATGACGATATGTGCGTCCTATCTCAATTTAACTGGTGGGACTCTCTTGTGGGAAGCCAATTGAACCGATTCGCTATCGCCAAAGGATACAAGATGCCAAGATACCTGTTCAGTTTCCTCGAAGGGCCATTAATGTAATAACTTAATCGGGCTGAGATACTGAATTTGCCTTAAATGATCTATAAATTGAAAATGTAGAACGTCTATCACATATATTATACGTCTATTATTATATTACAAACATTAAAGCTCTCATTGTTTTTTTTTTATACGTGTGGAAACCCCCACGGGCTTCACGCCATCGGTGCCGACGATGGGGTGGGCGTGTCGGAATCGGACCGACTAAAACCACACGATGAAGGTCTCATTGATAATATAATTCGTTTCAATGAGAACGTCTTAAGAATTTAAATCTACCAGTTGTTACCTATCAGTTGAAAGATAAACGACTTACTTTGATATAATAATTTGAATCAAGTTAAATCAGTAATAACTACTAACTAGCCGTAGCCCGCGTCTCAGAATGAAGAACAGCTTAAAAAAATTACATAAGTAATTCTCGACATTATTGCTAACTTAGTACTACTTTACTTTACTCTACTTTATAGTTTAGATGACAATGATCAGAAACATTAAAGCAAGATAAGAAAATAAATATTTCAATTAAGGTAGACCTTTTTATGTGCTTTTTTTTTAAGTATGTGCTGTGAAAAAAAACGGGAACTGAGTCTGAGCTGACAACAGTGACAACATGCACTTTGTATTTTTTATGTCGATCTTTTTTTACGCAGTTTCCACCTCAATGAAAACTGAACACAATAGCATTATGGCATTATCTTCCAATCAACCTATGAGTGACATGCATAGAGATGAACGTATGTGGTGTATAAAGAATGAGTTGATTATATTTACTTAAATTTACATATAATGTGCATATTTATTAGATAATTGCTTGTATGTAAACCATAATATTTACTCACATAGTCGTTAAATACTGCCTTTTTTTACATTGTATTACAGATAGATAGAACTTTTATCATTACTTCGTAACTTTTAGCTTACTAAAAATGCACGAAATGGATTTATAACAAGAATATTTTCATGTGATGTTTTTTTAAGAGTTCGTACGGTGGTTTTTATATACAAAAGCCCTTCTGAAGATCAGTTCACGCTACACCGTGTCGCAACCAGGCCGGTCCCCGGTGGTAGGGCCCTGTTAGTAGCTCTACCATGAATTAAATAAACGTGAACCGTATACGGACTCTGATACCGACACGTGTTCACGCGATTATACTAACGTGTTGTTGTCATCTCTACCATGAGATTAATTTATGACTCATGTATACGGTATTGACTTCACGATACCGGAAATAAGTATTACCATAGACCACCGTATTACGCTGTAGGTTTCATTTGGTTTTAAATAGGTACGTTTTGTTCTTCAATTGAGCTATAAATCAAAAGCTAAGTTGTTATTTTAATTTTCACACTATAATATATTTCAAAGGGTATACAAATAATTATCTGGCAAATTTGTAATGAAACTATTGAAATATCCGAAGGAAACCAAATAAAAAGTGAAGTAAAATAAAACTAGTGTTCACATAAATAAAGGATAATACTTAACTAAACGCACTTTGAAGGCCGGCCGGCAAGGCAAGTACTTGGCTGTACATCATACGACGAATAAATGTTTTAAGTATTTTGTGATCGGTTTAAAATTTAAAATCTCCAAACAAACAATGTGAAGTGCTTACAAGTATAAGATCAGGGTAAGATTGAAACTAAATGTCGGTTGATCTTCCTTTATTTTATGTTGGTTGTTACAAGTTTTTAGTTCGTCCGCCTTAAGTCACTGCCGAAAACAGAATGAACCCTCTTCCCGATTCCACTATAAGTACGTGTCCGTAATATGTATCTATCTTCATTATGATTTCATAGCGATAACTATTTTAATTGTAAATAAATGACAATTATTTTAATATCCTTAATATAAATCTACATTATTTTTACAACTATCAAATAAACTAAATATGTTATAATTGTAATATTAGAAATTTAATCAACCTCCATTCTTATAAATAATTATTAACCGTATCCTACTAACGGAAGTGGATAATAAACACACTTTTATAACCGTAGACTATACTCTTAATACTAAATTAATATAAATCTACCAACATATTACCATATGGTTAGCCTGAAACTCTAACATTCGGCCTTTCCTGACACTAAGTTTGTCCTCAAACTTATAACTAATTACTACATCATACAAGAAAACAAAAAAAAACACTCATGTATCTGTCAATACCTATTACTCAATTTATGTTGAAAATACCCATGGATCTGTCAACATGGTTAATCAATATTTTCAACCTACGCTAGTAAAATGCTGATTGATCTATCAAAATCATACATTTTAACCGTCACTTTATAGGTACCATTCTTGTTTAAATCTCTATTCACGAAAAGATCGAAATTACCCATGGATCTGTCAACATGGTACCAGTAATTTCAATCCTGAGGCTCATAAAATGTCAATTGATCTATCAAAATCGAACAGTTTAAATGTCGCCTCTCTCTCTCTCTCTCTCTCTCTCTCTCTCTTGCTTTTTACTTTATCCACTCAACATCTTTAGATCTAAAGTAATAGATTGAAAATACCCGTGGATCTATCAACACGGTGAGCAATATTCCCAATCTTTACCCGTCTAGGCTATCAAAATGTTGATTGATCTATCAAAATCAAACATTCAGAATGCCGACTGTCGTTCACTATTAGGCAAAGCCATGTTTGGTCCACATTACATCATATTTAGATAAATTCACATAATTATATATTCCGTAATTACGATCACTGTAGTAAAGCCTAAATTTATCACTTTAGTAAATTATTTTATTTATACATAAATCTCTTAATCACTGTTTACACATATTGTTACATAGTCATCAATTATTTATTATAAATTTATTTCAGATTAATGTTTATACTTTGAGTTCTCTATGACTTACAAATAGTCTAGTTCAAATTAAAAGGAGAAAAACTTGTACATATATATAATCATTTTTATTTTATTTAACCCATTGCCATTACTTAGCGTGTATCAGAGCCACTCGCACTACTACTGTTTTCCTCATCCTCAATGTCGCCATTACAGATAGATATCCAAGGTTTTATGCGATCTGCTGCCCAGATGTTACAAAAACTTTTATGTGTTATCTTTGTACCAGGAATACTCGATACTTCATACCTGTCATTTTCTAAAACCTTCGTGATTCGAAAAGGTCCGGTAAACTTTGGGAGTAATTTCTTGCTATTACCTTCGTTATTTGGGATAGGTTTCAAAATCTTTACTAAGTCACCTAATTTATATTGTCTGGCGTTAGTTTTAGTTTTGTCATGTCTGTTCTTTTGGGCCTGTTGATTTTTATCTATGTGTTGACTTATTTGTTCTCTTATTTCCTCTACATTACCTAACTGTCGTGTTTCACTCAGGATATAACTAAAGATATTGTCGCCTTTGCTAACCATTGGAATTGCAAAAAGTGCCTCAGCTGGTGTTTTCCCTATTCCTTTGTTAAGCGTATTATTTAAGCCCCATTGTAATCTACCCAGTGCTCGGTCCCAGTGTTTTTCACCTAGTTTATCAACATAGGTAGTAAGGGCATCCAATACAGTTCTGTTATATCTCTCCACCAGCCCATTGGCTTGAGGGGAGACGACCTCTGTGGCGTAGCGGTAGTGCATTTGACTGCTAAGCCAAAGGTCGCGGGTTCGATTCCCGCTCAGTGCAAATATGTATATTTGCATTGGTCTGGGTGTTTCTATGTATAATATGTATTTATTTACAAAAAAAAAGTATTTAAGTATGTTTATCCGCATTCTAGAACCCATATGACAAGCTCTGCTTAGTTTGGGTCTAGATGGCGTTGTGTACTTTGTCGTACAAAAAAAAAAAAAAATACAAACTGCATTCAGAATATGATTTATCTTAGAATCTTCACAATAGTTCTTAAATTCATTTGACGTAAAAGCTGAGCCCCGATCGGATATTAGTCTATTGGGGTAACCAAATATGCAGAAAGTACTGTCCAAAGCATGAATAGTAGGTGTAGACTTTAGATTGCGTAATGGTGTCAAAATACAGAATTTGGTGAATCCATCTACTAAAACAAGGAGGTAAGAATAACCTTTAGTACTCCTGACAAAGGATCCTAAGTGGTCAATATCAACCGTATCAAAGGGTTTATCAACCTTATGAATCGGGTGCAGGAGACCTTCCTTCGGTCCAGCTGGTTCTTTACCATATGCACATTCCAAACAAGAGCGTACATATTTTTTTATAAATCGCTTCATTTTCGGGAACCAAAAGTCTTTACCAACCTTTTCAATTGTTTTCTCAACACCGAAATGACCTATGTCATCGTGATTAAGTTTACATAATTGAAATCGAGCCATTTTGGGTACAACCCATTTAAGTACTTTGCGAAATAGTTTATTATTTTTGAGAACATAGTTCTTTTTGATGTCCGAATACTTAGTATCATCCAGAACTTTCCTAATTCGTTGTAACTCAGTATCTTGTAATTGTAGTGTCAATAGCCAGTTTTCTTGCATTATCCTAGAAACAGCTGGTCCAATTTTGGGCCCTGTCTCCGATTCAAAGGGTATTGAATTTCTACTTAATGCATCGACATGAGACATTGTGAATCCAGGTTTGTACTGCACATTGAAATCAAATTCTTGCACCGATATCCACCATCGTGCTATTCGTGGTATAAAATCACGTTTACTAAATGTAGCTCTCATGGCTGAACAGTCCGTAACTAAAGTAAACCTAACACCTAGTAAATAAACTCGAAACCGCTGAAGTGAAGCTACAAAAGCCAGTGTTTCTAGTTCATACGCGTGATATTTTTGTTCGTCTATCGATGTTTTCCTACTGAAATACGCGATTGGTTTCATCGGTTCAGTCATTTTTCTTTAGTAGTAAAATACTACCTAAGCCATATTTACTGGCATCAGTATGTAAATATGTTTCATAATTAGGGTCATATATACCCAACACCGGTCTTTGTATCAACGCTTCTTTTAGTTTTGCAAATGCGGTCTGCTGCTCGATATTCCAGCACCATGCCTGGCCTTTTCTGGTCAAATCAGTGAGTGGTCTGGCGATGCTTGCAAAATTCTGTATGAATTTCCTAAAATAACTAGCCAGCCCAACGAATTGTCTGACTTTGTGTACATTACATGGTGTTGGAAATCGTTCAACAGCACTGATTTTTTCTTTCCCAAGTCTAATTCCGTGCTCGCCTATTTCATAACTAAGATACTCTAACTCTTCTTGAAAGAAATTACATTTTTGCAAATTTAGAGTTAGTTTAGCTTTTTGGATTAGTTTGAAAGTATTTTCTAATCTCCGAAATTCCTCCTCAAAATCTTTACCTGGTATAAGGATGTCATCCATATAGGCAAGAGCGGAACTGAACCTCGAGTTACCTAGTACCTGATTGATTGCTCTTTGGAATACTGCTGGAGAATTAACTAGGCCAAACGGCATTTTTTTGAACTGATAAAGTCCATCCGGTGTGACGAATGCTGTAAGGTGCCTACATTCATCTTTAATTGGGATCTGATAGTAGCCACTAGCCAAATCTAATGAAGAATAATATTTATTATTTCCTTTAAGCATATCCAACTGATCATCTATTCTCGGCATTGGAAAATGGTCTTTCCTAGTTTTTCGGTTTAACGCTCTGAAATCAACACAGAGGCGATACCCTCCTGTTTTCTTCCTAACAAGTATGATGGGACTTGCATAAGAAGAGTTAGATTCTTCTGCGATATCATTATCGATAAGTTCTTTGACCATTTCTCTGACTTTCTCTCGTTCAGAATGGCTCAAGCGATATGGTCTGTAAACTACAGGAGTAGTATCCTCTAGATCAATGTTCATTTCAGTTATATTGGTGCATCCTAACTCTGATTAAGTTTGCGCGAAACTTGGTCGATATGCATTAATCAGGTCTAAAACGCTCTGTTTTTTGGTAGTGTTAAGCTAGGGTTGATATTTATTTCATCTATAGTAAATGGTGTCAGAGATTTAGAATTAAAATTTTTAAAATTTTGACGTGAAAATCCTCTCCCCTCGCGATAGCACAGAATTACGGTGAAAGAAAATTGGTTTTTCTGATAAGTTGCAAATAGCAACTTGACATTCCCCATTACTAATATTGTAAATACCACCCACAACACAATAAGTAGCTTCATCCATTTTCCTGACACTATCCCCTATATAGACGTCACAGGTAGATATGTTATCATTTACGCAATTTACATAGTTAGTTTGATTTATAATGGTATCCTTTTGAGTTCTTAAAACTATTTTGTTAGATTTACAATCGTCAACGTGTATTTTAGGCAAGTCATCAGAAATAGTTCTTTTTAAGATTTCTAATTTGTCATGAGTTTTAATGACCATCACATCCACCCGTTCTGTAAAATCTTGCCCAACTAATAAGGGTTCACTAAGTAAAGAGGCCTCAACAATGTAAGCATCAATATCTGCAGTGACTTCACCGATACATAAACTTAATCTAGTTCTACCTAACGGCACACATGATCCGTTACCAAAACCACGAATATTCGGAACATCGTTTAAGTCTATAGGTAAGGAATATTTATCAATAATGTCCTGTCGAATTAAAGTGCAGTCACTTCCAAAGTCTACATAGCATTGCACTTTAATACTATCATTTATGATCGAAGATTTATAATATTTAGAATCAGATTTAAACTTTTGTGTAAGCAAAGTTTTCTTATCCGGCTTAGAACTGTTAATCGACTGATTGTTATTATTTTTGAGGCGATAACACTCATCAACATTATGTCCAATCCTATGACAATTGTCACAACGAACTATAGGTACAGGACATTTATTAGAAGTGTGGCCTAATCCTTTACAATTAAAACAGGAATCTTCATTCATACCTTTGCTGCGACATTGAATTGCACGATGTCCTACTTTATGACATTTAAAACATTTAATGTCACTCAATGAAAACATCGGAGCAGATCGTTTGACAAATCGAGAACTATTAGATTCTCTACATATATCTTTAAGAAACTTCAGTAGGTCTTCTGGATCTTGACACCTAGCCGAAGATGCACTGGCTCTAATGGTCCTATCCTCTATCCCATATACGAGACAGTCGACTGCTCGTTTTCCCGCTATATCACACGCGTTCAGAAATAGCATCTTATCGTAATAATATTCGTCTATTGATTCACCTATTTTCATTCGCCTGTCTAACATTTCAGACAATAACGCTCCATAATTACTCTCCGAAGGAAAAAGCCTTTATCAATCTATTTTGCCATTCGGTCCATGTTAAGAGTATGGTTTGAAGACCTTCATACCACTTCTTAGCATGACCTCCTAATTTGGGCAAGGCATAATGGGCAGTCTGTTCATCAGTCCATTGGTAGATCTTTGAGCATTCGTTAACCTTGGCTATCCATACTTCAATACGTTGGTTCTTTTGCGATGGGTCAAATGAGGGTATAATATTTTTATCATAGGTAATCTTAGTTTGTGGCGTAACGCTTTGAATAAGTTTAGATATATCATTAATACTTAATAACAAACTAGAATTACTTGTGGAAGCATCCAGATGATTCACCGTTGACGATTGTACGGGTTGACCAGCTTCAGTATTCAATGATGGTGGCTCTGGGAATAGTCCCGTATCTGTGCAACTCTGCTGTTCCACCGAACGCTGGATGTGTGAACTTCTCCCGGGAGTCGATGATCGTGCTGTCTCCTGTAATGTTTACACCAGTACGATACATACATATGTGTACAATAAAGTAGGGTTATGATGAAGAATAAAAGATACCTAGCTGTTGAGTAATATAATCACTGTGGCTATTATGCTCTGATTTTATTGTCTTTAGTTAACCAATTTGTACGTACAAAGAAGTTATGTCTGTAGGCTTTTATGCTCTCAGCATACATGTAAATAACTTATATTATATGCAAATTACACAAATCTAAATCCATATTAAAGTATTGCGATTTATCTAATTCGTGTTAGCTAAATATCTATCTAGAAGTTTGTATTTTAATCAGGTACTTGTCTAAATATAGTATATATGTATTTATAAATAGATAAACGTTACCTTAGTAAAATAGAGTAGAATAAAGTGTGTAGTAGTAACTTATATTGTTCATTGTATCAACCAAACAATACAGGGTAAATTCAAAATAACGACGAATACCTGATATATTTTATAGTCAAGTATTCACTTACGTGATGTGTAATGGGGTTCAATTAAATATACCAATCTATAAGTATATATCCGTTTTATGTAAGTTTCAATTGGATTGTCAGAGATATTCGTTCCTTACTTATGACAACATAGAACCGTCTATCTCAATAATAATAACTAGTAAATATATTGAACACAACTTTATAAAATTAAACTACACAATAGTCAGATTAAAAACAAGATAATAAATCCTATTATTAACTATTATTTATTTATGCATTTTTGGGTTTTATTCTCTATAAAATTATTTCAATAAGTAATAATAATTTATAAGCAGCTTGGTATTTAAAGAACAAAACAAAAGGAAATATTTTACATAAAATTTATATCTACCCCTATGCCATTAAAGAGAGAGAAAAAAAAAAGTTTTACAAGTTAGTAATAATTAGTAAAAGATTCGTTCAACTTACGTCATTATGAAAATTATTAACTTATACTTGCCTTCGATATTCGCTGTGTCGTATGCGTAATCTCTTGCCCTGAATCTTCGTTTAGTCTTAAAAGGGAACTCCTATCCCGTGGTTTGGTGCCGCCGTTCTTTGCCTTGGACCTACGTCGATTGTGCTGCCTGTGATGACGTTTCCTCTTCACCCTTCTGGTCCTTGAACCACGATCTCGACCTGATTTCGACGTATTTGACTCACTTTCTGAGCTGGTACTATGCTGACGACGCCGTTTCCGATGGTGAGAGCGCCTCACAATACTTCGAGAGCGGCGATCGTCTTGTTCGCTATCTTCTTTGTTTCCCATTTTGGTTCTAGTCCCACTTCTGATATAAGATCAGGGTAAGATTGAAACTAAATGTCGGTTGATCTTCCTTTATTTTATGTTGGTTGTTACAAGTTTTTAGTTCGTCCGCCTTAAGTCACTGCCGAAAACAGAATGAACAAGAACAGATACTCTGAGGTGTCGATTGTGCTGTCGTGGAAGCCTAGACCTTGGGCTAGCTGAACAATAGAGAGGCTCCGGAATCAGCTTTGCCGGAACCCCACCACTGACGGTCAACCGATAACTATAACGGAATAAGGTCATGTATCAATTCCTATAATTATTAGTGCATATGTTGAACTGGGCTAATAAGTAGGTGATGCTGCCTTGTGGAGAAGAGTGTTACATGTGTTGAAAACTGTTAACTATATGTGTAAATGTCACTGTAGATCTCCTAAACTAACTTCATCTATTTATATTTATGTCCATATTTCATGTGTAAAACTTCTGTGTAACCCTCTGTGACTCTGTGTTTCTGTGTGTACAAATATATGTATGTACAACTGTGAGTATTGTGTTTCATTGGAGATCAGCTGATCTGTGCACCACCAAGAACCTCTGTGAAAGGCGCCCTGGGATTAAGTCACTCTGCTGCTCACCTGGACTAGTCGGTGAGTAACACTAGTAGGAACTAGTGTTATAAATTGGCACCCAACTTTGAGGCAATTTTTAGTTGCTAGGTACTTGATAGTTTGGTGTGTGCATTAGGTTTAGAGGGTCTCTGATGAAACTAGTATCTCTGAATTCCATCTGCAACTCCCCAAGACGTTAATTGGTTGTGCTTGAGCAGCTAAGCACGTAATTTTTTTTTTTGCTCTCTATAATCCAACCATACGTCCGGGTCGAACACCTGACCCACGTGGAGAGCGGACACGCGATCTAGCAATCACTGGCGCGGCCAACATGGCTCTGGAAACTGGTGGAACAATTATGGTCCGGGTTGGTACCACCATGCAGCTGTGGAAAACCCTCCAAATAGCCCAACATTGGTTGGGTTGTGTTCAGGGTTCAGCAGCTGCACAGCCGGGGATGGGGACCGACACAGCAGTTGTGGGACCAGTGGGGTATTGGCGGAGTCTAGTGTGGATGGCGTGGGTAGACCCGCCTGACAGGGAGACCCGTATAAACGGTGGTGCCGTTAGCCGCCCGCGGCATAGTACAGGGGCCCAACCGGGACTAACCAACCCGGGAGGCTGCCCCACCAGGTCGCGCATAATCCCGATGTGATTCGTCGTACCGGTTGGTGACCGGATGGTGGGTCCGGCGATCACACTCGAGAGGGTACGGGGGCCCTTCCGTTCGGCGGGTCGGCTACCGCCATGCCATGCATCCATAGGCGATACCAAACCCTGCACTTTGTCAAACTCTGCTGTGGCGTCTGTCTCCTCTTTTTTTCACGCCTTCACTTCCTATTAAGATAATTATGGCAGCGCAAATGAGAAATGAAGTACATAAGACAGCGGCATACTCTTCTCCCACCAACACATCACTTTTTGAGGTGGAGTTCACGAATATTCGTGGACTCCATACAAACCTCCAAGCCGTCCACCATCACCTTGAGACGGTACGGCCGTCACTGTTTTTTCTCACCGAGACGCAAATACGCCGCCCTGAAGATACGTCTTACTTACTGTACCCCGGCTATGTGGTAGAGGAAAATTTCCTTGCAAAAGCCGGGGTATGCGTGTATATCAGGGCGGATGTTTGTTGTCGCCGCTTGCGCTGCCTAGAGGACCCATCCTTTTCTGTCCTCTGGCTACAGGGTCTTTGGGTCTTTGGTGTGGGACTCAACTTGTGTCGACCCTCTCGCGCCTTCTCATCTTCTAAGTATGACGCGCTGCGCTTGTGCTGCTGTGGCAGATGCAATTATATTAGTCAGCAATTATATTTTTGAGCCATTTAGGGTTCGTACACTAGGTTCGTGGGGCCCGAGTGCACGGTCGCTTTATAAAGAAATCGCGAAGCGACCAAAAAGCTGGCTTGTATTTTGCGCAAAGAATTGGCATTGTCATCCTACGGCGCAATGCTGCCAGCCTTTTAACGTACGCCATTACCAGTCAAATTCGATGGGGAGGAATTATAAGCAAAATCTATGATTCAATGAAATTTTGAAGTATTTAGTACCTTTTTTAACAGATGAACATGAATGTATTGGATATTATAGTGTCTCTTAAACTGTGGTGTCTTTCGGCTACTTCCATTTATTACATATGTTAATATGTCATAAACCAACCAAAATCAACTTAATAAATAGCATAAAACAATTTAAATATGTATAATTTTGAGACTAATGACTCACGCATATGACAATGATATCATTGCTAGATTATAATCTGAAATTTAATATAACAAATATGTATGTATATTGAACTTTGGCCAAAACGGCAAAATCCATTAAATATAAACTTGGTACATCGTAAACTTCTAATACAAGTGGTAAAAACTGCCCGTTTTCTTGGTTCGACTATTGATAGGAAACAAAATGAAATAAAATGGAAAGTTTATATTGATACGTTACGTGACTAAAGCTCTTTCACTGTAGAATAGGTATTAGTGTTTATTTTAATTTTCAATTAGGGTTCAATAAAACTCATGACATTGTGAACAAAATAACCCCTTCGAACGAATAACTTTTTTTGTTCTAATTTACGTTAGCATAACATTTAAAGGCATAACAACACTTTGACATAACGATATTATACTGTTTCTTTAGGCATAACTAACATTTATGCTTAAAGAAACAAATTTGCAAATTTAAATCGATAAAAGTATAAAGAAAAATATTATTTATTCGCATAACAGTTTGTAACCTGATATCAAAAGATTTGATCGGATATTGTCGCTATTTTTGTTTACTATCTTATTAATTACTGTTGATACCAGTATCAGGATTAACACCTCGATTCAGAGCAGTTCGACTCGGATAAATTAGGTTAGAAGGTTAAGGTGGGGTGGGAGCTGCCGCCTTAACCTTCGTGGTTATCTTTTTTAACCACACAGAAATATTCGTAGGAGCCCCGTTCTATTTGACGTCCTAAACATTTTAATGGTATTTATATATTGTGCAGACGCAGGAGTGCGAGATTTTCGCATAGTTATAGCTTACATTGAGAAGATGTGCAGAATGCTATTTTTTTTTGAAATTATACATTAAAAATATACATTAAATCAATAAACAAAACATTACACACACTACCATGTATTTGGAACACACCCACCTATGTTCCTTACATAATTTTGTACCGCCAATGTCAAATGTATTATGACATATTTGTATGAAGTTCACAGCTGATAAAATTAAAAATAAATACAATGAAGCTTAACTTTCTGACAATCTCAAAATATCCACCATCTCTCGAGAATGTAAAAGCGCGTACTTTTATTGGCAGCCATTTTTCTTATTCAAGGCATGAAAGAGCAGCATAAGATTAATATATTGATTTACATCTTCTTCTTTTATATATAAAAATGAATTGCTGTTCGTTAGTCTCGCTAAAACTTGAAAACGGCTGGACTGATTTGGCTAATTTTAGTCTTGAATTATTTGTGGAGGTCCAGAGAAGGTTTAAAAGGTGAATAAATATGGAAGTTGTTATCGATTGAGGCAGTACGAAGTCTGCCGGGTCAGCTAGTTATATTATATTAAATTATTATTATCATCATCATCATCATATCAGCCGTAGGAAGTCCACTGCTGGCCTAGCCTGGCCATAGGCCTCCCCAATCGACTTCCATTTGTCAAAATGGACATAGTAGTGGCAGTAGCGGCCTGCAGCCACCGAGTCCCTGCGCTCTTTGCTAGGTCGTCTGTCCACCTTGCGGGAAGCCTTGCCGTGGTCTCCTGTCTGCCCCAACGGCCATCGGTTCTCCGAGCTATGTGCCCTACCCACTGCCACTTCAGCTTGCTGACTCGCTCTGCTATGTTGGTAACTCTAGTTCGTCTACGGATCTCCTCATTTCTGATTCGATCTCGTAAAGAAACCCCAAGGAACGGGCTAGTTTTCAGGCCCACCCGCAGGGAAACTGTGTTGAGGCCTCCGAGCATAGTGCCGAACTCCTCTAAAGACTTTGCCATGACTACGATGTCGTCGTCAAATCGAAGGTGAGTGATGTATTCGCCATTGATATTCATGCCTAATCCTTTCCAATCCAGAAGCTTGAAGGCGTCTTCCATTGCATTAGTAAAGAGTTTCGGCGAAATGACATCACCCTGCCTTACTCCTCTCTGCAACGGAATAGTCTCTGTGCTCTGATCCCGTACTCGGACCGACATGGTGGCGTTTTTATACAAGCACTTCAGTACTTCGATATACCGATAGTCAATGTGGCACCTCTGAAGAGACTGCAGTACCGCCCAAGTCTCGAATGAATCCGAAGGTTTTCTCATAGTCCACGAACGCGAAGCATAGTGGCAAATTATACGCCTCGGTCTTCTGTAGAATCTGCCGCAGCGTATGGATGTGGTCTATGGTATTATAGCCTTCACGGAAACCGGCTTGTTACAGCTGGAAGTCATCGAACCTGCGTGCGAGACGATTCGTGATCACCCTCAAAAACAGCTTGTAAACATGGCTCAGAAGCAAGCTGGGCATGTAGTTCTTCAAAAAGGTTTTATCACCTTTCTTGAAGAAGAGAACCACCACGCTTCTGTCCCACGGTTCAGGCTGAGTACCCTCAAGCAGGACGAAATTAAAGAGCCTCTGTAGAGCTTTCATTATCAGTGTTCCACCCGCACTCAGAAGCTCCGATGTAATTCCGTCCTCACCGGCCGCCTTGTTTCTCTTGAGCTGTTTGAGGGCCATCCTAATCTCATACACAGGCCCCCTTTCCCACTGGGCACTCTGGGCACGTGCCCAGGGCCCCACAATCGAAAGGGGCTCCTTGGTTCCAGCAAGATCACCAGATATCAATTACCGAAAAACATATTGGTTTTGAAAAAATCAAATGATATTGACTGACTACAATACTTAGTTGCTTATTAGTTTTCACTTGTGTAAAGTAACTCTACTCTCGCTCGAAAATCAGGCTAGCCAATATTAGTGGATGTATAGATTAATTTAAAAAGCTACTAATATGACTGTATAAGAATACAATTTCACTTCAATAGTTAAGCACTTTCCATATAACGGACTACCATACAACCACTCATCCCTTGTTTTTTTTCATTTTTTCACACCTGGTACACTTGATCATTTAATTTTAACCAGAAGCAACTGTCTGAAATTTCAAGCTTATATCTTCAAAAATACCAATACCAAACCCATATTTCAGTCAGGAGTAAAATTTGAAAAAATGGTCATTATATATTTATTTATTTCTTACCAGAAGCAGGTGTATGCAATTTCGTGCTTCTGACTTTGAAAATGACGGACCTCAATACAAACGTTCATACCTTATTTTACCAAATCTGGAGCGAAATTTCTGAATATACTTCCTTAGTATCCACTACAGCATAAAAAGCATCTACTGCCGAAATTTCAAGTTTTAACTGCAGCGGTATAGGATCTGCGCTTGGACCAAAAGATATATATTTAGTCTGAGGCTCTGCGTTGATGAATCAGTTAGTCAGTCGGGACAAGTAATATATGTATAGATTGCCTGTTCATTTACTGTCAGTAAATAAATATAAATTTATTTATTTATTTATTTATAACTTTTACACTATCATTACAGGTACATATCAAACCTAATACAATAGTGACGCTAGTGTAAATGTAAACTATATAAGTCGAAGACACACAGTTTCTAAACTATTTATATCAAACCCATACAATTTACATTCTTTTCATTGTTTCTTTTTTAAACAATTAATCTCCTTTATTAAAATATATTTGTAGCAATCAATGACTGTAGAACCTTGTTTACTTATTTACTTTGTCCCTTTGTAGACATAATGAAGTCGATCTCATTCTTCGTGGAACCATCCAGGTCCATTTCCTATGAGGTGGCTTCTTGAAGAAGGAGTTCCTCATAAAGAGTAACTCCTTCTCCAGTAAGTCAGCCAACCTCTGGCCCCTGGGATTCCTCAACCCACATCCAAATTGCCCTACTCTCAACTCGTCATCGCCCCTCCTACCCAGTTTCGCATTAAAATCCCCCATAACAACAGTGAAGTATGTTTTGGAAGTATGGATGGCCCTACTGATGTCCTCATACATAACTTCCACCTCGTCATCCGGGTGCACCGAGGTCGGTGCGTAAACCTGTATGACCTTCAACGAGTACCTCTTTGATACTCTGAGTATCAAGTACGCAACCCTGCTCGACACACTCGTGATAAATACCACGTTGTTTACAAGGGATCTGTGAACGAGGAACCCGACAGCACCCTGGGACTGTTGGTCGTGGTAGAACAATTTGCCAAAATCTGGCAAATTGTTCTAGGTTGTCGTGTCCTCACCCTCTCTTCGGACCTCCGATAAACCTACTATGTCCTAATGCAGCTTGTTCACCTCCTCTTCCAGCTCAATGATCTTCTCGTCTGTCCTTAATGTGCGCGTATTATATGTCACCAGCGACAACCTACTTCGTTATTCCTGTAAGCAATTGCCTGAGGTCGTTTGACGGTAGCACCTCGACCTCGACCGACGCACGTCAACGTCAGTCTTACAGCTGGAGCCCCCGGGCACTAGGGGCCGTGCTCCTCTGTCCATCATCATTTATGGGGGGGTTTGGACAATAACCCGCCGCGCTGGTCCAGTGCACGATGCGGGTCGCCAGAGCCTTCTCCGTTAATCAGCAGAGTGCACCGCGGGCAGGCGAGGTTGGCTTGGGTCCCGAAAGATGTTAGAAGGGACTCCTTACACTCCCCCTAACTCCCAATTATTATTAATAAGTTTGAAATTATAAAATAAAGTGAATAAGAAAACATTCCCTTTATTGTATATTAAAATAAATGTTTTGTTATTTATTGTATTTTCTATTTTCAAACATTTTTGACTGTTAGTTTTGTCTTTTAACAAAACGTGATTTTAAAATTTTTATATTTTAGTTCGTTCAAAATAGCCGCGGTAGCCTAGTGGTATGGGTAATGGACTGCTGAGACGAGGTCTCGGGTTCGATCCCAGATTTTACCATGGCACACACCAATGACTTTTCTATGCGTTTCGAAGTTATGTGTGTATTTATCGCAGGCTTATAAGTGCCCGGTTAATGGCAATAGGCTCGCCACCTATTACATTGGGACCTAAACATAAACTGGCGAAATGTGGGTGCTAGCACCTCTGCCTACCCCTTCGGGGATATAGGCGTGAGTTTATGTTTATGTATGTTCAAAACCACTCGAAAACGGTCGGCTTGCAAGGTTTAATGACAGTAGAGGAAAGTCATGAAGTATGTAAGGACAGAAGAAGATGGCGGTCTGTTGTATCTACATACCCCAGAGGAAAAAAGGCGGGAGTATATGTATGTATGTATTTGTTAGTTAGATTGACCGGTAAGGCGTGATATTCGTTTTTTAACTATATATCCATACTATTCGTAAATTTGTAATAATAACTCAAAAGGTTATTATGCAAGAGGTGGATAATTTACGCATTTTGTAGGAACTTTCCTTGAATATAGTAGCCGTTTCTAAGGCTCGCCCTCCATACACGACTTCTGGAGATCCTGGTCAAGATTATGGGACAAACTTTTTAAATTATCGTATTGTCATCGATCCTTGATAAGTGTGCAAAATTGACATTTTGAAGTGGGCCCATTCAAATGAAATAGTTTTAGATACGGTTTAGTTTAGTGAGATGAGCACCAGAATTGCGGCCATTTTGTAAATTCAATAGCAAATCAAAGATTTGTTCCGTGGGCATTCGCCTGTAAAACATTACAGGCGAATGCCCACGGAACAAATCTATAACGTAACAACGTTACAGATTCGAACAGCGAGTGGAGAATGAGGTGGAGCGTGAATTGGAGTTAGCGCTTACTGTCATCTATGGTTCCATAGCCGATGTCTGTGTTTGTAACAATTAAATATATTCTGGATTACAATAATATACATTAGAAACATATCAAATAGTGCTTTATTTAGAAATCTTTCCCACAATTAATAAGACTTGCTGTTGCCCGAAGCTCGACCTGGCCAGTTACCTAACCATGAGACGACGCAGACATCGGAGGACCTCTGGCCTCCACGAGCGCAGGCCTAGGGGAGACAGACGGGGACATCGTGGTTCCAAAATACGAGGGGGGCATCTCGAAACCGGAGATGGGCCGGGTCAGTTGATCCAGAAAACTTATTCAAATCATGTTATGTTGGTTACCTTATCAGCTGAATTTATTTCGTGATTGTCTTATATTTTTAATTATCCTAATTGCTAGTATGGGCATAGTATCCAGAAGGGAGCCATCTCAAAGCCGCAGGTCGATGGCCCAGAGTCAGCTGGGGTGCAAGGGAATTGCCTTATTAGGCCACCTTACACCTCAGCATTAGAGACACGAGATGACGTGCGGTTTTGGTCGGTTCGAGTCCGACATAACTACCCTCACTGGCCGGCGGTGGTGTACCTAACCGTGAGGATTTCCGCAAAAAAATCCACTAATGACATTACCTATAGGCGGAGACATATCATAAAAATCAGAGATCATGAAAATCGGTCCACCTGTTCTCGAGTTATAGACGGCATTAATATATAGATTTGAAAATCTTAAATTTTTTATTAAAAATCATCGGCTATTGTAACCTTCGGGATCTGGTGGGATGTAGGAGTACCATGGTGGGGAAGCACTATACGTTATACCCAAGACCTTTTGATCGAAGTCCGTAGTGAATAATATAGTTCGGATACCGAAGTCCGGGCCCCGAGTCCGGATCTTGGTGTTTGGGTCCCGGAAAATGAATCTCGACATGTGGATCCCCGAGGCGGGATCCCGAAGTCCGGACCACGAATTCTTAGTGTCTCAATTCCGAGAATTTAATCCCGTTCCGGTCTGGTGCGATAAGGCCCGGGACTCCGGGATTAGGTCCGATCAGGATCTACTGGTGGTAGAAATTTGATGACACAAATTTGTCACAAAATTCGGCCGGGTTGGTACCATCGTGCACGATTGCGAAAAACCCTCCAAAGTAATCCTATTTCGGTTTGATTGCGATCAGGGGTCAGCAAGTGCATAGCCGGGCAGGGGGATTGTGGTCGCAGCACTAGTGGGACCGGTGGGTGTCACGCGGCGCTGCGACGACAATCCTCTTCTGATGAGGCCGTCAAGCTGAGTGCCACCATTGTTAACATGGTACGTGTAAGTAATGGTGACCCTCTTTCCTGAGACTTTACCTTCAGCTTACCATCAGGCGAGGTGAAGTCAAATTGACGTGTCCTAAATATATTTAAAAAAAAGTCCGGAACCATCCCGGAATCTGGACCACGGATCCCGGATTCTGGAAGCTCGGATCTCACGCTCACAAAAATGACAATCTTGACGTATAAAGTTTAGCAGAATCCGATTTACACATTTTTCAACTTTTTTCGATATATTCACAAGTCAACAGTCAATGTTAGATGTTGAAAATGTTATTATTATTATTTTATAATACACCAGCAGCTTAAAGCTGATGCGTGTATATCACTGCACTGGAGTTCTTAAATTTTTGAAATGTATGTACAGTCTATTTTTAAAAATGTTTATATTAGGAGCACTTATCACAGTTTCAGGTAAGGAGTTCCACATTTGCACTACACAATTGCTTGTACACTGAGGCTTGCATAATTTCATGGAGTGGCCTCTGAGGGGTCTGTTGGAGTTCATGGTGAACATGTTTTCGATGTTTGGTATGTTGAAGTGTTTGTTGAGTATTTTGTATGTTTCAATAAGGTCTCCTCTCTTCCTTCTCTGTTCCAGTGTGGTTAGGTTCAGTTCCAGAAGGCGTTCTTCGTACGGCATACTTTTCAGAGATGTTACCATATTAGTTGCTCTTGTTTGTACCCTTTCTCTAACTACAGAATATATTTTTTGAAATATGGACTCCAAATTTGGAAGCCTCTAGAAGAGGTCGTATGTATGTTTTGTAGATATTGACAAACAAATCCTTGGTGATAACATAGAATGCTTTTCTAATTATGTATAACATTGAGTTCACCTTTTTGGTTATACTTACGATGTGCTCATCCCACTTAAGGATATGTGTGATAATAATTCCGAGGTCTCTTTGGGAGTTCACTACTTGTAGTGGAACAGATTCAAGCATATACTTGTGTTTAGGATTATTGTTACCTATATGCAAAACAGTACACTTGCTGACATTTAGTGCGATCAGCCATTGCCATGTCCACTGCACTATTGGGTTCAGGTCTTGTTGAATTATGTTATGATAGACTAGTGGGTTCCCCATAATTTTGGTGTCATCTGCGAACACTGACAAGTTTGAATGAATGACATTTTTTAAGTCCGTTAATGTAATGTGTTGTACAACACAAACAGGATTGTTGTTACGAGAATTCTTTTTTTTTGACATTTATGAGGTCGAGATTGGTTCGGAACTAAATTTTGAACATACACAGTGAACCCTCGGTAATCCGACAATCGTTTTGCAGGGCAATGACGGACTATCAAATCCGTCGGATTATTAAAAAAAAGGATACTCTTTTTTTATACCACTCAGGTGGCAGACAAGCTCACGGCCCACCTGATGCGAGGTGGTTACCGCGGCCAATGGACGTGTGCAATACCAGGGGCGTCACACTCGCACTGCCGACTCTGTAAAAGTCCGTATAGCAATGAATGGAGTCATCAGACACAGTGAACCCTCGGTAATCCGACAATCGTTTTGCAGGGCAATGACGGACTATCGAATCCGTCGGATTATTAAAAAAAAGGATACTCTTTTTTTATACCACTCAGGTGGCAGACAAGCTCACGGCCCACCTGATGCGAGGTGGTTACCGCGGCCAATGGACGTGTGCAATACCAGGGGCGTCACACTCGCACTGCCGACCCTGTAAAAGTCCGTATAGCAATGAATGGAGTCATCAGACAGCATGTCATTGATATGCAGTAGGAACAGGGTAGGAGACAGCACGGAGCCTTATGGAACACTAGCGTTTATGTAAATGCGGTCCGAGTAGCTGCCGTCAACGACGGATTGGATGCTTTTATTGGATAAAAAGCTGGCGATCCATTCGCAAAGTCCCTCGGGCAGTGCATAAGACGGCCACATCGAAGGCCTTCGCTATATCGAGGCTGAACGCCAGTGCCTCACCTTGACACTCGATGGCTTGCGCCCAGCGGTGTGTGAGATACACAAGAAGGTCGCTCAATAGATCGTTCCCTTCAAGGTATCACAGGAGCTGTACGTTAATAATACGCTCCATTACCTTCGAGAGAAGGGAGATGGTAGCGATAGGCCGACCGATAGGATAAGGAGATGTAATTGGACGGGTCTGTTCTATCGCCTTTCTTAGGCACAGTATGCAAGAATGTGGTCTTCCACGAAGCTGGGCCTTGTCTCTTGGAGTAAGATAGCACGAAAAGCTGTGTAAATACAGGGCAGCCCTGGGGCACACTGCTTAAGCACCATCGCCGATATGCCGTCTGGCCCAATCGACTTGCGAACATCTAGGGGCTTCAGCTCCCGCCGCACCACCCGTTGTGTGATTTTGATTTCTGGCATAGAAACATCACACCAGGGGATAGTAGGTGGCACAGCATTCCCATCGTTCATGGTCGAGTTTAATGCAAAGAGGTCACCTACCCAAGACTACCCTTATTTACTGCATATTTTCAAAAAGGCTACCTTGTAATCCGATAAATTACAGATGAAAATGATAAGAGTCTATCTGAACTTCAAATCATACTAAATTATGTATGTCGAATTTAGTAAATTAAGCAACACAAGAAAGAACTTTTGTTTTATTATAAAACTAGCTGCGCGCCCTGACTGCGCCCTGGTACAATTAAAGTACCTTATCCATGTATTTTCCAAAAAAAAATATTTCATACAAACCTTGTCCTGACAATAACGAACACAAGAAAAATTTTTATCCAATTTGGTGTAGTGGTTCGGAAGTAATGCGCGTACATACATTTTGGCGATTGAATTTTATTTATTATTTAAATTTGCGTGTGTTTGTGTCCCTATATTCAACAGTGATAGGCATATCGGACTACAGGGGGTGCCCAATTAGCCAGGGTCCAGATTAACACTAAGGTCCACTGTATTTTAATTACGAGATCAAAATTGGCCTTCAGATGAAGTTTTTTTTGTTAATTTCATTATAGAACCAGATATATACTTCCTATTTTACCAAATTTTATTTTATTTTACCAAATCTGGAGCGAAATTTCTGAATATACTTCCTTAGTATCCACTACAGCATAAAAAGCATCTACTGCCGAAATTTCAAGTTTTAACTGCAGCGGTATAGGATCTGCGCTTGGACCAAAAGATATATATTTAGTCTGAGGCTCTGCGTTGATGAATCAGTTAGTCAGTCGGGACAAGTAATATATGTATAGATTGCCTGTTCATTTACAGTCAGTAAATAAATATAAATGACTGTAGAACCTTGTTTACTTATTTACTTTGTCCCTTTGTAGACATAATGAAGTCGATCTCATTCTTCGTGGAACCATCCAGGTCCATTTCCTATGAGGTGGCTTCTTGAAGAAGGAGTTCCTCATAAAGAGTAACTCCTTCTCCAGTAAGTCAGCCAACCTCTGGCCCCTGGGATTCCTCAACCCACATCCAAATTGCCCTACTCTCAACTCGTCATCGCCCCTCCTACCCAGTTTCGCATTAAAATCCCCCATAACAACAGTGAAGTATGTTTTGGAAGTATGGATGGCCCTACTGATGTCCTCATACATAACTTCCACCTCGTCATCCGGGTGCACCGAGGTCGGTGCGTAAACCTGTATGACCTTCAACGAGTACCTCTTTGATACTCTGAGTATCAAGTACGCAACCCTGCTCGACACACTCGTGATAAATACCACGTTGTTTACAAGGGATCTGTGAACGAGGAACCCGACAGCACCCTGGGACTGTTGGTCGTGGTAGAACAATTTGCCAAAATCTGGCAAATTGTTCTAGGTTGTCGTGTCCTCACCCTCTCTTCGGACCTCCGATAAACCTACTATGTCCTAATGCAGCTTGTTCACCTCCTCTTCCAGCTCAATGATCTTCTCGTCTGTCCTTAATGTGCGCGTATTATATGTCACCAGCGACAACCTACTTCGTTATTCCTGTAAGCAATTGCCTGAGGTCGTTTGACGGTAGCACCTCGACCTCGACCGACGCACGTCAACGTCAGTCTTACAGCTGGAGCCCCCGGGCACTAGGGGCCGTGCTCCTCTGTCCATCATCATTTATGGGGGGGTTTGGACAATAACCCGCCGCGCTGGTCCAGTGCACGAAGCGGGTCGCCAGAGCCTTCTCCGTTAATCAGCAGAGTGCACCGCGGGCAGGCGAGGTTGGCTTGGGTCCCGAAAGATGTTAGAAGGGACTCCTTACACTCCCCCTAACTCCCAATTATTATTAATAAGTTTGAAATTATAAAATAAAGTGAATAAGAAAACATTCCCTTTATTGTATATTAAAATAAATGTTTTGTTATTTATTGTATTTTCTATTTTCAAACATTTTTGACTGTTAGTTTTGTCTTTTAACAAAACGTGATTTTAAAATTTTTATATTTTAGTTCGTTCAAAACCACTCGAAAACGGTCGGCTTGCAAGGTTTAATGACAGTAGAGGAAAGTCATGAAGTATGTAAGGACAGAAGAAGATGGCGGTCTGTTGTATCTACATACCCCAGAGGAAAAAAGGCGGGAGTATATGTATGTATGTATTTGTTAGTTAGATTGACCGGTAAGGCGTGATATTCGTTTTTTAACTATATATCCATACTATTCGTAAATTTGTAATAATAACTCAAAAGGTTATTATGCAAGAGGTGGATAATTTACGCATTTTGTAGGAACTTTCCTTGATTATAGTAGCCGTTTCTAAGGCTCGCCCTCCATACACGACTTGTGGAGATCCTGGTCAAGATCATGGGACAAACTTTTTAAATTATCGTATTGTCATCGATCCTTGATAAGTGTGCAAAATTGACATTTTGAAGTGGGCCCATTCAAATGAAATAGTTTTAGATACGGTTTAGTTTAGTGAGATGAGCACCAGAATTGCGGCCATTTTGTAAATTCAATAGCAAATCAAAGATTTGTTCCGTGGGCATTCGCCTGTAAAACATTACAGGCGAATGCCCACGGAACAAATCTATAACGTAACAACGTTACAGATTCGAACAGCGAGTGGAGAATGAGGTGGAGCGTGAATTGGAGTTAGCGCTTACTGTCATCTATGGTTCCATAGCCGATGTCTGTGTTTGTAACAATTAAATATATTCTGGATTACAATAATATACATTAGAAACATATCAAATAGTGCTTTATTTAGAAATCTTTCCCACAATTAATAAGACTTGCTGTTGCCCGAAGCTCGACCTGCCCAGTTACCTAACCATGAGACGACGCAGACATCGGAGGACCTCTGGCCTCCACGAGCGCAGGCCTAGGGGAGACAGACGGGGACATCGTGGTTCCCAAACCCGAGGGGGGCATCTCGAAACCGGAGATGGGCCGGGTCAGTTGATCCAGAAAACTTATTCAAATCATGTTATGTTGGTTACCTTATCAGCTGAATTTATTTCGTGATTGTCTTATATTTTTAATTATCCTAATTGATAGTATGGGCATAGTATCCAGAAGGGAGCCATCTCAAAGCCGCAGGTCGATGGCCCAGAGTCAGCTGGGGTGCAAGGGAATTGCCTTATTAGGCCACCTTACACCTCAGCATTAGAGACACGAGATGACGTGCGGTTTTGGTCGGTTCGAGTCCGACATAACTACCCTCACTGGCCGGCGGTGGTGTACCTAACCGTGAGGATTTCCGCAAAAAAATCCACTAATGACATTACCTATAGGCGGAGACATATCATAAAAATCAGAGATCATGAAAATCGGTCCACCTGTTCTCGAGTTATAGACGGCATTAATATATAGATTTGAAAATCTTAAATTTTTTATTAAAAATCATCGGCTATTGTAACCTTCGGGATCTGGTGGGATGTAGGAGTACCATGGTGGGGAAGCACTATACGTTATACCCAAGACCTTTTGATCGAAGTCCGTAGTGAATAATATAGTTCGGATACCGAAGTCCGGGCCCCGAGTCCGGATCTTGGTGTTTGGGTCCCGGAAAATGAATCTCGACATGTGGATCCCCGAGGCGGGATCCCGAAGTCCGGACCACGAATTCTTAGTGTCTCAATTCCGAGAATTTAATCCCGTTCCGGTCTGGTGCGGTAAGGCCCGGGACTCCGGGATTAGGTCCGATCAGGATCTACTGGTGGTAGAAATTTGATGACACAAATTTGTCACAAAATTCGGCCGGGTTGGTACCACCGTGCACGATTGCGAAAAACCCTCCAAAGTAATCCTATTTCGGTTTGATTGCGATCAGGGGTCAGCAAGTGCATAGCCGGGCAGGGGGATTGTGGTCGCAGCACTAGTGGGACCGGTGGGTGTCACGCGGCGCTGCGACGACAATCCTCTTCTGATGAGGCCGTCAAGCTGAGTGCCACCATTGTTAACATGGTACGTGTAAGTAATGGTGACCCTCTTTCCTGAGACTTTACCTTCAGCTTACCATCAGGCGAGGTGAAGTCAAATTGACGTGTCCTCAATATATTTAAAAAAAAGTCCGGAACCATCCCGGAATCTGGACCACGGATCCCGGATTCTGGAAGCTCGGATCTCACGCTCACAAAAATGACAATCTTGACGTATAAAGTTTAGCAGAATCCGATTTACACATTTTTCAACTTTTTTCGATATATTCACAAGTCAACAGTCAATGTTAGATGTTGAAAATGTTATTATTATTATTTTATAATACACCAGCAGCTTAAAGCTGATGCGTGTATATCACTGCACTGGAGTTCTTAAATTTTTGAAATGTATGTACAGTCTATTTTTAAAAATGTTTATATTAGGAGCACTTATCAGTTTCAGGTAAGGAGTTCCACATTTGCACTGCACAATTGCTTGTACACTGAGGCTTGCATAATTTCATGGAGTGGCCTCTGAGGGGTCTGTTGGAGTTCATGGTGAACATGTTTTCGATGTTTGGTATGTTGTAGTGTTTGTTGAGTATTTTGTATGTTTCAATAAGGTCTCCTCTCTTCCTTCTCTGTTCCAGTGTGGTTAGGTTCAGTTCCAGAAGGCGTTCTTCGTACGGCATACTTTTCAGAGATGTTACCATATTAGTTGCTCTTGTTTGTACCCTTTCTCTAACTACAGAATATATTTTTTGAAATATGGACTCCAAATTTGGAAGCCTCTAGAAGAGGTCGTATGTATGTTTTGTAGATATTGACAAACAAATCCTTGGTGATAACATAGAATGCTTTTCTAATTATGTATAACATTGAGTTCACCTTTTTGGTTATACTTACGATGTGCTCATCCCACTTAAGGATATGTGTGATAATAATTCCGAGGTCTCTTTGGGAGTTCACTACTTGTAGTGGAACAGATTCAAGCATATACTTGTGTTTAGGATTATTGTTACCTATATGCAAAACAGTACACTTGCTGACATTTAGTGCGATCAGCCATTGCCATGTCCACTGCACTATTGGGTTCAGGTCTTGTTGAATTATGTTATGATAGACTAGTGGGTTCCCCATAATTTTGGTGTCATCTGCGAACACTGACAAGTTTGAATGAATGACATTTTTTAAGTCCGTTAATGTAATGTGTTGTACAACACAAACAGGATTGTTGTTACGAGAATTCTTTTTTTTTGACATTTATGAGGTCGAGATTGGTTCGGAACTAAATTTTGAACATACACAGTGAACCCTCGGTAATCCGACAATCGTTTTGCAGGGCAATGACGGACTATCAAATCCGTCGGATTATTAAAAAAAAGGATACTCTTTTTTTATACCACTCAGGTGGCAGACAAGCTCACGGCCCACCTGATGCGAGGTGGTTACCGCGGCCAATGGACGTGTGCAATACCAGGGGCGTCACACTCGCACTGCCGACTCTGTAAAAGTCCGTATAGCAATGAATGGAGTCATCAGACACAGTGAACCCTCGGTAATCCGACAATCGTTTTGCAGGGCAATGACGGACTATCGAATCCGTCGGATTATTAAAAAAAAGGATACTCTTTTTTTATACCACTCAGGTGGCAGACAAGCTCACGGCCCACCTGATGCGAGGTGGTTACCGCGGCCAATGGACGTGTGCAATACCAGGGGCGTCACACTCGCACTGCCGACCCTGTAAAAGTCCGTATAGCAATGAATGGAGTCATCAGACAGCATGTCATTGATATGCAGTAGGAACAGGGTAGGAGACAGCACGGAGCCTTATGGAACACTAGCGTTTATGTAAATGCGGTCCGAGTAGCTGCCGTCAACGACGGATTGGATGCTTTTATTGGATAAAAAGCTGGCGATCCATTCGCAAAGTCCCTCGGGCAGTGCATAAGACGGCCACATCGAAGGCCTTCGCTATATCGAGGCTGAACGCCAGTGCCTCACCTTGACACTCGATGGCTTGCGCCCAGCGGTGTGTGAGATACATAAGAAGGTCGCTCAATAGATCGTTCCCTTCAAGGTATCACAGGAGCTGTACGTTAATAATACGCTCCATTACCTTCGAGAGAAGGGAGATGGTAGCGATAGGCCGACCGATAGGATAAGGAGATGTAATTGGACGGGTCTGTTCTATCGCCTTTCTTAGGCACAGTATGCAAGAATGTGGTCTTCCACGAAGCTGGGCCTTGTCTCTTGGAGTAAGATAGCACGAAAAGCTGTGTAAATACAGGGCAGCCCTGGGGCACACTGCTTAAGCACCATCGCCGATATGCCGTCTGGCCCAATCGACTTGCGAACATCTAGGGGCTTCAGCTCCCGCCGCACCACCCGTTGTGTGATTTTGATTTCTGGCATAGAAACATCACACCAGGGGATAGTAGGTGGCACAGCATTCCCATCGTTCATGGTCGAGTTTAATGCAAAGAGGTCACCTACCCAAGACTACCCTTATTTACTGCATATTTTCAAAAAGGCTACCTTGTAATCCGATAAATTACAGATTAAAATGATAAGAGTCTATCTGAACTTCAAATCATACTAAATTATGTATGTCGAATTTAGTAAATTAAGCAACACAAGAAAGAACTTTTGTTTTATTATAAAACTAGCTGCGCGCCCTGACTGCGCCCTGGTACAATTAAAGTACCTTACCCATGTATTTTCCAAAAAAAAATATTTCATACAAACCTTGTCCTGACAATAACGAACACAAGAAAAAATTTTATCCAATTTGGTGTAGTGGTTCGGAAGTAATGCGCGTACATACATTTTGGCGATTGAATTTTATTTATTATTTAAATTTGCGTGTGTTTGTGTCCCTATATTCAACAGTGATAGGCATATCGGACTACAGGGGGTGCCCAATTAGCCAGGGTCCAGATTAACACTAAGGTCCACTGTATTTTAATTACGAGATCAAAATTGGCCTTCAGATGAAGTTTTTTTTGTTAATTTCATTATAGAACCAGATTCGGTATTATTAAGCAAAACAAAAAAGAGCGAATCGTATACTAGATGTTGTTTCTGTATTTTGAACATAAGTACCTACAACATTGTCGTACCTCAACAGGTACGTCGCTTGGATCACTTGGAAAATCCCGAACAATAGATTTTTTAAACATCGGACTTTCTTATACCTGAATAAAAGCGTAATCCTCAAAACAGGGGTGAGCTCGAACGCTTGGAACGGCCGCCACAGAAACGTAGGAGTAACAAGTTTCGTAGCACAAATAACGAGACCCAAATTCAATTTCTCTATTCAGAAGCCTAACATATATCACAAATAAGCATCGTATACGTTTGGAGTGATGTCCACCAGGCCAGTTATGTTGATACGAATGGCTTCCATGAACCGCGTCGATAAACTTCAAGTTGAGGGTGAAACGGAATCTTTATAGGAATTTCAAGATATACCGATTATATAGTACTCGATATATTATAGTTTTCATCGGATCGAATCGGACATAGTGCGCGGCAGTACACTCACCGACAAAAGAGTTTTTCACATTCCAATACACATTTACCATATTTCTTCGAATAATAAAAAGAACGTCGAAGAAAGATGTTCTCTTTTTCCGATCATTGCAAATGCGAAATTTTTAAGCATTTTGTATGCTTACTTTTTCTAAAGATTTAGTTATGCGATATGCTAGTTATGCTGAGGTATAAGAAAGTCCGATGTTTAAAAAATCTATTGTTCGGGATTTTCCAAGTGATCCAAGCGACGTACCTGTTGAGGTACGACAATGTTGTAGGTACTTATGTTCAAAATACAGAAACAACATCTAGTATACGATTCGCTCTTTTTTGTTTTGCTTAATATTTAGGCTTTAGCATGCAGTATTCCACCATTATACTCTTATTTAATATATTTTTTTTTAATTTTCCCATTGTTGGTTCTCCCCTGGGTGTGGGAAGGGAGATTCCTAAACTGGTTTCGTCCCGATACGTGGAAATCATAATACCAGTTCCAGTAGTGAAGACACCATATAACACAAATCTTATCAGCTTCCCTATCACCTTCAGAAAATATAAACAAATCGCTACTGTTGTGTTATATGGACACTATTGCATTCCATTACTGTACTTTGTATATGGGATACTAGAACATAAAATAGACGTCAACAGAATTTGCTCATATTTTTGGTATTCGATAAATAACACTTCAAGTAGACCCCTTTCAATTTATTGAGGGTCTAATAACTTCTTTTAAATATTTAATCATCCAAATGAAAAGTTCGTATGTCACGGACATCTAATCTCAAAAAATCCTCGTATGGATGTTTCATCTGCATGAACAGCGATGAATTACAGTCTGAAATAGCACAAACAAAGTTTTTTCAAGGTATTACTTGCATCTGTAGGCATAGCAAGGTAACCAAGGGCTTCAGTGCAAAAAAAAACTGTGGCCCTATTTATTTCAAATTTTTGCTTCCGGATGCCCCTCGGGGGTCCCTAGAAGAAATTTAGAAATTTACTCAAGCGCGGCGGAGGAACATCATGGGGGAAACCTTGCAACCTTCTGAGTACCAAACATGAATGTTATACATATAGGGTTATTTTAATTACATTATTACGTTAATTCATATTAAGTGCCGCGCGTCTACGTCTGTCGATCAAAATAGTAAAAAATAATGATCTTTGTATTTACTCGGATGCATCAGATTAAGGCAAAGTGAGTTAAATATTAGAGTTAACGGGATATTTACCATGTGTTTCTAAGAATGTCCGATATTTCGGCACTGTTGCAAGCGCCATGATCACGGAGGAACTGAAGAGGCGGTTAAAGGTGAACGAGTTTAAGAGTAAATATATCGATCTACCCTCTTTCGTACTCGTCTCTGACGCGCAACACCACTACCACTGGTCTCACTACGAACTCGATCACGATCGCGACACACGACGCTTACCGTATCTACTCGCGAATTTGTTTTGGCTTGTTCCCGGTTATTTTTGCACAGACGGACAACTGGATGCCAGACGTTCGGCAATTGAAATCCATCCTCACGATTGAAATTTCTGTGCTTTTTGATTTCTATCGCTTCCCTAACCAATCTTGGTATGTAGTGGCGTTCTGTCGAGAGCATCTGAGGGTTATGTAACTCGATCCAGTGGTTGGTACCGGACTCCAATAGGTGTTCAGCGATTGCAGATTTTTGCGGTTCATTGTTTTTGACCGCCCTGATGTGTTCTTTGATTCGGCACGTGACCGTTCTTTTGGTTTGTCCTATATAAGAACTGCCGCAGCTACAGTCAATCTTGTACACTCCCGGCCTGTCCAGTGGAAAACTATCCTTGGGTGTGCGTAGATATTGTGACAGCTTTTTGAAAGGAGTGAAGATAGTTTTGACGGAAACCTTCTTCAGGATGTTAGCGACCTTATCTGTTACTCCTTTGATGTAGGGTAAAAAAGCTGGATATCTTTCCACCTTATAGTCAGGGAGCTTGTTCGAGCATCTGGGTGGTCTGATCCGTCCATTGTACCCATTCTTCTTTAGAACGCCGCTTATGTGGTTCAACTCCTTGTCTATATGTTCCTGGTCACATAGGTTATATGCGCGGTCAGTAAGCGACGTCACCATCGAGTTCAATTGGCGCGGATGATGATGTGAGTCGGCATGTAGATAGCGGTCAGTGTGAGTGGGTTTCCTGTACACAGAGTGGCTACATGAACCGTCTTTTCGAACACTGATCTTCACATCCAGGAAAGCGAGGGTTCTTTCTTTTTCCCTCTCATACGTAAAACTCATTTTGCTATGGATATTTTTGAATTGAGCCACGTAATGTTGTACAACATTTTCACTCCCTTCCAGTATACTGAAAATATCATCGACATACCGTTTCCAGATTTTGATGCTAGGGGCGGTAGTAATGGCTAAGGCTTCAAAATGCTCCATCCATATGTTTGCTACAATTGGAGCTACCGGACTGCCCATTGCTACTCCATCTATCTGTAGGTAGTACTCGTTCCTGTACACGAAGTAATTTGTGGTCAAACAATGTTGCACAAGGTCGGCATATTCCATAGCAATCCCGTTTTCCGTAATTTTGCGTTTTATGACCTCCATACAGTTAGTAACAGGAACATTTGGGAAGAGTGATTCGACGTCAAAACTGACCTTCACTTCTTGTTCTTGCACGGTTGTTTGACGCAAAATTTGTACGAAATGTTTTGAGTCCTTCACATAAGATCTCGTTCTCCCTACTAAAGGCTGTAAGATGCCAGCCACATGTTTGGCAAGTTCATAAGTTGGTGAGTCTATTTGACTCACGATGGGCCGTAAAGGTATGTTTGGCTTGTGAACTTTTGGCAGACCATATAGTTTGGGTGGTTGAAGGTTTCTAGGCCGTAACAGGTATATTGTTGCCTCTTCGCCGATCGCCTGTTTGTGTTCCTTAATTAGTTGAACAGTGTTACGGTTCGTCCTAGCGGTTGGATTGTAGTTGACTTTTTTGTACGTATTTTCGTCACTTAATAAGTGCCGAATTTTTTCATCGTATTCAGTGACGTTCATAACTACCGTGGCGTTCCCTTTGTCTGCCTTTAAGACTAAAACCCTCTCATCGTCCCGTAGGTCACGAAGTGCGCAGCGTTCTTCGGGAGTCATGTTCGACTGTGGGAGCTTTGCCCGACGCAACGTGATTGCCACCTCTTGCCTAAGTACCTCAGCGTCATCAGCTGGTATCTTGTTTCGTCGGACAACCTCCTCAATCGTGCCTATCCCTTTTTTTATAGGGAATACGCATAGGTGTGGGTGCAAAGTTCAACCCTTTCTCCAGTGAGCTGAGTGCAGCTTTGGTCAGTACTTTGTCAGAGAGATTTATAATGGTCCGTGAGTTATCATGGTAAGGGACCTTTGGCTTCTGTTTGTTTAAGAGGGATTGAAACTTACGGGACTGTTTCAAAGCACTCATTTCCCTCGAACGTTGTGCTTGTAGGTAAGTTATTCGATCACACTTATCAAAATCATTCCGTGACAACACGACACTGCACTTCAGATGAATACTATACAACTCACACTGACTTTTGTCTAGTTTATATCGGGTGTTGCTGATCATTTTCCGTAGTAATTTCACACTCGCGTTACGTAAGATGTTTGCGGAACCGTGAATATCCTTGCGAGGTTTTATTCGCACACATACAGGAATAATGTCCGCATCCCGACACTTCACCAAAAAGGATAAAGACTCACTCAAACATTCACTCTTTTTCCGCGCGCGTTCGAGTTGTTTTATTAATTTTACACAATGCGGCCCGTACCGGTGCACAATATAGGTATTTAAACTATCATGGTCACTAACATAAGTATTAGAGTTAACGGGATATTTACCATGTGTTTCTAAGAATGGACGGAATCGGGTTATAGGATACTTTTAACGAAATTATCCCGTACGATTTCAGGACGGGTCAGCTAAAAGATTACATAAAACTAGCTGATGCCCTCGTTAAGGTAGTTATCGTTTTTTGGTCATACCTCGGTTCTACTTGACCAATTGTAATAAAACATACGGCAAATTTTAAGTCTGACCAAGACCTTTCTAAAAGAAAAAATCGCATCAATCATCGTTCAGTGGTTTTTGCGTCGAACAAATAGAAAAGCAGACGAGAATTCTAAAAAAATATTCTGAAACATATTTTTGTGTTCAGAATCGTTATTTTAACATAACCCAAGTATTTTTTGAATATCTCCAATGTGTAGCAACATATAATGTACAATTATATAATTATTAAAAAAAAATTGAAACAACAAATGTTAAAAACACAAATTACTGGTTTAAATGGTTTAAAAACGCCGATATCGTGCTTCCAACTTCGAAATTGTCACTTATTTTACTCTTTTAGAGGGGATATTAGCAACATAAAGGATATTTAGATACTTCCTTTTTTTTTTTGCGGAAATCCCTTCGGATTCTAACCTTAACTCTTCTTCTGTCGGGATTGACCCGACTAAAACCGCACGCCGTCTCGGGTCTTCAGACGCCGGAGTGTAAGGTTACCCATAGAGCATATCCCTCGCACCCCGATTTAGATACTACCTACACAAAAACTTTTCTACATCTCCAAGGGATCACAAACTCTATAGTGTAAAAACTTCTTGTTATAGCTTTATAAATCAATATTACGCTTAGTTATGCATTTCCGTTTCTAAATTAACATTCAATACTATTGTATCCACTAATGAAGCCACTGCAACATAAGTTACTGCAACCTATATGATAATAATAAGGGATAGGATATGGACATGGGGTCCCCCGATGGCACCACCTTTTTACGGCATAAATTAAGTCTCAGACTTCCGTGTGACTTTTTTCTTTGCAATTGTCATTTGTACCTCTGCCGGTACCTATGTTTATACGCGCAAATCTCCAGATCTACAGGCCGAATTTTCATGTAGGTTTCGCAGATAGATTAACGAGCCGTCAGTATAAAGACCAATTATTGTAGCATTATTGCTAAGATTCACCTCTTGCTTATGATCAGCCCGGATGAAATCATATTAACGTGATTTTCATTAAAATATATTTTTGTTTTTAGGGTTCCGTTGCCAAATGGCAAAAACGGAACCCTTATAGATTCGTCATGTCTGTCTGTCTGTCCGTCCGTATGTCACAGCCACTTTTTTCCGAAACTATAAGAACTATGATGTTGAAACTTGGTAAGTAGATGTATTCTGTGAACCGCATTAAGATTTTTATACAAAAACAGTAAATCTTGGGGTCCCATACTTCAAACTGAAACTCAATTTTTTTTTTTTCATTTTATTGTCATTATTTTCTAAACTAAATAGTTTGCGCGAAAGACACTTCCAAAGTGGTAAAATGTGCCCCCCCCCCCCTGTAAATTCTAAAATAAGAGAATGATAAAGCTAAAAAAATATATGATGTACATTACCATGTAAACTGCCAACGAAAATTGGTTTGAGCGAGATCTAGTAAATGGTTTTTTTTTAATACGTCATAAATTGTAAACTGCAATTTACCTTTCATTCAATCAACTCAAAATATATAAAAATTTAAAAAAAAAACATTATCATGTGACTTGCTGCTACGGAACCCTTAAAATGGGCGAGTCCGACTCGCACTTGGCCGCTTTTTTATTTAATTTGGAATTGATAAGTTCTGTGCTTTATGGGTACCTACATTTCACTCCCCTTTATTAAGTGCTCAATGGTTTAAAGGCAGAAAACTCATATTGAGTTAAATTCGCCTCATAATTTTTGTGAACATTTACCTTGTGTTGCTTTGTGTACAATAAAGAATTAAGTGAGAAAGAAAAATATAACAATAAATTCAGCGCGGACGTAGTCACGGAAAACAGCTAGTATAATAATAATAATAATAAATAATTTATTGGACACAATAAGTACTTAATCTGTAGAAGTTGTACAATTTTTTATATAAATATTATCAGTGACAAGTAAATTTGATGAAATTGTGTTTGCAATCGCTGCCACCCAAACTAGGTTATTACCTGTATTTTGGGTGTCAGTCTTCTCTCAGGGGTACATACATTAATTGAAGTCAAATACATGTCTTTTCATATTATACAAAGTGTGCAAGAATTAATCTAAGTTAAGTTAATACAAATAATTGTTTGGTAAGTGTGCATGGGGTGATTTTAATTTTTCCTCAATTTCGTAAGAATATGTGGTTATGTGTGTGAGGGTGTGTCTGTGTGTATGTGTGTGAGATAAAGATAAATAGTGTATGTATGTTACGTATAATGATGTGTATGGTACGTGCATATATAACAGTGTTGCAACCATAGGCATTGGAGGGATTAAGACAAACAACTGTCAAGAAGGTTTTCGGTGCAGGTATAGTTAAGTGTTTTCAGCCACTCCGATACACTCACTTTTACTTTACTGAAATTCAGTGAGTAAATACCGATACTTTTTTGGACTTTATTGTAAAGTCGTGCGTTTAAAACGTAGTATTGGCGGCTCGCAGATGTTGTTCTATGTTTAACTACATCACACACTGCATGTTTCCTGCGCTTATCCTCCAGAAATTCAGGTATATATATTAGAGTCGAATGTTTTTTTAAGACTGTACGAAGGACGTAGAGTTGCCTCACTGTGAGAACCTGGCACTCATTATAGAGATCAGAAGTTGGATGCCTAAATCGTTTCGAAGTCAATACCTTTAAAACTGCCCTTTGGGCTCTTTCAAGTTCCAGGAATACAGTTTTTTTTGCTCCTCCCCATACTACAATACTGTATGACAGGAGAGATTGACAGAGAGCATAATAAATCAATTTTATAATAATCATAATCATAATCATCGTTTATTTGTGGAACATAGGTTATTTACAGATCGTATAATAATGTTAGAATGTCCTCTATATTCTACCACATTGTGTGATGTACAAATATTTTAATTTAATTCTATGTCAATTCATGCAATGTCAACGAAATAGTAGTATCAAAGATGTCAAACAATTAAATAAGTTATGTCAATGACAGCAATAAAAACAAAATAAAAAGAAAATAAAATAAAAAGAAAATTAAAAAGAAAATTAAGTCAGAAATTAAAACATTCTAAAAAATTATAATAAATTAATTGTCCTTGTCACTGAGATAATCATCAATTGAGTAGTATGCTTTATCGAGCAACAATGTTTGTACTTCTTTTTTAAACATTTGCAAGTTTTCGGTAGATTTTATGGCTTTAGGTAGTTTGTTGTAGATCTTAGGTGCCATCACAAATATACTTTTATGTAGTAGGGCCGTTTTGGCTGGCACGAGGCATAACTTGTCGGATCTACGACTGCTGGTTATAACTGAGAATTTCTCCCAGTTCAGCTTGACAAACATAACTGTTTCAAGGATATACAAACATGGCATCGTCAGTATCCTCAGACTAATGAAGTATGGTTTACATGTTTCAGTGGTTTTAATCTTGCATATGGCTCTAATGCATCGTTTTTGTGCTTTGAATACTAGATCATTACCGGTTGCATTACCCCAAAACATGATTCCATACCTCAAGGTGGAAGCGACTAATCCAAAATATGCTGTTAGCACTGCGTCTTTGTTTACAGTTTTGCCTAACATGTAAAGCGCGTATGCATGCTGATGTACTTTATTGGTCACCATTTCAATCTGTGCGTTCCATTGTAGAGTGCTTTCAATTTGTAGGCCCAAAAATCTTGTTACTTTAATGTCATTCACTTTTATATCGTTATATTTTATATCTAAATTTGTCCTGTTTACTCTTTGACTAAAATCCATTATATTAGTTTTATTCAAGTTAATTTTGAGATTGTTTGTCTCCAACCAATCAATCAGAGAAGCAATATTTTTATTGATTACTGAATTATTGGTATCAGAAATGTCACTATCGAATACGACCGTACTGTCGTCGGCGTACAAAATCATTGGAAATGATGTGGCCAATGGGAAATCATTAATATAAATGATAAACAAAAGTGGTCCAAGTATACTTCCCTGTGGCACTCCGTAGCTTATTGTTCTAGCGTCCGACTTGTAGGAAATCTCAGTCATGGTCCTATTACATATTTTATTTATTACCGTAATTTGTTGACGGTTTATGAGGTACGATTTTAGTAGATTGGACAAATTGCCTCGAATACCGTACGCATTTAATTTCTCAATTAAAATTTTATGGTCCACATAATCGAATGCTTTTGTCATGTCCATATATAATGCTTGTCTGTGGCTGTCTTTTATCCATTCTAAAGATAATTGTGTTTAAAAAGTCATATATGGCTACATTTATAGATTTATTTTTACGAAATCCTTTTTGTTTGTCTGTAAACAAATTACTCTTTTCAAAGTAGTTGCTGAGACTATTATGAATAACTTTTTCGAATATCTTAGAAAATACTGGCACCAGAGATATTGGCCTATAGGAAGTCATATTTTCTTTATTATCTTTTTTGTAAAGAGGTTTAATTATTGAGAGCTTCAATTTATCCGGAAAAATACCGTGTGCAATACAGTTGTTGACAAGATTGCTTAGTACGGGAGCAATGATTCCAGAAACACTTTTCACAATCTTGGTACTAATGCCGTCATATCCTGTACTGGCTGTGTTTTTTAGTTTCATAATTATTTGATGTATCTCTTGTGGTATTGTAGGCTGCATGAACATTGATGATATAGTATTTGGAAGGCAAGATTTACGGCTATTTATGGTGGTAGAAGGAGTTACTATGTCTGCATAAAAATTATTAAAAGCTTGCGCAATCGCGGTTGGATTGGTCAAAATATTTTGGTCAGTTGATTTGATACGTTCAATGCTGTCGTTTGGGAAATTCATTTTGTTTCTATTTATTATTTGCCAGGTGGCTTTACATTTGTTTTGTGCAAGATGTAAGGAGTTAGTATTTCGTGACCGTTGTGTATATTGTATTATCTTTTTAAGTCTGCTAGATAATGCTTTAAAGTTGCTTTTATTTTCTTTAGTCGGATGTTGTCTATATTTCCAAAGTAATTGACGCTTTCTCTTACAACAAGTTCTAATACCACGAGTTATCCATTTGGATTTTACTTTGACTGATTTTTTTACTCTGACATTTGGAAAACACAGATTATAGAATAATGAGAATGTTTCGTGGAATAAGTTAAAAGCAATATTTGGATCTGTCTCCTCACATACATCAGTAAATTTGAGGCATTTCAAGCACTCAATAAATTTTTCCATATTTTCTTTGCAAAAGTCACGTCGATATACAAACCAGTGGTCATATCTACAAGTTTTGGTTACGCGACATTGTAATAGCTGAGCTGTGTGGTCTGAAACAGCTAGCTCCAAAACCGTACTTTTACTTCCACATATGTTATGTAAGATGTTGTCAATACACTTGCCGCTGGATGACCGTGTTGGTGTATTTATAGCACATTTTAAATTAAATCCGTCTAATAACTGTATAAATTGACGTGAAAACGTAGTTTTTTTCAATATGTCAACGTTAAAATCTCCGCAGACGATGACTTTTTTATTTTTATTAAATGAAATCAAATTTAGTATGTTGTCGAAACTATTTAGATAAATATCAAACTTATTTCTAGCGTCTCTATTTTGCGGGTTCCTATATATACATACAACAATAATATTATGGTCAGTAAGCTCGATTCCACAGCATTCAACAACATTGGATACACTAAAATTTACAATATTATCAATAACTTTGTATTTCATTCCAGTTTTGACCATTATACAGGAACCACCATCTCTAGATTTCCTAGTAAAATATGTGGCTAGTTTAAAATTAGGAATATACAATAAGTTTACGTCTGATACCATCATATTGTGCTCGCAAAAACATAGAATATCAACATCCATACCTTTCCTACATAAATCCTCTAAACACACTGTAAACATGTTAGATTTACTTATAAGACCATCGATATTTTGATGCAATATAATGATGCTACTAAACACGAAAAAGCTGGTTTGATGTTGAGTTGTCTTCTGCGGGTGTATTTTCATACTGATTTTCGACTAATGGTAATTCACGGAATAAGAATGCAACTATGTCAATTAAAATATTATCTTGAATCCTCCTATATAAATCTCGCATTCCGTTTCTGTTTATTTTGCCAGTGTTATATGAAAACATGTCATGTGTCAGTGTTAAATTACTGTCAAAGAAGTATCCGTAGTCATTTTTTTGTATGTCCGAAGATAACAGACCATTAAACATATCCACCCTGTAATTATACATTAGAGCGCCTTTTATATAGGTGGGTGCACAGATAATTTTGTTGGTGTGTATAATGCTTTGTAGGGAATGTTTTAAGGTATTTATTAGGTCCATGAGATGAGTCTCCCTTTTGAGATCATTTTCTCCCAGAATTATAATGCAGTAGTCATTTAAGGTGAAGCCTCTCAGTTTATCTTGTAGGTTGCTTAGCCGATCTCTTAAGTTCGAATTTGTCATTTTGTAGTGACAGTATTCGAATTTATTTTCAATGAAAACATCTTGAATTGTAGACAAGTGGGTTCTTATGTTGCTGCTACTAATTATGCATAATTTGATTTTTTTTGGTGTTGATTATTTATTTTAGAATTTAGAAGTTTTGTATGTTTAGAATGTGAACACCGGGATTGCTCACTACTAATATTGGATGGCATTGCAACTGGCTTTGTGGGTGGTGGTGTCCGTGCGGAGTTGTCGGTCTGAGTACCTATAGTTTGCATAGTGGAGGCTATAGTGTTGCTCTTTTGTGGTTTATCTTGAGGTAACAGAAAACAAGTCGGAGATAAAGCATATTGACGAAGTGTTTGCTTTCGACGTTTGTGAGGTGTTGTATTTATTCGCTCTGGGCTTTGACATATCTTCTTGTACATGGTAATCGCTTTTAAACTGCTTTCTAGTTCAGTTTTTAAGCGAGAATTTTCACTGCTCAAGTTGTCAATTTCCAGGTGAGCACTTAATAATTGCATAGATAGTGTTCTAACTTGTTCGTTTAGTTTGATTAAACTATCATTATTGTCCAATAAGCTATCGGGTATACTCAGCATAGTCGAATTGAGCATTGTTCTGCTACTATTATTGACCAGATAAATGGTGTCGTCATCCAGCGAATTTGTTTTTGTTTTGAGAGGTCGCCGACAAGTGATGTTGGTGTCCATGACTTACAACGCCACCTATGCTGTACTTTATAAACTATATTTTGTAGTGTCGCGTATTTCGGTTGTCTTGTCTTGGTGTTTGTGTATTCCGTTGAATCATAGGTTGCCAATGTTTTAGATTATGAAAATCCAAAAACAACTTTATGGCACCCAGGTTCGAACTCGAGGCGCACTGCACATAAGTCTTGTGCTATACCGCTGTGCTACGGGACCGTTAGATATGTGTTACGAATTTTTGCTTCGCTAGAGAGATCTTAAATTTTTCAAATCAGATAGTTCTGTTATTATGACTCATTGATGTGGATTTTTTTGCAATATTCTAAAGTCTTTAACACTTCTCATATTGGTTTATTTACACAAATATCACTGTTTTGCACAATATTACGACTTGATACGAGAAATAACTGTTTATGATTGTTATTTTGCTAAATATTATGAAGGATAGGGCTTGTTCACACTTATTTGGACACAAGAGTACATGATTTGCTGTTTTTTTTTTTTACACTTTAATTACTTTTATTCGGTTCTTTAATTCACTGGATACTTTTATAACTTTATACTCTTGATTTTTAGTGGCTTTTAATGGGAAATTATACTTCATTTAGCGCTTTTTGTGCTTTATTGTTTCTATTATTTTGAAGTCGTGATTTTATGAGTGGCTGATTTGCTATTCATTGGATAACATTGTCACTAAAACTTTACATAGTTTATAAAATATTTATATAGTCAACACACTTTTTATAACTGTTTTTATATTTTTAAATGGTAAAATAACACAGACTCGATGTTAACGTGACAGCAAGCGCCATCTATCATTTAGCGTATCGCGCATTTTAGCGTATCTATTTACAGATTGTCGAAGTTTTTTAAAAATAAAGATAGTATACAATATAATATAGTTCACATTAATGTTTATTCGAAGTTTATTTTTGAAAGTTTAACTTTTGGTGAAAATCTTAGCCATAATACATATAATCAAGTGTATAAATAGGTTGGAAATGTCGAGGAAAGATAAGGTATTTTAATAACGAAAATTGTACAAAATACCAGTCTGAAGGGACGAACCAAAACATTAAATTTTAGTTTTAAAACAAGAGGTTCAGAATCAACGTGCCAATCGACCAAAAACGAATATTACGAATTTACATCTAGTGGGGCGGAAATCACACAGTGATTGTCAAACTTCGGGCCAAACTTATTTTTAGGGAAAATTTGTATGGTAGGTACCCGAAAGCTTGAAAGTACAAACCCCAAAATCTAATCAGTTCTTCCCATTAACCAAACAAGATGATTGGCCAAAGAATGTTTTAAATCGGATAAGTGGTTCTTGAGTTATTGCGTAAACAGACATCCAGACATCCAGAAATCCAGATCAACAGACAGACCGACACAAATTTTTTTTTGCTTAATTAGGATTAGAATCATGTGAAACGTCGAGAAAAGTGATAAAAAGTAATTTTTTTGCGTGATTTTAAGACTTCGGTGTCCACCTGGTTGGTGGTCCCAAGTAATTAATGTATGCAAACACAAACAGTGTGTCAGATGGTTTTATTCGACCGTTCAAGTAAATAATAAATAAGTACTCCACGACATTCTACACAGCACTTTCTAGAACCAAAATAAGCATAGTTTAACTAGCTTGTGTTATGGGTTCCACAATGCGGATAAACATACTGTTACGTGCGCGGGGTACAAATTAAATGCCGTTTACACAACAAAGAGGTTTATTCGCTCACCACAAACTAGACAGCTAAATAACTAGCACACACAGTACTCTTCAACAGTTCAAGTCGCTCAGCAGTTCACAGTAGTCCACAATCGTTGCTTAAGTCGCAGGTATAACTCTCTTGGTTCACTTCGGTAAGATGTGTTCACTTTCGCTTTCGAAAATTAACTGCCTCGTGTCGATAGCCGGGCGTCCTTTTATAGCTCTTAATAAGCGGGGTAGAATATTCCGGAAGGTACTAGGGCGTTCGAGAATAGTAGGTATTTACTGGGGCGTTCGAGAAAATAAGTACCTACACAGTCGTGCCGACGATAGAGGTGAATGCCCTTTTTATCGCGATTTGTAGGTAAAGTTGGTATAGGTAGACAAAAGGGCGTGTGATTTTGTATTGACTTTTCTGGATCTTTCTAAACGGATCGATAGAGTACTTCGACATTAACAATGCGTTTTAATTTCTAGGAGATTCGATCAGTAGTTTCCGAGATATCGACGATCGTTGTAACATTACCCCCCTCTTAATCATGCTCGTCCCGAGCATCATTTGTTCCATGATATCGCGTCAACCTATCCACATGGACTACCTTTGGTTTTCCCCTAAGACCCTTCTTAATGCGGTAGGTGATGTCATTGATTCTTGTGACAACCGTATAGGGTCCTTCCCAGCGAGCTTGAAGTTTTGGAGATTTCCCTTTTCTGCGTAGCGGGTTGTGAAACCATACCAGTGTTCCTTCTTCAAAACCGTTGGTGTTTGCATTTCTATCGTACCGGGTTTTCATCCTTATACCTGTCTTCAAATTGTTTTCCCGTACCATTCTGTGCACCTCGTCCAGCCGGTTTTGAAGTTCACTCACGTAGTCCGTTATGGGCTTAGGACTTTCGGGTGGCGTGCCGGTTATTGCATCCACTGGTAGCCTTATCTCTCGACCAAAATTTACTTTAGCTGGAGTGTGTCCCGTACTGTCATGCACCGCAGATCGATAGGACATCAGGAACAGTGGGATGTACTGGTCCCAATCTTTTTGGTGTTCGTCGACAACTTTAGCCAAGTGATTTTCCAACGTCTGGTTAAACCTCTCGACCATTCCGTCTGACTGTGGGTGCGCTGGAGTCGTACGGGTCTTGTTTATACCGAGGAGTTTGCACATATCTTGAAACAGAGCAGACTCGAAGTTCCGTCCTTGGTCGGAGTGGATCTCCATAGGTGCGCCATATCGACTGACCACTTCCTGAACTAGTTTCTTGGCTACAGTGACTGCTTCTTGGTTGGGTGTCGCAAATACTTCCGGCCACTTAGTGAAGTAGTCTTGCACTACTATGATGTATTTGTTACCCTCATCAGTCGTTGGAAAAGGTCCAGCAACATCAATGGCGATACGTTCCCACGGTGCCCCAACGTTGTACAGCTTCAATTTTCCTTTGCTTCTTGTCTGCGGTCCTTTAACCGAAGCACATGCAGTGCATTTACGGCACCAATCCTCGACATCTTCCCGACAACGAAGCCAGTAAAACCGCTGTCGCACTTTAACCAGGGTTTTCTTGACTCCGAGATGCCCGCCAGAAACACCATCGTGGATGTGCCGTAAGAGTGGGGCCACCTTGCTTATTGGTACCACTACTTGCATGGTTACTTCCTTACTATCGTTAGACTCCCATTTCCTATACAGGACATCGTCTACCAGTGCTAAGCTGTCCCACTGGGCCCAATAGCTTTTGGTCGTCGAACTGTAAGCAGATACGTCACTCCATTGGGGTTTGCTGCCAAGCTGTTTCCAGTGCAGTATAGGTTTCAGATCATCATCATCCTCTTGCGCCTTCTTCATACTGCTTCCAGTCCATTCGTCGTCAAGTCCATTCACCCTTATGACCTTAATCTCTTCTCGGGCTTCGTTTCTTTGACAATGCTTGCAATCTTCGACACACGGCCTTCGTGACAAAGCATCAGCATTGCCAACTTGAGTTATAGTGATGGTTGGGGCCTCATATCGACCACCCAGCGCACGCCCTGCGGCCCTGGCGACATTTAGTTTTAACGAAACATCTTGATCCACTTGAGTCCAGGAGTCCGTGACCCTTCTCAGTTTCCTAGAAGGACACTCTAACTGGATATGGCCCCTTCCTCTACAGAAATGACACGTTGGGACATACCACGGTTTCCTCTCCTCTGCAACTACTTCCTTGACCTCCCTGACTCCATGTTCCACTTGGGTCCATGAGTCCGTGACCCTCCTCCGTTTCCTCGAAGGGCACTCTAACTGGATATGGCCCCTTCTTCTACAGGAATAACACGTTGGGACATACCGCGGCTTCCTCGCCTCTGCAACTACCTCCTTGACCTTACTTATCCCGGCGTTCTGCCGTACGGTTTCCACCTCAAGGGCATAAGCCAGTGCTTCTTTTAAGGTCTGGTGGTGACACAACTGCACAATAGTTCTCACTTCTGCGTCCCGTATACCGTTTAGGAAGGCCTCCAGTAGAGTGGTCTCGATCATCACGGGTGTAGATGAGTAGGCCCGACGAACGAGCCTTTCGACCTCTACAGCCCATTCCTGGAGGCTTTCACCAGCTTTTTGTTTCCTCTCGCGTAGCTGCGCTCGGTAGACATTCTCCAGGTGCTTGTCACCGTAGCGTGTGTCTAATGCTTCCATCAGAGACTCCAGTGTCCTACTTTCAGGCGGCAGGGTTTCCAGTATTACTGAGGCATCTCCTCGTAATCCAAGTGTCAAGGCCATAAAAGACTCCTCGTTGCTCCAGGCTTTAGTTTTTACCAATATCTCAAATTGGTACTTGAAGGCTGTCCACGAGGAGGTTCCATCGAAGTGTGGTAGGTCGAACTTCGCTGATGATGGTGAGGTCGCGGCAACAGGTCCGCAGGTTTTTAGCCTGACAATCTCTTTTTCAAGCTTTTGCAAGCGGTCGTCAACAGGTCCGATCCCTTTTTCGAGCTCTTGTAAGCGGTCGTCCATGCTCCCAGTCTTCAAGGCCACTTCCTTACTAAGCGTTTGCAAGCCGTCTTCGAGGTTCTTCACTTTATCTCCCAGTGCATGGATGCCTGCATCGATTTTACCCATGACAGCTTCCTGGTTGGCCTGCATCATCTGTTGACTAGCCTCTTGTTTGGCCTGCATCTCTTGTATGGAGGCCTGCATCGTCTTTCGACTAGCCTCTTGGTTGACCTGCATCTCTTGCAAGGAGGCTTGCATCGTCTGTCGACTAGCCTCTTGGTTGGCCTGCATCGTCTGCTGTATAGAAGCCAATAGCGTCATCATGTTGATATCGGACGAGGTTCCATCTGGTGCTGCCGTAGTTACCGCTGAGATAGCAGGATCGGCCTGACGCCCTTCCTCTTCAAGGCTCCGTTGACGTGCAGCATCCATTTCCACTTGACGTCTGGTCCGTGGAGTACGCCCTTCGTCTTCACGTGGTAATAACGGCATCGCACTTCTGACACCAGTTGTTACGTGCGCGGGGTACAAATTAAATGCCGTTTACACAACAAAGAGGTTTATTCGCTCACCACAAACTAGACAACTAAATAACTAGCACACACAGTACTCTTCAACAGTTCAAGTCGCTCAGCAGTTCACAGTAGTCCACAATCGTTGCTTAAGTCGCAGGTATAACTCTCTTGGTTCACTTCGGTAAGATGTGTTCACTTTCGCTTTCGAAAATTAACTGCCTCGTGTCGATAGCCGGGCGTCCTTTTATAGCTCTTAATAAGCGGGGTAGAATATTCCGGAAGGTACTAGGGCGTTCGAGAATAGTAGGTATTTACTGGGGCGTTCGAGAAAATAAGTACCTACACAGTCGTGCCGACGATAGAGGTGAATGCCCTTTTTATCGCGATTTGTAGGTAAAGTTGGTATAGGTAGACAAAAGGGCGTGTGATTTTGTATTGACTTTTCTGGATCTTTCTAAACGGATCGATAGAGTACTTCGACATTAACAATGCGTTTTAATTTCTAGAAGATTCGATCAGTAGTTTCCGAGATATCGACGATCGTTGTAACAATACTTTATGTACTTTTTTATTGTATATTGTATACATAGAAACAATGCAAATAGACATATTCATGCATACAAATATTTACACTGAGCGGTCAGCGAAACCGCGCCACCTGTCGTAGCAGTCGAATGCACTACCGCTACGCCACAGAGGCCGGCGAAGTGGTAAACAAGCACACCCTACCTTATGGTAAACTATTTATTTTGCTTTTCTATAAGGCTGCACCATCACATGCCTTTATATTTTGAACATTTTTTGCTTTTATTGTTTCAAAACAACATACGTTTCTATGCAGATGATGGTACCTACTCTATAATATATGTTCGTTATTACGGACCTCCTGTAACCAAATAGCCCATAGTAACCCATCCCTCAGGAAATAAGACAGCAACTTGTTATTGTTAACCTAGAACCACTCAAAAACAAAAAACACTCACTACTCTTCTGAACACATCACCGCCACAACAGGCCAATCTCAATTTATACTGAGTATAAATATAATGAGCGTTTGCGGCAAATTGAATTATACAAACTTCATAGAGAGCTTCAACAAAATCCTACTACTACTAATTCCTACTACTAATTCAATGAAATGTTGAAGCAATTAGTATGCTAACTTTTTTCAATAGATTTTAGTTTGGAAAGCGAGAACATCCAGGACGGGAGTTGAACCCGTGACCAGTCCTTTACAGGAGGAATACTCTGACCAACTGAACTACCTAGACACGTCCTAGATATATATATTTTTTTATTATGATTAACAATGATTCTGTACATATTTTCTAACCTACACAGTTATGATTTATTACAGGATTATAGGAACAAAATCTAATTGATAAAATAATAATATAAGTTAGTGTAAACGACATTGTCTGTGCTAGTTTAAACTGTGTGACAGACAAGGACGCCCTCCCATTTTAGCTGATTAATTGGAAATTAATTAGAGAAAATTAAAATAATATGTCGCAGCTGTATACAATTATTGATTTACAGATACAATGTTAGAACAATACGAAAAATCAATGAAATATGGCCACATTTATAGGTGACCAATTTATCATTAAAAATATATAAAAGGAGTCGGACTCGCCCATGAAGGGTTCCGTAGCAGCAAGTAACATAATAATGCTTTTTTTAAATTTTATATTTGAGTTGATTGAATGAAAGGTAAATTGCGGTTTACGATTTATGACGTATTAAAAAAAACTACTTACTAGATCCCGTTCAAACCAATTTTCAGTGGAAGTTTACATGGTTATGTACATCAATTATATTTTTTTTAGTTTTATCATTCTCTTAGTTTAGAAGTTACAGAGAGGGGGACATACATTTTACCATTTTGGAATTGTGTCTCTTGCGCAAACTATTCAGTTTAGATAAAAATGAAATTAGAAACCTCAACATCATTTTTGAAGACCTACCCATAGGTACCCTACACGTATGAGTCTGATGATTTTTTTTTTTAAGTTTCAGTTCTAAGTATGGGGAGCCCCCAAAATTTATTGTTTTTTTTTCTATTTTTGTGTGAAAATCTTAATGCAGTTCACAGAATACATCTACTTACCAAGTTTTGAACAGCATAGTTCTTAAAGTTTCGGAAAAAAGTGGCTGTGACATACGGACGGACAGACATGACGAATCTATAAGGGTTCCGTTTTTTGCCATTTGGCAACAGAACCCTAAAAAGAACATTATAACATGCAACATGTGAGCTTGTATGTGAGTTTGTGTGAACGTGTATGTGTATGCATGAGGGTGTGAGCGTGTGCGTGCCTGCGTGCTTGTGTGCGAGTGTGTGCGTATGTGAATGATAATGTTTGAATGTTCATTCAAGCAAATATGATTCTGGGTACGGTTTGAGCTACGAGATACTGACAAGTAAATTCTCCGTCTCTTCGTATGTTAGACGCATTTAATAGGTTGTTTTTTACCAAAGACTTGCATTTTTGTTTTGGGAGAGAATAAATAAGGCAAAGAACAATGGGCAAAAATGTATGGCGCTTGTCCCATCGGCGGCCACATCTGTCCTATATATTTTTTAGTCGACAATTATGTGTATATTAAGACTGCAAAAAATTATTTCGGCAACTTGTTTAGATAAAAACTTATAAAGCGTTGATCATATAAAAAAAATCCGTTCCCGCAGGGGGAACGCACAGGTAGATTTCGTGAAGCAATTAATATTATTTTATTTACATGTTTAATATTTTTTTCTCGAAAACGGTAACTTTTAGCGAAAAACTTTTCAGACATTTATTTTAGACTTAAAAATGGCCCATCGATTAAAAATGTTTCCGACGGCAAGAATGTTCACCGGTTAGAAGTTATGATTTTTTTCTCGAAAAATTTTGGTTTTTCCCCCCTCCACTTTTAGTTAAAGTTTTAATCTTATAGGTTTATAATTAAAAGTTGTTGGTATTCATGTATACTATGGGATAAAATTAGAACGGTTCCGAATATATTTCATGGAACGTGAAATTTTGAGGCAAAACTGATTTCACAAAAAGTGAGGCACTACCGTCCCCTTAGGCTGGATTCCACCCGTTCACGAACTTAAACTAAGTTTACACCCAAGCAATTTTTGATCGCAGTTTGAAAGCGATCGGGGCAAAAATGCGACCGTGAGAGTGCCGCAAATTTTGGGAAGTGGAACCATACATAATATATATATATAAACTTTTTGACCAGTGGTCATTTCGGACTCAGGGGGTCATAACTAGACCTCCTATGAAGAAATTTTTTTTAAATTCGACAGTAGTCAAGAAACCAATAGGTAGATCGATTTCATCGAAATCTACCTAAAATCGAATTAATTAAACCGAAAGTACGTAAATGATAAAACGTAATGCATATCTAAGTATAAGATAATGATGGATTAAATAAAACTAAAGATTTATTGGTTATTAAATACATCGATTTATTGACAGACACATATACAATGCTCGTATATAATGCTAGTATATAATGCTAGTATTCCTTTAAAAAAATAAAATGATGGGATTCAATTATCGTCTACAATAACATCGTTTAAAAAATTATCTGGTAAACGGATCTCTTCCTCTTGGTTTCTCTCCCACCCTAAATACCACACTACACACATAATGTGGGCACAGCAACCGCTTAGACAACTGCAATAGTAGTTCAGCCGTCTCTGAAAACCAGCGCTGTCCGCTTGCACTACAACGAGGACAGCATTTAAGCTGAGAGGCGGCCTTTATTCTACCTAGCCATATAGATGCATATAACATTGTTATGTATGCACAATTGTTGTAATTTATTCTGGTTGCTAAGCTGTGTATATTTTTGTTTAAGTAAGCTGTGGGCGCGTCTGTGAAGTTGGCATCTCAAATGTTAGCATCTCACAAATAAAATCAATATAAAGTGGCATCCAGCATAGTTCCACAGTTCTTGATAAGTTTTATCAATAGTTCCGTCGATTAAACTATTAATATCGCGTTTTGAAAAAATGAGATGCTAACTTCGCAAACACATCATAGCATCTCATCACATTACGAACGCCTGACTGCACAAAAGTCGAAATTTGTTGAGTTCTATGTTCTCAACAAGTTTCAACAATAGTTCTGGCGATTAAACTGATAAAGTTGAGTTTTGAGAAAATGAGATGCTAACTTCGCAAACACATGGTAGCATCTCATCACATTTCGAAATCCTGACTACACAAGGGTCTAAATCCGGTGAGTTTTATGTTCTCAATAGGTTACAACAATAGTTCTGGCGGATAAACTAATTATATTGCGTTTGAAAAAACTAGATGCTACCTTCGCAAGCACAAGACAAAATCTTCTCAAATTCCGAATGTCTGACTAGCGAAATGGTTCCAGATGATGACCAGCGTCTCTCGCAATGCAATGCAAAAGAGTTCCGGCATCTGGAACTTTCTCGAATTTTTCTATCATTTTTTTTTCCTAAAAAATTCAATAAAAGGTGAGATGCTAGCCTTCTCTGCAGAGTTCTGGCTTGGAAAATAGTTCTAGAAGACGACGAGCATCTTTTACTGTGAAATGCAAAAGAGTTACGGCCTCTGGAACTTTCTCGTATTTTTCTATCAATTTTTTTTCCTAAAAAATTCAATAAAAGGTGAGATGCTAGCCTTCTGTTCAGAGTTCTGGCTTGGAAAACCGTTCCAGATGATAAAAAGCATCTTTTACTGTGAAATTCGAAAGAGTTCCGGCCTCTGGCACTTTCTCGTATTTTTCTATCAATTTTTTTTCCTAAAAAATTCAATAAAAGGTGAGATGCTAGCCTTTTGTTCAGAGTTCTGGCTTGGAAAACCGTTCCAGATGATAAAGAGCATCTTTTACGGTGAAATCCAAAAGAGTTCCGGCCTCTGGAACTTTCTCGTATTTTTCTATCAATTTTTTTTCCTAAAAAATTCAATAAAAGGTGAGATGCTAGCCTTTTGTTCAGAGTTCTGGCTTGGAAAACCGTTCCAGATGATAAAGAGCATCTTTTACGGTGAAATCCAAAAGAGTTCCGGCCTCTGGAACTTTCTCGTATTTTTCTATCAATTTTTTTTCCTAAAAAATTCAATAAAAGGTGAGATGCTAGCCTTTTGTTCAGAGTTCTGGGTTCAAAAATAGTTCTAGAAGATGACGAGCATTTTTTACTGTGAAATGCAAAAGAGTTCCGGCCTCTGGAACTTTCTCGTATTTTTCTATCAATTTTTTTTCCTAAAAAATTCAATAAAAGGTGAGATGCTGGCCTTCTGTGCAGAGTTCTGGCTTCAAAAATAGTTCTAGAGAATGACGAGTATCTTTTACTGTGAAATGCAAAAGAGTTCCGGCCTCTGGAACTTTCTCGTAGCAAAAATATATATATCCCTTGTATAAGAACTAATAAACAGTCATCGTATTTTCTCTAAAATGAAAAACTGACAAAAAAACGATCGAAAATTGTAAACTAAAAAAAACCACAATCTACTGAAAACAAAAAACAAAAAAAAATATTAAAAACGAAAATACAAAAAATATAAACAAAAAAAACCAAGAAAAAAACCAATGGAACGTTCGATTTGTTTTTTCCAGCTCGTCGCTGGTCCCGGGTTATAGTAAGAAACAGGATGTTAGGGGGATTCAACCGACAAAAATGTAGAAGCATGATGATTAGAGTTACAATTTGCATTCATGTATTAGTGCGCTAAGTTACGGAGTTCTCGTTACTTACGATCAAAAAAAAATGTGAATTCATAACAAAAAAATTAAAAAGATCAAGAATTGCATACAAAAGAATTATTTAATACAAAAAAAATAAAAAAAGATCAATAAACAGAACGAAAAAAGAACAAAAAAAGAACAGAAAACAAATGGAGCCAGATCTTACCGCGTCCTCGTCGCTGGTTCCGGGTAACGCCAAGAGTAAGAAATACAGGATGTTGGGAGGATTCAACCAACAGAAATATAGAAGCACGATAAAACTTAGAATTTGCAATCGTTTATTACTGCGATAAGCTACAGCGTTCTCGTGATCATAAAAAAAATACGTGAACTCACAACATTCTATAATTCATTAATTTTACGGAAACAAGAATTGAATCTTTTCGTAAACAAGAACGGAACGTGGTCCGTGCTGTAAAAATATGCGAAGCGCTTGCAACAACAAGAGTTGAAAACTGGCAACAATTATGAATTGTTTGCTTTTTTCAGGTGTTCTGGTTCTGTTTCAAGATTTAATCACTTCTTTTCAGTGGAGTGACTGGTAACTTTGATCGTTTATGAAAAATTTCTAAAACAGCGAGATGCTGTCGCCTTTTCACGTGATTAAGCCGGTACAATGCTTTTTCGAGGAATCAAAATTAAAAGTATTCTTCAGTCTTCTTTAAAAGCGCTTTATAGGAAAAAAAATCAATGGAAAAATACGAGAAAGTTCCAGAGGCCGGAACTCTTTTGCACTTTACAGTAAAACATGCTCGTCATCATCTAGAACTGTTTTTCAAGCCAGAACTCTGCACAGAAGGCTAGCATCTCACCTTTTATTGAATTTTTTAGGAAAAAAAATTGATAGAAAAATACGAGAAATATGCAGAGGCCGGAACTCTTTTGCATTTCACAGTAAAAGATACTCGTCATCTTCTAGAACTATTTTTGAAGCCAGAACTCTGAACAAAAGGCTAGCATCTCACCTTTTATTGAATTTTTTAGGAAAAAAAATTGATAGAAAAATACGAGAAAGTTCCAGAGGCCGGAACTCTTTTGTATTTCACAGTAAAAGATGCTCGTAATCTTCTAGAACTATTTTCCAAGCCAGAACTCTGAACAGAAGGCTAGCATCTCACCTTTTATTGAATTTTTTAGGAAAAAAAATTGATAGAAAAATACGAGAAATATGCAGAGGCCGGAACTCTTTTGCATTTCACAGTAAAAGATACTCGTCATCTTCTAGAACTATTTTTGAAGCCAGAACTCTGAACAAAAGGCTAGCACCTCACCTTTTATTGAATTTTTTAGGAAAAAAAATTGATAGAAAAATACGAGAAAGTGCCAGAGGCCGGAACTCTTTCGAATTTCACAGTAAAAGATGCTTTTTATCATCTGGAACGGTTTTCCAAGCCAGAACTCTGAACAGAAGGCTAGCATCTCACCTTTTATTGAATTTTTTAGGAAAAAAAATTGATAGAAAAATACGAGAAAGTGCCAGAGGCCGGAACTCTTTCGAATTTCACAGTAAAAGATGCTTTTTATCATCTGGAACGGTTTTCCAAGCCAGAACTCTGAACAGAAGGCTAGCATCTCACCTTTTATTGAATTTTTTAGGAAAAAAAATTGATAGAAAAATACGAGAAAGTTCCAGAGGCCGGAACTCTTTTGCATTTCACAGTAAAAGATACTCGTCATCTTCTAGAACTATTTTTGAAGCCAGAACTCTGAACAAAAGGCTAGCATCTCACCTTTTATTGAATTTTTTAGGAAAAAAAATTGATAGAAAAATACGAGAAAGTGCCAGAGGCCGGAACTCTTTCGAATTTCACAGTAAAAGATGCTTTTTATCATCTGGAATGGTTTTCCAAGCCAGAACTCTGAACAGAAGGCTAGCATCTCACCTTTTATTGAATTTTTTAGGAAAAAAAATTGATAGAAAAATACGAGAAAGTTCCAGAGGCCGGAACTCTTTTGCATTTCACAGTAAAAGATACTCGTCATCTTCTAAAACTATTTTTGAAGCCAGAACTCTGCACAGAAGGCCAGCATCTCACCTTTTATTGAATTTTTTAGGAAAAAAAATTGATAGAAAAATACGAGAAAGTTCCAGAGGCCGGAACTCTTTTGCATTTCACAGTAAAAGATACTCGTCATCTTCTAGAACTATTTTTGAAGCCAGAACTCTGAACAAAAGGCTAGCATCTCACCTTTTATTGAATTTTTTAGGAAAAAAAATTGATAGAAAAATACGAGAAAGTGCCAGAGGCCGGAACTCTTTCGAATGTCACAGTAAAAGATGCTTTTTATCATCTGGAACGGTTTTCCAAGCCAGAACTCTGAACAGAAGGCTAGCATCTCACCTTTTATTGAATTTTTTAGGAAAAAAAATTGATAGAAAAATACGAGAAAGTTCCAGAGGCCGGAACTCTTTTGCATTTCACAGTAAAAGATACTCGTCATCTTCTAGAACTATTTTTGAAGCCAGAACTCTGAACAAAAGGCTAGCATCTCACCTTTTATTGAATTTTTTAGGAAAAAAAATTGATAGAAAAATACGAGAAAGTTCCAGAGGCCGGAACTCTTTTGTATTTCACAGTAAAAGATGCTCGTCATCTTCTAGAACTATTTTCCAAGCCAGAACTCTGCAGAGAAGGCTAGCATCTCACCTTTTATTGAATTTTTTAGGAAAAAAAATTGATAGAAAAATACGACAAAGTTCCAGAGGCCGTAACTCTTTTGCATTTCACAGTAAAAGATGCTCGTCGTCTTCTAGAACTATTTTCCAAGCCAGAACTCTGCAGAGAAGGCTAGCATCTCACCTTTTATTGAATTTTTTAGGAAAAAAAAATGATAGAAAAATTCGAGAAAGTTCCAGATGCCGGAACTCTTTTGCATTGCATTGCGAGAGACGCTGGTCATCATCTAGAACCATTTCGCTAGTCAGACATTCGGAATTTGAGAAGATTTTGTCTTGTGCTTGCGAAGGTAGCATCTAGTTTTTTCAAACGCAATATAATTAGTTTATCCGCCAGAACTATTGTTGTAACCTATTGAGAACATAAGACTCACCGGATTTAGACCCTTGTGTAGTCAGGATTTCGAAATGTGATGAGATGCTACCATGTGTTTGCGAAGTTAGCATCTCATTTTCTCAAAACTCAACTTTATCAGTTTAATCGCCAGAACTATTGTTGAAACTTGTTGAGAACATAGAACTCAACAAATTTCGACTTTTGTGCAGTCAGGCGTTCGTAATGTGATGAGATGCTATGATGTGTTTGCGAAGTTAGCATCTCATTTTTTCAAAACGCGATATTAATAGTTTAATCGACGGAACTATTGATAAAACTTATCAAGAACTGTGGAACTATGCTGGATGCCACTTTATATTGATTTTATTTGTGAGATGCTAACATTTGAGATGCCAACTTCACAGACGCGCTGTGGGCCTACCGCCCAAGTGTCGTCGATATCACAGCCGTCGAAATGTTGCGCTGGTCAAGGTCGACGGCCATTTTGTACCGCCCCATTGATAATCGATGCCGGCGCGGCGTAAGAATGAATGAAACGCTGTTTTTGACAGTTAAATAGCTGCCGCCTAAAAAAATTCAAATCTACGGCGTCGCTTTTACGTGTCATTTAATTACGGCACCTCATGAGGTGCCGTAATTAAATGACACTTCACACAATGAGCTGTCGTTTTGAATATTATTTTCTTTTCCGACGGTTGATTACGATGCCGATTGCACCTAACACTGGGCTACTATGGCTTTTATGGGTGCGACTGCCGACGAGTGGATTCTGGCGTCCTATTGCACCTAACACTGGGCTACTATGGCTTTTATGGGGGCGACTGCCGACGAGTGGGTTCTGCCCTCCTATTGCACCTAACAATGGGCTACTATGGCTTTCATGGGGGCGACTGGGTTCTGCCCTCCTATTGTACCTAACACTGGGCTACTATGGCTTTTATGGGGGCGACTGCCGACGAGTGGGTTCTGCCCTCCTATTGTACCTAACACTGGGCTACTATGGCTTTTATGGGGGCGACTGGGTTCTGCCCTCCTATTGCACCTAACACTGGGCTACTATGGCTTTTATGGGGGCGACTGGGTTCTGCCCTCCTATTGTACCTAACACTGGGCTACTATTGCTTTTATGGGGGCGACTGGGTTCTGCCCTCCTATTGCACCTAACACTGGGCTACTATGGCTTTTATGGAGGTGACTGGGTTCTGCTATCCTATTGCACCTAACACTGGGCTACTATGGCATTTATGGGTGCGACTGGGTTCTGCTCTCCTATTGCACCTAACACTGGGCTACTATGGCTTTTATGGGGGCGACTGGGTTCTGCCCTCCTATTGTACCTGCGACTAATTAAAACACTCTTTAATCTTTACCTTACCTACATAAACGTTTTTGCTGTGTTGTTTGTTGTTTTCGTATGTTTCAGCAGGAAGGAATAAGCGAAGGAGTTGGAGGACAAAATTTCATCGTCGGCAGTCGCCCCCATAAAAGCCATAGAAGCCCAGTGTTAGGTGCAATAGAAGGGCAGAACCCAGTCGCCCCCATAAAAGCCATAGTAGCCCAGTGTTAGGTACAATAGGAGGGCAGAACCCAGTCGCCCCCATAAAAGCCATAGTAGCCCAGTGTTAGGTGCAATAGGAGGGCAGAACCCACTCGTCGGCAGTCGCCCCCATAAAAGCCATAGTAGCCCAGTGTTAGGTGCAATAGGACGGCAGAACCCACTCGTCGGCAGTCGCCCCCATAAAAGCCATAGTAGCCCAGTGTTAGGTGCAATAGGACGGCAGAACCCACTCGTCGGCAGTCGCACCCATAAAAGCCATAGTAGCCCAGTGTTAGGTGCAATCGGCATCGTAATCAACCGTCGGAAAAGAAAATAATATTCAAAACGACAGCTCATGAGACGCGGTCGATTTGAATTTTTTTAGGCGGCAGCTATTTAACTGTCAAAAACAGCGTTTCATTCATTCTTACGCCGCGCCTTCATCGATTATCAATGGGGCGGTACAAAATGGCCGTGGACCTTGACCAGCGCAACATTTCGACGGCTGTGATATCGACGACACTTGGGCGGTAGGCCCACTGATTTGAATAAAAAAATATTTTCTTTCTTTCTATGGCTTCTCTGCCGCTTTTCTCTCTATCTACTATAATGTACGAATAATATATTTTTGACCTAGTATGTCTAGATTGTATTCGACATCTTAGCAGCCAAACATTTGTTGCTGTGATGCCGTACCTGCCTAGGCCTGTAACATCGGGATCCCTACACGTTTCTATATTATAGAGACCTTGTCGCACATGCTCCGCATAATAGCTGCGGGCTAGCTTCACTTGGTATGTACCAAGTGCAAAAATGGTTAAATCCTCCTCAGTTAGCAAAGGAAAATCACTTATGTTAGGTTGGTTTCCTGTAATGCTATCGAAACTAGCCCGTCTACGACTAAGGTTGTTGGCTAGGACATACTCTGCTAGGTTATTTGGTTGGTTCATTCTTTGGTTTATAACCTCTATAAATGTTTCAGCGTGAACGCTATCTGACAATGGTTCTCTGCAAGCATTCAATAATGCAGCACCTATTCTAAAATCTGTCATCATATGAGGCAAAGCACGATTGAAAAAGTCTTGTCGGAATAGTTTAAAATCGCGTTTGAACCAACCATTTATAACTTCAACAACCCAGCGGCACATAGTAACCAACCTAGACTTATTCGCTTATTCTGTCGTCAATTGATCTTCGTCTCAATTTCTTGTTTTCGGTAAGTGAGCTTCATAACCATAGGCATGTAAGTCGTCGATTACGTCGCGAAACCCACGGTCTAAGATGAACACATCTCCATGTTCAAAAAAACAATGGAAAGCATTTCCTTCGTCGTCAATCATATTTTTCATTATTTGTGCATCTGATTCTATGGCTGAATATGGCCCAAAGGCATCTAAAATGTGGCCATCGCAGCACACTATTAAAAACGGTTTCAACAAATTCGTGTATTTGTGTAGACTGTATGATTGCTTTTGGAATAAATAGTTTGCGCACTTTTGTATATATATATAAGTGGCGTCTGCTATCACAATTGCCTTTCTGTTTAAGGCATTTGCATTTCCAAAAATTGCATTTGGAACTTGTAGGTTTCGGTTAGCTACATCAATTCTATTGAGATGATCATAACCAACATGCCGGGGAACGAAGTCCAGTAAAAGAGAGTCTCTCGCGAACGTTAAATGTCGTTCTAGGGTTCTACGGCTCATATTAAAAAGCATCGCCAGCCTTTCATTTGCTTCACCGCTTCGCAGTTTCATTAAGTAGCATGCCAAAGATGTTTTCGGACGTGTTGATACGTTCGACAATGAAGGAGTTTGTTCCAAAATATTCATAAATTGGTCTCGACTAACGCCTAATCGGATGTATACTTCATTTGGGTCCATGTCATCTATATTATCAAAATCTAGTATAGATCCTCGAAGCACCGCGATTTTCATGAGGCTCATGATATGCACAAAATGTGTGGCATTGAAGTCGTGGAGCAAGTTAGGGCTGTCAATTATTTGATCCCAATCATTGGATACCAAATGATGATCGCAAACTCTTGCACTATTTGGAATATAAAAATTAAAATGAATCAAGAATTTCACTTTAATGTTATCCGGAATCCTTCGGAGATCCGTTCGTCTGCAGTTTTCATACATACAACGCGTTGCTGTATTAGGGAGTCTTGAATATTCTTCAATATGTAATACACATTCGTGTGGACGGTCTTCTCTTGGCTGCGCAGCTCTTTCTGCCCGTTGCCAGCATGGTCGACAAATGTACTCCTGGCCATTGTATTGTATCTGAAAATGAGAGTATTACAATTAGTCAAAACGCTTAGTTATTTTCATTGAACGCTGTTCAAACAAAGCGAAATATAAAGAAAAATATTTTACTTTATTGCCTTAGTTAAGCAGTATTAATTATCTCGCTTACTCATACGTAAATACCGATACTTCTATCCCGTTCTCGCCCCGTGGATTAAACGGAACGACAACGTCGCCGCGTCGGTAACAGTTTACTTACTACTTACAGAGAAATGTAATCTCAATGCGCGAGAGTTAAAACACTGTGACCACCTCAAGTTAAACAGTACTATATTGTTGACGTGACAACTAAGAAATAATGATTTCGTTTGATGTACTTACCTGATGTTCAGAGGTAAGAGCTTTAAAGATATATTGGCCTATAGCGGGATGTTCTTCAAACCGAGCACGGGTTATTTCGTATCTTCTTCTGTTTATCACGGATCGATTACATAAAATACACACTTGGCGATTATCTGCCATTGTTATAGGAATCTGCTTAAAAAAAGTCCAAAAAAACGAGCACACGTCACCAAGATAGATATTAACAGGTCCGATATGCAAGCCAGAAAGAAATTGTCGAAAGAGATTGTCAAACAATAATAATCGCACAGTACTCAACAAAACAAATGTCAACGATGGACTGCACTGTGCGCTTGAGCATAACGGTAATCGCCGAGTCGCCGCGTGCGAGCGGCGCTCGTCGCTGATTGGTTGACGCATGAAACATGGCGAGACCGATTTTAACAAAGGTTCTTAGACCTCTAATAGAAAAAGTATTGAATATTAGGATACATAAATAATAATGAAAAAAAAAAAAGTATTTTAATAATAATATTTTAACTATATTTTTTGTCCCAAACGGTATTTCATAGTACTCCTTGAACAATATTTGTTGTCAAAGATCTCCCCTTTCAAATGACACTAGTTTCATTGATGGCCGCTCATGGGCCGCGATGCCCATATTGTCCTTTTGCTCCTTTTGTTGTAGAGGCAACTGCTGAGGTACTGGTAGTGGCGGCCAGCCAGTGCAGTTCTTGTCAGGTCTGTAGGACATACAAGGTCTTTACGACGTTTTTGTTTTAATAATTGGGGATTGTTGCTTAAAGTAATATGTCTGTGTAAAATGATTTGAAGGACGTATATATCTGCCGTAAAAATTGAACACCTTATCAGTGATAAACTTGCAGTACAGTTTGGAGTGCCTCAAGGGAGTATCCCCAGGATACTCTACTAGCCTTCACTATTTCTAATATATATAAATGATTTATGGTAACTAGAACTGCCCCAAGGTAAAATTGTATCTTGCGCCGATGACACAGCCTTGCTCTTTAGAGGCGATACATTTGAGGATACATTCACACGAGCCCAGCAAGGCTTCAATATAGTGACGGAATGGTAAGGGGTAATTTTCTGACCTTTAATACAGAAAAAAGAAAATATATTGCTTTCACCTTGAGAAATACGGGCCCTGGTATCTCGCATTCCTGTAAAAATGTTACTGATAGTGACTTGGGCTGCGCATGTCCTAGCTTAAAGAACACACCCACAATAAAATATTTAGGCGTGTTGATTGACAACAAATTAAACTTCCACCTACAAATACATATGGTTACTGCAAGAATTCGTAAACCTATGGCAATTTCCAAAAAATACGTCACGTTGCGGAAAAAGAAAAAAAAAAGAAAATGAATTTTCTACAAAGGTAGGAACAGAAGCCAATAGAAAAAAAAGGGAAATCTGTCAAGGATATAACAGGCCTGATGGACCTTGGACTGTACCAGATTTGTTAGATATAGTAGGGTTATTAATGAAGATAAACACCAGCAGGCTGTAGAAAGTTTATTTTTTAACTATACTAATGTCTACGCAAACGTTTTCAATTCAATTAGCCATATTCGATGTATCTTACCCAATGTCCAATGTGCTCAGTTACTTGGGGAGCCAAGCTGCAAAATAGATACCACCATTTTTTTAAACCACTTTTATAAATACACTTAAAGTTGAGATAAGCCCGCCAATGCAATCCGTTACTTACATAATACTAATATTAGGTTGAGAATAAAAGATTTAATATAAATGTATATCACGTTAAAAAGTAAGCAATCACTGCAGTCCCATAAAGTAATTTTAGAGCAAGAAATAAAAGAAAATTCCCTTTTTATCTGAACTCACATGGCGCCGGTGGATTTCAACTAACTAACGTTAGAATTGACAAAATATGATTTGACTGCAATATATAATACGTGGGACACTCAGAAAGTTTTGCGAAAATAAAAAAAAAGTGTTCTATAGGTAAATATTTTTTTATTAAATCTTTTCAAAGTACTCTCCACCAGCCTCTATACAAAGTTGCATGCGTTTGAACCAGTTTTCAAAACACTTTTTCCAATCCGCCGCAGATACCTCGTTTACAGCCTGCTCAAACGTTGACAGCGCATCTTCCAGCGAGGAAAATTGTATCCCTTTGAGCTGATTTTTTATTTTCGGGAATAAAAAGAAGTCGCACGGTGCAAGGTCAGGGCTGTAAGGAGGGTGACCTAGGAGTTTAACCGGAGTGCTGTCCAGGAAGTCCCTCGTTTTAAGCGCGGTGTGTGCGGGCGCGTTGTCATGGTGGAGTAGTATCCTGCGGAGCCCTGTGTTTGGTCGCTTGTAGCTCACTACAGGGAAAACTTCTGCCAAGCATTTGGTAGTGTACTATTCAGCGTTGATGCTTCTTTGATTTCGTAAAGGGATTGATAACAAGTAGCCAGACAAATTGAAAAAACTCGCGATCAAAATCTTCCCTCCGCTTCTAGATCGCTTCACTTTGGTAGGTGTTGATTCGTTTTGAAACACCCAAACCATCGACTGGCGTTTTGTTTTTGGATCATACTGATAAATCCACGACTCATCACCTGTAATGATGTCATAAACACGCCAAGACGCGCCTGCTTCAAACTTGTTTATCATATCACGACACCATTCCACCCGGGCCTGCTTCTGAGCATCGGTGAGATTGTGCGGCACCCAGCGTGAAACTATCCTTCTCACACGAAGATGCACGTGTAGAATCTCGTGAAGGCTTCCCGATCCAATCTGAAGAATGTGCTGAATCTCTTGATATGTGACTCGTCTATTATCTTGGATTAAATTTTTCACTGCTAGCTCGTTTTCTTCCGTAACAGCCGTCAAAGGGCGACCACTTCTTTCTTCATCCTCCAAAGTCAGTCGACCGCGCTTGAATTCGTTATACCAACGATACACGGTCGCCTTGGAAGGGCCTTCATCCATGAATGCCATTTGAAGTCTATCGTACGATTCGTCTGGTTTCAGGCGACACTTGAAATCGTAGAAAATCATAGCGCGAAAATGTTCCCGACGCAGATCCATTTTTCAATGAGACACAATAATTGAAATTATCTTGCAAAAAATGCAGAGAGAAATTTTGAAATTGGAACGTACTTATTTTGACTCATAAATAATCATATTTTAGAAATAGATTATAACTGACCAGTCTCTCATATATAAAAACTTTTTTTCGCAATACTTTCTGAGTGGCCTGGTATTATTAAGAACGGGAGCTTTTTTAAATAAGTATTATTCTGGGTACCACATTGTTTAACATAACACAGGTTTCAGGGAACCTGTTGTACTTAGGCTAGTTCGTTAAATTTTCATTTTTTTTAATAAATTGTGAAAGTTAGACCTATAGCTAAAAAGATCAGTTTATTCACCTATATAATTCATGAATGAAATTTGTGGACTTTATTCATTGTCTGGGAACAAAAGCCGATAGAAAAATGGGAAAACTGACCAAGGTACAATACCCTTGATATACACTTGGACCGTACCTTGGTCAAGTGAAAAAAGTAAACACCGGCAGTTGTTCAGGACCGACAGGAAGTTCATTTTTTCATTAAACTAATGTCAACGAAAACGTTATCAACTAAATCAGCCTAATATGATATACCTTGATCAGTTTGCAATAGGTTCGTGTAGTTATTTGAGGTTCATTGTGACCATTTCTTTAAACCACTTTCAAAAACACACTTCTGGTTAAGGTAAGTTTTTTTTTTTTTTTTTTTGAAAAAGAATATTAGCAACCGAAATTACTAATATTCCCCCTAACCCCTCCAGCTAAGCTAAATTGCTTGTGTTAGGAGTGGGTTCACGTCGGTAGTGTAATGGCCAGGATTCGAACCCGGGACCTCTCGATCGTAAGGTCGACTCCTTAACCACTAAGCTACCGACGCTTATCGTAAGGTCGACAAAGACAAAGACAAAGTTTTGACCACCAATGCTATTTGTTACCTACATATACTGAAATTAGACTGAGGATAATATATTTATCATAAGCGTTTATCATGTTAAATAAATAAGCAATAAGAAAGTCAAAAAACGTACTTTTGGACAAGAAATAACCAATTATCGTTTTTCGCGGTACACACGCCTCGTCGGCGAATTACAACTAACTTCACGTTAGAGTTAATAAAGGATGCTTTGACTACCATATACAATAATATTTTACAGCACAGAAGTTTTCGAAAAACTACGATTATTCTATGTATAACACTGTATGAAACGTACAGTACTTACACTGCATTACATTAGCACGTATTACGTTTGACACTATTGGTTTTAAAATAGTTCAGTAGTAGTTTAATATTTCCTTGTAATTAAATCATTACATATCATACTAATATAGACTGTTCTAATACTTACCTGATGTTGTCTCAAGTCTGTTACTATGTAACAAGGGTAGTTAAATTTAAGGGTAGATTATAAGTTACAAGTTATTAGAAGTTAGTAGTTGGTTTATGAGGTTATAGCAAATCAAACATGAGACTAGTTTTACCTTTCATATATTAAATGTTATAAATTGTATGTGATCTCAAGGGTGAGTACGCATAGTTCAATTAAGATTGAAGTTAAGGAAGTGAAGTTAAGAGATGTGAAGACGTGAAAGACGTGGAGGACGGCCCGCGGCAGCCAGGAATCTGCACTTAGATCTGACGCAGTATCCGCCCGGCGTGTCGCGCTGGCACCAACCGCTGCGTGACTCGCTCGGCGGACCAACGGCTCAGTACCCGAGCTATGCACTTGTGGTAGCGATGCAGAAAATTAGGGCTCGCAAAACCGCTGCACCGTAATTTATAACGTCGGCTGAAAGAAGCGACTTGGTGGGAGTTCATAGATAATGAGCCACAGCCGATAGGGTTGACCACAGCTAACATAGACAGAGTCGATGAAAGTATACAGATAATATTAGTAGACTATGAATCGATATCAACTAAGGAATCGACTACATATTCCACTAATATTCTTAAAAGTACAATGTGCATTGTTACAACTAGAATCACAACCCTGTTAAAACTTAGTTAATATTTCTTTTCGTACTCCGCGGTTACTTAATACTAATACATTTGGGGCGCCTCTCATACGTCAGTATCGATATACGTTGAGTGGGATGATACGCTTACGACTGTATATATTAAAACTTTCCATTCATAGATAATATTGATATATTTATACGAGTCGCGATACAATATTATATAATACAATTATTGTAAGTGAAGTTGATAAATATTCATCATCATCTTCTTAGTGTTGTAACTGGTTGCATCCGAAGCTTTCACCTCGGGGCCTGAAGTTCGCCTTCTCTTTCTACTCCTTTAATTTGGCTTATATGGCTTTTATAGGAGTTACTGTCGTCTGACCTCCTAATCCGAGAAGAAAACCTGCACCAGAGCCTCATTCGTCAATGAGAAGGTATACCTGCCTCGGAAGGCTTGAAGGTTTATTTTTCTTTATCTTTTTGTTATATATATATAAGACACGTCAATTTGACTTCACCTCGCCTGGTGGTAAGCTGAACGTAAAGTCTCAGGAAAGAAGGTCACCATTACATACACGTACCATGTTAACAATGGTGGCACTCAGCTTGACGGCCTCATCAAAATAGGATTGTCGTCGCAGCACCGCGTGACACCCACCGGTCCCACTAGTGCTGCGACCACTATCCCCCTGCCCGGCTATGCACTTGCTGACCCCTGAACGCAATCAAACCGAAATTGGATTACTATGGAGGGTTTTTCGCAATCGCGCTCGTTGATACCCACCCGGCCGAATTTTGTGACCAATTTGTGTCATCAAATTTCTACCCCCACTAATTTAACACCAACACTTTTAACAACAACACCACTTTTTAATAAATCCGGTTTGTGACAATCTTTATAGTTATCACAAAATAAAAGGCCCGTTTTAACAGTTCGCGCCCATAAAGTTCTCAATTTTTTACCAATTGAAATGTTCTGAAGGTAATTACATTTTTCATTGACAGGTACCGCCCACTCGGCTAAGTGCTCTGCATAACGATTTGGAAAAAAAATCGAGCAAGATATGTTTTTTCAAGTCCGATGCTCACTTTTATTTTTATTTATTTAAATACTAGTGTTTAGGTCAAAATTAATTACTGAATTTCACCAGCTGTGTAGGGATATTTACTGAAAATTATGAGCTTGGAGCTCAAAGCAGTAAATAATTTCTATAGAGGCAGCATTGATTTCTATAGAATGACTTGTCTCTGACCAAGAGGTATACACGTATGTTCGCCATCTTGTGAAGTTGACTGTGCGCCCATTCCGTTTGTTTTGTTGATAATATTTCCCGACTCGGCTTTGTTTTTGGATTATTTGGACATTGATTTAAACATTGAGATTTGGACTCGATTTTGGTGTTTGTTGTTATATTGTACGAAATCTGTTTCAACATGTCAAAAAGAGGACGTACAATCAACAGCCATTCACGTGAATTGCTTGTAAAGTTAACCGAATACTTCGTAACGCAAATGCAAGATCTAGTCGCACAAGCACTTGCTATCGGTAAAAAAACTATTCGAACCATCTTGAAGCAAAAGTATGGACCTTCCGGTACTGACGACAATATTATTACGTACGCCTAAAAAGAGAAAGAAAAGCAAGTATGTAACAGGTATTGACACATTTGACGCAGACGCTATTCGAAACCACGTATATGCTTATTACACAAGAAATGAATACCCAATTGTGAGTAAATTGCTGATAACATTACGAGAGGCTGGTCTGTATAGTGGCAGTGCCACGTCTTTCATAACAATAATGAAGCAAATTGGTTTCAAATACAAAAAAAAAACCGACAAGAGAAATGGAACAATATGATTTAATTTGGCACCGAGTATCGTTTTTGAGGGACATGAGCAAAATCACAAATTGGGACACTGTCATGTTTGTCGATGAGACTTGGCTCAACTCAAATCATACCGTACCGCAGTCATGGACAGACGATACCAAGTCATCTTGCTCAAAAGTGCCAATGGGTAAAGGTGGACGCTTAATAATGTGCCACGCCGGATAAGCTGGGGGAGGTTTTGGGAATGATGCCTTACTTGCATTTGAGTCTAAAAGTACAAAAGACTATCACGAAGAAATGGACGGAAATAAATTCACAGAGTGGTTTACTAACTTGCTAATAAACCTCCCTGAACAGTGCATAATCTTACCATTCGGTTCAAATAGATAAAGCACCCACTCAATCAAATAAAAGGCTAATTTGGTAGCATGGCTACAGAGACAAGGCGTTGAAGCTGACACGCTGAACTACTACAAATGGTAAAAGAAAATAAACCTGCGAAACCAAAATATAAAATTGATAAATTGGCACGCACAAAGTAAAAAGAACGCCGCCTTACCATTGTCAGTATTAGCGTGCTTTTCCACCAGAGATGTGCTACGCTAAGATGCTATGGATGCGTTTGATATCCACCAATCATATTCATTGGTGCACATAGCTTAGCACTGGTGGAAACGGATTCAACTAAGATATGTTTTTTATACTATATATTACAATAAACAAAGTATATATATAGCCGCGGTAGCCTAGTGGTATGGGTAATGGACTGCTGAGACGAGGTCTCGGGTTCGATCCCAGGTTTCACCATGGCACACACCGATGACTTTTCGATGCTTTTCGAAGTTATGTGTGTATTTATCGCAGGTTTATAAGTGCCCGGTTAATGGCAATAGGCTCGCCACCTATTACATTGGGACCTAAACATAAACTGGTGAAATGTGGGTGCTAGCACCTCTGCCTACCCCTTCGGGGATATAGGCGTGGGTTTATGTTATGTTATGTTATGTTTATGTTTTTTATATGGAAGGATGCGTGCTATGGATGCGTGCTATGGCTGCGTGCTATAGATGCCTGCTATGGGCCATCGCGAGTGGTGTAGCTATGTGCAGAGCAGAGTACCTACAGTATGCCCGCGTTTTTCGCTGAAAGTTATTTTATATCTCGCAATGAGCGAAGAAGAACTCATGGAGGCGGTGCATCTACGTAGCGCATCTTCCTCGCACAGCTACCTAGCGTAGTATTGGTGGAAACGGTCACATATTACACACATTCACATCTTTGCAGTATAGCTGCATAGCACATCTCTGGTGGGAAAGCACCCTAATGCTATTGAGTTGATTTGGGCTCAAGTGAAAGGATACGCAGCACGCCACAACACAAAGGCGCCATTCTCCAATAAGAGAATGATGAAAGTGCTTAATGGAGCTTGTGCCAAAATTACTAAAGATGACTGGGCAAAAGTGGTAGAAAGAACTTGAAAAATAATAAAGGAAGACTATGACAGAGACGTCAATATTGACAGTATGATAGAAAACGAAATAATTATAAATTCGGGTAACGATAGCTCAACTGACGACTTTGGCTCATCATCTGAAGAAAATGATTCTGAAGACTGATTTAATTATTCTTGTTGTTTTTGTGATTGAGTGAATGTTATTATAACAAAAATATTAAATAAAAGTAAATTGACCTTTCATAATATTGTATCATTATAAAATACCTACAATATCAAAGGTTAAGCTAATTTTTCTAATCAGTACTTTAATCCAATGCTCTTTACATACATACTCAAATCGATCAAATCCCCATGCAAACTGAATTCGATTCATCGTGAGTATCGAGTACCGAGTCGTATAGTTACATCTTTAGTTACGCCAGGAAGACAATTGTCAAAGCGGGCCTTTTATTTTGTGATAAGTTTATAAGAGGGCGCATTGAAGATATTAGCGTCAAGGATTTCACTTTTTTCTCAGCAATTACGAACTTTGGGAACAGATAATTTTTTTTTCATTATTATTACTTCAATTTGGTAATTGATTTATAGGATTAGTAAACTGTTATAACTGACAAAAATATTGAAGTCTACTCTGTAAAAACAGAGATTTTGGTTTTACATCGATTTAAGCGACTAAATTTTCTGTAGCGATATCTCTCCTTACCCTCGTTTTTGTTCAAACGTGAAATACTGTTTTTGTCCATTGAAATGTTGCATGAGCTTTACATTTATTAGAGGACGCAATATTATTTTTGGGACATGTGTTCAATAGAAGCTGAACCTCAAGTTTGTGGGGTTGTCGCCCGGCCACCATCTTGAAAAAAGGGGTTCAAACACCTTTTTCGCGATATATCGGAAACTATGCGTCCTACAAAAAAACATACATACATTACAATACATAATTTGTAGCTAATCGCTTTGCCTACAAATATGTTCGTATAATATTTTGCCCTAAATTTAAAATTAAAGATGTTAAAAGCAAATAAAATAAGTTAAAGTGAGAAAATTTCTATATAAATTTTCTTTTTTACTGTATAACTTTTTATGTACATTTTACAAAAAAATTACCTTTGACCAATTTTGTAGATGGTCCTTTGAGGATTTTTTTTCTCTATAATTTAATTTAATTTCATTCAATTAAAACGCTGTTACTGCGCTCCAAAGTTTTCCGGGTTCGTCAATGCTCATGAGAATCCGGTCAAAACGAAATGTTTAACTTAGTTTTATTATCTTTTATTTTTATTGTAAATTCTTACACTTTTTTTGTTAAATCCGTACAACTTTACTTATTCATTCCTAATTGTTTTCCTCACTATAGAACTTACCAAAGTATTGTTTCTTATAGTAATTTCTAAGAGGAGTGTACATTTTCGAGAATGTTAAGCAGGTCTCAAATGCTCTACAGCAGGGGTCTCCAAACTACGGCCCGCGGGCCAAATCCGGCCCGCCAGTGTCATCAATCTGGCCCGCGACAACCAATGATTTATTGTCATCAATCTGGCCCGCGACAGCCAATGATTTATTGTTGTTACTATTGCTGTGATAAGTTGAAGAAGAAAACATAGAATGATAATTACTCAGTTTTATTTACTTGCAAGGTAAAACTTAACGACAGAAATGATGACACAGAAAACTTAACTTAAGTATCTAAGTTTAAGCATTTTAATAACTAACAAATAATTGAAATGAAAACACTAATGAGATTTATGTAATTGTGATTTTCCACCGACAATAGTTTGTAGTTGTGGATCAATTTTACTTGTAAATTATCAAAAGAGATTTAAGATTCTCATCGGTTAATTGAGATCTGTAAACATTCTTTGTGTACTTCATCTTGGAAAACGTTTTCTCACACAAGTAAGTAGTACCAAAAACAGAAAACAACCCACGAGCAAATTTATGCAAATTATCAAATTGTTCCAGTCATCCAGTGGAAGACTCTTATAAAATTCCAGCAATGATGAATTTTGATACTTGGTCTTAATCATATCACTGCACTGTAAATCAATAATTTCCATTTGGACTTCCGGAGCCAGGGTTTCAATGTCAGAATCAAAAGGATTTTGAAAAAGCTTAATTTCATTCGCAATGACATCAAAATCTGAGAAACGAGTATCAAAATTTATCTTCAAAGCACTCAAAGTTTCGATTGCAAAATCGACGGGAAATGCAGTCTCTGTAGTGTGGCTGAATATTTCTCATGTTTTAAAATGTGTGAATTTTTTTTTACGTAATTGCGATTGAAATAGTATTATTTTCTGCCTGAAGGATTTGATATTGGTGTATAAATCAGGTAGAAGCTGATTTTCTCCTTGCAACCTCAAATTCAGTTCGTTCATATGATTTGTCAAATCGACATAGAATGCTAACTTCCACATTCATTCACTATTTTCTAAATCGGCAAAAGGGCGCTGCTTCTCATTTAAAAAAAATTTGGATCTCTGCTCGAGGTTCAAAAAAGCGCTTAAGGACTTTTCCGCAACTAAGCCAGCGTACGGAAGTATGATATGGTAAGTCATTTTCTCCAATCTCTTGAATAAACTCGCGGAATTGTCGGTGATTCAGCCCAGTGGATCTGATGAAGTTAACAACTGATGTGACTGGTTTTAGAACTTCAGACATATCCAAACATTTCCCGCACAAGGACTGTTGATGAATGATACAATGTAAGACTAATGGTTTTGAACCACCATCATTATCTACAGCCTTTGACACAAGTGCCACTCCTTTATTTTTACCACACATATTTTTGCCTCCATCAGTTGTTATAGATTTCAAATTTTTCCATCGAAGGTTCTTTTTAATAATGGCATTCTCAACTCCCTTAAAAATATCTGCCCCAGTTGTCGTACCGTGAATACTATCAATATCAAGAAGTTCTTCATACACTTCATAGCTTTTATCTACTCCGCGAATAAAAATCAACACCTGAGCAGTATCTGACGCATCCGTTGACTCATCCAATGCTAGAGAAAACCACTCAAGATGTCCATTTTTGTCAGACAGTTGAAATGATATATTTTCTGCGATGTCTTGCACCCTCCGAGCCACAGTGTTTGCTGACAAACTGATACTTTTAAATAAATTTACCTTTTCGGGGCATATTTCTTCGGCTACTGCAATCAAGGATTTTTTTATCATTTCTCCATCGGTGAATGGTTTGCCACGTTTTCCAATTTCAAGAGCCACACGAAAGCTGGCGCGAGTTGCAGACTCTTGTTCAGTATTCGCTTTGGTAAACAAACATTGCTGCGATTTGAGTCCGCGTTTCAAAGCTGAAAATTATTCCGTCCGCAAACTTCCTGTATACTTGGAATCATTTTGAAGATGTTTCGATTCATAGTGTCGTTTAATGTTATATTCTTTGAGAACAGCTATGGTTTCATTACAAATTAAACATATCGCCTTATTACTGGACTCAATCACAAAATACTGAAAGTTCCATTTATCTTGGAACGTTCTGCATTCGATTGTCGATTTTTCGCTTCTTTTCCATACTAACAAATCACACATAAAAACAAGAAGTAAAATCAAAATACTTTTAAGCACGGGTGTTACTTTATTTCACAATAGAGATAGACAGTTTCGCTTCCTTCGCCTTTCCTACGCAGACTGACTCGCGGTTGCGCCGCTAGCCTTTTTATATGCAATTACTGCCATCTCGAAGTGATCGGAATACACTAGCCAGCACTAGAACTTTCTCGAACCAACGCGGTAATTCCAAATATTTAATTACGACAAATGCCACCTGTTAGCGGGTAGCTGAAATAGATAGTACATAGTACCACTACTCGCCACTAGATGTCGTTAAGTGTCACAATACACAATAATAATTGAAATGCAAAAAAGCGTAAGTTTGCTTAGGTCGCGCACTTTGCGACTATTCTAGTCTAGTCTAGAAATATAGTTAAGGGCAGAAAAATTAAAACTGGTTTGGCCCTTGGAACAAACAGAAAAAATCATTATGGCCCGAAGGCTTCAAAGTTTGGAGACCCCTGCTCTACAATATGCGTCCATTGTTCTGGCGACTCCAATTTTAACTCCTATCACTCCCCAAACCTTCACTGCAGTATTTTTTTTGTAAAATGTATTAAAAAAAAGCGGCCAAGTGCGAGTAACACAATAATGTTTTTTTATAGCTTTATCATTCTCTTATTTTAGAAGTTACAGGGGGGGGGGGGACATTTTACCACTTTGAAAGTGTCTCTCGCGCAAACTATTCAGTTTAGAAAAAATGATATTAGAAACCTCAATATCATTTTTGAAGACCTATCCATAGATACCGCACTCCACATGTAAGTGTTTGAAGAAAAAAAAAATTAGTTTCAGTTGTAAGTATGACCCACAAAATTTATTGTATTTATTTTTGAATGAAAATATTAATAATATAATTATAAAAAAAATATTATCTAAAATATTATATAATTACAGAATACATCCACTTACCAAGTTTCAACAGCATAGTTCTTATAGTTTCGGAAAAAAGTGGCTGTGACATACGGATGGACAGACAGACAGACATGACGATTCTATAAGAGTTCTGTTTTTTGCATTTGACAACAGAACCCTTAAAAGTTATAGAGCATTACAGATTTTTTTTTTAAATTTCTTACTTTTTTGCTTAATACTTCTTTAATTTTAAATTTAGGGCAAAAAGTTATACGAACATCATCATCTCATCATCTCATCATCAACCTATTCTAGTCCACTGCTGGACATAGGTCTCCCCTAATGAGCGCCATAGCGCCCTGTCTTCAGCTTGCCGCATCCAGCATCTGCCCGCAGTCTTTCGCAGATCGTCATCCCACCTGGCCGGAAGGCGTCCTACACTACGTTTGCCGAGTCGCGGTCTCCACTCAAGAACACGTTTACCCCAGCGGTTGCCGGTTCTTCGCGAGATATGGCCGGCCCGCTGCCACTTCAGCTTGCTTATTCTTTGAGATACGAGTATGTCGATAACCTTGGTTCTCTGTCGGATGTATTCGTTACGGATTCTATCCTTCAGAGAAACTCCAAGCATAGCTCTTTCCATAGCTCGCTGAGCGACTTTGAACTGGTAGACCAGCCCTACCGTGAGTATCCACGTCTCAGCTCCGTAGGTCATCACGGGTAGGACGCACTGATTGAAAATTTTCGTTTTCAAACACTGCGGTATGGATGACGAGAAGACCCGACGTAGTTTCTCAAACGCTGCCCAGCCTAGCTGGATCCTCCTCTTGTCCTCTCTCTCAAAATTGTTTTTACCCAACTGCACAATCTGCCCGAGGTAAGTGTACTCAGAAACAATTTCGAGAAGGTGGCCATCCACGACGACCGGTCCTGGATCAATGTGGCCATTGATAAAGACTTTGGTTTTATCCAAATTCATGCCAAGACCGATGCGTCGCCAGCCTGAAGCTAGGCCGTCTAGCATCTGGGTTAGCTCCTCTAGCGACTCCGCCATTAAGACTATGTCATCAGCGAATCGCAGGTGTGAGATGTAGTCGCCGTTTATATTTATGCCCTTACCTTTCCAGTCCAGCGTCTTAAACATATCTTCCAATGCGCTCGTGAACAGTTTCGGGGAAATGACATCCCCCTGCCTCACTCGTCTGCGCAATTGGATGGGTTTAGACTGCTGACCCTGTACTTGGACACTCATAGTGGCGGCTTCGTAAAGGCATCTCAGCACCTCCACATAACGATAGTCTACTTGGCATCACTGTAAGGATTCCAGAACAGCCCAAGTTTCGACGGAGTCAAAGGCCTTTTCATAGTCCACAAAAGCGAGACACAGGGGCTGATTATACTCTTCGGACTTCTATATATGCTGCCTCACTGTGTGAATGTGGTCTATAGTGCCATATCCTCCGTGGAACCCAGCCTGTTCCGGTGGCTGGAACTCGTCGAGTCTCCTGGCGAGACGATTCGTGACCACTCGTGAAAACAGCTTATAGACGTGGCTCAGGAATGAGATGGGTCTGTAATTTTTAAGGAGGGTCTTATCACCCTTCTTATAAAAGAGAACAACCAAACTCCCCGCTCCACGCCTTAGGAGTTCTCCTACTGTGAAGGATGGCATTGAAGAGTTTCTGTAGCTCCTGTATGACAGGAGCTCCTCTTGCCTTCAGAAGCTCTGAAGTAATTCCGTCCTCACCGGGGGCTTTTCCATTTTTAAGCTGCTTCAGAGCTAACACCATCTCGTCTTGACTGATATCAGGCAGTTCGTCGGTATAGTGGCGTGTCAGGGTGGCTCTGGAATCATGGTCGTCTCGTCGAGAACGGGGAGCATGTGCAGTGTACAGACGGCCATAGAAATCCTCTATCTCGGCGGAGATCTCCGGCTTCGACAATACGGTTCTCCCGTCATGCGTTTTGAGCTTCGTCAAATGGCTCCTGCCAAGCTGCTGAGTGAATACTTTGGACCCTCGGTTTCGCTCTATTGCCTCTTCAATGAGGCGTGTGTTGGAGCTCCAAAGGTCGCGCCGTACCATCTTCGCAATTTCCTTGTTTAGGCGTGACCTGTCTGACGAAGTCGCTTGGGTGGATTCCCGTCTTCTTGCCAACAGCCCCAGAGTCTCATCCGAGAGTTTGAACTTTTTGCCAGTACGCTGTTTTTTCGTCTCTCAGCGTTTCGACCAGATTGTGTAGGGTCTCGTCAGCGTCATCAGTGGGTTCCAAGGCAACAAATCTTTCCCCGAGAAGCTGCTGGAACTTCTCGGTGCCCGCCATGATTTGGGTTGGGTTAGGTCGGAGCGTGGACATCATCAGACGGTTTCTTTCAAGCTTTAGGTTGATATTCAGAGAGCCTCGGAGCAGTCGGTGATCAGATCCGGTATTAAACCTGTTGATCACTGAGACATCTCTGAATATGTGCTTGCTCTCCGTCATGATGAAGTTGATCTCATTTTTTGTCACAGCGTCGGGGCTTTGCCATGTCCACTTCCTTTGAGGCTGTTTCTTAAAGAAGGAATTCATTAAGATTAGTCCCTCTTTCTCAAGGAAGTTGACAAGCATTTGCCCCCTGTGATTCCTAACTCCATAACCAGCGGGCCTATACGGGATTCGTACCCAGACTGGATACCCACCTTGCCGTTAAAGTCCCCCATAACAACGTTGAAGTAAGCCTTAGTGGTGTTGTGCAAGGCTTTGGATATGTCTTCATACATATCCTCCACTTCATCATCCAAGTGTGCCGAGGTCGGTGCGTAAACCTGAACGAAAAGACTTTTAAAGTTAGTGGGTAGTTGGTTAAAAGTGCACTTTTCGTCTCTTGATATTTAATTGATTTAAAAATAGTATTATCTGTTTTTACACTAATTAAATGATTGGATTAGTCAGTTAACTCAACGTACCTGCCAGTCTAGCGTTTTCTCCATAAACTAAACACTAAATAGCAACACAGAAACACGGTGGAGAGCTCCTTACTCGATATACAAAAATATTTTGAAGAGCGAATGGCAAGATTTGAGGCAGACCTGCAGAAGAAGTCTTCAGCAAGTACTGGGAGTCTGGCTGATGAGTTTGGTGCATTTAAAACATTCGTGTTACAGGCGCTTAAGTCGTTCTCACAACACCTTGATACAGTTGCACGGGAGGTAGATAATCTGGAGACACGTAGCCGCCGAAAGATTCTACTCTTACATGGCATTGCAGAGACGACAGGTGAGGAAGCGGTTGAAGCTGTTACTAAGGTCGTACAAAAACACCTCAAAATCGACCCTTTTACATCTAAAGATGTCAAACAGTGCCAAAGGATGGGACGGCAAACATCTAGTCAGCAGCCCAGACCGATCCTTGTTAAACTCCAGAGTGTAGCAGTAAGGGACAGCATTTGGTTCTCGAAGACGAAGCTGAAAGGTACGGGTATTACTTTTTCTGAGTTTTTGACTAAGTCACGGCACAGAGCTTTCATGGCTGCTCGGGATAAGTTCGGAGTTCACAAATGCTGGACGAGGGAAGGTTCCGTGTATGTCCTTGGTTCGGATGGAAACCGGCACCGCATCGTATCCATTGGTGACATCGCAAACATACAGTGCCCAGATCTCGAAGACACTGCTACAGTCAAAACCATTTCTACAAGATCCAAGCGTGCAGCACAAAAGAAATAAACTTTCTGTGTCATTCGTACTTGGCCGGGTAACTAGTGTTGATGTCTGTACTACTTTTGAACTATTCATACTATTTTATCAACATTTAATCACTGCCTTCCTTAAAGAAAACTAGAAATTGCATAATAGTAACAGTATTTTGACTATGAAATGACATGACATTACATACAAACAAATACACGACAAATGACAATCAGCGTTCCATGTTACTCACAATGTAATCAATATTAGCATGTCTTTTTGTCAGAAAACTAGTCTTTTAAGTCTTAAATAATAGTGTAATCTGTCATATCGATACTTCTCATTGTTAAATAAATAATATTGATATGATTTATGCTTTATGTTATAGTACGTTACAAATTGTTGCCCGGTATAGGTATTTGTGTGTACCGCTGTGATATTTGTGTATGTTATAAATTTTTAAATTACGTTTAATATTGTAACACGCAACTGGCGGGTGGATACTGTATATTGGTATTTAGAGTACTTATACTGATATACACATTATAATATATAGATACATATATATATATATATATATATATATATATATATATATATATATTATTTCAATTTATTGCATAAATATTTATATTATTTTACTTTATTAATATTGTTGTACTTAACTATTCTTATAGGTATCATATTTTGTAGGTATTTACATTCTCAGAGAACTTAAATATATATATTACATTACATATTATGAATGATTCAGATAGCGATAATGATAGCTTTGTTTCTGCCAGCAGTCTAAACGACAGCTTCGTCAGTTTGCCGTCCGTTTCGCTAGAAGACACTCTCCGGTTCCAGTTTTCAGATGTTCCGCGAAATTTTAATGTGATCCACATAAATGCCCAGAGTATTCCTGCTCATTTCCCGGATATGCTGGCTAACTTTCACTCTAACCTTATCGACGCTATTCTTGTCTCTGAAACTTTCCTCAAACCTTGCCTACCGACTTCATCTTACTCTCTTCCAGGTTTCCAGCTGGTTAGGAATGACCGTGAGTTTGCTGGGTGTGGTGGTGTGGCTATATACTTGCGTTCACATATTCCATTCAATATTATTAGCTTGTCACCACAAACATCACCAAACTCGAGTGAGCACTTGTTTATTGAGCTGGAACTTAACCACACAAAAATTCTACTTGGTGTTTTCTATGCACCATCTCTGAGAGTGAACTATTTTTTTTTCTTAGAACAAATGCTGGAAACTTTTTTACCTTCTTACAGTCATGTCATTTTGATGGGAGACTTCAACACTTGCCTACTTAAAAATGACTCTCGTTCTTCCTCCTTGCGTCATATCACTGAATCCTGTAATCTATCTATCCTACCTCTCAATGCTATTCATCATTTTCCAGATTGTGTCCCTTCTCTTCTTGACCTCATAATAGTTTCTTCTTCTAACCATGTCGCTAAGTATGGTCAATGTTCAGCTGATAGCTTTTCCTACCATGACCTTATCTATCTATCTTATAAAATTCGGCCTCCAAAGGCAAAACCAAAAATTATTATGCAGCGAAATTTTAGTGGCATAGACGTTGACAGGCTTCGCGAGGATGCTTCTAGAATAGATTGGGAACCACTTTTTATTTCAAACTCCATCGACACTAAGGTGCAAATTCTTACGTCTAACATAACACAGCTGTATGATGCACATGCTCCTATTCGTGCAATCAAAGTAAAACATTTGCCAGACTTACAGACGACATCAAAAAGTTGATGACGAAAAAAGCTGCAGCCAAGTCAAGGTACAAGTTTCGATCGACCCAGGAGAAACTGGGGAAGTATGTGGCCATTAGAAACCGTTGTAACAAGGTGTGTAGGAACGCACAACGCCAACACATTCACAAGTCTATCGAAAACGGAGATCCAACTAAAGTTTGGAAATTTCTTAATTCATTGGGAGTTGGAAAATCACGCCAAGACTCAATTCCTAATAACTTAGATGTCAATTCACTTAATGTACATTTCTGTTCTTCGACCCATTTAGACGGGACAACTAAATCAAATACAATGCAATATCTTTCAACTATTCCAACTCCCAAGTATCCTTCTTTTGTCTTCGAACAATTGACCGCTTGTGATGTTAAGAAGAGCATAATGGCAATCTCATCCAATGCTGTCGGTAACGATTGTATTAGCCGAAATATGATCATTCCTATAATGGACGAAATTCTTCCTATTTTATGTAACATTTTTAATCATTCCATATCTAGTGGAGTATTCTCATCTACTTGGAAAGAGACACAGATAATTCCTTTAACCAAAAAATCAAAACCATGCTCTTTATCTGATTACCGTCCCATATCGATCCTCCCATTCCTATCTAAAGTCTTAGAGCGCCTTATTCACTCCCAACTTAGCACTTTTCTCAATAAAAATTCCTTGTTGAACTCATTTCAATCCGGATTTCGTCCTGGGCATAGTACTTCGACAGCGTTGGTGAACATCACAGATGATATAAGGCTAGTAATGGATGGCGGAAATCTTACACTTTTATCCTTACTGGACTTTAGCAGTGCCTTCAACAGTGTAGATTTCCACATTTTGCTTGGCATACTAAGCTCTATTAACATATCTCCAACGGCAATTGATTGGTTTCGTAGTTACCTGTTTGGTCGTCGGCAACGTATACGCATTGAAGAATCATATTCTTCATGGTGCAGTACTGAAGCCGGTGTACCACAGGGTGGCGTTTTATCTCCTTTACTCTTCGCAATTTTTATAAATTCCATCTCTGACAAGCTAGTTTCATCCTACCACCTTTACGCGGACGATCTCCAAATTTATACACAAGCCCCCTTGAATAGGTTATCTGAGGCTTTCTATACTATTAACACCGATTTGGAGAGGATCTGCGATTGGAGTAAGAACTACGGACTCACGATAAATCCCACCAAAACGCAAGTCATTGTTATTGGCAGCCCCAGCATGGTCTCGAGGATGAACTTGTCGCAACTGCCTCAAGTTCAGTTTGACGGAACCGTGCTGCCCATACAGGACTGTGTTAAAAACTTGGGTATTTATTTCGACAAGACCTTCTCCTGGGGCATCCAAATCCAAGAGACAAGTCGTAAACTCTTTGCGTCAGCGGGTTCTCTACGGAGGCTAAAGAACTTTCTTCCAACTGCCACTAAAATTGCGCTCGCACAATCCCTTCTTCTTCCAGTTCTAGATTACGCCGATGTCAGCTATCCTGATCTCACTGAGGAGCAACTTGATAAGCTTGAGCAAAATTTCTGCATAAGATTCATATTTGGTTTACGCAAATATGATCACGTATCTGAATTTCGTAACAGACTCAAGTGGCTTCCAATTCGACTTCGCAGGGATTCTCACCTTCTAGCATTATTATACAATGCTATGTTTAATCCTAAGACCCCACTTATCTTAGGGAGCGCTTTAGATACCTCAAGGATACACATAGTAGAGTTTTGAGGTCGTCTGAGAATTTGGAACTAGAGATGCCAGTGCACTCCACCAACTATGCTGGGAAATTATTCACCATTAGTGCGATTCGCCTGTGGAATGCACTGCCCTTAAATATTAGACAGGCAAAATCACTTTATATATTTAAAAGTATGTTGAAAAACCACTACTTAGGTATTATCCAACCAACATGAGTATTCATGAGTGAAAATTACGTAGGTACAAAATTTTCACCTCAGGGATATAGGTTGTACTTATTTAAATTTATATATATGATTTTTAGTTTATTTACTATTTTAGTATGGAGTATTGTAATTTATAATTATGTATGTTTTTTTTTTCTTCTTATTACTTTTCTTATTACTCTTTATTTATATTTGTCTACTTAGTGATTTCATCCTGACAACTACACCACTGTCTAACAGGCATGTCTTGAAATATTTTTTTTCCATCCTAAGGTTGCCTGGAATAGATCGCATTTAGCGATAAGGCCGCCCATTGTGCATTTAACTGAGTTACTATTATCCGTAATACATTATGTTCAAATCTAATGTTGGTGTACAATAAAGAGTTGTCTATCTATCTATCTACCTTCATGCTATACCGCTTGGATAGCCGAAGGATCAGGTACGCTACCCTGTTCGACACACTGGAGATTTCTTGAACGTTGTTAGAGAAGGCCCTATTGAAGAGGAAACCTACGCAACCCTGGGATGTTTTATCACCCTCGCGAAAGTAGAGAAGATGGCCCGAGTCAAGGGTTACGGTGTCCTCTCCCTCTCTACGGACTTCGCATAACCCGAGAATATGCCATTTAATGTTCTCTAACTCCACTTCCAACTGCGCTAGATGATGGTCAAGCCTCAGAGTGCGTCCGTTATACGTAGCCAGGGTCAGTTTGTGAAGGGTTTGGTAGCCGATTGTAGCCCGGGGATGCTTAGCACCCCCTGCCCCGCCGTTACCATGGCCGCTACCATGACCAGGGATAGCGAGGCGGCCGGGAACTGGGGGCCATCTTTTGGCTGTTTCCTTCATTGGGGGGGTAATGCCCATAATTTGTTGGAGGGGTTTTTCTGCGGGGGCGCTGCTGCCCGCCCCCGGATATGTCCCTTAGTCGCCTCTTACGACACCCACGGGAAGAGTTGTGTTGGTGCTATTCTCTTTTAGGCCGGCACCACACAGTCTAACGAACATATTTGTAGGCAAAGCAATTTGCTACAAATTATGTCTATGTTTTTTTTTTGTAGGCCGCATAGTTTCCGAGACCGATCGAAAAAGGTGTTTGCACCCCTTTTTTTCAAGATGGCCGCTGGGGGACAAGGGCGGCAACCCCATAAACTTGGGGTTGAGCTTCTATTGCAACATGTCCCAAAAACAAAATTGCGTCCTCTAAAAATTCAATATTAGGTCCTTAAATTGTAACATTTCAATGGACTATTTTGGCGCTTTCGACCTTTAATTTCAAGCTAGCTCTGTATGCATTTGTATGCAGACATTCCTCGCGCAGTACGCTCAGTACTCTTCTGACTTTCTAGTATATATATAATAATCTATTGTTTAGAATTAAACAAACTTTGTTTCGATAAAACTACTTATATTGAATAAAATTGTAAAACTTTACAGCTTTGATGTTTTGTACGAAGATTATATAAAATTACTTTGGACGTGCTAAATGTGGTGTTAACTGAACGGTCGTTCGTTGCGGAGTGGCGCGGCCGGGCGGCTCGCGCCGCTGCCTGCGCCTGCGTCCCTCGCCCCTCGTCCGTCCTACTAGTGATGCGCGCGTACATCCTCCCGGGCCTTGAAAGTGTGGCTTTCAAACTTAAGCTTTGTTTGTACTAGCGCCAAGATCTTCATTCTTCGCGCCGTCTTCCTTTGCGTCATTAGAGGCCGGTAGTATGCACATCTTGTTAATAGCCCTCCTTAGTGTGCCTTTTGACGTTAATACATCGGCAACTCTGCTGATTCTATCTTTCCCAGGGTATAATTGAGTGATACGGCCAAGCTTCCATTGTAGTGGGGGAAGATTTTCTTCTTTGAGGATCACCAGATCGCCCACACGAAGCTCGTATTGCCTCGTTCGCCACTTGGTCCGTTCTTGAAGTTCGGCAACGTACTCCCGGCGCCATCTCTCCCAAAACTGTTGTCTCAGTTGTTCAATGTATTGGTATCTGTTGGGGTGCTTGCAAGTGATAGGCAACGATGGCACTGAGGTGAGAGGTCGCCCTATAAGAAAGTGCCCTGGGGTCAGAGGGGAGGGATCGGTTGGACCGGTTGAAAGAGGAGTAAGGGGACGTGAATTTAAAATGGCTTCGATTTGTGCAAATAGAGTCGCGAGCTCCTCGAATGTCAAGGAAGCATTGCCGGCTACACGCTTCAAATGGTGCTTTGCTGATTTAATGCCTGCCTCCCATATGCCTCCGAAGTGAGGCGAGTATGCGGGGCTAAACACGAATTTAATGCCCTCATTATTGGCATAATTAATAGCTGACTCACGACTGGACCTGAGTATTCTACATATTTCATTGTTCGCGCCCCTGAAATTGGTACCATTATCGCAATATATAATATTAGGTTTACCTCTTCTAGAGACAAACCTTCGCAAAGACAAAATGAAAGCATCAGTGCTCATATCGCTGACTAACTCTAAATGAATCGCTTTGGATGAGAGGCATACAAACAAACATAGGTAGCATTTTGAAATACGATTGCCTTTACCCTTACGACTAGAGATCATAAACGGGCCAGCAAAATCGACACCGCACGAGTAGAAAGGAAACATAGAAAAACTTCTTTCGGCAGGGAAGTTTCCCATTAAAGGTTGTAATGTCTTCCCACGTAGGCGAATACAAACTATGCACTGCTTTGTCGTGCTACGTGCTAAGTGTCTGCCACCTATAGGCCAAAATCGTTCTCTTATTGAAGCTAGAAGATGCTGAGGACCAGCGTGAAATAAGCGTTCATGTTCATACCTTGATATTAATATAGTTAAATGATGTTTTGCATCTAAAATAATGGGGTGTTTCTTATCATAGGCAAAATCAAAGTTTTGAATTCGACCCCCAACTCTTAATATGCCATCTGAATCAATAAAGGGATTTAGAAGCAATAATTTAGACTTACAACTAAGAGTTTTATTATTTCTAATCAATTTAATTTCTTCTGCATAACTTTCTATTTGACTTAACCTGACTAACACTAGCAAAGAATCATCTAATTCCTTAGTATCTAATGGTCCATTAATTTTTGCATTTCTATATTTACAATTATTTAGGAAACGCTGTACATAGGCATACATTCTCTTTAATTTATTTAAATTAGAGTATTTTTCAAATTTAATTATTTTGTTTGTAACTACAACATGACATTCAATGGTGTGCGAGTGTTTAACTTCAGGTAACATGTTAGGGATTTGTGTGTGGTTTTGTGTAGGCCAACAAGTTGGGTCATTAGCGAGGAACGAAGGCCCTTCCCACCAGAGGAGAGAGGACTGCAATTGCTTAGGAGTCACACCTCTAGACGCAATATCTGCTGGATTTTGATCTGTGGGAACATGACAAAAGGTGAATCCACTTGCAAGTTGATTGATTTCATTTACTCGGTTACACACAAATATTTTAAGATCCCTGGGTGGGGTTTTCACCCATCCTAGCACAACCTGTGAATCAGACCATATAAATTTACGATTGATATTACAATTTAATGACTCTAACACCTTTGAACATAAACGTGCACCTAATAAGAAGCCACATAACTCTAATCTTGGAATAGTCGTTGGGTTCATTGGTGCAACTCGTGCCTTAGCACATAACAACCTGATTGTAACTTCCTGGTTCTGATTTACAGAACGCAGGTAAATGCAGGCTGCATAGGCTTGTTGAGAGGCATCTACAAAACAGTGTAGTTCTATATTCTCCGGTGTATCACACAGAACTCGCCTTGTAATACGAATATTAGTTACATTTGAAAATCGCTTTAATAGCTCAGCCCACTTTTTACAAAACTCAACTGGTACTGGATCGTCCCAGTCCAGCTTAGAGGACCATAATTGTTGAAGTAAAATTTTAGCTACTATCGTGCAGGGACACAATAACCCTAAGGGATCAAATACCTTAGAAGTAGTAGAAATAACTGACCTTTTAGTAATATGAGTAGAAGGCTCTAGGTCTGTAGAGAATTGCAGTGAATCTGCCTTGGGACACCAGTTGAGACCTAATACACTAGATTCTTTATTGAAATCAATGGGTTTTGAAGAACCACATTCACTGTCAAATAATTGAGGACAGTTTGTTCGAAATTTCCTGAGGGGTAGGCATGCAGAATTAAGTGTATTTACAACTCCATGATATATGTGTTTTAGCCCTTCTATAGATTCTGACCCTGTATTTAGGTCATCTGCATAAAAATCGTTTCTTATTACACAAGCTATAGACTCATCCTCACATTCATTAGCCAGATGTAAGAGGCATCGAGTACTTAAAAATGGTGCAGAGGCTGTATTGAGTTGTAAAACATCTATCGATTGGGACTTATCCTCACGCCACAGAATAAGCTGCAGATGGCGCTGCTGTTGCTCGACTTCAATTTGCCTATACATTTTCTCGATGTCGGCTGTGAGAATGAATTTATGCCTGCGAAATCTTAATAAAATAGATATTAAATCACTCTGCACTACTGGACCAATCATTTGAATTTGGTTCAGTGATTTACCAGAGCTAGTTTGAGAAGAGGCATTGAATACTACTCGGAGCTTAGTAGTTTCGCTCTTTTCGCGAATGACTGCATGATGAGGCATGTAGTACCCAAATACTGGTTTAGCAATTTTAGTTAAATGCCCTAAACTTGCATATTCATCTATGAATGCCTTGTAGTTTGCCTTTAAATCAGGATATTTTATAAATTTTCTTTCTAAACTCTCAAAACATTTTTTAGCTATATAGTATGAGTCCCCAAGAGCCATTTCAGGCGACTCTTTCAAAGGAATTGACACAGAAAATCTACCATTTGGTAAGCGAGACAAGTTTTCTTTGAAATGATCCTCACAAAGTTGCTCTTCGATGGAATATGTTTTTGTGGCTGGTAAGTCATCAATTTTTCTAATGAGTTCTTTATCTCTTGAGTAAAATTACAATAAACCTTTGAAACGGACTGATTACCATGTATGGGGCCACTTATACCCACAGTCCGAGCATAGACTCCTGTAGAACCAGTTTGTTACTACCTAGCTTAATTAAATTAGAGCCAACTATCTCCCAATACACATCTGCTCCTAAGAGGATGTCGACCTCAGCCGGGGAAAAATAGTCAGGATCAGCTAGAGTAATATTCTCAGGTAACTTTATATGATCTGTATTAATTGTAGCATTTGGTAGGATTCCCGTTATTCTAGGTACTACAAGACACTTAACATTTAATTCGAAAGGCATACATCTAGATTTAATTTTAATGTTACAACTTCCAGTAATATTACATGTAGCATTATTTATCCCACAAATGCTCACTGAACTACCGGGGTTGATTGCTAGCCCTATCTTCCCTTTTAATTTGTCTGTAATGAACGATGACTGACTACCTGTGTCCAGCAGCGCACGGGCTGTATATTTTTTTATTATTTATGACAATTTGGACTAGCGCCGTACTTAACAAAACTTGGTCATTAGATGCCACTGACAGTGACACAGGCAATGAGGAAGATGTAGAGGGTTGTTCAGTTTCAGTAGTAGATGTAGGGTTGCTTTTACTTAGATGAATTAATGTGCTGTGTTTCCTTTTGCATTGACGACAAACAGCTTTCAGCTGACATTGAAAGGCATTGTGACCACTGTGCAAGCAATTTTTACATAACTTTAACTTGTTCACTTCATGTAGTCGCTCGTCTACACTCATATTTTTAAATTTCAAACATGTATGCAAATGATGATTTTCATTGCATAAAACACAACTATTCTTGTTTTCTTTTTTATCAACAGATACAATTAGGCTTTTAGATTGATTGGTTACCCTAGGTTTATAATCCACCTGTTTGTCAGGACGACTATTATTACAATAGGCAGTCTCAAGTATGTCAGCTCGACTACGAAGGAAGGAATAAAATTCACTAAGTGAAGGTAAATCTGCAAGATTGCACTTGTATTCCTCCCACTTTCTACTCGTGTGAATATCTAGTTTTGCTGAGACCGTAAAAATAATAAGAATTTCCCACATATTAGTAGGCTGGGCAAGAGTTGACATAAGAGTGTCAAGAGCCCGCAAGTGTTTTGACACATGGTCAACAACAGACCGCAATGATTTAAAAGATTCCCTTTGAATCGACTCAATGTTAAACAATGCTTTTAAATGATTATTTATTAATAAGTTTTTGTTATCATATCTTTGACATAACAGGTCCCACGCAACCTTGTAATTTTTTGAACTAAATTCTATTGATTTAATAACAACGGATGCACTACCTTCGAGTGAAGATCTTAGATAGTGGAATTTATTAATTGGTGCAATACTTTGATTGCTGTCAATCACTGACTCAAATGTGTCTTTAAATTCTATCCAGTTAAGGTAATTCCCATCAAATGTAGGAAGTTTGATTGTAGGTAATTTTATGCCATTAAATGAACGGCAGCTACCATTAGATGCATGTTCACTGTTTTCTCTATCACAATTTCCTTTTTCACCCTTGTTTAGCGGTGAATTAGCTAAAGTATTTTGACTCTTCGCTATTAAGTGAATGAACTGAGTCTCTAAACTATCTCTTTCTTTAATTTGCTCTGTACTATCAGAATGCAATAAATCGATTTTGCTTTGTATGACCTCAAACTCTTCCATAAGCGATTGAATTTTATTTAGTTTTAATTCTAATTCTCTATATTGAATAGAAGAGATTTCTTTTAAGCCAATTAAACTGTTTAAATAATCAGAAAATCTTGTTAACCGTCCCTTGATAATACCACGCTCCTTGACTAACTTTGTTAATTCTACCTTGAGCTCTGATTCACTCATTTTTATAGACTGAAATTGTACCAAACAATAACACAGGTGAACGAACAATTAAATATGTAAAAAATGTGCACTCAAACCCGTTTGAAGAGCCAAGAAGCTCAGGTCCAGTCGCTCGCGCTGGTGCTAGCACGACGCGATGCTCAGGGCAGCTCGCGCCGAGCAGACAGCTTAGGCCAGCAACGCACGTGGCGGCGCACGCGACGGAACCGGACGGGGGGCTGCGATGCCGAGACCGTTGGCGCTCCTCTTCACGGAGGTACGCTGGAAATAGTTGGCGTATGGTATTGAAATAATGATATTTCGATAACAGTAGCGTGGTGCTGGGGTTTGTAGGTATTAGATAGGTTATAGACAACCTAGGTGCTTAATTTAGAATATAGAACGAGCTGTGTATGCTAGCCGGTTGTAGATATAGCTGGAATGATTAGGCTTTGACAGAAAGAAACTTCTTCATATTAGGTTAAATGCGTGCATAAACCATGGGCGCGTGCTCGTATTTTATAGCTTAGGAATATAGCTAAGAAATTTAACGCTGCACGTGCATGTAATTTGCGTAACACCAAGCATAACATAAACCCAACACTCGAGCAGCAAGCAAGTCGGCCATTCACACAATACGAGAAAATTAGGATCGCAAGATAGGTACCTTGATTGGTAAGAAAAGTTAGGAATTTAGGACAGGGCTTACTCTCCTTGGGCTAGACCTCTGGTTCACGATGTCCCCAATGGCTCCCGAAGCAGCAAGCACGGTCAGTGGGTCGTCTTAGGCGCCAACACCAGTTCCTTTTCTTTTCTTCTTTCGATCGGGCTCGCTTGGTCGGTAAGTATGACCAAAATGGCGGCTGCTGCGTTCTCGTACGACGTCCGCAAAACGACCTTTTTGTTACTTGAAGATTGCAGTCCTGTCACGGTCGCCACTTTTGTTTAGAATTAAACAAACTATGTTTCGATAAAACTACTTATATTGAATAAAATTGTAAAACTTTACAGCTTTGATGTTTTGTACGAAGATTATATAAAATTACTTTGGACGTGCTAAATGTGGTGTTAACTGAACGGTCGTTCGTTGCGGAGTGGCGCGGCCGGGCGGCTCGCGCCGCTGCCTGCGCCTGCGTCCCTCGCCCCTCGTCCGTCCTACTAGTGATGCGCGCGTACATCTATGCTTCTGACTACTGTCAGCGTCGGACTACTGCCAGTCGAGCTTCGCGTACTTGTCAATATTGACAGTCAATACTGGCCTGTAGACCAGAAACTTGGTCTACAGGCCCAAGAACTTCAAAATAATTTTTAAATAAACTTCGCCCATGTGCTCCTCGCTTTCCGTGCCCCGCAAGTGAAATGTCAACGTGATGTAAAAAAGAATTTCTCATTTCTTATAACATTGAACACAATGGAGTTGAAGAAATTTTATCTATAAAATAAAATAATTGAATTAATTTATTTCGTAAATTGACTAAAGGTTATAATAGATTCAGGAACATAGGTAGATGGAATAAATACATTTTTAATGACAAAAATTGCATTTGAGCTAAGAAAATTGAACAGATTTTACACTGGAATAGTGAAAATAGATGGAATAGAATTTTATTTAGGTACTTAAAAAAGCAGGGCACGCCACATTAGCGGCGGTAAGGGCCATCATGGAGGATTGGCTAGAGAGGCGACACGGAAGCCTCTCGTACCGACTGACTCAGGTGATCTCCGGGAAGGGGTGGTTCGGGGACCACCTGCATCGGATCAGGAAGGAGCCAACGCCTGAGTGTCATCACTGTGACGTGAGTGAAGACTCAGGGCTGCACACGCTGGCGGGCTGCCCGGCGTGGGAGGCACCGAGGCGTGACCTCGTGGCAGCCATCGGGTGGGAGTCCTCTCGCTCGGCAGCATGATTGCGGCAATGGCGCGGAGCACGAGCGCGTGGGCTGCCGCCACCTCCTTCTGCGAGCATGTAATGCTCGCGAAGGAGATGGCGGAGCGCGCCCGGGAGAGATTTAGAAGTCTCCCGGCCCGCCGAGCCCGCATTAGGCTCGCCGCGCGTCGCAGGCGACTCAGGCACCGGAGGTCGCTTAACGACCTCCGTCCTCCATGAGCGCAGGCCTGGGGGTGGCAGGTGAGGCCGCCTGTCACCCTAGCAGAAGCAGGCCGGGGCGGTTGGGCGACTAGCGCCCCTCCCCCAAACCGGGGCAAGACGGGGACACCGTGGTTCCCAAACCCGAGGGGGCCATCACGAAACCGGAGATTGACCAGAGTCAGTCGGGGTGCGAGGAATATGCTCTATGGGCAATATTACACCTCGGCGTTTTAAGACCCGAGACGGCGTGCGGTTTTAGTCGGTTCATAACCGACATAACCGCCCCCGCTGGCTGGCGGGGGAGGGGGTACCCGAAGGGATTTCCGCACGAAAAAAAAAGGTACTTAACCATGCATAATTAATGATAGATTTGTTAAAATTTAATAATTATATCATTTTGCGTTAACGAACTTAGATGAAATAGAGACTTCTATCGTAAATAAATAATTATGATTTTTTTGTTACAATTCACTAATTTATTCGTTAGCTATAGATTGAATATTTACATTTGTTGCCACATACCTATAATAAGTAAAATAATATTGTCGGAAGTTCACGCGAATGTCACACATTGAAATAAAACTATTTTTAACGGATTCTATTTCGGGTCTCCCCGTGACCATGGCTGCTGAGAAGCAACCGAAACGTCGGGATCAATGTAAAATATGAAAACTAGTGGGGCGGAAATCACACAGTGATTGTCAAACTTCGGGCCAAACTTAGATATTTTTGTTGCAGTCTTTTTATTCAAAATTACAGACCTTAGCCTTAATGCATATTATTCGATGCGTCTTTATATATTGACCAATGAATATGAAGAAAATGAAATGAAATCAAACGTCTTCGACGTCAAAAATACAAAAAAATGATTTTTTAGGGACAATTTATATGGTAGGTACCCGAAACCGGGGTGTATGTTGGGTAATCTCCTCGAGTGTCGCCCCGATTCCAATCCAACTGCAGTCCGGGGGGAACGGAATCGGAGCGGCCGGTACACCCTGGGCGGCGGTCAATGGGTTCCCCTTCATGGGGTTGGCATTGACCGTCGCCAATACCCAACGTGGCGGGAACACATCGCTCTCCGTACTCCTCTGCTTTCAGAGGAGACAGGATGAGCGATGCTGTTAGTGGCGGAGGCCACCGTAGGGTCCTGGGGGATCCAGGGGCGGGTTGGCCCACTGCTCACGCAGGGGCCGACGGGCACTTGTGCCGCCGCCGGTGAGAGAGGACTAGCCATCCTCTCGCGTTCCGTAATCGGCAGGTAATCAGCAACGACCTGACTGGTGGCTCCAGAAGGGTACGCTGTGAACTTGCCGACCGGAGGGCTTGCCTTTATTGGCCGGCCCACGACAAGGAAAAGTCTATAACACCCGACAGCGAAGTCGTCAAAACCTATGGATACCAGCCGACCTCCATAGTATATAGGCTTATCCAGGTGCAGGGGGCTCCGCCTGGATGGACCATCTTTCCCATGGGGGAAAGATGGTCCATCCAGGCGGAGCCCCCTCCCACGAGTATGGACTCGTGGGATATATTATGAACAACATAAATCCAAATAAAAACAAACAGGACGGAACTAATAACAACGACCAAGGCGCAAACACCGGTACTCGAGAGGATGGAGTGGAGGTAGTTAGGGGTGAAGAGGAGGTGAGGCGACGGCCTCACTCACGGTCAGCTAAGGCCGTCTTCACCAGACCCGCTACCCCATTACCACTAGGAGGGGCAACGGATGCAGACGTGGCGTCTGCAGCGTCGACGGCGGGTACTGACAACGAGTCAGTATCCAGCCGAATGGAGTCTGAGGAGGGTCTCCGACGTAAGCGGCCTCGCTCGGGTGGACCGTCCCTTGACCGTAGCAGAAGCTCTGGGCAACGGACGATCTCCTCGAGCGAGGACGATCGGCCGGCCAAAATATTGGCCACCGCGGCGGCTAGAACGCCGAAGTAGCCGGTGCGCGTCCCTCCGCTACCCAGCTGCAAGGACCAAGGCGTCCCCGCGGCGAGGGAGCTCCTCACCTTGCCCGCATTACCGACACCATAAAAGGGTCAAAAAATGTGTCGGGAAAGAAGAAGACGGTGGCTGAAAACGTCGCCGTCGCCAGGACGGTGCTGGAGGAGCTCCTCGGTAGGAGCGTCTCCGAGGTGGAGGCGAAGCTCAGGGCCCGGCTTACAAGCCTGGAAACTGAGCTGACCAACTCCTTGGAGCAACAGCGGGTCCTCCGGGAGGAGGTCAGGCAACTGACCCAGATGGTCAGGGGATATCCGGAGGCCCAGAAGGCCCCAAGAGCCCAGGAGGTGGCGGACCACCCGAGGGCTCTCGTGCCGCAGGGGGGGACGCCTACGTCGTCGTCGGCGCCAAATTCGGCACCAAAGGTGGCGCAAAAAACAACCAATCCGGCACCCGAGATGGCGCCTGAGCCTGTACCGAGTGTGGTGCAGCTTCTGGCGGCCATCGAGAAGCGGCTTGGCGTGTTAGAGGACCGGGCTTACCGTCCCCCACTGGCACGGCCCACGTCTTTCGCCGGGGCTGCTGCCAGTAGTAAACCCGGCCTCAAAGGCCAAAATTCCGCCGCCCCAGTGGCCCCAACGCCACAAGGGAAGGGGAAGAAGCGCGGCACCCCCGCCCCCGCCATAACCGCCGCTCCCGCTGCACCCGAGCGTTCCTCCAGAGGGGAGGAATGGGTGGTAGCGGTAGCCGCCAGAAAGGCGGCTAAGAAGGCGGCAAAAGCCGCTGCGGCGAAGGCGCCGAAGAGGCTCCGCGCCCCACGATCCAGTGCCGTCGTCCTGACGGTGACGACGGAGGGTGTGGAGAAGGGCGTGGGGTACGCCCAGGTCCTGAGGCAGGTTAAAGCCTCAGTGGACCTCAAGGCCCTCGAGATTGAGGGGGGGCTCCGGTGCAAAACAACTCGCACTGGAGCTCGCCTCCTCGAGGTCTCCGGCGCCACCAGCGGCCCCAAAGCCGACGTCCTAGCGGCCAAGCTGAGGGAGTCGCTGGATACCGAACCCGTCCGCGTCACTAGACCCAACAAATGCGCAGGTTTGCGCATTTCGGGTCTGGATGACGCGGCCACGACGGAGTAAGTCATCTCCGCCGTCGTGGAGGCGGGCGGCTGCCCCCGTGATCAGGTGAGAGCTGGAGAAATCCGCTTCAGCTCCACCGGTCACGGCACAGCAGTCGCAGCGGCGCAGAAAATTGCGGACGAACGGAGCCTCCTCGTTGGGGGCTTCCTAAAGGCGCGGGTGCAACTCTTGCAGCCCCGGGAGACCAGGTGCTTCAGGTGCCTGGCCGTGGGGCATGTGGGAGTGTAGTGCACAGCGGGAGACACCGTGGGGGATCGGTGCTTCCGCTGCAGTCAGCCCAGGCACAAGGCCAGTGCTTGTGACGCTCCGCCGCGCTGCTACAAATGCGTAGCGGAGGGCAAAGCGGCGGAGCACCGGGCGGACAGCAGAACCTGCGCCGCCTCGAGGCCAAAGCCCCGTTCGTCCGCAACGGGTAGAGGGGGTGCCGCTCAAGAGCGGCCACATTCGCGGCAGGATGCGGAGATGGACGTCCATTAATGGACACACCAATCCGCATTCTGCAGGCGAACATAAACCACTGCACCGGTGCTCAAGATCTTCTGTACCAGAGCATCGTGGAGGGGTCTATCAATGTGGTCGTGGTCGCTGAGCCGTACTGGGTCCACCCCGGAAGCCCGGTGGACCTGGACGGCGTAGCGACCGTCTTCGGGGGGTCCGCCGCGGACACCTCGCGCCTTGCACTCATTGCAAGGTGCAGAGGCTGTGTCGCGGCGGACTATGAGGGCTTGGCTGTCGTGGCCGTCTACTTCTCGCTAAGCCTTGACCAGTACGAGCTTGAGCTAAGGCTCGCTGAACTGGACATTGTTCTCGCTGCGTGCCGTCCTCGTCCTGTCTTGGTCCTGGGAGACTTCAACTCCTGGTTTCAGGCCTGGGGCTCCCGGAAAACCAATGACAAAGGGCGAGTACTGGAGGACTGGGCCAACACCCATGGTCTAGAGGTCCTCAACCGGGGGAATGTCGCCACCTGGGAGCGGCGGGGGTTCAGTTCGGTCGTGGATGTCGTGTTCGCGACTCCTGCTCTCGCCCGCCGCGTCCAGGGTTGGTGCGTGGTGGAGGAGGAGGAGACGGATTCCGACCATAAGTACATTCGGTTCAACGTCTCCCCTCCAACTAACCTGCCGCCGACAATCGCGAATCCCCTGGATCCACGTTGGGCGCTCAGACGCCTGGATCGGGAGGCTCTCCTGGAGGCATCCATAGTGCAGGCCTGAATCCAGGCCCGACCAGGCCTGCCGATGTCGACGCAGAGGCGGAATGGTTCAGGAGACCCATGTCGCGTATCTGCGATGCGGCGATGCCTAGGGTTAAGCCCGGCCCGGCCAAGAAACAAGTGTACTGGTGGTCAACGGAGATCGCACAGCTGCGAGCAGCGTGCGTGACCGCTCGCCGCCAGTACATCAGGTTTCGCCGGAGGCGTCGCCGACCAGACGATGCGGCAGCCCGAGAGGCGGAGCTGTATGAGGCGTACAAGGGGGCCAAGAGGACCCTCCAGGAAGCCATAAAGCAGGCCAAACGGCGGGCCCGCGAAGAGCTGCTGGAGTCTCTGGAGCAGAACCCATGGGGGCGTCCTTACCTTGCGGTCAGGGGCAAAATCCGCCCAAGGGCGCCCCTACTGACCCAGAGCCTCCAGCCGGAGCGGCTGCAGGGGATACTGGGCTCCTTGTTCCCAGCGAGAGCGGAGGAGCATGTCCCTCCGCGTATGGCTCCGCCTCAGGCGCCTGACGCTGATAATAGCGAGAGCGATGTGCTTGAAGTAAGGGAGAGTGAACTGGGGGTAGCAGTGCTCCGGCTTAAAGCCCGGAAATGCACTGCCCCCGGACCCGACCCCCATATCTATCCGAGAGGGCCATAGTTTACCCGAGCTGGCTAGGGCCAGGGCGGTGAGAAGTGTCGTGCGGTGTTCCGCAGGGGTTGGTCCTAGGGCCACTCCTGTGGAACATCGGATACGACTGGGTGCTGCGCGGTTCGTTGCTCGAGGGTGTCAGCATAACGTGTTATGCTGACGACACCCTCGTTATGGCGCGGGGAGCAACGCACCGAAGCGTGGCACTAAAGGCCACTGCAGGGGTTGCTCAAGTCGTGGGCCGAATACAGCGGCTGGGACTCGAGGTGGCTCTCCACAAATCCGAGGCAATGTGTTTCCACGGGCCTCGGAGGGGGCCACCTGCGGGAACCAGCATAACCGTAGGGGGCGTAAGCATCGGCATCACACATCAAATCACAGCCAGAGTATGTCGATATTGCAAGCTTATAAAAGATTGCAAGTAATCAGAGTCCATCAGTTAAAATAGCTGAGCAGTAAAGGAAGTATCCGAAATATTAAAAATATGTAGGGACATGAAGAAAACAAAAATGTTTGAATTTTAATTACAAAACGAGCTATCGAAGTGACAGAAACAGCTACCTCTACTTAAGGTTAGAATTAGGGATGTGAATCAATAATATGGATTGTATCAAAAATCCAATCCGAATTTATGAAAACTCCTAAATAAATGTGAATTGATAATTTAGATTTGTGGACTTGTAAGTTTAGTGATTTCGTGACGTGATGTAACGTGACTGGTGGTCAACAATAACGTTTAAAATGTATTGCTTCCTAAATGTTTACGGGAAATTCAAAATAATTTTGGATTTCGAGTTATTTTTAAATTTTATCTGTGTATTATAATATCCTACTATACAAGTAGCAATACCGATAGCAAATAGAAACGCGAAAGTGTGATATTAACTATTGCAATTAATGGCATATGAATTTCCTGTTGCTGGCTGGCGCTGAATGTTTTTAAATGAAAAACTCCCTTGAAGAAATTTCCTTGTAAATCTAAGACGACTTAACTAAAACTCAATTATTGAGAATTATGTATATAATATATATATATATATAATAGGCACCTTTGTACCGGGTACGGCGAGGGACGGGTTAATTTAATTATTTATTTATTTTTAATGTGTGACATATATATAAATATATATATATTAATATATATATATATATATTATGGAGAATTAAGAAGAATGTTGCAATTATCACTGGGGCTGTTAATATTCTCCACACTGCTGGTAATGTGAATATGTAGCTACAGTTAATTAAGGTGAGGGTATTCGGGGACTTTACGTATTTTCGGCATAGCAAAGTTGTCACTTTACGCCGCAGCTAGGCGCTGGCCGTCCGGAGTCAGTTTCGCGCGCCAGTGTAGAAAAATAAGAACGTTTACTTAAGCTTTTGTGTTATTGTGGTATCAATAAAAATAATTAAACGACTATTAATTACATAGAATGTTTTCTAGTAATATAGTTTACATTATTCACTTTTATTATTTTATATCCGTCTACGTTCAAATATAGCTGAGTTCATTCATTGTATTAAAATAGAATGAACCTATTATGAAGAAACATTTTATGTTTCAACAAAATACCTACATAGGAGTCTCCAAAGGCACGTGCATTGTTACATATATCTGTCCAAACACAGCAACTAACATAGCTTAATACTAAGGCAGAGTGAAGTTTGCCGGGTCAGCTAGGCTATATATATATATAAAAAAATATATATAAAAATTTGAGACATTCACGAAATAAATTCAGCTGTTAAGGTAACCAATATAATTTGATTTTAATGCAGAACGAACGTAAGAATACGTTGCTTGTTGTTTGTAATAAGGCGTGGCCGCAAAATCCCTTCGGCTATTTGTAGAATCAGAGTGTTGGAACTGGTTCCGTACAAATAAGTACATAATTTTAAATAAGGAGTGTTTCATGTAGATAGTTATAGACACTTGACTTCACTCTCACACTTTAATACCGGAATTGATGTGTACTGTGTAATTTAAAAGGAATAGTTTTCTGCGGATGTATTTAAATTGGGCGAAATGTGAGTGCTAGCACCTCTGCCTGCCAATTCGGGGATATAGGCGTGAGTTCTTATGTTATGTTATGTATTTAAATTACATTTTATAGTAGATAGATTAAATTATTTCAAAGGTAAACAAACTAGCAACCCGATTCACTTCAGTTTGTATGAGTTTTTTATTACTCAAGCCATTTAATTTATACATAATGACCATCAGCGATTTTTTGCTATAAGTGAATACCGAAAGTTACGTACCTACACCAAATATATAAACAAATTCATAAAATTCCGCCTCTCTCTTTATAATATTAGTACAGGTATGTAAAGATGTATTCTCCGTAAAAAACGCATGATCTAATGATTCTTCTTATTCTCCAAGCCTTTTGCCAACTCAGTTGGGGTCGGATTTTCGATCTAACTACGAAGCTGCCGAAATTCGATATTTTCCGTGAAGCGACTGCCATCATTCTGACTTCCACAATATGTTTGAATGTTTGAACAAAACCTCATTAAATTGAATCCTGTAGATATAAACAGGTATATTATATATAGTTACCCGTTACAAGGTCGTTAAGTAGACATGTACTGTTTAACAAGCGCAATTCGACAGTTGTAACCGTAGGTCAGTGTTGAACAGTCGACCTCAGAAGTTGCTGAACACAAACAAATTTACAAACGATCTTTGCATTGAAATCTACATTACATAAGGTGAAACATACGGGCTGTTCCCGGCCATCTTCTCGCTAGATGGCGCTGAATTTCAAAAATTAGTTTGTTTTGTTTTTTTCGTAATTTCAGCATTATTAAGTCGAAGAAGAGGTATCGGCGATACTAGGATATTACACTTTATTTAACTTAATCGAATTATTGCCTTAAAATCCAACCAATTTTCGAAATTGATGTATTTTTTGATTACAGGGTCGTTTACACACACATAGACGTGAGCGTTTACTTTCTATAGCCCAAATTCAGCTCCATAATTACCAATAGATCGCGTGAATTTAAAAACAAACAGTCTGGTTATTTATTATGTATTCATTAAAATTGTGTCTGTATAGGCAGAACTAAAGAAATATCAAAAATATTAAAATAATAAAAGTTCTTTCGGGTGTAAACTGTTAAATTTTGTAAAAAAATGATGTGTATACAAACTATATTACATTTTAAAATGGTTTTATTTAATTACCTTGCAAATTGATTACATAACATAACTTCAAGCCTGTATCGCCGAAGGGCAGTAGGCAGAGGTGCATTACACACCCACGATTCGCCAGTTATGTTTTTAGGTCCCAATGTAATAGGGGGCGAGCCTATTGCCATCTACTGAGCACATTACTTCGCGAGCGATAATTAACATTTTATAATTATTCACATAACCACGAAAAGTCAGAGGTGTGCGCCCGGGGCAACTGGGGATCGAACTCGAGACCTTGTCTCAGTGTCTTGGTTACTAGGGCGGGGGATTTTTTGTCGAATTTCGCAAATTCCTCAGACAGTACGAGTCCCAGAGGGACGGTTGAGGCGTCGGGAGACGCGCGTCGTCAGCGCGCTCACAATGGTGTTATTCACTATATGGACCTCGATACAGAAATTTAAGAAAACTGTTAAAAACTAAGTTTTGGATTCAACAAACTGACTTTAACCGTAGCTACTGTCGCGACTATGCGTCCCAGCTCAACGGGGACGGTGGGGTTCGGCGCGGGGCCCCCGTCCGTTCCTAAAAAAGCGAGAATAACGATAGCCGCCAATAGAACTTTCTTGAAAAATTTATAAAAAACTATTTTTTTTGGTAATCCGCGTGGAAATGTGTGAAACACCGGGATAACTGTGTAGTGACACAGAACACAGAGCATCCAGATTACGAAAGATTGAAGCTGTGCGCCAGCACGCTCTAGCACACGTCCGCGCGCCAGTAAGGAATTCGTGGAATGAACCGGCGGAGTGCGACCCGCCGTTTTTATACTACCCTATACTGCCACTATTTACGTAGCGAAGCCGCACAGCGCCACGCGATTCATCGAGGAACTAATTAGTTAGAATTGTACATAATAGATGTAAGATAACAATTGTATATAAGGCTGATTGGTGGAAAGGAGATTATTGCTCGTGTAAATAGTAACTACTTGTAACTGAATATTGTATATATTAGACGGCCAATTTTGATCAATAAACACAGTTCACCCTTGCTCTGTCTTTTACTTGGCTACGGTTCCCCATTCCGGTCCAATAGTTGAGAGCAGATCCTTGACGACGGTACGAAGGTCTGAGAGCAGACCTGGCCGGTCCAAGGAACTCAGCCAGCTGGCATAGTAAATTAGGAAGTACCTACTTAAAATACGGGTCAGTGACCCCACAGCTGACCACAATATCAGCTGGCTCTCAACACACGTTCGGTTAGGCGAACCACTACCTACACCGGCATTGGTGACCCCGACGTGATTTGAACACGCAACCTTCTGATCTGGAGTCAGAATCCTCGATTATGGTTCGCCCAGTTCGAGGCTGCCATCGCGGCGAGCAAGACAGGCGAAGAACAAAAATTCAACTTAGTAATGCCACTACTCGGGTGCAATGACCTGGAACAAATAGCGGATATCATCCTCAACCCACCCGCTACCGGCAAATACAACACGTTGAAAGAAAGGCTCATCCACGTATCAAGAATCCGATCATCGCCAACTACAAAAATTACTCAGTGGCCTAGAACTCGGCGATTCCAAACCTAGCCAGCTATTAATAAAATGAGAGACCTAAGTGGGAAGATGTTAACAGACGAAGCACTACGCGTCATATGGTTAAACCAATTACCTACCCAAATACGCGGCGTGCTATCAATAAACACAGAATCGTCACTGGAAACCCTAGCCGCCATGGCTGACAAGATGATAGAACATTTTGAACCCGCTACAGCCGCAGCCATCACTACTTCGATTCCCGTATCAAGCCCATCGCAAAGTCAAAATGAAACTTCAGTCGAAAATCTACAACTCAACCTTCTAACAAAACAAATAGAGAAACTATCACTCGAAGTAGCAGAACTCCGTTCAAACCAATTTCATTCATCGCGAAGCCCCTATCGTCGACCACAGAACAACGAGCGCTTTCAAGAGAAGCGCAGTTTTAGGGCGCGTTCACACTCGCGTTCTAAACCACGTCGACAGCCGGGCGACGCGGACTGGTTATGTTATTACCATCTCAAATTTGGTAATAATGCTCGCAAATGTGAAGAACCATGTGCCAAAAGTACTTCGAAAACAAATACGAAACAGGAAAACTAAATACTACATCGAATGTGGCGGGCGTCGATGTGAATCAAAGCCACCGCCTTTGCATTATAGACAAAAATAATCAAGAAAAGTTCCTCATCGACACTGGAGCCGACATATCAGTATTAGCCGCTAGAAATAAAAGATATTTGCAACCTACAGAAAGTACATACAAACTATTTGCTGCAAATGGCACCGAAATACGTACCTATATCGAGCGCACACTAGAGCTTAACTTAGGTTTACGTAGAAGTTACAAATGGACATTTATTATTGCCGATGTGAAGACATCTATATTAGGCGCAGATTTTCTAACAAAATATAAATTACTAGTAGACTTGCATCAGAAGAAACTTATCGACAGTGTCACAGACCTCACCGTGAACACTATCAAGATAAACAGCACAGAAGAATCAGTCTACATTGTCAACCAGAATCATGCTTATCACGATGTTTTGAAGCAATTCCCAGATGTTTTACGACCAATGTCATTCAAATCTACAGCAAAACACAACGTGACTCATCGCATAGAAACAAAAGGACCGCCTATATACTCCCGACCGCGTCCTCTACCACCAGACAAATATAAAGCTGCCAAGTTAGAGTTTGCGAAGTTCATGGAAATGGGCATCTGTGAGCCATCCAACAGCCCATGGGCCAGTCCACTGCTCGTCGTAAAGAAAAAAGATGGTTCTCTACGTGTTTGTGGCGACTATAGATGACTTAACGCTGTCACAATCCCCGACAGGTACCCTATACCCAGAATACAAGATTTTACCTATCAACTACACGGTAAAACACTGTTCTCGAAGCTCGACATGAAAATGGCATATTACAGTATACCTATCGAAAAAGAAGACGAAGGAAAAACAGCCATCACAACGCCCTTTGGTTTGTATCAGTTCAAGGTCATGACAATGGGATTAATGAATAGTAGCGCATCATTTCAACGATTTATGCACGAAGTACTACGCGGACTAGATGACATATGCTACTGCTTCATAGATGATCTACTCATATACTCAGAAGATAACGAAGAAGTACATAAACGCAATGTACAAAAAGTTCTCGAACGCTTAAATCACTACGGCGTTACACTCAATATTGAGAAGTGCGAGTTCAGCAAGAAAAAAATTCAATTCCTCGGTTACGAAGTGTCATCGGAGGGAATCAAACCGACAGACGAACGAATTCAAGCAATATGCAAATATCCAAAACCAACTACAGTACAAGAATTAAGAAGATTTTTGGGTATGATCAACTTTTATCGCAACTGTCTACCCCACCAAGCCAATCACCAGTACTTACTCAATAAGTATCTACACAATGCCAAGAAGAACGACAAATCACCTATTCAATGGACACCAGAAGCCGAAAAAGCATTTCAACAGTGTCAACAAAGTATTCTCGACGCAACTACACTGACGCATTCGATACCTAACGCACCGTTATGCCTGTTAACCGATGCTTCGGATACCGGTATTGGTGCTGTACTCCAACAGAAGGTCGACGGCATATGGAAACCACTAGCATTTTACTCGAAAACCATGAGTGATACGCAACGAAGATACAGTGTATACGATCGCGAATTACTAGCTATGTATACAGCTGTGAAGAGCTTACGACGGCTGATTGAAGGCAATGAACTTACAATATATACCGATCACAAACCTCTAACCTTCGCACTCACTAGATCAGCTAATAACAGTGACACGCCGAGAAGAGAAAGACAATTACACTTCATAAGTCAATTCTGTACGAGCATCAAGTTCATCCAAGGCGAGTACAATACAGCAGCTGACGCCTTATCACGGATTACGGAGATTGAAATATTAAACAACACGATCGACTACAACAAATTAGCGACGGATCAAGAAAAGGACGCAGAGTTAGAAAAATGTAAACAGCAGCCAAACCTCAAGTTCGCCCGCGTAAATCTACCCGGAGGTCATCAACCCCTACCTATATGGTGTGAAATATCAACAGAGAACATTCGACCATACCTACCACAGACTTATCGGCAAGCAGCCTTCAAAGCGCAACACGAGCTAAGTCATCCCGGTATACGAACAACAAGAAAAATTATCACATCCAAATTATTTTGGCCTTCTATGAACAAAGACGTAACCACGTGGGCAAGGTCATGCATCGGATGTCAGCGCGCGAAAATTCAAAGACATGTTACTAGTCCCATCGGCGAGTTTCAAGAATCAGCACGGTTTCAACACGTGCACGTCGATGTCGTCGGGCAATTGGTACCTTCGAATCACTATAGATACATAGTTACAATGGTGGATCGCTGTACGAAATGGATGGAAGCTATACCTACACGCGACATTACCGCCGAAACAGTAGCAAAAGCAGTATACGACGGATGGATTTCACGATTCGGTTTTCCCCTACGAATCACAACGGATCAAGGTAGACAATTCGAGTCTTCACTATTTCGCACTCTAATGAAGAAACTTGGTATCACTCGAATACGTACGACACCTTACCGACCCCAAGCAAACGGATTATTAGAAAGAAGACACAGGTGTTTGAAAGCTTCGCTCATGGCAAGAGCAGCGAGTACCAACTGGAGTGACGAGCTACCTACGGTACTACTGGGACTACGCACAGCACTATGTCAAGACACATCTGTGAGCCCAGCACTAATGACATACGGGTCTACGCTACGAATTCCTTCGGATTTCTTCGTGCCTACAAAGCCGAATATCAATGACGCAGAATTCGTCCGCCAGCTCACCGAAACCATGGCATCACTAGCACCGAAACAAAAATCACATTCATCGAAGCATCCCTTCATCTACAAAGAACTCGAAACTTGTAGTCATGTCTTCCTACGGAATGACACGGTTCGACGACCTTTGATCCCACCGTATGACGGCCCGTATGTAGTCATCAAACGCAGTCAAAACAACAAGTTATTTACAATACAGCTACCAAATCGTCAAACATGCGTATCGATAGACAGACTGAAGCCAGCGTATGTATACAACGATACCACAAGCAGTCTGCAATCTCATACGTCACCTGCAACGAGTGTACTCAACGAACCGATTTCACCGAGCACATCCAATTCCAAGAACTCTGCGAATTCTGAGAAAAATGCAAGTACTACAAGCAAACAGCGCGACCCTTATGTGACGCGTACAGGAAGAAAAGTAAAACCAAGCGTACGTTTCACTTGAAGGGGGGTAATCTGTAGTGAAACAGAACACAGAGCATCCAGATTACGAAAGATTGAAGCCGTGCGCCAGCACGCTCTAGCACACGTCCGCGCGCCAGTAAGGAATTCGTGGAATGAAACGGCGGAGTGCGACCCGCCGTTTTTATACTACCCTATACTGCCACTATTTACGTAGCGAAGCCGCACAGCGCCACGCGATTCATCGAGGAACTAATTAGTTAGAATTGTACATAATAGATGTAAGATAACAATTGTATATAAGGCTGATTGGTGGAAAGGAGATTATTGCTCGTGTAAATAGTAACTACTTGTAACTGAATATTGTATATATTAGACGGCCAATTTTGATCAATAAACACAGTTCACCCTTGCTCTGTCTTTTACTTGGCTACGGTTCCCCATTCCGGTCCAATAGTTGAGAGCAGATCCTTGACGACGGTACGAAGGTCTGAGAGCAGACCTGGCCGGTCCAAGGAACTCAGCCAGCTGGCATAGTAAATTAGGAAGTACCTACTTAAAATACGGGTCAGTGACCCCACAGCTGACCACAATATCAGCTGGCTCTCAACACACGTTCGGTTAGGCGAACCACTACCTACACCGACAACTGGACTCAGGTGGTGACAGCCGCTAAGGGCTGGTTCGTACCAGTTTCCACAAGTGTCACAAACCACGGGCACCTTTCTTTTTTTTTCGCACGGTGTCCTCCCCAAGTGTCCGTTGCCGGGCACCCCGGGTAAGCCTTCGAAAGAATCACCCCAGGGAACCACGGGCACCTTGCGTAAGTTCGGATTTACATACAAAAATTTAACTAGCCAAATAAGTGAAAATCAGGGGAAGTACCCCGAAGACTGGCAAAAACCCGGTCCTATATACGCGTGTGTGGTATCAAACGACGCGGGGCGTTCTTGTGAACACTGCTGTGATGTTACACTCCGGTAATTTTTTTTTGATTTTTTTTCGTGCGGAAATCCGGCAGTTGGCAGTTGTTTTTTGTGTTCTGGCCAGTCAAAATTACAATATTTAATCAAGAGTAATAAATCGTCATCTTGTGATGTTTGTTGTTGAATTAACTTTAGCCTATTAGGGCTTATAGACAGTGATTTAATGACTAAATTGACATGTAAATCTATGTCTTCATCTAGATCAACTAGGACTTGTTCGGGTAAGTCTGCTCTGAACAGAGTATCAGCGACATAAAGGTATTTTCCAGGTTTATAAGTGACTGATAAGTCATAAGGTTGTAACCTTAGCATAATAATCTTTTGAAGACGGGGAGGTATATTATAAATAGGCTTATTAAAAAGTGACGTTATAGGCTTATGATCAGTTTCTACAACTGTTTTACGACCATAAATATATTGGTGGAATTGGGTACAACCAAATAAGACAGTTAATAGTTCTTTTTCAATCTGGGTATTCCTATTGGACTGTTGAGGAGTTAGTGAAGCAGAAGCATAAGCTATGGGGTGCTTTTCATGCAAGATTACAGCACCCATTGCATCTTTAGATGAGTCGACAGACAAAGTTTAAGGGCTTATTTTGATCAAAATATGTCAAGACAGGGGCTTTAGTTATATAACTTTTTAAATTATCAAATTCTGACTGATGTTTATCTAGCCATGACCATTCATTATCTTTAGACAAAAGTTTTCTCAAATTAGATGTTTTTTGTGACACATTTTCAATATATGAACCTAAATATGTAATCATACCTAAAAACATTGTAGTTCTGTAATATTACTTGGTGTAGGCATATCACAAATGGCTTTGACTTTACTTTCATCTACTCTAACCCCTTCTTTAGAAAAAATATGACCTAAATATTTGACTTCAGTTTTACACAAATTTGACTTCTCTTTATTGAATTTAATACCTATATCTCTAGCTCTATCTAATACTTGTTTCAGTCTATAATCATGTTCGTCTTTAGTATGTCCATAGATCAAGAAATCATCCATTATTATCTTAACTCCAAGAATATCACTAAACGTTTCTGTCATGACTGAGTGAAATAATTCCGGGGCAGCATTAATGCCAAAGGGTAATCTTAGGTAACGAAAACGTCCCTCGGGAGTTATAAAGGAACATAATTTAGATGACTCATTATCTAGCTTAAGCATATAAAAACCTTTATTAGCATCTAAAGTTGTGAAAAACTGTGAACCAGACAAATCTGACTTGATCTCATCAATAGTGGGAAATTGGTAATGCGGACGCATTATAGCTTTGTTTAATTTTCTTGGATCAATACAAAGCCTTATTTTACCATTCTTTTTTGATGCTACGACAATTGAACTAACCCATTCAGTTGGTTCATCAACTTTAATTATAATTTGATCCTTTTCTAAAGTGACGAACTCTTCCTTCAAGTCCTTCAAAAGACTAAAGGGGATCCTACGACAGGCATCGACTGAAGGCACAGCATCAGGCTTTGTAGTTAAATGACATTCATAATTTTTAAGACACCCTATGCCCGTAAATAAATCTTTATATTCTGTAAATAGTGTATCGACCGACTAAATTGGACATTATGTATTCTTTTGATTAATTTTAATACTTCACAACTATTACGACCAATAATATTTCTACACGGCAAGTCGACTATATTAAAATTAGTTTTAAATTGCTTATTATTATGACTGACTGACAAAGTACATTGACCAACTGTAGGTAAAACTAGTCCACTAAAAGTTGATAGCTTATTATGACTCTTTTTTAGGATATTCAAAGGTAAGTTTAGACTTTTAAAAGAACTAAATGACAATATGTTAGTATCGGCACCAGTATCAAGTAGATATCCAATAAAATTATTGTTTATACACAAACAATGATATGACTTATTATCCTTTACCACGTTCAGGAACAGACTATTTAAGTAAATATCACTAGTATCTTCAGATGGGTTACATACGCTTTCTTCTTGTACAAGGTTCACATTCCTCTGAAAGCAACATTTAGCGAAGTGATTCAGCTTACGGCAGATGTTGCACTTGACACCCATTGCTGGACACCTGGTTCGATGAACTTGACCACATCATTGACATTTTCCTGACTGGTTACCGACTTCCTGACGACTTAGACTTCTCTGGCGACTTTCTCTACTTTCCTGATGAGTTTGATTGACGTGACGACTCTGACGATTGATGGTACATATATTTTCACTTTTCGATGAGAGGACTTCTGCCGCCTTCTTCGTATTTCTCATCGTTATGGCTCGACTAACTGCAGCATCAAAAGTTTTAGGCTTTTCGATGAGAATTCTTTCACGAATGTGCGACGATGTCTGATTAAAATTCCACGAGAATATATCTTTGAGTAGGTCGTCTTGTAAAGCTCCAAACTCACATTGAATAGAATAGGTTTCTATAGATTCGCCAGGCTCTTGCTTTCTATTGAATAGCTTGTGTCTTTGCATCGAGACATTGACTCTAGGCGTAAAATAATCTTCAAATATTTGTAATAAGTCTTTATAGGTAATTTACGTAATATCAGTGTTAAATGAGTAGAAAATATCGAATGCGTCTGGCCCGATTGTATGTAAAAGTATTGCAACTTTTCTTTGGTCCGGCTCAAATTGTAAATTATTTGCAATGAAATAAATGTTGAGTGACGTCTTAAAAATTTTCTGCGCCAAGCCCATATTGAATGAATTAGTATCCAATTGGAAATTATGTGAAGGCAATATGATATTCTGCTGCGACTGCGACGGTGGCTGGGTGGGTGGTAGTGAGTTTTTCTCTGCACCTGCGGCCATTTTGTCATGGGACGCGTCGGACTATTGACTATGTGGTTTTACCTTTGACTTGACTAGCTTCCTTTCAGTCTTCTGACACTTCTGACACCATGTTAACGTGATGATGGCTAGGAGGAGCGGCAGGACAGGCGGAGTCACATTATATTTTAAAATAAAACTAGCAGAGCTCTTGAGACGACGTGCGTGTATTCGACGCATAGACAATGCAACAATAGTGTTGTGACATATACAATCAGTAATTGAGCATTCGACGTGTTTACGTTTTCCATGTTTAATACTAGGGTCAACTTCCGTAGTTGATCTTAGATCAGGACTGGAACTTGTCTTATTAGGTGATTGAAACATTTTCTGTACCTTTTTTTTTTTTTTATCGTGTGGAAATCCCTTCGGATACCCCCACGCCGGCCAGCGGGGGCGGTTATGTCGGGCTTGCACCGACTAAAACCGCACGCCGTCTCGGGCCTTCAGGCGCCGGGGTGTAAGGTTACCCATAGAGCATATCCCTCGCACCCCGGCTTTTTTTTTTTTTTTTTTTTTTTTTTTTAAGAATATTAGTAACCGAAATTACTAATATTCCCCCTAACCCCTCCAGCTAAGCTAAATTGCTTGTGTTAGGAGTGGGTACACGTCGGTAGTGTAATGGCCAGGATTCGAACCCGGGACCTCTCGATCGTAAGGTCGGCTCCTTAACCACTAAGCTACCGTCGCTTTGAAGTGATTGTTGCTATTTCGTGGTGCAGGTCAAATAATGTTATATGTGGAACAATTTTATACCAAGCAAACTACATACATACATACATACATATAGTCACGCCTTTTTCCCATAGGGGTAGGCAGAGACAACATCTTTCCACTTGCTACGATCTTGGCATATGCCTTTCGCTTCTTCCACTTTCATAATTGTTTTCTTACATGCACGCCGGTTACGGGTACTTCTGACCTGGCCCTTCTTAACGTCATCGATCTGATTGGCATACGTACGCCTAGGTCAACCTTTACCGGGTTGCCCAGTAGCCCTCGCCTCATAAATCTATTTCGTTAATCTCCTTTCATCCATCCTCTCTACATGACCGAACCATCTAAGCATCCCTTTCTCTATCTTGGTCACTACATCTTCTGCCATACCACAACGTTCCCTTATCACGCTGTTCCTCACTCGGTCCATCAGGGTCACTTCAGCTATACTTCTCAGACTTCTTATTTCAACAGCATTCAGCTTACTCTCGTGTTCCTTCTGCCACACCCAACATTAACTACCATACATAAGTGTGGGGACGAGTACTCCTCTATGAACAGCCAGTCGTGCCTCTTTAGATACTTTCTGGCTGCTCATAAAATTATGCAGGGACCCATTCACTTGATTACCAGCCAAAACTCTTCGCTCAATATCACAGTCATACTTTCCATCCCTCGTAAACTTTGAACCCAAGTATACAAACTCTTTCACTTGTTCAATTAAATTTTTAAGCATTTTGTACGCTTACTTTTTTCTAAAGATTTAAGATCGGAAAAAGAGAACATCTAGGACGGGACTTGAACCCGCGACCAGTCCCTTACAGGGGGAATGCTCTGACCAACTGTGGCTCAGTTAGACAGGCTAGACACGTCCCAGATATTCGAAATTCTCCGATACTTTAATACGTCTTATGGCGACGTGTTCTAAGTTTGTATGGCGGAATCCAAGCAAACTGTCGCTCAATTATTGCTCCTACTCGCAGTACCGGTCGCTATATCACTGTGTAATCATATTCCATTCGTATTTCCACGAAGGCAGCACAAACTGGTTGTATGCCTACAACAAAGAGATAATACATAGGTCAGTTTTCGGTAATAGATTTTAGGGTAGATTTTTAGAATGCACTTCAAATACTGTTTGTTTCTACACTCATTAGCACAATTTCGCAGGTTTTCACTGAAGATATTAGATCTGCACATATTAGATCGTTGATTTTGAGTTTAATCACTGTTCATCTATTTTTTTATCGAATCCCATTGTTGTTTTAAGTTGGTACAAATAATGCTTTTTATAAATTTCTAATGTAACTAGATGTTTAAAAAACTAGGTGTTAGAAGCTGTTACTGCTACGTGGCGTTGTCCGCGGCGCCATGATGGCTGTCAAAACACACACACGTTGTAAAAATGGAGCGAAATTTGAGATATTGCTTCGTACAATATCTCAAATTGCGCTCGATTTTTACAATCGTTTTTCTCAATAAATCATGCAAGTTGTTAGAAAAAGGTAAATTTGCGCTCCTATCTATTGTAGAAAAGTGATAAAATGAATAGTCCTATTGAAAAAAGTTCTCATGTTCCTTTATTTTAGGGTTCCGTTACCAAATGGCAAAAAACGGAACCCTTATAGATTCGTCATGTCTGTCTGTCTGTCCGTCCGTATGTCACAGCCACTTTTTTCCGAAACTATAAGAACTATGCTGTTGAAACTTGGTAAGTAGATGTATTCTGTAAACCGCATTAAGATTTTCACATAAAAATAGAAAATAACAATAAATTTTGGGGCTCCCCATACTTAGAACTGAAAGTCAAAAATATTTTTTTCTTCAAACCCAAACCAAACGTGTGGTATCTATGGATAGGTCTTCGAAAATGATATTGAGGTTTCTAATATCATTTTTCTCTAAACTGAATAGTTTGGGGACACATTTTACTACTTTGGAAGTGTTTCCAAAGTGATAAAATGTGTCCCCCTCCCCTGTAACTTCTAAAATAAGAGAATGATAAAACGAAAAAAATAATTGATGTACATTACCATGTAAACTTCCACCGAAAATTGGTTTGAACGAGATCTAGTAAGTAGTTTTTTTTAATACGTCATAAATAGTAAACCGCAATTTACCTTTCATTCAATCAACTCAAATATAAAATTTAAAAAAAAGCATTGTTACTTGCTGCTACGGAACCCTTCATGGGCGAGTCTGACTCGCACTTGGCCACTTTTATGTAGATATGTTTCCGCCAAAACTGTGCCATTTTGTACTTTTTTTGCGGAAATCCCCATGGTTACCCCCCACGCTATTTTGGGTCTCTGATGTAAGGTGTGTAAGGGGTGTAAGGTGGCCCTATGAAGCGATTCCCTCCCAACCCGTTGACCCTGGGTCATCTACGGCTTTGAGATGCTCGGGGTACTGTGCCTATACTAGCAATTAGGATACCGGAAAGAAGTTTACCAGGTTTGCTAGTAAATCAATAAATAATTGATGTACCTATAATTTATTGTTGTAATCTTCAGTGGATAAATTTAACATTTTTCAATTTTTAGGTTTCCTTATACAAAGGGTAAAATTTTATGTAGGTAAAGTTTTAGAGCTCAGTTGGTTGGAAACTTGGAATGTGTTAAGCTAATACCGATGACGACTAGGTACTTGACTTTTTCTTTTTAAGATATTTAACTTTATCAGACCCAATGGAGTTTCGCCACTTAGGTTCGTATGATTTTTAACTTTAACTACTATACATACCCCTTATCAACCAGGTTTCAACGTTTGCCGTCGATTCTCCAAAATTTTCTCTTCTATAAACCTTGCCCTGACAATCAGAAATACAAACAGCAACAAAAAACCAGCCAACTCAACTCACTCAATGGGACTCGCCCATGAAGGTTTCCGTAGCAGCAAGTAAAAATTTTATATTTGAGTTGATTGAATGAAAGGTAAATTGCGATTTACGATTTATGACGTATTAAAAAACTACTCACTAGATCTCGTTCAAACAAATTTTCGTTGGAAGTTTACATGGTAATGTACATCATATTTTTTTTTAGTTTTATCATTCTCTTATTTGAGTAGTTACAGGGAGGGGATTTTACCATTTTGGAAGTGTCTCTCGCGCAAACTATTCAGTTTAGAAAATAATGATATTAGAAACCTCAATATCAGTTTTGAAGACCTGTCTATAGATACCGCACCGCACATATATCGATTTGATGAAAAAAAATTGAGTTTCAGTTGTAAGTACCTATGTGGAACCCCCAAAATTTATTGTTTTTTTTTTGTGTGAAAATCTTAATGCGGTTCACAGAATACATCTACTTACCAAGTTTCAACAGCATAGTTATTATAGTTTCAGAAAAAAGTGGCTGTGACATACGGACGGACAGACAGACAGACATGACGAATCTATAAGTGTTCCGTTTTTTGCCATTTGGCTACGGAACCTTAAAAAACATCCTAATAGATGGAGTCATTCTCCAGTTTTACCTTTAGCAAAAAAAGGGATTCAATATTTATATATATTGATCACTAGCTGTTGCCTGCGACTTCTTCCGCATTAAATTCGAAATAATTTTTCAATTATTTATTATGAAGAACAAAGCTTTTTCATGTGACAGGCTTATCAACGCAGAACTGAAATCCGAAGGGATTTCCGCCCGTAAAAAAAAGGCTTCTTATCGGTGTTGATCAGAATCCATCACATCGAAATAAATTCCTTCTTCCGATTGTTTAATATGATAGCGTGATGATATTAATTATCAAGTTTATGAATCTCTAATTAACTACCTTTTATAACTAGGTAACTTTGAAGTTTCGATATTATTTAAATATTTTACTGCTCATCACCTTTTAGCTATAGCGTGATGATTAGCTAATTATATTCGAATAATAAATCAAAATTTTTGATGACTTCCAAGCCGTTAACAAAAAAATGTTCATAAGAACGATATCGTGATTACTTTCTACTCTAATAACATCAAGTGAAACACAATGTAACTTTTGTGATAGTTTACAGATTCTATTCATATTATTATTGTAGGTAGTTGCATTAAATAAATGACAAAGTGGTAACATTCATTCATTCGTTTATTTATTTGTGAATCAAAGGTTGATGTTGTTAACTATTCTATCACGTGCTATAATTGCATTTCGTATTAAAAATATTATAAGTCTGAAATAAGATTATAAAGTTGTGTACAAGAGTTTGTGAGTACAGTCATCGCAAATGAGACCTTACTGTGAATTGACTAGCTTACTACTTTTATAAATTGGTTTGTGGTATAAAATAGTGAAGTCTATTTTCTAGAATCTGATGTTTTTGTATCTACTAAGTAAGATGCTAGTATCAGGTTTGCCGAACGGTATGTGTTTTAAAGTAATTACAGTTTTTAAGAGGTTATTTACAGTTATTAAGAGGCATCTATATAGACATCTTGACAATGCGTGCAAGTGATTAAAAAATTGAAAATAACCACCATCCTTATGTTATTTCGTACAATTATTGGTTTTGATGCGTTAATGGGCCATTACATACCATGCTGCGATCGTAGTTTGAGATTTCTAATCCAGTTCAATGAATGGTTGACCAATGCGAGCTTCGATCAATTGACAGTGGTTGTCATAGCCTCAAAATTGGTCACCTAGTTAACTTTCAGTTTCATTTTGTTAGATTGGTACTTTCAATAATTCTCTTACTAATAAGTTAAGTTTAGATAGACCAATGGGTCTTTCCACCTTGTTTATATGCTGATATAGTCCTTGGAATACTTTTGGGTGAAAATGCTTTATCATAGAATATAGACAACAGAGAAAAGATACTTATGATATGCTTACAGATTATGACAAATTTCTAATTTTTTTCTCTTAATTTGCTATGATTTATTTTGTTACTGGTTAGCTCATCAGTGCGTCTATGTCACAGGTTTATTGTTTCAAACTTAGATAACGCTGCAACTTAATGATAAAGACATGTCGTATGTATCTGGCCAACATCTGCTGTGGTGTTATTTGTGTCGTCCTACTTAATAGCAATCATTATACGGGGCGATCATAGCTTCGACGCAGAGGTGGAATGGTTCAGGAGAGCCATAACGCATATCTGCGATACTGCGATGTCTAGGGTTAAGCCCGGCCCGGCAAAGAAGCAGGTGTACTGGTGGTCAGCGGAGATGGCACAGCTGCGAGCAACGTGCGTGACCGCTCGCCGCCGGTACACCGGTTTTCGCCGGAGGCGTCGCCGCCCAAACGATGCGGCAGCCCGAGTGCTGTATGAGGCGTACAAGGGGGCCAAGAGGACCCTCCAGGAAGCCATTAAGCAGGCCAAACGGCGGGCCTGCGAAGAGCTGCTGGAGTCTCTGGAGCAGAACCCATGACGGCGCCCTTACCTTGCGGTTAGGGGCAAAATCCGCCCAAGGGCGCCCCTACTTACCCAGAGCCTCCAGCCAGAGCGGCTGGAGGGGATCCTGGGCTCCCTGTTCCCGGCGAGAGCGGAGGAACATGTTCCTCCGCGCATGGCTCCGCCTCAGGCGCCTGACGCTGATAATAGCGAGAGCGATGTGCCCTAAGTCAGGGAGAGTGAACTGGGGGTAGCAGTGCTCCGTCTTAAAGCCCGGAAATGCACTGCCCCCGGACCCGACGGCATTCCAGGCCGAGCATGGGTCCTGGCCCTGGAGGAACTAGGGCCTCGACTGGTGGCGCTCTTTAGCGCATGCCTCGAAAGGGGTCAGTTTCCAAAGGCTTGGAAGACGGGGAAACTGGTCCTTATCCGGAAGGCGGGGCGGCCGGCAGATCAGCCATCCGGTTTGAGCGGATTATTGCAGAGCGCCTCGTCGAGCATCTCACGTGGGGCCAGATCTGGCGGACAACCAGTTCGGTTTCCGCCGGGGGCGCTCCACCGTAGAAGCAATCATGCGCGTTAGGCGCCTGGCGGAGGAAGTAGTCTGGCGGGGTGGGGTGGTGGTGACGGTGTCTCTCGACATCACCAACGCCTTCAACACCCTACCCTAAAGCTACGTTAGGGAGGCGCTCGCGTATCACGGAGTGCCTCCTTACCTCCGCCGCATTGTCGAGGCATACCTATCCGAGAGGGCCATAGATTACCCGAGCTGGCTAGGACCAGGGCGGCGAGAAGTGTCGTGCGGTGTTCCGCAGGGGTCGGTCCTAGGGCCACTCCTGTGGAACATCGGATACGACTGGGTGCTGCGCGGTTCGTTGCTCGAGGGTGTCAGCATAACATGTTATGCTGACGACACCCTCGTTATGGCGCGGGGAGCAACGCACCGAAGCGCGGCACTAAAGGCCACGGCAGGGGTTGCTCAAGTCGTGGGTCGAATACGGCGGCTGGGACTCGAGGTGGCTCACCACAAATCCGAGGCTATGTGTTTCCACGGGTCTCGGAGGGGGCCACCTGTGGGAACCAGGATAACCGTAGGGGGCGTAAGCATCGGCATCGAGCCCACGATGAAGTACCTTGGGCTCGTACTCGATAGCCGATGGGACTTCGGACCTCATCTCCGAAGCCTGGGCCCGAAACTGAGGGGGGCTGCGGCCGCACTATCGCGGCTGATGCCCAACGTTAAGGGACCCAACGCCCCCACTAGGAGACTGTACCTGGGGATCGTGCGAAGCATGGCCCTGTACGGGGCCCCCGTATGGGCGGAGACTCTGGCAGCCCGCAACGCGGCTGTATTAAACAGCCCGTTAAAAGCGATGGCCGTCAGAGTCATCAGGGGGTATCGCACGATCTCCATCGAGGCAGCATGTCTCCTAGCCGGGCCCCTCCATGGGACCTGGAAGCAAGAGCCCTTGCGCTGCTATACCAGTGGCGCAAGGAGGCGCTGGAGCGGGGCCATAGGCCGGCCCCCGAGAAATCAGGTCTCAGCGGTCCCAGCTCCACCGGGAACTAATGGAGATATGGAGGGTGCGACTTGAGCACCCAAGGTGGGGGGAATCCACCATTGCGGCGGTGAGACCGATCATGAAGGATTGGTTGGAGAGGGACATGGGGACCTCTCCTACCGGATGTGCCAGATGGTTTCCGGACACGGGTGTTTCGGTAAGTATCTGTGGCGCATCCACCGGGAGACAACGCCGCAGTGCCAGCACTGCGAGGATCCTGGCGAAGACACGGCGCTCCACACGTTGGTGGAGTGTCCTGCGTGGGCAAGTCAAAGCCGGGATCTCGTTGCGGTCCTGGGCGTGGACTTTCTCTCGTTGGAGACCATGGTGAAGGCCGTGGTCTTCGACGGGAGCAAGTGGCACGCCGCCGCCTCTTTCTGCGAGCAGGTAATGTGCGCGAAAGAGACGGCTGAGAGGGAGCGGGAGAGAACCCTGCCCCCCGAGTTTCGCAGTCTGCGGCGAGGACGCCGCAGACTCATCTACGTCCGGGACTACCGACCTCAATGATCAGTTCCTGAGGACGACAGTTGGCCGACTCGCCGTCCTTGCAGAAGCAGGCCGTGGCGGAGGCGTGTCGTGTGTGCCCTACACACGCCTGCCAACTCACCGAAGCGGGATAAAATCCGACCCCACCAGGTGAGGCCGCGGTGGCGGCCAAAGTCCGCCGGCAACCCTGGGGTTATCCTTTCGAGGGCTTACACTTGGGGAGGACACCGTGCGGTTTTAGTCGAGACACGACATATCCACCCCCGCTGGCGGGCGGGGGGATATCCGAAGGGATTTCCACACGTAAAAAAAAAGGGCTGTCATAGCTATACAAGATACTTAGATAAATGTCTACGGAGTGAAAACTTTAAGTGTGTCCAGACTATTATTTCGTCAATTTTGAAGATAGTGTAAGACTTTTAACTGATGTAAAATATCTGCATCGCTGAATCTATAAAATGACACCCTTAAACAATTTTATTTTGCTAAATATTTTGTCATATATGTTCACAATTTGTACTTTTGCCGTAGTAAATATGTGTATATATATAGTATGGGAGCCGCAAAAGTCCAAATTGTAAATACATGTTTTTTTACGGTTCCGTAGCCAAATGGCAAAAATCGGAACCCTTATGGAATCGTCATGTCTGTCTGTCTGTCTGTCCGTCCGTATGTCACAGCCACTTTTTTCCGAAACTATAAGAACTATGCTGTTGAAACTTGGTAAATAGATGTATTCTGTGAACCGCATTAAGATTTGCACACAAAAACATAAAAAAACAATAAATTTGGGGGTTCCCCATGCTTAGAACTGAAACAATTTTTTTTTTCATTAAACCCTTACTCTGCCATTGGCGGTCCCAAGCCCGGATGAGAAAAGAGGAGGGTTGGCTGCGAATGACGTCATATCCTACACCTCCCACCACAAGAACCTAGGGAGCAGCAGCCGTAAAAGACGTCAACGCCAAATAACGGGCGGTGGTCAATTAACCCGTCCCACTGGCCATCACGGGCCTTGAGAGACTAAAACACCTCAAAAATAGTGACCTCCGAGCCTTAGGAAAGCGCGGAGAGAACTGCCCCAAAACGTACATATATGGAAATGTCAGAAAATAATGAATGTGATTTGTCATGCGATCCGGCTAACCCCCGGCACACTCCGGTATCCGCGCTAGAGAGTGTGAAATATGCCACCGATGACCCCTCGGGAGTGGCCGACCAGGCTCTCGTCTCGGGTAATACATAGGCTGGGTTTCTTGGCTTTGTATGTACCTATTTATCTTTGATTTCATCACTTATACTTCATTTTTATGCCTACCTCGTGATAGCTCTGCACCACCCTATGGTTGACTGGTAGAGAATGCCTATGGCATTAAGTCCGCCAATGTACTATGTGCATGAAGATTAAATAAATCTTCTTTATATATAAAAATGAATTGCTGTTCGTTAGTCTCGCTAAAACTCGAGAACGGCTGGACCGATTAGGCTAATTTTGGTCTTGAATTATTTGTGGAGGTCCAGAGAAGGTTTAAAAGGTGAATAAATATGGAAGTTGTTATCGATTGAGGCAGAACGAAGTCTGCCGGGTCAGCTAGTAAGTAATAAATAAATAAATAAATAAATAAATAAATGTTACTGGTAATAGGAAGCTCGTACAACAAGCCTTTCACCACGGTCTCTTCCTAAGTAGACCAAGAAGGGGTTCACTGGGCAGCGTGCCCATGAACATTAACACACAAATACCCACTGAAAATAATCCGGTGATAACTGTCAGCGAGAAAGTCAAGCCTCCTGATTGGCAAAGAGTTCCCAGCAACAGACTAGCAAAGAAAAGGAAGATATCTGAAGCAACCTCTCCCCAGAATGCAGTGACAGCAATAAATAACAGATTTGACGGACTGCTCATAGACACTGAGGCGGATATCATGCAATCCAAAACCCACAAACCTCCTCCGCTAATTCTGTATGGAATAAATGACGTCACGAAATTAACGGAAACAATAGAATCAGCCTTGGATCCAACTGTCTACAATCTTAAAGTGGTAACTAAGAACCAGCTGAGAGTAAATTGCAAGAAGAGGCAGAGGCATAAAAAAACTCATGACTTTAGTGAGAGAAAAAGTCTCATAGGACACACCTTTACTTGCAAAGAGGAGAGGTGCTGTAGGATAGTTATCCGTTATTCTTTGAGCTATGTCGATAACCTTGGTTCTCTGTCGGATGTATTCTATCCTTCAGAGAAACTCCGAGCATAGCTCTTTTCATAGCTCGCTGAGCGACTTTGAACTGGTGGACCAGCCCTACCGTGAGTGTCCACGTCTCAGCTCCATAGGTCATTATGGGTAGGACGCACTGATTGAAAACTTTCGTTTTCAAACACTGCGGTATGGAAGACGAGAAGACCCGACGTAGTTTCCCAAACGCTGCCCAGCCTATCTAGATCTTCCTCTTGGCCTCCTTCTCAAAATTGTTTTTACCTAACTGCACAATCTGCCCGAGGTAAGTGTACTCAGAAACAATTTCAAGAAGGTGGCCATCCACGACGACCGATCCCGGATCAATGTGGCCATTGATCATGACTTAAGTTTTATCCAAATTCATGCTAAGACCGATGCGTAGCGAGGCTGAAGCTAGGCCGTCCAACATCTGGGTTAGCTCCTCTAACGACTCCACCAATAAGACTATGTCATCAGCGACTCGCAGGTGTGCGATGTAGTCGCCGTTTATGTTTATGCATGCCTTACCTTTCCAGTCCAGCTTCTTAAACATATCTTCCAATGCGCTCGTGAACAGTTTCGGGGATATGACATCCCCCTGTCTCACTCCTCTGCACAATTGGATGGGTTTAGACTGCTGACCCTGTACTTGGACACTCATAGTGTCAGCTTCGTAAAGGCATCTCAGCACCTCGGCATAACGATAGTCTACTTGGCATCTCTGTAAGGATTCCAGAACAGCCCAAGTTCCGACGGAGTCAAAGGCCTTTTCATAGTCCACAAAAGCGAGACACAGGGGCTGATTATACTCTTCGGACTTTTGTATAATCTGCCTCACTGTGTGAATGTGGTCTATGGTGCCATATCCTCCGTGGAACTCAGCCTGTTCCGGTGACTGGAACTCGTCGAGTTTCCTGGCGAGACGATTCGTGACCACTCGCGAAAACAGCTTATAGACGTGGCTCAGGAGTGGGATGGGTCTGTAGTTTTTAAGCAGGGTCTTATCACCCGTCTTAAAAAAGAAAACAACCAAACTTCCGCTCCACGCCTTAGGAGTTCTCCCACTGTGAAGGACGGAGTTGAAGAGTTTCTGTAGCTCCTGTATGAGAGGAGCTCCTCCTGCCTACAGGAGCTCTGAAGTAATTCCATCCTCACCGGGGGCTTTTCCATTTTTAAGCTGCCTCAGAGGTAACACGATCTCGTCTTGACTGATATCAGGCAGTTCGTCGGTATAGTGGCGTGTCAGGGTGGCTCTGGAATCATGGTCGTCTCGTCGAGGACGGGGAGCATGTGCAGTATACAGACGGCCATAGAAATCCTCTATCTCGGCGGAGATCTCCGGCTTCGACAATACGGTCCTCCCGTCATGCGTTAGAGCTTCGTCAGATGGCTCCTGCCGAGCTGCTTAGTGAATATTTTGGACCCTCGGTTTCGCTCTATCGCCTGTTCAATGAGGCGTGTGTTGGAGCCCCGAAGGTCGCGCCGTATCATCTTCGCAATTTCCTTGTTTAGGTCTGACATAGTAGTCGCTTGGGTGGTTTCCCGTCTTCTTGCCATCAGCCCCAGAGTCTCATCTGAGAGTTTGGGCTTCCTGCCAGTACGCTGTTTTTTGCAGAACTTGATGCACTCGTCTCTCAGCGTTTCGACCAGATTGTGTAAGGTCTCGTCAGCGTCATCAGTGAATTTCAAGGCAACAAATCTTTTCCCGAGAAGCTGCTGGAACTTCTCGGTGCCCGCCATGATTTGGGTTGGGTTAGGTCGGAGCGTGGACATCATCAGACGGTTTCTTTCAAGCTTTAGGTTGATATTCAGAGAGCCTTGGAGCAGTCCGTGATCAGATCCGGTATTAAACCTGTTGATCACTGAGACATCTCGGAATATGTGCTTGCTATCCGTCATGATGAAGTCGATCTCATTTTTTGTCACAGCGTCGGGGCTTTGCCATGTCCACTTCCTTTGAGGTTGTTTCTTAAAGAAGGAATTCATTAAGAATAGTCCCTCTTTCTCAAGGAAGTTGACAAGCATTTGCCCCCTGTGATTCCTAACTCCATAACCATGCGGGCCTATTCGGGATTCGAACCCAGACTGGGTACCCTACTTGCCGTTAAAGTCCCCCATAACAACGTTGAAGTGAGCCTTAGTAATGTTGTGCAAGGCTTTGGATATGTCTTCATACATATCCTCCACTTCATCATCCGAGTGTGCCGAGGTCGGTGCGTAGACTTGAATTACCATCATGCTATACCGCTTGGATAGCCGAAGGATCAGGTACGCTACCCTGTTCAACACGCTGGAGATTTCTTGAACGTTGTTAGAGAGAGCCCTATTGACGAGGAAACCTACGCCACCCTGGGATGTTTTATCACCTTCGCGAAAGTAGAGAAGATGGCCCGAGTCAAGGGTTACGGTGTCCTCTCCCTCTCTACGGACTTCGCATAACCCGAGAACATGCCATTTAATGTTCTCTTACTCCACTTCCATCTGCGCTAGATGATGGTCAAGCCTCTGAGTGCCAGGGTCAGTTTCTGAAGAATGTGGTAGCCTAATGTAGCCCGGGGATTCTTAGCACCCCCTACCCCACCGTTACCATGGCCGCTACCATGACCAGGGATAGCGGGGCGGCCGGGAACTAGGGGCCGTCTATTAGCTGTTTTCTTCATGGGGGGTTAATGCCCATAATCTCCACGCTGGGCAGGCGGGTTGAGGTGGAGGGTGGAGGGTGGAGTTGTTCTGCGGGGGCGCTGCTGCCTGCCCCCGGATATGTCCCTTAGTCGCCTCTTACGACACCCACGGGAAGAGTTGGGGTGGTGCTGTTCTCTCTTCTAGGCCGGCACCACACAGCCCATACGATTTGACAGAAAACCTTTTTGTACACTTGTCAGGGCAGCAAAAGTAAAAGGGCAGTAAAAGAAAATTAATTGTGCACCATTCCACATACCTACTTAGTTTTAGTTATATTGAAATCATTTGATACTACCCACTTATACTAAACGGGTCCCGTACGTAGTTTCGAATGACGTTGCAGCGATAGGTCATTGTGGCAAAAAACTTTTAGCGTGGTACGCTGGAGCGAAAAGTCATTGAAGCAAATTCCATCAGGGCGAATGACACCGCAGCGACAAACAAACATTGTACTATACAGTACGACTGATTTACGGTTATGTTCATGACCTTTTTCGTTTTCGATTCGTTTCTGGCACTTTGCCGGCCGCTACCGCGGCACGCTCGCTACGCTCGCTCGGCTCGTGCGTTGTGTGGTCACAATTCTAACCTAACCTAACCTAACCCTATTACACTGTATATTACAATGTTTGTTTGTCGCTGCGGTGTCATTCGCCCTGGTGGAATTCGCTTCAATGACTTTTCGCTCCAGCGTACCACGCTAAAAGTTTTTCGCCAGAATGACCTATCGCTGCAACGTCATTCGAAACTACGTACGGGACCGATACTAAACTTGATGGGCCTTGCTTATGTTTGTTTTCACTTTTATTTATGTATGCTATGTTGCGCATTATGTCTGAGTTTTTTAATTTATTTTGTATTTTTATGATCAGTGGACAGTGTTGTAAATCGTTGACACGTTAATCGTATTAGGTACCCACAGGACAGGCTTGCCTAGTGTGGGGCCACTGGATATAATCATACATTTGTATAAATTTTATGGAAATAAACAGATTTTATTTATTATTTCTGTGTATTTACATATTTGTAATAGAGTTTAATTTTTGAAGTATGGAAATTCTAATTTATATGTGATATATATGCGCGTCACATGACATCGGTCATATTCTGCCTGTATCTATATCATAATATGTCTGTAAATTGTGCTATCGTGATTTGTATGCGACAATTAGCTTGTTGCCTTCGTACATTAATCTAGTCAGCAACCTTATTATATTCTCTATTATTATTATTATTTCCTTTATTCAACTTTAAATAAATATAAATTATATTTTTAAATGCATTCTATATACAAAATATATCAAAAATAGTGGACCACCGACATCGGGTACAGGGACACAACTCACAGTCTCGTTCGTGGTGTCGAGCGACGCATACGTGCACACGGTATCCACTACGTAGTGTGAAAACGGTAAACGTCGGTAGACAGGTAAAAAGTTTTACGAACAATGGAGTGTCAAAAATGTAAGAAGGTCCTCACTAAGAAAGGATCCCATTTTATATGTCAAGGACCGTGTCAAGGCACATTCCATAGAGGATGTGTGAAAGGACTGGCAGCAGATATAAAAAACGGGCGAACCCGAATTCACTGTAACAATTGTGAAGATGAAGGGTCAGAAGAAGAGGAACAGGAGGAAGACCCAGACACCAACTACACCAGAATTCTTAAGGATATACAAAGAAAAGTAGCAGCTATACCCAGCTTCAAAAAACAATTAGATATCATAACACAAAGCTTGAGTATGCTATCTGATAAATATGATACGTTGTCTACAGAACACGAACAATCGAAAAATAAAATACAGAAGCTTGAAAAAACAGTGTTTAGTGTAAATAATAAATGGATTTACCTTGAGAAGCAGAACATCGCCCTAGAACAAAAAATACATGATTTTGAACAGGCATCTAGAAAACACAACATTGAGATTGCGGGTATTGAACAGCTCCCAGGTGAAGATATCAAAAAAATTGTGGAGAAAGTAGGCAATGTCATTGGCGCGGATGGTACTGATATAGAATGGGTTAGACGTACACGAAGTACCCTAAAAGATGGCAGGAAACCAGCTTCTATCATAGTTGTTTTTAAGACTACGGGAACTCAATCACGAGACAACTGGCTTACCCACCGTCACAAGATATCAGAATTGACCAGCAACTTGATTACAAATGGTTCAGCTACAAATAAAATCTACATAAATGAAGACCTTACGAAGTCTAGGAGGACCCTGTTGTGGAACACGAAGAAACAACTACACGGAATTTATAAATTTATATGGATCTCAAACGGAAAAATATTAGTTAAGAAGTCAGAAGCAGAAAGGGCTATATGCGTACGAGCTGAAGGTGATATTAGCGATCTGATTAATAAAAAGTGAAATATTAATGTACTGTTTTTATTAAGTATAAATATATTGTAATATTCACTCCTTTAAACGACTTGGACTCCATTCGTGATGGAGCAGTTAATTATATGTGTGTTGAAAGTATACAAACATGGTTCCAAAAAATGTATATTATAAAAGATATTTGTATATTACACGTGAATATTCGTTCGATAAAAAAACATTTTAGTGAATTTCTAGTTACTCTTGAGGGCTGTATGAAACAATTGGACGTTATTATGATAACCGAACCAAATATTAAGTATTCTTTATTATCATTTTATAACATTCCAGGTTTTAATATACATTTCTATACTCGACAAGGACGAAGTGGTGGTGGCGTGATAATATATTCACGCGCAGAACTGAGTGCGAGGGTAAGTGAAACAACTGCGCGGGCGAGTGATTGTATGCGTACGGCTGAGTGTGTTTCTATCACATTTAACGCAAACGGTGCACAGATTTACCTAATTGCTATGTATAGACCGCCTAGATTTCGCAAAAAAACTAGACTTGAAGAATTTTTTATCGAACTTCGTAATTTTTTAGGGATAATACCAAATCAATCTAAATCAATATTATGTGGTGATATAAATATAGATCTGCTTAGTCCCCAATCTAAACACGTCGTACTGTATGAAAATATAATGTCGGAATTTGGTTTTACTAAATGTATATGTGATGTAACGCGAAGGGAAATAGTCAGTGGTAGCTTGGTGCAATCATGCTTGGATCACATATATGTTAGGGCATCTTTGGCACTAATTAATTCTGCGGTAATTAAACATAAAATATCCGACCATTATTACATCTCCGCAGCGATACAATGGAAGCGCGTCCCGGCTAGCGATCACGCGACCACCACTCGCTCCAACAACAGTGAGCCCCCGCTATCCGGGCCGGCGCCCGTGTCTGTCCAACGGCGCGTTCTTGATAATAGACTAGTTAGAAAAAAGTTACTATCTACAAACTTTGATAAGTTATTAAATATTCAATGTCCAGTTGCGTTGTATGAAGCTTTCTCAAGTGTCTTTATTAATATATATAAGGAATGCTACAGAATGAAAAATATTAAGGTAAACCAGAGTGGTAGACATAATAAATGTTGGATAAGTGAGAATTTGAAACAGATGATCTTAGAAAGAGATAGGCTATATAATATATGGTGTCATGAACCTAAAAATATGATAAAGAGATTAAACTATACTAAATACAGGAATAAATGTAGTAAGGCAATTTTAAAATGTAATGTTGAATTTGATAAACAAAGTATATTAGACTGTAATAAAAATATTAAGAAAATATGGGCGAAAATAAATAATTTATTAGGTAAAAATAGACAATCGTTAGATAATTTATTGCTTACTAATTTTGCCCAGCATGGTAGTGTGAAAGAAATTTGTGATAAATTTGCTACAAGTTTTTCGAGTGAAATTGACCAGATAAAACACTTATGTACAGATAAATGGTTACAGAGAGATAGTTATGTTGAAAAATCTAATGTTTGTATGAGATGGCAGCCAGTGAGCAGTGATGATGTAAGGTGTGTGATTAAACTCATGAATAAAAACAAATCTCCAGGAAGTGATCAGGTACGGATGTCTGATTTGAAATTGGTTACCGACAAAGTCAGCCCTGTCATTGCTCAATTAATAAATCTATCAGTCAGTCATCATACATTTCCAAATAAATTGAAAGAAGCCACAATTCGTCCAATCCATAAAAAGGGAGATCAAAAGAACTTTTCAAACTATAGGCCTATAGCTATATTATCCAGTATCGACAAAATTATAGAAAAGTGTATAGTAAATCAAGTAGGGAAATTTTTAGATAAAAATGAAATAATAAATAAATGTCAACACGGATTCCAGAAGGGAAAAAACACAAGTACATTGCTGTCCAAATTTACAAATGAAGTTAACACTTATTTAAATGACAAAAAGTTTGTTGTTGCAATATTTTACGATTATAAAAAAGCTTTCGATACTTTAGAAAAAGATACCCTTTTGAATGGAATGGACGAGTGTGGTGTGGGGCAGCCGCTTAATCAGTGGTTTCGCGACTATCTCACATCACGCACTTACCGCGTGAGTATTGGCGGGGCGCTCAGTGAGACTAGCGAGGTGAGGTGGGGGGTGGCTCAGGGCTCAGGGTGCGGACCTACTTGTTACCTGCTGCATGTAAACAGCCTAAGTGGTGTACTACAATACTGCTCGGCCTACATGTTTGCGGATGACCTGTGTACTCTGCGTGCCGGTACTGACCTCAACGAGACGTATCACCTCGTACAGCGTGACATAGATGCAGTAGTACAATGGTCCCATGATAATGGAATCGTATTAAATTCGGACAAAACTAAACTTCTGGTCATACATTCGCCGTACTTAGGGGAAAGAGGGGGGGATTCGTACACCGGGAGCATTCGTACAACGGCAATAATTCGAATACGCAAAATAGCAGCGCCTACGTATCTGTGTGTGTGATGCCCACTCACACATGTAATCTAACCGCGGAGCGGCTCGCCAGTGCAGCCGCCGGCTCCGATGTGACAGGACGTAACGTGTTTTCGCTTCGCGTAAGTAATTTTTCGATGCAACTTTAAACGTATTTATTGTCCATTAGTTTTGCTGCCATTACTAAACTAATTATTTGTGGTGTTTGAGTGCATATTTAAGTTTATTATGTCGATATTTACTTGAAGTTATTCTTAGCAGCTATTTTTATTTTCAAAATATTATTCGAATTTCTGGGTTGGGGTAGCTTCGTACAGGTATGAATGGGGTGGGTTCGTACTGTACGAATGTACCCCACATATGTTATACAATCTTGGTTATAAGAAAACATTGTTTACAGGACAATGCCGCGAGTATATGTTAAAAAAGGGACAAGATCAAGGGAGGTCGATGAAGTTGCTATGCAGTCTGCGATTGAAGAAGTACTAGATAAAACTTTGTCCATCAGAAAAGCTGCAGAAAAATATGGCTTAAAACCTAGCACACTTGAAAGCCGCTTGATGAAGTTGAAAAACTCTTCTGAGGAAGAGAGAAATAACTCTCCAAAACGTGTGTTTGCTTCAAAATATAGCTCTAATCAAATATTTACAGTTGAGGAAGAGACTTTATTGAACAAGTACATTTTGAAATGTTCTCGAATGCACTATGGGCTAACTATTGAACAAGTGAGAAAATTGGCATACGAATTTGCTAAGGCTAATCATATAAAATATCCACCTAGTTGGGATCACAATAAATTGGCAGGGAAAGATTGGATGGAATGCTATCGTAAGCGGAACGACAATTTGAGTCTAAGGAAGCCTGAAAACACGAGTGCAGCAAGATCTTATGGATTCAACAAAACGGCCGTGAGTGATTTCTACGACAATCTGGAAAAGATTTTAGTCAAATATAAACTCTCTGCAGATAGAATCTACAATTTTGATGAGTCCGGGATATCGACAGTACTCAGCACGCCTAAAGTGTTGGCTGAAAAAAAAACAAAAACAAGTTGGCCAATTTGTTTCGGCTGAAAGAGGAGAACTGGTTACGTTTGGGGGGATCATATCAGCAAGTGGTAACACCATTCCGCCCTTATTCATATTTCCTAGGGTTCATTTTAAGGATTATTTCATGACGGATGCCCCGGAAGGTAGCCTTGGAGCAGCTTCGAAGAGTGGCTGGATAAACGCCAATATATTTTTGGAAGTACTGCAACATATTAAAAAGAAATCATGCTGCACCAAAGATAATCCCATTCTACTACTGGTCGACAACCACGAAAGTCATGTGACGATCAAAGCTGTGGATTACGCACGTGAACACGGCATTATTTATTTGTCATTCCCACCCCACACAACACATCGTCTACAACCATTAGACATGGGAGTATTTGGACCTTTCAAAGCCAAGCTGAAGGTAGCTTTTAATGATTGGCACGTGAATAATGCGGGCAAAACCCTCAATATTTACAATATACCAAAACTGGCCAAAATCGCATATTTTGATGCATTCACTTCCAAGAATATAACAAATGCGTTCGAAAAAACTGGAATATGGCCACTCAATAAGCTAACTTTCAGCGATGGTGACTTTGACGCCGTGCAAGTTTATCAGTCACAGTCCACAATAGGCCCTGATGACAATGTGCAACAAGCCATTCCTGAAGAAATAGATAATACCCAAGAAGGTCAACTATCACCAAGACCAGAGGCACACTCACCGTCTTTGTTGGCGCAGCCACTTCATCTGCCATCTACATCTGCTCAAGGATTAGTGACGCCAGAAATGATCCGACCCTACCCTAAAGTGGCTAGAGATGTGACCAAAAAGTCCAAAAAAGGTAAACAGCCTGGTAAATCTAGAATTTACACAGATACGCCCGAAAAAAATAGGCTAGAAGAAATAGAAAACACAAAACAGTTGAAGAAGCAAGAGCAAGAGAAAAAACAAAGGGCTAAAGAGATGAAGAGGGCATTAAATTTGATATCGGGTAAAGATATATTAAGTAAACCAAAAAAAAAGAAGCAAAGTACAGATACTGAAAGTGAAGATGAGACTGACATGAGTTTAAGAGGAAGTTCCTGTTCTCCCCTTGAAGAGATTGCTGAAGGATCTGATGTGGAGAACGAAACTCCAGTTTTAACTGAATTCGTGAAAGAGAAAGGCTTTATTTTAGTGAAGTTTGAGAAGAAAAAGTCTGTCAAGCACTATGTTGGTCAGGTGATTACCAAATATAGTCCCACGGAGTATAAAGTTTCATTTCTGAGAAAAAAACCCGGCGCCTGGAAATTTGTTTTTCCTAATAACACAGATGAAGGAACTGTGCATATATCAGATATTGTATCTATATTACCGGAACCCCAATCTGCTACGACCACAAGAACAGCTAATATATTTAGTTTTAAAAAAGACTTGACTATGTACAATGTGCAATGAGTTGATACATTATGACTCTTACTACCATAATGGTAAATGTTGATTAGTTCCTATAGGACATAAGAAGATATATAAAACTGTCTTATTATTAATTACTTAAGCACCCAAGGCTGATTCTGTGAAATTTTGATCTCAATAAATGATACATTTTCTGTAAAAAGCATTATTAATTATGATGTACGGAGGCACCCCACTATGTACGAAAGCACCCCAACACATGTACGAAGCTACCCCATGAGTGGGGTACATTCGTACGAGTTCCACTTTTATTTTAAACCGTCATAGCTTGACCTGGCTTCTTTCTATGAACAAGTCGTCTAAGGGAACATTATAGGCAAATATATGAGCAATCTAGCAATGCTTGAATTGTTTTAAAATAGCGTTTAGTTTTTCTGCCATAGGGCTCGAAGTAAAAAGTGTACGAATCCCCCCCACTTTCCCCTACGTCCTGCTGACTCGCCTACACCCTTATATACACATAGCTTCACATGCCTGCATAATAACTTAATTAGTTGCCAGTGTATCCCTATTGAAAGAGTAAAATGTGTAACTTACCTTGGTGTTAGAATAGATGAACGCTTCTCCTGGTCTTGCCACATTGACTTCTTATGTAATAAATTAAGAATAATTCTGAGTCAATTCTATCATCTAAGTTTTAAAGTACCCAGTGCAACATTAAAATGTTTGTATTTTGCACTGGTGGAGTCTGTTTTGGACTACGCCCTAGACAGTTATGGTTTAACATACCCAACTTATATTAACAGATTGGAGGCACTGCAGATTCGTTTTCTGAAACTGTTAGTGACCTCTAAAACTAAGGCTAAGTGTAGGGGTGACTATTCTGTGTTGTTTAGTATCTGTAAAATACTTCCGGTAAGTGTGAAACATAAATATTTGTTAGCCATAAATAACACAGATACTCAGGAACATAGACTAGTCAACCTAAATATTGGCACTCGTTCTATGTCTTCGGGCAAATTTGAAGTACCAAGAGTACATAATTATTTTGGAGATAGAATGCTAAAAAAACGTATACCGTACTTACTAAATAGTTTGCCGGAGGACATAAGACGGGAACCAGATAAAAACATATTTAAAAGCAAGATTAAAAAATACCTACTTTCAAAAATGTAACATAGTGTTAACCGTAGAAAATTAGTTTTAAAATGTAATTAGAGACTCACCCGATCTTGCAGACAAACTGTGTAAACAGTTTTGCAGGACCAATTACTAATGGCTGTATAAATTGTGTTGTTTAATAAAAAAAAAAAAAAAAAAAAAAAAAGCTACCGGTGGTTAGGGCTCCAGAGAGAGGAATCTCCTCACAATACGTGCCGTGTCGAGGACCCGACTGCCTAACGCGAGCCTCTTGAGATGTTGATCAAGGCTCTTGGTAATCAGTCCGTGAACCGATACAACTATCGGAACAATCATATTATTATTTATTATTAACATAGGAGTAATTATTTGTCGATTTATGTACTTGTGAGCGGTCTAGTCGACATATTTCACTGGTAAATATAATCTTTGCCTATAATTAAATATTGTTTTGCAAGAATAGGTTAAGCGACAACATGATTAGTGATAGGCAGGAGTATTGAATTCTATATTATTATACATCTTAAGAAATATTTCTTAGGTAAAAAAATATGAAGTTTTAAATGCATTGCTTTTGATGTTTACCAAATTAGAAATATACAATAGAACTTGACATAAAAAAAATTATACTTAACTTAAATCTTAACATTTTGGATTTCGGGTTTAAGTGATTTTATTAAACGTAATAAGCAGGTACATAATATGTTACGTTTATTTCATATATATTTAAATTATGTTCTTTTTTCTACACGAAGGATAAAGATGAAGTAAATTAGAGGCTATTAAAAACTGATAAGTACCAGGTTTTTATTAATACGATTATTTGTCTGTTGCAGTGAATATATTATTTTGATATCTGGCTGCTAGTGCCCAATGTTTGCTGAAGAATCTAAGCAGCTCCATCTGAAAATACTTTCATAAGTTTTAAAATGATGGACAACAAAATCAACGTGGTCAGCTTGAGTCCTGGTGAAAAATGTAGAATTAAGAAGAATGTTGCAGTTATGACTGTAGCTTTCATGGTACACTATACAGCCGTTGATGTAAGTAATAATTACTAATTTGTTCAGCCTCTAGTATATCAGAAGCGGAATATTATCTATCACCAGTAAGCAACTTAACATTACCGTGAAGCAGAAACCCGATTTCCATACAAACATGGACTTGATAAAGCAGCAAAACTAAAAATCAGGCAATATTTTCGCCGTTATGGTGTTATAAGCATATTTTTAATGTTTTTATAAATGTGCAGTTGCATGGACAAGATTTTTTTAGTAGTAGTTAGAAAGGAATGTGTAGGTGCGGTGCCCCGCCCGCACCCCGCGTCTCTCGCTCGCCTTGTCGCGCCGCAACAGGCAATAATATGAACATTTAGATTCAAAATTTTCAGTAGTATCGTTTTCGAAGTTTTCGAGGTGTGCGATTATGATAATATTATCCTTCAGCTGTTACACGCGGCTCCGGCTGCGTGGATGTTCGATCCCGTGCCCGCTTCCCATGGGAATAAGCCTAGCCTATGTCCTATTCCAAACTATAATCTATCCCTGTACCAAATTTCAGCCAGATCCGTTTTGCCGTTTTTCCGTGAAAGATTAACAAATATCCATCCATCCATCCAAACTTTCTCATTTATAACATGAGTGGGATTAGTGGGACTAGCCATTGCCCGCGTGGAATGCTGATCCCGTCCCCGCAACACATGGGAACCTATTTCAGGGATGAAAGTAGCCAATGTGGTATTCCAGACTATAATCTATCCCTGTACCAAATTTCAGCCAGACTCGTTCAGCCGTTACAGCGTGATTGAGTAACAAAGATCCACCCATACAAACATCTTCACAAACTATCACATTTATAATATTAGTAGGATACGATAGTAGGATGTGTGCCGAATAATGCGGCTTTAGATGCCATTAGAAGCGATTTTATAATACCATCCATTACCACTAAAGTTATTCAATTTTATTAAACGAAAAGTTTTCTGAGAATGTTGGTGAATGTTTAACAGATAGGGTAGTAAGACGTGTGTGACGTTTGGGATGTGTATGCAGATTTCAGAATAGGGTGTACTGTAGGTACAGATCAAGTTCTTTGCCTTACACTCATCATTCATCATCATCATCATAATAACAGCGCTGTGTCCTCACCTCGGCGCCTGGGATCCATCATTTGCCTTGAAATATATTGTAAAAAAAATGTAATGAAAAAAAAACATTTTAAAAACAAGCTTTCATTAAAAAAGAACAGTTGTATTAAATCGTTTAAAATATTTTCATGCAAGGGTTGTACTAATTACAAAACCTTGTATCGCGCAAGTTCTTCCTCTGTTTATTATTTGCTCTAATTATTTGATTTTTCTAACTAAAGCTTGTTTTTTTTAAAGTTATTTGTTTTATACCACAAAAAAAAAAACCTTTTTAGATGTGTGCCTTTTTGGTAAGTGCTTACCAAGAAAATGCCAATGAGCCCAAACAGGACGTGTCTATCTTGTTTAGTTCAGAAGTTACCGTCTCCATCTTCAGACCTTAGATATCAAGTAGCGTCAGAGTATTTGCCATGACAAAACAAATGAGACACGGATTCATTTTGTTTAATTCAGGAGTTCCTATGGACACCTTCCGACTCCAGCTTCAGACCCTGGATTTCTTGTTTCATCAGAGTATTTGCCAAGACACAACAAATGAGCTCAAACACGACGGGTTTATCTTGATTAGTTTAGTAGTTCCTATGGATACCTTTCGACTCCATTATCGGAACAGCTCCATTGTATCATATTATCGTATTGTCACCGAAGATACGCAAGCATACAAAATTTTAGTTCAATCAAACGTCAGGAAGAATATCTAAAGTACGAAAGGACCAATCAGACGAGATTGATACTCAAATCGTGTCGTTTGGATAGATGATTTGATCCAACGTACGTGTCGATGGAAATTGGTAAATTTGATTGGGCAATCAAATTGTAACGTGTGCTCTTACAGAGCACAAGCAAGGTCTTCCTTGCTTTTAACCAAAATTAACAATACTATGTCAACCGGAAGTACCCTTTTTTAGGAAGTTACCCTTTGCCATTTGGCAACGGAACCCTATTCCGTTGCCAAATGGCAAAAAAACGGAACCCTAGATTCGTCATGTCTGTCTGTACGTCCGTCCGTATGTCACAGCCACTTTTTTCCGAAACTATAAAAACTATGTTGTTGAAACTTGGTAAGTAGATGTAATCTGTGAATCGTATTTAGATTTTCACACAAAAATAGAAAAAAACAATAAATTTTGGGGGTTCCCCATACTTAGACCTGAAACTCAAAAAAAAAAATTCATCAATCCCATATCTACGGATAGATCTTCAAAAATGATATTGGGTTTTGAATTTCATTTTTTTCTAAACTGAATAGTTTGCACAAGAGAAACTTCCAAAGTGGTAAAATGTGTCCCCCCCTGTAACTTCTAAAATGATAAAAGTAAAAAAAATATATGATGTACATGTAAACTTTCACCGAAAATTGGTTTGAACGAGATCTAGTATGTAGTTTTTTTTTTAATACGTCATAAATCGTAAACCGCAATTTACCTTTCATTCAATAGACCGGGGTGTAAGGTTGCCCATAAAGCATATCCTTCGCACCCCGAGTGACCCTGGGCCATCTCCGGTTTCGAGATGGCCTACTCGGGTTTGGGAACCACGGTGTCTCCATTTTGCCCCGATTTGAAGGAGGGGCGAAAGTCGCCCCGCTGTCGCGACCTGCTTCTGCTGGGGTGACAGGCGACATTACCTGCCACCCCCAGGCCTGCGCTCATGGAGGACGGAGGTCGTTAAGCGGAAGTACCCTTAGAGGTTTTGGGTTGACCCTTTGATCCCGTTCACCTAGAATCACGAAATTTGGCAAAAAGCAAAGTCTTACAGCACAAATAAAAGAAAAATTCCAAAAAATAATAAAGTGGAACTGAACCCTCGGTGCATGAGTTTGACTCGCACATGACCGGTTTTTACTGCATATTAACGACCTGCCAGACGTAACAGATTATCAGCTCTTTACTGACGACATTTCAATAATTAGAACTTCACTAAAAAATTCATACAGTAAATTGGCAAAGCCTTAATAATTTAAATTTTAATATTTCATAAACTACATTAATTATATTTATGTCACAGGGTAGTAAGCAAATTAATTTTAATATTAAAAATGAGGGGCAAATAATCATTTAAGCACAGGAAACAACGTCCGTAGGAATAATTTTATACAGCCACATTTCATCAAGAGCTCACACAGATAAAATGTGTAAAAACACGAATAGTTTCGTTTTTGTGCTCACTGGGAAAATCTTTAAAAAAAAATATCATTCACGTTGTTCTGCGTTTGTAAAAATAATAATGTAAAAAAATATTTTAGTTTAGTTATTAATAGTTTATGATGTACATGCCGGTTTTTCGATTTCGGTTCGGTTTTTCGTGACGGTGTGCGAGCGCGTTGCGAAAATTAACTCTCATCATTTTTCCCTAACGCGCTAAAAGAAGTATAGTTTCGAAAACGTGCCATAAGGGCTATAGAAGAAATTCCTGCCTGGGAATCTTGTAAAAAATTCTGTTTAAAAAAAAATTGATTCTGCCCTGCCTGTATATTTAAGAATGTTCCAAATTTGTACGATATAACTTTCATGTGCCTTTATATTCAACCCGGTTGCGGAGGACGACATAACGAAACAAATCGTTTCAATATCAACAAAAGCGATGGGTAACGATGGCATTCAACTAGAAATGCTGCTACCTATCCTAAGTGAACTCCTTCCAGCCATCACACATATCATTAATTTTTCGCTTGAGAATAGTTCTTTTCCATTGGCTTGGAAGAAAGCACTCGTCATTCCTTTGCCCAAAACCAGCAATCCTACCTCAGTATCCCAGTATCGTCCTATTTCAATCCTGCCAATCCTTTCCAAAGTCCTCGAGAACACGGTGCGAAATCAATTAGCATCTTACCTTTCCTCTCATGGGCTACTGAGTCCATACCAATCTGGCTTTCGGTCGGGCCATAGCACTGTCACTGCACTAGTTAAAATATCAGATGACATAAGACTGGCCATGGAGAACAAACTCCTGACAGTAATGGTTTTGCTTCTAGTAGCGCCTTCAACTCTGTTGATTTTGACATCCTCCTGGGCATCCTATCTTCATTAAATATGTCTCTCCTCTTCTTTTCTCAATTTTCATCAATATTATCAACAAAGTTATATCCTCCAATTTTCATCTCTACGCAGATGATTTGCAGCTATATCGCGACTTTAAGACTGACGAGAGGAATGGGGTCATTACTGCCATCAATAATGACCTTAACAGCATTAGTGCTTGGGCAAAATCGTTTGGATTACTAGATAATCCCGCAAAATCCCAGGCACTCATTGTAGGTGGCAGATACTTCTACAATAATCTTGACCATGCCTCTCTTCCTCCGATCTACTATAACAATATTATGATACCGTATACTACGGTCGTAAAAAATCTAGGGATTTATATTGATTGCAATCTGTCGTGGACTAGTCATGTCACCGAGGTCAGCAGAAAGGTTTTTGGTACGCACCACTCTCTTAAGCGTCTTCAGAATTTTCTTCCTCTTAAGACCAGAATCTGTCTTGCTCAATCTCTTCTCCTTCCTCTTTTAGACTATGCTGATGTCACCTTAATCGACGCAACCGAAGAACTCTGGAACAAGCTGGAGCGGTTGCAAAATTTATGTATCCGGTTCATATTTGGTCTACGAAAGTACGATCACGTTTCGGAGTTCCGAAAGCAACTGAAATGGTTACCAATTCGGCGGCGTCGAGATGTTCACATTCTTTCCCTACTCTTTTCCATTCTTCATAATCCTCACTCTCCTATATATCTTCGTGAGCGTTTTGAATTTCTTGTCCCCAGGGGAAAACCCTGTCGCACTTTATCTTCTCTACTGCTTCGAACTCCCCCTCACAGTTCTTCTTACTATGACAATTCCTTTACAGTTTCTGCTGTGAGGCTATGGAATTCTCTTCCTCATTCCATACGCGCCAGCCCTTCTCTAAATATCTTTAAAAAACAAACGAGAGACTACTTTCTCTCTGAACAATAAAAGACATAATATGTATCTATATGTATCTATGTATTTGTATGTATGCTTATGTGTTTATATAATCTTATGTGTATTTTATGTATGTGTAGGTATATATGCTTATGATGGTAATATATTATGCATGAATTAGTAATGCCTTTTGTCAGGAGTATACATTTGGTATATCTCCTCATATTAATAAATTTCAATATGAATGTACACAAGACTTAACCTCTCATTGGACTGCAATTCCTCTGTGCACTCCCGGGTTTGCTGGAAGAGAACTCAACCTTGAGTTAAGCTCGCCTTTGTACATATTATCTCTCTTATTTGTTTAAATGCCATGTAAGTGTACAATAAAGAATAAATAAATAAATAAATGTATTTCAATTAAATTTTTAAGCATTTTGTATGCTTACTTTTTCCGATCTAAATCTTTTAAATAAATGTATTTAAAAAAGCTAGAGACGTATATCTGAGAAATGCAAGAAATCCAGACAGATTAGTAGCAACCAAGATACTAAAAACCACTTTACTACCATAAAAATGTTATTATATTATGTGTATAAAAATCTACAACAAAATAGCGCATTGTATTAATAAAAAGCGGCCAAGTGCGAGTCTGACTCGCCCATGAAGGGTTCCGACTCGCACTTGGCCGCTTTTTAGTAAATTGAAAATGCCATAAAAGCCTTGTTTTTTGCACCAGAAATATGTTTTTTTGTAATTCAATTCGATTTATTTTTTAAAACACATTTTTTATATGGAGCGTTGTTTTATATGGCCTCAAGTTAAAGAAGAAGTAACATTTTTTGGCACTTTTTTCACCCCCGTGCTGACCATAGATTTTCCTCCAAAATTGACCCCTTATTTGTTATGCCAAAACCAATAACAATAGACGGAACGTGTAGAATAAACAAGTGAAGGCAAATTACACTTTCAATGTGTGCGTGTGACTCTGATCCCCGTGTACTGATACCACTAACGGTGTATGCGTAATGTTACCAGCAAATGAAAAAATCTCCCAACCGCTATATTTTTCATAAAATCTTCCATAATATATTATTATAGCATATGTTAATATCTCCTATAATAAATCTTATATCCAAAATTATTTCATATTAATAATTTGTGAAATGATTATGGGTGCCTAAAAATAGGAAAATGCTAAAATATATTAAAACATTATGAATTCAGGCTTTTTTTATTTTTGGCACGCAAGTTTTTTAAGAGAAGAAAGTTAATCTTTTTTACTGAATACATAAGAAGGATTATGATAATGAGGATGGAAATAAGATGGATTTCAATGAAAATAAATTGGATTTGGTTAATCTTACATACATATAGAAATGTTAAATGAGTTTTAAGAGATCAATAAAACACAGTTGTAATTTCAATAGTAATATTTATTTCTTATTCAGGTGAATAAAAAGAGCATATAGAACAGTGGCAAAGTGTGAAAAATTTCCAAAGTGAAGCCGGTGTAAAGAAAGTCCACTGCTGGACATAGGTCTCCCCTAATGAGCGCCATTAGGGGATGACGATCTGCGAAAGACTGCGGGCAGATGCTGAATGCGGCAAGCTGAAGACAGGGCGTATGGCGCTCATTAGGGGAGACCTATGTCTAGCGGGGGAGTATCTGAAGGGAAAAAGACGAAATCGCCTGTGAAATTTTGTGTCGTTCCATACAGACATATTTTCGGAACGTTCTCTTTCTTTCCTGTCTGGATTTAAGTAGTTTAGCACTGTATAGTCTTCTTCGATCATTAAATCATCGATTGAAAAAAAAAATCATGCGTAAAATATTTTAAACGCACAAACGGCGCGCGTAATCGTGACAGAAACGTCAAATAACTCTACAGATAGTCGCTAACTGGGGTCCGAACGGCCAGATAAATTTATCAGCCAGTTAGAGAGTTTATCAATCAGTTAAAGCTTATCTAGTGGTTGAAAAATTGAGAATCTTGTTAACTGTAGAATTAATCCTATCTGGTCGTTTAACTGAGCATAAAAAAATCGGCCTTAAGTTAGGTTAAACAGTATTTCAATAATATAATATGTTTATTTAAAATTTTAAATGTGAGCATATGCACTGCAAAATAATATACTGGTTCATAGAGCATTTTATTCAGAATTATTATAGTTATTTTCTTCTTTTGCGATATACTTCCTTCGTTATCGTTTAGTTGGCTCGCCATTCATCATTTACTTTATTAAATTTATTGGTACTTACTGTACCTCCAGAATAGTTTATTTTGTTGACTTTTAATAATTGAAATAATTGTATCACTTGTACTTTTCCACTAGTATATTATTTTAACAAATTACACCTGAGTGGTTTCGCCTTACGGCATACGGTATGCTGTAAGGCGAAACCGGTCAGGTGTAATTTGGTAAAATAATATAATAGTGGAAAAGTTCAAGTAATACAATTATTTCAATATGTGTAGCAAGTTCCACCAAGTGCCATCAATCGACAGTATAAATAGTAATTTTAATAACTTATGAAACATTTTCTGGGCGAAGGACAGAGATAACGTATCACGCAATGTTTAGGACAACGTAACTGTTAAGTTACATAAATATTAACTACTAGCTGATAACCCAAGCTTTTTTTATCAATATGTCCAATGTACCTACAGATACAATAATTTACAATTTTATAATAGTATACAAGCCACAGTAGAAAAATCTGTAGGTTAGTAATCAATATTGATAACCTCGTTCCAACATATGTTGCCTTCATCAAACATATGTTGACAATACACACATCAAAAAAGTCTCAGCAACATGCTTAATTTTATATATTTTGCAAATTATATTGGTCAATTGTTCTACTTTATTTTTACCATAGGTATAGGTAGACAGGTATGTAACCTGTTTGATTAGAAAAAAAAACTCGATTTTCTTTTGTTTTTTTTTAATTAAAATATACCTACGCTATCACGCACAAAAGAAAACAAGGCACCTAAGAAAATAAACTTTTTAAAACAAAATTACATCGTTAACCAAAATTTATTTATTCTTAAAGAATTCTTTAATTTAATACAAATTGTGTCCTCCTCTGTTGTTTAAAACTTGTTGGCACCGATTATTCATGCTATCGATGAGTTTGTTAATGGTATCCTGTGGCAATCGCTCCTAATGAAATTTTAGCAAATTCTGCAACTGTTGGGTTGTTGTCACGCCGTCCAGGTTCTCTAATACACATCTCTGGAACATATCCCATACATGCTCGATGGGGTTGAGGTCTGGCGATTGCGCAGGTTAGGGTAACACCCTGATGATTGTCATGCATTAACTTAAAATCGGACCCAAGGGTTTGTGCAAATGGATGAACATAAGGCCTAAGAACATCCTCAACGAAATTTTGAGCGTTCATGTTTCCATTTACAAAAACGAGCTCAGTTCGTCTGTTCTCCATAATACCCGCCCATACCATAACTGTTGATCCGTTGTATGGATGAACATCCTGGACGCACCTCAGTCTTTCAGTATTGCCTGGACGACGGTACACTCTTACCCTTCTTTATCAGGCCTAAACCCGAATCAAAACTCATCGCAAAATAAAATGTTGTCCCATTGTTCCAGGATCGACGTTATGTGTTCTCTACACCATTCATTTCGACGAGCGCGATTTCCATGACGTATGGGCGGGCACCTGATTGGACGTCGCGCTCGTAGACCGTACTTATGCAGTCGATTTCGCACGGTTTGGGGGCTAACAACCACACCACTTTAGTTTTGTAGCCTTGAACCTATCTCTCTGGCGGTTAACATTGGTTGACGTCTTGCGGTTAGTTGTATGTATCGGTCTTGCCGAGTAGTTGTACTCCTTCCACGGCCCGCTTGCTGCTCAGCGTTTCCTGTCGTAGTGTAACGCTGCCACAGACGGCAGATAATGCTCTTGTTCACTTCAAAATGGCGAGATACCTCAGATTGGTTTCTTCCCGCTTGTATCATTCCCACAGATCTTTGCATTTCATCAGTGGTCAAAGACTTCGCTTCATAACGTAAAGAATATCTCACAATTCAATTTTATCAAAAACTCTATTAAAACTTGGTTAAAACTATGAAATTCAAACGATACCAAATTTCTTAATTATCAAAAGAAAACACATTTAAATTGGAACTAATGTATCAGCTTTTAATTTTATGAAAAAAATTAACATAACACAATCGAGTTTTTTTTTTGTAACCAGACAGTAGGTAATCTGGAACCAAAAAGTTTACATACCTGCCCACCTATGGTGGACACCGAAGTCTTAAAATCACGCAAAAAAAAAATCAAAATCTTACACCCACTTTTTATCACTTTTCTCGACGTTTCACATGATTCTAAGTCTAATTAAGCAAAAAAAAAACTTTGTGTCGGTCTGTCTGTTGGTCTGGATGTCTGGATGACTATTTACGCAATAACTCAAGAACCACTTATCCGATTCAAAAAATTCTTTCGCCAATCATCTTGTTTGGTTAATGGGAAGAACTGATTAGATTTTGGGGTTTGTGCGTTCAAGGTTTCGGGTACCTACTATACAAATTGTCCCTAAAAAACTTTTACAAGTGAGTTTCTTTCGAGTTATCAGAGTAACGCGTATTTGACTTTGACATTTGAGTGACAATGACAATACGTATATTGTATATTTACTTAAAACAACCAGACTCTGAAAGAAACTGAAATATAAAATCATTTTTTTGTGTTTTTGACGTCGAAGACGTTTGATTTGATTTCATTTTCTTCATATTTATTGCTCAATATATAAAGACGCGTCGCATAATATGCATAAAGCCTAAGGTCTGTAATTTTGAATAAAAATACTGCAACAAAATATCTAAGTTTGACAATCACTTTGTGATTTCCGCCCCACTAGATTTTGATGTGTAGGGTAAGAATGGGTAATGCCGGTCAGTTGACAATTCCGGTCATGAAACTATTTAAAAAAATACTTCGTTGGCGCGCACTCACACATTCAAAGTCGTTCGAGACCTTGTCCCCCGCCCCAACGCACCGATCGCCACTCAGTTCCGGCCGCGCGTCACCGAGAAGGAGAAGTGTCATTGTTTCGAGCGATTTTGTTCTAGTATTACGTCAACAAAACATAAGAGGTGAGCATCATAATATTTATATTTCTTAAATCGTGTGTAGTTAATTCAAACTAATATATATTTAACTTTCTATTTTATTGTAGATTTAAAGCAATTTGCAACAAGTATTTTCTAAAATTATTGTTAACTTCAAAATTGTACGGATGGCTAATGCCGGTCAGCGTGACCGGTATTACCTGCCAGTTACGTATACAAATACATAAATATTCATATGTAAAAATCGTAGTATTTTCCATTACAGTATGTCGTCATCGCGGAATAAAAGCCAAAAGATGAAAGTGAAATGGAGGCAAGAGGATTTATCCCGCGCATTTACACTTGTCGATGAAGGGACACCTATAAGAGAAGCAGCGCGCTCTACTGGTATCCCATTTTCAACCCTCCAAGAAAGACTGAAGCACAAGAATCAGGATTCACCGTCTCTGGGTAGAAATCCGGTCTTCACAAAAGCGCAAGAAGCCGAAATGGCGGATCAAGTAAAATTCCTGGGTAAGATCTTTTATGGCTGTACTGCAATCCAAATAAGAAAAATGGCGTATGAGTACGCTGAAAAAAATTATATACCACACAATTTTAACAAAACTCTAGAAATGGCTGGAAGGGACTGGCTGAAAGGGTTCTTGAAAAGAAATAAATTATCTCCACGGAAGGCTGAAGGTACAAGCATAAATAGGGCCACCGCTTTTAACAAGCATGAAGTATCGCTATTTTTTGAATTGCTCGAAAAAGTAATGAACAAATATAAGTTTTTACCTAGAAATATATATAACGTCGATGAGACAGGAGTCTCTTCGGTGCAAGAACCAGGGAAAATCATCGCTGAAAAGGGACAAAAGCGTGTTGGGTCTATAACCAGTGGTGAAAGAGGTAAAAATATTACAGCGGTATGTGCCATGAGTGCCACTGGGGTGTATATCCCTCCGATGCTAATATATCCACGTCAAAGGCATTCAATAACCTTAGAAGTTGATGGTCCTCGTGGAGCCATATATAAATGTTCCAAAAACGGATGGATTAATGAGGATCTATTTGTGGACTGGTTAAAACACTTTGCCAATCACGCAAAACCTTCAGAAAATGAGCCCGTCCTTCTTGTATTAGATAACCACTCCAGCCACATCTCTTTAAGAGCCTATGAGTTCTGCAAGACCAACAATATTGTGATGTTGTCATTACCGCCACATAGCTCACACAGAATTCAGCCAATGGATGTGTCCGTATATGGACCATTGAAAAACGCTTACAAACAGGAATGTAATATATTCATGAAAACTAATATCGGACGTCAAATCACACACCCCGACATTGCTTCACTCTTCAGGAAAGCTTATCAAAAAGTCGCTACAATCTCAAAAGCTGAATCTGGTTTTGCCGCTACTGGTATATATCCATTTAATCCGGAGGTTTTCTCAGAAGATGATTTTCTAGCTGCCGAGTTATTCAATACTAACGAGCCGATAGTATTAGAGGAAGAGGTACTTCGAAAAGATAACCAAACACCAGACATCCAAATTGTAACAGGACCTGTAAATCTCAGCCCGTCCTCCAGTTCAACTGCTTCAGAATCAATCCTCAGTCAAGATCAAATAATAAAGATAATTGATATTCATCAAGCTACACAGCCATGCACTGATAACAATAATCCGATTTCTTTGAACTCCGATGACGTCCCAGTTTCTCAACCTGTACAAGCCAATGACAGCAATAAAGTGACTTACTTAGTATCCAGTATGCCCTCTGAAAATTTACCGCTTGCTAATCAATCTATAGACCTAAATAAATCATCACTCGTTGATTACCTTAACCCGATGCCTTCAACTTCTAAACAAATAATCACTGCTAAAGATTTAATTCCCGTTCCAAAGCAGGCCACTGAAGCTAAAAAACGGTTAAGATCACGAAAACAGCATTCATTGATTATAACAAGCACACCTCTCAAAGAAGCTTTATTGGAGAAGGAAAATAGAAAACTAGCAAAAATAAATAAGAATGTAAGACAGGCAAAAACAAAAAAGACTATAAGACAGACTGAAACAAAAAATGTTGTCACTAAGACTAAAACAGCAAAAAATAAAATGAATACGATTTCTAAGAAAAGGAAATATAATAACGAAATAAGAAGAATTAAAAAAAAGATCCTTCAAGACAGTGACAGTAATACTTCGAACTCGGTAATCGAAATGGAAAACTTAAGAGAAGACGATGACACAGATATCGATGAGGACGTCCACAATAAATGTCTTATCTGCGCGGATTACGGCCGGGACAATGAAATGTGGTACAGGTGTGTACTCTGTGGTCGATGGGCTCATCAAGAATGCTCAGGATATGATTCCCCTGAAGACTATAAATGTGACTTATGCATCAGTCATGCTTGACTGGCATTAGACACACACCGACCGGTAATATCATCCTAGGCGTTCAATACCGGTCAATGCCATTATTTTTTTAAATGTTGATTGTACCAAATATTTAATAAATACGGATCTCAATTATTAACATATTGTTAGACGACTGATTTAAGTTTAATTTGTTAAAAACTGAATAAAGATATATTTGATAAAATCTGAGATATGATTGATTTCCCTTAAGTGACCGGCAATACCCATTCCTACCCTACATGTTGGAAGGAGGATGCTCTTTGATCGAACTTTGATTGGATGACATGTGAATCCTACTAATATTATAAACGCGAATGTTTGTGAGTATGGCTATTTGGATGTTTGTTACCTTTTCACGCACAAACTAATAATCAATTCACATTTCTACTGCTTGATGTGTATGGCGTAAAGTGGGTGCGCCAAAGTTCACCTAAATTTTCAACTCCGATAATTGAAACTCCAAAAATGTTCTTCCTAACATTTTTCATCCTAACAATCACAATTCCTAACTATTTTGTCTCTAATGTTCATAATTTCGAAGCATTCAACTTCATAATGTCAGTAGCAATAAACATCTATTATACTTTTATTAGTTTTCCTATATTTTTTCAGCATAGCCATCTTTTACACTATTATTCAAAGTCATATCTTTTTTAAATCTTAAGGCTTTTACGGCCGGCGTTGCATGTAGGACCTTCTGGAATCGTCGGAAACGTCTGGAATACACGTTTCCGATGGACCACGGCAGTATATTCTACATATCTTTTTTGTTTAGATTTCTTTTTATTCATAATAATCAGTATTATATACATTAATTTTGCGTAACTTTTCCAGTTTTAGTTATTTAGTTATTTTCACATAACATGTATAACATATAAGAATAATAGTACCATGGTACAAGTAGCACTTTACCCACCTTATACCACGGTACTATTTATAGTCATTGGTTTAGGTTAGGTTAGAACTGTTACCACAACGCACGAGCCGAGCGAGCGAAGCGAGCGTGCCGCGGCAGCGGCCGGCGAAGTGTCAATTACTCGGTAAATATTTCTTTACGAGTATTAGTGACAATATTATGGTAATTATGTTTAGGGATAAAAGCGTTATGATAAAATTTATTTAATTAGTATTATTGTAATCTTTAGTTGTGTCCAAAGCATAATACTGGTCACATACCGTCTCGCTTATATATATAAGTTTAAGCTGAAAACTGGTATCTTCAATACAGGCTACTACGTATCCTAGCTAAGGTATCAGTTGTGAACTCACTTGTTATGTAACAAAAACCAATACCTGTACTGTAACACTATCTCATATTATATTGTGTGATGTTTTTGTTTGCGTGAATAAAGATTATTATTAAATTATATATATATGATAAAAAACAGTAGGAGTTTTAATATATTTGCATATATAATGTTATTAATTACAATTTTCGGAAACATTAGTGTTATGAACATCGCCGGGAGCACTACTAATAGTATGAATGAAAACTTTAGGATGAAAAATTTTAGGACGAGTGATCGTTCGGATTAGAAATCATTAGGAAGAACAATTTCGGGTAAAGAACTTTAGCCAATATGGACCCGCGTAAAGTGTATGGGCCCTGCCAAGACCTTCGGGGCCAAGCTCCGTCGCGACGTATAATTAATATTTTTGCAGCGTTTTCTTTCTCTTGCATACAGGGTATTGCTAACCTGCAAAGTTCTATTAATGCAGAGGCAGGACTAGGTACAGCAGCATTGGCGGCAACGTTTGTGGGTGTACTCCTTTCCAATATATTTCTGACGTCAGTTATTATAAAGTAAGTACGTACTCCATTTTTACCAGACCGCGGTGCATAACCTTTTAGGTTATTGATATTTTTTTCTTTTATTTACTAAATATGAAACATGCATCAACAAACATCGAAATAAATTCTGCCTGGTTATTTAATATAATATTGTGATGGTGTTGATTATGAAAGGTTTATGAGTCTCAAATAAACTATCTTCTATACATAGGTTACTCTAATTTTATATGATGGCCCCGGTGGCGTAGCGGTAGTGCATTCGAATGCTACGACAGGGGGCGCGGGTTCGATTCCCGCTCAGTGCAAATATTTGTATGAATGAATATGTCTATTTGCATTGGTCTGGGAGTTTCTATGTATAATATGTATGAATTTACAAAAAAATATATATATATATAAGTATGTTTATTCGCATTCTGGAACTCACAACACAAGCCAGTTGAACTATGCTTACTTTGGGTCTAGGAAGTGCTGTGTAAAATGTCGTAGATTTTTTTCTTTTTTTTATATTATGCTGCTCATCACCTTCTAGCTACAGCGTGATGAAATCCGGAGTCCAAATATTGACCATGTCCGATTTTAGCGGACTACAACATTTTGTGAAGATCAATAATAGTTTAGGTCAATTTTGCTCTGCAGCGGAAGAGCAAAACCTAAGCACACCTATAATAGAGTGATGATATATAGTGAAACTTATGGTCATAATCCTAGAAGAATTTTTATGCCAATTTTCAGCTGAAACTGTTTCGTAGTTTCCATGTGATGCTCGAACATTGATAATAAAATGCATACAATCAGACAAACCTTCTATAAATTACCTTTTCGGCACCAGTATCGCTCCTAGAAAACAGCGATTTTTTTTGAAAAATATACCATTTTATGTAATGGTTTAAGTAAATAGACTTTGATGTACTAATAGATAACTTGTTTAGTTATTGCATTTTAAACATTGGATATATATATGTGAAAGTGAAAACTTAAATATTCTCTGTTAGTCCTATGAATGGGGAATCAGTACGAAAAAAGGCTGCGCCATGCGATCAGTCCGACCAGTCGAACCAACAGGTTTACATCAAGCGATCAGTCGACCCTAACAGGAAAAGATAGTCCACGTCATCCGGTCAGTCGAACCAACAGGAAATAATAGTCCGCGTCGTACGATCAGTTGGACCAACAGAAAAAAAGTTCGCGTCGTCCGATTATGTCGGGCATGAACTATGAACTGACTAAAACCGCACAGTGTCCTCCGCAAGTGCCCGTTGCCGGGCACCCCGGGTAAGCCCTCGAAAGGATAACCCTGGGGTTACCGGCGGACTTTGGCCGCCACCGCGGCTCCGCCTAAATCTCCTAGATACTGAACTAATTGTAATGAATAAGGTCTCAATCAATTCATTATCATGCTCTGAGTGCATTTTATACGAATAACATCAACATAACGGATGTAACATCCAAAAATGTGGGGCCTCAAAAAAATTTTATTTGAGTAGGTAAATCCCAAGTTCAAAAATATAAATATAGATTAATATTATGAAATATACCAAGAGAAAAATATATTTTTTTACTTCTATATTTCAGCGATTGAAAATACACTAGCGCCATATATCGCTGGAGAACTGGGGCTATATTTTACTATTTCTAAAACAATCTTTATTTTTTATTATCACTTAAAAACAAACACTACATACAGATTGAGCCAGCGGCCGTCGTTCAGTTCACGCGTGTTATCGCACTCCGTGCGCCGCGAGTTAACCTATAAATTATTGTCACCAAAAAAGGTGCTCCTGGTCACAGGGGCACCTCATAGCACCATGGAAAATCTTACCCCCAATGTAAGTTACGCCAAAGTTACCTCTAAAACCACACACCCAAGGAAGGATCAAGCTATAGTTATAGATTCTATAGATGGGCTCGTAATACGAGACTACTTATTATCCCTCTCCACAGTCACCAAACCGTCATCAATTCGTTTGATTTCACGCATAGCCAATTCAAGAATATGTGTTTACATGGATTCCAAACAAACATCCGATGAACTTACTGATACCGTCAAAAAAATTAAAGTTAAAGACCGCCTACTGGAAATCCGACCATTAATTACAAGAAACAAACGAATTGTTTTATCCAACTTATGTCCCATTATTCCAAACGATGTCATTGAAGAAAAATTTAATCAGATGAACGTGAAGATTTTATCACCAATTACATTAATGAAAGTAGGAATTCCTGACCCTGGTTTTTCACTCATTATGAGTTTTCGACGCCAACGTATCCCTGTGTACGTGTCCCCGGAGGATGAAAAAATACTACCAGAATCAATGCAAATCAATTACGATGATACCAACTACTGGATTTACATTACAAATGAATCAATGAAATGTTTTGTATGCAATGGAATGGGTCATTCTGCAAAATATTGCCCACAAAATAAACTCCTAAATTCCACACCGTCACCAAATAATACACAAGTAAAGATATTTCAAACTACCCTACAATTGAATTCGAAAAACCACAAGCTCAAAACATAAACCCTCCCCGCAATAAAGGTATTAAACGATTCCTCTCAAGCACCACATCTGACCAATCAAAACTCGATCAAAATCACACTGATGTGATTATAGATGAAAGTCCACCAGTAAGTGGTTACTCAGAAGATACCGATAGTAACTACTCCGTTGAAGAAAGTCCGTCTCCGTCCGTTCGTCAAAAAGAAATCGAAAACCATGGATAATAGATCAGAAGAACAAGTTTGGAATGATATCAAGATGGAAGTTAAAGAATCCCAGTACCTCTTCCCCTTGACATTGGATCAATTCATCAGCCTCTTAAACAAAGCCCGTAATAAACAAAATATCCAAGAAGTGATCAACGACTACACAGACAAAATTTATGAATTAATTGATATGTGCCTACACCTCCACCCCAAGATGATAAAAACCTTAAAAATAGATGTGCTAGATTTGCTAGAAAACTCCAGGACATAAAAACAGGGAACACCAAATAATTTTTGTCTTTTTTTTTCTATCTTTAGATAATAGTGTTATATTATAATCTAATAATGAAAATTATTCAGTGGAATGTTAATGGATATCACGCTAGATTTGAATTATATTATTAAATGAGATTGACCCTTTATGTTTTTGTATACAAGAAACTAACTTTAAAAATAATTACTGTGCCAAGTTTAAACATTATGATAACTTCTATAAAAACCGCACACATGGCAGTATAGCTAGTGGTGGAGTGGTTACTTTATGTTAAGTTCCACACATTCCATGAAATAATTAATATTAATATTCCCTTAGAAGTAATAGCGATAAGAATAAAAATTCCTCTGGCTATCACACTGTGTAACATATACTTACCTAACAGTTGTTCCTTTAGTGAAAATGACTTGAATAGTTTACTGAATCAGCTCCCAACGCCCTTTATTATAATGGGAGATCTAAACGGTCACTACTTTTATTGGGGTTCAAATCATTGCGATTGTAGAAGTAAAGTAATTGCTAATTGGTTGGACAGTGATGATAATATTATCCTCCTTAATTCTCAACAACCTCGTACATAATACCGCACAATATTGGAAATATCAGAATGCCAATTAGCCCATTTTTCAACTTGATATAGAATGTAATATAAAAAATTAGACAGGATAAATATATCCAATAGAATACGTGTTAACGATATAGTAGCCGAATTTAATAAAATGATAATCAGTGCAGCCGAAAAAAGTATACCAAAAACTAGTGGAAAGTTAAAAAAGAAACAAGTTCCATGGTGGAACGAAGAATGTGCTACATCGCTAAAAGAAACAAAAAAAGCTGATAGAAAGTTTATGAAGGAAAAAAGAAAAAACCAAACCGATGGAAATGCTAATCAGGAACAAGAATTACTGAAAATAGAATATCGAAAAAGAAACAGAAAGAGAAGTAGGGAAAATACATCAATAAATAGCTACATACCCTTAAAGACCATATTGCAAAAAATTAACTCTATAAAAGAACATAGAAGAAAAAATCAAATAATAATCTTAAACAATAATGGAGTTTTAAGCTGTAATCTCAAAATCAACGCCGATTTATTAGTGACCGCCTTTGTAGCAAACTCTAGCACCAGTATCAAGACTTTTTAGGATATAAAAACCAAATAGAACGGACTAACGACGTAATTAATCATCTACAAGACAATAGTAACTCAATTAACGAAAATATTACCCTACATGAACTTGTCATACACCAACTAGGTTCATCAAGCCCGGGTCCTGACAATATATCGAATACCATGATCAAAAAATTACCCGCCTTGGCTCTTGAACGCCTTATAGACATCTCTAACTACATCTGGTTGAATCAAGTATTCCCTGATCAGTGGAGGGAGGCTATTGTTATACCAATCTTAAAACCAGGCAAAACTGCTACCTCGCCATCAAACTATAGGCCTATATCTCTTACTTGTAACCTATGCAAATTGTTAGAAAAAATTATAAGCAATAGATTGACATGGTATTTAGAGTATAATCAATTAAAATCAACATTTCAGTTCGGATTTAGGCAGTTCAGGTCAACCTTAGATCATTTATCTTACTTAGAAAACGAAATACAAACTTCCTTTGCAAATAAAAATAAGGTAGTAGTAGTAGCTCTGGATTTGGAGAAAACTTACGAAATGGTGTGGAAACACAGAGTTATTTCACTTTTAGAACAGTACAACTAAAAAGGAAACCTCCTTGCTTTTATTATAGGCTTTTTGGCAGATAGAACTATGCGGGTCCGGATTGATAACACGTTATCTGACCCACTCCAGACAGAGAATGGACTGCCACAGGGATCGGTCTTGAGTGTTATTCTCTTTCTAATATCGATTGACAACATTCTGGGGGTTATAGAGAAGCCAGTGAAGGGATATTTATTTGCAGATGATTTGACAATATTATGCAGCGGTAATAATATTAAACCTACTGAAAAACTCATACAAAATACCTTGGATAAATTAAGTGAATGGTGCAGACACACTAGTTTTAAATTTTCAGAAACAAAAACTGAGACAATGGTGCTATCTAATAGAAAAAATAAAGAATCAATTAACCTAACTATTAATAATCATACAATTAGAGAAGTACATACACTTAAAATTCTAGGTTTAACCTTTGATCCAAAAATGAACTGGGTTGCACACATTAAAAAATTGAAGTCTGAATATCATAATAGAATGAATGTCATTAAAATTTTATCATCCACTAATTGGGGTTCAGACAGTAAATGCATTAAAAATACCTATAAAGCGCTAATACCACAAAAAATTGATTATGGTTCTATCATATATGACTCTGTCTCTCCTACTATTTTAAAACTCTTGGAAAGTGTTCATAATACCTGCCTAAGACTTAGTTTAGGAGCCTTCAAAACTAGCCCAATAAACAGTATTCTGGTCGAAACTGACGAAATGCCTCTAATGTTAAGGAGAAAAGAATTATGCCTGACATATGCCATTAAACACATTGCTAATAATAAGGACTCATTTATGTTAAAACCCCCGGCATCGTCTGATATTGAATATCAACTTAGACCTACCCTTTGTTTGCCTCGAAGACTAAGAGTAAAAAAATATCTAAAAGAAATTAATTTGAAATTTTTTGAGCGTAAGCATCCCCAAGCCCCACCATGGTATAAAACAGAACTCCCAATTAGCTTGGAACTAGCTGATAACAGCCCCCGAGACACTGCCCCTGATTATAGATGCTGATGATATCGTATTGTGGGTAGTTGTAAAGTGAAGTCAGAAAATTTTATACTCCACAAATATCATTAATTAAAATAAATAATAATATATTTTAAGTAAATTTTATGCTATCAAATAATAGTTAAGGTGTCTACCTGCCGGGAGCAATAATATCCTTTCTTAATATCTTCTCTCTTTTCACTCAACTTCACAAAATTATTTTCAACCACAACATGGACACTATGCAAGCCACTATTGATGTCATGAGCAGTGCAATCAATAAGAGGATGGAGGAATTTGAGGCAAAACTGCAAAAGACTCCAAATGCATCTACTAGTCTTCCCAGTTTAGCAGCTGAATTCAATGATTTTAGAGTGTTCGTCACTCAAGTTCTAAAAAACTTGCAGCGGCAAGTTGAGGCCTTAGCAGTTACCGTGGATGGGATGGAGATGCAGAGACGCCGCAAAATCCTTTTGCTTCATGGTGTAGACGAAGTGAACGAGGAAAATCCCACGCACACAGTGTTAAACATCATCAACCAACAGCTCGGCCTAGCAGATTTTTCAGCTTGCAGTATAAGGCGTTGCCAAAGGATGGGACGCGCGACTTCTTCCAAAAAACCCAGACCCCTATTATTTAAACTGCAGGATTTGGGCAGTCGGGACAAACTGTGGCTGAATAAGACCAAGCTCAAGGGTTCGGGAATCACTATGTCGGAGTTCTTGACGAAATCCAGACACGACGTATTCATGGCCGCTCGAGAACGTTTCGGCATCACTAAGAGCTGGACCAAGGACGGCAACGTTTATATTATCGGTCCTGACGAAGTGAGGCATCGAGTGGCGTCCTTGGCTGTATTAAATAGTCTTGCTGAAATGAAGTCGAAGTCTAACACTGTCGCTCCGAAGGCAACAAAATCCAAACGAGCAGCGACTGTGAAAAAGTGAAGTTACAATATTTTCATACAAGTATGCAGTCCAGGTACAACTCACTGTTTACATTTTATACCTCCAATTACCTAAGGATCATAAATAACTTGACTTTCTACACCCGAAGGTATTTAACTTAAACTTTTCTTTATAATACACACATTGGTAACTTGTTTTAGCCGTAAACAACAAATAATATGACATGACATGACGTTGACATGACAGTGACGGAAGAATGGCAGCGTCGAATGAGTTGCGTTCATAGATATAGATTTCTATGGTTGCGTTCTATTTGCATGTGTCAACATGTGACATATCTGCAGCTAGTCAATCTGTTGTTACGCATTATAAATATTATTAATGATTTATTAATTGTTATTATAATTAATGATTGATGAAAAAATGTACCTGGACTAATGGCATAATTTTCCCTTTCTCGTGAATCTTTTCTGTTTATTCCTGTACTTCTTTCTCTGTTCACTAAAGTTTATTACTATTGTTATTTTTTGTGTTAAATTGCAATTTTAATGTATTATTCGCCACCGGCAGATGGAGCTTAACGTAGCTGTATTATTCAAATTAGTATTATAATATTTATATCTTGGTTTTATATAGAAACACTGCGTAAACATTTATCAATTTAATGGCATTTTCCGACTGTAGTAATGATAGTGATAGCGAGTATTATTCTATAAGTAGTGATGCAAGCTTTGAGAGGAGTCCATCACTTGCTGAATTTCTTGCGTCTCAATTTTCTGACGTTCCCAGGAATTTTAACGCAGTCCACATAAATGCACAAAGCATTCCGGCTCACTTCCCAGATATACTGGCAACTTTTGACTGTACACATATACACGCTATTCTTATCTCGGAGTCATGGCTGCACCCATGCCTACCCACTGCTCCATATTCTATACCTGGCTTTAATCTTATCAGAAACGATCGAGCGGTTGGTCAAGGCGGAGGTGTTGCCATATATTTACGGACGCAAATCCCATTTACTGTTATTAGTATGTCTCCACAGCCGCCTGTCTGTGGGGAACATCTCTTCCTTGAAATTGAGCTCCTTCACTCTAAAACTCTGCTAGGTGTCTTTTACTGTCCTTCATCTACTATAAACTACTTCTCCTCCTTCGAACTCATCTTAGAAAACTTGGTACCTTCGTACAGTCAAAGCATAATCATGGGTGACTTTAACACCTGTCTGCTAAAAAACGACTCACGTTCTTCTACCTTACACTCTATTATTGGATCTAATAATTTGTCTATTATTCCTACTAATGCTACTCATCACCTTCCAAATCGTGTGCCTTCTTTGCTTGACCTCATGATTGTCTCCTCTCCAAATCGTGTTGTGAAGTATGGTCAACGCTCTGCTACTCAGTTTTCCTACCACCACTTGTTGTATCTATCTTACCGACTTCGCCCACCTAAATCTAAACCTAAAATACTTTCGCAACGCAATTTTCGTGATATGGATCTCGGCTCCCTACGCAGGGACGCCAGTGCCATTGATTGGGGTTCACTTATTAATTCAAGTTGTATAAACGAAAAAGTTGAACTGTTTACAACTAATTTGACTAAATTGTACGATCTGCATGCACCTATACGTAACATCAAAGTGAAACATCCACCATCACCTTGGCTAACTGATGAAATAAAAGTGCTCATATCAAAAAAAGCTGCAGCCAAGTCAAAGTACCAAAGTCGTCCCACGGAATTGAATCGAGAGAAATACGTAGTAATTCGAAATCACTGTAGTAAGGTGTGTAGGAATGCTCAACGCCAACATATCCATAATTCAGTTGAAAACGGTGATCCAGCTCACGTCTGGAAGTTTCTAAGGTCACTGGGAGTCGGTAAATCTCGGCAAAGTGCGATTTCTAATACTATTGATTTAAATTCCCTTAACCTACACTTCACTGCTCCGTCAACTTTTGACGCGGCAACTAAACTTAGTACTCCAACCATCTTTCATCAATTGCCACTCCCGACTGTTCTCCGTTTGTTTTCACTCAATTCACTGGCTGTGATGTTAAGAAGAGCATAAGTCGATCACTTCGAATGCGGTGGGAATCGACTGTATCAGTCGCAATATGATCGTTCCTATCATTGACGAAATCCTCCCTATTATCTGCCATATCTTCAACTACTCGGCAGCTAGTAGCACGTTTCCAGCAGCATGGAAAGATGCTCAAATAATTCCTGTGCCTAAGAAGAGTAATCCTTCATCCTTCTCCGAATATCGGCCTATTTCTATACTTTCCTTCCTTTCCAAAGTCCTTGAGCGCTTGATCCATTCTCAGTTAATTAGTTTTCTCTCTAAAAATTCTCTTTTAAACCCTCTTCAATCTGGATTTCGTCAAGGACATAGTACCACGACTACTCTTGTTCATATTGCGGAGGATATTAGATCTGGTTTGGAGAACCGCGAGCTAACAGTGCTAGCGTTGTTAGACTTTACCAACGCCTTCAATAACGTTGACTTCGACGTATTACTCAAGATATTGTGCTCTCTTAACATATCTCCAGCAGTGATTGACTGGTTTCAGACTTACCTGTATGGTCGCCGGCAACGTATCCGTATAGAAGACACCGTTTCTTCTTGGTGCCTAACGTCTGCTGGCGTACCTCAGGGTGGCGTTTTATCTCCTCTACTCTTCGCTATTTTCATAAACTCCATCTCTGATCATCTCACTTCTTCCTACCACCTATACGCAGATGATCTTCAGATATACTCGAGAGCTACTCCAGATAAACTGACGGATGCCATCAGCATCATTAATAGGGACATGGTCCAAATATGCAACTGGAGTAAATCGTATGGTCTGAAAGTCAACCCATGTAAGACCCAGGTCATTATTATTGGTAGCGCATATGCTATTTCTAGAATTGACTGGTCACTACTTCCTCAAGTCTCCTGTGATGGGACAAAAATACCATACAGTGAAAAAGTAAAAAATCTGGGGATACATATTGACAGAAGTTTGACTTGGGGCCCTCAGCTCCAAGAGATTAGCCGCAGAATGTTTGCCACAGTGGGGTCCTTGCGTAGGCTTCAAAATTTTCTACCCATTGCCACGAAAACTGCGCTTGCACAATCTCTTTTCTTTCCCATCCTTGATTATGCCGATGCCAGTTATCCAGATCTCACTGAAGACCAACTTAATAAACTTGAGAGACTCCAAAATCTTTGCATACGATTTATATTTTGACTACGCAAATATGATCACATATCCGAATTTCGCGCAAAACTCAAGTGGTTACCTATACGCCTTCGCCGGAATGCTCACATTCTTTATCTATTATATAATATTTTATTTAATCCTCTAACTCCAGTATACTTAAAAGAACGCTTTCAATACCTTCATGACTCTCATTCTAGGGTCCTGAGATCGTCAGAGAATCTGAGACTGAAAATGCCTGGGCATTCCACGAGATTCATGGTTATGTCTTTTACTGTCCAAGCTGTCCGGTTGTGGAATGCCTTACCCGTAACGATAAGAAGCGCGCAATCTCTGCCCGTCTTCAAAAAATTAGTGACCGCCTACTATTTACGGGAATAGTCATTATTTATGTCTCTTAGTCTTCCTGTCTCCTTTATTCATGTCTGTGCTGTGTTTCTATTATGTTATGTATATATTATGTACCTAATAGTAGGTATTGTATCATTGTAAATTATATGTGTAGTAAGTATAATATGTATTAAATTATATGTGTAGTAAGCATAATATGTATTTATTTTATGTAGATAATGTATCAGAGTATAAATGGAAAATGTAAATTAATTTGATATGTACACCGCAAACTGCCCTAGTTCTATTCACTGATTCTCTCCATCCAATGGTTGCCTGTAAGAGATTGCCCTGTGCGATAAGGCCGCCAATTGTATATGCCGCATAACTGTGTATACCAACTTTATGTTTCTGTAATCTTGTTCTTGTGTACATACAATAAAGAGATATATTATTATTATATTTATAAAAACCTTTTTTATGAAATCACTGAAAAAAAAATCCGTTCCCGCAGGGGGAACGCACAGGTAGATTTCGTGAAGCAATTAATATTATTTTATTAACATGTTTAATTTTTTATTCTCCAAAACGGTAACTTTTAGCGAAAAACTTTTCAGACATTTATTTTAGACTTAAAAATGGCCTATCGATTAAAAATGTCTCCGACAGCAATAATGTTCACCGGTTAGAAGTTATGATTTTTTTCCCGAAAAATTTTGGCTTTTCTCCCCTCCACTTTTAGTTAAAGTTTTAATCTTATAGGTTTATAATTAAAAGTTGTTGGTATTCATGTATACTATGGGTTAAAATTAGAACGGTTCGAATATCTTTCATGGAACGTGAAATTTTGAGGAAAAACTGATTTCACAAAAAGTGAGGCCCTACCGTCCACTTAGGCCGGATTCCACCCGTTCACGAACTTAAACTAAGTTTACACCCAAGCAATTTTTGACCGCAGTTTGAAAGCGATCGGGGCAAAAATGCGACCGTGAGAGTGCCGCATATTTTGGGAAGTGGAACCATACATATATATATATATATATATATATATATATATAAACTTTTTGACCAGTGGTCATTTCGGACTTAGGGGGTCATAACTAGACCTCCTATGAAGAAATTTTCTTCTCTGTCTGTTCGGTCTGTTCTTGATGGCAAAACTGGATGTGCAATTGTGTCTGAAAACATTAGTTATCATTAATTCAGGCTACAGGATTATTCATCTATCCTTACGTGTGAAGCTGTTGCTATCCTGAAATGTCTAGAAATAATTAGGAAAGACTTAACTACAAAACTACATATTATTTTTTCTGATTCAATGTCATCCCTCACGGCAATTTTAAATACACTCAACAAAGATTCACTAATCAATTCAAAAAAAGAAGATTTAATTAACCTAACTAACAAAAATTACATTATAAAATTTTGGATACCTAGCCACCAAGGCATTCTCGGGAACGAAAAAGCGGACGCCGAAGCTAAAGAAGCTACGAGGGGAGAACAGTGCGATTTCATTACTGCCAACATTCAAGACCTTAAAAAATATCTGAAACTTAATATAAAACGACTATGGAATAACTGTTGGGTAATAAATAATAATAGTAAATTATATGAGATAAGACAATCAGTTTTTGACAAAAATAAAACTACCTGTAATAATAGAAGAGATCAGATTGTATTAAATAGGTTGAGAATAGGACATTGCAACGTAACTCATATCCACCTTATTACTAAGGATAATAAAAAGAAATGTACTAGGTGTGACATTGATTTATCTGTCAAACATTTACTTATTGAATGTCCAATGTACAACACAGAAAGATCACATGTTAACCTTCCCAAATCCTTAAAAGACTGTTTTAAAGTTATTATAGAATATCTTAGGCTAATTAATTATTATAAGTTGATATAATGTATACAGTAGACATACAGAGGTCGCTAATGACCTAGATGTTTCAGCGACCTTAAATAAATAAATAATTAAAAAAACAAAAAAAAAACACTACATAAATTAGTTCTACATAACACATAAACCACTAAGGTTTGCATAGTGCTACACATGCAGTCAGTACAATTTATAATATAATAATAAGTATATAGGTGGGTACATAAAACAATTTGCTCAATTGCATGCATGAATCTTATAACAAACAAGCTATACCTTATATTTGTTACAACTAAACTTTGTAAACAAAAAGGCTTTTAGCTTGTATTTAATATTATTTCCTGTTATAGCATCAATTAAATCTCTAGGTCAGCTATACTCTAAGTGTATTCCGCGGAACCCCAGGGTTCCGCGATACGTCTGTAGGGGTTCCGCAAGAATTTAGAAAAAAAAAATTAAAACACCTCTCTCTGGTCGGACGTTTTGAATCCGCGGCCGCGCGTAGGTATTGTTTAGTTGGGGTGTGTGTTGGGTAACCTCCTCGAGTGTCGCTCCGATTCCGATCCCGCTGCAGTCCGGGGGGAACGGAATCGGAGCGGCCGGTAAACCCTGGGCGGCGGTCAATGGCTTCCCCTTCACCCCTTTATAGGGTTGGCATTGATCTTCGGCCAATACCCAACGTGGCGGGAACACATCGCTCTCCGTACTCCTCTGCTTTCAGAGGAGACAGGATGAGCGATGCTGTTAGTGGTGAGATGGCCCAGGGTCAGCCGGGGTGCGAGGGATATGCTCTAAAAAAAAGGAAGTATCATGAATCATATATCAGTTTCGGATTTGTTGATTCCAACGGCTCACCTCTCTGCATGCTATCTAGTAAACTGCTTCCTAATAGTTCCATGGCACCTGCCAAATTGCGCCGACATTTAGAAACTGTACACCCCGAGTCTAAAGACAAGAATAAATAATTTTTTGTTCGTAAAAAAGATCAGTTATTGGAAAGTTAAAAAAATATGATGCATGTAACACAAACTATCAACGAAAAGGCGACGGAGGAATCATATTTAGTTAGCTATCGCATTGCACGAGCAGGTGAAGTGCACACTATTGCTGAGAATTTAATAATGCCATGTGTATTAGACATAACAAAATGTATGCTCGATGAAAAATCTGCAAAGCATCTTTCTACTGTGCTGCTATCAAACGATACTGTTTCACGGCGAATCCATGATCTGGCAAGCTACGTCAAACAAGAACTAGTTACACGTCTACAAAAAACACGATTCGCCTTGCGAATGGACAAGTCAACTGATGTCGCTGGTTTGGCTATCTTGCTGGTTATCGTGAGATATCCATATGAAAGTTCTTTTGAAGAAGACATGCTTATGTGTTCACCGCTGCTCACAAACACTACCGGGGAAGAAATTTTTAATAAAATAAATATATTTTTTGAAGAAAATAATCTCAGTTGGAACAATTGCATTGACATTTGTACAGATGGGGCCAAGGCGATGATAGGTAAAACAGCAGGAGCAGTGTCACGAATAAAAAATAAAGCGCCTAATTGTAGTTCCAGCCATTGTATTCTGCATCGACAAGTACTTGCGATGAAGTAAATGCCGTCAAGTCTAAAATTAGTTATGGATGAAGCAGTAAAAATAATTAATTTTATCAAATCACGACCATTACAATCCCGATTGTTCTCATTATTCTGTGAAGATTATGGCAGCAAACATAAAACTGCTGCTCCATACAGAAGTGCGATGGCTCTCTCGGGGTAAAACTTTAACAGGGCTCAGCAGTCCCTGCTCCGCCAGGAACTCATGGAGACTTGGAGGGTGCGACTTGAGCATCCAAGGTGGGGGGAATCCACCATTGCGGCGGTGAGGACGGCAGTTGGCCGACTCGCCGTCCTTACAGAAGCAGGCCGTAGCGGAGGCGTGTCGTGTGTGCCCTACACACGCCTGCCAACTCACCGAAGCGGGATAAAACCCGACCCCACCTGGCGAGGCCGCGGTGGCGGCCAAAGTCCGCCGGCAACCCTGGGGTTATCCTTTCGAGGGCTTACCCGGGGTGCCCGGGAACGGACACTTGGGGAGGACACCGTGCGGTTTTAGTCGAGACACGACATAACCACCCCCGCTGGCCGGCGGGGGGGTATCCGAAGGGATTTCCGCACGTAAAAAAAAAAAAAAAGGTAAACAGACAACAGTATTTCAGACCTATAACAAAATAACTGCCTTCAAAAGAAAATTACATTTTTGGATTATTTGCGTTGGTAAGAAAGAAATAGAAAGCTTTACGTCACTCAGTGAGTTTGTTAGCGATAACGACTCAGAAATGTTTGAAGATGATGTGTTTGAAGAATTGGTCCAATATCTCAGTTCGATGCGCGCATCTTTTGAAAAGTATTTTCCCGAAGAACAGAATACAAAAATTGAAACTGAATTCATGGATTCATAATCCTTTTTTTCCCAACTTGCAAAAGCCCGAAAGTATATCAAACGAGATATATGTACCTCTTTTAGAAATGTCATCAGACACAAGTATGGAGTCACTGTTCAAAACGACGCCTCTCAACAATTTTTGGTGCAGAATCCGTGATGAATATCCAATGCTTGGCAAAATGGCTCTGAATATTCTTCTCCCGTTCCCAACAACATATTTGTGCGAAACGGAATTCTCAATCTATGCAGCCACGAAAACAAAATATCGCAATAGACTGGACGCCGAACCTGATATGAGACTTCAACTGTCTTCTATCAAACCTGATATCAACCAATTGGTGAAAAATAAAAAACAGTCTCATACCTCCCATTAGTTACATTTTTTCATTTTTAATATCTTCTATTATTGCACTTGCCATGTGGTAAAGTAAGTAATAATTAGTAACTGTTACATTGTACTTTTATTATGCTTATTAATAAAGAATACACTTTTAAAAACTATGGTTTTCCATCAAGTATTTGGCTTCCCAAAAGGGTTCCGTCACCAAAAAAGTTTGAGAACCACTGCTCTAGGTAATTTGTTAATCAGCCGAGGAACAATGTAGGTAGCCGTTCTTTCGCCATACACATTGTTGGCGCGTTCTGTGCACAAACGGTTTTGCGCCATCGCTCGAGTATATACAGGATGCTTAATTTTGATTTTCTATTGGTCATTAAAAAAGTGTTCCTTCAATATGGTGTACGTAAATTTTCTATGAATGGCTAAAACTTTACAGTGTGTGAACAGACCAATTTTATCATTACAATATGTTTGTTTAATTTTCGTTAACGTCTATATGTTTAGTCTCTCTATTGTCTGGTTATAGTGTTTTTTAACTTTTCATCTTGTTGAAATATACTTTGAGTGATTATACGCTAACTTTAAACAGATATGAAATCTACGTCGCTTCATTTAGAAAATGAAACAAAAACAATTCATGTACCTTTTTTTTTTTTTTTTTTTTTATCGTGCAGAAATCCCTTCGGATACCCCCCCGCCGGCCAGCGGGGGCGGTTATGTCGGGCTTGCACCGACTAAAACCGCACGCCGTCTCGGGTCTTCAGACGCCGGGGTGTAAGGTTACCCATAGAGCATATCCCTCGCACCCCGGCTGACCCTGGGCCATCTCACCACTAACAGCATCGCTCATCCTGTCTCCTCTGAAAGCAGAGGAGTACGGAGAGCGATGTGTTCCCGCCACGTTGGGTATTGGCCGACGATCAATGCCAACCCTATGAAGGGGTGAAGGGGAAGCCATTGACCGCCGCCCAGGGTGTACCGGCCGCTCCGATTCCGTTCCCCCCGGACTGCAGCGGGATCGGAATCGGAGCGACACTCGAGGAGGTTACCCAACACACACCCCACAATTCATGTACCTATTCACAATTTTTACTCTGATATTTCCCATACATTCACTATGCCACAGTTTATTCACTAATCTGATAAGGAGAAACGTAAATAAAAAATAATAAAATAACATTAAAATAGTTTTATTTTAATGATATTATCGCGTAAAGTTCCGACACTAATATGTAAAACGAAAAAAGTTAAAAACAAAAAGTGTTTACAATTAATACTTTTGCGGCTCCCATACATTTACTTTTTTTTCGTGTGGAAACCCTCACGGGCTTCACCCCATCGGTTGTGTTTACCGGCGGACTTTGACCGCCACCGCGGCCTCGCCTGGTGGGGTTGGGTTTTATCACGCGTCTGTGAGTTGAAGGCGTGTCTAGGACACACACGACACGCCTCCGCCACGGCCTGCTTCTGTAAAGACGGCGAGTCAGGCCCCAATTATGGAGGTCGGTAGTCTCGGGCGTAGACGAGTCTGCGGCATCCTAGCCGCAGACTGCGGAGCTCGGGGGGCAGGGTGCTCTCCCGCTCCCTCTCCGCCGTCTCTTTCACGCGCATTACCTGCTCGCGTGCCACTTGCTCCCGTCCGAGACCACGGCCCTCACCATAGTCTCCAACGAGAACACGTCCACGCCCAGGACTGCAACGAGATACCGGTGTTGACTTGCCCACGCAGGGCACTCCACCAACGCGTGGAGCGTTGTGTCATCGCCAGGATCCTCGCAGTGCTGGCACTGTGGCTTTTTCTCCCGGTGGATGCGCCATAGATACTTACCGAAGCACCCGTGTCTGGTAAATATCTGGCACATCCGGTAGAAGAAGACCATACATTTACTATGGCAAAAGTACAAATTGCGAACATATTATGACGATATTTTTTTATTATGTCATTTATCGATTAAGTAAGCGATGCAGATATCATATCAGTTAAAAGTTTCACAATATCTTTAAAATTGGCGAAATAATTGTTTGGAAACAGTTAACGTTTCCACCATGTATATCATGATATTTATATAGATATAGACGATATTGAAAGCCGTTGAATTTTTTACCGACGAAAATAAATTCAAGATCCAACCTTAAGGGTAGGAAAACAGGGGATGATTGATTGTTCACTCACAGATGTTATTGCTGAGTTGAGTAGTACAATAAAAGTAATCAAAATATAAGCATGTAATAATTAGAGGATTATAGCCACAAAAAAATATGAAATAAAAACCTTTTAACAAAAATTAAACCGTCGAAAAAACTGAAAAGCAAAAAATAATAAATCTTTTTATTTAACCTTAGTAACTAACTTCTTAAAATAATTAAACTATATCTATGTATATATTTTTGTAAATAGTTGAGTAGTTTGTAATTTAACTAATAATTAATAATAACTAAGTTCTTAAACTAATGTATGCATAGCTAAGTACCTGATTTTGAGTCGGCGCCAAACAATCAATGGACAAAGATCACTAAATTACCTTAAATTTAACGAAATAATCAAATCTAATTAACAATGCAACTTGAAATCTCCAACGATAAACATTAACATTCCAAAAAAAACGCTCTCCGCACGACCACTCGCAACGACATATTATATATATATACCCTCACGTGTGTGCCCGTTCGGGTTTTTGTCTCGCTGACATTATCTTCGTGAACGCTCGACATTTTCCGGCGAAGGGGCGTCTCACACCGCGCAGCCGCCGCCCATTACGCTTTACGTAATTAATCAATGACATAGCTTGTTTTGGTGCCGACTCAGTGCGTACTTAGTTATTAAGGATAATTAAAAACTCAACTATTCATGAAATAGTAGTTTTCAATACAAGTGTGGGATTTCTGTTATTACGAGTTCCGACAGATGTTGACCCGAGCCGAAGGCGAGGGTAGGCAGTCGGAACAAGTTGAAATAACAGTCCCACACGTTGTATTGAACAACTATTTGTAATACAGTAGCGAAAAAATTAAACAATTTGATAAAATAATAAAAACACAATAAACTCAACTAACTAATCATTTATTTCTTATAAAAGTTATAAATCACATATACATTGAAATTGGTACAGTTTTTTATACTAACTGGGGAAGTTTTAGGTTGCATATTTACTGTTTGAACGTAAGGTTTTAAATATTCTGAGAGTTCGGAGAAGTATGCCAACATACATTTTCTGAAAAACTATTTGCTTTTTCTCTACTCTCCACGCAGTAAATTCGTCGTATGTGGATATGTAGCGACTTTTTGACTTTTCCGGTAAAATGTTCTCCGAAGCATTTTGTGCAATTATACTGAGTTCCGGTGGTGTTAATTCAAATAAATTGTATTCGAAATTACTCACTTTTGTGACAAATCAATTTTTTGGAAAATGGCGCCAACTGTAAAGGAATATAAGCAGAGACTATGGCAGTGCAGGTCAGCCAACTTTTTTGTATTTATATACATATATATTATATATATATTATTATATATTTGTATTTATTAATTTGGCCGACACTTATTTGAATTTAATGTTTAAATGTTTACTTTTAAATCTGATATTGAAACCAATTAGTAGCTTTTTTTAGAAATATTTGCATGAATCATAAAAACTTCTATGATTTTTTTTTAGTAAAAACTTCGTGGTTGGTTTTTTCTTTTTAATAGACATTATTTTGACAGTTGGGAAAAGGAAACGCACGAGTTCGGGACAGGTAAAGAAAAAGCACGAGTATGTAATAGCCCATATCCCGAACGCTATACGTCCCTGCAATACGTCACTTTTTAAGCTACTGTATTAAAAAGAAATTACTTAGATATAGTTTCATTACTTTATGAAGTTAGTTATTAAGGTTAAATAAAAAGGTTTATTATTTTTTGCTTTTCAGTTTTTTCGGTGGTTTAATTTTTTTTAAGCTTTTTCAAGCCTGGTTTCCTCCAATTCAATTAATATAAGCTGATAAAAGTTCAATAGAAAAAGCTCATTCCAGTGAGTGTTCTTAGACCAAAATGAATCGTGTGTTGAAAAATTGAAATTAGTTGATCGGGTGTATGGTATCTTACTAACATCTTCTTGGCCCAAGCCCACCTCACCTGCTAGCTGATATACTCGGGTAAAAGTCAAAATAAACCAAATTATAACAAGTAGGAGTAAGAGAGTTATTTAGTATTACTTAACAGAATTCTAAACTACTGGGCTTGTTTCTTTCTTTTTAGTTTTTATTTAAGTTAATTTTTTCACGTATATTTTAAAATTAGTTTTTACGCAGTCGGGTTTTTTGTTTTTTCTTTAATTTTTTTTTATTTTATACTTTTTAGTTACGACTCGTTGACTTCGTTATAAGATGGTAAATTTCGCAATCTAGTCATTTCATTGAGGGAGTTAATATCGTGGGGATTATTAAGTAACTTGCGATGGTCTAAACTACTGATGATTAGTCCCTCTAGAGCCTAACTTCGCTCAAACCTACATATGCTTGACGTTTAGCAAAAATGCGCGAAAAAGAAGAAATGCGTCAACCACAGCTCGGTCCAAAGTAGTTCCTTGAAGCTTGTGTACAGTTACACACCAGCACAATATCAATGGCAACATTTTTCGCTCTATTTTACCCTGTCCGCGAAGTACATCGAATTCTGTCGACGATGATTCGATTCTGACTCCTACTCCAGGAACATTGTTTTTAATTGCTTTGTCGTCAAATTCTATATAAACAGCCTGTGGCAATTCTCCGGGTTCCAATTGGTCCCTCCGAAGAGCTGGCCACTCAATTGTACTTGTAACACCTATTACTCCGTTAACAAGACCATTGGTAACATTCAAATTTCTTCGTAACATAACTCGTGATCCTAAACCGATTGTTAAATATTTAACGATTCCTCCAGTTTTGTTAGGATCATCAGAAACATATACATCTTTCGGTTTTTGACCTTGAGAAGAAGGACGGACGGCCAACAAAGTGATCATATAAGGATTCCATTTTTTTCCTTTCGAGGTACAGAACCCTAAAAACAATAGGAATCCAAATTAAATATTTTCAAATTTATGTACGTACTAAAGTCAGTTAACTATTCTCTCGTAGTGAGCTAAAATCAGTTGTAAAGTATGAAAAATAAAATCCATAACAAAGAATTCAATTAGTAGACGCGGAGAATCTTAACACCGCGATTCACAAACGTGCATCAAATGAACAACGCCATCTATCGAGCTTGGTGATAAACTTTTTTTCTCTCAACGACTTGGCGATGAATATGTTATGTTTTTACCAAAAATATTTTTGTTTGTATATCGTTTATACTTGAAATAAAAACTTAAATCAATAAGTAAGAAAATTAGCGAGAAATATTGTTTTGTTAAACAACTTTAAATCGTTATATATCCTAAACTATTATTTAAAATGAAAAATTATGAACCTAAAAATGATTTTAAAATACCTATTCAACGACACCCCACTTGACATAGTACATCGACATTATTTTTTTCATTTTGACAATATGGCGTCTGGTTGTCGCTGTGGTGAATTTTGATTACTGTCATGTCTTTAGTGACACTCCCAAGGTTAAGACGAATCGATTGACGTAAGAATTATCAAAATAGGCCTACGCATTTGGTCTCTAGAACGCCACATAGAAACAAACATACATACATACATAGACTGATAAACACATTATCCTTTGCGTCGCGCAGTCGGGTAAAAAAAAATAACAATGTTAAATGATTTCACTTCCAGGTTGCTCGGTACGAAATGGACAGTATGCTGCTCATTCATTACCTATATGCCCTTCATGGCATTTCAATTGTACCCGAGATCTCGAACCTTAGTCCCTGCAGGATTTCTGATGGGTCTAGGTTGTGCTACACTTTTGTGCGCCAAGAGCACCTACGTATCAGTGGTAAAATAAATTATATCTATCTAAATATATTATAATAGGCATCAAGTATGAACTGCTGGACCGATTTCGTTAATTCTTATTTTTTGTGTTTGTCATTGTCAGAAGAAGGTTCTTATGAAAAAAAAAGCTAGGAAGGTTGCGCGGAAACTTAACGACTATAATAACGTATATAATGTAACCTTATGACGTTTGACATACCTGTCAATCGTTTGTAATTGGCGCGATTGACATTAAAAATACTTGTTTTCCATATAGCCAGTTGTATGTCGCCTGTTCCCGTGTCGGAATACTAATAAAACTATTAGTATAAGCGTTTTGAAAAAAAGACTAAGAATTTGGTATAACATAAAGCATTAAAATAATAAACACCATGTTTTGAATATGTTTTTTTTTCATAAATATTAATAATAATTATTCTAAATCAAGACAACGTCTATTCATCTAGTTTATTATAGTTTGATACTGCAAAATTATATTACGTACGCATGAATCATATATATACTCACGACTTTTTCCCTCTGGGGTAGGTAGACACGGCAGTCTACACTCTGCTTCTCACTTACACCTTTCATGCAAGCCTGCCGGTTTCAAGTGCTTTGGACCTTCTCAACTGCTCATAGTAGGTATATTAAAAATATTATCCAGGTATTTAGTAAGTTAATGAGCCAATCTTGTATATAAACATATATATATATATACATATATGTATACATATAACATAACCTAACTTCATACCTGTATCCCCTTAGGGGTAGGCAGAGGTGTATTATATATTTCGAGAATCTCGGAAACGGCTACAACGATTATTATGAAATTTAGTATACAGGGGTTTCGGGGGCGATAAATTGATCTAGCTAGGATTCATTAGAAAACGTCGAAAAAAGCACCCAGATGTTTACATTTTAATAAATTTATTTATTGTTACAGCTCGCAGAAGCCTATGGTATGATAACCAAAATGCCATCTTCGATGTTTCTAATACGATTCTCAGGAATCTTTTTTATGGTTGTCCACATGAGCCAAATTTGGGGCAATCTACTTTCTTCATTAGGTAATGATTGTTATTTCTTATGCAAATAAATCGATAACAATAACTCAGTTACAATTTGAATTGGTGACGCTGGAGGCCGCCGGACGGGTGATTCACCCGCGACTGCGTTTATGGAAACCTCAGGAGGGTTTAAGTGCTTTGGTAACGCCATCTGTATTAATATTTAGGAACTAACATGTCATGGTGTCAATCACTTCCTACCTAATCCTTTCCGTCATAATTTGTATTCGTGCACCGACATATAGATAATCGTCGCACCCACTGCGCCTCCCGGAGCGGCGCCAACCAAAACTAGAGGAAATGCTAATCATCCGTCGCGGTGTAAGCAGTACATTTTTTCGTTCCCCGCTATCTATGGGTATAGGGACATCGTTCTCTCATCCCTTACGACTACCGCTTTAGACTGATTGACGCCGGTCACCCCGAGTCGACGCTAGAAGTTCTTCAGGTTGGTGCACGAACTCCCTAGTTATTACCTTGTGCCCTACAGCTGCCGGTCGCCCCGAGTCGACGCTAGAAGTTCTTCAGGTAGGTGCACGAACTCCCTAGTTATTACCTTGTGCCCTACAGCTGGTGAGATGCTATGACGGAAATCGAAGCAAAATTAATTATACCGCGCTACCACATTTAATGGTCCTTCGAGCCGGATACATTTGCCGCCCTTATTAGGTCACCTTTATACCCTAATGAGTGTTTACTACATTTATATTTAATCCTTTTAGGATTTTAAACTAATAGTGTATATTATTTCATTCACCCGCTATTATAAACTTATCTTATCAACCGCTGAAAACTACTTGTTTACCTAGGTACCTCATTGTAATAGGTCTGCTTAGGTAATAGTAGGCAAAGGAAACAATACGTTAATAAACGAATAATAAAAATTCGTTGTAAAATTCTTCAATCGCTCCACTATTATTTTTAGCTGCGGGTAACTGAGAATTCACTCGCTTCGTTTTGTACCGGCCGAGCGTTTCTAGAACATTGCGATTGTACCGCTATTATTATTGCTTTGTGTTTAAAATATATTGTTTTTAAAGTTTATACCTTAGTACGTTGTGTAATTACGCACAATGCAGAAAGTTGAAGGAGGAAATTCTTCTGACTCTCAACTAACATTGATCCAAGCCAGGCGAAATGCTATCTTCCAATGTTTACAAAGAGCCGTTGATTTATCAAACGCCGATATTATTGGCAATTCAGTCGCAAGAGAATTGTTTCTCGATGCAAGTTACAATATTGACGTCATTGATGAATATAATAGTCGGTTATTGCAACTGACTCCAACCGCTACGCCTGACTATGGAAGCCTTGTATCTTTCGAGCAATTGTACGGTCGCATTAAGCGTCTTGTTGCTGACTGTACAAAAGACAACGAAAAGCATGTTCTGCAAAAAGCTAAACCGAGGTTACCGCCGATCGAATTAATTAGTTTTAACGGCGATATTCACCATGGCCTATGTTTTACGCCAATTTTAAGGCTACGGTTCATGATAACCCGTCACTCACCGACGCCGAAAAATTGTATTATTTATTGGGTCAAATTTCGGGGAAGGCACAATCCGCTTGCGCAGGCATTATACGCCCCGCGCTGAAATTTATAAACTTTTATTTCAAACACTCATAGATAGGTATGAGGATAAGCTTACACTCGCCTCCACTTATCTCAATCAGGTTATAGATTTTAAACCTTTGAAAAATGCGTCCCTCAACGACTTCGACTTATTTAATGAGAAGTTGGTAAACGCTGTACGCGCGTTGCAAAATTTAAAATTAGATGATTTAACTGATTTCATATTTTTACATATCGCTTTAAATAAATTAGATTCGGAAACAGTGAATCTCTTTGAAATAAATAATAGTGGAACTAAATTTCCTACTTTCGATAAGCTAGTGGAATTTTTGAATAATCATTCGAAAATTTTGCAACGCACGGCATCGACTTCGGGCCATACGAAACTAGACCGTTCGCTTAAAAATAATTATAATGCTTCTACTCATAAATCGCCTATGGGTGACTCGCCGCGTTACCAAGCCTACCGTTGGCACAGTCGCGAGCGCCTGCTCAGATTGTACCCCCCCTTTCTTAACTCCTAAACCCCTTTTCTATAAACTCTTTTTCCCTACTCCTACTACTCCTATTACTACTCCGAAACCAACTCATTCACTCAATCCTTTTCACATTTCCTGCCCTAGATAACTACCTATACCTACCACTCATTCACTCCTCTCTTACAGCTATCCTAATTCCTATTCCACCTACTTGTTGTCATGTATTATTCATCCAAATAACTCACTAACCTACTTAGACTCGCTGAATAATTGTACTTATTTCTAATAAACTTGGCCTGTGATCAATCTAGTGGTTAAAAGGAACCCTTATCATGATACCTAGTATCCCTAGTTCTATAAAGGTGAAGAATGCTGACTCCTATCTTAAACCTACGATAGCCTAATTCCAACTATATGTAATCGCAAATCCCAATTAATTTACTCTTCCACATTAAACTTTATACCTATTTTATTCGTAACGTCATCATATAAATTCATCAATAACCTTTCCTTACAACCTACCTTCCAACCTAACCATTACGTACCTATTTCATTTTTATCCAATCTACACAAACTTCTAATGATACTATATTAAACCATGAAATAACCAAATAAGCCTTTCTAAACCCTCTAGTCGTAAGTAGTTCAAAAGCTTACACTACGTGCGCGAACATAAGTACTTCCTTAAATAATCAACAAAGTCTCATTTAAGTAGGTATCCCAAAATTAGAACCTATTCCTTCCATATTTATTAACAATCCTCCAAATTCCATTATACCTACACAAATTCCTTCCGGATTAACCTAATGTCCTTGGTGACCTTGACGGGAGCGGATGGAAACAACCTACACTAATTCATTCGGCCCAACCTAACATGCATCAACCGAAGTCCTTCCCCGTATTCTCCGTAGTATCCCCTTGTGGCTTTTATGAGAGCGGATGAAAACAACCTATACTAGAAAATATCCATTAGGAACAGAAACATTCCGGTCATTTACCTCGTTTATCTAGATACCTATAACTATCTACAGCCACGTAGATATCTGCCGTTCACCGCCTCAATCATTCACTACTTCCTTCGTAACAATGTTATTAGAATAATATCAATTGGATTAGAACCTACTAATTCTTCCTTTCACAACGCTTACTACCACAACTAGTACTTCGAACGACAAAAATATACATAGGTTATATTTAGATGTTTATTATAACTTCACGTAGACTACTTCTTTATTGATTAGAACTTACTAATTCTTCTTCCTATAATGCCTACTCCCTTAAACTAGTACTTTGAACGACAAGAATATATAGGTTATATCTAGATGTTTTTAATAACTTCATTTAGACTACTACTTTATTGACGCTCCCTTTCCCACACAAAGGTACCTGCTTATTCTGAGGTTTCCTCCCCAAGGTGTTTGCTCACTATTACTTTCCTTCACAAAAGTACCTAGTTATATTGAATTTTCCCCCCCGAGGTGGTGACCCCTATACAGTAGTACCTAGTTCTATTGGATTTTCCCCCCGAGGTGGTGATCCCTATACAATAATACCTAGTTATATTGGATTTTCCCCCCGAGGTGGTGGCCCCATATCACGCCAGCCACAGTAGGACCCTTCCACTTGTATTGTGTATAGGTATATCATGGTCCTTCCTATGTCTAAATAGGCATTAGAAGATTTTCATACATCTTCCCCCTATTATACCGAGACATCCGGTAAATATAATTCCCCATACTCTATTCAGAGTAACCATGAACCTGACAGAAGAACATACAAATCTTACCGCCATAATGTTCTGATTATAATAGTTTCCGTAGTAACTTACAGCGCCACGCTTAAGCAGCTTTAAATATTGTTCATGAATAACATGTATTTCGGTGTAATACTTCATTTGTTTTTGAAATGTAAGACGATAAATTGAGTCAGTACTCAGCTTGGATATTAACACAAACTGTTTTATTATGAAACTAACAAAGGAGTATTCTTTTCCTACTGCTAGCTATTATAGCAAACGACAGCGCCCCTCGCTCAAGCCGCTTTAAATACTATTCACGAATAACATGGATTTTGGTGTGATACTTCACTTGTTTTTAGAATGTTAAACGATAAATTGAATCTGTACACAGCTCGGACATTAACATATATTGTGTAATCTTATAAAAGGTGCTAGTAACCAATTCACTTCAGAATAATGTGGTTTCAAAGGTTTATTGTAAAGTATAATACACTCTCAGATCATATAAACGAATTGGTATAACTGACCCATGATATAGGGTTTTAGTATACAGGAATTACACTCCCGGGGTTCTAGATTTGAGCAGTATCCACTTGGATAAGGTTCCCAACTACCGTGAGATGGCTCTTTGAACCCTGATTCGAACACATGCAAAGAGAGATAATCACGGAATTCAAATATAAAAATCACTCTTGGTCAATCAGTTATTAGCAGATATCGTAGGTGTTATTACCCAAGTTTTTGTGTAATTAATATTTAGTCTTGGGTGTGGTTACTTTTGATTATTTATAACCCGGCTTTGTACACAATCAACACTTCTTAAAAGAATCACTAAAATTTCACTGTAGATCTCACTTCCACCATTTTTACACACTGTATCACCACTCTTACGTGAACTACAGCAGTAGTAGCCTACCTATATACCATCGAATAGTTCATATGGCTCTTTTGAACCGACTAAAACCGCACAATCAACCGACATAGAATATGATATTAATAATGGTAATTTACCTACATACCATCGAATAGTTCATATGGCTCTTTTGAACCGACTAAAACCGCACAATCAATCGATATAGAATATGATATTAATAATGGTAGTTTACCTACATACCATCGAATAGTTCATATGGCTCTTTTGAACCGACTAAAACCGCACAATCAATCGATATGGAATATGATATTAATAAATTTTACTAAGCAGACTTTGAAATAGACTAGGTTTCCTACATTCGTTGCGATGCCTAAGATTTTCACTAAACAAATGAGTGTACCTACCTATCTACCTACAGAATCTAATCTCTGTATTTACCTTTCAAAACCCATTGTATTTTACTTAATCGTGTGGTGAGTTGTGTTTTCCTTCTAGCTAACTTTGGGGGCAAGTTCGTGAAACTTGACTTTGTGTAATCCCTACCACGGTGTGATTGCCTCAGTTCACGAGCCGAAGCTCAGGGATGTGAACTGAAACCCTGACGAGATTATAGTTAGTGTATATATAAATAAATACATAAGACTGAACTGTGAGCTCCGTAAGTTCTGATCCTGGCCCGAATTGGACGGCTCCACTTCGACGGTGCCTACCTATCACAGAACGAACAGTCACCCACATCCAGGAAGCTTATCCGATCCTGTTTCCAGGGAAAATCAGATTGCCGCTCGCTTCAAAGTTATCGGCTACTAGCGAAATATAGAGGAATATGGAGTCGTTATCACCGTTAGGTATCCCTCCATAACCAAAGCACATCGCCTTGGGTTTCCTACGGGAATGCTAGCTAAGTACGCCGCAGCCCTAATTCCTACTTCTAACATAATAAAAATGATAAAACGACAGTGTTTGCTTTACGTGTGCACCGCCAGACTCAGCGGCACAGAACATCAGAAATGAACATGTATTTGCGTGCATTACTTTTGTCCAATGTAAGGTGTCTTCATTCACGTAAAGGTCCTACCCTATGTCGATCGCGTCCCAAAATGTAATTTACCTTTTACTAATTATTATTCAAATATACTACTCCCAACAATCCCATTTTAAACAACCAAACATGAACCAAATTCAATTTCACAAAATGGCGATCCCTCCAATTCAAATAACTATATGTTAACCACTATTTCCGCGAACTATTACTTTCCAACTCAAAATATCCCCTTAATACAAGAAAACGCGCGAACCCCAACACATATATCACGACTAAGTCCCACTAAATGCTCTAAAAAACAGTCTCACCAGAAATGTACGACGTCTCCACTACCCCTGACGAGTTCCCCAACAAAAGTGACAGAGTTATTGGCGCCTTTCGTATTTCTCCCCCCGCCAACCGCGCTCCACCCGTGTCTCTATCCAATCAAAAACCTCCCCGTAATGCCAACCGCACAATTCAAACCCCCCCAAATATCACAATTCCCTATCTTTTACAACGCTCATGTATACTTTTAAGCATTGAAATCTCTTCACTAAAACTTTCAACAATGAATTTCAACAATTACGCATGACATTCCCAAGTAATTCCTCGTATATCTTATTAAAACTTTTGTCCGCCAAAGCCTAATTAGTTCCTAAATCACCCACACGGAGGCGTTGCAGTCTCCCTTTTTTTCAAAGTACAAAATCTACCTTCCGGCATTTCCGCGTTTCAAATATTACTATCTCATTATTAGAATGTATTACTTACATACATTCCATATAACTATTTGTGATATTATTTAAGTGATTGCTTTTACTTAGATTTTATTGATTAATCTTCGTATTGAATTTTCTCTAAATAAACAATACCTAAACAGTCGTCTTAAACCAAATAATTGCCATGCGGCATTATACAGATAATCAAATTTTTACTATAATCGATTCATTTATAAATATTATTTTTCCCACAACGATTAATATATATATATATTTATAAATACATTTTCATATACATTTACGTATATTCACAACTATAATTTACCATTTTATACACTATTTTTAATTAGTTTCTTGTAATTACTTTTCTATTTATTTATTTTTTTCTCGACTGATAATTTTTTCATATAGTTTACTGCCACCTATGTCAAAACTGCTCAACTAATTCAATCCTTTTTCCGTTCAATCGAATTAAGACTCGCATCTTCGGCCACTAGATGACTCCCTAATATAAATCGTACCGTTATATAATTTATTTATCTTTTTTCATTGCTCCGGTAGCTCGTTACAAGATATATCACCCGTTTATAAGTGTCTCTGTACAAATGTGGTGCATCAACGCCTATTTAAATGTGCAAATTTCATGAAGATGGAGCCGATTGACCGATAATAGGCGGTAAAGGATATTAAGGCTTGCGTGAATTGCCTTAGTGTTAAACACAGAGCCTCCGCTTGTCAGTCGGATGCCGGTTGTCGAGTCTGTAAATTGAAACATCACACTTTATTACATTTTAATCGGGAATCGAACTGGGTACCCTCGGAACGGGCGAACGCGCAATCGTCCATTGACTCAGCGTGTGAGTTGCGGCCGCGTAGCATTGATGCGCCTACCGCCGCTCGAGCAGACGTTACGCTTTGTTCTACGTCCGTTGCCGCTCCGGTACAGAGCCTCCCGAACGACCTTCGCTTAGATAAGCCGCAATGTACCGCGTCTGCTACCGTTTTGCTCGCTACTGCTCAAGTAGTGGTGTATGGTAGTCGCGGCAGTAGGCATCTAATAAGAGTTTTATTAGACTCCGCCTCTCAAAGCCACTTTATCACACGCGAATGTTGTGAACGATTGGGATATGAGCAGAGCAATATTCAGCACACTACAGTGAGAGGATTCGGTGGTTCGGGGAAGACAGTTAGTGGTTCCGTTCTATTTGATTTTTTCTCACGATTTAATTTAAATGTTAAATATGATATTAGCGCATTGGTAGTGAACCAAATAACGGATAACTTGCCTACCGCGCTCGTCAACTTATCAGCACTGCCACAGTTTAATAAAATACAGTTGGCAGATGATATGTTCGCTACACCTAGTAAAATTGATGTTTTAATAGGTGCATCTTTATTCCTGCATTTATTACTCCCCGGCTCCGCCGGTGACCGCGGTCACGATTGTCATGGCGCGTCCTCGACTCCTCTAGCCCAAACAGTGCTTGGTTACGTGATTATGGGTGCAGCACCAACCTATTTACACGTTATACGCAAGCCCCACGTGACATCATGTTGTGCGTTAGTTCCGGAGTCAATAGATACTATTGTAACTCGTTTTTGGGAGCTGGAAAATATTCCCAGTCCTCCCGATCCGCACCCCGCTGACGTCGAGTGTGAGGAATATTATCGCTCCACCACGACACGGGACCCCATTACGGGGCGTTATACAGTGGCGCTTCGCTTTAAAGATGATCTGTTTACGCTTGGTGATTCATATGATATCGCCCGCAAACGTTTTATTTGCCTTGAAAGGAAACTCGAGGCGTCGTCGCCCAAATTACGCGTTGCCTACGATGACGTCATTAAGGACTATATCGATAAAGGCTATATAACGCGCGCACCCGCGAAAAGCTGTAGAGATTCTTATATGCCTTCATACTTTATCCCGCATCACGCAGTCCTCCGCTAGTGCCATTATTCATTCATGTCTTTACATGGATGATCTGGCCTTCTCCGTTGACACTGAAGAAAAGTCAACGATCGCCTCAAAACAATTAACAGATTTATTCAAGGGGGCCCAGTGGGATTTGGCTAAATGGAATAGTAACTCGCAAAATGTTTTAAATAAAATTCCCGCTTCACAAAAGGTCCCCTTTGAAGTGGAGTTAAGTAAAGCCACGCAAAATAAGATTTTGGGTTTGCATTGGTCGACGGAGTCAGATGATTTTTATTTCAAAATTGAACCACCGAGTGACACGTGAACCAAACGTGTCATTCTGTCCACTATAGCAAGACTGTAGGACATCATGGGGTTCGTTGCCTCTACGATCCTATACGCAAAGTTGCTGATCAAGGACCTTTGGCAACAGTAGGTAGACTGGGATGACGTGCCTCCCCACCATATAATTAAGCTGTGGAAGCAATTCTGTACTGAACTCCCCATGCTCAACGGCGTGCGCATACCACGATATCTTGGTGTGACAAGCGGCTGCGTGGTTACATTGGTCGGTTTCTCAGACGCCAGTGAACGGGCATACAGTGACGTTATATACATGCACGTCAGCTCTGCCAACGGCAACACAGTGCAACTGCTATGCGCGAAATCTAAGGTGGTCCCGTCCACACCCATGACGATTGCTCGTCTTGAGCTTTGTGCGGCTCTTTTGCTCTCCAAACTGTTACGTACAGTTGTAGTTGAAAATGATAGTTCTCGCTTTTCAACTACGGTCTAGGCCTTTACAGATTCAATAGTGGCTCTGTATTGGATTAGAGGCTCACCGAACCGTTGGCAAACATTCGTCGCCAACCGTGTAGAAAGGTCGCGAAAAATATTTCCATTGATAATTTTTATCACGTCGCGGGTATCGAAAACCCCGCTGACTGCTTATCACGCGGTATTACACCGCAGAAGTTACTGACGCATCCGCTCTGGCCCCAAGGTCCAACCTGGTTATCCCTGGATCCATCGGAATGGCCCCTCAGTAATGACTCGCTTCCCTTAACCGAAGTACCTGAACAGAAGGTACTTTCTTTCACTATAACCGAACCTATTGAGGAATCTGTTATTTATATTGCCTCCCTACAATTTTCTTCGTGGAGTAAGCTTCTGCGCGTAGTAGTTTATATTTGTTGATTTGCTAAGCTATTATCGTGTCCCAATTCTATCGCCATCACGTCCTGTGATATAGAATTCGCTGAAATAAAATTACTGAAAATCTTACAGCAAAAACATTTTGCGAAATAGATTAAAAATTTAGAAAATCAAGCACCGTGTACCACTGCCTTTAATAAACTGAGACCGTTTCTTCAGAACGGGCTCATCCTAGTTGGTGGTCGCCTGGTCAACTCTGACTTAGGTTTCGCTCAGGGACATCCAGTAATCTTGGCCCGAAATGATCATATAATTGATTTGATCATACAACATTATCATAAAAAATACATGCACGCAGGGCCTGAACTGCTTATGTCCTTGTTAAGGCAAAATTATTGGATCCTGGCTGCCCGTTCTACCGTGCGGCGTATAGTGTACAAGTGTAACACTTGTTTCCGCATGCGTCCGCGGCCGACATATCCGCTTATGGCGGACCTGCCCGACTGTCGCACGTGGCAGGCTGTGAAAGCCTTTACGCACACGGGATGCGATTATGCTGGTCCCATAGCGTACATGCCGATACGTCGTCGCGGTGTCACAAGTCAAAAGGCTTATACAGGATGGAATTTTGTAATGCCACAATGGAGGGAAAGTACTCTTAATACTGCAGATAGAAAATTTTACTCAAAGGAAACATTCCTATATTTTGGAATAGAAAGCAAACTGCATTCAAAGATTTTCGAAAATTCTCTTCCACACCCGGGAATCGAACCGGCTAAAATCTGAAAAAAATATACCCTGTACTTTTATTGCATCGATCGTTAGGGTCAATTATAAGGATAAAATCTCTCTAACAAACATGATAAATTAAATGAAAGGAAAACCAGGAAATCTTAAATTAATTTAATTATTTACAAAAAATGGTAAACTAACTAATTAGTTGCTCGAAATGGGCTCCATTCTCTTGGATACACAAATTTATTCTTTTAACGAATTCATTTCTAGTAACCTTTAATAAAGTGTTGTGGTGAATATTATAAATCGTATTCTGAACTTCAACTCTCAACTCGTTGTCATTCGCATAAGATTTCTTGTAAATTTGATTTTTTACGTATCCCCACAAAAAATCTAATGGGGTGAGATCTGGCGATCTCGCAGGCCATCTGATTGTGCCGTTTGTACCAATCCAGGTATTAAAATGTTTAAATGACCTTCGTACACGTGGACTAACACTACATTATTTCTCATAATTCCGCACCAAACGTTGAAAGAAAATCTTACTTGATTGTTAGTTTCATGAACACGATCATGATTCACTCGAGACCAATAATGGTTATTGCGGCGATTGTACATGCCATTATTGCTGAAGTTCGTTTCGTCAGACCATACAATGTTACTCAAAAAATTAGGGTTTCGGTCAATTTCTCCATGCATGTTTTCACAAAATTGTAATCGTCTCTCACGATCCCCAATATGCAATTTTTGCACCAACCGACCTTCACGATAGCATTTATACTTATACTTTTTCAGCACTTTAAGTACGCGAGTGTGGGTTGTTCCTAATTCATCGGCAGCATCTCTACTTGAAGCCTTCGGAAATGATTCAAAGTATGTTAAAACATCTAGTTCAAAATCGAAATAGTTTTGCTGAATAGTTTGCCGTCTCTTCTTGAAACCACCCGTATTCTTAAATTTTCTACCATTCTTTTCGATACGAACCGAGTTGGTGCCTGTCTGTCTTGATATCTCTCTCCATACCACCGCAGAGCTAGATTCACGTTTTTGTCATTTAAAAAATAAGCTTCCATTAAATCAAACTGTTCTTGATAAGCCATTTTCACCGTGAGACAAAATGTGAAATGAGTTGTAAAAACAATCAAATGTGAATAACAACTATGACATTCTAATTTTCAAATTTTAATCTAACATTCCATATTTAAATTATTTTCGAAAATCTTTGAATGCAGTTTGCTTTCTATTCAAAAATAAAGGAATCTTTCCTTTGAGTAAAATTTTCTATCTGCAGTATTAAGAGTACTTTCCCTCCAGGTGGCATTACAAAATTCCACCCTGTATATGTTTATTTACATGCCTCACGACTCGCGCCGTGCATATAGAAGTCGCCACTGACCTTAGTACGCTAGTTTTTTAGCAGCGTTGAAAAGATTTTTATCCCGCCGCGGGCCCGTGCAGTGGCTCCATTCCGACAACGGGACTAATTTTGTCGGTGCGAATTCGTACTTACGCGACTTATATAATTTTTTGAACAATGAGTTCCGCCCTCAACTCGAAGAGGAGTTGAGAGAAAGTCGCATTAAGTGGAAATTTAATTGCCCAGCCTCCGGACACTTCGGTGGCTGCTGGAAAGTATGGTTAAGGTTATTAAAACCCACCTATTTAAAGTGATCGGACAGCAGCTTCTCTCATACGAAGAGTTGAATACCGTACTCACTCAGATTGAATATTTTTTTTAATTTTAAATTCTCGTCCGCTTACTGTGCTGAGTTCCAACCCTTCGGAACCAACCGCTTTGACCCCTAGTCATTTCCTATACACTGCGCCATTGTATTCTCTACCGGCAGCTGGAGTAACCTCAGCTAGTGTCTGCTCCATAGACATACACTTCTAGATAAAATGGTTCAGTCCTTTTGGGATAGGTGGAGGATTGAGTATTTGCACAACCTACAGACGAGGGAGAAGTGGAATACGCGTTCTGTGCCCGTAATGCCTGGAACTGTAGTTGTTATTATTACCGATAACGCTCCTCCTCTGGCATGGCCGTTAGCGATTGTCGAAGCGGTTCACCCCGGTAAGAACGGGATTACACGGGTGGTAACTGTCAGAACGTCCAAGGGGACATATGCTCGTTCCGTCGTACGTTTGTGTCCTTTGCCTACGCAATAATATTGGAGTGGTACCTAGGTACATTATCCCTAACTTAGCTTTAGTTTAACTTACACTTTCCGCATTACTTAATTTTATTTCGCTTATATTTATGACTCTGGCGTTTAAGCTGGATCACTTTGAATATGATAAGTATTGAACTTTCATATATTTTTTCTTATCTTTTATGTATGTTTATTTAAGGTGACCCTTTAAGGGGGGGGGGGTAGAAATGGTAACGTCATCTGTATTAATATTTAGGAACTAACATGTCATGGTGTCAATCACTTCCTACCTAATCCTTTCCGTCATAATTTGTATTCGTGCACCGACATATAGATAATCGTCGCACCCACTGCGCCGCCCGGAGCGGCGCCAACCAAAACTAGAGGACTTGCTAATCATCCGTCGCGGTGTAAGCAGTACATTTTTTCGTTCCCCGCTATTTATGGGTATAGGGACATCGTTCTCTCATCCCTTACGACTACCGCTTTAGATGTGGTGTGCAATATAACCGCCCCGAGAGCTCTCGCCAGAACTTTAAAACTACTGCGTGTTGTGTTGGCGGTGACGTGGAACCGTGCTGATTGACGCCAGTCGCCCCGAGTCGACGCTAGAAGATCTTCAGGTAGGTGCACGAACTCCCTAGTTATTACCTTGTGCCCTACAGCTGGTGAGATGCTATGACGGAAATCGAAGCAAAATTAATTATACCGTGCTACCATGCTTGAAAACCCAGTTTGATAGATTAAATGTTAATCTGCGTGCAGTTCTGTAATGCGCGGGGCTTTACAAACGTAAATTAACGTTATGGATGAGAATTCCTTCGGCTACTCAGATTAAACTTTGGCTTTTGGATTTAACAGATACACTAGATAACATAGAAATATGGTTTTTTCTGTGCACGGCAAGGACTTCAATGGGCTCGTGGACACCGCGCGCCTCGACACGTATAGATATAATTTAGAAGAGTTAACCCTTCGTGTTAGGTTACTTGTGATAGTGATAATGCACGAACAAATAGGAGATCTAGATCTCTCATGAACTTTTATTCATAATTTTTATATATTCTAATGTAGGGTAAACTACCCAATTATTGGCACTTTAAGCAATACTGTACCTTAACCTGACTCAGATTTTTAATATCTGGGTAGAGAGGTTTATACTATCCGTTGAAATAATTCACTATAACGTGGCCAGTTAGATACAACCTCTTTACATTTATAATTTGTAAGAGGCCAAACATTAAGTTCCTTATTGGTTTTATTACATAAGTATACGCCTAGAAAGCCATGAAATTTGCCAGCGAAACTAGTGTTCCACTGTTTCGTAGGTACGCAAACCTTATGCTTAAGCCGCTTGTCTTTGTTACATTCAGAGTCATATTCGATTGAAGAGTGCTGTTTGAGGACTGTGCATAGAATAAATAGTTGTCTCACGGTTAAAACATCAGATATTTTATATAATTCATCTGTGGGGAATAGGAAGGGTAAGGAAAAACTAACTTTTAAAACTGCTCTTTGGGCTCTTTCAACATTTAGTAGGTCAGTCTTTCCAGCACCGCCCCATACTGTGATACAGTACGTTAGAATAGATTGACACAATGCTATATAAACCCTTCTAACGACCGATCTGTTGCCGATATGTCGAAGATTTTTAAAAATAAACATAAGTTTTCGAATCCTAGAGGAAAGTAAATCAAGGTGAAGTTTAAAATTTAATGATTTATCGATTATGACTCCAAGATATTTGATGCTAGAAGTCCTTTCCAAGAAAGCACAAGAACATGAACGGTTATGTAGACAAGTGTGGGCTATGATTGAGTGACTTTCATGTATCTCGAGCGAAGGACCTCTAATGGAGAAAGGGATGTATTTAGTTTTTTCAACATTTAGTGTTAAACCATTGTTTTGGAGCCAGGAAGACACCATGTTAAACCAATCTTGAGTGACATCATAAACTGACTCCCAATTATCTCCATGAAAAATTAAAGCTGTGTCATCAGCAAAAGTTACAATTTTTCCATTTTTCAGCTTTAGGTTACACAGATCATTTATATATGCAAGGAAAAGAGTAGGACCAAGTACGCTTCCTTGGGGAACACCGTAAGATATGGGTAGGTCATCACTCACAACATTTCCAACTCTTACTCTTTGTTTTCTGGCAGATAAATAATTTTTAAATAAATCAAGCTGGGTGTTTCGGATCCCTAATTTTTCTAATTTGTCCATCAGAAGTGGGACAGAGATTGTGTCAAACGCTTTTTTTATATCCAAGAATATTGCTATTACTTTCTTCCTAGAGTCAAGTTTAGAAACTATATGATCCACTAGTTCATGTACTGCATTACAAGTTGAAGAGCCCATTCTGAAGCCAAATTGGGAACTAGATAGAAGATTTTTAGATTCCAAATATTTTATTAATCGACTATTTAATAGCTTCTCTGTAATTTTGGACAGAGTCGAAAGAATAGAGATCGGTCTATAATTGTTGACGCAACCTCTGTCTCCACTTTTGTAAACAGGGATAACTTCAGCAAGTTTAAACTGGGTAGGGAAAACGCCAGTAGAAAACATTAGGTTGAAAATATACGTTAAAGGAGAAACTAGACTACGGTGATAGCGCTTAAGGAAGGCTCCTGAATGTTGTCACGTCCAAAGCTTTTATCTTTTTTTAAGTTTAAGATGATGTTCCGTACTTCTGTTTCATCCGTGGGAATCAAGGCAAAAGAAAATAGAGAGGGCCTGATTTGCGATGTTTCGATAGAAGTATGAGCATGAGTATTTAACATATTCAGGGCTAGGTCTTGGCCAATAGAGACAAAGAAATGATTCACGTAGTCAATAGATTTTATAGGGTTTACCTCGGAAAGAAGGTCAGTAGCTGGATTATTTGTCTTATTAGAATAAGTAATTTGTTTTATAGTGTCCCATAGCATTTTGTTATTTTTACAATTAACTGCATTATTTATTAATTTATTTTCATACTCTTTCTTCAATTTTTTTAGAAGCTCGTTACAATAATTCCTGTATCTCATGTATGTTACTTTATTTAGGTCGTTATTTACATTCTTTCTACATTTCATATGAAGTCTATTCCGGTTTTTCATACACTTTAACAGCCCTATAGTTATCCAGGGCTTCTTAATTCTCCTGCGATTAGGGACCGTCAAGGTGAGAGTATTAGCTTCAATTTTAGAATTTAGCATAGTAATTAATTGAGAGGTTGCCGTATCAGCATTTGTTGTTGCATAGATAGAGTCAAAAGTAATATTTTGCATATCATTGTCGAGAGTTAGATAATTTACTTTTTTAGTGTTGATTGGTTTATAGGCTAGGCAAGTACGTTCCAGAAAAAGTATCGCACAGTTATGATCAGTGATTGTAGTGTTTACGACATAGCAAAATGCTGGTAGCTTAGTTTTGAGTATGAAATGATCTAGGCATGTCTTGTAATGCGTGACTACCTGATATGCGGGCAACATACTATGGGAAGCTAGCATATTTAGATACGTAGGTGCACATGGTTCCTTGGTTTCTGCCATGATATCTAGGTTAATGTCACCAGTAAGAATAACGTTTGGACACCCTAAGGAGGGCGTCAAGTGATGTTAAGAAAGGATGGGGATCGTGGTAGCCAGGAGGTCTAAATATTGCAATTATCGATGTATACCGATCTACTGTGATTAATAGACAGTTTGCTTCGTGTAACTCAGGTTCACTTATTGTTATATTTTGCAAGTTGTTTTTAAAATACACTACAACACCTTCATTCTGAGTTAAATTCCTATTATTTTGTGCAAAAATATATCCGTCTATTGTAGGGATGTATCGCGTATGCCGTAACCAACACTCTGTTAATATAATCTAATCCCAATCCGTTTTAGACCTCTCAAGGAGGGCCAAAAGGCGAGGCATATTATGACTAATTTAAATGCTACGGATGTTCTGATGAATTATTTTTAGGGTGGACTTTCCTGGTTTGAATAGTTTTGGACACTGTTCTATATCACAAGTGGATGATTGTGCAATTGAAAATTGGTCAAGATTGTTGTTTAAGAAATTTGTTGTGTTATCGAATTTTAAATAAATAGTATAAATTGTTGAGATAGTGATACGTGACATATATGTAGGTATAAACATTATTTGTATGTGTAATATGTAGATTATGGTGTGTGTTAGTATTTGTTTGACGTATAGAATGTGGCAGTACAATATTTGTAAGTATTTTAAAAATGTAGTTGTGTAAAAGTTACATGGTATAAGTTTCATGTATACAGATTTTCGTAAATTAATATCGAAATACTGATTAAAACAAACAATAGTAGTTAAAAAAAAAAAAAAAAAAGGTACAAAAACAGACAAGTGGTAACAAAACATAATAATAGTCATTTTTGCAGAACTTTTTGCGGGTCTCCTTCACTATCAATGCGTAATACGGGTGAATTCTGTGTTTTCCTAATGAACACCTTCCCATACGAGGTCCAGGTACTGTGAAAGTTATTGTCTTTCACAGTTTGTCTAGCCAGGTAGGCACATCTTCTTCCCAGGCTTGTAAGCGATTCGTCGATGAAAATAGGCTTAATTGGGCAAGATAATTGGAGGTGAGAGGTATCTGTAGACCCGAGACGGCGTGCGGTTTTAGTCGGTTCAAGCCCGACATAACCGCCCCCGCTGGCACGCGGGGGGGTATCCGAAGGGATTCCCGCACGATAAAAAAAATAAAAATAAAAAAAAGGTGAGAGATATTAATTTTATCTTCTTTGTGGGTTTTATTGTAGTCCCTGCATTGTTTAAGAAAGCCATCCTTTATTGTTGTAGTTTGGAAGTGGACTACAATATGATTATTGGACTCTTTCATGGTTTTTAATCGAAAAATGTCATAAAGTCTGAATCAGATAAAGGTTGTTCAATCAGATCAGCCACTCTCTTAACCATACTACGTAAAACCGTTTTGTTTTCCGAGTTTTGTTTTGGAATATTTCTTATTTCTATGGTTGATGCCTTCGAATTGCGTTCTAAATGTTCCAACTTACTCTCAAGAGACTCAATCTTCTGTTCATAACTCTTATTCTTCTGTTCTAGAAAGAGCATTTTTTCTAACATCTCATCGTACTTTGTCGAGAGAAAGTCTATGCTATTCAATAATTCAGTGTTCTGTTCCTTGATAGTTGTCATAGATTCCTCAAGTAGATCAAATTTAGAGTTTTGCTGGTGTACAAATGAGTCAAACATATCTTTCATTTGATCGATAATAGTGGTTTGTTCACAAGCTGTTTGGTCGTTGCATTTGCGTTTCAACCTACGCGATAAGTTTTCAAAGTGTCCGGAGTCCAATCCTTGAGGAGATACGTATAATTGGGAATCAGAACCATAACTTGTCGTCGGAGTGTTAAACAAAGGGGAGAGCGTTAATTTTGGTGGAGTGCGTTTCACTGACATTGTAAGTGGGTTGAAGTAGCGCAGTAAATTTATAGTTGTAGGTATATATCTATAGAATTCAAATTTGCAGTGAAATTCGCTGTTTAGTCGTCGTCTATACGCACTATATGAGCTGTAGGTGGTAACGCCGCGTTGTAAGGTAAAAATATACTCTATTCTCGCCACTAGCGGAGTCAATTATGCAAGCACAGCGAGTATGAATAACATCAACAGGGATGTGTACCAGCGGGTGTAACGTCCCTCAGAAACATAGGGAGCCCCTTCCGACCAGGTGTAAGGTGATCACGGCTATGATGAAGTTTATATATATATTATTCAACGCGTGAACTTCACTATCGCGATGCAGCACTCGTAGCTCCGCAGCAACGTTACAGTAGTTCTGCTTACTTTCATTAGATGGCGTAGGTAGATACGGCAGCCGTTCTCTCGCCTGTATGCTTCGTCTGTGCGCCTAGTACTTCGTACTATTTTTCAACACAATTTTTTCGATTTTAATGAATTAAAAATTATATAGCGGTGATTGTAAACACGACCGTATGCCACGGTGTCCAGAGGGGAGAGGGGAGAGGGGAGATTTAAATGAGAAATAAAGCATTACACATGTTTTCTTCAAATACACCCTAATACAATTTACTGGCATTTTTGACATATTATTGGCAAGTGTTGGACAAACTACTGGCACTCCAGTGCCAATAATATGCACTAATTACTCTATTGTTGGCATTTAGTACTTAAAAATCTTCTAGAACGTCTAGATGTTGTGAAACCCTGGATATCTACATATTGTGTAAGCGAAATAAAACTAGTACTCTCTAAATTATATTTTATTTAGGTACCTACATAAAAATTGCAATTTGGTACCTTTCTTAGGTACAAGGGGTGATCTAGGAACATTTTAGTAAATCAATATTATTTCAGTCTTAAGTTAATCAACGTTAAGCATCAATCAGCTATACACTGCACATACTCCCCGTCCTCGACGAGACGACCATGACTCCAGAGTCACCCTGACACGCCACTATACCGATAAATTGCCTGATATTAGTCAAGGCGAGATCGTGTTAGCTCTTAGACAGCTTAAAAATGGAAAAGCCCCCGGTGAGGACAGAATTACTTTAGAGAGAAGCTCTAAAGTCATTCCGTCCTCACCGGGAAGGCAGGAGGAGTTCCTGTCATGCAGGAGCTACAGAAACTCTTCAATGCCGTCCTTCACAGTTGGAGAACTCCTAAGGCGTGGACCGGGCGTTTCGTTGTTTTCTTTTTTAAGAAGGGTGATAAGACCCTCCTGAAAAACTACAGACCCATCGCACTCCGGAGCCACGTCTCTAAGCTGGTTTCACGAGTGGTCACGAATCGTCTCGCCAGGAGACTCGACGAGTTCCAGCCACCGGAACAGGCTGGGTTCCGCGGAGGATATGGCACCATAGACCACATTTACACAGTGAGGCAGATTATACGTAAGTCCGAAGAGTATAATCAGCCCCTGTGTCTCGCTTTAGGCCTTTGTCTTCGTCGAAACTTGGGCTGTTCTGGAATCATTACAGCGATGCCAAGTAGACTATCGTTATGTCGAGGTTCTGAGATGCCTTTACGAAGCAACCACTATGAGTGTCCAACCACAGGGTCAGCAGTCTAAACCCATCCAATTGCGCAGAGGAGTGAGACAGGGGGATGTTATATCCCCGAAACCGTTCACGAGCGCATTGAAAGATATGTTTAAGACGCTGAACTGAAAAGGTAAGGGCATAAATATAAACGGTGACTACATCTCACACCTGCGATTTGCTGATGACATAGTGTTAATGGCGGAGTCGCTAGAGGAGCTAACCCGGATGCTGGACGGCCTAGCTGCAGCCTCGCGACGCATCGGTCTTGGCATGAATTTGGATAAAACCAAAGTCATGATCAATGGCCACATTGATCCGGGCCCGGTCGTTGTGGATGGCCACCTTCTTGAAATTGTTTCTGAGTACGCTTACCTCGGGCAGATTGTGCAGTTAGGTAAAAACGATTTTGAGAAGGAGGCCAAGAGGAGGATCCATCTAGACTGGGCAGCATTTGGGAAACTTCTTCAAGTCTTCTCGTCATCCATACGAAATTTTTCAAATTTCATTTCGAATAGCTTGAAGAGCTTTTTGCACACTTTCTCGAGTATATTTTTTCCGTTTTTGTACTCCTAATTCACTTCTTTTTTATCTGGCTTCATATTAGGTTTTTTACCTTCATCTTCGACACCTAAAACTAAATATTGACGTGCTTTTACTAATTATTGGCATTACTGCCAGTACTTAAATTTCAACTATTGGCATGGGGCCAACATTTAGAAATCTTGTAGAAAATACGATGATTTCTTAGTATTGCTGTAAAAAACTTATAAAAGCTGATTAATATAAGGTTCCAATTGCAATAAAATATTTGTCATGCATCCTCATTTATTGTCAGAGTGCCAATAAATTATAATTATGTTTGAATCGCATACCGGTTATTGTCAGGGCGGTAAATTCAAAACATTTTTATTCATTGCGAATACTAGGACAAAAATAGTTTAATTCATAACCAAAAAAACATTAATAATCATGTGTATACTTCATAAATTAACACGAAAACAGCTAAAACAGGGTGGCACTCACCTTAATTAAATCTTAAGTAACTGGTAACAAAACACAAAATCTGTTACGGCGTGAAAGAATTTGAAAGTTTGACAGCTGAGTAATTTTACTGACAGTTGAGTGTTGCCAATTTATAAAATTAGTTAACCTCAGAATCGTTTTATTTGTGTAGAAACACCGTTTGTTGAACTAGATCCTTATTATTTACTGATAACATTGGAGTGCCAATAAGTTGGAGGGCTGCCAACATTGGGTCATGTTACCCTATACTATATATGTATACTAAAGATCTGAGTAGAAGTAGCATTTAAATTATCAAATCTTGAATACTCCTCCTAAAACCATACCCGAATCCAGACCGATTTCAACTCTGAATCCACTATTCAGAGTTGCAAACGATTTGGATTCGGGTTTAATTAATGGTTTAACACGTTCATTGCCAAACACGCAACGTCGCGTGTTCCCAGTGCTCTTTGAATTGGCCCTTCACGCGACGTCGCGTGAAGTGTCCGACAAGTGGTGTATGGAGAGTTAAATATGAGCCAGAGCGTCATATCAAATGTGCTTTTTATGGGCCTCTAGAGAAAGGACTAAGCTCTCGTAAAGTGGACGGGCCATTAGAATCATGCGATTGATTTAGTGTGACATCATTGGTTTGTTGGCTCGGTGAAGCCGGACGACATGCTTATTGTTTTTAGTTACTTTTGAACGTATATATAACGTATTTTTGTGTAAAGTAATATTTATAATAAAACAAAATTCATGATGACATTTTGCAAATTCAACATTTTGCAAATTCAACATTTTGCAAATTCAACATTGCGATCCGGAAGGTAATAATCAGTCTAGTACGTCTACGGGTACAATCAATTGCGAGTGCAATCAAAACGTATGCGCGGAACGGATATTCTTGAAGCTTTAGAAGACTCTGATGAGAGTGATTTTGTGGGAAGCGATGAAGACGAAGACTTTCTATTGGGTAATGATGATGGAGACAGCTCAACCTCGGAGTCTGAAGAAGATGAAGGAATTATATCACTGCTAGCTCCTAGTGAAATGCCTCCTCCTTCATGTATAGAAAGGGAGGTGTTGAATGAAATGATGGTATAGTATGGATATTTTAGTACTTATTTATTTAGTTGTAATTTTGTTGTATTGTAATTATTAGTAGACTTCGTGTCTAATAGAAGATTTTTTTTATGTTTCATGTTTCTTGATATTTTGTCATTTTAAATGTGTCATATAATTCAAATAAAAATTATTGATACTAAAAATAGTTTAATTTTATTACATTTTGATCTCATAATTGAACAAAAATGCTAAGCAAACCTTACGCGACGTAGCGTGATGGGGCCCCTAAGGATAAATGTACACTGCACATGGCCCATCTCGCGACGTCGCGTGATATATAACTATATTATATAAAATATCACACATATATGTAGAAAGCATAAACATACCCACAAGTAGTATTTACTGTACATAAGAGTTCAATAATTAAAAAAAAAGACATGGGCCACCAGCAGAAAACTCCAATTTTAGCTTTGGCAATTAAAGTGTTAAAGTTACTTGTTGTCAATTAATGCTTGTAAACCCTTTCGCAGACGAAGTGCTGGAGTTCTGAATACTGGTAGGGTTTCTATATACGCGCCACGACTACAGCGGCATTCATGAGCCTACTTCCTCCCCTTGGGGAGAGCGTGGTCAATTCAACACAATACTTCTGTTAGACAGTTTTAGAACTACTGTAGTAGCTGTGCATATACGTACACGACTGTATAATATAGTATACAGTTTTCTTAACCTTCATCGATGCGGCTACAGTAGTACAGACTATCACGCATGCGAAGGCCGTACGTCGTGCAAATCGTATGGATTCTCTAGCACAATTTTGAGCAATTTATCTGCACGAAGTTAGCTCATTATTTTTTGCACGAAATAGCCACGCACAATACAGCACAGGCGCTGATATATACTGTGGCCGTATCGATGAAGGTTCAGGAAAATGTATATACCATATCTGCAGATGTAAACCTATTGATAGAAGTGAGGAACGACACCATAGCCCTGAAAACTTCCAAAGTTACAAGTTATAAGTAATTACATGAATAATCAAGGGTATATGGAACCCCGGCAAGATCTGGGGGGCTAAGCCTACCTCACCTGGAACCCGATAGCCTTCTGATTGACAAACGAGGCTCTGGCGTAGACTTTATTCTCGGGGTCTATTGGCCAAACGGCAGTCGCTCCTTGAAAGTCAATTTAAGGCGGAGTAGAAAAACGAACCCCGTGGTTTTAAATGCACACTTCAGATACAATCGGGATTGGCGCTCGGGTGATTTAGATTTAGTACAAACTTTATTTTTTTGCTTTATGTGCAGTGCTTACAACGGCAAACAATGCTTCAGCGACATCAATAAATGAGACAATGATTCCAGAAATATGTGGCAGCAATTTTCTGCCAAACATGGACGCCGCTGAGGCTTTACCCGCACAACCGTTTGAGAAAATCGTGATACTTGCAGGTAAGTTATACCATTATTTATTGTTCAATAATACCTACATACTAACAATACCTTCTTGTTTTAGTGGTTAAACATAAAAAATAAAAGTAGATATAAGGTAGGATGTACATTACGTGCAAGTATCGCCATATGATATTAGTGGTTTCACAGTTTAGCCTTAATTATTACATCAGTTCCTAAACCTCGACCCGTCGTCGCGCCTTTTTTGTAACGCGAGTCACCGCGTTGGGTCTTTAGGGACCCCACATGGCCCACATATTAACTGCAGAGAATTCGTATTTTACCAATAATTTTTAACGGAACAGTTAGGTAATATATTCCCATTTTATATGAGATATTCTAGAATTATATGGTTATTTATAATATATAAACTTTAAAAGAAAGTTAGAAAATTGTCCTCTTCGAAAGATGTTTAGCTTAATTTTTTTATAAATATAAACAGTTTCTATCATTTTCACGTGTCTTATTGAGTGAAATAATCTAATATAAAACAGGATTTAACAAAAATTAATAAAAAATCGCATACATCTTTTTTCACTGATTTGGTGCTTGGTTTTTCTTTTGTTCCGCTAAATTTATGTTTATATCTAACGGCTCAGAGAGCACGAGCTCAGTCTTACTGATGTGAGCATGAAGTTACCCATTTTATAAAGCTACACAAACTCTAAGAACAGTGGGAATATTTTAAATGTAGTTACTTTGTAAAGCGGCGATAGCCCAATGGCGTACGTAACGGACTGCTGAGACGATGTCTCGAGTTCGATCCCCAGTCGCCCCGGGCACACACCTCTGACTTTTCGTAGTTATGTGTGCATTAATAAATGTTAATTATCGCTCGCTTAATAATGTGCCCGGTAGATGGCAATAGGCTCGGCCCCTATTACATTGGGAACTTAACATAAATGGCGAATCGTGGGTGTGTAAAACACCTCTGCCTACCCCTTCGGGGAATACAGGCGTGAAGTTATGTTATGTTACTTTGTATTTTTCTAAGAGCTGGGTTTTTAAAGACCCCACGCAACGCGTCGAGGGTTAATAGGCCAACGTGTCATACACGTGTAGTCTACTTTAGATTTGTACTAAATGTTTATGTTAATGCAATACATCAGTCATATGAAGTCAAAACATACAAAACATTGTTTTGTATGTTTTGACTTCAAAGGCATAGTCTACTATGAGTAAACACAACGTGTATACGGTCAAAATAGGGTGCTAGGCTGGAAAATTTCGTGGTGCACCCTGGGCAACGGTTTTCTTCAATCCAGTAACACCCAAAGGAGTAACAGTGTTACTGGTTGAGAAAAAAATCCCCATCATGTCACACTGACCCTTTTTTTCCTGAACAGTTCTAAATATTCGTTGTACTGGATGGAAATAAAAATCCCAACGTATGGGTGCGACAACGCCTCTCTTCCTACTTTGGGTGAGGCGTTCCTGCGTTTGGCTTGTGTTATACCGAGGCAGGATTGCCCGTAGTTTGCCTTCGTTCGCCTTAGTTCCATTGCTACTGCGAATTTTCTTTCGCATTAGTACCATTTATAGATAGATAGATAGATAGATATACACTTTATTGTACACCAATCAGAATAAGCATATAACGTAAACTTAATTAACATATGTACAAATGGCGGCCTTATCGCTAAAAGCAATATCTTACAGGCAACCTTTGGATGGACATGAATCCTAAATGAGCTAAATCGTACATTGGGTAGTTAATGGTGTACTTAACAGGAAAGGAAAGAGAACTAACGTAGTCATATAATATAATAGATTGGATTACAAACACGTATTGCAATGTAGTAGGTACATATACCTACAAATAAGCATACAATGATACCTAAATACGACACCTATATATAATCGTACATAATATAAATCATTCATTATATACATACTAAATTTACATACATACATACATACTAAACCTACATATAATATTTTAATACCTCGCACGAAAGTTAAGACAGCACATAACGCGAACAAGGAATGGGGGAGACTATGGGCCCAGGTGGTGTTCTTTCACCATCCTTTTGAAGATGGCCAATGATTGTGCCCGTCTAATCGATAATGGCAGTGTATTCCATAACCATACCGCCTGTACAGTAAACGATTTATCATAAAAAATCGTAGAATGCCTAAGTACTGCCAATACCAATGATTCTGACGACCTCAAGGATCTTAAATGTGTGTCATTGAGGAACACGAAACGTTCTTTTAAATAAGTGGGAGTATTGGGATTAAAGAGAATACAATAAAGCAACGAAAGAATATGAGCATTCCGTCGAAGTCGAATTGGGAGCCACTTGAGCAATTTGCGAAACTCTGATACGTGATCTTATTTGCGTAGACCAAATATAAATCTAATGCAAAAGTTTTGAAGGCGCTCAAGCTTATCGAGTTGTTCCTCGGTGACGTCGAGATAGCTGACATCGGCATAGTCAAGAAGAGGAAGGACAAGAGATTCTGCAAGCGCAATTTTAGTGTCGTGGGTAGAAAGTTACGCAGTCTGCACATGGACCCCGCTGATGCAATCAATTTGCGACTAACTTCACAGATTTGAGGACCCCAAGATAGTGTGCTGTCGATGAATATCCCTAAGTTTTTCACACTTTGGCATATTTCCAGTGGAATACCATTAAAAACGATATCTGGCAACTGTGACCAATTAACTTGAGGCAGCATCCTGGAGCTCCCAACAACTATGACCTGTGTCTTAGAGGGGTTCACTTCCAACCCATACCGCTTGCTCCAAGTACATATCCTCGTCAAGTTGGTGTTAATAGTGTTAAAGGCTGTCGACAATTCTTGTAAAGGAGCATGTGTATATATTTGAAGATCGTCTGCATAAAGGTGGTAGGAAGAATGTAATGACTTAGAAATAGAATTTATGAAAATTGTGAAAAGCAAAGGAGATAACACACCACCCTGAGGCACACCGACAGATGTATTACGCAAAGTGGAAAAGGAATTTTCAACGCGCACACGCTGTCGGCGCCCAAACAGGTAACTATGAAACCAATCAATCACTGTTGGAGATATGTTAATAGAGCGCAGTATGCCAAGAAGGATATAAAAATCTACAGTATTCAATGCATTGCTGAAATCGAGTAAGGAGAGTACCATAAGATTTCCCTTCTCCATACCCAGCCTGATGTCGTCAGTAACCTTGATCAATGTGCTGACCGTGCTGTGTCCAGGACGGAATCCTGACTGGAGTGGAGACTGGAGTTTATACGTCATAATGAAATGATGGAACTACTGCGAATACTCAAATTAGAATTCTCAATTGTACCATTATGTAAATTATCGATGGAATGGTAAAAAGAAGCATTACACATTTGATTACTAACTACTAATTGTTATTATACAAATCAGTTCCGGCGCTTCGACGGCCGCTGCCGCGGCACGCCTGCTACGCTCGCTCGGCTCGCGCTCTGTTGGGGTCACAGTTCTAACCTAACCTAGCCCACTTTACTTATTTATGGAATATAATTTTAGTAACAGTATTAGTAACATAGTGATATCTCTCGGAAAAATCAACCATCATCGCCAATATATTTATATAGTACTCACTCATTTTCTTTCGCTATTTCTTCGTCACTTTTTTCATTAATAGATGCACTTTGTTTAATTTCCATTTTATATCAATAGATTTATGGCACAAAATAGAATAAATATTAGCTTGGGCCTCGGTCGGAATCGATCTCAGTCTTGACGAAGTCAACGACCACTCATTAGACGAACGCGCCACCAAGGTTGTTAAGTACAGTGTGAAATTAGCGCTTCTATATTTGTTGTCTTACGTTCAGGTCACGTGTTTACTGACGCGAGTTTAATCTTTTTTACCCATTACAATAAAAGTGCACAACGCCGCTAAAGAAATTTAAAAATAAAAACTTTAAATAATATTTATTGCAGGTATTTATCTTGCTTGCATGGTGGGATCGACTCTCCTCGTTAGCATTGGATTGGATTCTATGAAACGGTAAGGATCTAGAAACGTTTTAAATTAAAAAAAGCGAGAATGTGTTACTGTTACATTACAGTCGAGGCACGTGTAAGTTTTTTTGTAACATGAAGCAGGAATAACAAATTCCGTGTTTCTTGCTTTAAATATGACAAACCCTTTTAAAAACCCTTCCTTAGTGGATGCTTACAATATAAATGCATCAACTGCCAAAATTTAAAATTTGTAGCCATAGCGGTTTAGGCTACGTGTTGATGAATGATTCGGGACAAGAAATTATCCGTTATTATACATATTATAATATGACCGGCCAGTTGGGATGACGATCTGAGAAAGACTGCGGGCATATGCTGGATGCGGCAAGCTGAAGACAGGGCGCTAGGCGCTCATTAGGGGAGACCTATGTCCAGCAGTGGACTAGAATAGGTTGATGATGATGATACATATTATATATGAGATGATACAGCGGAGCGCAGGGCACTACCTACCTATTATTCGAAGCGTTTCGCCGTATTTTTTTACCCTTATAGACTTGATCTGGACAGTGCTATAGAAAGTCCAAATTCTCAGGATATGTTAGACCTTAGTAGAAATACCAAGTTTCACACGCATAGCATTATACTTTATAGATTTATTAATGTCTAAAATACGCAGATTTCGTCACTTACTCACTCACTCACTGATGATCAGCAAAACTGTGTGGGTTCACAAACAATACAAAAATGGAGAAATCTACATACATATTTTCCCTCCATCCCCTAAAATAGGAGCATGAAAGTTTGTATGGAACTTTGTCAATTTTCAAGCTAGGAACATAAAAATTACAGCCACACCACGCATTTTGACTAAGGTGTAGGGTTTGTAGAGAACTTAAAATAGGATTCACGCAGAGTACTATACGCTATGATGAGATTTAGTATGCGATACCTGTCCTTAGTGCACGTGGAAAACTTGAAGTGTACGCACGTGTTTAGTCGATATCAAATCGTGAACGTTTACAGTATTTAAAAAGAAACAGTTTGTTTACCGACTAGCAACCCGCCGCGGCTTCTCACGGGTGTAATTCCGTGAGAAATATTAATCTTTAATTGGCGTTTTTAATATAAAATTATACTTAATAATTTAAGCTACAAATTTAGAAAACTATTATTTAACGAAAATACGTAAATTAACATTTTAATAGACTTAACGTAGGACAGTTATCTGTCATTAATTCTAAAAGAAAAATCCGATCTGAATTTTTTAAAGTAGACTTTACACGTAGGTACGTAATTATTTTTTTCACGTACCTTATCATCCTTTACTATTGTAAGCGACGCATGTAACACTATTTCTGGCTAGTGTTATTCACCGGCTAGTCCAGGTGAGCTACAGAGTGTCTTAATCCCAGGGCGCCTTTCACAGAGGTTCACAGGTGGTGCACAGGTCAGCTGATCTCCAATGAAACTCAACTCACAGTTGTACATACATATATTTGCATACACAGAAAACACAGAGTCACACAGGGTTACACAGAAGTATTACACATGAAATATAGACATGTATAGAAATAGAAGAAGTGAGTTTAGAAGATCTAAAGTGACATTTACATATACAGATAACGATTTTTAACACATACAACAACTCTTCTCATCAAGGCAGCATCTCCTAGTTATGGGCACAGATAGATATTTACAGCCTCACACCGGTCAGCAGTAATAAAGTAACCAAGTAATAATTATAAGAACTGATACAGGACCTTGTTGAGTTCAGGTAGTCTTGTGACCGTCAGTGGTTGGGTTCCGGCAAAGCAGATTCCGGAGCCTCTCTATTGATTCGCTTGCCCAAGGTCTAGGCCTCCACGACAGCACGATTGACACCTCAGAGTATCTTTCCTTTTTAAATTGTATAAGGGGTTTCTCCCAGAACTAACGACTCTGTTAGTCGTTAGTTCTGGAAGAAACCCCTTATACAATTTAAAAAGGAAAGATACTTACACAGCATTTATCAATAACACATCTCCATTATGCGAATAGATTAACAGCAATTAAAAGAACAACTTACCAGATCAAATCTGGGACCACACACAAATTATAACCTTCAAATTGAAGATGATTTTCGATTCACAGCAAGTACTTCAGACAATAAATTTTCAGAGTAGAGGACTAATGACCTCTTAAATAACAAATAAAAAATCGTGTCACTGCGATCACTCTTATATACACAAATATTTCTAGACCTTTTGAGAACAATAAAAGTATTGATCTTCTAACTGGAATATTCCATAACAATGAATAAAAATGAATGAATCCGACCGCATAACATACGCCCTCTGACGGGGAATTACTACAGACCGCCACATCGATTGCAACCATCGTAGTGCGACAGTGTCCTACAGATGGCGCTAACCACAATTAATTCTAAATAACAACTAATTCTGTCTATTTAGTAATGTAATCGTTACACGCACTATAAGTATTTTTTTAATTGTCTATTTTATTAACAGTGAACCCTATTACTGACCGTTTTATTTAATTTAGAAACTAAGAACTTTATCACATGTACCTACCTACATTTGTGTAATTTGTGCCTGCACCTGTACTGTATGTTGTACCTTAATAAACGCGAGAGGGCGGTCGGGGGGCCAGTAGCATCTGTAGCATCTGTGACACCGAGCCGTATATACGTTGCCTACTACCCGCGACCGCTCTCAGTTTAAAAATTCTCTAACGATCCTTTTATTTTAATTCTATCGCCTACAATAGTTTTCTGATCCTTCGAGCCAAATCTCACCAACGACTATGTTTAGTACTCCACGTTAGAAAGTGCATCCGAACATGTACTCGCGCGCATTAGTGAGAAATTCGTACGCGAGGACAAAACGACGGTGCAAAGTGTGTATGCGGACACACGTATGAGTAGCGCATTAGTGTACAAATCCGTTATAAACGAATCCGCGGCTATGTCGGCTAAATCGTCATCATCGAGCTACATACGACGCAAACAGCTCGAGTTGGCAGCTGCCGAGGCCAAAGCGAAGATCCAGATGGAACTCATTCAGAAGAAGCTCGAATTTGATTTAGCCATAGCTTCGTCTGAATGTCACGGAAACAGTACGTTCGGGTCGCAAGGTCATTCAAGGGCGAGCGGGACTCGCCACAGTGTTGACGAATGGATGGAGCGCAGCAATGTGCAGCCGTCTCCCGTAGATGAGGCGGTGGCAGCGATGACTGAGGCAGTGCGAGCACCTGTTGATGATAACGTTTGTACGCCACCGGCCCAGGGACCACCCGTCGACAGCATCCTCAAGCTAGCGCAAACGCTCAAAGATATGATGGCCACGTCATCGAGCCATGATGAAAAACGGTTGCTTACCCGGCTGTCAACCCCTCGTGAGCTACCTACGTTCAGTGGAGAACGTATTGAGTGGTTACATTTCAAAAGTGCATTCGAAGAATCTACCCGCATCTGCCATTTCAGTGACTCTGAAAATATGTGGAGGTTACGACGGGCCCTCTAAGGAGGCAGTCACCGACCTGCTGATTGGCAATACGTCACCGACTACCGTCATGGAGGCACTAGGATTAAGGTTTTGCCACTCTGATTTAATAATACAACATTTGACTTCACAAATGCGAAAGCTTTCTCCACTGCCTATGAACTACCAGCACGATTAAATTACATTTTCTATGAAAATCAATAATTGCGTCGCAACACTATACGCACTATAACAAAACGATTATTTACGAAGCCCGAAGCTATTAGCTGTTATTGTATCTAAGAAACCTATTATATTAGTTAGCAAATGGGTTGACTACGCTTACAGCAAGCTCGCTTCCAACACGCCTAAGCTTCAACTATTGGCTGCTTTCTTGAAGCGTGAGGCCGAGATGCTTTCGGTTGTAGATGTTACTTGTCTACAGGAACCTATGAAGAAACACAAAGACGAGTTACAACCTCACCACCACTACCGATCTGCGTTAACTACACCCACCGAAACCGACCTCGCCATATGTCAGTTTTGCAAGAGGTCAGCTCACTTGCTACCTGAATGTCGCCTATTCAAAAGGGCTCTGAGGAGAGACCGCTGGAGACACGCGAAATCGAAGGGCCTATGTTACATTTGTTTACTTGAAAGCAAACACGATCGAAATGTATGCCCGGCCCAGCCGTGCGATATAGATGGTTGCGGCCTTGCACATCATCGTCTGCTTCACTATACGAAGCCCCATACTTCGTCAACGCCGGCACCAGCAGCTCAGCCAGAGGTGGACACCTCACAGTCATCAGACTGTGAGTCATCGACGTCGCGTGGTGAGACTATTGCGCTCATCGCGGTGCCTGGCGGCTATTAAATTAATTGATGCCTTTGGTATTAAAGTATATCAGTCTGATGCTCCTAAAGTATGTACTAGTATTAGCGGTTACTATGAAAATAAAAGTTCTAATGTAACTTTGCGACAGGTCGAAAAATTAACATTACCTGAACAAAACTTGTCTATAGTAAAAAAGATTACTTGTAAACATTTATCGCATATTAAAGAATTTGTATGTAAACAATGTGTGATGCCTCGCTTATTGATCGGCGAAGATAATTATTATTTAATCGCCCCGTTACAAATATTGCATGGTAACAAACAGGAACCATACGCTACGAGATGCCGTCTGGGATGGTCCATTCATGGTTGCTTCGGTCGCACTCACTCTCCCGTGAACGGTATACTTTTCATCTCGCCCGAATTAAGTTGCATACTCGGTCATCTGATAACGACGAACTTAATGAACTGATAGAAAAATCGTCCGTATAAGATGCTGTTGGAGTTTCGACCTTGCCGCGCGACAATACGGCACATGCGACTGCAGTGTGTATAATTGATGGTTCGGCGCGTCCAGTCGGCTTACCTTTCGTTAAGTTTTTAAAGCCGAATACTTACAGCTGTGTTCGGTCTAGGTTGCTAGGTGTTATTAGAAAATTTCACATAGACAAGTTCTTTAGCCACGGCTACGCTCGTGTACTAGTGGAAAATCAACTCGAGGTCAGTCAGATACCGTACTTGTCTCATTTTGGTAAATTGCAAAGACGTTGGCGAGTCACTCGGAGACTGGCGGATATGTTTCGGAGCCGCTGGCTAAAGGAATGTCTGCAAACCTTCCTTACACGTCGCAAGTGGAACCGAGAAGACAGTTCATTACAGGTAGCTAATTATGTCATACTTGTCGAGCTTAACTTAGACCGCAGCTACTGGCGCCACGGAGTAGTGAGTGCAACCCTGCAGACGTGTGTTCTAGACGTGCGCACACGCACAGGCGTGCTGCAAAGGCCGGTTATGCGCGTCGCTCTATTGTCACTACGGGACTGTAGTGCTAACTATAAGATTGTAAGCGACGCACTATAAGTATTTTTTAATTGTCTATTTTATTAACAGTGGACCCTATTACTGACCGTTTTATTTAATTTAGAACCCAAGAACTTTATCCATGTACCTACCTACCTACATTTGTGTAATTTGTGCCTGCACCTGTACTGTATGTTTTACCTTAATAAACGCGAAAGGGCGGTCGAGGAGCCAGTAGCATCTGTGACACCGACCAGTAAATACGTTGCCCCGCGACCGCTCTCAGTTTAAAAATTCTAGAACGATTCTTTTATTTTAATTCTATCGTCTACAACTATCATTCAATTTAAATGGATAAGAATGAATATCATGATACCAATATCACCACTATTAGATTTCACCCGTATTTGAACATAAGAATTGAAAGAAAAAAATAGTGATGAAATCGTTAAAATATTTGAGGAGTTGACGATACCCAGTTTTTTTTATATTTTTTTTTATATTTAGGACACGTCAATTTGACTGCACCTCGCCTGATGGTACTACACTAGTGCTGCGACCACAATCCCCCTGCCCGGCTATGCACTTGCTCACCCCTGAACGCAATCAAACCGAAATTGGATTACTATGGAGGGTTTTCCGCAATCGTGCACGGTGGTACCCACCCGGCCGAGTTTTATGACAAATTTGTGTCATCAAATTTCTACCACCAGTAAAAAAAAATTCACAGTATTTGTTGTAAATATTAAGTTTAAATACGGTTGAAATCTAATCGTGGTGATTTTGGTATCATGATATTTATCCTTATCCCTTTAAACTATTCGATAATAAAGGTTGATTACGTAGGTAAAAATTATGTAGGAGAAAATTCCACTTTAAAATATTCAAATTGAACTTTTTGTTTAAAAGTTATTATGGATATCAAAAGAAAAATGTCACAGTTTAAACATACTGTCCTACGTTGGATCTATAAAAAAAGTACTAATTCACGTATTTCTGGTTAATAATAATTTTCTAAATTTTAAAGTTTAATTAATAAGTATATTTTTATATTATTCGACGACTTTAGGTGTTTTGGCATAGTAAAGTTGCCACTTTACGCGACAGCGAGGCGTGGCGGTCCGCGTCCAGTGTTTCGCGTCAATGCGAAAAACAAAGAAGGTTAACTTAAGGTGGCGTTCTAGTATCAACACAAATAACGCCGCAACTGTTATTTACATAGAAGATCTTCTAGTTGCACTTTAGATATAAGTATATATAATAAGTATATAATATTCAATATATTCAAGAACATATCACACATCGTCTTCTAGACCTAAACTAAGCAGAGCTTGTCACATGGGTTCTAGAATGCGGATAAACATACTTAGATACTTTTTTTTTGTAAATAAATACATATTATACATAGAAACACCCAGACCAATGCAAATATACATATTTGCAAGCTCGAGCTGCCGAGCGAGAGGACTCCCACCCCGATGGCTGCCACGAGGTCACGCCTCGGTGCTTCCCACGCCAGGCAACCCGCCAGCGTGTGCAGCCCTGAGTCCTCGGTCGCGTCACAGTGATGACCCTCAGGCGTTGGCTCCTTCCTGATCCGATGCAGGTGGTCCCCGAAGCACCCCTTTCCGGAGATCAACTGCGTCAGTCGGTACGAGAGGCTTCCGTGTCACCTCTCTAGCCAATCCTCCATGATGGGCCTTACCGCCGCTATTGCGGCGTGCCCTGCGCTTGGTCACCCAAGTCATTCCTTTCACTTCACCACGATGGCCTGGCGGAGCTGGGACTACACGGCCTTGATTTTTCAATGCTCGGGGTTCCGTCCCTGCTCCCGCGCCTCCTTTCGCCACTGGTACAGTTGCGAAAGGGCTCTCGCCTCCAGGTCCCATGGCGGAGTTCCGGCATGGAGACTCGCCGCCTCAAAGGAGATCGTGCGGTACCCGTGGATGACCCTGATGGCCATCACTCGCTGCGGAGCGCGCAGCATCCGCACACTTCCGGCCTTCAGGGCCTCCGCCTATATTGGGCACCCATACAGGGCCATGGACCGCACGATCCCCGCGTAGTGTCTCCTGAAGGAGTCATGTTGGGCAACAGCCGCGCCAGAGCGAGAGCTGTGCCCTTCAATTTGGGGGCCAGACTTCGGATGTGGTCTCCGAAGTCCCATCGGCCGTCGAGCACGAGCCCCAAAAAACATTCATTTGGAGCTTGATGCCGATGCGATTTCCTCCCACGATGAGACTGGATCCCTCGGGTGGCTTGCTCCGAGGCCCATGAAAGAACAGGGCCTCGGTTTTATGCAGAGCCACCTCGAGACCCAGCCACCGGATCCGCTCAACGACTTGGGCAACCGCGGTCGTGGCCTTCAGGGTCACTTCGGGGTACGTCGCCCCGCACGCCGTCACGAGCGTGTCGTCCGCGTAGCACGTGACGGCGGTACCGCCTACGAGCTCACCGCGAAGCACCCAGTCGTATCCGATGTTCCACAGGAGCGGCCCCAGGGACCGATCCCTGTGGAACACCGCACGACATTTCACGCCGACCGAAACCGGTCACGGTTGGGTAGATGACGGCTCTCTCCGTCACTTCGTGATACACGAGCACCTCCCTAATGCAACTCCAGGGCAAGGTGTTGAACGCGTTGGCGATGTTCATTGACACGGCCACCATCACCTCACCCCGGGCTACTGCATCCTCTGCCAGAGCCCTCACGCGCATGATGGCATCCACGGTGGAGCGCCTCTGGCGGAAGTCATATTGGCCATCCGCCAGGTCCGGCCCCACTCTTGAGAGGTGCTCGACGAGGCGCTTCGCAATTACTCTTTCAAAGAGCTTGCACACCTCGTCGAGCAACACTATGGGCCGGTAGATGGACGGCGAGTCCGCCGGGCGCCCCTCCTTTTGGATGAGGACCAGTTTCCCCGTCTTCCACAATTTCGGAAACTGGCCCCGCTCCAAACATGCTTTGAGAAGCCCTCTCAGTCGGGGCTCGAGAGCGTCGTCGACTAGAGCTAGGACCCACGCTCGGCCTGGAATGCCGTCGGGTCCCGGAGCGGTGTGTTTGGCTCTTAGCCTTCTCACCGCCAGCTCTAGTTCTACCCAAGTGACCTCGGGCACGTCGTCGTCATCCACGTCGGGCGCCATGGGCGACCGAGGCGGAGTCATCTGCGGTGGAACATGTTCCACCACCCGCGCTGGGAACAGGGAGCCAACAACTCCTTCGAGCAGCTCCGGCTGGAGACACCGGGTTAACGGCGTGGCCTTGGGGCGCAGCTTGCCCCTCACCATCCGGTAGGGCCGCCCCCAAGGGTCCCGCTCCAGCGTCTCCAGCAGCTTGCGGAAGGCGGCCTGTTTGGCCCGCCTTATCTCCGCTCGGAGGGCTCCTCTGGTCTCCCTGTATGCCTCGTACAACTCCGCCTCTCGGGCCTCCACATCTGCGGGGCGGCGACGCCTCCTACGGAATCGGGCCCACCGGCGATGCGTGATCACGCAGGCCCGTCTGAGCTGCGCGATCTCCGATGACCACCAGTAGCCCTGACCCCTCGGATTATAGGGCGGAGCCCTAGGCATCGCCGCGTCACAGACACGGGTCATGGCCTCCCGGAACCACTCCACCCCATCGTCTATGCTGTAGGCCTGTACGATGGCGGCTTCCAGGAGGAGCTCCCGATCAAGTCGCTTAAGCGCACAACGTGGCTCGGGTGGAGCCGGTGCAGCCGGCGCGTCGCTCGCAGGGGGGGACACGTCGGTGATCCAAACTTGTGTCCTCCCCCAAAACGACGCGCCAGCCCTGAACACGTGGCACCAACGAGGGGCTCGCGAACGATAGGTCCACGATGGAGCTAGCCCTCGAGGTCACGAACGTGTCCACGGCTCCCCGATTTAGGAGGACTAGGCTGAGTCGTTCGGCCCAGTCCACCAGTACCCTGCCTCTAAGCCCCGTCGCGCCCCTATCGTGTCGGGAACCCCAGGCCAACGACCAGGCGTTGAAGTCCCCGAGCACAAGGACCGGACGGGGCTGGTAGGCATTGACGACGACGGCCAGTTGACGGAGCCATTGCTCAAATGCAGCTTGGTCTCGGCTCGGCGTGATATAAGCAGCCACGCAGCCGGGTCCCCTTGCAACGACGGCAAGAGGGGGTCTGCCGGCGGCAGCGTTGTGCACCAGTGCCGCCGACCCATCCAGCGCGGTTTCCCAGGCAGGCCCGAGGAACCGGTGGGTGTATGGGTCGGCGACAGCGGCGACATTTATGGCCCACTGTGAAATGCTCTGGAGCAGAAGATCCTGAGCATGGGCACCGTGGCCAACGTTCACCTGCAGGATGCGGAGTTGAGGATTCATTATGGGACCCCCATCTCCGCATCCCACTGCGAACTAGGGGCGGAAGGCCGGCCTCTCGGCTTCGGCTCCCCTCCGGCGCAGGCCTTGCAGCCAACCCTGTGGTCGGCCGGCTTGCCTCCCTCTGCACACCTAAAACAATGCAGCGGGGCGTCGCACGTGCCAGCCTTGTGACCGGGTTAGCCACAGCGGAAGCAACGGTCACCCGCCGTCACTTCCGCCGTGCAGTGCACCCCCACATGGCCCACCGACAGGCACCTGAAGCACCTGGCCGGTCGGGCCTGCAGGAGCCGTGCCTGCACCCTCAGGAAGCCTCCTACTAGGAGGCTCCGCCCATCAGCGACCTTTTGGGCCGCTGGAAAACTGCTGCCCCCTGTCTACCGCGGCCGAAGCGTATCGCTCCGGCCTTTACTGTGTCCGGGGAGCAGTCCCCGGCCTCCGCCACGGCGAGCCTGAGCTCTTCTGCCGTGACGGAGTCGTCCAGACCCGTAATGCGCACTTGTGCGCATTTAATGGGCCTGGACACCCGGACGTCAGCTGCATCCAGCGACTCCCTAAGCCGAGCCACTAGGGCGTTGGCCTTGGGGCCACTACCGGCGCCGGGGACCTCGAGAAGGCGTGCTCCCGTCCGTGTGCTCTTACACTGGACGCCCGGAATCTCGAGGGCCTTGAGGTCTACGTTGGCCTTCACCTTGGCCAACACCTCGGCATACCCCATGCCTCTCCCCGCTGCCTCCACCGTCAGGGTGACGACGACGGCCGCAGTGCGAGGGGCACGGCGCTGCTTTCGCGGCGGCCGCGGCCCTCCTGGCCTTCTTGGCGGCCTTCCAAGGTGGCTGGAGCCAGCAAAAAGAGGCTTTTTGCTGGCTCCAGCCACCTCCCAGCCCCCTTCCAATGGGGTGGAGGTTGGTGGAGCCACGGTTGGGGTTGGGGCCAGGGCTGGTGACGTCTTCCCCTTGCCCTTTCCCTTGCCTTTGCCCTTCCCCCTACCCTGAGCGGAAGGGGGCTGAGGAGCCTGGTCACGGCAGGGTGGCACCCGCACCCGCAGCCGGGCGGGTGGGGCCCCTCTGGGCTACAGCCGCGTAGCCTGCCACCAGTGGCGCCAGAGGCGGACGGCGGATGGAGTTCATTAGGGCCTCCATCCGACACATCATCCGCTCTTCCAGCGCCTCCATATAGTGCCGGCTGCTGCACCGGTCGCACCGGCTGCTCTGGCTGCGCCGACTGCCTCGCCGACGAGCGAGTCACACGCGCTGGCTCCGCCGGTTGCGCCCGCTGCGCCGGTTGAGCCAGGCTCGCCATACCCCTCTTGAGCTCCTCAACGGCTGCAGCTAGTCGAGCCGTCTCCCGACGAGACTCGGCCAGCTACGCCGCCTGGCCCTCATTCTCGGAGGCGATTTCGAGCACAATGCGCAACATCGCCTCCTGCTCAAGGTTTGGGGACCCCTGGAATGAATCGGTCACCTTCTGGAGTCTCTCCAAAAAAGACCGCGTCCTCCCGCTCAGTTCCGTCACCGCTGAGGTGAAAATTTGTGTCCATAGCATATCCCACGAGTATGGGGGAAAGGTGGTTCCAGGTGGAGCCCCCTGCACCTGAATAAGCCTATATACTATGGAGGTCGGCTGGTATCCATAGGTTTTTACGACTTCGCTGTCGGCTGTTATAGACTTTTCCTTGTCGTGGGCCGGCCAATAAAGGCAAGCCCTCCGGTCAGCAAGTTCATAGCGTACCCTTCTGGAATCACCAGTCAGGTCGTTGCTGATCACCTGCCGATTACGGAACGTGAGAGGATGGCTAGTCCTCTCTCACCGGCGGCGGCACAAGTGCCCGTCGGCCCCTGAGTTAGCGTCGGACCCTATGGTGGCCTCAACCACTAACGCCATCGCTCATCCTGTCTCCTCTGAAAGCAGAGGAGTACGGAGAGCTATGTGTTCCCGCCACGTTGGGTATTAGCCGACGATCATTGCCAAACCCATGAAGGGGAGCCATTGACCACCGCCCAGGGTGTACCAGCCGCTCTGATTCCGTTCCCCCCGGACGGCAGCGGGATCGGAATCGGAATGACACTCGAGGAGGTTACCCAACACACACCCCATATGCTGAGTACCTTTTTTTTTTCGTGCGGAAATACCTTCGGATACCCCCCCGCCGGTCAGCGGGGGCGGTTATGTCGGGCTTGAACCGACTAAAACCGCACGCCGTCTCGGTTCTTCAGACGCCGGGGTGTAAGGTTGCCCATAGAGCATATCCCTCGCACCCCGACTGACCCTGGGCCATCTCCGGTTTCGAGATGGCCCCCTCGGGTTTGGAAACCACGGTGTCCCCGTCTTGCCCCGGTTTGGAGGAGGGGCGCTGGACGCCCCACCGTCCCGGCCTGCTTCTGCTGGGGTGACAGGCGGCCTCACCTGCCACCCCCAGTCCTGCGCTCATGGAGGACGGAGGTCGTTAAGCGACTTCCGGCGCCTGAGTCGCCTGCGACGCGCGGCGAGCATGTTGCGGGCTCGGCGGGCTGGGAGAGTTCTGAACCTCTCCCGGGCGCGCTCCGCCATCTCCTTCGCGAGCATTACATGCTCGCAGAAGGAGGTGGCGGCGGCCCACGCGCTCGCGCTCCGCACCATTGCCGCAATCATGCTCATATGCTGAGTAAAATCGTACGATATCGCTTTGCATCTGCCGCAAACCGACACACGTCATGACTCTAACACGTTCCGCTCGGGACTAATTGACTCTCCGAACTCGTGATATAGGTAGAAAACGTAGGCATTTTGAATTTTGACGGTATAATTCAGAATTTATGTAACTATTAATAACCGTTTTCATTCTCCTATCAATGACCTTCATTTTGGTATCATTTTTATTTTTCTAACCTGAACACTACTCAAATAAAACTGGAATCCGTTTTGGATAAGACCAATCTTTGAGAGACAATTCTATGGAGGAAAGTAAAAGTCATCGTGTATCGAATAACTGAAAATACTTGTTTGAATAGCCTAGAATACAGAGACGTCGCATTTTCGAAAAATACCTATCTAAAAACACGCTTCCTCATGGACCCTAGCCTTAAAAACACGGAATCACACCCTTGCGAAGCCGGGACGGTTGCTAGTCGGTAAATAAACTGCTTCTTCCTAAATACTGAAAACGTCCATGTCTTGATATCGACATCATTAAAATAAAGGACAATAAGCTCAACACTAAACACGCGCGTACTCTTCAACTTTTCCGCGTGCACTAAGTACAGGTATCTGCGACAATCCACTATGCCATCCGCTCCGCCATCCGCTCCGCCATCCGCTCCGCCATCCGCTCCGCGGTGCGCCGGCACTAGGGATTTACACTTAGTATCTACTCTACAGAGCGTGTGAAGTTAGCCGTTGTCTCGCCGTAAGATCTGATATAATTTTTTTACAGTGCAAACAATAATGACTCACCTTGGCGTCACTTTACATGAAAATAGTTTTGCTGGAATATATTACGTATAGATAGATAACAAATTAATGTATCTCCGCTTTTTTAAATTCACCTGGAATGAATCAGCTGGGTGAATAATTCACCTAGAGGAGATCAAATGGGTGAATAAAGTGTGTTTAACTCGAGATACTTATATGCTTTAATGTAAACATTACTTAATAGATACCAGTTTTGCCGTAACTCCAGTGACTCCCTGTCAGGATTGGCACTGTTGGCAGTGTCCATGAAGCAGTTAGCAGATACCAATCAACAGCTGCTCCTTATTATCAATATCTTCATCGGTCTTCAGCAAGCGTTCTTTTTTGCCGACTTTACTGCTGTATGTACCTTGAAATGTATTTAATATTTTCAATAAAATTCCAATATTTTACATTAATTCTTTAACTAAATACCATGTATGTATACTGTGCTTCTTAAATATGTTTTGGATAACTAAGTATTTTTGTTTCAGTCATTCGTGTCATGCACAATAGGCACTGGTTTGGTGGGCTACGTCATGATGACCTATGGAATTTCTAACGTCTTGGGTTGTTTTATCACTGTCTGTTTTCCTAAGGTAACTATTTCTTAGGCTTTTACTTCATTATTTGTAATTTGATTAAAGTTTCTTTACACCTTCAGAAACTTATGGTTTAATATATTTCCGATTTCCGATGTTTCCTCAGTCTTCGTACACAGTGTGTTCAAAAAGTAAGGTGAATTTAGATTTTTAACAAAAACTTTTTATTTATTCATCGATATTTATATTGTCTCCTTTAAAGTAATTTCTTTCAGATATAATACACTTGTGTCAACGCTTTTCCGATCTTCAAAGCACTTCTGATGAGCACTTTTTGGTATGGCCTTCAGTTCTTCCATACTTTTCATCTGTTGTTAAGACGCTTGGGCGTCCAGAGTTAGGTTCGTCATTGACATCTTCTCGGTCAACTTAGAAGAGCTTGTGCCCCTTATAAATATTATTATTTACTTAGAGTAGACTCACTGTATGCCACTGTCAACTTTTCGAATGTTGGAGAGCAATTAATTCTATTTTTTATACAAAATTTTATGCAAATTCGTTGTTCCATTTTTTATTCGATAAACGAAAATCGCCGAATATGCCAAACACTTGTAAGTTTTGAACCTCTTACAATTAAACAAAGAATTATATAAATTGAAACTGTGAATATATGTATTTGTGACGAGTGTACTAATACAAAAAATTAAAAAATCAAGAATCGAATCTACGTAATCCACGAAATTTGAAGTCACGCTACTTTTTGAACACACCTCGTATATATGAGTAGGATTATTGTTAGACTACCAAAATATAGGTACATTTGATAAAGCAATTTGATTTTGTGGTCGACGTTTAATTAAATGTTGAAAGTCTGACCTACAAACTCCGAAAGGAAAGCCTACGCCAGAGCGTCATCATCCTCATAGCGATTGCCCAGTTGCGTTCAAAGTCCGCACTGCAGAGCTCGAAGTCCGCCTATTGTTTTGATTCGTATGTCAGCTATTCCGGGAGTGACGCCGTCTGACTCCCAACCCCGAGAGGAAAGCCTACGCCAGAGCCTCATTCTCCATCAATCAGTAGGAATACCGACGAGCAGATAAGTTAGGTTTGGGCCCCATACATCCAGCAGTATTAACTATAGACAATAGGGTCTCTATTTAGGGTCTTGACTAGACCCTTGAAGAATGATCATGTAAAATTTCAGCTGAAGCTTCTGTGGTTTTCACGTGATACTCGAACATCTAGAAAACATATTTTTGGCATCACTATAGCTTCTTAGCAATAGAACTCATAGCAATTTTTTTTTTGAAAAATATTAATAACAATTTTATTAAATGGACAGGCAAAGTATGTTAAAAATTATCAATAAAAATAATAAAAAATAGAGCACAATTTTTAAGAGGTAAACTTTTAAATATATGTTATGTAACACTTTTTCTCACTGGGGGTTACACACTGGCTAGTCCAGGGGAGCAACAGAGTTTCCTAATCCCAGGGCGCCTTTCGCAGAGGTTCTAGGTGGTGCACAGGTCAGCTGATCTCCAATGAAACGCAATACACAGTTGTACATACATATATTTACATACAGAGAAATACCACAGTCACAGACAGTTATTTAGAAGTATTACACATGAAGTAGAAACATAAATATAAATAAAAGTGAGTTTAGGAGCTCATATTATACAGACATATACAAAAAAAACAATCTTCTCAGCAAGGCGGCAGCACATAGTTATTGGCACAATTATATATTGATAATGTTGTGTTTCTACCTGATGCCAGCCAGTAGTGGCACACTTAGATGTACAATACACCAGCCTCACGTCGGTCACCAGTAATAAAGTGACCAGATACAGTTTAAGGGAAACTGATACTTGACCTTGTATAACTCAGGTATTCTTGGGACCGTCAGTGGTTGGGGACCGGCAGAGCAGATTCCGGAGCTTCCCTAGTGATCAGCTTGCCCAAGGTCTAGGTCTCCAAGTCACCACGATTGACACCTCAGAGTATATATTGTATACGAGGTTTTCTCCCAGAACTAACGACCCTGTTATGAAGATACACAACTTTTATCAATAACACATCTCCATTATGGGAATAGACTAACAGCAATTAAAAGAACAACTTACCAGATCAAATCTGGGAACACACACGAACTATAACCTCCAAACTGAAGATAATTTATGTTTCACTCTAATAACTTCAGACAATATACTTTCAGAGTAGAGGACTAATGACCTCTCAAACAACAAATAAAAAATCGTGTGATCATCCTTATATACTAAAATAATTCTAGATCCTGCGAGAAAAATACCGGTGAGGATATCCCGCTGGAAACTTCGATAAGAATGACCTGACAACAACAATCGATATGACCGCATAACACACGCCCTCTGACGGGGAGCTGCTACAGACTGCCACATCGATTGCAACCACCGTAGTTGCGACCGTGTCCTACAGATGGCGCTAACCACAATTAATTCTATAAATCAATTAATTCTGTATATTCAGTACTGTAATTGTTACAGTTATTAGCTACCCATTTCAGTTTAAATGTCTGAAATCCATTCACCGTGACTGAAATCTGGGACTCCACTGCAGTGAAAGATCTAAAAATGCAGATTACTTTAAAAGTTTCTTAATAATGGTGTATTATAATCTGTTGTTCTAGTTTTTAGGTCGACTACCACTAATGTTCAGCGCACTATTTATTCACGGAGGAATACTTGCAATGATGCTGGTGTGGCGCCCACATGCTGAAGACTTTTACATTATACTCACTATTGTCATACTATGGGGAATCTGCGACTCCATTTGGACGATACAGATAAATAGTAAGTAAATAACATGGTAACATAATAAAACTATCTGTAGCGCGTCGGTAGAGCGTTCGACTGCTACGCCGAAGGCCGTGGGTTAGAATACCACATAAACATAAAAACATAACACTCAGTGCAAATATTTTTATGAGAGAATATGCCCCCAGCAAGACCTTTGAAGCAAAGCCAACCTCATCTGTAAGGCAGTACACCTGCTGATTGACATACGAGGCTCTGGCGCAGGTTTTCCTTTCAGGGTTGGCAAGTCAGACAGCATTAGCTCCCATAAAAGCTGTATAAGCCAATCCAATAGGAGGAGAAGGAGATAGCGGACCCCGGTCTCAACGGTCAGAACCTCGGGTGCAACCGGGAACAACGCTATGGTGATGAATAGTAGAGGCTTTAACATTTGACAGCTTAAATGAGCTTTCATTTTGAATTAACATCATTTTCTTTTTCATAACAATGAAACTTGAATTTTTATACTTTTCACATTGGAATATTAATTCCCGCCATGATTTCTAGACTTAATAATCCAAGGTCACATAAATAATTTTGATGATTATGTTGTGTTTTTTCTTTTTACTGGATCAGCTTTTGGCCACGGCCAGTGTAACCTGGTCCAAACGTCATGCAATTCAAAAATATATATACCTATACCATGATCGTGTTAATAATTATTGTATATGAACTAAATTTACAGCATACTACGCTATCCTATTTCGCGGCAAAGAAGAAGCAGCATTTTCAAACTTAGGATTATGGGAAGGAGTTGGCTATATCATATCTTTCTCAATCTCTTCATACATGAGGACGCGCTACAAGATTTTCCTGCTTCTCTCCATGTTAATATTAGGAGCTATGGGCTATTTTATCGTGGAGTACCGCCAACGCAGAAGTAGTAACATATTAAATAATCCAGAGTGTACAACAGAAAACAGAACAACAAGTGAAAAGGATAGACAAGCTGAACTTGAGAAATTAACGTCTTGAATAATAGAATAATTGTTGGAAAGTTTAATTTCAAAATCTAACACCTGTTGTTGCTAATTTAGTAAACCAATAATTCATAAGTATTTTAATTTATGGGTAATATTTATTTGTTAAGGAGAATATAAATTGCGGATCGAACTTTTGTATTTTCCCCAATTTATAGGTAAATATACACTTATAAGTCAGTAGTCAATAAATAAATATTCTAGAATTTTCTATTCATTTCTCTTAATTTCTCCACAGGGGGCAGGTGTGAAAATATAATAACATTACTGCTTAAACACACAAATCCTACTAATAATGGAAATGAAAGTTTGTAAGAATGGATATATATTGATGGGTGTTTGTTACTCTTTGACTTCAAAACGCCTGAACGGATCTGGATAAAATTTTGCACAGAGATCAATTCAGATAATCTTGGTTTATGCTGTATTAGTTACAAGAATGCGTTAGATATATCAGTTAAGACGAGAAAAAAAACACAGATTAGTAGGAGATAGGTATAATTCTTGCTGGGGTGTGTGTTGGGTAAGGGGTGTGTGTTGGGTAACCTCCTCGAGTGTCGCTCCGATTCCGATCCCGCTGCAGTCCGGGGGGAACGGAATCGGAGCGGCCGGTACACCCTGGGCGGCGGTCAATGGCTTCCCCTTCACCCCTTCACAGGGTTGGCATTGATCGTCGGCCAATACCCAACGTGGCGGGAACACATCGCTCTCCGTACTCCTCTGCTTTCAGAGGAGACAGGATGAGCGATGCTGTTAGTGGTGAGATGGCCCAGGGTCAGCCGGGGTGCGAGGGATATGCTCTATGGGTAACCTTACACCCCGGCGTCTGAAGACCCGAGACGGCGTGCGGTTTTAGTCGGTACAAGCCCGACATAACCGCCCCCGCTGGCCGGCGGGGGGGTATCCGAAGAGATTTCCGCACGATAAAAAAAAAAAAAAAAAGGTATAATTCTTGCTCAGTGTAATAACTTAATCGGGCTGAGAACTGAGAAGAACTCTCAATCTCACAAAAATATTGACCAACAAATATGTAATTATTAGCTCAATGCAGAAAAATGACAATTTTGACGTTTATAGAGCGAAGAGAATACGAATTTCGTTTCGTTCGCATTACAATATCAATGACAAAGTTCAGCAGAGTAACAATTTAGACTGATTTGCAAAGGATTTGAACTCGATCGATATCGAATTCAATATAAAATCGAGTCTAGACTGAGAATTTTGAATATATTTTTATTACGAGAATTGGCCCTCATTTCTACTTAACCAATTGCAATTAAACATACGACAGATTTCAGTTCTCACCAAGTCCTCTCTAATAGAAAAAACCGCATCAAAGGTCGTTCAGTAGTTTTTGCATCCATCGCGAAGAAAAAACAAACAGAATTAAAAAAAAAAATTGTCTTCAAAATCGTTCATTCACCCAAGTTTTTGAAGTGAAAACTTCTTTAGGGGTTGTGCACTTTTTTGTAATGGGTAAAAAAGGTTAAACTCACGTCAAGATACGTGACCTGATCGAAAATTCGTAAGACGTTTGCAGACAAATATAGAAGCGCTAATTTCACACCGTACTTAACAACCTTGTTGGCGCGTTCGTCTAATGAGTGTTCGTTGACTTCGTCAAGACTTAGATCGATTCCGACCGAGGCCCAAGAAACACTTTTTGTCATCATATAACTTTTTGTAATATTTATTCTATTTTGTGCCATAAATCTATTGATATTAAATGGAAATTAAACAAAGTGCATCTATTCATGAAAAAAGTGACGAAGAAATAGCGAAAGAAAATGAGTGAGTACTTTACAAATATATTGGCGATGATGGTTCTGGTAATAATGATGGTGAAAAAGTCGTTGAAATTATGGATCGAAGTTGATTTTTCTGAAAGATAAACTTTTTAATGTTAAATAATTGTAGTAGTTCTAAGTGTTAAATTTTTAATGTAATATATATTGTCATGTTTGTGTACGATAGTGCAATAAATGAATATTGTATATTACCAAATAAATGATAGTACTTTTATACTGATAATTAAAGCAATTCGTGCAAAATTATTCCCTAACCATTCCAAAATATCAAAAATGCACAACGTTAATATTCAAGTTTTCACTTCTGCCGGCACTCCCGGAGTGCAACCCGTCGTTTTTTCTAAATATCTCCTATGTACAACTAATTTACAATTAAAAATAGTATAGATTTTTACATGAGGCCTACTAAACTCGTTCTTTACGGGTCACTAATCTATATATATATATATAACAAAGTCGTGTTAGTGATGACCGGGATAAACTTAAGAAAGGGTGGACTGATATTCATGCTCTTGGATTTTTTAGATTTGTATCTGCCTATACTATGCCATTTTTTTGAAATCCCCACATTTCCTCCCCCCTCTTCCAACGCCGGCCGGCTGTGTGTAGTCATGTCGGACTCGAACTGACCAAAACCTCACGTCATCTCGGGTCTTTAAAGCTGGCGTGCATGGAGACATTCTCGAAGTAAATTCAGCCGGTAAGGTAACCAACATGATTCTAAGGCTGAATGAAGTTTGACGGGTCAGCTAGTAGTAACATGAATAAGTCAAATCAAGAAAAGGAGTACAAGCCGATCTCCTAGTACCCCGAGTTTTGAAGTGCAAGCTTTGAAGGCAACCAGGACTAACGCTGTGATTAATTCTAACTTTAATGTTTCAAAACATATAGCATATAGCAAAAAGCATAAACACTTTTGTTTAAAACACGCTTCCTAGTAAATACATAACAAGACAAATCAAATGAGCCCAATCGTGAAGGATTATTCTTGTTTAGTTTAGAAGTTCCTATGACCACCTACCGTCTCCATATTCAGACTCAGGATATCATGCTACATGATATCCTGAGTAGTTGGAGTTGGATTATTTGCCAAGAGAAAACAAATGAGCCCAAACTCAGTTGGTATAACTTTTTAGTTCAGTAGTTTTTATAGGCACCTTACGACTCGATCATCAGACCAATAATTTTTCAATCTAAACTAATCCAACAATATTTCAGTCCGATCTAACATCAGGAATCGGTTCTAATTGGACTTCCAAGATTTGAACCATACTAACTAACTCACAATCTAATAAACTAACAGAGCATGTTAAATAAAGGTTTTTAATAATAATATTAACTATTTGAATTCATACATCCTACTAATATTATACCTGAAAAAGTCAGTGACTTTTATGTAAACTACTGGACTACTACTACTACAAAAATTGTACTGCGGTTCCAGGAGCCGCGCGAGAATGGGTTCGGGACGCAGAGTCTAGATAAATGAGTAAATGATTATAGATGCCTATCTGTATAGGCATAGAGCGTTTTTGACATACAAGTCAGTGGGGAAAATGTGTGGAGTGAATGTTTGCTACCACGTAGCCCCGTAACTGCTGAGCAGATTTTAATAAGACTTGGAATATAGATCATCATAATAATATATGAACTAAAATACAATTTCGTCTTATTTGAAATCAATATTATAAACTTTCGCGTTCCATGATATACAATAATGTTAACGGGAATTAACGCGATCATGTATAGGTATATACATACCTTTTCATTGGATTTGATTATATTGCCTGACGTACCGACCAGGTTACACTGGCCGTGGTCACAGGCTGACTGGCGCAGAAGTGCACGTCCTCCGTCATCGAGTCCGTGAGCTACAAAGTTCTTCATCCATCCGCATATTCTCAATATTTTTCATATTTTCGTTTCGCCATGAACCGCCACATCCCTATTCTCTAAGCAAACAGTTGTTGCTATCTAAACAGTGTTCTACTAGATCAATATGGAATGGTAGTTCATTGCCGCTCAGTAGGTCTTTCACGACGTCTAAACACTCTTTTAGGGGAAAGTTCGTGAAAAAGGACTCCACCTCAAAACTCACCATGACGTCATCCGGTTCCAGTTTGAGTTCTTTTATAATATGGATAAAGTGCCGCGAGTCCTTCACAAAAGACGGGCTAGTTGCAATACTGACGCAACGTGCTTCGCAAGATCGTAAATAGGAGATGATATTCGTCTTACAATTAGCCACAGCAGCACGTTGCGCTGGTGTATTTTTAGTAGATAGATACACACAACCCCACAAACAAGCCGCTACCAAGCCATTGAACTTAAGAAACATAAAAATTTCAATCGAGAAGATGGGGTTAAATTATCTGTAACATGGAATTCAGTGACAGATGATCAGTAGATACCGGTCAGTTTGCTTAGAGAATAGGGACACTGTAAGTGTATTATGTGACGGTACCTGGCGAAACGAAAAAATGAAAAATATCGAGAATGTGCGGGTGGATGACGAACTTCGTATCTTTTTTTTTTTTTTTTCGTGCGGAAATCCCTTCGGATACCCCCCCGCCGGCTAGCGGGGGCGGTTATGTCGGGCTTGCACCGACTAAAACCACACGCCGTCTCGGGTCTTAAGACGCCGGGGTGTAAGGTTACCCATAGAGCATATCCCTCGCACCCCGACTGACCCTGGGCCATCTCCGGTTTCGAGATGGCCCCCTTACTTGCTCTCCACTGTGCTATCTGCTAATCAGAGGGACACGTGGAAAGCTTCCGAACAGCCCTCAACAGGGCCGTCCTCGCCTCGGTCGGAGTTGGCCGTAGGCGGCAGCGTCTCTGCCACCCTAGGAGAGAGGCGCTGCCGTCTCCGTTGCCCAGGGTGCACCGCGTAGAGGTCCCCAACCAAGCACCCCACGAACTTCGTATCTCACAGAATCGACGACGGAGGACGTGCACCACTGCACCAGTGAGCCTGTGACCCTGTGACCACGGCCAGTGAAACCTTGTCGAAACGTCAGGCAATCCAAAGGTATGTATATACCTATACATGATCGCGTTAATTCCCGTTAATATTATTGCATACCCAGCATTTTAAATAAATCGCATGTTTAGAATTATTATATCGACAGAGATCCAATAAGTACCACTGTTTTTCGGTCAACTGCAACAAAACGAGTATACTGCACTACCGTCCTCAAATTAAAAAGCAGCTAAATGTAAAGGAAATTTCGAGCTAGAGTTGAAAAATGAGGGCATATTTTAAAAGCTATAATAGTATTTTCTATAAATCTGCAATTACGTTGTCATACATCAGATGATGGATATATTTGTGAGCATTTACGAGAGCAAAGTTGCTAGTGATATATAGGTATAAATATTTGTTTAAACACATCTTAAGATGTGAAAATTAGCTAGAGGTCACTTAGCCGCCTTTTAGTTTGAGGACGACAATGCAGGCAACCGGACACTTTCGCAATGGATGACAAAGTGCCCAAATTACAATAGAATGAAGAACAGCTTAAAAAAAATTACATAAGCAATTTTCGACATTATTGCTAACTATTAATCATCAACTTTCGTTACGGTAGTTTAGATGACAATGATCAGAAACATTAAAGCAAGTAAAGAAAATAAATATTTCGATTAAGGTAGACATTTTTATGTGCATTTTTTTAAGTATGTGCTGTGGAAAAAAACTGTTACTGAGTCTGAGCTGACAACAGTGACAACATGCACTTTGTATTTTTTTATGTCGATCTTTTTTTACGCAGTTTCCACCTCAATGAAAACTGAACATGGCATTATCTTCCAATCAACCTATGTGTGACATGCATAGAGATGAACGTATGTGGTGTATAAAGAATGAGTTGATTATATTTACTTAAATTAACACATAATGTGTATATTTATTAGATAATTGCTTGTAAATACTGCCTTTTTTTACATTGCATGACAGATAGATAGGACTTTTATCTTTACTTCGTAACTTTTAGCTTCCTGAAAATGCACGAAATGGATTTACAACGAGAATATTTTCATGTGATGTTTTTGTAAGAGTTCGTACGCCACCGTATATTTTTTATATACAAAAGCCCTTCTAAAGGTGCTACACCGTGTCGCAACCAGGCCGGTCCCCGGTGCTAGGGCCCTGATCGCGACCCGGTGTAGGTACAATACAACTATGAATCATCCTTAAAGCGGCTAATTGCTGGTACTGAACGCGCTTGAATTTATAACTTACATGTGATATACTTAATTGATTGATTGTGAAATAATTGTGATGAATAATTTCCATGAAGAAAATAATGAATCCTATCCTATTGTAAGGTATGTTTAGTGTGGGTATTTAAGTGTAAGTATTTTTCAAATAGTTTTATTTCGCAAGACAATAACGGCCGTGCAATTTTGAATGTCTGTAGTCAACTCACTACGTCGCAAAATGACATAGTACGCTGCCCAAATTGTTCTCAAGCCCTCTTTTTCAAACGTGATCGAGGTTTGAAAGTACATTTTGGTAAGGTACATAAGGCCCAAAATGTACTTCGGGCACAACAACGCCACTACGCCAACTCTCCGCCCCTCAAATTCCATTTTTTCAGAACTTACCAAAATTAAAATATTCTGTACCGATTTTAAAGAGGATTCCCCGTGGTGCAAGGCCTTTGCTAGTTCGAAACCTAGCACTCTGCATTGGATTTTTGATCCTAAATTCACAACTTTTCATAAAATACCTTAAATGATTACGTAGAATCCGAATTGAGGGAAGATGATATCAAAGGAGCCTAGCCTAGCCCTAGGTTATTGTTCAGTAGCGAGGTACTGGCGCCAAACACTGATTTACCCACCAATATATTCTCCCAGAGACAATGGGATCGGCCGCTTTGCAACATGGTAAGGTAACATTTGATTAATACATCTTATAATATTGCAGAGCGCGCTCGCGTTTTGGCTGTAGGGGAATGGGAGTCTGCCCAACATAGGCACTATGTTTGACAAAACGATATTCAGAATTGCAGATTTTCTTCGTTTCAAGCGGCAGGAGCGCAGGACGCATGTCACGTCATGCACACCTAAGTGATATTATCCGCCGGGCTCTTATCACCGCCGGTTTTCCAGCCGTGCTTGTACCTGCTGGTTTGGTGCGCGACGATGGCTAGAGACCAGACGGTATGTCTTTGGTGCCTTGGAAGTTGGGTCTTTGGTGTGAGACTCAACTTGTGTCGACACTATCGCGCCTTTTCATCTTCCAAGTATGACGCGCTGCGCTTGTGCTGCTGTGGCATGAGAACGCTCTGACTACTGCGTAATATCTCAACAGTTATTGAATTCAAATTAAATATGAACGTACACCATAATCTTCTTCTTCTTCTTCTTCTTCTTCTCTTATATATAAAAATGAATTGCTGTTCGTTAGTCTCGCTAAAACTCGAGAACGGCTGGACCGATTTGGCTAATTTTGGTCTTGATTTATTTGTGGAGGTCCAGAGAAGGTTTAAAAGGTGCTATCGATTGAGGCAGTACGAAGTCTGCCGGGTCAGCTAGTATAAACTATTTATGACTAGCTGACCCGGCTGACTTCGTACTGCCTCAATCGATAACAACTTCCATATTTATTTACCTTTTAAACCTTCTCTGGACCTCCACAAATAATTCAAGACCAAAATTAGCCAAATCGGTCCAGCCGTTCTCGAGTTTTAGCGAGACTAACGAACAGCAATTGAATGACATTTCGAGTGACAGCTCAAGCACGCCCAACCTATCTTCAATACCTTAAGCGTGCTCTTCACCCGTCTCCGAAATCCTCAATCATCAGCTCTCTCCATATTTTGCCTCCGAATGATTTTGATCCTCAATACGAAACCATCAGTAAAAAAAATTTTTCATACAAAATTGTTCAGGAGAGGTGATCAATGAGTGAGTGAGTGAGTGAGTGAGTCAGTCAGTGAATCAGCACGAGCAGCTATATATATTAATAGCGACTGGTCGAAGCTTCGCGTGACAAAAAGCTGGCTTTTTGCGCATAGAATGGGCATTGCCATTCTGCGGCGCAATGCTGCCAGCCTTTTAACGTACGCCATTACCAGTCAAAATCGATGGGGAGGAATTCTTTGACACCTAAACTTTTTATTTTGTACATACTTTTTTTAGGATGTAAATATTTTAGTTTATATAATTTTGTTTTTACTGTATACATAGTTCATATTTTAATTTCCGTAATACTATTGTAAGGTTGGGATTCTAGATGGAATGAGAACGCTCTGACTACTGCGTAATATCTGAACAGTTATAGAATTCAAATTAAATTTAAACGTACACCATAATATAAACTATTAATGACTAGCTGACCCGTCAGACTTCGTACTGCCTCAATCGATAACAACTTACATATTTATTCACCTTTTAAACCTTCTCTGGACCTCCACAAATAATTCAAGAAAACAATAAATTAGCCAAATCGGTCCAGCCGTTCTCGAGTTTTAGCGAGACTAACGATCAGCAATTCATTTTTATATATAAAAGATAATAAACGTCGTAACAATACACACCCATGACACATGTAGGATACGATGAAAAATCTACCAGAATAATTAAAGCTCTCAATGAGTATTAATTATACTCTGCCATCACTTGAGTCACCTTATTAATCTATGCATTAGTTGAAGTAGGTACCTAAATTCCCAACAGATTTCAAACCTACTTTAAAAACGTCTTTTCACATAAAGAAGATAAGCTGTTAGTGAATAATTACAGGCCTGCATTATTGCCTATACTTTTTTGAAGTCTGAAAACTATCTATAATGTGAAATAATGCCTTTCTCGAACAAAACAAAATGTTGCGTAATAAACAAAATCTATGATTCTGTACCCCCCCCCCCCACCTTAGTACCGAGCCCCCTCTAATTAAACGCTCCTACTACTATTGGACCCCACAACCAACTCATTCACACAATCCTTCACACTACCTTCACACTACCTACCCTAGGTAACTACCTATACATACTACTCATTCACTCCTCTCTTACAGCTATCCTAATTCCTAATCCACCTACTTGTTGTCATGTATCATTCATTTAAATAACTCACTAACCTACTTCAACTCACTGAATAATCGTACTTATTTCTAATAAACTTGGCCTGTTATCTATCTAGTGGCTACGAAGGACCCTTATCATGATTCCTAGTATCCCTAGTTCTATAAAGGTGAAGAATGCTGACTCCTATTTAAAATAATTCCAAATATATATATATAATCGCAAACCCCAATTAATTTACACTTTCCCATTAAAATATTATACCTATTTTGTCGGAAACACTATCAGATAGATTCATCAATAACTTTTCCCTACAACCTTCCTTCCAACCTAACCACTATGAGAGGGAAGAAGACCAGTTGCTGGAGGACAAGGGGGTATTCCTGGATGCAAGCGGATCTGCGGGGCTCCTCGCCTCGGTCTTCTATCCGGAGGACCGGGTCGAGGAGGACAACGCGGACCACAGATTGACTCGCTCTTTGGCCAAGTCGGTCAATGGCGGGGATAATGATGATACTTATGACCCGCCATTCACCGCTGGCGAACTGGTGGACGCGCTGTCAAGCTTTAATCCGAAAAAAGCCCCGGGTGCTGATGGATTTACAGCGGATATCTGTACTCACGCCGTCAACAGCGCACCGGCACTGTTCCTCGAACTACTGAATAAATGCCTGGCTCTCGAATACTTCCCGAGACCATGGAAGGAGGCGACTGTGGTCGCTCTTCGAAAGCCAGGCAAAGACTCGTACAGCGTTCCCAAGTCATACAGACCGATTGGGCTCTTGCCTGTTCTTGGGAAGCTGTACGAGAAGATGCTGGCGGCTCGGCTCAAGTTTCATATACTTCCACGGATTAGTACTCGCCAGTACGGCTTTATGCCACGGAGGGGCACCGAAGACGCCCTCTATAACCTGCTAAAGCACGTTCGCGGCAGACTCGATGAAAAGAGGATTGTCGCGCTTGTGTCGCTGGATATAGAGGGCGCCTTCGATAGTGCTTGGTGGCCGGCTATAATCGCACGACTGGCAGAGGAAAAGTGCCCCGTTAACTTGAGGCGAGTCGTCAGCAGTTACCTCAGCGAGAGAGCAGTGCGGGTGAGATACGCAATGGCTGAGTGCACGAGAGGCACCCAGAAAGGATGCGTCCAGGGATCTATAACGGGTCCCTTACTGTGGAACCTATTGCTGGACCCTTTGCTCGTAATGCTGAACGAGGGTGGGGACTACGTCCAGGCTTTTGCTGACGACGTGGTCCTCATATTCGACGGGGAAACAGCGGCTGACATCGAGAGACGGGCCAATGCCTCCCTCGAACGTGTTCGGGCGTGGGGCGTCAAAAATAAACTAAAGTTTGCGCCTCATAAAACTTGCGCCATGGTTTTAACCAGGAAACTTAAGTATGACAACCCACGCCTGACCATGGGCGGGGTGGACATTGGTCTGTCCCAAGAGATAAAAATATTGGGTCTCACAATAGACGCTAAACTTACATTCAACAGTCACATAAAAAACGTTTGTAAAAAGGCAGTCAACATTTATAAGATGCTGGCACGGACGGCCCGGATCTCCTGGGGGCTTCACCCCGAGGTGATCCGGACCATCTACACGGCGGTAATCGAGCCAATTATCTTATACGCAGCTTGCGCATGGTCGGAGGCGGCAGGGAAAGAGTACGTCAAGAAGAGGTTGAACGCGGTTCAGCGTGTGTTCGCCCAAAAAATTACTAAGGCCTATCGCACGACCTCCCTGAACTCGGTACTGCTGCTGGCTGGTATACTCCCTCTGGACCTCCGAGTTCGGGAGGTGGCCTCATTGTATGAGGCCAAGAGAGGAGTGTCCCAGCCGTGGCTGAAGGACAGGGAGGTTGAGCGACTGGCTCCCATTTCGGCGGCCCCGCATCCCGCGGAGCGCACACGCATGGAGTTCGACAGCGTGGTAGACGAGGAACAACTCAGTAAAGTTAGATCACACGACCTAAGAATATTCACTGATGGGAGCAAGATTGAGGGCCGTGTCGGGGCTGCTGTCTCTGTATGGAACAGTCGGTCCGAGACAAGGGCCCTCAAGTTTGCTCTCTCAGACCATTGCACCGTCTACCAGGCGGAACTCCTGGCGCTGCGCAAAGCGGTATGCGAGGTAGAGCGGCACGACGTTGCCGCGTTCGGCCTCTTCAGTGATAGCAGGGCGGCACTCCTTAGCGTAGTCAATCCGCACTCTCCCCACCCCTTGGCAGTAGAGACCAGGGACGCTCTTGGCCGCTGTAAACAGCGAGGCAAGAGCGTCTCTCTCTACTGGATCAAGGCCCATGTAGGCCTTGAGGGGAATGAGAGGGCGGATTGGCTCGCTAGGGAGGCCGCCTTGAAGCTCAAAAAAGCTCCTGATTATGATCAATGTCCTGTCTCATTCGTCAAGGGAGCCCTACGTCGGGGCTCCCTTGACGAATGGAACAGACGTTACCAGGAGAGCACAACCGCTTCGACCACCAAATTATTCTTCCCCTGCGCAATACAGGCACACAAGGTAGTCAGGAAAATTACTATTAAAGGGCCAACTACCCAATTCCTCACGGGGCACGGTGGGTTCGCCGAATACTTGACTCGTTTCAAGTGTAGGGGGGACCCATCGTGTGCCTGTGAGCCGGGTATTTCGGAAACTATACCCCATCTCCTGACAGACTGCCCTGCCCACGCTGCCGACAGGCTCGATTTGGAAATTGAAACCGGCATAAAAGTCGACAAGGATAACCTAAAAACGTTAATACAAGATTACACAGATCAAACCATAAAGTATGCAGTAAAAATAGTCGGTATCGCAAATAACAGGAACAAGCTTTGAAAATGTCATGCTACAACATTATCATAAGAATAATGATGCCTAGCATTAAAAACCTGGAAATATATATAAATAAATGTATAATTTGGAGTTAATTAAAAATATACTATGTAAATAGTAATAAGAACTGTCGTGTTGACAACTATAAGCCGCAAATGTTATAAAGTAAGAAAAGAAACTGTAATAGTTGCTGTAAACCTGGAAATATATATAAATAAATGTATACTTTGGAGTTAATTAAAAATATATAGTATGTAGTATGTAAATAGTAATAAGAACTGTCATATTGACAACTATAAGCCGCAAATGTTATAAAGTAAGAAAAGAAACTGTAATAGTTGTTAAGCAAAAAATGTAATTGATAAATAAATAAATAAAAAAGTACAAGACTAAGAAGAATAGGTACACAATTCCCGTATGCCCTCACTCCCCGCAGAGAATGAAAGGACGAATGACAGTACGAGAAGGATAAATGATAGAACTGGAATGACAAAGAGGCTCAGAATGAAAGATGACTAGATTAGGACTTATAAGTAGGAAGCATTTTCATTATTACATTAGTTAAACAAAGGCTCCGCACTTTTGCAGAGGCATAGGTAAAAAAAAAAAAAAAAAAACTAACCACTACGTACCTATTTCATTTCTATCCAATCTACACAAACTTCTAATGATACCATATTAATCCATGAAATAACCAAATAAGCTTTTCTAAACCCTATAGTCACTGGTAGTTCATAATCTTGTATTACGTGAACGAACATAAGTACTTCCTTAAATAATCAATAAAAGCCCAATTCAAATAATCCAAAATTAGAACCTTACTCCTTCCATATTTACTAACAATCCTTCAAATCCAATTATACCTACACAAATTCCTTCCGTATTAACCTAATGTAACTAACACCTGATTTCTATAATCCATCTATCCCTTACCAGCTTACTTAAGATAGTTACCATTAGTATCTATCAAGAGATTTTCTGTTTCAATAAACAAAAATAAGCAGAAAATTACTTTAATAATATTGACACCGCTGTTACAGATAAATTAATGTTGACCGTTTATCTAGAATAGCTCCTACCTTTATCTGTAGATAGATAATTGAGACTGGCCGTAGATTATTAAATTCTCTGTCTAATGTTTGCTACCAGATATAATATTATATATCTAATAAAGAACTCCTACTGCAATTACTTTGTAGTTATGTTCCTTTTCTAGCTGAGTTTGGGAGCAAGTTCGTGAAACTTGACTTTGTTGTACATTCCTACCACGGTGTGCTTGTCCCAGTCCACGAGCCGAGGCTCAGAGATGTGAACTGAAACCCTAACGAGATATTAGTTAGTGTATATATAAATAAATATAAAAGACTGAACTGCGAGCTCCGTAAGTTCTGATACTGGCCCAAAAGGACGGTTCCACTTCGATGGTACGTACCTATCACAGAACGAACAGTCACCCACATTCAGGAAGCTTATCCGATCCTGTTTCCAGGGAAAATCGGAATGCCGCTCGCTTCAAAAGTTATCGGCTACTAGCGAATTATCAGAGGGATATGGAGTCGAGCCACCATTAGGTATCCCTCCATAACCAAAGCACATCACCTTGGGTTTCCTACGAGAAAACTAGCTAAACATGCCGCCGCCCTACCCCCTACTTCTAACATAATAAAGATGATAAAACGACAGCATTTGCTTTTCGAATGCACTGCCAGACTCAACAGCACAAGACAGTAGCAATACACATGTATATGCGCGTATTACTCTTGCCCAATGTAAGGTGTCTTCATTTTCGTAAAGGTCCTATCCTATTCCGACCGCGCCCCAAAATGTAATTTACTTTTTACTAATTATTATGCAAATCTATTACACCCAATAAACCCATTATATAACCAAAATGAACCAAATTCAATTTTACAAAATGGCGATCCGTCCAAATTCAAGTAATTTTATGTTCACCACTATTTTCGCGAATCATTAATTTACCCAATCAAAGAACAACCCCACAAATAAGAAACGCGCGAACCCCAATATATATCATAACTAAGTCCCACTAAATGCTCTTAAATACAATCTCACCAGAAAAAATGCTACGTCTCCTCTTCCCCTGACGAGTTCCCCAAAAAGAATTCCCATTTTTCGCGCGTCGGCCGTATTTATCTCCCCACCATCCGTTCCCTTGTCCTATGTCCTCAGCCAATCAGAAGACAGCTGCATAGTGCCAACTGCACTGACCAAATTTCCATTTTATCGTGAATTTCTCACACATACCCCTCATAACTCTAAGTATTAAAATCACTTCTCTAATCTTTTCATAAAAGATTTTTACCAATTACGAACGATATACCCAAGTAATTTTGTATATTTCTTATCAATCTTTTTATTGCGCCAAAGCATAATTAATTCATCTACTCGTCGCATGAAGGCGCTTTCGTCCTTATTTTAGTCCCGCCTTAATCAAGTGACCATCCAATTATAACCATTACTGGCCTATATGACAATCTACTGTAATAAAATTATGTCTCCAATCCTTAAATTATTTCTAATGTATTTTCACCCCAATAATCCTGTCCAATTTCATATATAAACTAAATATTAAATATTCCTTTCCAGAGTATGAAATTTATCTTCCGCCATTTTTGTATTCCAATCAATACTTTTATCTTACCAGAGTAAATTATCTATATTCATTCAATTTCAGAACAGCTGCTTGCAAGTGATTATTTGTGATATTATTTAAATGTTTTCTTTGTATAGATATTATTGACTGAAATTCGAATTAATCTTTTCTTAATAAATAACATTTAAATGACTAACTTAAGACAAATAGTTGCCATAAACAATTTATAATGATAATTAAATTTCACTATATTCGATATAATCCTTAATATTATTCTCCCACAACGATTAATATATATGTATATATACTAGTAATTTGGGCGGTGCGCGAGCTGCGAGCAGCTCGCGAGTGTTATGTGTAGCGCTCTATTTTGTTTATTTATTTCAAATAAAAAAATCGATCCGCCATCTTGGATTTTTCAACTTTTTTTTTCAACAATGCAAATTCAGAAGCCTCGATTTACTCAAAAATGACACCCATGTTGCAATGTCATCAAAGATGGCGGAGAAACGACCACCATGTTGGCCGCCATCTTGAATTTTTTGACATTTCGGATTTTTCCCATAGTCACCTCAGCTCTCTCTACATTTTTCCCATACATTATCTATATCCTTTCATATCCATCCTTTCATATCCATATCCTTAATCTATTACTCCTTCTAGGAGAACAATTGTGTCAGTGAGTGAGTGAGTGGTAATCGAGTCTGCCATTTTGGTTATATTTGTAGCTCACTGGCAATTGGATGAGATTCCTAGTGATTTTTATTTGAGCAACCCCTACCTCTCTTCAATACCTTGGCCGTGCTCTTCACCCGTCTCCAAAATCCTCAATCATCAGCTACCGCCATATTTTTCCTCCGAATGAATTTTCGTCCTTTATACTGTTACGTGCGCGGGGTACAAATTAAATGCCGGTTACACAACAAAGAGGTTTATTCGCTCACCACAAACTAGACAACTAAATAACTAGCACACACAGTATAACTAGCACACACAGTACTCTTCAACAGTTCAAGTCGCTCAGCAGTTCACAGTAGTCCACAATCGTTGCTTAAGTCGCAGGTCTAACTCTCTTGGTTCACTTCGGTAGATGTGTTCACTTTCGCTTTCGAAAATGAACTGCCTCGTGTCGATAGCCGGGCGTCCTTTTATAGCGGGGTAGAATATTCCGGAATCATCTAGAGATAAGGCACTAGAGCGTTCGAGAATAGTAGATATTTACTGGGGCGTTCGAGAAAACAAGTACCTACACAGTCGTGCCGACGATAGAGGTGAATGCCCTTGTTATCGCGATTTGTAGGTAAAGTAGGTATAGGTAGACAAAAGGGCTTGTGATTTCTTATTGACTTTTCTGGATTTTTCTAAACGGATCGATAGAGTACTTCGACATTAACAATGCGTTTTAATTTCTAGAAGATTCGATCAGTAGTTTCCGAGATATCGACGATCGTTGTAACATTACCCCCCTCTTAATCATGCTCGTCCCGAGCATCATTTGTTCCATGATATCGCGTCAACCTATCCACATGAACTACTTTTGGTTTTCCCCTAAGCCCCTTCTTAATGCGGTAGGTGATGTCATTGATTCTTGTAACAACCGTATAGGGTCCTTCCCAGCGAGCTTGAAGTTTCGGAGATTTTCCCTTTCTGCGTAGCGGATTGTGAAACCATACCAGGGTTCCTTCTTCAAAACCGTTGGTGTTTGCGTTTCTATCGTACCGGGTTTTCATCCTTATACCTGTCTTCAAATTGTTTTCCCGTACCATTCTGTGCACCTCGTCCAGCCGGTTTTGAAGTTCACTCACGTAGTCCGTCACGAGCTTAGAACTATCGGGAGGCGTGCCGGTTATTGCATCCACTGGTAGCCTTATCTCTCGACCAAAATTGACTTTAGCTGGAGTGTGTCCCGTACTGTCATGCACCGCAGATCGATAGGACATCAGGAACAGTGGGATGTACTGGCACCAATCTTTTTGGTGTTCGTCGTCAACTTTAGCCAAGTGATTTTCCAACGTCTGGTTAAACCTCTCGACCATTCCGTCTGACTGCGGGTGCGCTGGAGTCGTACGGGTCTTGTTTATACCGAGGAGTTTGCACATTTCTTGAAACAGAGCAGACTTGAAGTTTCGTCCTTGGTCGGAGTGGATCTCCATAGGTGCGCCGTATCGACTGACCAGTTCCTGAACCAGTTTCTTGGCTACAGTGACTGCTTCCTGGTTGGATGTAGCAAATACTTCCGGCCACTTAGTGAAGTAGTCTTGCACTACTATGATGTATTTGTTACCCTCATCAGTCGTTGGAAAAGGTCCAGCAACATCAATGGCGATACGTTCCCACGGTGCTCCAACGTTGTACAGCTTCAATTTTCCTTTGCTTCTTGTCGGCGGTCCTTTAACCGAAGCACATGCAGTGCATTTACGGCACCAATCCTCGACATCTTCCCGACAACGAAGCCAGTAAAACTGCTGTCGCACTTTAACCAGGGTTTTCTTGACTCCGAGATGCCCGCCAGAAACACCATCGTGGATGTGCCGTAAGAGTGGGGCCACCTTGCTTCGTGGTACCACTACTTGCACTACTTCCTTATCATCGTTAGACTCCCATTTCCTATACAGGACATCTTCTACCAGAGCTAAGCTGTCCCACTGGGCCCAATAGCTTTTGGTAGTTGAACTGTAAGCAGATACATCACTCCATCGGGGTTGCTTCCAAGTTGTTTCCAGTGCAGTATAGGTTGTAGATCATCATCATCTTCTTGCGCCTTCTTCATACTGCGTCCACTCCATTCGTCGTCAAGTCCATTCACCTTTATGACTTTAATCTCTTCTCGGGCTTCGTTCCTCCGACAATGCTTGCGATCTTCGACACACGGCCTTCGTGACAAAGCATCAGCATTGCCAACTTGAGTTATAGTGATGGTTGGGGCCTCATATCGACCAGCCAGCGCACGCCCTGCGGCCCTGGCGACATTTAGTTTTAACGGAACATCTTGATCCACTTGGGTCCAGGAGTCGTGACCCTTCTCCGTTTCCTAGAAGGACACTCTAACTGGATATGGCCCCTTCCTCTACAGAAATGACACGTTGGGATATACCACGGTTTCCTCTCCTCTGCAACTACTTCCTTGACTTCCCTGACTCCATGTTCCACTTGGGTCCATGAGTCCGTGACCCTCCTCCGTTTCCTCAAAGGGCACTCTAACTGGATACGGCCCCTTCTTCTACAGGAATAACACGTTGGGACATACCGCGGCTTCCTCGCCTCTGCAACTACCTCCTTGACTTCCCTGACCTTACTTATCCCGGCGTTCTGCCGTACGGTTTGCACCTCAAGGGCATAAGCCAGTGCTTCTTTTAAGGTCTGGTGGTGACACAACTGTACACTTGTTCTCACTTCTGCGTCCCGTATACCGTTTAGTAAGGCCTCCAGTAGAGTGGGCTCGATCATCACGGGTGTCGATGAGTAGGCTCGACGGACGAGCCTTTCAACCGCTACAACCCATTCCTGGAGGCTTTCACCAGCTTTCTGTTTCCTCTCTCATACCTGCGCTCGGTAGACCTTCTCCAGGTGCCTGTCACCATAGCGTGTGTCTAATGCTTCCATCAGAGACTCCAGTGTCCTACTTTCAGGCGGCAGGGTTTCCAGTATTACTAAGGCATCTCCTCGTAATCCAAGTGTCAAGGCCATAAAGGACTCCTCGTTGCTCCAGGCTTTAGTTTTTGCCAATATCTCAAATTGGTACTTGAAGGCTGTCCACGAGGAAGTTCCATCGAAGTGTGGTAGGTCGAACTTCGCTACTAATGGTGAGGTCACGGCAACAGGTCCGCAGGTTTTTAGCCTGACAATCTCTTTCTCAAGCTCTTGCAAGCGGTCTTCCATGGCCCTAGTCTTCAAAGCCACTTCCTTACTCAGCCTTTGCAAGCATTCTTCAAGGTTCTTCACTTTATCTCCCAGTGCATGGATGCCTGCATCGATTTTACCCATGACTGCTTGTTGGTTGGCCTGTTTCATCTGCTGCATAGAAGCCAGCAGCGTCATCATGTTGGTATCTGACGAGGTTCCATCTGGTGGTGCCGTAGTTCCCGCTGAGACAGCAGCATCGGCCTGACGCCCTTCATCTTCGAGGCTCCGTTGACGTGCAGCATCCATTTCCACTTGACGTCTGGTCCGTGGAGTACGCCCTTCGTTTTCACGTGGTAATAACGGCATCGCACTTCTGACACCAGTTGTTACGTGCGCGGGGTACAAATTAAATGCCGGTTACACAACAAAGAGGTTTATTCGCTCACCACAAACTAGACAACTAAATAACTAGCACACACAGTACTCTTCAACAGTTCAAGTCGCTCAGCAGTTCACAGTAGTCCACAATCGTTGCTTAAGTCGCAGGTCTAACTCTCTTGGTTCACTTCGGTAGATGTGTTCACTTTCGCTTTCGAAAATGAACTGCCTCGTGTCGATAGCCGGGCGTCCTTTTATAGCGGGGTAGAATATTCCGGAATCATCTAGAGATAAGGCACTAGAGCGTTCGAGAATAGTAGGTATTTACTGGGGCGTTCGAGAAAACAAGTACCTACACAGTCGTGCCGACGATAGAGGTGAATGCCCTTGTTATCGCGATTTGTAGGTAAAGTAGGTATAGGTAGACAAAAGGGCTTGTGATTTCTTATTGACTTTTCTGGATTTTTCTAAACGGATCGATAGAGTACTTCGACATTAACAATGCGTTTTAATTTCTAGAAGATTCGATCAGTAGTTTCCGAGATATCGACGATCGTTGTAACAATACGAAAGCATAAGGGAAAAAAATTACAGCAGAGGTGAACCGAAACACAATTCATCTATGACAGAGAGACACCCATGACATTTGTGTTGACGCCATCTTGAATCCGAGATTTTGGATTTATTTTCATCTCCCTGCCAATTGGATGCGGTTCCGAGTATTTTTTGTTTGAGCAGACCTCACCTATGTTTAATACCCTGGCCGTGCTCTTCACCCATCTTCCAAACCATCGATCATCATCTATCTGCATATTTCTGACTAAGAGTTCTTCCACAAAAACATTTTAAAAAGACACCATAAATCGAAGTCTTGCATAGTTCAAAACTTGTAGTCTATTCAATATTCGCCATACATTTTCTATAGAAAAATAAATTCTCTTGAATTTTTTTTCTATTCATCGAGTAGACCTTTGGATCTTGATCATCTTTTGCGAAGAAACTACTCTTCCATCTTTTATACTCTCCGAGATATACACCGACGAAATTTGTATGGCGGCCATTTTTTTTTCGCCATTTTGATTTTTTTTTCAGGTCACTGGCAATTGAATGATATTTCGAGTGACATTTGCTCAAGTACCCCCAACCTATCTACAATACCTTAAGCGTGCTCTTCACCCGTCTCCGAAATCCTCAATCGTCAGCTCTCTCCATATTTTTCTTTTTCTCTATATTTTTCTCTATACGAAACCATCAGTGAAAAAAAAATGTTTCATACAAAATTGTTCAGGGGAGGTGATCAATGAGTGAGTGAGTGAGTGAGTCAGTGAATCAGCACGAGCAGCTATATATATATTAATGGAAAAATAAATTCCGCCATCTTGAATTTTGTTTCTGTTCATTGAGTAGACCTTCAGGTCCTGATCATCTTTTGCTAAGAAACCACTCTTCTATCTTTTATACTCTCCGAGATAGACACCGACGAAATTTGTATGGCGGCCATCTTTTTTTCTCCATTTTGATTTTTTTTTAGCTCACTGCCAATTGGATGAGGTTCCAAGTATTTTTTGTTTGAGCAGCTCTCACCTATGTTTAATACCCTGTCCGTGCTCCTCACCCATCTTCCAAACCCTCGATCATCATCTTTCTACATATTTCTGACTAAGAGTTCTTCCACAAAAACATTTTAAAAAGAAACCATAAATCAAAGTCTTGCATCGTTCAAAACTTGCAGTCTATTCAATATCACCATACATTTTGTATAGAAAAAAAAAATCCGCCATCTTGAATTTTTTTTCTATTCATCAAGTAGACCTTTAGATGCTGATCATCTTTTGCGAAGAAACTACTCTACCATCTTTTATACTCTCCGAGATGGACACCGATGAAATTTTTTTTCAGGTCACTGGCAATTGAATGACGTTTCTAGTGACATTTGCTCAAGCGTGTTTTTCACCCGTCTCCGAAATCCTCAATCATCAGCTCTCTCCATATTTTTCATCCGAATGAATTTTTATCCTCTATACGAAACCATCAGTGAAAAAAAAATTTTTCATACAAAATTGTTCAGGAGAGGTGATCAATGAGTGAGTGAGTCAGTGAATCAGCACGAGCAGCTATATATATATTAACTAGTATTTTGCGCGGTGCGCGAGCTGCAAGCAGCTCGCGACTGTTAAATAAAAAAATTGATCCGCCATCTTGGATTTTTCAACTTTTTTTCAAAAATTCAAAAATTAGAAGCCTCGATTTACTCAAAAATGACACCCATGCTGCCATGTCATCACAGATGGCGGAGAAACGACCACCATGTTGGCCGCCATCTGGAACTTTTTGACATTCCGGTTTTTCCCCATAGTCCCCACAGCTCTCTCTACATTTTTCCCATACATCATCCATATCCCCCATTACTCCTTCTAGGAGGACAATTGTGTCAGTGAGTGAGTGAGTGGTAATCGAGCTATATATAATATATATTTTATTTGGAAAAATAAATTTTGCCATTTTGAATTATTTTTTCTATTCATCGAGTAGACCTCTAGGTCCTGATCATCTTTTGCCAAAAAACCTCTCTTCTATCTTCTATTATACTTTGTGAGATAGACGCTGTCGAAATTTGTATGGGCGCCATCTTGAATCTGCCATTTTGGTTATATTTTTAGCTCACTGGCAATTGGATCAGATTTCGAGTGGTTATTGTATGAGCACCCCCTACCTCTCTTCAATACCTTGGCCGTGCTCTTCACCCGTCTCCAAAATCCTCAATCATCAGCTCCCTCCATATTTTTCCTCCGAATGAATTTTTGTCCTTTATACGAAAGCATCAGGGAAAAAAAATTACAGCAGAGGTCAACCGAAACACAATTCATCCATCTTTAATACTTTTTGAGAGATACAACCATGACATTTGTGTTGACGCCATCTTGAATCCGCCAGTTTGGATATATTTTCATCTCCCTGCCAATTGGATGCGGTTCCGAGTATTTTTTGTTTGAGCAGCCCTCACCTATCTTTAATACCCTGGCCATACTCCTCACCCATCTCCCAAACCCTCGAGCATCATCTATCTCCATATTTCTGACTGAGAGTTCTTCCATAAGAACATTCTGAAAAGGAACCATATCAAAGTCTTGCATAGTTCCCAACTTGCAGTCTCTTCAATATTCTCCATATATTTTGTATGGAAAAATAAATTCCGCCATCTTGAATTTTGTTTCTGTTCATTGAGTAGACCTTCAGGTCCTGATCATCTTTTGCTATGAAACCACTCTTCTATCTTTTATACTCTCCGAGATAGAAACCGACGAAATTTGTATGGCAGCCATCTTTTTTCTCCATTTTGAATTTTTTTCAGCTCACTGCCAATTGGATGAGGTTCCAAGTATTTTTTGTTTAAGCAGCCCTCACCTATGTTTAATACCCTGGCCGTGCTCCTCACCCATCTTCCAAGCCCTCGATCATCATATATCTACATATTTCTGACTAAGAGTTCTTCCCCAAAAACATTTTGAAAAGAAACCATCAATCAAAGTCTTGCATAGTTGAAAACTTGTAGTCTATTCAATATTCTCCATATATTTTGTATGGAAAAATAAATTCCGCCATCTTGAATTTTGTTTCTGTTCATTGAGTAGACCTTACTCTCCGAGATTGACACCGACGATATTTGTATGGCGGCCATCTTTTTTTCTCCATTTTGAATTTTTTTTCAGGTCACTGGCAATTGAATGACGTTTCGAGTGACATTTGCTCAAGCACCCCCAACCTATCTTCAATACCTTAAGCGTGCTCTTCACCCGTCTCCGAAATCCTCAATCATCAGCTCTCTCCATATTTTTCCTCCGAATGAATTTTATCCTCTATACGAAACCATCAGTGAAAAAAAAAAATTTTCATACAAAATTGTTCAGGAGAGGTGATCAATGAGTGAGTCAGTGAATCAGCACGAGCAGCTATATATATATTTATATATATATATACACATACAGGGCGTCCCACGGCAATGCCACATGGAGGGAAAGTACCTTAAAATATTTTTTGGAACTGCATTCATACATTTTTAATAATTGCCTCGTTGAACCGGGTATCAAACCCGGTTCACGAGAAAAAAAAATCGGTCTGTAATTTTATGATACCGATCGGAAGGCATCATCGTAAGGGTTATTTTTTGCCAAATAAATTAGTATCAGAAATAAAGGGAAGACCATGAATTTTATTATTTGATGTGAAATTTTGTTCAAAAATGAAAAGCTGACAATGCCGTAAGGACATACAACTGACATTATCATAAGTAACTATTACTAATAAATTTACCTACCCACTTGAGAAGTACGCATCATTTCCCTATTATAATTTAAGTGCATGATAAAATGATAAAGAGATACGTAATTACTACTAACGTACCTACGTACCTGATTGTATGCAACAAATTGAGCCGTATCCTAGGCCGAAAGACGCGTAAATTATTTCGATTTGTTATGAAACGGTTTGTGGATAATCTGCTAAATTTGGGACGTTTCGATCATCGCATACCACAATCGCGGCACCAAATGATAAACACCGATGATGAACTCGACATTTTGATATACTTTGAGGCAAATCCTAAAAGCTCAGTGAGGGAAAGTAATAGGAGTTTCGAAAAGCAAAATTCACCGTGTTCTGAAAAAATATAAATTCAAAAGTTATGTTGAATTAAAGGGCGTTTAGTACAAAAATTAATGCCTATGAGAATCCCTTACGTATCCGCGAGACTAATAATCAAGTACGTTTTTCGTTCAACTGTTGGTGTGGGATTGTAAATAACCGGGTCCTCTTAGTACATTTTTATGAAGGGCATTTGAATACGGTGTAGTGGGTAACTAATTGTAATCAAACAATATTTTTATAACGGTTAGATATATTTCATTTCTTCCATATATTTACTTCTGTATTAAATCACACAGGTGAAACCGAGTGCGCAGCTTAGTCGACTGTGGCGAAACTTGTGTTCGCTTGCGTACGCGCAGGAATGCGACCGGTTTAGTCTAGCGCGCTCGATGCATTATCCTCGCGGCCGCGGACCTTAGTGTTTAACCGGCTCCGACGGCGAATGCACGCTCGTTTTCACCTCGCGCCTAGCAATAAATATTAGCTCAAATCTATTATAATATCTTCCAATTCTATTCGCTTATTCTTCCAATCTCTTGTGCATCTTTCTCATCTTCTAATTCTACCTCTGTATACTGTGCTTGTGCTTATAAACATTATAAACTCATAGTGTGTGCAAAAGAAGTTTAATTTAAAATCATCCAGAATACCTATACTGGTGACCCCGACGTACGAACATAGAGAGGTAGGCAGTCGGTCAACACAATGGGCGGCCCGGGTATCGACGCGTCTGGAGAAAGTTCGAGAACATTCTCTGCGGGTACAACCGGCAACGCAGGTGCTGAAGATGTGCTTGGCGAGAGAGGCGTTTTTAAAGTTGGCGTGCGAATATCTCCGTTCTGGCCAGAGGAGCCTGCATTATGGTTTGCGCAGATGGAAGGACAATTTCTCCTGTCAGGTATTTCGGCAGATAGCACTAAGTTTTATTATGTTATTTCGCAACTAGAAAATAAATACGCGATCGAAGTCAAAGATATTATTAATGTACCGCCGTCTGAAAATAAGTACCTTAAGTTAAAGACGGAGCTTATAAGACGTCTCTCGGCGTCACAAGAAAAGAAGGTCCAACAATTATTAATGCATGAGGAGCTAGGGGACCGCAAGCCCTCCCAATTTTTGCGGCATCTTAAAACTCTGGCTGGACCAACTGTGCCTGACACTTTCATTTGCACGTTGTGGTCAAGTAGGCTACCACAAAATATACAGACAGTGATTGCATCCCAGCCAAATTTACCTTTAGAATCTGTTGCAGAATTAGCCGACAGGGTGTATGAGATCGCGCCGCCACCGGGATTAGCAACAACCGCGGTAGCGATGCCTAACTCCAGCAGCACCATAGACGAGCTAACCAGGCAGGTGGCAGAGTTGGCACGGGAATGGGCAGCTTTTAAAGGTCAGGTACATGCTATTTCTCCTAGACATGGTGGACGGCGTACAGACAGACAAGCGACCCATTATAGAGGACGAAGCCGATCGCGTTCTAAGACGCGCAATGACAATTACTGCTGGTATCATAACCGATTCGGTAACAGAGCCAACAGATGTACCACACCCTGCGCATTTCCGGAAAACACCAAAGGCAGCCGGAAGTAGCGGCTAACGACTGCCCCATTAATCCCAGCCGCTTCTTTATTACGGACCAGACATCTAAAATGCTTTTTCTGGTGGATACAGGATCAGACCTCTGCGTGTTTCCTAAAACAATGGTACGGCAACCACGCAACAAGACTGAGTACCAGTTATATGCAGCAAATGGAAGTCCGATTAACACTTACGGCTGGATTCATCTCAATCTTAACTTAGGCCTGCGCCGCGTCTTTCCTTGGAGATTTGTAGTAGCTGACGTACACAAACCAATTATTGGTGCAGATTTCCTCATATTTTATCATCTACTTATAGATATGAGGAATCATCGCTTGATCGACGGTCTCACGCAGCTATCTTCGACAGCATCACCTGCAAGCAAATCAACAGCAGATATAGCATCAGTCAAAGCTATAGCCGGAAGCTCACAATATCACAGCTTATTACGTGAGTACCCTGACCTTACCCGACCTGCTGGCACTCAACAACAGGTCAAGCATACAACAATGCATCACATTCGCACAGTTCCTGGACCACCGGTGTCTTGTCGCCCGCGTCGTCTACCACCCGATAAATTAAAGATCGCACAGAAGGAGTTCGGGGACATGTTAGCCAACGGTACAGCTCGTAGGTCGGAGAGTCCTTGGTCTTCACCGTTGCACCTGGCTCCAAAAAAAGATAATGGATGGCGTCCCTGTGGAGACTACAGGGCCCTGAATGCCCGGACTATTCCAGACAAATACCCAATAAGACATATCCAAGACTTTGCTCATCTACTCGCTGGAAGTCAAATATATTCGAAGGTAGATCTTATCAAAGCGTACAATCAGATCCCGGTAAATCCAGCTGACGTCATGAAAACTGCAATAACGACGCCGATAGGATTATTCGAGTTCCCTTACATGAATTTTGGGTTGCGTAACGCAGCGCAAACTTTTCAGCGATTCATCGATGAAGTCCTCAGAGACCTTCCTTTTTGTTACGGGTACATTGATGACATTTTAGTCTATTCTGAGACAGAAAACCAGCATATCCAGCATCTACGCCAGTTATGTCAGCGACTATCGGAGTACGGCATGTTGATAAACTCAGCAAAGTGTGAGTTTGGCAGAGATAAAATAATCTTTTTAGGACATGAAGTCTCCAGTGACGGCATCAATCCTCTACCCGACAAAGTACAGGCGTTACAGGACTACCCAGTACCCAAGACGGTGAAAGAGATGCGACGATTCCTCGGTATGTACAATTTTTATCGGCGTTTTGTCCCCGGAGCAGCAAACATACAGTCACCGCTGAACGTTATACTCACTGCCCTGAAAGTAAAAGGTTCGCAGAGTATCACTATGACACCTGAGATGCTAGAAGCTTTCGAGGCCTGTAAGAATAGTCTGGCCAGAGCAACTATATTGGCACACCCAGAACTGAACGCACAACTAGCTATCCACTCCGATGCATCCGATAACTCTATTGGTGCGGTACTCCAGCAAAAAGCAGGCGACACCTGGAAACCTTTAGCGTTCTTCTCACGGCGCCTAACTTCAGCTCAGAAAAAGTACAGTCCGTATGACAGGGAGCTCCTAGCCATCTATGACGCAATAAGGCATTTCAGACACATGGTCGAAGGAAGGCATTTCACTGTATTTACCGACCACAAGCCCCTGACCTACGTATTTGATACAAATCGCGACAAATGTTCACCAAGACAGTTCCGGTACTTAGATTATATTTCACAATTTACTACTGATATACAATATGTAGCCGGAAAGGATAACGTCGTGGCCGACGCACTATCAAGGATAGAGGCCATGTCAGGGACAATAAGTTATGATGAGCTTGCACGTTCTCAAGCTTCAGATGTTGAGTTGCAAGATCTTCTCCAGAAGGGCACTGCACTTAAACTTCAGAAGATAAAGACTCCATTCTCCAACAACGACTTGTACTGTGACGTCTCTACAGCTAACCCTAGACCCTACGTTACTGCACCCTTCAGAAGGCAGGTATTTGAATCACTTCATCGCCTTAGTCACCCAGGTACAAGGGCAACGGTCAAATTACTGACAGAACGGTTTGTTTGGCCTGGGATAAGAAGAAACTCTAGAGAGTGGGCTAAAGAGTGCATTGAGTGCCAGAAATGCAAGATCACCCGGCATACCTCATCTCCCACTTCCACGTTTCCTGTTCCTTCCCAACGCTTCTCCCATGTCCATATGGACATCGTAGGGCCTTTACCAATTTCGTGTGATTTCAGATACTGCCTCACGGTTATTGACAGGTTTACCCGGTGGCCTGAGGCATATCTACTGGCCGACATCACAGCGGAGACATGCGCCCGCGCCTTTATCGCTGGCTGGGTGTCCCGCTTTGGCTGCCCGCACCGCATCACGACCGACAGAGGGAGGCAGTTTGAGTCCAAGCTTTTTAACACAATAAGCGAAATCCTTGGGGCTCAGCACCGGCCTACAACAGCGTACCACCCCGCCTGCAATGGGATGGTAGAACGTCTCCATCGTCAACTAAAAGCAGCTATAAAATGTCACGCTAGTTCCAGCTGGACCGAGGTACTACCCCTAGTGCTGTTAGGCATCCGCAGCGCATGGAAGGAAGACGTCAAGGCTTCAGCAGCAGAACTCGTATATGGCGAACCCCTTCGCCTGCCAGGCGAGTTTTTCAACCCATTACCTACCGATCTTGTTGACGTGACAGACTTTGCTTCACGACTGCGCCTTCACATGTCAAAGCTCTCACCTGAACCCGCCAGTCGACATGGGCAAAGAACTTTCTACGTACCTCGCAGCCTGATGACAGCAGAATATGTCTTCCTTAGGCAAGAGGCAGTACAGCGTCCACTCAGTCCTCCATACGCTGGGCCATACAAAGTACTGGAAAGAGGCACGAAGAACTTCAAGATAGATGTCCAAGGTCGGCAACTTACCGTTTCCATAGACAGGTTGAAACCCGCGTACCGGTCCAGAGAGATGAATACTACCACTACATCCCATGATCCACCCGTGGACAATGAGAGGAAGACCAGATCCGGACGAGTAGTTCGATTTCCAGATTACTTTCGACCTTAGCTTAGCACCGGTCTCAGCCGGGGGGTAGTGTAGTGGGTAACTAATTGTAATCAAACAATATTTTTATAACGGTTAGATATATTTCATTTCTTCCATATATTTACTTCTGTATTAAATCACACAGGTGAAACCGAGTGCGCAGCTTAGTCGACTGTGGCGAAACTTGTGTTCGCTTGCGTACGCGCAGGAATGCGACCGGTTTAGTCTAGCGCGCCCGATGCATTATCCTCGCGGCCGCGGACCTTAGTGTTTAACCGGCTCCGACGGCGAATGCACGCTCGTTTTCACCTCGCGCCTAGCAATAAATATTAGCTCAAATCTATTATAATATCTTCCAATTCTATTCGCTTATTCTTCCAATCTCTTGTGCATCTTTCTCATCTTCTAATTCTACCTCTGTATACTGTGCTTGTGCTTATAAACATTATAAACTCATAGTGTGTGCAAAAGAAGTTTAATTTAAAATCATCCAGAATACCTATAACGGAAAGGTATTTAGAAATACTTGAGATATTAAGAAATGAGATAAATAATCTTCCGGTCGCAGAACGACAAAACCTTACTTTTCAGCAAGATAACAGTCACAGAACAAGGGATTATCTCAATGAACACTTTTGTCCCTGGATCGGGACAATTGGACAAATAAGATGGCCGCCGAGATCCCCAGATCTAACCCCGTTAGATTTTTTTTATGGGGTTATGTACAAAATTTAGTTTACAAGAACCAGCGTGAAAGTGTCAACGAGCTACACAGAAAAATTAGACGTATTATTCTAAATATCCAACACAACAAGATAAAAAAATCGACAGGGATAGAAATAAGCCAAAGAGTGCGACTTTGTACTCAACAGGATGGGGCTCATTTCGAGCATTTGATAAATTGATTAATTTTGTATTAAAAATTTTAAAATTCATGGTCTTCCCTTTATTTCTGATACTTATTTATTTGGCGAAAAATATCCCTTACGATGATGTCTTCCGATCGGTATCATAAAACTACAGACCAACTTTTTTTTCCGGACCGGGTTCGATTCCCGGTTCAACGAGTCAATTATTAAAAATGTATGAATGCAGTTCAAGTGGTTTTTGAAATTAAAATAAAGTCTTAAAATGTCCCATCTTCAATAATTAAGGTACTTTCCCTCCATGTGGCATTGCCGTGGGACGCCCTGTATATATATATAAATATATATATATATATATATGTGTGGGATTGTAGCTCAGAGTGAAACAGCATGGAAATATAAAAATACTATTTATTTAAAAAACACCAACTGCACCCGTACATTACTTAGCCGCCATCTTAAGTCGAAGTGTCCCTCTCTCCCTCTCGTATATCCTCTCACTCATTCGTACTGTTATACCCTGTCAATGTCGGGAGATGCGCTGACCATCATCCCTCGCCTCGCGAAGTCAGCACTTTGATGATGACATATAAGCCGAGTGCGGGGGACGCGCGCCAGTTCATTCAGAATCACGGTACGGGTCGGATCCTTGATTATCTTATTTCCAAGTTTTATTCTAGGTTTTGTGTACTAAATCCAAATAAATCTCATTTAATCAAATAATAGTTTTTTAAAAAGCTAATCATCAAGTTCCGCATAATATTTGGTGGCAGCGGTGGGATACGCAAATCCCATTTACTCGACTCGGGTCCCTGTTGTGACCTTTACACCTACTGCTGGCTGCTGGTCAAGCAAGCCGAGCCAACGAGCACCATGTTCCTGCTCATCACTATCCTCTGCTAGTGAGTGGAAACCGTACTAATTCGTCACAATACAGAACTCAGAGCCCTATTTTATCCTTAACTTCAGTAACTTCTATCATATTATTGTATCTATAACATTTGTTATTGTTACGTCCAGACGTTGTAGTGAGATAAGCTCGCAGTCTCCGGTAGCAGTAAGCTCACCTAGTGTGGAGACGGCTTCTTATAATTTTATTTTGTGTGTGTTTTGATAATTCTTTTGTGTATTGTTCTATTTTTTTTTGTGTGTATTTTCCTTATATATTGCCACAATGGCAACCAAGGGCGAATCTATCCCCGAGAAGGTAGAGAAAACCGAAAAAGTTTCCAGTGTTCCCAGTGGCCCTACCACACGCTTAGAAGTTAGCGAAAAGATTGAATTAAATGTTTTACTTAAATTCATTAAACCATTCGATGGTTCTAGGGAAAAGCTAACCCCATTTGTTTCAAACTGTCAAAGTGCTTATAATCGAGCGAACAAATTCCAGAAACCAATTCTATTCAAATACATATTAAGCCAGTTAACGGATAGAGCCGAAAGTACATGTAGTATCAAAGAATTTGAGTCTTTTGAACAATTTATTGAATTTTTAAAGCAACAATTCGGTGATAGGAAACACTATGCTCATTTACTTTCTGAATTACAAGACTGTAGACAGGGTTCAACCGAAACGGTTAACCAATACGCCCTTAAGGTGGAAACAATCCTGTCTAAGCTACTTACTGAAATTAAAATGTCCATAAAAAAGAAGTCAGAAGTAAATGGTCGCGTGGCGGCAATGGAAGACCTCGCATTACATACATTCATGATAGGCCTCCATCCACGACTATCACAAATAGTGCGGTGTCGTGACCCTGACTCTCTAAATTCAGCTGTTGGTTGCGCTGTAGCAGAAGAAAAGATATTATCAACCTCATACAGGAAACCAAGCTTCAACAACGTCGAAAGGTCAAAATTCATTCCCCGACGCGAATTCCAACCTCAAACGTATCGTCCCTCAAATTCATCAAATTCACGACAAGACTCCCCTAGGAAAATAAATACTGGGGAATTAATCTGCCGTTATTGCAAGAACGTAGGGCATACCATTGATTATTGCCGCAAAAGGCAATACAACAATAACAGAAACCAACCTAACCCGTCAACCTCAACATCAAATTACCATCAAAATAATCTACCACAAAACAACCCTCAAAGCTCACCCCGCAGAGCTTTCGCTATTAACTACTCAGATGATAACGGTGTTGATGAAGTCGACAACAATAACTATTTAAACGAGTAAAATTTCTCGATCGGTATCGCCCGGGAAATTACCCGTACAAAATCAAAGTCGATACAACAAGTCTCACTGCATCCTCTGTATCCCGTAAATCATCAAGAACAATTACAAATTCCTCTGTATCAAAAAAAACAATTGCTAATTCCTCTGTATCTCAAAGAACGAATGCCAACTCCTCTGTATCCACAATTCCTAATTCCTCTGTACCACAAAGAACAAATCCTAATTCCTCTGTATCACAAAGAACAATTCCTAATTCCTCTGTACCACAAAGAACAAATCCTAATTCCTCTGTATCACAAAGAACAAATCCTAATTCCTCTGTATCACAAAGAACAATTCCTAATTCCTCTGTATCGCAAAGAACAAATCCTAATTCCTCTGTATCACAAAGAACAAATCCTAATTCCTCTGTATCACAAAGACCAATTCTTAATTCCTCTGCATCTCAAAGAACAAATGCCAATTCCTCTGTATCAACAATTTCTAATTCCTCTGTATCACAAGAAAACAATGTTAAGATATACGAAATAAATAAAAATACCAAGAAAAGATACTTACCACATGTGCTCATCCAAACTCCTCTCGCAGATCGACCCCTATCATTCCTAGTAGACACTGGTTCTTGTGTAAGTTTAGTAAAGTTAAATTCAATATCCAAAACACCTAGGTTAAGTAATGTAATTATAACACTTAAAGGGATTGATCCTGGTGACGACGTAACGCCGACATTAGGAAGTTTCGAAATGCACGTATTCAAAAATTCAACAAAAGTTCACGAATTCCACGTTGTTAAAGATATAAGCCTCAGTCAGGATGGCATAATCGGGAACGATCTACTAAACAATTTTGCTTGCCAAGTCGACTATCAGAAAAGAATACTACAAATAGGAAATGATTCAATTAATTTAAACTTCTCCGAACCACTTTATACCATACCCCCTCGCACAGAAGCAATAATTGAATGCACTGTAAGTAACCCTGAAATTCAAGAGGGAACAATCCTAGACCAACAAATCTCTGAATCATTACTAGTTGCAAATTGTATCGTCAGCGTGAAAGAAAACAACCGTATCAATATAACCGTTGTAAATACATCGAAAAAATCTGCTTTTCTCCACTCTGATCTTAACCTTACCTTAGAACAATTGGACACTCAATCTTGCATGGCTATGCCCGACTCCTTACCAAATCCAAGTTCCCTAACTAGAACAAATGAAGTCCTTAAACAACTCAGGATGTCACATCTGAACCATGAGGAAGTAGAAGCACTCTTACAAATCTGCTCAGACTATTCCGATATTTTCCACCTCCCAAACGAACAACTCACTTTTACCACAGCAACCGAACACAAAATTAGAACTAACTCAGAGATTCCAATTCAAACAAAATCCTATAGATTTCCAGAATGTCACAAAAAGGAAGTTGAAAACCAAATTAATAAAATGTTAAACCAAAACATAGTTACGCCATCACACTCACCTTGGTCTTCACCAATCTGGGTCGTCCCTAAAAAGTTAGATGCATCAGGCCTACAGAAATGGAGAGTCGTGATTGACTACAGAAAACTCAACGACATTACTATAGGCGAAACTTACCCAATTCCACAAATAACAGAAATTCTAGACCAGCTAGGGAAAAGTCAATATTTCACTACCCTAGACCTGGCATCCGGATTCCATCAAGTCCATGTATCTCCACAAGATGCAGAAAAAACTGCTTTTTCTATACCACAGGGCCATTTTCAGTTTAATAGGATGCCGTTCGGGCTCAAAGGGGCCCCTGCAACATTCCAAAAACTAATGAATACATGCTTATCTGGCCTTCAAGGTTCTCGCTGTTTTGTTTATCTTGATGACATCGTAGTATACGCACCAGACCTATCTACAAGCATAAAGACCCTATCTGATGTTTTTGAACTACTCAGAAGATATAACTTAAAACTACAACCTGAAAAATGCGAATTCTTACGCAAGGAGGTAGCATATCTTGAACACATTATAAATAATGAAGGTGTAAAACCAAACCCCGATAAGATAAAAGCCGTCATCGAATTCCCAATACCAAAATGCCCAAAAGATGTAAAATCATTTCTTGGATTAGTATCGTATTACAGACGTTTCATTCCAGATTTTTCTAAATCAGCCAAACCCTTGACGTCACTCTTGAAAAAGGACGTACCCTTCAATTGGGAGAATAAGCAACAACTTGCTTTCGAGAACTTACAACACAAACTTACTACCCCACCAGTCCTAGCTTATCCCGACTTTTCAAAACCATTTATACTCACCTGTGATGCCTCTAACTACGCTGTATCTGCTATTCTATCCCAGGGCCAAATCGGAAAAGATCGCCCTATAGCTTACGCCTCTCGCACGCTTAATAAAGCCGAATGCAATTATAGTATTACAGAAAAAGAGTGTCTCGCTATAGTTTTCGGCACAAAAGCTTTTCGTCCCTACCTTTACGGATACCGATTCACGATAGCCACGGACCACAAACCGCTTCAGTGGTTGTTTAATTGCAAGGACCCGGGATTCAGACTAATACGTTGGCGCCTGAAACTGGAGGAATTCGACTACGATATAATTCATAAAAAGGGAAAGATCAATTGTAACGCCGATGCACTTTCCCGCTTCCCAGTTAACCCCATAGAAGGCGAATTTCCATCACCTGATCTCCCTTTACCAGATATTACCGATATACCAGTAAACCCGTTAGAAGATCCTCTTCTAGAACTACCTTCCCACATTCCTTCTACTTTTGACAATGACGACTTGCTACATCAAGACATGAGCCTAAACCCAAACACAATTCCAGATTCTACAAGTAACCCTGACTTGAATCCTATCCCAGGCCCAAGCTCTGCTCCAGACCTTCCAATAATTGAAGAGGAAGAACCAGACCTGATCGATTTAGGACCTCTGGAATTAAGTCCTCAAAATGGAGATCTTAACCTCGACTTCGAAGATCTTAACATCCCTTCAACGACAAATTCTAGTCTCCGAACTAACACAAACTTGAACAATGACGACTATTCAAAATTCCTAAAATCTATTAGCAACAAAGAAACTACTTTCGACACCCTATTAAAAGAACACAACGAAAACCTATTAAAATCCCCTTTCAAAACAATTCTAATCCCTACCTCTATAGACTTAGATGAATCAAATCCTTACGTCCCTGAAATCTTACTCAACAATCCTAATAAAGACGAAATCCTCAACTCTGAAAAAGAATTAAACTCGTCGATTAAAACAAAATATGAAGACAAAGACATTTACTTACTCTTTACCAAAGTACACCATTTTGACGAATCCTGTTACCCTACTATATATGACAGCCTGAAAAGAGTACGGGATAGTATTATACAATCAGGTCCTATAACGAATATCGCAGTTTCTGATTTCAAACACGCATTTAATCAACATTCCTATACCAAAATCTATAACATCCTTACTTATGTATTCCAAAACACTAAAATATGTATACACATCTATCTTAACAAAACTATTTACCCAACTTTAAGCGAAAGACCTAAAATCTTACGGGAGAATCACGATCTGCCTATAGCTGGTCATCTAGGTTCATCGCGTATGTATAGTAGAATAAGAGAACAATTTTACTGGAAAGGAATGAGGGGAGACATAGAGGATTACGTTAAGAAATGTAAGATGTGCCAAGAGAATAAAGCCTTAAGGAGAGTAAACAGAGCTCCTATGGAGATAACCACTACATCAACTTCCCCGTTCCAGAGGGTCGCATTAGATATAGTAGGACCATTACCTGAATCTGGCAGCTGCAAACTCAAGTATATACTGACGTTGCAAGACGATCTCACGAAGTACTCTTTGGCCTATCCTCTGCGTAGCACAACAGCTGAAGAATCAGCAGACTGCTTAATTCATTTTATTTCCCTCTTTGGAGTTCCAAAGTCAATTCTCATTGACCAAGGTACTAATTTCACTTCAGATCTATTTAAAACCACTTGTCAATTTTTGAAAATAAAACAGTTATGGTCATCACCTTACCATCCTCAAACTCAAGGAGCTTTAGAACGTAGCCACTCGACCCTGAAAGAATACTTAAAATCATTTGTAAATGAAAATCAGGACAACTGGCCAACATACGTTTATACAGCTATACTCACATATAATACGACAATACATTCTACTACAAAATTCAGCCCATACGAATTAATCTTTGGACACAAACCCTTAATACCAAATTCCATTTATGAAAGTAGTGCCGGTACAACTTATTCTGATTATATTCGAATGCTACAACACAAATTTAAATACACAAGAGAAAAAGCATTAGAGAATATATTAAAATCTAAGGAAACTTCAAAAACTTATTACGACTCTCGAACTAAATCACCACCACAATACAAAGTAGGTGACTACGTCTACCTTAAAAACCACTTAAGGCTCAGGAAGGCCTTATCACCACTCTGGAAAGGACCGTACAAAATAATAAAGGTTCACAGCAATCATACAGTCACACTTCTAATTAATCGAAGACACGTAATACATCACTTCGATCAGATCAAACCCGCAGAAACTTCACAACCCTCTACTTCTACATCTGCTAATTTAACTTCAGAGTAAATATTTATTTATTCTCATTTCCTTTTCAGCGTCTCAACCAATGCGCATCCAGATTTTGTCAAGCCATACCCCTCTAACTCCGGCATCTACTTCGATAGTATAGGCAAACTTAAGATAATAAAAGGTAATCTTAACATAGTCAGCTATGTGGACATTTCCTACATAAGTCCTCATTTATCCAACCTAAAGGCAATTGTAGGATCAGTGAGACTTGCGTGCCAAAAGTCTAACGACCCTCAGTGTGAAAATATACTATCTCCATTGATAGTACGTCTTAATGATATACAACTCGAGTACGACTCTATTTCTCATTTAATCTCAAAACGTAATAAAAGATCAGCATGGTTTAGCGGTATAGGTACCTTATTTAAACACATTTTCGGTACCCTCGATGAAGATGACGCAATAAAATACGATTCCGCTATAGAAGCTGTCCAACAAGATCAAAAGAAAATCGCTAATTTAATGAAAGAAAATATCCTAATTACCACTTCAACATTGGAATCCTTTAAACAAACAATTAATAAAATAAAGAAGAATGAAGAAATCCTTAACGAATCATTAAACACAATTATGAAAGAAGTATATAATTTTACTGAAATATCTAATACCTTAATTATTGAAACTAAAGTCAATTCCATACTTACCAACCTCGAAGGTTCCTTACTTGCATTATCGTTTCAACTAGAAGACTTGATCCCTTTTTCCACTCCGACCAACTAAACGGATCAATTAGTTGATCCGTTTGATACTCTTAAAGACACTTCGTTCCTAATCGGACCAACTAATATGATCTGTGTTAACTTATAATGAATGGTCTTAACGAATCAACTTACTTGGAATCCACATTATACTCGTACTCTATCGAAGTGAAAAATCTGACGAATGACAGTAGCAAACGAAATATCACGTGACATAAGTATATCATGTCGCTGGTCTCAAATGAAATAATATACTACGATAAAAATTTACCTTTTTATTTGTCCTTAATAAACTTAAATCCTTAAACAAAAAAATTAACGAACCTATTTTTTCTTATTTTATATTTATCTTATTTTTTTTTTAATATCTTTATTTACAAAAAATACAAGCATGAAATATATCTAAGTATTTAAAATTATTATTATTATTTATTCTTTATCTCTATATTACTTTTTCTAATGCTTATCTTAATTTCTCCATTGCATGCCCAAGACTTATATTATTATTTAAAAACTGCATCATTATATGTCGAATAATTCCATCTTTGTTCGCATATTTTCTGTTCCTTTTTGTGGGTGTTTGTAATCTATTAAGCTTTTCGTTTCTTGATACAAAATTAAGTAAACGTAACAAAGTCACGTTCTTGTTGAAAACTTTATTTAATTTCGAATGAAATGATTCCAAAACATTGTTGGTACGGTGCCGCTGACCAAACACACTTATAATTTTGAGGTAGTTGCGTTTTTTAAGTAAACGGTTTACATATGCCATAAAACTTGACATTCTCAGGTCACTTTCTTTGTACTCCGTTTTAATGTACTCCCAACCGTCTAATATCGAAGCTTCCGGTAATAAAGGAAGAATAGCACAAAGCCCTACAATTCTTCGCTCTTCTTTGCACTTATAGTTTAATCTTTTTGCTCTACGCCACATATTATGGGTCCAGTGATAAAAACAACCTTTAATTGAGACATCTGGATATGCTGCTGTTATAGCGTTACATAAAGCGACTTCGAAGTCGCAATGTAATATGCTAATTTTTAAGTCCGTTAATTTTGTTTTTAAAAGTTCGATGAGTATTGAATAAGTTATTTGCTTTTTATCAGGCATTAAGGCGTAAATTAATGGTTTCGTTAGAACTGTGTCTTCTGAGCTGCCGAAGTCCCCGTGGATAGTTAACAATTGATAAAATGGTTTGGGGCAACTTTGAAATGTAGCATCTATGAAAAATTATTTTGTGTTAGCTAGTTGTGATAGTGACTCCTTTGAACAAAAAACAAGCATTCTGTTATTTTCATCCTCATATTCACACAGAAGAAAATCTCTATGTATTTGTGGTACTTCAACCTCTCTGTAACACCTAAATACAGTTTTTGAAGCACCAATTGCTTTATGTCTGGTGTCATAAAGTCCGCTTTTTAACTTAGAGAGTTTAGGCATTTCGGCAACAAAATTTAGTCCCTTGTCTAACATTTCACAAAGAGAATCCTTATAAAGTCGAGTTATCGGTAAATCACTTTCAGCTGCTTTAATCTTTAATTTATTAATTTCCATTAAAATCTGATTTTGTGAGCCATCCATTACACAAGTATGAGGTGTCTTTTTTAATATGTTGGTATCCTGAAATCAAATCAATAAATAAAAGAATAGGTAAAAACTTAATAGGTCCCACACATAGGATTACGTAGTTAACAGTGAAGGGGATCAGGCCTTTGTCCACAGAACAGCAAGTGATAGTCCCAAATTTATTCTAAGTCTGGGTGTTAATTTTATCTTTAACATAATAAAAAAAAATCTATATAATATAATATGTATATCCGTTGTCTAGATCTTATACAAAAGTGTAAAGTATGTTTAATTTGGGCTAGATGGCGTTGTGTGACATGTCCCACAATATTTATTATATACCTACCTACTATTATTTCTGTACTAATAATGTAATGGGGGGAATGTGGTTAGTACTCACTTTAAACGTGATGCTCGCTTTGCACTTCTGTCGTTTATAATTGGTACATCTTAAATAAGCTGCACCATTTTTAAACATCCGTACTTTAGAATATTGGTAATTTTCATGTAAATAAATTATACCCCCGTTTTTCTTAAATTTTTCAAAAGGCAGATTCTCACTCATTCTTCTGGATCTCACTCACGGAAAACCTGTTATTAATTATTTTGTATTGATATAGAAAAGCAGGATGTACAGAAAATTCAATGACATACTTCAAATTAATCAACACTTACCTTTTTCACAAGTAGCCAGTTATATAAACATTAGATACTAAAGGAGTACTTACCATTCGTCGTATTGTAAGGAACTATTTTATGATCCAAATTTTGTTACTAACGGATCAACTATAAGTTGTGCCGTTAGGATAAAAAAGAGTTGACCCGTTTATTTCCTAACGAATCAACTGAATAGTTGATTCGTTAGGAATAAAAATAGTTGATTAGTTTTAGTTGATCAGTTTTAGTTGGCCGGAGTGGAAAAAGGGGACTTGATCAATGCTATTATATTAAGTAGTCAAAACATCCTGCATCCGAATATATTAACTCCAGCCCAATTATACAAAGAATTGGTTGATAACGATAGACACTTACCTAGGGACACTGGTATACCTATCTCTCTTAGTTTAGATAATATTCATTTAATACTAAGTATTTCTAATGTTGCATGTTATTTCTATAATAATAAGTTAGTATTTGCACTACAAATACCATTAGTTACTAATGATGATTTTAATTTGTATCATAGTCTAGCTTTACCTACACCTCATGGAGAGGCAAACTCTAATATTTATAGTCTCATTTCTCCTTCAAGTCCGTTTATTGCTATTTCTCGAGATAAGTTACGTTTTTGTAACTTAGACAGTTTAACAAAATGTAAAGTTGTAAGCTCTGAGTTCTATCTTTGTGAAATATCAACAGTGTTGCTGACAAATGGCAATCCTACGTGTGAAAGCGAACTACTAACAAAAACAATTAGCGCTGTTCCTGTGCAGTGTAAAACTAAAACAAAATTTGGAGAATTAGACATTTGGAAGCCGATTGTAAACAATCAGTGGATTTTTGTGCAGTCGCGTCCGAATAAGATTTCTATCGAGTGCGGTATTTCAGAATTACGTGAAATAATAGTGACCGGTACGGGAGTGTTACAAACCCCTAATCAGTGCACGGTTTATACTAAAAGTGTAAGACTTATTTCGTCCATCGACGCTATCAATATATGCATACCTACACATAATTTAGACTTTAGCATTATAAATGACTCTTGCTGTAAACTAGATGTAAAAACCAACACCAATAATGCGTTGCCTGTTATTTTACAAAATATTGATTTAGACGATTTAACGATAAACAATCACGACGAAAAACTTTTATCTAACCTGGATAATATTATTAAAAAAGAACCAATCCTTGTAAAATATGAGACGCATTATTTGGCATTTACCACGTTTATTTCTATTATTGTAATATTTTTTGTAGTATTTAAGTTCGTGAAAATTGTTTATCCTATGTTTAAGAATAAGCTTAATATTCCTATTTTGGAACCGACCCCTACCAACATCGACGAAAACCTAGAAGGTCAAGATTCACCAATACCATTGCCTCGATTGAGAGAAGTCGTTTAATTTACTGAACTTCGACCTTTTGCCTCGAACTTCAGTTTTCCGCGGGGGGTTGTTATACCCTGTCAATGTCGGGAGATGCGCTGACCATCATCCCTCGCCTCGCGAAGTCAGCACTTTGATGATGACATATAAGCTGAGTGCGGGGGACGCGCGCCAGTTCATTCAGAATCACGGTACGGGTCGGATCCTTGATTATCCTATTTCCAAGTTTTATTCTATGTTTTGTGTACTAAATCCAAATAAATCTCATTTAATCAAATAATAGTTTTTTAAAAAGCTAATCATCAAGTTCCGCATAATAGTACGTTCCGTTTCCCACATTCGGCCCTCCTGCTCTCATGCCTGTCTCAGGCATCACTTTCCTTCCAAGTTCCTTTCACTCTGTCTAACTTTCTTACTACTTAAACTTAATTTCTTAAGAATACAATTTTTCTCAAATAAATCACTATACTTAACAGTATTTTATTTATCTGTTCACCAGTCCACTAGCTTTACATTTGAAATAATTACTAATCAGGAATTAGATAGCTGTTCTTTGAAATTACAACAATTAGAGACTACAGTGAACAATAAATGAAATTAAATGTGAATGAAATAGTAAAACCTTTTTATTCTGCTTAACACTTAATATCTAAGTTTAACATAAACATAGCATAGGTAGGCGTACACATAGCTTATATAGTAGAGCATGCACATAGTTCTTAAAATAAAATGAGATATAATATCATACTTCAACTTTCATACTAGAAATCCCACATACTCACCCTCTGGCCACTTCTTGATGTTGTCAGCAGAGCTGGAAGTGCAGTTAGGACCCTCCGCTGAACAGTCTGCCTTCTTCATATGAACTTTGGTTATCTTATAAGGTTCTCGCTTTCAGCTTCAGTCCTGTTCCAAATTGAGTCCGCTTGATGGCCACTAGATCTCCTATCTTGTACTTATGACTTTCCTTCCTTTTTCTGTTAAAATACTTCCTGTTTTCCTCCTGCACTGCCAGGATTTGGTCTTTCGCTTTATGACGTAGTTCTTCTCTCTGAGCGTCATACTGCTTAGCAGTTTCTTCCTGAAGCAACTCTAAGATATCAATGTCCTCTTTGCATCTCATCTTAGTACCTACTAATAAATGGAAAGGTGTGGTATTGATACTTCTCTGAAAAGTACTATTCACTGCTCTTTGAACTCTACTAACGTATTTATACCACAATCCTGTATTTTCAATGCACAGCTTCGTTAACATAGGAATGATAATTTTGTGAACTCTTTCAACTTGGCCGTTCCCACAGGGTAACCCTGTTGTAATCGTTATATGTTGCATATTTTCTTCTTCAAACTCATGGCTTATGAAAGCTGTCCCTCTGTCTGTTATTAATCTTCTTGGATTCCCAAAAGTCTGTTGGTATATTCTTAATTTATTCAGTGTCTCTGCACTCGAGGTACCTTTTGTAGTAAACAACCATATAAACTTTGTGAAGGCATCGATCATAGTAAGTAGATAGGGTTCCGATCGGAATGGAAAAGGCGCCTGTGTTGATTCAATAAAACACTAGATTGATGATATTAAACCACTGTTAATTTAATTCACTTGCTAATTATTAGTACAAATGACCCGCTAGTGCTTTTCTCATCGTCGTAAATAAATTTAGATTCGGTATATATAGTGGCTGTTGTAACAAAACCATAGCGCGATTTAAATTTGTGGTACAACGCTATCTATCGAGCTTGATGCAACTTACATATAACATATTACTATGTAAATCTTGGACATACTGCCCGCCAAGGACAAGCTGCAAAAAATAAATCCCCCCTTTAACAGGGTTGCATTAATTTTCAGATAAAGTTCTGTTCATTAGCTAGATTTGTATTTTCAGCTCCACACATGTAATCGTCCATATAAAAATCATTCAGAATGCTTGCCGCTACCAATGGATCATTCTGATATTCATCGTGAGCTACCTGATAAGAGACCGAACTGCCAAATAGGGAGCCGAAGCTTTCCCAAAAGTAACAGTGGTAAGTTCATATTTTTTTAATTCTTCGTTAGAGTTATTTCTCCACAGTATGCGCTGTAGTATCGAATCTCTCCGATCAACTAACACCTGCCGATACATTTTTTCAATGTCAGCAACCAGACATATATTATTCATTCTCCAACGCATTATTATGTGACGGAGATCCGCCTGCAACTTTGGCCCAACCAATAACATATCATTTAATGATAAGCCATTTTTTCCCTTACAGGACGCATCGAACACTACTCGCACCTTGGTTGTTGCTTTATCCTCCCTTACTACGGCGTGATGAAGTAAGTATATAGCTGAGTTTTGGACGGAATCACTTTCATTGTTATTTACCTCTACCATATGATTCAACGTTAAATATTCATTAATAACTTTCCCATAGTCTAGTTTTAATTTATGATTTTTATTTAATTTTATTTCTAACCCCTTGAATCTTTTTTCAGCTATACATTTAGACTCACCAAACCGATCAAGCATGCCTCTATCACGAAGCGGCAACCGAACAACATATCGACCGTGATCGTTGCGTACTTTAGTTGTAGAGAATAATTCTTCACACTTAATTTCATCCTCTGTAAGCAGACTTTTTGATTCAGATGGTTCCTTTTCAAGCTCCCAGAACCTTCGTAACAAGTCGTCTGTTTGTAGACAAGAATGCATGACCGTTATATTGTGTGAAGAAACCGCGGGTGAATGATCTATAGCCGACACACCCGATAAAATCCACCCCAAATCTGTTTCTTGTGCTAACAGGGTTCCGTTAACATTGCGTTTAATGCCTGCGTGGATGATCTGACTGTACACCTCAGCACCCAACAAAATATCAATTTTGTTAGGCCTGTAGTACTCTGGGTCAGCTAAGTCACCTATGGTCAAGTCAACCCATTCTACCTTAGCTACTTTAGTAACTGGGAGAAGAGTTGTTACCGATTTGAGTACGTAGGCAGTAACGGTAAGTTGATGGCTCGGATTTTTCCTTGACCTCACATTTATTGTGACTGTGTATCTTGATGTGACACATGTGTCACCCCCAACACCTAGAATAATGTTATTGGTCGCAACTTTATTTAAATCTAAATACTGAACCATGGATTCGGTAATAAAGGATCCTTGCGACCCCTGATCAAGCAGAGCTCTGACCATCCTTTTCGACTTTGCTTTTACCATAGCAGTAGTAAGCAAAACTATTTTGCGACTATTCCCGGTCGAAAGATGTGTGACCATAGTCTCACTGGATTCCATCGCCGGTGAGACAAATTCTTTTACTATATTAGCTGAAACAGCTTCCGCGTGAGGAGCGCTACTCTCCTCACTAGTTGATCCGGTAACTTCTTCTGGATGTAATAAAGATCGGTGGCGGCGTCTACATACCTGGCACCTTATGGTATTTTTACACTCTTTGGCAGAATGGTTACTTTTTAGACAGACAAAACATAAATTGTTTTCCTGAATGAAATTACGGCGATTATTGACCGTCAGTTAACTGAATTTTTTACAATTATATATTTTATGTTCAGCAGAACAAAATGCACAAGTGGTAATTGGTTTATTTTTAACGATGTGAAAAGATTGCGTTGCCTTGGGAATTCTGTCCTTTTTACGCCCCTCAGGTGTACTTTCTAAACTTTCAAGCCCTCGGAAGCGACTTCTAAGATAGTCTGCAAATTCAGTAAAAGTGGGAAGCTCTCCATTACTCTCTGCTTTAACTCCCACGCCTTCCGGGTTTCTTTATCTAATCTTTGACTAATTATGTAAATAATCAGAATATCCCATGACGCAATGTTTACACCTAGGTTTTTAATCGAATCTAAACATTCTGTGGTTGTGTTTAACAATAATTTAATTTCAATTGCAGATTCATTTAATAAAGACTTTTGATTTAATAGGCGTTTTAATATATTATTTACCAAAAACCTTTTGTTGTTATAAGTGCCATTCAACTTTTCCCATGCAATTTTATAATTATCAGATGTCACTTTTATATTTCTGTGTAAAGGGCGCGACTTAAGTGGTTCATGTTTGGTTGCTATGGGATTAAAGTTAAACACTTGAAAGACTTTAACGGTGTTTATTGCTATTACAGTGAAAACTATAAATAGCTATGCTAGGTATGCTAAAAGGATGGAATGAGTGCACTCGGTTTGCTGTCGGAATATGCACTGAGGCCGCGGCGCATTTGACGCGGCCGTGTTAGGTTGCTAGATCAGCAAAACGTTTTTGATGGATATTATTACATCGAACATGCTCCCGAGGGGAGAGATGAGATAATGAGAAAAGCTTATATAAAATAAAATGTTACGTGAGTGTGAGTTTAAATTGTAAAGAAGGTTAGGACAATATTAGATGTGAAATGATTGACAAGGTGATAGAACAATCATCACTATAATAATGAACTTAGCTATAAGTGTGCTCAAACGGTTGAGTTCTCAATGGAAAATGCGCATTGTCGTTTAGGTAGAGGAGACGTCGACATGTCTCGCCTCTTTAAACGTAAACTAGACCACCGTTTCGATACGCGTGCACTTTCACTGACACTAGACCCCTGCTCGGACAAGGGTTGATTTCGCGCACTTACACTGGAGCATTGCTCTTGCTCAGGTTGGGTTATACACACACTCACACTCGCTGGTACGCTCTCGATACGCCCTTGCACGGGCGCACCGCCGGCTCGCTGACACCTCCTCCTCAGCAGAACCCACAGGACTGCTACGATAGCTGCTGCTAATAAGCTATACGACAACGCATACTGATGTACGTCATGTGTCGTGAGGATCTCCGTCTGCTGAGCTGATTCTTTCATTGATTTAATTTGTTTATGCCGAGATGCCTTAAAGAATCGTTGATAGGAGATGTGGCGTAGTCAACTTCTACGTCTTGGAAATTTTGGATAGGTAGCGTAAGATTACCGACTAAGCGATTTATCGGAGTTAATTTTGTCTCGAGTATATTTGGCTTAAGATTGAGCGTATTCTCTAATTGCTGATACGAATAAAGTGTTACATCACGACCCTTTACAAAGCATTGCTTAGTAAGTTGAATAAGTCCAGCCTTGCTGACTTCGCGCGCTTGTAGGTCGTCGTCGCATATAACTCTCAAAGAGTATGAGTCGCAACAGAAATACAAGTAGGTAGAAAAGTCATGTAACGGAATCCATTTGTTTTCACAGCTAGATTTTGTGATCCTGCAAGTACATAGCGTCTCCTTTTCACAAAATTTTTCATCCGGACTTAAGCTATGGACAGGCCCTGGCAGGCGACAAAGGTAAGTTTCCGCTTGATATTCACAACTTTGAAGATCGTTGGCGCTTGCTGATAAATATGCATCTCTCCTCAGATTGATCGCGACGTATTCTGATGCTGGCTTGATGCTGATCATACTTTTATTAATTTGAACCGGTACTGGTATCAATTTATATAGCTGGAACGTATCTCTGCTGATTAAAGGTAAGGTAATTTCAAATATGAAATATTCTTCAGTCATCCTCGCTTTGACTTTTAACAATTTGTAGATCTCGTACAAATGGAACTGAATATTATCTACGGGTAACGCTAGCTCTTTAGATATCTGACTAGATACAATCTGCATCTCTCCACGGAGCTGCTGTGGTGTTAAGAGATGCAGATTGATCTGACCGTGATAGATTTCAGTCATTGTATCCAGAAAAGTATCCTGAATTCGCTTTAAATTCTGAATCATATTGACTGTCGCTAATGCTGCTAATGTAAAATCTTGCTGAATAGACATTACGTCAATCTCCTTCTGCAATGTATTTGTGATGCTGTCAAAATAATTCAAATGCTTATTAACTATCTTATGCTGTTTTTCAATAGTCTCTTCTGTTCTCTTTAATATATTATACGATAAATACGTAAAATAGATAGCTTAATTATCGGACGCTTTATGTAACCATTTTTTGTTTTTAGAGTGACTACTCTGACAAATCCATCCTTTCCCGGATGGACCTCCACCACCCTACCAACAGGCCATTTTCCTGTGGGTAAGTTGTCGTCCTGTATAGTTACCATGTCTCCTATTTCTATATTCTTCTGTGCTTTAAACCATTTGCTACGCACCGATAACTGACTAAGATATTCAGCTTTCCACCGCTTCCATATATCGTGGAATGTTTTATTCACTAAATACCATCTTGTCCTCGCATCTTGTGCCGTCTTTATGACCGTGAGCCCATCACGAGTAGTTAGAAAATGTGCTGGTGTTAGAAAATCAATGTCGTCGATATCCTCAGACATTGCACACAATGGTCTAGAGTTAAGGCTCGCTTCGATTCGAGACAAGAGTGTGCTATATTCTTCAAATGTCAGAGCTTGATCCCCTATTACTCTTTTCAGATGCTGCTTTAGACTCCTGATTGAGCGCTCCCAGATCTCTCCAGCACTAGGCCAAGAAGGACAGTTCCAATGCCATTCTATGCTCATCTCAGTTATTTCTTTATAAAAAGAATCGCCAAATATACGCTCAAACTCTTGCTGTTCCTCCTGAAGGATCTTGTTGGCCCCGACAAAGTTAGTTCCGTTATCTGAATATACATGTTTTGGGGCTCCTCGTCGTGCCGCCATACGATGTAATGCTGCTAAGAATGACGAACTGCTAAGGTCGGAGATCAACTCTATATGCACCGCTTTTGTAACCATATAAATAAACAAGGCGATGTATCCCTTAGTTGTTTTGATACCTTTGCCCTTGTTTGCTTTCACTCGAATAAACCCCGTATAGTCTATTCCAGTATGATAAAATGGTGGTGCTGGATTAGATCGAAAATCAGGCAGGTCACCCATTATTTGTTGTAGTTTTCTGGGCTCTTGTTTTTTGCAGGTCACACAATTACGAAATTGTTTTTTGGTAGCTTGATATCCTTTAATAATCCAATATTGTTGTCTCAACAAAGACAACGTTAGTCGAGCTCCACCATGGAAGGTATACTCATGTGCTTGCTGGATTAAAAGCTCAGTTAACCTCCCTCTATAGGGGATGATTATAGGATATTTCATATCGGCAATAATTTTTGCATTTTTAAGCCGTCCCCCGACTCTTAAGATGCCATTATCATCTAAAAATGGGTTCAGATTTAATAACCTGCTATCTGAACTAAGCTTGCTATGCGATAAATTCTCGATATCCGACAGAAATTCATTGCGCTGTATGTATTTAATTATGATTAATTTTGCTTTCCTTAGCTCTTGTAATGTGAGATACGACGGAATTTGTTTCCTATCCGGTGCAAGTGCACGTAATAACCATGCTACAATGCGATTTATTTTTACGAATGAGCTGTGTCGATTTAATAAATCTTCAATTATGTTATTTTTAGGAGCGGTATTTTGAACTATTGTAACTTGCTTCCGGATCTCGTCTTGCGTCGTATACTCTGCTTGCTCTTGCTTTGGTTTAAAGCGCTGTATCAACAACCAGGTTGGACCCTGCCACCACAACGTATGCTCTATTAACTGTGTAATCGATAGTCCTCTGCTTGCTGAATCAGCTGGATTATCTTTAGTTGACACGTAATGCCAAGATTCAGGTGATATTATAGTAATGATTCGCTTTACTCTGTTTGCTATAAAAGGCTTCCATCTATCTGGATTGCCTTGGATCCAGCTAAGGGTGACTTTGGAGTCACTCCAAGCATAGATTTGGTGATCTATGCTACCTATGAGTAGAGTATAAGTTCCAACCTTGGCAGTGATACTGTCTTCTTGTTTGGTACCAGTCTTGTCTTTGCTGCGATTAGTACCACGGATGCCTTATCTTTTGATGCGATTTTGGCATATACGACACACGCATATGCTTTGAGAGATGCATCACAAAACCCATGTAATTGGATAACGTCTTCTCGCTTGCTTTTTAGCCATCTAGGAACTTTAAATTCGCTAATACGTCCCATATCTTCAGTTAATTTTATCCACTCATTTTTAATCTCAACTGAAACTTCATCGCTCCATTGAATTTCATCTAACCAAACCTTTTGAAATAATAGTTTGAATTTTGTAGTTAGCGGTGCTAGCCAACCTAAGGGGTCAAATAACCTAGATATTTCGGACAGAAGCAATCGTTTTGTTAGCTTTGTAGTATCTGCTGATGATTTGTATTGGAAAGTGAATTCATTTGTGATTGGATCCCATCTCAATCCTAAAGTTTTAGCTGTATTCTCAGTTCTAAAAATAAACGATGGCGTTTGATTATTCTGCTGAGATAAATTTATATTTTCCAATAGCTTCTTGTCATTTGCTGACCACTTTCTCAACAAAAATCCGCCGCTGCTTAGGCATGAATTTAATTCTGTTATGCTGCTTTTACCTTCGTCGATAGTATGGGCCCCCGATGCTAAATCATCCATATAGAAATTTTCTTGTAATATTTTTGCTGCTGTAGGAAAGTTATGCTGCTCGTCGGACGCTAGTTTTCGAAGGGTCATCATCGCCAAAAAGGGCGCAGAGTTCATGCCGTATGTAACCGTAATTAGTTGATATGCTCTAATAGGTACATCTGCTTGAGCTCGCCAAAATATTTGCTGTAATTTTTGATCTGATTCGTTTACCAATATCTGCCGATACATTTTGTTCAATATCAGCAGTGAATACGTATTGATATTGTCTCCACTTGAGTAACAGTGTCTGCAGGTCTTGTTGCAAGTTAGGCCCTGTATACATGAAATCGTTGAGACTAAATCCCGAGGAAGTCTTTGCGGACGCATTAAACACGACACGTAACTTCGTTGTGGAGGACTCTGCTCGCTGGACCCCATGGTGAGGTAAGTAACATTCTATTCCATTGCTGTTACTAGTTGCTGGCTTCATATGCCCCAACCCTTCATATTCGCTTAGAAATTGCTTATATTGCCTTGCTAAATATTCTTGCTTGCTAAACCTTTTCTCTAGATTTCTAAATTGCGCTAATGCCATCTCCTTTGATGATCCTAGCTTTTCACTAGCTTGCTGCTTTATCGGTACCCTAACTTCATAACGACCGCTTTCCAGACGTTTCGTCGTTGAAAGGTAATACTCGACACATTGTTGATCTTCTGCTGACATCTCATTTTGCTCCTGAATATCTTCAATTTTCCAAAATTGATGAATATCCGCTGTATTATTTAAGATGACGTTACAATGAAACCGTGACTTTACGGTTCCACATATTAGCCATCCTAGCTGGGTTTGCTGAGCTAAAAGCGAAGACGACTTAGGGCTCCTTATCAAACCATCTAACATGATAAGAGCATAGGCGTCTGCCCCGAGCAACAAGTCAACTGGACGACTTGTATAGTACTCGGGATCTGCTAAATTAATATGCTCCAAATGCGACCACGAAGGCTTTTCGAACGATCGATTTGGCAGATTTTTTATTAAATTTTTCATAATCAAAACATCAGTATGGAATTTAAAGCTGCTATACATCGATTGACAGGTAATGTTTAACTTGCCCGTACAGTTAGTTTCTCTTTCGCCGATTCCGAAAATAACTCCGTCACATTGCTTACGTTTTAAACATAACTGTTGAGCTGCCCTTTCGGAAATCAATGATATTTGTGAGCCCTGGTCGATAAGAGCTCTTAAAATAAGCTGTGTATCGTCTGCTGCTGTCACCCTCACTAAAGCGGTAGCTAAAAGAATCTCGGTGGCATCTTGCTGAGATGTATGTACTCCATTGCCGTTACTTCGGTTTAAATTTGCATCCTGGTTTTCATCAGTCGCGTTTTGCTGGTTACCCGAAAACCAGTCATGTAATAAGGTATGATGCCTTTGAGAACATTTGAAACATCGTTTCTTCGAAAAGCATTTTTTTCCATTGTGATTAAAAATGCAATTAATGCAACAATTATGTTGTTTGAGGGTTTTAAGTTTCATATCGTTCGACATATGCAGAAATTTTTCGCATTGGTGTAATTTATGCTCAGCAGAACAAATCGGACACTTAATTTCCTGCACGTGCATGGCTTTCGCAATAGGTTTCGAATGCTTGGAAATATTGTCATTTGATTTCTGATTATTGTTATTTTTCCGATTGATTGAAGAACCGGATTGCTGATGCGATGACGATTTTTGCATGGTATCCTGTCGTCGACGAGATGTTTCTAGGCTAGTGAACTTATTTTCGAGAAAATCTAAGAAGTCTTGAAGCACTGGTAGCTCCCTAGCGTTCTTTAACGACTCTATGTACTCGGTATAAGATTCCCCATCCAGCTTTTGTGACAAGATATGCACTAGTAGAGGGTCCCACGTGCTAATATCCACACCTAAGTTTTTGATGGCGTGAAGACTCTCCAACGTGACGTTATGCAATTTTTTTATAGCTCCAAACGTTTGCTGTTGAATTGCAGTAAAATTCAAGAAAACATTTACGTACGATGTAAATATAAGCTTTTTATTGTCGTATCGATGATTTAAAATCTCCCAACAGACAATATAATTGTCGGTGCTTATCGGTAGGTGCTGAATCAAACGCTCGGCTTCACCTTTCACCTTACTTTTAAGAAATTGCATCTTTTGAGCGTTTGATAATGCTGTGTTTTTATGGATCGCTTCACTAAATAAATCCTTGAAAGACATCCACTGCTGGTGATTGCCTGAAAACACAGGAATCTCCATTTGAGGAGTAGATTTTTCCCGATAGGACGTTGACCACATCTTGGAGTTTATAGCTTTCTTCAATCTGTTGAAAGTTTGCTCGTGCTTGCTGAAGTGAGACTCATAATCTCTTGTTAGCTCCTCCCCTGATTCGCCAACGATATCCCAATGAAGGTTATCAATAGTGGTCCAACGATTTTGAAGAATTCGAAGGGCGTCCTCGAACTCCCATTTGTCGACCAATGCTTCAATGTCAATGTTCTGGATTGCTCTAAGAAACGCTTTAATATTGACCGACTGCTTATGAAGCATATCGTCAAGTTTGCTGTTGGATCCTTTTGACTCGAAGGTTGGAGTTGTTGCTGCTGTTGCTGACCATCCCGGTTGACTGGCTGAAGGTCCGGCCGCATATTGCTGTGCTAGATGACAATCCGCTGACTGCTGACCTCGCTGAATTAACTCGTCTTGACGCTGACTAATAAGTCCTTTTGCTGCCAAGTAAAGTTCTTCTGTATGCTCAAGCTCCGAGTTGATAAAATACATATGGTTCGTTTTTTCGAAAGGAAGAATCTTTTCATGATTTACTTGAAAGTCCTCCCAATACTTCTCAAGTAACTCGAGCTTACGCTTACAGTAATCAAGAGTTCTACGCTCTACGCTATCCTTTCTAAAATTGATGAGGAGTTTCTTAATGCCCTCTGCAATCTCAGTTTGAATAAAATACAGACTCTCCATCTTGCTGGTGTATATCTAAAGTAAAATGGAACAATCTTACTTGCAAAACGTCTTTGTTGCTGCTACACTGAGGAGGGTTGCTCCCCAAATCAGTGCTTGCTAATGTGAGCTGTACACTCACTGCTGCTGGCTCGACGAGGGTTGCTCCCCAAGTCAGAGATCCGCTGGTTTTGCTAAGAGAAATTGAGCACCAACACCCAACTCCCTGTGGCTAAAGTCACCGCTAAAGTCAAGCTGCTATGGTTACCACTACCGTCACTGCTAAGCTGACGATCACTGCAATCCAAAGTGTCACTGATACTGTACAAGTTCACTTCACTAGGCGTTAGTCCCGAAAAACTAAATACCGACCGCGAAGTCCTTATTAAATCGTCGAAGGACCAAATGTAAAGGGCGCGACTTAAGTGGTTCCTGTTTGGTTGCTATGGGATTAAAGTTAAACACTTGAAAGACTTTAACGGTGTTAATTGCTATTACAGTGAAAACTATAAATAGCTATGCTAGGTATGCTAAAAGGATGGAATGAGTGCACTCGGTTTGCTGTCGGAATATGCACTGAGGCCGCGGCGCATTTGACGCGGCCGTGTTAGGTTGCTAGATCAGCAAAACGTGTTTGATGGATATTATTACATCGAACATTCTGACTAATTGTTCTGCTTCCCCGGTTACGTGCCCTTTCAGATAATATAATTTTTGTGCGTTATCTATATTCGTGTTTTCATGAACTAAACCTATGAACAAATCTTTAAAAGTACTCCAGTCAGCATAATTCCCAGAAAACGAAGGAATTTTTATTTCTGGTAACTTTACTTTACTTACTGTCTTTGCTTCTTGGCAACTAGGACTATGATTTACATTTGAACTAGTTGAAGTACTTTGAATTTCCGTTAACGAATCCTTTAACAAACATGTAAAATCTATATAAAGTTCTTCGGCAACATCATACTTATTTTTCTTATAATAATCAGAACCTTGCAGATCTGCCTTAGTTACACTTTTTATAATGTGATTATGATTAGAATTAAATGTTTCAAATTGTTCATTTAACGTTTCTAACTTAGTTTGTAAATATGAAATAGTAATTCGCTGTTTGGGACTTTTTTTATGATTAGATTTGGCTTTATTCATCTTTTCCATAATATCATCTTGTATTCTTAAATAACCTTCAACAGCCTTCATTTTGTATTAGTTAAATTGAATAATTTTAGGAAGTTTTAAAATTCAGTTGTAAAAGTTTAATATTATATCAACTGTTGAATAAACTTCAAAGTATTACAAAGTTAATTAGTAAAGTCTAAACACTCGTAAAATTTTCTAAGTGTTTAGAACTGTAATAGGCTAAGTCCAAATATTGCATAAATTTTCTAAGTGTTTCAACTTTTAACCTATATTGCTCTAAAATCCGGCGTGGATTCCTCGTGTCAACAGACTTTTGCTTAAAACTAATACAAGTCCCAACACCACTTATAATTACACTAAGTTTACTTATTCTAAACAATAAAGTTCAAACTGCACTAAATCTTCACTATAGATATAATCTTGCAAACTAATTTTTCACGTTTAAATCTGCTAAGAAATAAGATTCAAAATGTACTCACGTTTTTTTCTAGCACTCAGTATCACAAACGGTATTATACGCTGCAACTGCTGTTCACTTAACATACAGCGCCCTCTGGTGGTGGTCACAGGCTGCTTTGAATTCCGACTCGGCACCGACGATTACTCCTCCTCTGCACGACCTTAGGTTGTCCCTTCAGTTGACACAACTTCTTAGGAACAATATCACTAGCGCCACCTGGCGGCGCTTCCCGTGCACTATACGAAGTGCTTTGTTCGTATCGCGTAGGCAAGGAGTTGGGTAGTACCTATTCCCCTAGGTAACTACCAAAAAATACGCCTAAAAAATCTTAACATTCCGGCTCGAATAGGACCATAGATAGGGTTCCGATCGGAATGGAAAAGGCGCCTGTGTTGATTCAATAAAACACTAGATTGATGCTAATTATTAGTACAAATGACCCGCTAGTGCTTTTCTCATCGTCGTAAATAAATTTAGACTCGGTATATATAGTGGCTGTTGTAACAAAACCATAGCGCGATTTAAATTTGTGGTACAACGCCATCTATCGAGCTTGATGCAACTTACATATAACATATTACTATGTAAATCTTGGACGGTAAGAATATAATTATACTGTTTTCTAGTCGCTGTCAATGGTCCTACGTGATCCAAGTGTAGTGTGTCAAGTGGGATGTTTTCCTTCTCAATAGGATGCAAAAATCCCTCTTGCTTTCCCTCTTTTCTGCTAGCCAATAAATATGGTATACAAGCAACTACAGATTCATCTATCTTTTTGTCTATTTTTTATTTATTTATTTAAAACTTTATGCACATGAAGATGTACAAAGGCGGACTTAATGCCAAAGGCATTATCTACCAGTCTACCTTGAGGTGATGCATTGAAGTAGGTGCTCATATAGTTATGATGTAACATTATTATTTCCAGTCGTTACGATGGTTCGTTTACGATAAACGCTGTTCGATTGTGGAATCGCCTTCCTCATTCTATTAGAGATAGTCCTTCGTTAGACGTTTTCAAGAGAAGAATTAAAGAGCATTTTCTCTCTCAATCATACTAATATATTATGTATGTTTATGTATTTATATATAGTATATATGTATTCAATATCTATTTTTTATATTCTATTTATAGTATGTACAGTGTATGTAGGTTTATATTATTGTATACTTAAAAGTATACACTTAGTTTAGGATAGGTATATATGACATTATATGTATTTAGTCATAGGCAGTTTATTTTCCTCTTTATAATTTTCAATTTATTGTACTATTCCATTTACCCTCCAAAGTATCTCTTTCCTCTATCACTAAAGGTTTGCTGGAAGAAAACCCATTTTAGTGGTTAAGCTCGCCTTTGTACATTAATTTTAAATTGTACTAATTATATTGTATTGTGTTTCTTGTATTTTTGTACAATAAAGAATTAAGAATTAAGAATTAAGAATTATTACTATCATTAGCCAGTACAATAAATAACTATATGCATAATATACAACAACACACACACAAATTATGTGTAGTGGCAGCGGAGGATGCAAAAAAAAACCAATTTTAAAATAAGAAATTTAATTTAAGTAAAAGTACAATTTAATGGAATTACTTATTTCTAATATTACTAGCTATGTCGGCGATCGACCAAAGAATGAGTCCCTTTCCTTGAATATCACGCCACGCCGGTCGGTGTCATCTTCGACGCGTTGCGCAGAGTCAGCGATGTACGGGCCGCGCGTGTAACATCCAATACAATTGAGGGCAATGCATATACTAGCAATATTCTTAGGATATGTCTGCGTAACACCTCCCCCCTAAGAACAGCGATTATTGACGACAGGTGTCATGAATTGAGCTGGGAGGTTGTCTGGATCCATCCTTCTTCCTGCTGGAATAGCGTAGACTGCTTGTAGATTAATCGGGCTATTATTTGATTCCGTTTCCTTAAGCTTCATTTGTTTTAAACGATATTTTCGATATGCCAATCCGCTAATAAGTACAGATGCACTTAATAGTAGTATGTACATTGGTATAGTCGTATGATATAGACTGCTATCCGGACTGGTTAATGGGTTAACTGATTGTTGTAAGGATATCTTCGTATTAGTGGCATGTAAATGGTCCAAATTGATAGAGTTAAGTTTAAACTGCGGTTGTATTATCTTCAAGTTTTGGTACATCTATGAGTTTCAATGCTTGACCTTTTAATCGATCTTTACTGTTAGATATTCTAAATTCAGATATTTCTATTTCCTTGGATTATTTTGTAAAGATCTTGTCGACAAGATAATCTTGTCCTTTGCTGATGAGTGATGAGGGCTTGAATACAGTCTTCAGATTTTCGGCTATAGTCGTTGCGTATCTCTTCACATAGATAGCCTTTTGTGGCCTTCGGGCATTCTGCCTCTATGTACTTAAAATCTTTCAAATGGATGGCAAGGAACTGGGAATGAGGAGTCAGAATCTCATGATGTTTATTAGGGACAATGGATATCTTATACAGATCATAAGTTAGAGGTATTACGACAGGAAACTTAAAAACTAATACTATCTCATTTTTTACGTAGTACGAGCCTACTTTAATAATATCGTAATATTCGCGTATATCTAAATCTAATATTCTATCTTTACCGTATATATGATTTAATCTCACAATAATAGTCCTAATAGAATCATAACTAATGGCATCATGATGTGTCGTCGAGGTCCTTATGAATGCTAGAACATTTTGTAATCTATTTATCTCTTGAGAAATGACACCTACGTTATCACTAACGATAAAGATCATCTGGGCCAAATGAGCGTAACTGACCGTGTCATGATATTTTTCTAAATTTTGATTTATATGTTTAATTAATTTAATTAATTTATTTTGGTTGTCAACGATATTATCAATTACTCCCGAATGTTGGGACATCCAATCTTTAGTTAAGCTAAGATGATTGTTAAATTCCGTTACTAGCTTATTATTACTATCCTGAAGGGTTTTCACAGCATCCTTGAAATGTATTGCATCTGTATAATCGAGATTACCGGTTATACTTTTAATGACGGACCCGAGACCATCGATAAGACCCCTTTTTCTACGACTTGTCTCAAATGATTGAAGTTGCTTTAGCACAGTGTGAAGCTTATGGTTCAAATAATTAATGTGGGGTTTAAATAAAGATGTTTTATTGTCCAGAGTAGGGCTAAACTCAATTAGTTCATTTTGAACAGCACTCAATCTATTTTCTAATTCATGAAGATTTATGTACTGTAGGAATGCGTGGTAATGGGATATAACGTAGCAAGGGCCTAACTTAAAGGGTAAAAAACCGGGACCATCATCAAGATTTTCAAGTTTTATCTCCTGGGTTAGAGCTGATCTCAGGAGAATGTGAAGTATTAGGAGGGTCCTGCAACAATTTGGCACTGTTAGGTATTCTTTTTAGTCTAGATTTAGCGATAGGGTTTCGTTTCTTTTTTGTATATATGTGAACAGGGAGATTTGTTTTAACTATATCATGAGTGTAACGCGGTGCTAACTTTTGCCGGGAAGCAGAAGGATTTTTAACAAATATTTGTTGTTCAGGAGGATACTCAGATACGGGTTCACGGGATTTATTTCGTTAACAATCATAGTTTTACGGTGGTCCATACTTGATTCTTGTATTAAATTATAAGCCATACTCATTTTCTTTTTATGCTCTGAGATATATTGTTGTATTAGATGGGTGGACAAATCTATATCGAAGGGATCGCGTGGATCAAAGTGTCCGGTAATTAGATCGATAGGTTTGCATCTTGTAAAACTGTGTATGGTACTGTTATACGCCAGCAACGCATATGGCATTAAGTTTAAGACGGCTTCATTTTTCTGTTCTAATTTTAAAATACGGAGATGCTCTAAAATTGTGGAGTGAAATCTCTCTACAATGCCATTCTCATTCGGAGTGTGGGGAGCAATTCGATGATGTCGGATTTTATGTAATCTTATGAATTCTGCGTTTAATTGATTCGTAAATTCGGGGCCATTATCCGAAACTAAGGTTAAAGGCACTCCATGATGTGTGCAATATTTAAGTAACGCCTGTACAATACTTACTGCCGTTCCATCTCTTAAGTAATAAGCTTGGGCATACTTTGAAAACGCATCGACAATTGTTAAGAATTTTTCTCCTTGTATAGTGAGCAGATCTAAATGAATGAAATCGAATGGTTTGCTAGGTGGGGTAACAAGGCAGAGTTGTTGTTTAATCGGGTTACGATCGTATTTTACCTGACCACATACTGTGCACTCGTTTATGAATTTGGTAATATGCTCACGCATTTTTGGCCAAAAATACCTGTGGGAAAGAGCTAAGTGACATTCGTTAATACCCCTATGGTTAGTTTTACCACAATGGTACTTACTAATAATATCTTGTTGCTTTAAATATTCTCTGACATTTTCTATCTCTATTTTAGTTAATAACAAATTCATTGCTGAGCTCTTGAAAGTACGTTGTATTATGGGAACAATATCATACATAGCAGATGGAGGATTGATAAGTAGGCCTGTTTTAATTTTGGGACAAACATATTCTTTTATAGCACTAATAACATCTTCTTCGAGGTTAGATTCGGATAACTGGATAGACGTACGTGTGTGGGTTTCAAAGGGTTTAGTTACAATAGTTTTACTCTTAAAATCGCCTACAACTGTTAAGACTATCTGTTTAGAGAATTTATTGAGAGGCTCGTCAGTAATGGGTACTTCCAAGATGGGGTTTTCATCAGCTGTATGTACTGTAAGGGTTCTAGAATCTTCCGCAGCTTCCGGAGCTGTGTCTGTTCTAGAATCGTTCAAGGTGGTTTCGTTTTCAGAAGGATTAACTAATAAAGAACTTATCTCATCGTTATTAATTTCAATGCGCGATAAAGCATCGGCATTGGTGTTGCTTCTACCTTGCTTATATATTACGGTATAATCGAATTCACTTAATTTTAAACGCCATCTTGTAAGACGTGAATTTGGTTCCTTTAAATTCATGACCCGTAAAGGCTTGTGATCGGTGATTATTTTAAATTTTCGTCCAAACAAGTAGGGTCTCAAGTATTTAGTAGCCCACACTATTGCCAAGAGTTCTTTCTCTATCGTACTATAGTTAAGTTCGCTTGAATTTAGAGTTCTGGAGGCGTATGCAATAGGTTTATCGGAGCCAACTGTGCCTTGAGATAATACAGCACCAATCGCAACGTTAGAGGCATCGGTAGTTAACAAAAATTCTTTAGTAAAATCGGGGTATTGTAATTGGATGGGGTCATTTATAAGGAGAGTCTTGCAATGTTCGAAACAATTTATATAATTTTTGTCAAAAACTATCTTAGAACCTTTCTTTAAACATTGTGTAAGGGGCTTTGTGATTCGAGCGAAGTCGGGGATAAATTTCCTGTAGTAACCAAGTAAACCTAGGAATCTTTTAATTTCAGTAGCAGTTTTTGGGAGGGGATACTTATTTATGACATAAATCTTGTCAGGATTAGGCTTTACACCATCCTTAGTTATTACATGACCTAAGAAGCTAGTTTCTAACTTTAAAAATTCAGATTTATCCATCTGGATCTTAAAATTATAATAATAATAATAATAATGGCCACCGAATGGCTTAGGACCCCGACGCCCACCGGCTTCGAATAGGGCCTCCGCTACCGGTGGTGATGTGCACCGCATGCGATGGACTAACTCCATAAATGAAAATGTCATGCGGGCATATTTTGTGGCTACAGAGGGAGGAACCTCACTGCGTACCGTGTTCGTATGTTGCCTCTGTTTCAGGAACTTGAACCATCTATCAACGTTTCGGCACAACGCCTGTCGGATCAGGTGCGGGCCATACAACGCTGTCGCTTGTTGGATGACGCCGTACTTGAGAGACTTCGCTCAGACGTGCAGTGTAGCCTCGTCACCCCTTCTTCGTCACGACCTGTGGGTCATACTAATACTAGTGAAACACCACGGGCTACCCCTGATGATGAAGTAACGGATGACGGATCTATAACCGTAAGTACTCAGTACAATGATAAATTAAGGAGCGCTTTGGAGCTTGCGATTCATGAATTTCGATCCACTTGTAGCAGTAACAGACCGCGGCTACCGCGTTTGCCTACGCATAGAAAAAACATAGCGCTAGTGTGTGCCCTAGACTCGATGTTACCAAAATATTTCGAGTCCAGTGTCGATCTTACTGATACACATTCAATTCTGTATTGTGCGGCGGTCACGGTATGTCGAGTAGCTGGCGTGAAATTCTCAGGTACTGAGACAGCTACTCGACCTAAATCCACCGTGCCTGGCTGGCAATGCAGAATTGAGCGTCGTATCGCCGAGACTAGGGCACTCATTGGCAAGCTGTGCTGCTTCAGGTCTGGCAATACACGCCCGAGAGTAATGCGCTTTGTAACTCGAGCATTTTCAGGGACTAATGTTAGTCCTCGTGAATATTTGCTACGAGTCACAGAGCGCATTGACTTCCTGAAGCAGAAAGTTTATGCGTGGGCAAACCGTATACGACGTTACAAGAAGAGAGTGGATAGATACACCTTGAATCGTTCGTTCCAAAAAGATGAGAGGTGGGTTTATAGAAGATGGGAGCAACCTAATTCAGATGTGGCTAATATGTGCCGACCCAATGCTAAAGACACCAGTTCATTCTGGCGTAGCATTTGGTCGGTGCCTGTTAGTCATACAGAGGGTGAATGGATACGGGATGTCAGGCAGTCATGTGAGTCAATACAAGCAATGGAGCCAATAGTTATTAGTGAAAATGATGTCGCCAGTGCAGTCCGTTCGTTATCAAACTGGAAATCAGCGGGACCGGACGGACTGCACAATTTCTGGCTAAAATGGCTCCACAGCTCACATGCCTGTTTGGCATCACAGTTCCAGTCATCACTCGAATCAGGATCGCTCCCAGCTTTTATGACTACAGGCATAACCCACCTACTCTACAAATCAGGTAGTACCACGGACCCCAAAAATTATAGACCAATTACCTGTTTACCAACAATATATAAACTTCTTACATCCATTCTGACAGCTAAATTGTCAGCTCACATAGAGAGTAACTCTATAATGTCTATCTCTCAGAATGGATGTAGAAGTGGGGCACGTGGTACGAAGGAGCTCCTTATTTTTGATATGGCCATTAGCCAACAGGTCCGCCGTAACCGAAAGAATCTGACGACATGCTGGATTGACTACAAGAAAGCCTACGATTCCGTGCCACATACATGGCTGTTGAGGGTGCTGGAGTTGTATAAAATTGATACAACTCTATGCACCTTCTTAAAGGAATGTATGAGGCAATGGAGGACGGTTCTTCTTTCTCCAGGGTGTGGTCAGGTCCTGGGGGATGGTGTACCGATAAAGATCGAGAGGGGTATATTCCAGGGTGATAGCCTGAGTCCGTTATGGTTTTGCCTAGCACTGAATCCTCTCAGTACAATACTGGAGAATTCAGGACTAGGCTATCAGTTGCGGAGAGGAGGTCAAGTTATATCCCATCTTCTTTACATGGATGACTTGAAATTATTTGCCCCCACCGACTCCCAGCTGGTAGAATTACTTAAGGTAACTGAAGCCTTTAGTAATTCTATCAGAATGGAGTTTGGTGTAGACAAATGTGCAGTCATGCATGTTAAGAAGGGTGGGGTTGTGGAATCTGAAAGAATTGAACTTTCAGATTCTACACAACTGAAATCTCTCTCGGCAACTGAAACCTATAAATATCTTGGTATGTCACAAGCGCTAGGTATTACTGAGACTGCCATGAAACAGACGTTGCGGGATCGTTTCTTTGGGCGCCTGAAAAAAGTACTTCAGAGTCTTTTATCGGGCGGTAACAAAGTGCGAGCCTACAACGGCTGGGTCATGCCAGTCTTAGTATACTCCTTTGGCATACTAAGATGGACTCAGACCGAATTAGATGCCCTGGATAGGAAAGTCCGTACGTTGCTAACTGCAAATCGTATGCACCACCCACGCTCGTCAGTAATGAGGTTGTATATCCCACGGAAATGTGGGGGTCGTGGTTTTTTAAACGCCAAGACTCTCCACAACCGTGAGATATGCAACCTTAGGGAATATTTCCTACACGTTGACGTGGGTGTGCACCGAGATGTAGTGGCAATAGACAACGGACTAACCCCTCTCGCTCTGGCAAAAGAGAACTGGCACAAACCGGTAATACTTAGCATCGCTGATCGCAAGGAAATATGGAAGAGCAAAGAGCTGCATGGACGTTTTTATCGGGCCTTAAATGGGCCCGACGTAGATATAAAAGCAGCAGTGTTCTGGCTACGCTTCGGTGATCTCTTTGGAGAAACCGAAGGTTTTGTCTGTGCAATTACAGATGAAGTTGTCATGACGAATAATTATCGGAGGTATATCCTTAAGGACGGCACGATTGACATATGTCGGGCGTGTCACCGTCCCGGAGAATCCCTAAGACATATTATCTCTGGTTGTTCTCGTCTTGCCAACGGAGAATATTTGCATAGACACAACCAAGTGGCCAGAATCGTTCATCAACAACTTGCTCTAAAGTATGATCTTGTAGATTCGGAGGTACCGTATTACAGGTATGTGCCCGACCCAGTTCTTGAAAATGGTCGTGTCACGTTGTACTGGGATCGATCAATCATCACTGACAGGACTATTGTAGCCAATAAGCCTGATATAGTGGTGATTGATCGATCAGAGCGTCTCGCAATAATTGTTGACATCACCATCCCCCATGATGACAATCTCGTGAAAGCCGAAAAAGACAAACAAATAAAATATTTGGACTTGGCTCACGAGATTATCGACATGTGGGATGTGGATTCAGCAATTATTGTTCCGATAGTCGTATCGGTTCACGGACTGATTGCCAAGAGCCTCGATAAACATCTCCAGAGGCTCGCGTTAGGCAGTTGGGTCAAGGGCTTGATGCAGAAGGCAGTGCTCCTCGATACGGCACGTATTGTGAGGAGGTTCCTCTCCCTGGAGCCCTAACCATCGGTAGCTTGGTCCCTGTACCCGATGCCGGTGGGCCACTATTTTTTATATTTTTAAATATATTTGTTTTTTATTTATATAGAATGTATTTAAAAATATAATTTATATGTATTTTAATTGTAATAAAGAGAATAATAATTTATTTCAATCATAAGCATACAAAGGGTTACACATATTATTACACACAGAAATTGAGCAGTATGATAATTTTGGGTTCCCTGTCTCCCAAACTAGGCTATCGCCTGTGACTTGGGAATCAGTGTTCCTCCTGTTAAATATGACGTTATAAGTATGTATGTAATGTAAAAAGTGTCGGAAAAGAAGTGAAACACAATAATATAATTATAGCATTATGTGTTATACTAATTATGATTTTATTAATTAAACATAATTTAACAAAATTTGCATTCCTTGCATTTTTATTTTTATGACATAACCTAGCAATGTTAGGTGCAAGGATTGTGTGTGTGTATGTGTGCATGTGTAATTGTGTGTGAGAGGTGGAGAGGGTGTGTGTGCGTGTGTGTGTGTGCGTGTGTGTGTGAGAGAGAGAGAGAGAGAGGTGCTGTGTTTGCGTGTTTAAGGAAGGTGCATGTGTGTTGTATAAGATATGACTGCATGTGCATTTGTGTTTTTAAAGACGTGTTTAATTTAAAGTAAGAAGTAGTGTTTCTATACTGTCGTAAGTCTGATCCAGCAACCATGACTTTACTCTATTTTTGCATTCGTATAAGGTGAGTTTTTTTATATCGAGTAATTTATTTAGGTTATTGTATAATTTAGTACTTAGGTAGTGGTATTGATATTTGATAAAAGAGGTGTAGATTCTTGTAGATGGAAAGACAATATCAGCTCTTCGCCTTTTAGTACTTTCCATTGGTACATGATGTTGTCGCAGTACACCAAGGAGTACAAACAGTTTCCTCACTGTAAGAACCTGACACATTTTATACAGCTCTACTGAAGGATACCTGAAGGGCTTGCAGAACATTACTTTAAGAATTAGATTCGCGTAATCTTTTCAGGACTTTTTCTAAATTAATCATGTGTTCTTGTAACGACGTGCTGAATATGATGACGTCATCCAAATAAACTAAACAGATATCCTGAAGATCCCTTAGTATGTTGTCCATGACACGCTGAAAAGTAGCTGGAGAATTTTTCAGACCCATTGGCATTCTTAAAAATTCATAATGACCGTTTTCTACATTAAAAGCGGTTTTATGTATATCCGTGGGATCTAACTGAACCTGATAGAAGCCACTGGCTAAATCTAAAGTGCTAAAATACTGACACTTGCCTAATTTATCTAAAATGTCCGAAATATTTGGGATTGGATACTTATCGTCTATTGTTTTTTCATTAACCTTACGGAAATCTATCACAATACGCCATTTAGTTTTACCCGAAGCATCCGTCTTTTTGGGTACCACCCAAATAGGCGAGCTCCATGCTGAATCTGAGGGTCGTATAATATTCTGTTCCAGCATCTTATTAATTTGGTCTCTAACCTCTTGTTTATGAATATACGGATATATATAGCTCTTAACATGGACGGGAATCTCGTCAGTAGTTTTAATCTGGTGTTTAATTTTATTAGTAAAGCTTAACGGTTCACCTTCGAGGTAGAATACATCGGCGTAACGTTCGCATAAAGTTTTTAAATTAATTCATTCTTCCGGATTTAAATGATTGGTTCGAAGGCGTGACAATACCTCCTGAGTACGATAAGAAATATTTTCACTTACATTATGATTAAATTCGACATTATTATTTCGGCTGATACTGGACGGTCCATGGAAAATATGACATCATTATGAGATTTGTTCGAGACATGTACCCAACCACGGTTATCTTTAACTCGCGTGAAACAATCGGATATTATACAATTACAAATAACTTGCTGCGAGATAAATGCATCACCATCTCGTGAATTAACCGGTAATCTAATTAGTCTAGAGGAGTTTGCGGGTATAACAGCCTCGTATAAATTAGTACTACGTGAATCATACATTTGTATTGGAATTTCGGCGTTACGTGTAATTAATTTTTTATTTCTAAAGTCTATGTTAGAATCCCATGAATCAAGTAAATCAAAGCCTATCAAGCCGTCAAAATAAGTATGAAAATTATAAATGAGCAAAGTCAAGTTGTCATTGTCATTGAATTCGGGAAAGCAAGTTAGTGTGATAGAGTAGTGATTTCTACTGACAGCATGTACATTAGTAACCTCAAATGGTTCGTAGTTTAAAGGAACATTAGGAACGTATTTTTGCACTGCTTGTGGAGTTATAAAAGACTGATTGGCACCCGTGTCTATCAGTAATTTCAAAGGTGGGTTGTGTATCTGAATGTATCCTAGTTGCCGTTGTATCTGAAAATTGACTTCTATTTTGGCTTTCCTTGGTTCGGTTCCTTGGGAAAATTTTCGTCTTTAGAAGAAATATTAGTATTAGCACTATCAGTATTTAACTCCTCAACGATTGGAGTTTCGGTGCCTGAATAATGTTCATAGTTAGGAAAGTCAATATAAGGTTCATATTGTTCGTAAAAGTTATAATCCTCATTATAGTCAGTATAGTTATAGTAAGGTTCATAATCAGGGGTGTGTGTTGGGTAACCTCCTCGAGTGTCGCTCCGATTCCGATCCCGCTGCAGTCCGGGGGGAACGGAATCGGAGCGGCCGGTGCACCCTGGGCGGCGGTCAATGGCTTCCCCTTCATGGGGTTGGCATTGATCGTCGGCCAATACCCAACGTGGCGGGAACACATCGCTCTCCGTACTCCTCTGCTTTCAGAGGAGACAGGATGAGCGATGCTGTTAGTGGTGGAGGTCACCGTAGGGTCCTGGGGGATCCAGGGGCGGGTTAGCCCACTGCTAACGCAGGGGCCGACGGGCACTTGTGCCGCCGCCGGCGAGGGAGGACTAGCCATCCTCTCGCGTTCCGTAATCGGTAGGTGATCAGCAACGACCTGACTGGTGGCTCCAGAAGGGTACGCTGAGAACTTGCTGACCGGAGGGCTTGCCTTTATTGGCCGGCCCACGACAAGGAAAAGTCTATAACACCCGACAGCGAAGTCGTTAAAACCTATGGATACCAGCCGACCTCCATAGTATATAGGCTTATCCAGGTGCAGGGGGCTCCGCCTGGATGGACTATCTTTCCCCCATACTCGTGGGACATATTATGGACAATAAAAACCAAAATGAAAAATCGGACGGAATAATTTACGACAACCAAGGCGCGAACAACGGAAATGATACTGACGGTGTGGTAGTAGTTGGGGGTGAAGAGGAGGTGTGCTTGCGGTCTCGCACGCGGTCGAAGAAGGCCGTCTTCGCCAGACCCGCAACTCCACTTCCTATGGGAGAGGGAACGGACGCGGAGATTGCGTCCACGGCTGGGACTGACAGTGAGTCAGCTCCCAGCCAAATGGAGATCGAAAGTCTCCGTCGCAAGAGGCCGCGCTCGCGTGGATCCTCTCTAGACCGGAGCAGAAGCTCCTCCGGACAGAGGGCGGTCTCCTCGAGCGAGGACGATCGGCCGGCAAAAGTTCTGGCCACTTCGGCGGGTAGAGCCCAGAATGCCGGCCTCTACAAATTAGGAAGCCAGGCACCAAAGCCGCCGGTGCACGTCCCACCGCTCCCCAGTGGCAGGGACCAAGGTGTCCCCGCTGCGAGGGAGCTCTTATCGGCGCTAGCCCGGATCTCAGACACCATTAAGGGTGCTAAGAACGTGGCCGGGAAAAAGAAGACGGTGGCGGAAAACGTTGCCGTCGCCAGGACGGCGCTGGAGGAGCTCTTGGCTAGGAGCGTCTCCGAGGAGGAGGTGAAGCTCAGGGCCCGGGTCACAAGCCTGGAAACTGAGCTCGCTAACTCCTTGGAGCAACAGCGGGTCCTCCGGGAGGAGGTCAGACAACTGACCCAGATGGTCAGGGGCCCCCCGGAGGCCCAGAAGGCCCCAAGAGCCCAAGAGATGGCGGTCCAGCCAAGGGCTCCTGCGCCGTCAGGAGCGGCACCTAAACCGGGGACAAAACCGGCGCCTAAGGCGGCAGCCAAACCGACGTCCAAGCCGGTGCCCGAGGTGGAACCCAAATCGGCGCCGAGTGTGACTCAGCTCCTGGCGGCGATCGAGCGGCGTCTTGGTGTATTGGAGGACCGGGCGTACCGTCCTCCGCTAGCGCCGCCCGCTCTATCATTTGCGGCTGCTGCTGGTGGGAATCCTGGCCCCAAGACAGGGACTGTTGTCCCTGCGAAGCCAACGCCTGCCAAGCGCCCAAAGGGGAAAAGCACGGCACCCCGGCCCCCGCTAAAACCGCAGCTCTCGCTACACCCGAGCATTCCTCCAGAGGAGAGGGATGGGAGGTAGCGGGAGCCGCGAAAAAGGCAAAAAAAGCCGCCAAAAAGGCGGCCAAGAAGGCGGCCAAAGCTGCTGCGGCGAAGGCGCCGAAGAGGCTCCGCGCCCCACGCTCCACTGCCGTCGTCCTGACGGTGACGACGGAGGGTGCGGAGAAGGGCGTGGGGTACGCCCAGGTCCTGAGGCAGGTAAAAGCCTCGGTGGACCTCAAGGCCCTCGAGATTGAGGGTGGGCTCCGGTGCAAACGACTCGCACCGGAGCTCACCTCCTCGAGGTCTCCGGCGCCACCAGCGGCCCCAAAGCGGACGCCCTAGCGGCCAAGCTGAGGGAGTCGTTGGACACGGAAGCCATCCGCGTCACCAGACCCAACAAATGCGCAGGTTTGCGCATTTCGGGTCTGGATGATGCGGCCACGACGGAGGAGGTTATCTCCGCCGTCGTGGAGGCAGGCGGCTGCCCCCGGGATCAGGTGAGAGCTGGAGAAATCCGCTTCAGCTCCACCGGTCACGGCACGGCAGTCGTCAACTGCCCCGTCGCAGCGGCGCAGAAGATTGCGGACGAACGGAGCCTCCTCGTTGGGGGCTTCCTTAAGGCGCGGGTGCAACTCCTGCAGCCCCGCGAGACCAGGTGCTTTAGGTGCCTGGCCGTGGGGCATGTGGGAGTGCATTGCACAGCGGAAGACACCGTGGGGGACCGGTGCTTCCGCTGTAGTCAGCCCGGGCACAAGGCTAGCACCTGCGTAGCTCCGCCGCGCTGCTACAAATGCGTAGCGGAGGGTAAAGCGGCGGAGCACCGGGCGGACAGCCGATCCTGCGCCGCCTCGAGGACAAAGCCCCGTTCGTCCGCAACGGGTAGTGGGGGTGCCGCTCAGGAGCGGCCACATTCCCGGCGGGATGCGGAGATGGACGTCCATTAATGGACACACCAATCCGCATCCTGCAGGTGAACATAAACCACTGCACCGGTGCTCAGGATCTTCTGTACCAGAGCATCGTGGAGTGGTCTATCAATGTAGTCGTGGTCGCTGAGCCGTACTGGGTCCACCCCGGAAGCCCGGTGGACCTGGACGGCGTAGCGACCGTTTTCGGGGGTGCCGCCGCGGACACCTCGCGCCTTGCACTTATTGCAAGGGGCAGAGGCTGTGTCGCGGCGGACTATGAGGGCTTGGCTGTCGTGGCCGTCTACTTCTCGCCAAGCCTTGACCAGTATGAGCTTGAGCTGTGGCTCGCTGAACTGGACATCGTTCTCGCTGCGTGCCGTCCTCGCCCTGTCTTGGTCCTGGGAGACTTCAACGCGTGGTCTGTGGCTTGGGGCTCCCGGGAAACCAATGCCAAGGGGCGAGTTCTGGAGGATTGGGCCAACACCCGTGGCTTAGAGGTCCTCAACCGGGGGAGTGTCGCCACCTGGGAGCGGCGGGGGCTCAGTTCGGTCGTGGATGTTGCATTCGCGACCCCTGCTCTCGCCCGCCGCGTCCAGGGTTGGCGCGTGGTGGAGGAGGAGGAGACGTCGTCCGACCATAAGTACATTCGGTTCAACGTCTCTCCTCCACCTAACCTAACGCCGACTATAACGAACCCCCCGGATCCACGTTGGGCGCTCAGACGCCTGGATCGGGAGGCTCTCCTGGAGGTATCCATAGTGCAGGCCTGGATTCTGTCACCGGCCAGGCCTGCCGATGTCGACGCAGAGGCGGAATGGTTCAGGAGAGCCATGTCGCATATCTGCGATGCGGCGATGCCTAGGGTTAAGTTCGGCTCGGCAAAGAAACAGGTGTACTGGTGGTCAGCGGAGATCGCACAGCTGCGAGCAGCGTGCGTGACCGCTCGCCGCCAGTACACCAGGTTTCGCCGGAGGCGTCGCCGCCCAGACGATGCGGCAGCCCGAGAGGCGGAGATACGAGGCGTACAAGGAGGCCAAGAGGACCCTCCAGGTAGCTATAAAGCAGGCCAAACGGCGGGCCCGCGAAGAGCTGCTGGAGTCTCTGGAGCAGAACCCATTGGGGCGCCCTTACCTTGCGGTCAGGGGCAAAATCCGCCCAAGGGCGCCCCTACTGACCCAGAGCCTCCAGCCAGAGCGGCTGGAGGGGATCCTGGGCGCCCTGTTCCCGGCGAGAGCGGAGGAACATATTCCTCCGCGCATGGCTCCGCCTCAGGCGCCTGACGCTGATAATAGCGAGAGCAATGTGCCCGAAGTCAGGGAGAGTGAACTGGGGGTAGCAGTGCTCCGGCTTAATGCCCGGAAATGTACTGCCCCCGGACCCGACGGCATTCCAGGCCGAGCATGGGTCCTGGCCCTGGAGGAACTAGGGCCTCGACTGGTGGCGCTCTTTAGCGCATGCCTCGAAAGGGGCCAGTTTCCAAAGGCTTGGAAGACGGGGAAACTGGTCCTTATCCGGAAGGCGGGGCGGCCGGCGGATCAGCCATCCGGTTACCGGCCGATCGTGTTGCTCGACGAGGTGTGCAAGCTCTTTGAGCGGATTATTGCAGAGCGCCTCGTTGAGCATCTCACGAACGTGGGGCCAGATCTGGCGGACAACCAGTTCGGTTTCCGCCGGGGGCGCTCCACCGTGGAAGCGATCATGCGCGTTAGGCGCCTGGCGGAGGAAGTAGTCTCGCGGGGTGGGGTGGTGGTGGCGGTGTCTCTCGACATCGCCAACGCCTTCAACACCCTACCCTGGAGCTGCGTTAGGGAGGCGCTCGCGTATCACGGAGTGCCTCCTTACCTCCGCCGCATTGTCGAGGCATACCTCTCCGAGAGGGCCATAGTTTACCCGAGCTGGCTAGGGCCAGGGCGGCGAGAAGTGTCGTGCGGTGTTCCGCAGGGGTCGGTCCTAGGGCCACTCCTGTGGAACATCGGATACGACTGGGTGCTGTGCGGTACGTTGCTCGAGGGTGTCAGCATAGTGTGCTATGCTGACGACACCCTCGTTATGGCAAGGGGAGCAACGTACCGAAGCGCGGCACTGAAGGCCACGGCAGGGGTTGCTCAAGTCGTGGGTCGAATACGGCGGCTGGGACTCGAGGTGGCTCTCCACAAATCCGAGGCTATGTGTTTTCACGGGCCTCGGAAGGGGCCACCTGCGGGAACCAGCATAACCGTAGGGGGCGTAAGCATCGGCATCGAGCCCACGATGAAGTACCTTGGGCTCGTACTCGATAGCCGATGGGACTTCGGACCTCATCTCCGAAGTCTGGTCCCGAAACTGAGGGGGGCTGCGGCCGCGCTATCGCGGCTGATGCCCAACGTTAAGGGACCCAACGCCCCCACTAGGAGACTGTACCTGGGGATCGTGCGAAGCATGGCCCTGTACGGGGCCCCAGTATGGGCGGAGACTCTGGCGGCCCGCAACGTGGCTGTATTAAACAGCCCGTTAAAAGCGATGGCCGTCAGAGTCATCAGGGGGTATCGCACGATCTCCGTCGAGGCGGCATGTCTCCTAGCCGGGACCCCTCCATGGGACCTGGAAGCGAGAGCCCTTGCGCTGCTCTACCAGTGGCGCAAGGAGGCGCTGGAGCGGGGCCATAGGCCGGAGCCCCGAGAAATCAGGGCTCAGCGGTCCGAGCTCCACCGGGAACTCATGGAGACATGGAGGGTGCGACTTGAGCACCCAAGGTGGGGGGAATCCACCATTGCGGCGGTGAGACCGATCATGAAGGAGTGGTTGGAGAGGGACCAAGGGGACCTCTCCTACCGGATGTGCCAGATGGTTACCGGACACGGGTGTTTCGGTAAGTATCTGTGGCGCATCCACCGGGAGACAACGCCGCAGTGCCAGCACTGCGAGGATCCTGGCGAAGACACGGCGCTCCACACGTTGGTGGAGTGCCCTGCGTGGGCGAGTCAACGCCGGGATCTCGTTGCGGTCCTGGGCGTGGACGTTCTCTCGTTGGAGACCATGGTGAGGGCCGTGGTCTCCGACGGGAGCAAATGGCATGCCGCCGCCTCTTTCTGCGAGCAGGTAATGCGCGCGAAAGAGACGGCGGAGAGGGAGCGGGAAAGAACCCTGCGCCCCGAGTTTCGCAGTCTGCGGCGAGGACGCCGCAGACTCATCTACGCCCGGGACTACCGACCTCCATGATCGGGGCCTGAGGACGGCAGTTGGCCGACTCGCCGTCCTTACAGAAGCAGGCCGTGGCGGAGGCGTGTCGTGTGTGCCCTACACACGCCTGCCAACTCACCGAAGCGGGATAAAACCCGACCCCACTAGGCGAGGCCGCGTTGGCGGCCAAAGTCCGCCGGCAACCCTGGGGTTATCCTTTCGAGGGCTTACCCGGGGTGCCCGGCAACGGACACTTGGGGAGGACACCGTACGGTTTTAGTCGAGACACGACATAACCACCCCCGCTGGCTAGCGGGGGGGTATCCGAAGGGATTTCCGCACGTAAAAAAAAAAAAAAGGTTCATAATCATAGCTAAGTTCATTTAAATTAACCTCGCGGGGTTTAAAATAGTTATTTGATGGCTGATTACCAGGTTTACGCCAGTCATGTAGTGGTTTGGGCACAAAATGGCTGACGCCACTCATTGGACGCGGAGAACTATTAAAATTTTGGTGTGGCTGCTGTTGCGGACGAGGAGGTAGCCTAAAAACGTTGCTTTGTGGGTTATAATTTGGTGGCGGCGCGCAGAACATCTGTTGCATACGTGAGGGGCCACGTGTCTGTTGAAGTTGAGGTACGTTAGGCCTCCAACCTTGGTTAGATGGCATATACATAGGCTGAAAACGCGGCAGGTTAGGCATACTAACTAACGGCTGTTTTGAGGTACCTGGCATATTAGCCATTGAATGATTCGGAGCAAAATTATTTAAAGGTAAATTATATTTTGTATTAAACATTTGATGGGCATCTTTCTTATTAGGTAGGGTATCGCTACGCTGTTGCATGTAAAGTGTATTGAGTTCCTCTTGCACATACTCTAGAGCTTTCTCCATCGTTTCGGGACGCATACAACGTACTCTCGATCCTAAAGGGTCTTTTAAACCTCGCAAATAACATTGTAAGGTAAGTTTTCTATAGAGATCTCGTTTTGCCTGAATAGTAGTTTCTAAAGTCTCATGCAATGAAACATAAGTCATCACTGTGCTGAATAGGTTTTGGCAACGTTCATAAAACTCCTGTGCGGTTGAAGACCCTTGGGATTGCAGAGACAAATCATTATACAGGGCTGTCTCGTCTCGATGGTCAGCGAAATTATTTATGAGTGCACTGCGAATACCATTCCAGTTGTCCGGGATGCCATTTGAATTTATTAATCTGGCTGCGGAGCCTGTAACTTTATTTAGTATGCCATTTATTAAAGCTAAATTATTATAACTCGTTACCCGGTTCTGTCCTAAAGTGAGTGAGTACTAATTGGTCACAAATATTAATGAACCGAGTTAGAACATGAGGATTGCCGTCAAATTCCGGCACTATCCTAAGTGACTTATAAATTATATCTACGTCAGTATGCGCCATGCTACTATCTAATTGCCTACGACTATCTATAAAATTATTTCTACTAGATAAGTTGGGTGACCTGTTGCGGTCCCGTAAATCCCTCGGATGAAAAATTTTGAAATCTAATAAATAATACACACGTATAGGAAATTACACGTCAATTGAAATTATATGAGAAAATATCACACACATAAAAAGACAAATGCAGTATTAAATAAAAGTATAAGATATTTAGGAATTAAGATAGATAGGTATTCACTTAGGTTAGGAATTTGGATACTAAGGACTTGAAAGATTCACAGTACTTACAGCATCGCTGATTTTGATTGCCGAATCGATGTCGGCATTCTCCTCGCTGGCACCACGTGTAGGTTCTGGATCGTCGCGGGGATCGATATTAGAGCCCTAGCTATCGGTAACGATCCTACCGACTGCGCCAATTATGTGTAGTGGCAGCGGAGGATGCAAAAAAAAACAATTTTAAAATAAGAAATTTAATTTAAGTAAAAGTACAATATAATGGAATTACTTATTTCTAATATTACTAGCTATGTCGGCGATCGACCAAAGAATGAGTCCCTTTCCTTGAATATCACGCCACGCCGGTCGGTGTCATCTTCGACGCGTTGCGCAGAGTCAGCGATGTACGGGCCGCGCGTGTAACGTCCAATACAATTGAGGGCAATGCATATACTAGCAATATTCTTAGGATATGTCTGCGTAACACACATATAAATATATATACATTGAATATATAATATTGTGGTTATAATGTGTTAACTACAATGAGTTACTGTAGAGCTGACGTACTTTATGTTTGAATGTAGCACGGTTAGTGGACATCTTGACTTCGAGAGGAAGCGCATTCCAAAGAAGAATAGCCTGTACAAGGAAAGACGAATGAACTAGACTAGAACTATGACTGGGACAGAGGAGAAAAAGATTGTTAGCTGAACATAGATTTTTGTTGTGATTAGAGCTAAGAAACTGTATCTGAGATGTTAGGTAAGTAGGGATGTTAGGGGAATTAAGTAATGAAAAAATCAGCGTCACCGCTCGCAAGCTACGTCGCTGACGTATAGGCAACCAACCCAGCTCCGATCGATGAGTTGAGACGTGGTCGTATTTTCTAAGGTTGAAAATGAATCGAATGCAATTGTTGAGGAGTCGGTCAAGTTTATTGAGCAGATCTGCATTCAGGTCGAGATAGCATACATCACCATAGTCCACGACTGGAAAGATTAGAGTCTGCACAAGCATTACCTTGGTTTTCGCTGGAAGGAAGTTTTTGAGGCGACACAGATTCCGTAGCATCCCTGTTACCCTCTGACAGACATAAGATACATGAGCTTGCCAGTTAAATGTAGCGTCGAGATGTAAGCCCAGGTTTCTAACGCTCAGAGTGACAGGAATCGTTTTTCCATTGAATGTTAATGTTGGCAGAGTTGCTTTGTCTAACCTGTTAATCATACGACTACTACCAATTAAAATACTCTGACATTTATCAGGATTTACAGACAGTCCAAACTTGTTACACCAGCTGCCTATTGAGCTCAAATCAATGTTGATCCTGTCAATAGCCTCCGAAAGATTATCCACACTGGCTTGGCTGTACAACTGCAGGTCATCGGCATACAAATGATACGCACACTGAAGTTCAGAGGTAATCAAGTTAATAAATAAGGAGAATAAAAGAGGAGAGAGAATACCGCCTTGTGGAACCCCATAGTCGAGATTGCACCAGCTCGATGAAATCTCATCCACGCAAACTGACTGCTGACGTCCACGAAGATATGAAGAGAACCATTCCAGCTCGTCGGGTGAGATCTTAAGATGTGCAAGTATTGCTAACAGGATGTCATGATTCACGCAATTGAATGCGTTGGAAAAATCCACTAACACTAGCACTGTGATACCACTTTTCTCCATTCCGTCCCTGATATCCCCCGTTACTTTCAGGAGTGCAGTAGTAGTGCTGTGTCCTGGTCTGAATCCAGATTGTAATGGACTTAGAATGCCATTGGACTGTATATAGTTGGAAAGCTGGCGATGTACGCAGGCTTCTAGCACTTTTGATAAAAAAGGAAGGATGGAGATCGGGCGGAAGTGATTAGGAAGAGAGGGATTGGAAATTTTAGGGAAGGGGCGCACATGGGCTTTACGCCACAAGGTAGGGAATCGGCCAGAATCGAGCGAAAAGTTGATAATGTGCGAAATAGCAGGGAGAAGTTGGTCTATGATAGTGGTGATCATGCGGCGACTAATGTTATCGCAGCCGACTGCCTTTGAATTGATTGCAAGAATGATATTTTTGATCTCATCCGACGTGACTGAAGTGAAATGAAAAGGTACGTGACTGAGACTGGGCAGTCTGGCTATGGAGTCAACCGTTTGATACTTGGTTAGGCCATCAATAGCATGAGAGGTTGAGAAATGATGGTTAATGGCATCTAACTCAATTGTCTTGGGTAGCTCCAGCTGCCTTGGTTTACCGATGCCCAGTGTCCCAAGAAACTTCCAGACATCAACAGGTTTCAAGGAAGATAAATTGTCAAGAATATGTCGGCGTTTTGCGTTGCGTATCACCTGGTTACACCGATTCCTGGCAGTTTTATAGGAGTCCCAGTTTATATCCGAACGATTCCTTTTGAACTTAAGGAAGGCTCGGTCTCTACATTTCATAACAGTAAACAGTTCGAACGTCACTCGTAATCCAAGGAGCTGGCCGATGTTTTAACGTTACCCTCCTAACAGGAGCGTGGATATCATAGAGGCCATTGACAGTTTCGTTAAAGACAAGAACTTTGTCATCAATGGTGTTTGCCTCAGCTAAATGGTCCCAAGTTATTTTGGCAACATCATTATACAATTTATTAAGATCCATGCGACCAAAGCAACGCCTGAGCAGTACCTTGTGTTTGAGTTTAGGAGGCTGCAGCATATAGGAGATGTAGATAAGGTCATGATGAGAGAATGCTGGAGCTGAATGCTGACCATGTGAAAGAACTTGAGTGGGAGAAGAAGTTAGTATTAAATCAAGCCAAGTGTCTTCGGTGTCTTTGTTGTGTAGCCTGAAGCGGTAAAACCTGAAGACAGGCTGACTCGACTATGTGTAGAAGCTTTATGGCTCGTGGAGAGAGACTAGTGGGAAGATTGGTGTTAAAGTCGCCCATGATGATGTAATGCTCATAATCAGACCCCCGAGATTCCAAAACCAATTCGATATCAGTGAAGTAGTCGACAGTGGGGGGACAGTAAACAACGCCTAGGAGGGCTTTCACACCCCTGACCCAGACCTCGAGAAAAAGGAACTCAGCGCTGGCAGAGTACTGAGAAGGAGATGAAGCGACTATTTTGTAAGGAAAGTCACTGCGGAGATATATCGCTACCCCACCACACTCCTTACCCGTCCTATCATTCCTTATCAAGATAAATCCAGGTAGTGGGACAGAAGTAGAAGGTAGATTGGGTTTGAGAAAGCTCTCAGAAATCAAGATGGCATGAACGTGGGAGTCAGCAAATGTTGCAACCAGGTCACTGTCTATGTCTTTTATGTAATAATTTTGAACTATTAACTCCTTCATTTTCTTCTTTGAAAAATGCCCCTTTCCATGTACTCGAATTATTATATCCTTTTCCAGGTGTTTAGGTATAACCAGCAATTATCCAGGTCCCTTGTACAGAACAATGTGCAATTGCAATAACAGTGAAACGTGTGAGCTGGCTGGTGACCAAGTGTTGGATATTTACATATAGTGCCACTAATGTGAGTACTGTTTATTTAAACGGAATTATGTGTTAATTTTAGAAAATATAAGGAAATTTATGTAAATAACTAATTTTAATTAAAAGAGCAAATTCCGACACGTTTTAACTTTTTCGCTCCTACCGCCGAAAAAAAATTGTGTCGTATTTATCGCATAGACACATTGTAAATCCGGGCCTCACTATAATGAAACTTGGCCCTGCTAGAGATTCGGGGGCCGCGCCAGAGGTCCCGCTGCCTCAACTGTGATACGTCCGCTTCGCACGATGGTTCGCCGTAAAGAGAGCGCACTCCGGCCGTCGACTGTTCACCGCCGCGTCGTTGGCGTCGCCTTGTCGCCCGCCTGGCTGGCGCCGCCGCTCCGTGCATCGTATGACGCGCGCGGCTGTTCGTCCAATCACCACGCCGCTGCTCCGAAACTACTCTACGTGCGTATTATAATAATTTATATCTAAACTTACTTATTTATACAACATTTTTATTCTTAAAAGTATGTAATTATATCCATAATATGTAATATACTACCGCTACATTAGTTAAATATTAAGTTTTAGTTTTATTTGCATTTCCCCTGTCGGCTTTCGATCACGCTTCGGAACCGGAACGAAGTAATGATTGCGTGAAAGTGAGTGGTGGGGCTACGGCTTGAATACTACCTGCTCGTGGTCTTACTCCTCACCCTTGTTTCCGGGTAAAGGAGACTGGTAGCAGAGCTGTTAATTGTTTTTTTTTTATTACTGCGCTCGCGCTACGTTCGCGTACAGATATCATTGCTAGATTATAATCTGAAATTTAATATAACACATATTTATGTATATTGGACTTTGTCCAAAACGGCAAAATCCATTAATATATAGACAGTCAGGTCATAAATTCTGTCACATATTTAATATAAAATAATTGAAACAAGTTTATTCATTATGTAACCATTTATATACCAAAATGAACTTAACAAAACATACTCGTAGATTCTTATGACAATAAAGTTTATTCAAAATGACCTCCGTGATTTTGAATACAGGCCTTCAATCTGCGCGGTCAGTCGTCTATCGCAGCACGAACGAGGTCCATGTCAATATCGGCGGCTGCCTTAATCAAGGATGTCTTGAGTGACTCCAAATTGGGATGAGGCTTTGAGCACGCCTTTTCCTCCAAGTGTTGCCATATATTGTAATCTAACGGACTCAAATCTGAACTGGAGGAGGGCCAGTCTTCGTGCCGGATGAAGCCGATTTCACGCGCCGCCAGCCAGTCTTGTGTGCTCTTCGCTCTATGAGCTGGCGCCGAATCTTGTTGGAATACCCAGTGCCTGTTATTGAACATGGTATGAGAAACAGGTTCCACAAGGTTCGTCAGGACTGTATTTTGATACACAACTGCATTCATTTTTACACCTTTCTCACAAAAATGTACCTCTGTTAAGCCCCAATAAGAAACTAATGTAGCGGTAGTATATTACATATTATGGATATAATTACATACTTTTAAGAATAAAAATGTTGTATAAATAAGTAAGTTTAGATATAAATTATTATAATACGCTATTGGATTTTTACATATAGTACCACTAATGTGAGTACTGTTTATTTAAACGGTATTATGTGTTAATTTTAGAAAATATAAGGAAATTTATGTAAATAACTAATTTTAATTAAAAGAGCAAATTCCGACACGTTTTAACTTTTTCGCTCCTACCGCCGAAAAAAAATTGTGTCGTATTTATCGCATAGACACATTGTAAATCCGGGCCTCACTATAATGAAACTTGGCCCTGCTAGAGATTCGGGGGCCGCGCCAGAGGTCCCGCTGCCTCAACTGTGATACGTCCGCTTCGCACGATGGTTCGCCGTAAAGAGAGCGCACTCCGGCCGTCGACTGTTCACCGCCGCGTCGTTGGCTTCGCCTTGTCGCCCGCCTGGCTGGCGCCGCCGCTCCGTGCATCGTATGACGCGCGCGGCTGTTCGTCCAATCACCACGCCGCTGCTCCGAAACTACTCTACGTGCGTATTATAATAATTTATATCTAAACTTACTTATTTATACAACATTTTTATTCTTAAAAGTATGTAATTATATCCATAATATGTAATATACTACCGCTACATTAGTTAAATATTAAGTTTTAGTTTTATTTGCATTTCCCCTGTCGGCTTTCGATCACGCTTCGGAACCGGAACGAAGTAATGATTGCGTGAAAGTGAGTGGTGGGGCTACGGTTTGAATACTACCTGCTCGTGGTCTTACTCCTCACCCTTGTTTCCGGGTAAATAATAATAATAATAATAATCGTTTATTTAACAAAAAAGAAAATTACAATTTACATTCTCCTCATTCTAATATAGGTACATTACTAAGATTTATTACAGAAAAACAGAGAAGTTAAACTATCAACCCCACACTAGGTCTAGCCTGTCTCGTGGGGTTTTTATGTAGTATTTCCAACTGAGTTTTACCCATTAGCGTACGGCTGATTATTATGCTACAATTGCTAATTAATTTAGCTTATTCCATGCACAGAGTAAAAACAACAAAAAACAAATAAAGAGAATACATAACAGATTAATGGGTGAAAGTCTTGTACGCAGACATCACAAACTTAGCTTACGGGCACAGAATTAGACTATCAGTCTACGCACTGAATGCATAAAAGAACTGGTGTATGTATGTCTGAAAGTCTGTTTTTGTGTGTGTGTGTGTGTGTGTGTGTTTGTGCGTGTGTGTGTGTGTGTGTGTGTTTGTATGTGTATGAGAGTGTATATGTGTGTTTATGTATGTGTTTCTTATGTGGCTACTGTTACTATAGATTCCGACTCAGAATACGATAATGATAGAAGGTATTTCTGAACAGTAATTTTGACCTGACTTGTTCTGCAGTGCTTAATGGTGCATACTTTTGCGATTCTATTATATATATAACAGAGCATAAATTCCTGCATATGCTGTGCAAAACTAGTTCTCACTCGAAATGGTTCGCTTTTGTAAACTCTACGCTCAAGGAGTTGGGGATAGTTTTGTGACTGTGTGACTATCTTGTGTTGTTTTTGAACCATTTTAAGGATGTACAATTGCCGAACATTAAGTGTGGAGGATTCTTTATAAAGAGCTTCGGTGGAGAATCTGAAGGGCTTCCTGTACATGACCTTCAATACTGATCTTTGTGCTCGCTCAAGGAGCAGCATAATGGATATGCCGACGCCACCCCATACCGGAATACAGTAACAGATAATTGATTCACATAATGCAGTATATACGAGGTGCAGAACTCTTCTATTGGCAGAGTTGCGTAGCAACTTCATTATGTAAATCAATTTCCTGGCACGCTTTGCCACTACTTCGATATGGGGTTTGAAAGAGAGTCTAGGGTCAATTATAACGCCGAGATATTTGATGCATTCTAGCTTTTGGATCGAATCACAGGAGCATATGGTTGATTTGCAATTGCTAGAGTGGATTTTAACGGCATATAACAGTTTGGGTTCAGACGCTTTAGTTTTATAAAAACACAGGTAATTAGTTTTTTTAACATTAAGAGACAGTAGGTTTTTGTCAAGCCATTGTTTTAAGTCTGTCATTGTTTTTTGTGCATTTTCATGCACTGATGCCCATGATTTGCCGTGAAATAGAATAGCAGTGTCATCCGCGTAACAAATGGATTCCGCATGTGGTCCAATTGTGTTATGGATGTCATTCATATAGATAATGAATAGCGTTGGGCCAAGGACACTTCCTTGTGGTACTCCGAATGTGTTAGTTGTATTGGTGCTGACATATTCTCCTATTTTTACATGCTGGCGTCTGTTTGATAGATATGTTTTAAACCATTCCAAAGGCATGCCTCTAATACCAAAAACCTCTAGTTTTTTTAAAAGTATCGGAATAGCCACTGTATCAAAAGCCCTCGCAAGATCTACAAAAACTCCCAAGCACTTTTCATTACTATCCAGATAGTTTGTCACATGGTTGACTAGAAGAGTTACTGCATCTTCTGTAGATTTGCTGCGTCGGAACCCAAACTGTTTATCCGATATCAGCTTGTTTGTTTCGAGGTAAGATATCAGACGACTGTTCACGGTTTTTTCTAAGATTTTAGAAAATATTCCTAACAAAGATATGGGCCTATAGTTCGCAGGATCTTGCTTCGATCCGTTCTTGTGTATAGCAACCACCTGAGCTTCTTTCCATTTATCAGGAAATATCCCAGAGCTTAGGCTAAGATTGATAATATGGGTTAGCGGGTTTATAATTTCCTTACGAATTTCCTTAATCAATCGAGGCGTGAATGCATCTGTACCTGCAGCGCTATCACTATTGAGGTTGCTTATAAATCTGTCAACTTCATAGACGTCAGTAGGCTGCAAGAAAAAGGTAGTGGCAGCTGGTTCTCCTAATTTCTGTTTGTAGACCACTGACTCTAGGGTTTCATTTATGTTAGACAGAATTTTTGTTGCCAAGTCAGCACCAACAGTAGAAAAGTACTCGTTGCAGTTGTTAACCGATTCTTGTGGGGTAGATTTAAATTTAAGCAAGTCAGTATTACATTTTTTGTTGATATCTTGCTCAGTGATATCTTTTATAGTTCTCCATAGGCTCTTAGTGCTATCTTTACTTTCTTCCAGCCTTTGACTGTCATACTCATGTTTTATTTTACGTATCAGATTTGTAAAAAAGTTCCTGTAACGAGTGTAGATAAGTTTTTTAGCTTTGTCATTTGGATGTTTTCTGTATACCTGGTGCAGTTTGTCTCTGTGATTCATGCATTTTATGAGACCAGGGGTGATCCACGGTTTCCATATAAATTTCGAGCGACTTATTTTTTTTACAGAAGTGTGCATTTTCGATTTGCTATCTAAAATTGAATGAAACGTATTAGTTGCCTTGTTTACATCCGTCTCAGATACCACTTCCATCCAATCACAGTTTTTCAGTTCTTCGACGAGCGCTGGGAAATCAACTTTATTAATTGTGCGCTGTGGGATTTTTAATCTGCTTGGAGTGGCCGTATTACATCCCATCATTACCATGCGGTGGTC